>JARFIW010000170.1:11458333-12807500 GCA_036346225.1 Platerodrilus igneus | reverse complement strand
GGACCAGCTCCGGCAATCATGGGGCTCTTTCATCCAGGGTCGTGCAGTACGGTTTGCCTAGGTGGCTGCAAATTGTCACCTACCTATGTAGGGATCGGATAAGGAAACATGGTAAGGGCGACAAACAAAGATAATTAGGCAGGATATCTACATAGGTAAAGATAAGCACGATACGATACCTCAAAGCGTCCACTCCACTCGAAGGTTCGGGCGAAAAAGCCACGTTCAAGCGTCTAACGAAAACCCCTCACCACTTTGTCCCCACTCCACTCGCGTCGCGCGATCTGGCGCAACGCACTGTGACGTAACGGAAATACGCGCTTAGTCTTTTGAAATTGTGGCGCGAAACTTCCGCACATCAAAATTAACCTAAGACATGTTTAAGGGCCACTTTGGCACGTAACAATGTATCCCCCAATTATATATATGTATTGAATATATTGAATCTAATAGGAATTATTAGAAATTGTTAAATAAAGTATAAGTTCATTGCAACATTGTAATACAAGGATAACCCAGAGAGGTTATCGACAGTTCATGTGAACGGACATGCAACTTTTCATCCGTGAGGGCAGTGATACTGCAGGTGGCAGGTAGCTTCAACAGATTGTTAAGATCTGTGGCATGTTTTCCTAGCTGTGAGGAACTTTAAAGATAAACGCTCAAAGGATTTTGTTACCGAATGGTAGTCTAAATGGTGCTGAATTGCTAAAGGCAAAACAATTGTTGATATCAATGGCACAAAAAGAGTGTTATGGAGAAGACATTAACCATTTGTCCAAGAAATCGCCAAATCCTATGCTTAAGCCGACGGTACTACCATCAAGTCCTTTATATAAATTGTCTGTCTACTTGGATGAAACTGGCATCTTGAGAGTACGTGGAAGAATCGACGCTACTGTCTGTATTGAGTTTGGTACGAAACGTCCACTAATTTTACCTCTTAAGCACGACTTGACTCGGTTGATCCTTAAACATTATCATGAAGCCCATTTGCATCGAAATCACGAAACAGTTGTTAATGAAATACGCAAGAGATATTTTGTTCCAACGCTTCGGGTCGAGCTGAATTCAATTAACCTCTTTAGCACCACCGTATCATATTTGATACAAACACTTTTATATATCAAAATGTTCGTATAAACTATTTTTACTTAACCAACCACTGTATCGTATGTGTAACAAATCCATACATAGTTTGTGAACCCATCTTTAGTATTTCTAGCAATACAACCTCTATACACGCTCTATAATTGTAGTTGCATATGACAGTTTAGGTGATGTGGTAGTAATACAACTTTGAGACAGAAATTAGTGAATATAAGGTAATTGTAGCACAAAATAAAAATACACAGCTTTATTTGCAATATTTATTGCTTCTGCCTGCCAATTTACAAAACTGTATATAAAGTTTTTGCCCCAATACTAATATACAGAGTGGTAGAAAAGTCCCGGAACGGTCAAATATTTTGGGAAATACTCATCGAATCAAAAAAGGAAAAAATACGTGTTCAATATTTTTTAAAAGCTATCCAATGACACCAAAATTGAACCCCCACCCCCACCGCTTGGGGTAGGGGAGGGGCAACTTTAAAAGTTTAAGTGGAAACCCCCATTTGTTATTGCAGATTCGGATTCCGCAGGATAAATTACCCCAAATTGACCTACGATACAAGCCATTTTGGATGATAGAAGGCGTTGTAATTGACAAAACCAAAATAGGGTACAAAAACATTTGAAATCGAAAAATGTCAGAATTACATTCATTTTTAGTATTCATTTCGTTACTAGCTTTTGATATTATTTCGTGATGTCTCTGTCTGAAAGAGAAAGTATAATTGTCCTGATGATGCGGAGGTATGGAGATAAATAAAGATCATTGCAGCAAGTCGCAGATTTATTCAATGAAGTCAATGCGGAACGTCAACCGATTTCCAAATCTACTGTGAGTTGAACAGTGAATCGTTTTGAGCGAACTGGTTCGGTGAAGGATGAACCAAGATCTGGAAGACCTAAAAGCGCGACAAATGGTCAATTTGAACACCTTCGGCGGTAATTTTGTTATGTATGAAATAAATAATTTATTATTTTACTTCTTTTATTTTCTGATCCATCAATTCTTCTAGAAATAGTTAATTTTTGTCGATTGCAGCGCCATCTGCAAAAAACCTAAAAAAATTATGACTAACATTTTGTGGCGAATCCGAATCTGCAATAACAAATGGGGGTTTCCACTTAAACTTTTAAAGTTGCCCCACCCCTACCCCCAGGGGTTGTGGGTGGGGGTTCAATTTTGGTGTCATTGGATAGCTTTTAAAAAAATATTGAACACGTATTTTTTTTTTGATGCGATGAGTATTTCCCAAAATATTTGACCGTTCCGGGACTTTTCTACCACTCTGTATATTGAAATTGTATCAAATTTGATACAGTGGCTAGTAACATATTTCTGTTTTGAATCAAATTTGTAACAATGGTGTATTACAGCAATTTTATAAAAAAACTATTGCAGATGTACAGTACTGGAATAAACAAAGATCGGTTGCCCCCTTATGATAGTGAAGACAGTTGTCTGGATGATAGTGTTGACGATCCAACGTACATTCAAAGTACTAAAACCAGCAATTTGATATCTAGCGAAAGTGAAGAGGAAAGTAATGATGAACAGTCTGATTTTCCAGATGTGCTACTAAAATTCCAAAAGAATAAAAAGGTGAATCCTAATTGGACAAATGTGAAAAAAGTAGATAATGCAAAAGATACTCCTAAATGGCAAGATTCTTTGCCTGTCGAATGAGAAATCGAGACTCCATCAGTTTATTTTGAGGATTTTTTTGACAAAAATGTTATTAGTGGACTAGTCGAACAATCAAATTTGTATGCGATACAGAAAAATCCTAATAAACCTCTTGCTGTAACAGCAGCAGAAATGCAATAATTTGTAGGAATGTGCATGTTTATGTCAATTAAAATTTACCTCGTACGCATACGTATTGGGCGTCGGCGACTAGGATACCTCAAATTGCTGACATAATGAGCCGGAACAGGTTTCAACAAATAAAAAGCAATTTGCACATAAACGACAACACAAAAGTCGATTATAATAACTTAGCAGAATATTCAAGATTCGGCCAGTAATGGAGTCCTTACAGGATAAATTCAGAAAGATTCCTATGCAGCAGTTTTTATGTGTTGATGAGCAGATTGTACCATACAAGGGTCGGTCAAGTCTCCGCCAATACAATCCCAAAAAAACACATAAGTGGTGTTATAAGATTTTTGTTTTGTGCAATGTTTCTGGCATTATTCATAATTTTGAAATTTACACTGCAAAGGTTGCCCCTAATCCAAACATTCCTGACATTGGCATGAGTTCTAATGTTGTGCTGCATATGACAATTTATTCCGCATAACAAAAATTATCTGTTGTTTTTTGACAACTGGTTTTCATCTCCTGCCCTGTTTGTCGAGCTTCATAAACTAGGCATAGGTAGTTTGGGTACGGTTCGACTATCCAGACTTCCTGGTCTAAACTTTTTTTCAGACAAGGAAATGAAAGCAAATGGCAGAGGATGTATGGAAGAGAGGGAAACACAAATAGATGGCGTAAATCTCAGAGCTATAAAGTGTCTCGGCAACAAATCAGTCAGTCTTGTATCAACATTTTCATCTGGATATCCCCAGACTAAAGTTACAAGGTTTGATCGAAAAAATAAAATACATATTTCAGTTCCGTACCCTGCTATTGTGAAGGCCTACAATAAGTTTATCGGAGGTGTAGATCTAGTAGATGGGCTTCTTTCATATTATAGAACAGAAATAAGATCAAAAAAGTATTATCTAAGACTTTTCTTTCATTTTGTGGATATGGCAGTAGTAAATAGCTGGCTGCTTTATAAACGTGACTGCTATAATCACAGAAATAATGAAATTATGGATTTGTTAAGTTTCAAATCTGAAGTTGCCTATGTATTATGTCTTGCAAAACAGAATGTGCTAAAACGAGGGCGGCCTTCAAGTGGAAAGGTTGACAATGATTATAAAGCTAAAAAGAAACGAGGCCCAACAAAGCCAATACCTGTGAGGCAGATAAGATGCGATGGAATGGCCCATTTACCATTAATGAAAAATGAGCGACAAAGATGTAAATTGCCATCTTGTAAAGGACTAACTTCTGTTTTTTTTTGCGTAAAATGTCAAATATATTTATGTTTCAATGTAAAGAGAAATTGTTTTATGCAGATGCATCTATGATGTGCCATGTAATACCATTATATAATATTTGATACCTACCATTTTTTTTTGAAAATAGTGAAAAAATAATAACTTTTGTAACAATACTTTCTTATAAGGCCATGAATATAGAGGAAAACCATGTAAATCTTTCTTTTAGTTCAATTTAAGTTCTTGGTATACAAGAGGTTAAGAGAAACTGTCAAAAATGCCATTTAATGTTTGCACGGCCTCTAAGTCTGAAATGTCTCCACTTCCAGATGCACGACTATCCTGTTATAGTGAACCCAGTATCGCCACATATAGGTGGCTGTTGGGGAGGATTAGTTAAAGCAACTAAGTTTGCTGTTTATGGCATCCTTACTACTCGAACCCCAACTGACCCATTACTACGTAGCTGTCGTGTAGCAGCAGAAAACATTGCCAATTCTAGGCCACTGTTATACTTGCCTTTAGAAACCGAACATTCAGAAGCACTGACTC
This sequence comes from Platerodrilus igneus, assembly GCA_036346225.1. NCBI lineage: Eukaryota > Metazoa > Arthropoda > Insecta > Coleoptera > Lycidae > Platerodrilus > Platerodrilus igneus. The sequence continues at coordinate 12,802,784 of JARFIW010000170.1, read as the reverse complement.
CTAGCCACTTCTTGAGACTATCCACCGGTGGGAATAAGCCAATGGTAGCGATTAGCAATTGTGCCAAAGTCTTGCGCAATAATTATAGTTATAGGGAACAATTCGATAACCGATGTTGGAAAAGATTTATTAAAGAATATCTGCCGGAATTACTGCTGCGCTGTAAATGGCACAAACTGCAACTACCGCTAGAAATCAATGATATTGTGTTAGTCGTTGATAAAGACAACCCTAGAAACATCTGGCCGAAGGGAAGACTAGTGCAGGTTCGTAAAGCAGCAGACGGGCAAGTAAGGAGTGCGATCCTACAAACGGCATACTAGAGCGCCCAGTGGTAAAACTAGTAAAATTGGAGGTGGAAGTGCTAAAATAGTTGCGCACCAAAACTGTTAAAATGGTGCACCAGGGGGACTGTTGGGATTTGTTGATTAATACATTTGATAGTTATAACCCTAATTTTGGTAATCCAGTGGGCAGGGGTGAACTTTGACAGATTTGAAAGATTGTGTTTACATGATAAATATTCTCTGGTTGTGTATTATAATTTAGTTATTTACTTGAAAGTTTGTTACATTTAGAAACTATTTAAGAGAAGCAAGGTTGTATGATAGTAAGGGATACAGTAAGTTATTGTAAAATTGTTACTATTATTCATTTAAAATTGTTAGGAATTTGAGCTGCTTAATAAAGAGCCAACTTGCCGTGTTTCTAATCTGAACATTGAGTGGCAAAGAAAGTCTTTAGTGCTGCTGCAAACAGCCCTATCAGTTGACTACAGGGAATTGACCGCAACACCAACAGTCACTGTTGTGTTTATCTACATAAAACATTTGTGTTTTATGAAATTACTATGTAAGTCAACCCGAAAGCCAGTTCTACTGAAACTAAAATTATCATATAAACTACAAAAATTGAAACAAATACTATATGACAGTAATATATTAAAATTTTTTTAAAATAACACGAATGTTTCAAATTTAATTTGTATAGTCAAAAATGTTTAAAGGTTTGCATAACCAATAAACATTTAATGGTTAATAAAATTAAAATAAATGAACAGAAATGGTTTTGACAATAATAAGGGTCAATATGAAATAAAATAAAAAGTAAACACTTCCTTCATAAATAGGTTTACCGAGGAACCTAAAATTATGACCGGGGTCTGCGATTCATACCATTATGATAAGATCTGTTTGAGTTATATCGATCAATTCGGTTGCCATTATTGTGATGTCTTCTATAAGCTCGATTATTATGATGCACTGGTGTAGAAGTGTGCAAATTATTACTGTGCACTTGATTACTTAACATAATCTGCTGACCTAATTGTGCTAACATTGTAATATCTACAACCCCATTAGAATTCAATGGCAAATCGGGTTCGTGATTCTCCTGGCCGTTCAATCTGGGCTGAGATGGGTTGCGATAAATAGGAGTGATGTAACCCTGAAGATTTCCGATCCTAGGTTTTAAAATAAGCCTTCTTTGAAACAAAGATGTAGTACTAAAAAGTTCAACTGCGTACATCACGGATGTTGCATGTTTAAAAGTAACAAATCCAAAACAGTTTTTAGCATCTTGGTCTCTACAAAGACGTACTTTGTCCAAGGGCCCTGCTTGTAAAAACAGTTCATACAATAATTCTTCCGTTACGTTTTCTGAAAGATTACCACACCATAGTGTTCTAGCATCTTCAGTTGATTCTTCCATTCTTTAGGAGAAACACAAACACCTACTATTTATATTAAAAATTTTCTAATTAAGCAGGATCTAAAAAATATGTCAATCAAAAAACGAAACAGGACTAGAACATAATTAATTGTTTGACAACTTTGACAGTTACGCACCAGTACTTAAAATTCACCTCGCTTATGTTACCAAAATAGGCAGGATATCATTGCTAGCCGCCCATAACCAATAACGACGATTAATTTATAAAACGATTTCTGAAAATAGCATGTTATTTTAGATATTCAGTAAAACACTGCACATAATTAACTACATCTATTTTCAATATAACTCTTAAGTAAATCAGATAACTTTTTAATTATTAAATCATTCTTTTTGACAATCATTGACATCTCTACCTCAAAACCTACTACAATTAATAATGAATAAGGTAAGTATCACAAATAACAGTATGATAAATTACTACACCCTCTCTTGATACTTTCCTTATTCTATAACATGAAACAATCAAATTTAAATTCTCTAAAACATGTTAGTATCTCAACTACATCAATAAATTAAAATCTTAACATCAAAACATAAAATTAATTCATTTCCCTCTCTTACTCAAATGATCTAGTTGATTGTATTTGTTTATTTTATTCTACTAATCCTAGTCCTAATTTGTTTGAACAAAACTAATCTTTGCTTTGAGCCTTCGTTATGTTCACTAACAGTTATTCGCAATTTTAAATCGTTTGGAGTTGTACACAGTTTACACTGATCAAAATAAAAACGTTTTAGAATTCCTTTAACATACCTTTTTTGACTTATTTTCAAAATTCCCTTTTCCCGGTCATAATCTATTTCAAGTCCTAAAAAATTCTTTAAATTTCCTTTATCCTTCATGTCAAATTGTTAGTTAAATTTACTTTTGTATTCATCTAAAACTCTTAAGTTCTGACTTGTCAGTAAAATGTCATCTACATATATTACTAAATACACTACACTCTCTTTATCATGTTTTATGTACAAACAGTAATCAACGTTTGACCTTGTAAATCCTAAACTAAGTAAAAAATCATTAAATTTTTGATTCCAACACTTGCTTGCTTGCTTCAGACCATATAGAGCCTTATTCAGTTTTAACACATTATCCCTCTTACAGTTCACTCCCTGCGGTGGATATACATATTATAATGTTTGAGGGAGCTACCAAGGGTTCTAAGGGTTGTTTAGTACAAGGTAGTGTATGCCAAGCAAAATAATCCATATATTTGATCACATAACTTAAAAATGTATGTTTGCCGTATTTTACATATGCTAAAGTACAATTCAAAATGGTAATTGAAATATAAGTGCCAAAAGGTAAATTAAAATGACTAAATGACGTAGTAAGATGCACAGTACTCAAGGGTTTATACCGAGTTTGAATTTATAGGCCATTGAAAGTACATTTGCCGTCCAAAAACCGGATGCGTCTATGGATGTTCACTATCAACCATGCATCCAGGTTCAAGTGTGATTTATTTTGGCTTTTTATTTTAAATAGAATCAACTTTTGGACAAAATTTGTAAGCTCAAAATTATTAGTTATAACAACGTCAAATGTGATTGAAGGACTGTAAATATTTAGGACCAATACTAGAATTTTATGTGAATTATGAAAGTGTAAAAAGACATGAATTATGGTATGTGCGACACAAACGTAGTGTTTGAATATTATTGGACGATTTTAGTTATGTACTTTATGATTTAGTAGGAAGAAATGTTATAATGGTCGCCTTGGAAAGAAAACAGAGGGAGATGATTTCGAAAATTTTTGTATAAAGACGTGTTTTCATAGAACTGCGCTAAATTTGTGTACGATTTAAAAAGAGATTTTTTCGAAATTTATTTGTAAAAAGACGTGTTTTTATAGAACTGCGCTAATTTGTGTACGATTTTAAAAAGTTAATAAAAGTGTTTGATTTTGAATAGTTTTGATTGAATAAAGAAGGGTAAAGAGCAGCAGCGAAAGATAAATAAGCAACGACGACGATAATAAAAAGTGTAAAGATTGGTAATAGTGCGACGGCGAAGCAACGAATACTAGAATAGATTTGGAACGATATTGGGAAAGGCGGAAGTAAAATCGAGTGGTTATACATAGGGACGAAGTTGGACTTGGATAGAGATTAAAAGGCGGAAGGACATAGAGTGGTTATATAAGCGACGGCAAAGCGACGAATATTTAAATAGATTTGGGATTGATTTGGATAGCGATTTAAAGGCAGAAGGACATAGGGTGGTTATTTAAAGGAACGAAGATCGATTTGGATAGATGTTTATAGGTAGCAAGACAATCGAGTGGGTATACAAAGGAACGAAGATTGGTTTGGATATAGATTTATAGCGGGGCATCGAGTAATTTGAAACAGGACGGCGATTAGATTTGGATTAAATACGAAAAAGCGGACGGATTAATTGAGAACACGAGGAGCGAAATTAGGAGAGCAACAATTGGTAGTGGAGGATTCAAAGCAGAAATTAGGACAGAAGAATTAGCGCAGGGAAAGTAACATAAACGGGTATTCCAAATTCTAAATTAGGGTTATTTATTTCAGATATTGGGGAGCATCTAAAATTTAAGAACGACACCTGGAGGCGATACGAAAGTTCTATCAGATAGTACAACCGTGTAAAGACGCATACGGCTACGAGGATCTTGAGCCAGCAGTTAGAGAGGCCAAGAACGAAGTATAATCCAGGTGAGTGCTGAAATATCTTGAAACGTCAAAAAAGTCATAAATTTGTGGTAGTAAATTAATTTGGCACAAGGCAACGTTGATCGTAATAAAAATTTGGCATATACAAAAGTAGATTAAAAATTTAGTACTAAAACAAAAGAGTGTGCAGTTTGGTTGGGCATTGCACATCTACTTATAACGGAACTCACTATAAGTAGGTGAACACCCTGAGAATTAAGAGCTTAAATAGTCGAGGCATTGTAATAAACAGTTTAATTAAAGAACCAACCAAACGTTGCAAGTACGGGGCGTGCATTAGGTGTGCACATTACATAAAAGGCGCGACAAAAAAGTGTAAAACAAAAAGCGGTAAAATAAAATAAATAAAGAAAAAGCAAAAGAAGAAAGGGGGGGGTAGAGAGAGTAGATCAGAAAATATATATATATATATATTCTAGTGAATTGAAATATATATATATATATATATATATTGCTGTGAAACCTCTCATTCTCTCAGGGTACTGGCCCTTTAAAAAAAAAACATTCGAGCCCCACAGTTTGGGCGTCAAGAATGCTGTGAAACCTTTTAAATCACCTGGTCCGTTGATTCCTTCTGTTAATCGCCTCGGCTGCTCTTCTAGATAACTTCCATTCTCAATCATAAAAATTAAACAACACATTCCTACCACAAACATCAACGTTAACTCTATTTACATCAATATTCAGAATACATTAAATTTTCAAATTAAATTTGAACATAAAATTCAGTTTTAAACAGAATTTCCGGATTAATTTTATTATCATTTTACTGTGCATCCAAAATTAAAGTCCTTGTTGGATGCCTACTAATTAATATAACAAGATAAGCAGACCGGAGTCTGAGTATAAAGGAGCATCTACCACCCTTTACGTTAATTAACCAGGTTTGTCTAATTGAGCTCAAAGACCTACCCAAAGTTTCATCCTATTCCCGAACATCAAAACAAAATACCCCTTTTACTTAAACAAGCAAATTTCATCTTAAAATTAAATTTTATGGTTAGAAAAATTCCACTAATGTCCATTTAAAGTAAATCAATTATAAAGTCATTCAATACACACAAAAATGTCAAACAAAATAGTACAATTTACCTGAAGGTTATTGTCCTCGTAGCTTCAGTGTAATCGTCCCTTTTGTAAATCACACCATTCCAACCGGATTCTATTTACAGCTTCAAGTTGTCAACGCTTTAAAATGTTCTCCATCATCATTAATTTAAAGTTGTTTCTAGGCTTTTCCGGAACTCATCTGTGTATATCTGCCTCTGGTTCAGTGGATGCAGACACATTTACGAACCATTTAGTCATTAACACCCCGCAAAATAGCAAAGAAATTCATACTTCCTTTTACCAATATTACCAATATACGCCAAAACTGCCTACTTTTGGGTATACATTTGTCGTTGTAAATTTTACTAATTGGTACCGTGATAATAAACTTTTATTACCTTGTATCTAAGTGCACTGAAGTACATTCATGTTAGCACGTAAAATAACCAACTATTTTGAGTCACTAAAACATACTAGCACACTTTAAATTATTTAATCAAACTAAAATGCACTGTTTAATATCAAGTCGCGGATGCACGAGCTTTTAACGCATCGAATCGTCGAAAGTCTAAGAGTCTAAGAGAGAAACACATATTCCGCCTGTATATATAGCGAATAGCCGACACGTCGCTTTGTTCCCTAAAACGGGTAATTCCAACGAATTCCTCATTCTACGTTCCCAGTCTGTAGCCTGCACGTCGATTTTTATGAATTTAGTACTCACCCCATTGAGATCTCAGAAAATTTCAACACGGCCCGCAAAGTTGTCCGAGAAAAACTAATTACTTTTATACAGAAATTGTTGTTCTACCTCTGATGTATGCATCCTATTTTTAACCAATCGCAACCCCTTGACGTTGCTTAAATCCCGCCCTTTACAATATGTGTCTTTGCTTGACGCATTTCTCTTTCCTTTTCTAACCTGTTCGTATTGGTGCAAATTTATATTCTTTATTATCGATTATATTTTAGTCCACGCGGACTGTTATCTGGGTTTAATAAACCCGTATCGCACATTCTCGTGAATACTAAGTCCCGGTTTCTCCAAGATTCTTTGAAACATTAATTATTTGCCAAATTTACGCAGAATGAGTTTTTTAAAAATACGCAGGTGTTCTGTATTTCCTGCTAAAGCATCTGATCGTTTCCAATATCCTTAGAATCAACATGTTTATCCAAACAAATTAACTTGAAATTGCCTTTTAAAAACACGCAGGGGTGTTCAAACGTAACATTTTAAATAACCTTCCTACGATTTGACTATTATTGGGTTTTCACAAGCTTCTATAGGTATTATGTTATTAACGGTTTAATTAACTCCAATTAAATTGATTTCTATCCTTTCATTTTTAGCGAATACAACTTAAATATTAATTATTATATGTACACTTTGTTTTACTACCGGTTACTTAAAATAGGGTTAATTAATATAAACTTTGCACGTAATTTCCATTTGTTTAGGAATAATTAAATTATCCACTGCGCTTTTCAATACTGCTTCTTTTGATGTAAAGCGTCTTATAGATAATTTAAATTTCTTATTTTACTGAAACGACCGAGTTTATTTATGCTTCAAGGTTTTAATAAAGCGTATTATTTAATGAAATTCCTTATACACGGTAATTAAAATTATTTGATTTGAATATTTAATTTTCTACCCTGGTCTAAATATGAGTATTTTCCCCCTATTTGAATACAAATAATCCCACTTATTTGAATGCAAATATCAAATATTTAGACTGCCAAAAATCTTTACAAAATTTTGCCTATCTCTCTATCCTTATCTATCTAACTTACCTACTTTGTCTCCAATCCAAAAAATATTTACACCTATCCTATATCCCTATCCTATTCCTAACTCTCACCTACTTCTATAAACTGAAATTATCCCTAACTTCATCCTACTTATCCATCTAATCCTATATACATCCTATATACCTATCCTATTCCTAACTTTTAACTACTCTTCACTATACTTTACTTCCCCCTACCTAATCCTATATGCCTATCCTACTCTTACTCTATTCCTAACTCTCCACTAATCTTATATAAAATATCTATACTTAACCTATCTTATTTTCTTCCTACCTTTACTCTTTATCCTCATCCTAAACCTATTCCTAATTATCTCCCATATTTATCCTATACCTAGCTTTATTTTCTATAAACACTTACTTCTACTTTTCTATATACACCTATCTCTATTCTTATCCTATTTAAATCTAACTCTCTTCTTGACCCTCCAAGTCTTTCTTCTCACCAACCTAATACTCTTCATCCCTATCTCTCCCCCTTCTATATCTATACTTAACATCTCTATTATCTCACATACAATAAACTTATCATCCCTCTTATCCTGACTCTTAAATATTACTTCTTCTTCAGTCCCTACACTTGTCTGTTTCTCATTTATTCTTGTTTCCTTTCTGCCGACAAACCAAACGATACTACTTTACAATTATCGATTTTTCCCTCTATGGAAAACCCTACGTACCTTCTAGAATTTTTGTGTAATGGAATCCGCCAGAATGAATCCCTTAAATCTACTTTATTAAAAACAAATTTGCCATCTTTACTTAATTTCGCCTTCACCTGCTCCTGATATGCTGCTTCTACCCCCACTACTTCTGCATGTTTTTGTATTAAAGCTTGAACCTCTACTTTCCTTTCCTCTGGACATCTTATTGTGTTGATCTGTTTACTTTCATCATCCTCTACCTCTACTACATTAATACTAAACCCCGTGTCATCCTCTGAGACTTCATAACTGCCCTTCCATGGCACTACCCTATCCTTAATCCTTATTACCTTCCTTTCCATATCTATCAAAACCCCTAACTTCATCATACAGTCAACACCTAAAATGCTCTGAAACTTCAGTCCAGGTACAATTACAAACTCCTGTTCACAGCTAAAACCTCCTATATCTATCCTAAGCACCACAACACTATTTACTACAGCAAACTTCTTTTTATTTGGAGCTACTAAATGGCTACGTTTTATAGGCATAATTCTATCACAAACCTTATCCCTAATTTTGCTGACGAATTCCTCCGATATTAAACTCACCTCTGCCCCTGTATCAAGTAATACTTCTACATTATTCTCAAAATTTCTAAATTAATAATTGGCAAACATAATTTTTCCTCAGTTTCTGGCTCTACTTCCTCCTCAATTTTGAAAAATTCACGTGGATGTTCGTATACATTTACACAGAAATCTAGTGGTCTGTCACGTTCTAAAAATCCTGTCTCATCCTGTTTTCCGTGCTTGGTCCTGGTTGTCCTTCTACAACCTGTGCGTACGTCCTCCTCGTGTTAATATCCGTGTCCCTATCTCTATTCGGCGTGCTGGTCACAGTCCTGTTTACTTCCGGTAAACTGTTCTGTCTCGTGTAACTAGGTCTTGGCGTCGGTCCCCTAGTCGCACTATTGCTCCTGTATTCCTGTCCTCGTCGTTCCCAATTCGGTCGAAAATTTCTGTTGTAGTCAGGCCGTCTCGGATAATTCGGTGTCCTGTTGTCAAACCTAACTGTGTTAACGTTTCGTTCTCGTATCTCTCTTGTCCGTCCAACACATACATCGTCATATCTCTGTAAATACTCTAAAATGTCTCCCGTTCTGTGATGTTTTGTAAGGCCACGTGTTGTCTAATTTCCAGTTCAAAATGTCGTGATAGGTACTTGATTATCTGTCTGTCCGTCAATGGTGGATTCAGTTGTTTGGCCACACTGTACTTGCGGATGGCATATTGCTCCTAGATCCTGCAAACTCTCCTTAAATTTTCCTGTAATTAAGTCGTCTCGTACCTGGTCTTGTCTGTGGTCACTCCAGTAGTGTTTTAAAATTTGTTTTCAAAGTCCTGATACGTGTCTATGTCCTGTCCTACTAAATTGTACCATGCTTCCGCGTTGTCCTTTAATAAAGCCTTTATCGTATTCAGTTTAGTCTGTTCGTCAAATAAATTTCCCACTAGATTTCTTACACTATTAATAAAAATTTGTGGATTTACCCTGTTATCACCATAAAACTTCATGTGTTGGTCCAATGATACTCCACCTGTATAAAATCTGGTACCTTCCCCCGTTAAATTTGATATGTTGTATTTAATACTACTAACTTCGCGTTCTACCCTGCCTAACTGATCCCTACATGAGTCCGTTACTTCAGTCATTTTACGTTTATTTCTTCTTCACAGAAAATGCGTACTTCGGACCTTAAATGTCCCATTTCCTGTCGAAGACCTGTAATGTCACGCTCATTTTATCTACCCTATTTTCAACTTCCCCATCTTTACAGTAAGACTATTTTTAAATTCTACAACTTCTTGATTCGTCTTATCTATTTTCTGACTAATCTCTTCTAACTTCCTGTTCGATTCATCGCTTAGCTGTTCTAATTTTCTGTTGGATTCTTCCCTAGCTCTATTAGATTCATCGTTCATTCTCTCTAACATTCTCAATATCATCTCGTTTCCTTGATCCCCGATTCCGTCCTCGACTGATCTCTACTGCCTCCTGCTTCTTCCATTTTCGAATTTTTCCCACACAATGCACTATCGTCACTTCCAATTTCCACTCCTTGACTCCTTAACCACTCCTTTCTCTGCATACGTTCTAATCACTCACACACTCTAAAATACTTTTAAATTTATCCACAAACAGAAACTCTCTCTCAGATCGCCAGTTTCCTGGAATAAAATAACAAAAATTTTATTTGGAACTCGAGCCTCACTTTTGGGTCGCCAAGAATGCTGTGAAACCTCTCATTCTCTCAGGGTACTGGCCCTTTAAAAAAAAAACATTCGAGCCCCACAGTTTGGGCGTCAAGAATGCTGTGAAACCTTTTAAATCACCTGGTCCGTTGATTCCTTCTGTTAATCGCCTCGGCTGCTCTTCTAGATAACTTCCATTCTCAATCATAAAAATTAAACAACACATTCCTACCACAAACATCAACGTTAACTCTATTTACATCAATATTCAGAATACATTAAATTTTCAAATTAAATTTGAACATAAAATTCAGTTTTAAACAGAATTTCCGGATTAATTTTATTATCATTTTACTGTGCATCCAAAATTAAAGTCCTTGTTGGATGCCTACTAATTAATATAACAAGATAAGCAGACCGGAGTCTGAGTATAAAGGAGCATCTACCACCCCTTTACGTTAATTAACCAGGTTTGTCTAATTGAGCTCAAAGACCTACCCAAAGTTTCATCCTATTCCCGAACATCAAAACAAAATACCCTTTTACTTAAACAAGCAAATTTCATCTTAAAATTAAATTTTTATGGTTAGAAAAATTCCACTAATGTCCATTTAAAGTAAATCAATTATAAAGTCATTCAATACACACAAAAATGTCAAACAAAATAGTACAATTTACCTGAAGGCTATTGTCCTCGTAGCTTCAGTGTAATCGTCCCTTTGTAAATCACACCATTCCAACCGGATTCTATTTACAGCTTCAAGTTGTCAACGCTTTAAAAATGTTCTCCATCATCATTAATTTAAAGTTGTTTCTAGGCTTTTCCGGAACTCATCTGTGTATATCTGCCTCTGGTTCAGTGGATGCAGACACATTTACGAACCATTTAGTCATTAACACCCCGCAAAATAGCAAAGAAATTCATACTTCCTTTTACCAATATTACCAATATACGCCAAAACTGCCTACTTTTGGGTATACATTTGTCGTTGTAAATTTTACTAATTGGTACCGTGATAATAAACTTTTATTACCTTGTATCTAAGTGCACTGAAGTACATTCATGTTAGCACGTAAAATAACCAACTATTTTGAGTCACTAAAACATACTAGCACACTTTAAATTATTTAATCAAACTAAAATGCACTGTTTAATATCAAGTCGCGGATGCACGAGCTTTTAACGCATCGAATCGTCGAAAGTCTAAGAGTCTAAGAGAGAAACACATATTCCCGCCTGTATATATAGCGAATAGCCGACACGTCGCTTTGTTCCCTAAAACGGGTAATTCCAACGAATTCCTCATTCTACGTTCCCAGTCTGTAGCCTGCACGTCGATTTTATGAATTTAGTACTCACCCCATTGAGATCTCAGAAAATTTCAACACGGCCCGCAAAGTTGTCCGAGAAAACTAATTACTTTTATACAGAAATTGTTGTTCTACCTCTGATATATGCATCCTATTTTTAACCAATCGCAACCCCTTGACGTTGCTTAAATCCCGCCCTTTTACAATATGTGTCTTTGCTTGACGCATTTTCTTTCCTTTTCTAACCTGTTCGTATTGGTGCAAATTTATATTCTTTATTATCGATTATATTTTAGTCCACGCGGACTGTTATCTGGGTTTAATAAACCCGTATCGCACATTCTCGTGAATACTAAGTCCCGGTTTCTCCAAGATTCTTTGAAACATTAATTATTTGCCAAATTTACGCAGAATGAGTTTTTTAAAAATACGCAGGTGTTCTGTATTTCCTGCTAAAGCATCTGATCGTTTCCAATATCCTTAGAATCAACATGTTTATCCAAACAAATTAACTTGAAATTGCCTTTTAAAACACGCAGGGTGTTCAAACGTAACATTTTAAATAACCTTCCTACGATTTGACTATTATTGGGTTTTCACAAGCTTCTATAGGTATTATGTTATTAACGGTTTAATTAACTCCAATTAAATTGATTTCTATCCTTTCATTTTTAGCGAATACAACTTAAATATTAATTATTATATGTACACTTTGTTTTACTACCGGTTACTTAAAATAGGGTTAATTAATATAAACTTTGCACGTAATTTCCATTTGTTTAGGAATAATTAAATTATCCACTGCGCTTTTCAATACTGCTTCTTTTGATGTAAAGCGTCTTATAGATAATTTAAATTTCTTATTTTTACTGAAACGACCGAGTTTATTTATGCTTCAAGGTTTTAATAAAGCGTATTATTTAATGAAATTCCTTATACACGGTAATTAAAATTATTTGATTTGAATATTTAATTTTCTACCCTGGTCTAAATATGAGTAATATATATATATATATTTCAATTCACTAGAAATATATTCGCCACCATTATCACACCTTAAAACTGATAATCTTAAATTAAACTTAGCCTGTGCCGCCTGAACAAACTCCTTAAAACAATCAAAGACTTCGTTTTTTCCTTTTAACATATAAACCTGAACAAAACCTGAGAAATCATCAATAAACGTGATAAAATATTTTTCACCTTCATGACTTACAGGTGTTATTGGACCAACTAAATCAGAATGCACTATACCTAAAATCCTGTTAGCTTTATTTCTGGAATTAAATGATAATCTACTCGTTTTGCCCTGAACGCAAGACTCACAAAATTCAACTTTGCTCAATTTTATATTTTCTAACCCTTCAACCATGTTATTTTTTAATAACTTTTCTAAATTTGCATTGCAAATGTGCCCTAGTTTCCTATGCCATAATTTTAGTTCTTCATTTTCTGTTTCAGTACTTAAACATTCATTAACATTCACCTCAAAACTTATTTCATATAGTTTATTTCTATTTCCAATTCCTACTAACCTTTCTTTGTTACGCAAAAATACCTTGCCATTATCAAAAACTACTGTGCCACCATTCATTTCTAATCGCTTCACAGACATTAAATTTTTGCGAAGATTGGGTACATACAAACACATTCTTTATAGTACATTCTACCTTTTCATTATAAACATGACTGACTATTTTGATGTTGCCCACACCTATTGCTTCCATAAAATTTTCACTTTTTGCAACAGCTATTTTAATAGGATTTTGCAACAACATGTACTCAGAAAAATACTTTCTTGAGTTTACCATATGATCAGTACACACAGAGTCTATATAAAATAAAATGTCTTTCTTACTTACAGTTTTGTCTTCAACTTCTGTTTGTGTCATGAAACATATACCTTTATCTGTGTTCTCTTTTTCAACAAAGTTACCTTTTGATTCTTCCATTTCCCTTTGATTACTATAATCTCCTCTACCACCACTGGGTTGATCTCTGTATCTTCCTCTTTGATTACTATAATTTCTCGAGTAATTCCATCGTTGGTTATTGATATTTCCTCTTTGATTATTAAAATTTCCTCTGTAGTTACCTCTACCTCTAAAATGTCCACTTCTGTAGGTCTGATTTTTATAGTTATTCTTCTTGCAATCTCTTTTATAATGCCCTTTTTCACCACATGCGTAACATACACTACTATTATTTGTTAAAAATGCTGCAGGTTTACTGTGTTCTTGTCCAATTTTGTTTGTTTCAATTTCAGACGCAGCTTTTCTTCTTTCTACTTCAGTTCGTAGCTTTGCTTTTACTAAATTTATACTCAATTCTTCTGAAGGCATATTTTCAAAATAGCAATTACGGTTTCCATGCTTGGTGGCATCGCCATTAATAAAGTACAAACTAAATCTTGTTCTTTTAAATCTGCTCCTGTAACTTTTAATTGTCGTACTGTTTCATCAAATTGCGCCAAAAACATTTCAAGGTCTTTTGCTTCTCCTAATTTCATGCTCATTAACTTTTTACGTAATAATATTTGTACCGGAATACCTTTCGTTTCATACATTTCTTCAAGATTCTTCCACATACTGTATGCAGTCTCTTTATCTCTTATTAAATCAATTTGAGCATCATCAATGCACTGTACGATATAAGATTTGCATTTATTATCTCGTTTTTTGGCTTCAACCTTTTTCTTTTCGTCTGTGTAACTAGTTGCATCAAATTCTATTTCTATGCATTCTAAAACGTCCTTTTCCATAAATAAAGATTGCATTCGAAACTTCCAAGCATGAAAATTATTTACATTTAGCAGTTCTATATTAAAATTATTTTTCATGACAGTTACCAAACTTTCTGCCATTTTTTTAGATGTCTGGGCCCGTAACATGTTATTTTAGATATTCAGTAAAACACTGCACATAATTAACTACATCTATTTTCAATATAACTCTCAAGTAAATCAGATAACTTTTTATTACAAAATCATTCTTTTTGACAATCATTGACATTTCTACCTCAAAACCTACTACAATTAATAACGAATAAGGTAAGTATCACAAATAACAGTATGATAAATTACTACATAGCAACAGTACCAGTGAATGAATGTTTGTAACCAACCTAATCGGTTCTCATTACATTAATAACCAGAAAAACCGAAGCGTCTCGCGGCAGTAATGCCGTGGCTGCAATGATAGGTTAGGTTACTGTTAGATATAGATATTATTATTAAAAAACACAAACCACTTAACACACAACAGAACAGTTGTTGTTAAAACTATTGCAGACTGTTCTGATATGCGTGTTAAGTGATTTGTGTTTTGTAATAATAATATCCATTTCTAACAGTAACCTAACCTGTCTTTGCAGCCACGGCATTACTGCCGCGGGACGCTCGTAGTAAAACTGCAGTAATTAGTAATATTTAAGGATATGTGACGTCATAAATTATTAGAGAGATGTTAACACCTTTGTGTTTTCTACTATTACATAATAACAAAACCATAAGAGTGTAATATACACCCCTAAAGTCATCCAATAATTTTTTAACAGTTTTTTTCAATTAAGAATATCCTCTTTAATTATTTAAAGCATATTTTCACACAAACCTTATATATTATTTTTGCTATTGTTTAAAATATTTTATATAAACTCTATCATTGCTCTTAGTTGGAATTGATTATATTAAATTAGTTAGTAGCGGACTATAATATATCGACTGTATTTCGTTTGTAAGGCTGTACACACGAGATTTTACTGTACAGGCTCCAATATGGGCAGAACAAACGGAACATATAATTTTGAGTTTTATAACTGTAAACATAACGTTGGGCGTGGAATTAATATTTTAAAAATACTTTGCTTGAAACATTTATTATGCGTAATACTATTGTTGATGATATCAGGCTGCTCCGTGGCGTAGTTGGTGCGCGTGCGACTACTATGCTCAAAGTAACCGGGGCAGATACTTTTTTTAACTCTCATCCCAAATTTTTACGCTTGAACGAACCCTTATGCGATTATTTATTATATAACCTAACCTAACCGTGCCTTAGTCATTCATTTTTGTTGTTAAAAGTATTGCAGACCGTTCTGTTGTGCGCATTAAGTAATTAATGTGTTTTAATAACAATATCCGTTTCTAACAGTATCCTAACCTGGTATACCCTATCGTGTATGCAAAGCGAACTCGTTCTAACATAAAGACTCAGAGAGAGGGTTAAGAAAAAATTATCGTGTTCCGGTTCGGATTCCGACACGGTCCACTTGAAAAATGTTAGGGAAGCATTTTTCACAAAAATACGTATTCGCTCGGATGAGAAGTAAAATGTAGGTCCTGTGTTTGGGTGTTGTCACCCACGTTTAAAAACCCAACCTTGCTTGGAACAACAAGAGTAGAGGGGTAAGGCCGGTCCTAATTCAAAACGTATTCAGACGTATTTTCGATATGTAAAATACACGTGCACCGTTTTGAATTAGGATCGGCCTTATATAATTTCAATGTAAAATAGTTGTGAAAACATTTCAATGTAAAATACTTGTGAAAACATGAATTCTTATATACTTTCAATGTAAAATACTTGTGGGCACGTTTTGAATTAGGATCGGCTTTATATTACTTTCAATGAAACATACTTCAATACACACGTATGTTGAAAAATGTAAGTGCAGAGAAAAATGTGTGTAGCTGTTTTGAATTCGGTTTTCTAGCAAGAAGTTACACGTGCACCGTTTTGAATTAGGATCGGCGTTATATACTTTTAATGTAAAATGTGAAAACATGAATTCTTATATACTTTCAAATGGAACATACATACTTCAAAACACACGTATGTTGAAAAATGTAAGTGCAGAGAAAATGTGTGTAGATGTTTTGAATTTGGTTTTCTAGCGAGAAGTTATAAAGTATGACAGATGCAAAATATCGCATTCAAGTCAATTGTGTTTAATTAAAGTGGATTCTGATTTATGTTTAGAGGCTGCAAATACTCATGGGCCGGTTTCAATTCAAAATGTGTTCACTCTTGTGATAGGTTGAAAAGTGGGTTGGCAAAGTACGCAGATGGTGGTAATCTGCTATATAAGGAGATTGCTCCTGATATTAATTTAATTAGTCGAAGTTTACTGCATATATTTACATACAAACATGTATATAATTGATATTCAGGGATTTAAATACAAGAAAAACAAGTTTGTGTGCAAAGAAATTGCGGTTTTGGACTTGTTAGGTGATGTTTGGCATCGAATTTTTAAACTGCCAATGCAGTCTAGTTGTTTGAGTCAAGATCATATAAAACATAACGACTGGGTGACAAGGAATATTTATGGTCTTTCTTGGGATGAATCTTCAACGGCTGGAATGGTGTCATATATAGTGCTTTATTTGAAGCAAATTATCCGACCCGGTAAAGAAGTATTTGTGAAGGGTCTAGAAAAGAAGAAATTGATTGAAACATATATAATGCAAAACTTTGTAACTGATATGCTTGTACTAGGTTGTCCTAAGCTATCGGAGTTAAAAATCAACAACACCTTTGTGTTTTCTACTATTACATAATAACAAAACCATAAGAGTGTAATATACACCCCCAAAGTCATCCAATAATTTTTTAACAGTTTTTTTCAATTAAGAATATCCTCTTTAATTATTTAAAGCATATTTTCACACAAATCTTATATATTATTTTTGCTACTTTAAAATATTTTATATAAACTCTATCATTGCTCTTAGTTGGAATTGATTATATTAATTTAGTTAGTAGCGGACTATAATATATCGACTGTATTTCGTTTGTAAGGCTGTGCACACGAGATTGTACTGTACAGGCTCCAATATGGGCAGAATAAACGGAACATATAATTTTGAGTTTTATAACTGTAAACATAACGTTGGGCGTGGAATTAATATTTTAAAAATACTTTGCTTGAAACATTTATTATGCGTAATACTATTGTTGATGATGGCAGGCTGCTCCGTGGCGTAGTTGGTGCGCGTGCGACTACTATGCTCAAAGTAACCGGGGCAGATACTTTTTTTAACCCTCTTCCGGAATTTTTACGCTTGAACGAACCCTTATGCGATTATTTATTATATAACCATACCTAACCGTGCCTTAGTCATTCATTTTTGTTATTAAAAGTATTGCAGACTGTTCTGTTGTGCGCATTAAGTAATTAATGTTTTTTAATAACAATATCCGTTTCTAACAGTATCTTAACCTGGTATACCCTATCGTGTATAGAGAGCGAACTCGTTCGAACATAAAGACTCGGACAGAGGGTTTTAGAAAACATTATCGTGTCCCGGTTCGAATTCCGACACGGTCCACTTGAAAATGTTAGGGAAGCATTTTTCACAAAAATACGTCTTCGCTCGGATGAGAAGTAAAATGTAGGTCCTGTGTGTGGGCGTTGGCACCCACGTTAAAAAACCCAACCTTGCTTGGAACAACAAGGGTTCGACAAAATTCAAAATTTCCAGGTGAAAATAACTCGCTTACTGGCCAGCATAGTATTTTCGCGTGATTTGTGTGAAGTTATCGATAACTTTCCCAGCGATAAGTTTTGTAAGACGGATAAACATGAAATGACGTGAAGAAAGAATAAGCCGAACGGAATCGCTTGGACACAGAACTATAAATTACGTTCACTATTCTGCTGACTCGAATCAAAATACGCAAAACACCATTCATCATCATTGGGTCCAAAGAACATACTTAAATAGAAAAGAAAGCTAGGCAGAGAGAAACAAACTAATTGTGCTGCTTGCAGCGGGTGCGATCCGAACTATTGTAGGCGGGAAGTTTAAATAATAGCTCTACCTTATTCAAATATAGTTATTTAATTAAATTCAACCAAATACATTGGTTTGCTTAGTAAATTATACTTAATACATCTTGCTGATTATAAAATAAGCAAAGAACATGTTAAGTAAAATTGTTTAAAAGTAAACCAATGTTGGGTGAATTTAACTTGCGTATAAACTTGTATTTATAATATCCATGCATTTTCACAGTATTCATGGGATAGCAGCAACATTAAATTGACTTTGAAAAGAACAATCTTATTGTTAACTGGAATTTTAATTTTAAATATGTATTCCATTTGTAGGAGGAGATGCTATGTGTACTAAAAGAATCCATTATATTAAATAATTTTATTATTGGAAATAACAAATAACAATCACATATGAAGTAAACCTCATAATTATTAATTATTATTAACAATTATTAGAAATTCTACCTTATGTATTTAGTACAATCATAAAATCATTTTTACCTGTGTGCAATATGTTATGCACATTTACAACATACCAAATGCAAATTAGTACATAATAACCGACAATATTATTTTTAATCTTAAATAATAGTTTTAGTACATTAAAGATGACTGCATAATATTTAAGATACTTCTTCTGTCCCAAAATGGGTACCAGATTTCTATACTTCCTAAAACTTCGTTATCTCTCCAATTTCAATTACAATTCTGTATTCCATATTAACGAACCTACATCAAAAATTACATTTGCATGTTGCCAAAAAGTTTGAACACCCAATTTAACTTTTGGGTAATTATTTATTAACCACATGTTCTAAAAAACTGGTGTGGCCATGCAATAAACGGTGAAGTTGCTCTATTTGCAGGGCCAAAAAGTCAATACAACACAGTAAGCACATCAAAGTGTCTATCATTACTTGCTACAACCAAGTGTAAATGCTAAACCTATAAACATGAGTCAATAAAATGCAGTCACTGATGGTCTGTATAGGAGAGGATAATCCAAATTTGGCATCGAGGAAAACTATGTTTATGTAACTGATCAGCAAATGTAAATGTAAAATCTCACAAGTAATGTATGTTAGAAATGATGAATGTCAAGGACAGCAACAACTCTAAATCAACCCATTTAAGCAAAGATAAATTGCAACGTGTAGGAATGCTATCACTCTGTCCTAAATGTGATATGGAGCTTATCGGCTACCCAGACAGAGATTAGCATTTACTACTACTACTAATCATTAAGGTCGAGTGTTGATCCTGGGCATGATGGTAACCTTTGTCATGTTAAGGTACTACATAAAATGTTTTGTTAAGTTGGAAATAGATTCGGTTGCATATATCCTGATTACATTATTCTCGAATTTAATTTTTACCAAGTCGGACACCTATCATGGGACAAATGAAGTATAATGTATCCAACATTGTAAATGATAAGTACTTACTGCAGTCATTGCATATCAAGTTTGTTTAGATCATGCACTAGGATACAACAGTATTTAAAATGCAGTGCAATTAATGTCTTATAAACAAAGCAACTAGAAAATACTGTAAACAAATTTGATCTTCGGTATACAAATCAAGCCTTGTTTGCAATATTTTAATAATACAATCACAATTAGTTTTGAAATCTAAATATTGATCAATAAATTAACCTAAATACTTAAACTGTAAATTGTAATACTTTCTTAATATTAACTTTATCAATTATTAAAGGCATAGTTATTACTGCATGGTTCGTGTAATTTATGCTTTTTCCTAATAACGCATATTTACATTTCTTGATATTCAGTTTGAGTTTGTTGTTGCATAGACAAAAAGATTACTTAAATTATGACTATTACCACTGTATGGTTTGGTCTAAATTAGACCCCTACTGTTGTACCAGCATAGTATGACTTACAAGCAATAAGTGGATTGCAGTGATATACTCAGTTGACTATCATTTATGAACCCATTATAATAATTTGAAGATAAATCTCAAAATGGGGTTGAGTGTTATAAATAAAGTGCTCGAATCTCCCCATAAAGATTAAATTTAATAAAACCATAAATAATTGTTACATGTTTCAGGCTCATACTAAGCTCATCCTCAGACGGTAAAATCAAAGCATAGTTCAAATCATAAAACATTAAAAAAGCATGGTCACCAACCTCACAATTTTATTTAGTGACCATGCTTTTTAATGTTTTACGATTTGGACTATGCTTTGATTTGTACCGCCTGAGGATAGGCCTTGTATGAGCCTGAAACATGAAGCGAGCAATTATTTATGGTTTTATTAAATTTAATGTTTATGGGGAGATTCGGAACACTTTTATTTACTTATGATTTATCAGTTATATAAAAAGTATTAATTCCATGCAGATCCTCATGGTACTAATATCGGTGGCTCAAGATTTTGTGCTGGCTACACAATTAGTGTATTATACACCGAAAGAGCCGCTGCCCTCTTTCGGTGATCTGTCTTAGTCTGGTTCCTCACTAACAACCCTACTACTTTGGTTGGACGTGTAGTTTGGCTCTTTAGCTCATTAGAACACGCAAGCCATTTCACCTGTTCTAGTAATTTAGAACTTTGGCAAGGTGCAGGTCCATTCGAAATGGAGTTATTCAATAGTACTACAATTGTCTAGATATTTTTGCAAATCCATAAAAAATTTAGTAGGCAATCTCATATTATCTTTTTAAGTTTCTGGTAATAAATTTAAAGTAGTTGCATTTAAAGCTTCCACTATATTTTAAGGCATCAACTGTAATTCACCTTGACTATAATTAGTTATTAAGTTAAAGATTTTAAATGCTTTCACATAACGGTATTATTTAGTTGACATCTGTTGGTTTATTTGTTTGTTTTATACGATAACTCGACTGTTGTCATTGCAAATAATACCCAAGACAAGAGCTATTTCTGTAATAGAAAATACTATATTATTCAACGAGCCTATAATGATGGCTATTATTCATAAGGTCTAAGTTTACGACACATGCCATTTTAACTCAAGTTATTACAGGTTTAAATTGTTAAATAATATTAAGGAAGTGTTATTAAAACAAATGTTATTTTTTCGATTTTTTCAGTATAAAGTTCAAGCTTGCAGTTTTTGCTGCTTCCCTTAATCTAAGGAGCACAAGCCATCTTATTTTCACTATACAGTGTGTACAGTATAAAATGCAGTACATGGGGATCTTGGAAACTGTAGGAGATACGATCTTGGTTAAATGGGACAAAAGTTGCATAATTATGAGGGTATCTCAGATCGGTTTTCAAATTTCAAAAATTTTTCATAGGTTACTAGATAGAGGCAAAAAACACAAAATTGACGATTTCTTTATTTGCTCGTAGTTAGTCTACTAATTGAAATAGAATGTTCAAATTTGGTACATCAGGATTATTCCCCATTGCGCTTCACATTTTCAACTTAGATTTTGTCTAGGGCATCTAGATTTTGCGTGACCATGTTCAACTTTTTATTTTTAATTAGCCGCCATATTGGTTTTTTACATTTTTGAAATGCTGACAAAAAACCATTTCCAAAGAGGTATAACATGGCTATGTTTGATTGAATCAAAACACTAAAAATCACATAATTATGTTTTGGTCGTAGTAGGCTTTAATTTCCATTATGCAAAGAGAAACAATTGCTCAACATCTGAGAAACGTTAAAGTTTGTCCATTATTTTATGTTTCAAGTAGTGCAGTTTAAAAAAACAGTTAAATAATTTACATAGAAATTTAAGCAAAGCATTTGTGCTTGAAATGGATCGCTTTACTAACCGTGATAAATATCAAATGTTAGAATGTTTTATTCTTTCTGGAAGGAATGATGTTAAAGCCGCTGAATTGTATTTAAATAAATACCCAGAAAACATCAACCAAACAGATGTATGTTTCGAGATTACAAAATAATTTAATAAATTATGGTAGTTTTGGCTTGTCTAAGAGAAATAGGCAAATTAAAAAAGATAATGAAAACAACTTTTTACAAACAGTTGTCGAAAATCCTCGTACTTCTCTTAAACAAATTCAGAATATAACAGGTGTTGCTCATTCTACGGCAAGAGTTATTTTAAAACGTTTCAAGTACCATCCATATCATGAACGACCATGTCAGGGATTGCATACTGAAGATCAAATTCGAAGAATGGAGTTTTGTGCTTGGTACATAAGAAAGTGCAACGAAAATTCAAATTTTGCATATACAATTTTGTGGTCTGACGAAAGTCGATTTAAATTGTGGTATGTTCAACCGCAAAAATACAATTTTTGGTCAGATGAAAATCCACATTTGAACCGCCAAGTTAGACATCAAGTTAAATGTGGATTCAACGTCTGGATTGGTATTATTGGAAGGTACATTATAGGTCCGTTTTTATGATGCAAATTTAAACTCTGAGATACTTAGATTTATTGTAGGAAATGTGGCAGATAGACTAATGGAGCTTCCACTTGCTACTTTGCAAAATATGATTTTTCAAAATGATGGTGCTCCACCCCACAATGCTCTGATTATTAGAAATTTTTTTAATTCTGAGTATAATGAAAACTGGATTGGAAATTGAGGACCAATGAAGTGGCGGCGAGATCACCGGATTTAACTCCTCTAGATTTCTTTATATGGGGCCATTTAAAAAGTCGTGTGTACTCAGAAACGTATGATAATGTAGGCCAATTACAACAAGCAGTCCAAGAGGCCGTAAATAAAATAACTCCAACTATGATAAGACGATCTTGTAAAGATGTTTATAAAAGGTGTCGGTTGTGTGTTCAACAAAATGGGGGGTTATTTGAACATTTAAAATAAATAATGAATTCATGTGGCTGACTATTGTTATATTTTTTTCCTTGATTGTTAATTTGCAATTGTCTGAACATGAATGACAACTAACAACAGCTTAAATAATATTTTGTATTGAATAGATGCTAGTTTGTATTTATTCTTTGTTAATGCATAGTTATGTAAGTTCTGATTAATACAGATTTATTTTCAATTTTCTACGTTTTTATTGTTTTTAT
The DNA here is from genome assembly GCA_036346225.1 of Platerodrilus igneus. NCBI lineage: Eukaryota > Metazoa > Arthropoda > Insecta > Coleoptera > Lycidae > Platerodrilus > Platerodrilus igneus. Next base: position 12,779,476 of record JARFIW010000170.1, on the reverse strand, counting down.
TACCACTGAAAATTGAGTTTAAAATTTTTAGAGCAATTGTTTCTCTTTGTCATAATGGAAATTAAAGCCTACTACGACCAAAACATAATTATGTGATTTTTAGTGTTTTGATTCAATAAAACATAGCCATGTTATACCTCTTTGGAAAGGGTTTTTGTCAGCATTTCAAAATGTAAAATCCAATATGGCGGCTATTTAAAATAAAAAGTTGAACATCGTCACGCAAAATCTAGATGCCCTAGACAAAATCTAAGTTGAAAATGTGAAGCGCAATGGGAATTACCATGATGTACCAAATTTGAACATTCTATTTCAATTAGTAGACTAACTACGAGCAAATAAAGAAATCGTCAATTGTGTTTTTTGCCTCTATCTAGTAACCTATGATAAATTTTTGAAATTTGAAAACCTATCCGAGATACCCTCATGATTATGCAACTTTTGTCCCATTTAACCAAGATCGTATCTCCTACAGTTTCCAAGATCCTCGTGTACTGCATTTTATACTGTACACACTGTATATACTCAGTTTTACTGAAGTACTTTAAAAGCATAGTGTTTAAATAAATTCTCTAGTGAATAATTGATATTCCTATGAGTAAACACACATATAATGAATATATTATAAATGGATAAAAAAGCAGTATGGTTTCTCTGGTTTCACTCTTCATGTTTAAGGATAATAAAAATAACAAAGAACCTAAATTTAAAGCACACAATAGTTGTAGCAAATGTTATTTCAAAATTTTAAAATTAGCATTATTTAACAGCTCACGGCTCAACGACAAAAATTAATAACTATACAAGAATGTTTAACAAAGATTAACTGTAAAAATGTTTATCTTCAAACGTTAAAAAATTAGGTCATTATTTAACTGCGTTGGCTATGGAGAAATGTCACTTCTCCGCCGGTGACAGTTTTACTTTTCCTTTACCATCCATGGAGGTAAAAGTGTAGTCATGACGACAAATCAAGTAAGTTCCACGAAACTACAATATACAACGATAACTAACCATCAAACGTCATTCCTCTTTTCAGTGTAATATTAAATGTACAGTTTTTACGAGTGACTTCATTTGCAGCTTATACAATTTTGGTACAATGAATGATTTCTTATTTAACAACATACCACGTAGTAATTGTGTCAAAAAGACAAACAATTGTAGGCAATTTTTGATTAATCAAATACCGAAAATTCATACCCGTAAAAATAAATAAAAATTACTAATGTTTGTACATTTTGCAGTACGTTTGAAAATAAAATAGTATATTTTATGTGGAGGAGAAGTGACTTTTCATAGCTCGCCTTTGTTACCCGCCTCACTATCGTTCGGCAGGTAAATAGAGGTTCCCCATGAAAAGTTACACTTCTCCTCCGTATAAAATAATATACTATTAGTAATTCTTATTTTTGACCAAAAATCTAAACAGCTCATTTAATATGAAACTGAGAGTAGGTTCAATATTGAACCCCTGATGGAAAGGATTTGTCTACTGCTAAACAACCACTTTCTTTCTCGTACTTTTTAAAAACTTCTTATGCGCAGATAATTTCACGGGTCTATTAAATTGACGCCTGGTTCGGATGCCATAAATTTTGTGAACTTGACATCTTTACCCTTGGCAATTAAATTTGTTCGTTTTGTCCAAGAATAGATAGCACATTTTACTATAATTTGTACAATGCGTGCATCTAATCCTTTATGCTTAGGGCAATCCAACGACTGACCAATATTTAAGTCATTTAAAATACGCGCCTGTAAAATGTACATTAAATTAATCGTGCTACATAACCTAGGAATTAAATAAAAAAGTTGAGGTAACACTCTACTAACTATATAAAATACAAAATGCCCAGGTTGAGTTAATTCTGAACCTTGAAACTGCCTAGCAGTAACAAAGTCATTATATAGGGAATAATTGTTTGATAATAGATTTGATTTACAAGTTTCACAACTTTTAGTATACAAAATAAGCTTCTTGGCAACATAACCCACTATATAATACATTACACATCTGGCAACTCTCGAGGTTTTCTTATGTATAATATTACCAATACTTATAGGTGCTTCATTTGCATTACCTAAATATTGTACACCAGCCAATTCCTCGCCAGTAACAAAACAACGTAAATTGTCTAGAGCACCACACGAATCATCGTCCTCACAATTAAATCCAGGTGAACGAGTAGATAAAAAATTGTTTATTACTAAAGCTTTAAATGATGTTAAAAAATTGGACACATCAGGAGATATGTTCCTGGCACCATGACTCGAATACAACCAAAAAGTTTTCAATTGAATCTTGGTTCAAACTCCTCGGTAGTATAAATGAAAACTTACTTTGCAAAAGAATTTCCCTTATACGCAAGAAACCTCAAGTGTAGTCTTTAAATTCGTCAAAGAAGGGACACATACTAATTCATTTTTCTTCTTGCTGAAGAATCTCATTGTATTGATGACAGCAATTGCATTTCGCCAAAACACATCATGACCTGAAGTATGTGTAACCCCACCTTTTAATGGTTTACTACGTGAGCAATGGGATTATTTCCATTCAAACTATCAAACAAGTTATCCATGTACAAAATGAAATCTGCAGTATGTTCTGCTTCCTTGTCCAATTTGTAGTCACCCATAATATCTGTAATTACATTTAAAATAAAATTTAATCAAATATTAGAACAACCTCAATACATACCCCATTTTGAAATTCGTTTCATCATTGAACCAACTTGATAGCTAAATACCTGGGTGCAATATGAGACCCTCATTTTATTCATTTTGGCTGGAAATATACGGGCATCTGAAAGTTTCGTACATATTCTTGTTTCTTCAGAAGTGTCTAATAAATAAAATTGCTCAATGTGTTTCCACTTTGCAACTTTCTTAACCCCATTGCACGTAAAATGCAAAAGGTTGCATTAGATGAAAAACGTCAAATTTTGAAACAGAAAAGGGCTTGCTTTAGTTGTTTAAAGGTAGGTCACGTCGGCCAAAAATGTCGTCAAAAAATAACTTGCATGATATGTAACAAAAGACACGTACCATTAATGTGTCCTGAGTTGTCAGCAAACAAGGGTGCTGAAGACGTTACTACACCGGTAACTGTGGATAAGGTACTACAGGCAACCAGTTGCGATAAGAATGTTGCCAATTTGTATAATCCTGTTGTGTTCCTGCAAACGTTACGAGTAAAACTCGCTGGAAAAAATGGGGAACGTACAGTGCGGGCTATTATAGACACAGGGTCACAAAGATCATATGTTTTGAAGAATACTGCTCAGATATTGGGTTTTCCTGCAAGGTCACACGCGGATTACTCATACTTTGTTTGGCGGAGCGTCTACAGCGGAACAAGCTCACATTGTCTATAAGATAAAGCTTATTAATTTGACTGGTGAATATTCTTGCCACTTTGATGTTTTAGACCAACCCGTTATTTGCGATGATGTAGCTCCAGTTCCCAATGGTCTGTGGATAAACGAACTAGCTAAAAAAGGTATACAAATAGCTGACGTGGGTGATTATTCGCCAATAGAAATTTTGATAGGAGCCGATGTTTGTGGAAAATTATTGACGGGTAAGAGACATGTTTTGAATTGTGGTCTTGTGGCTATTGAGACTGATCTCGGTTGACGCTTATGGGAAAAGCTCCCAAAGAGCTTTGTAGCAAGTCCACTACTATGCAAGTCATCTCATTACTTTACAGTGAGTTGAAGGTAAATCAGCTATGGGAGTTGGACGTGTTAGGCATTATGGATCCGGTGGAAAAAAGATCTAAAGATGAAATAAATTCCGATGTACAAAACTATTTCATGGAAACTGTAGAAGAAGATACGTTGTACGTCTACCATGGAAGCAAGGTCATCCACCTTTGGCTAATAATTACGAAATTGCCCGTAAGCGATTGAACCATGTTATAAAAAGCTGCAATTTGAACAGTTGTATGAAGCTTATGTACAAGTTTTAAATGAGTGGAAAGACTTAGGCATAGTTGAAGTAGTATCTGAAGAAGAGATGCGCTGTCCCAGAAATGCTGTTACTCACTATTTACCTCATAGGGCTGTAGTGAAATCTAATAGTCTAACCACAAAGATAAGGCCAGTTTTCGATGCTTCTTCGCACGAAAAGGGTAGTCCTTCGTTGAATGATTGTTTAGAAAGCGGTCCGAATCTGATTGAGTTGATACCTGCCTTGCTATTACGTTTCGATTCAATCCGATAGGTGTGATTGCAGACATCACCAAAGCTTTTTTGCAAGTGGGGTTACATTCTGCTGAACAAGACGTATTAAGATTTATTTGGTTGGATTTACAGGGTAGTGAAATCATATATCGACATAAGAGAGTTGTTTTTGGAGTGTGCGCTAGTCCGTATTTACTAGGCATGACTATAAAGTACCATTTGACTCGTATGCTCGATGAAACTGTGAACAGAGAAGTTAAACAGGTTATTATGACATTGATGAATGGCTTTTACGTTGACAATTGCATACCGGTTTATAAAAAATGCTCGTACAGTAATGGCCAAAGGATATTTCGACCTCAGAGGGTGGGAGCATACGCAATTGGGCAAAACGCCTTTTGACAAACCTGTGACGCAAGTGCTAGGTCTTAATTGGAACAAAATGGAAGATAGTTTAGCGCTAAATTTTGAGCACCGTGAACATGAAGCCAAAGGACCTATAGCGAAGCGTGTTATATTATCGCTGACTCATAGAATATTTGATCCAATGGGATTTGTATGTCCAACTACTATTCGCCCAAAAGCATTGCTACGGCACCTCTGGAGAGAGAAAATTAATTGGGACGAAGAAGTAGATGGCGAAGTTAAGAGAGAATTTATGAAATGGTATGTGGAATCAGAATGCTTATTAGGAATTAAAGTGCCTCGATGGATAGACTATTTAAATGATGGTTCGCAAAAGATCAGCTTGCATACATTCTGTGATGCCAGTACGGCAGCCTACTCATCGGTAGTTTATGTAAGAGTAGAAAAGGTCGATGGTGTAAAAGTAAGTTTACTTCAAGCAAAGGCGAGAATTGCACCTTTAAAAGAAATGACTATTCCCCGGCTCGAATTGTTGGCTGCTACGATTGCAGCACGCTTGTACGTCTCTATAAAAGACGTGTTGAAATCGTTGATTGATAACGAATTTGAAAGTTATTTTTGGAGCGATTCGAGTACTGTTATTTCTTGGATAAAACAAGAAGATCAATGGTCTGCATTTGTTTGGAATCGGATTGCAGAAATTCGTAAGTTGACCGATAAAAACATGTGGCACCATGTTCCAGGAAATTTGAATCCAGCGGACCTCCCATCTCGCGTTGTTCCCCAAACAATTGCTAGAATCCAAATGGTTAGAGGGACCGTCCTGGTTATACCAACCACACTGTGCATGGCCTAAGGCGGATCTTGAGGTCAATGAAGATGAGGTTGGTAGAGAACGTCGCAAAAGACTTGTAGCATCTATGCTAAACAGTGAAGACTTATGGTATAATAAACGTTTTTCTCATTACAATGAAATCATTTGCTTGCTTGCGTGGATTTTACGTTTCATTCACAATTGTCGTTTTCCTGATGGCCAAATTCTGGATAAATGTTTATCTGTAGAAGAAACAGAAGCTGCTGAGCTGTGTCTTGTTAAAGTTATACAACAAGAATCGTTTCAAGATCAGAAGGTAAAAGAGTTGTCTTCATTGCAACCAATTATTGATAAAAATGGTATTATTCGTCTGAATACCAAAGTTCATATCGCGAAGACGATGTCAACTTTAGATATCCTCTGTTATTGCCTGGGAAGCACCCAGTGGTTAAAAAGCTTATATTGGATAAGCACGTTGAGTCCTGTCACACTGGTGTGCAGACACTTTTATCTCTATTAAGAGAACGCTATTGGATTCTAGGAGGTCGTCGTAGCATAAAAACTGTTATTGGAAATTGTGTTGTGTGTAAACGACAAAACGCTTCCAGAATGGAAGAAATTACGCCGCCGTTACCTAGTGATAGAGTACGTGACGCGGCAGTCTTCGAAATCATTGGTGTTGATATGGCCGGGCCTATGTTTATAAGAAATGGACAGAAAGCATAGGTGTGTATTTTCACGTGTGCGATATATCGTGCTGTACATTTTGAACTTGTTACATCCTTGTCAACTGGAACATTTGTTGACTCTTTCCGTAGATTCATTGCTAGAAGGGGCCAACCATGTATCGTATATTCAGACAATGGAATTAATTTTGTCGGTACAGATACCGCGATGCGCAAAGTGAATTGGGACGCTGTAAAAAAATATTCAGCGGTGCAACGTATTGCATGGAAGTTTAACCCTCCAACCGCAGCATGGTGGGGTGGATTTTGGGAGAGATTGATTTCCATGTTAAAACAATTATTACGTAAAGTTTTAGGAAGGGCTTCGCTAGATTTTGACGGACTACATACTATATTATGTGATTGTGAAGCCATTATAAACGCTAGACCTTTGACTTACATCTCGAGTGATGTGAACGATTTGGAGCCGTTAACACCAAATATGTTTCTGCAGGAACGGCATGAAATTGGAGTACCAGAATTAGATGTATTTGATTCTGCATCATTGAACAAGCAACTGTTACGTCACAAAAAGATTCATGATGTATTACACAGAAGATTTCGTACCGAATACTTGGGTCAATTACGTATGGTGTCCAAACATTGCAAAATACGTTCACTAAATGTCGGTGAGATCGTTATGATTGGAAATGATCAGACAAAACGGATAGACTGGCCTCTGGGTCGCATAACAGAGTTGATACCTGGTAAAGATGGACGAGTACGCGTTGTCCGACTAAAAACTGCTAAAGGTCAGTTGGTGTGCCCAATTCAGCGTATTTATCCGTTGGAGTGTTCAGAAGGTGAAATGGTTCATCTTGATTCTGTGAATAGCTACGGTCAGGTGGGAGCAGCTACTGAAAATGCAGTGCATGACGGCGATTCCTCAGAAGAGCAGTTAAGAAGGAACATTGTACCTGTGAGTAAAACACGTGTGTACACTAAAAGTGGACGGCAAGTTAAGTTGCCGGAAAGACTTGCGTACTAGGTTGGACAGTGGCGCGTAAATTTTGTTGTGTTCTTCGGTTGCTCATAACACAAGGTGGGAGAATGTTGCAAACGCGCCTCATATGTATTTAAACTTAAGTAGTAGGCGATGGATTATTATGTGTTGTTACATATATGTCAAGAGTGATTTTTATGTCTCGTCCAAAAAAGTTATATTTTATGCCAGTAAATTGCACAGTTTAATACAAGTTGAGTATTACTTTTGATAAACATAAAGTGTTCCTGCGCAAGGGTGTTTGAAGCGGGTAGCTTCTTATATTCTTGAACCCGTCACTATAAAGGGCAGCGCCGTAAAGCGGCGTTTGCTAATTTCAGTGGCGGTTCTACATTTATCTTTGCGCTGCATTTGTGTTAACCTTCATAATTGCAGGTTATTGCCGTGTACTAAAATTTATGTTATTTATCTGCATTTAAAATTACAAATATGATAATAAGCTGTACTTTGCTCTTGTCCTTGTGGATAAGAGGTATTCTTATTTCGATCGTTGTTGGTGAAGGTTGGATTTCTGCAGATTTCATCGTATTAAGTATGCATTTAGGCGGATCCGACAAATTAATATTGGAGTTTGGCAATTTTGGTTTTATGGTTCTAGAATGCCTTTTGCAAGCTTCGATTTTCATTTGTAGTGGATTTAAATTCATCAGCATCGTTAATAATTGGTGCAGATGTAACGTCCTGTTATCTCTAAATCAGTTAGTGCACGTTTAATTGATCCATTTACGTGATTTTTTAGTTTTCCTTCGTATGCCTTCTCATTGTGCTTGTTATGCGTATGCTCTTCATTCTGTTTATGCTCCTGCCTCCTTTATCTTAAGAACGTTGTTGAACTACCAACTCTATTACTTCTAATTTATTGGCGTTGCCGATCAGCTGTCGTTACTCTGGGTTATCATTCCAACAGCCTAACACTTGGACGACCTTTGATGTGAGATAACTACATACAAAAGCTAATCATTGAGTAAGATTATTCCATGTATTTATTATTCGTTTGTATTTGTGTTATTGTGGTATTATTATTTTCCCTTACTAGTAGTTAATATTAATAATTTGAGCTATTGCTGTTCTTAGGAAGTACATCTACTTCATTCAAAATTCTGTAATGCTGATGTACAAAATTTAATATTTAAAATCAACATGTAGTATATTTCTAGGCACCCTCTTTACTGCCTAGGGCGACTTATTAAGATTATTAGTGAAATACTTCAACAGTACGTTAAGGTATCTAATATTTACACTATTGTTAGAGATTGCTTCCTACGTACTACTACATGCTCTCTTGGCCAAGGGTATATGAGTACGTGAGGAATTAGTAACATTAAAGTGAGTGGGAAATTAAAAGTTATTTTTCCCTGATATGCACTCGTGCGGGGTTACTTATGATAATGTTTACAAAATTTTGTATTTTCTATGCATGTGTTAATCATAATTGAGGTAATATTGAAATTCAACTGGTATTTAGAATTTTTGTCATTAATTGTTTTGTGTTCCGATACGATATTAAAGATAGTTATTTTGTGAAGTTGCGTGTTTTATATTTATGATCTGGAAGGGGGTTCGTTCGAAGTCTGTTGGAACTAGGACTTTAGGTTTCATACGCTCCTTTATTTTTATCAGTTCCTGGCGCCTTGGCATTCCCTGTCCAGGCTCTGATTCAATACTAACCTTTATGAATATAATCTGTGCAATACCTTTTCTGATATACCCTGAATTAGAGTCTCACCCTGACTAAGCCGGAGCAAAAGTTGTCACCACCCCCAACCCAAAAGCCGCTACCTAAGCACTTTTCTAGTGGCCGTTAACTTGACTGAAATTTTCCGTGACACAGTCTGGCATCAGCAAATGAATCCACTTTTACTAGAAAAACATCCTTCCTCATCAAATTCTCTTAATTTCCCAACACCACCCAGGACTGAAGAAAACTAACCAATCGTAATGGAGTCAGATGTTCAAAAATCTATTTTCAATTTCCCGAGCGGATCTGCAGATGGTTTAGACGGTTTCCGTCCTCAGCATTTCAAAGCTCTTCTTGGAAATTCCAATGGAACAGCAGCAAAAGTCTATTAACCTCTCTAACAAGACTCTTCAACTTCATGTTATCTGGAACAGTAAACAACATTACAAATTTACTGTATGGAGCATCCTTGTTCGCTTTAAATAAAAAAATTTGGTGGAATCCGTCCAATTGCTGTTGGGAATGTTACGGAGACTACTATAAAAATTAGCATGTTCTGCTGTTCGTGAAGAAATGGCATCATACTTTTTTTTCTACACAATTAGGTTTTGGAACCAAAAGTGGCTGTGAAGCCGTCGTACACGCTGTTTGCACTTTTGTCAATCTAAACCAAGGAACAGATAAAGTTATTTTGAAAGTTGACTTTCAAAATGCTTTTAACAGTATCTAAAGAGACGTTTTACTTGAATGTGTAAGAAACAAGGTTCCCTTGTATCCTTATCTGAATCAATGCTACTCCACAGAATCCAGTATTTTCTTTGTACAGCGAGAAATCTTATATCAAGTAGGTGCTCAACAAGAGGATCCTGTTGGTTGTTTAATTTTTTGTTTAGTTCTCCAGCCAATTATTGACCAGCTAAAATCCGAGTTGAATATGTGGTATCTGGATGATGGTATCGCCGTGGATCAATGCAATAAGCGTAAGACTACGGATCCCAAGGTCCTGGGTTCGAATCCCGACACGGCCAACTGCTTGAAAAATGGCAGGTGAGCATATTTCACAAAAATTACGTCCTTGTTCGGATTAGAGGTTAAATAGAGGTCCCGTGTGCGAGTGTTATCACGCATGTTAAAGATCCCTACCTTGCTTGTAACAGCAAGGGTTCGGCATAATTCCAAATTTTTCAAGTAAAAAAAACTCGCCTCCTGTCCAATGTAGTACCTTCGGGTGAAGCATTGGAAATATAAATGCACGGTATCTGGATGATGCACGGGTTCGAATCCTGACACGGTCCGCTTGAAAAATGTCAGGTGAGCATTTTTCACAAAAATTACACCCTCGTTCGGATGAAAGGTTAAATGGAGGTCCCGCGTGTGTGTTGTCACGCACATTAAAGATCCCTACCTTGCTTGGAACAGCAAGGTTCGGCAAAAATCATAATTTTTCAGGTAAAAAAAAACACGCTTCCTGGCCAATGCAGCACCTTCGGGTGGAGCATTGGATGTATCACTTCAGCTGTCCTAGATGACTGTTTTAATTTCTGAAAAATGCAAGGAATGCGGGTCTACAAGTCGATCCCAAAAAATGTAATTTTTTTTTGTGGAGAACCTGATAATGCCATTTTAGAAAAATTTATCAATGTTATCCCAGGCATTAAACACCTCGTAGAAAAGAAAATGTTACTCTTGGGAACGGCTATTACAGAAAACACATACATTGACGCTCTATCAGACAACTTACGTGCTGCAAGTCTTTTTCAGCAGACTAAAAATTCTCAAAAGCCATGTCGCCTACTATTTATTACGTCATTGTTTTGCAATTCCAAGATTAAGCTACATCTTAAGAACAACGCTAACTTGGAAGTTATGTAAGATAGACCTTCAGATTAAAGAATGTTTGGAAGAAATAACAAAACTACTCACAGAGGAATGGACAATTTCCTCTTTACCTGTCCGTTTTGGAGGCATTGGGATTAGGAAAATAACAGATTAAGTATCCCTTGTATCAGTAAATTCAGTGTCGTCTCGTCCAATTCATGTTAACCACAAACTCGGACTTATTGGACATTGTTGTTACAAGGATGCTTTAAATTTATGGAAAAAAGATTATGAAGAACACGAAATTCCTTCAGACAACTTTCGCCATATATGAGATTGTGACAGTCACGTATGCAATAGGATAAACAAATCTCTGAATAGTTCAAATGTCAGAGCATTACACCGAGCAGGTTTATGAAAAGAATCAAGTGCCTGACTCAACGTTTTACCATCAAGAAACATTGGTACTCTATTAGATAATAACAGTATTTTATGTGAATTTATTTAAAAACTAGGTATAATGACACATTTGTAGAGGCTATCCAGCTACCCCAGTGGTGGAATCATATTTGGAAGAGGTATTTTATTGAAAATTTATATAATTATAACAAAATTAAATGTGTTTTAAGATATTTTAGAGAAAAGCAACGTATAATGTAATAAAATTTAGGAAACCAGAGGCCTATGCAGAATAATAACCATCTTTCATGTAGGAATAATACCGGAAGGGATTGCTGTGACAGACGTTTTGGTGCCCCTCAATTATGACAAGCAAATAAGCCTTGCAGGTTCATTTATTATTTTTATTTCTTTATTTTTCTATTTGCTTTTATAGTGTCATAGGAACCGACTCCCGCACCACTGCAGTTAGTTGACGCGCTCCTATATTGTTACAAGGTCTCCGCCACTTTAGGACAAACAAAATTTATTAACGTAGCACTCGTTATACCTGTAACACAACTATTCAGAAATGTGCAAAAATAGCAAACAAGAATAAGTTCAAGTTTAATCTACACTTCTGGTAAACAGATCAAGATATATGGTTTGCTCCAATTTAAACCAATTTCACACTAAGCAACATCAATTGAGATATACTATGAAATATGCCTTACACATGGTCGATGGCCAAAAGCATCGTTCATTTTTTTTTTAAAGGTGAAAGTGGTAATTAAATTCTTTATCTTGGATTATACCACAAATCACTTTGATTAGACTCTAGCTCAATTATAGTTGTTATCTCAATAAATTTAATAAATAACCTTTACTAAAAAATTTCAAAAATTCTAGTTGGTATAAGCTACTGAAATATTATATCATTGCACAATTTCTAAATAGTGCCTAGTTTTGTAGTTAACCATGAAAGTGTATGCAAGCGAGGTTGTACAAAATACATATAAATATAAGGAACTCCCTAATTAATAGTTGGACATTTATTCAGGATTATTCTTTAATATGAGATACACAAAAGTAAATATTTAAATTATATTTATTGTATTTTATCTTCTGGTTTTTATAAAAAAAATGCTTTAATGCAAAACCAATAACCTAAAGAAACATAGAATAACAAATTATTTTTTTGGGCTGGGCGATTTAGACCACGACCGTCTACGACTAGAATTCACGCCATCCTTGGGCAGTGACCAAGACTTTGACCTAGCTATTCTCAAACGACTTGGAGATATAAAATTCGAACTATCTATAGATTTGTAGCTGGGTGATCTGGAATTTTTATGTTTGGATGTAGATCTAACAGATCTACTTCTACGTTTATGCTTAGATTTTCGTTTTGATGATGGCGTATGTTCACTTTTATACGAATATTTTGAACTTGCTTTAGAATACGATCTGGATCTTCTTCGAGAACGTGATCGGGATCTAGAATAACTAGGTGCTTTATGTCCCTTAGAATACGAACGAGATTTGCTACGAGATTTTGTGCGATGTCTAGATCTATTTTTTTGCCTCGAATGTGATGGTGATTTTGAATGAGTGTGCTTACTTCTGTCTTCATGTTCATAAAAGAATTTTTCGAAGTATTTGTAATATTCATCTCGCAACTCATGCGGAAGACCAAAATTCTTATTAAAGCTACCACGATATCGAGGCTGTCTATAATTTGTATTATTGAAATAACCTAAAACAATAAATTTGTATAAATAATACATCATATATGAAACAATTTATTAAATTATCCTTAAAACTAAGTATAGTGTATATAATGATTTAAAATTTGTTAACAGCAAGGTAAATTACACGTTCTGCACTAAAAACGACCATTGAAATTAAGAGGGTTAATTGATATCTTAAATCTACCTACGTTGTAAATATATTTAATTACAATTGTTTAGACTGCAAACAATATAATACCAAACTTTGAACTAAAACCTTCATCGGTCGAAAAAGTTGGAAAGATGAAGAAAGTAACTCATTATTAACGTTTGAGATAACAATACAGTCGAATCTCGCATAACAAGCATAATTCGTTTCGGAGTCTTACTCGTAATGCAAAACACTCGTTAAGCGAAACAATCTTAACCATATAAATCAATATCAAATATGATAATGCATTCCATGCCGAAGAAATGTAAAAAAAACATGTGTAACTTTTATTTAAAGAAAAATACATATTAATTATCAATGACCGTTATTCAACTTCATTTTTCTTCTATCACGGAATGAACCAATCTAGAATGAGAATTAAATTTAAAGAAAACAAAAGAATCGAAATAATTAGTAACATACTTAATTCTTTTTTTACTAGAAAACTGTCTAGAGACATTTGTTTTTGCCAACGCTTCAAAATTTGGTAAAAATGCGACACCGCATTATCATTGAATCGATTTGTAGCGTGCATAGCCACCTCCTTATTGGGGCGATGCTTCTCAATGTACGATGCAACAGTTTCCCATGCTTTCAAAATTTTTCTCTTATTTCGCTCGTTATGCGAAACGTCGCTCGTTAAGCGAGCTATTATTTTACAATTCATTTTGCTCGTTATGTGAGGGTCCACTGTACATACAGGAGTGGGGGATTTAAGATTTATAAATGTCCCAAAATGTATTCGTTATTTGCTAATGTATATGTTGATTGTAAACAGTCGTCTAAGTGATCACATTGCTAATAATAGTGTGGAAAAAATTCTTTCTAACAATATGACTCGGGCTACTATTTACCATCAAAACGCACTTTGCCACATAATTGAACACTTTTTTTGACATATTTTGAAATCTAAAATTCCCATCCACGTGTGTTGGTAAACCACGATATTTTTTAGTTTTATAAATAGGATCGGGCCCTTTTAACAGTTATGGGTAATAAAAAAAAAGAAGAAAAATTTAGTTAGCCTTAAGATGAAAAGGAGGCAATGTCAAGTTAAGTCAATAAAAGGACAAGAAAGAAATGATGGATGAATCTGGCATTAATTTTAAGTGAGTTTTTCTGTAAATGTGGAGCATTTTTGTGGCTGTTAAAAGGACTTGAACCTTTGGCAAAAGTCCTAAATACCAATATTAATTGTCAGTTGGTATTGTACTGGACGCCTACTTGTCAACATTGCTGAAATAAATTAGTATTTTGGAAGTGTGTAGTATTTATTGCCGTCTACAGTGTTTGACCATCACATCCATTGCTCTTATAGGCCCTTACGACACACGATAATTAAAAAATAACACCATGTGTAGTGTTATTTAATAATTTGTAATGTTCTGAGTTACTCGTTTTATATTTAAAATTATAGCAACCAAGTACGGTCATTATTTAATGTTGAAATCATTTTGATTAGGACTAAAGACATTTTAATCGTTAGGTTAAACCCATGAGAAAATGATAAATTTCAATATATAACCATACGATGATTTGATTAAAATCTTCTCTACATAGTTCTCATTTACATTACCCGTAATGTGCCTTTTTCAATTATTGAATAATCAGTTTCTATTTCTTATATTCATTAATTGTATGAGTAAAGCAATTCCCCTTGTTTCCTGAATTCAGTTCTATCTATTTAATAAATTATTAGTTACATTATAAGATTCAAATTATTTTAATATGTATAAATAGGTTAAGATTACCTCGGTTGGCATCGAAGTTTCGAAGTTCTGTATTCCAATTGGTTTTAGGACATCGATCAATTTGAATAAGCCAATTCCGGAGTGAGGACTAAGTGTTGAAATGATGGAGATGATTTACACGAACTAAAATTGAATACTTCAGTACAGGAATTGACGAAAAGCAGCACTGTTTTCAGAGGTGCTGTTGCTGTGTGTTGTGATGTAGTGCTTGTTTATCTCTCAAACCTTCCTTGCCGTTTCCTTTATGGCACTACTGTTACTATAGGCAAGCATCACATCATAAATCTGCTGATCACTGGACCACAAAAACCTGAGAAATCGACTCTGCTGCAGGAGGACATAATCGAAAACGAGAATCTGTTATTACTGTCATATAGAAATTTGCATGCTTGAACTATAAAATTTGCTAAGCAAGGATTTGGGAGTTTGTTGCGATTGTAGCATACTCGTGACGGAAATATACGCCAAGTCTTTTGAATTTGTGGCGCGAAACTTCCGCACATCAAAATTAACCTAAAAACAATGTTTAAGTGCCAATTTATTGGCACGTAACAACTTCTACCAAACGTCACTCATTGTCAGTCATCACATCAAAATGCAGCAGTGCAAATGACCATCACCTGTAAGTTACAGCAACAATTATTGTAATCATGGGTGGTTAGAATGTTAGAAGCATATTTTTGCAATGACACTAATTTGGAAAATAATGCAGATTTTCTGCAAATATTTCTGGATGTATTGTTAATAACAGTATTGTGCAATGTTATCGCAATGTCTGCAACACAAAAAGATGCAAGTAGGTTCATGTTAGAAGTGAAAATGTTCGACACGAAGCGAGCAACGCCATCGAAGAACAATCTTCAACTTCTGTTAGGAGAGTAGCACAAAGTTTCAATGTTAACAGAGGAACCACTTACAATATTCTGACTGAAAATCTTGGATTGTACCCATACAAAATGTAGATGTAGCAAGAGCTTCTACTACATGAAAAAGAAACTTACGTCGATTTTTCGGTTAAAATTTAAAAAGAATGACCATATTTTCTTTGTGGACGAGGCGTGGACGTGATTTCATATAAACGACTATATAAATTAACAGAATATACAAAAGTTATCTACAGAAAACCAATATTATTTTAAAAAGCTGTTCGAAATCTTTCAAAATAGAAGTCGGATGTGTTATATCAAGAACATGAATGATTGGTCTAGTATTTTTCGAGAAAAATATTCGTTTACCGATGAATTACATGAGGACAAGCTTAAAAAGATTTCCAGCAAGATTCTGCACGATCTCATATTGCGCATCGTGATTATTGCCTGCTTGTGAGAATTCTTAAATAATAAGTTAATAGGTGTAGATCGGTTCCCTCCACGATTTTTGACTTAACTCCCCTGGTCTGCTTTCCATTTTCATTTTTAAATAAGACCAGTAAGCTGGATAATGAACGTGTCGCATTGTTGGGCATAAAGTTAAATTCATAATAAATTTTATTACTGCTAATATAAATTATATAAAAACAAAGATACTATTTAATAATAAAGTTAATAAGATGAAATTATAATTTGACTTTTATGTAAAGCCTAAATGATAATTTAAAATTGAGCTAGTAATGGTAAGAAGGAAAATATAAGGTCTCGGGTGGGATTCTGACCTGTATTTATGCAATTTTTACTTAGGGCGTGTTGTACCAACTAGAGTTAAACCCGAGTTATGTAGACCTTGAGTTAAGTACGTCAAACGCGTTGTATAAAAATTAATCTGGGATTACAGTGGAGTTAACCTGAAGTTAACATACCCGGGAATGACGGTGGTTTAATTAAAAGTTAAGTATTTCTGTTCGGGCTCCTGTCCCTCTCTTCTTGATCATTGTCAACCCCTTCCTGTAACAATCATGAAAAGACTTAAAACCAGCAGCCGACAAGGGTGTTGTGTTGTCATGTTTGAACCACCGGAAGTGACAGACCAGTTTTCGTGTCGTGAGTGCTGATTGACAATGCTATAGTGCCGTTAAAGCTCGCTGTACAGTTAACCTAATTACAGTCCACATTCTAATTAGCAGAGTTCAAAGTAAGTGTTAATGTTAAGAAATGCATGATACATCCTTTGATCCAATAATTTCAATGACAGCTGTTGTTTTCTATTTGCTTATTTAATACAGATAAATAGTGTTGACATTTTTGTTAAGTATAAATATGGCTTTAAAGGGTGCTGAGGGTGTAGAGGAATTAACGGACGATGAAGATTTTATACAATTAGTTGACAATGTGTTAAGGGCTCCTCGCAATATACGTGAGAGAATAGATCATTTTGCAAGATGGAACGATTTTGAATTCAAGCAACGATTTCATTTATCGAAAGTTGTTGTTATATACATAATTGATAAAATTTCAGAACAAATTGCGCCACCAACAAACAGGTATATTGTGATTACAATGTACATGTTTATTACAATAATTGAGTTTTGTAGAAATCATGCATTGTCTCCAGCAGATATGGTCTTTTTGACTTTGAGGTTTTTGGCCACTGGTACTCTATTGACCGTTGTGGGAGAACTTAGTGGAGTAGATAAGGCTACTGCTTCAAGAGCAATAGCTACTGTTGTAAATGCGCTGGCCCAAATGAAGCCTGAATTTATTGAAATGCCTTCAACTGAGGAGGAAATTACAAAAGTTCGACAAGCCTTCTACAATATCGCCAAGTTCCCACGATGTGTTGGTGCACTAGATTGTACTCATATACGAATCCAGTCACCCGGAGGAGAAGATGCTGAACGTTTTCGAAATAGGAAAGGGTTTCATTCGTATAACACCCAGGCTGTATGCGACAGTGATTTAATCATTAGAAATATTGTTTGTCGCTGGAGTGGATCTTCGCACGATTCAACGATCTTTAACAATTCATCTTTAAGAATGGGATTGGAAAATGCAGCATTTGGTGCCGGCAGTTTAGTCGTCGCAGACAGTGGATATGCAAATAAAAATTATCTGATAACTCCACTGGCAAATCCTTCAACACCAGCAGAAAATCTCTTTAATGAGGCCCAAATAAGGACCCGGAATCCCATAGAAAGGTGCTTTGGAGCTTTAAAAAGAAGATTCCTTTGCTTGGCATATGGGATCAGGTTACATGTGTGCAAAGTTGAAGCAATCGTTGTCGCATCTGCAGTGTTGCATAATATCGTAATTTCACTCAATGATGCAGAACCTAGACTTACACGGGAAGAGGAGGAAATTGTCGAGGTAACAATGAATGTTAATGTATATGCAGCTAATGCAATGCTCCGCAATCATGAAAACAATGTAACTCGGCATGCATTAGTTACAGGACATTTTGCGAGGATATTGTGACTTTACTTTAATGAATAGTTATCATTTATGATATTAGTTACTGTAATGAGTGTTTCTATTTATGTTTTTTAGTCTTACTTATTCAGTTTAGAAAAATAAGTGGAAGTAAAATTAGTTGTTTATGCCAGTATATGTAATAGACAATCCGAACCTTACAATTTTATATTAATTATTATAAACAAACAAGAAAATCAGTCAGGTGTTAACATTCAACAGTAAGAAAAGGTAAATACAACTAAAATGCCCATGGGGTAGTTTTACAGCTGCTTTTTCAAAATTTGTATTTCCAGTGCGTGTTTCGCTCGCTTCATGGCCATTGTTGTTTCAAACTCGAGTTTTTGGTTGGCTAAATAAGCTTCGTGTTTGTCTTTTAGCATTTGCAACTTTAATTCGTGTTCCTTTAAAAAACATTTTTTTTTGCAAATCTGCAAGCTCCGTTTTGGTTGCTGCCCATTTGCTTAATTTATCCCGTAATGGCTGCCTTTCAGATTCACCTATAAAGTATTGACATGAATCATAATGTAATTGGTTTATTAATGGTATGCTTATACCATGAGTTGGTTTCGTTTGCCTTAATGGTTTCGAAATTGGTGTACGTAATTTGGATGGAGTGTACGATTTCCAACTAGACTCCACATTAGCATCCTTACTAATACATTCCCTTGTAGTGGTGCAAACAGTCTGGTCAATGTGCAACTCTTCGTCGTCGTTGGTTAAAGGATCTGATAGAAATATATATGTTAATGGTCGGTTATTTAAGAATTACTGCATTAATTTATATTGAGCACAAAACTTTATAAAAAAAATAGTAAAATTACTAACCGATCCGTACAGTAGATTCTGTCGTACGAGTGGTTGGCGGCAGCATCAGCGTCGCATCATCATCAAACTTCGATGTTTCGCCAGTCATTTGCATACCCAAGATATCGTGAATAGTTCTATCAATTTCTTTTTCATGATCTACATTGATAGGTGGCCCACCTCCAGTACCATAAATATAGTTTTTGTATTCCGTGTACCTCTTACACGTACTTTTTTTTCAATTTTTGTACCTGTTCCGTAGGGTATTTACGTTTCTATATATTTCACCCATGTTTAAATTATACAAATCGCACACTTTATCCCAAGCTGCACATTTAATTTTGTTATTATCTGCATCCGATTTTCTACATTCTATCGCATGGGCATACTCTCTGACAGTCCTCAGAAGTAGGGTATCTTCCTTATCAGAGAAATTCTCTGCGATTTTTTCTTTTATTCGACATTAAAACTATTGTTCTATTATCAAGTTATAACTACTAACCTATTCGATGCACCTAGAAGTTGTCAAAATACTGTCGCGAATTTGACATATCATTTTTACCAACATTCCAAAACACTAGATTAGCTAACCCAAATTTATTTGTAGTTCATACAATGCCTACTGTGTTTAACCTAAGATTAAAGTTAATCATTAGTTACTAAACTCGTAGGTTAACTCGAGTTGGTACAACCCACCCTTAGATGTGCTAACCAACTGAGCCATGGTGACCCATAAATTCAATTGGAAAGATCGACAAATTGGCATGTCCTCGCCCTTGTAGAAATACATACACTCGCCATCTTCACATATCAAGCATGGTGATTTCACACAAACTTGTTAGTTACACATTAATTGTCATCAAACATCATGTGACTGTTTAACATTGTTCTTGTAATTCCAAGTTTTAAATATCGAAATTCAAAATGCAACTCAACAATGTTGTCTATATAGCGACTATTTGTGAAAGACAATCCGTTTATATAGCTGTTTGTAATGCATTGCGAATAAGAAATTTACTTGGGTCCGGTCTACCTTAGACCTGCATTCTTTAAATATCGTTGTGTTAGGCCTATGGTTGCACACAGCGCTCCTTTTAATACTAGGAATATGGGATATTATAATTCGAAAGGGAAAGCTTTATTTTCCCATTGCTATTATTGTATGTATAATTAGATCAGTATGTGTAACGTTTGTCATTATAACTTCTCACAAACCAGAAGCGAACAACTGCTAATTTATTGTGTTTTATTAAGCACACGTTTCCCAGGAAAACGGAATGTGTGGTCATCGTGCTTAGCCAATGAGAGACGTTTTAAGGATGGACACCAACGAGTGTTCATGGGAACGAAGCATTTTAAACAAGGACGACTTCCAACATGAGAGCACATTAAGTGCAAAATGTACCTTTTGAATTCACTCATACCTGTCCAAATTACCTTAATAATGTCTGGTGTTTCCTAAAAATGTAGGTTCAACGCACTTCGCAGCAAAAATCTGAACCAAACACAAGAAACAGACTCCACAGAACCTAGATATACCTAAAGACAAGCGGATGATGCCTTTGCTCCTGCTATTAAGCCAAGTATGCCTTTGGCATATTTTTTCTATATTAATATCTATAATCGTTTGATGGCAATAATTTGTAACCAAATTTGGGGACATAATAAATTATGCCCGGGGTTAACATAATAATTGATGCGAAACAGGGAAAACAATAATGCGTAACAGACTATAATCAGGTGGACCCAAATAAAGATAATGTAAGACAGATTATTAGTTCGGCAACAGCGGTGCAAGTTAACTGATCATCTTGCTATAACCACTATTTTTAAAATCTAATGCCCAATGCACAACTTACAATATTATAGGCGATACTAAATGTGTTTGGTAGCTTAACGAAAGGTATGAATTTATGTTTATATGTTAACAAAGAGCATTCTCAGCAATACAAACGTTTGAATTATGTACAACTTTCTATATTTTGAATTGATAAAGTTCATTTTAATATTTTATTTTATAAAAGTCGGCGGCAATAATTTTCAGTAAAGTAAAAATCAGCATTCGAGTTTGATCACAAAAATCACTCACAACTAAATAATTGCAGACTGTCATTATTCCATGTCAGTTGATGTAGCTCCAGAACTAAATCAACACATTTTTAGTAGTCCTCCAATCCATGAACACTGATTTGTAAAAAACTTTATATATGTGTGAGTGTTGCTAAATTAGAGGCAGAACATAAAGGAATTGCCCGTGTAACTCATTAAAGAAAAGAGTGACAAATAATTATTAAAATTAATTACCTCGAGATGTGGACGGA
Source organism: Platerodrilus igneus (assembly GCA_036346225.1). Lineage (NCBI taxonomy): Eukaryota > Metazoa > Arthropoda > Insecta > Coleoptera > Lycidae > Platerodrilus > Platerodrilus igneus. Next base: position 12,758,346 of record JARFIW010000170.1, on the reverse strand, counting down.
AAATTGTTTCTTCCTCTTCCTCTGCCTCTAGGAACATATGAAAAGTTTGCAAGTGGATGAGCACCAGGTCCAGGATATAAAGCAGGCACCTGATATGGATAAGGATAACCACACCAATCACCTAAAGGCAATGGTAAAGTCGTACTTGGTGTACTATCAAAATTTTGAACACTGGATTCATCTCTTTCTAAAAGGACTTTATTAAACTTGATAAAATAAAATATTATTTGCACCTTTTCTATTCCTTATTTTTCCTTTCTTCCCTGATGAATCTGAACTTGAAGAATCTTCATACTTATGTGATGCACCAGATAGTACACTCTTTAAAACAACTCGTCCCTCGATAATTCTATGTAGTTTTTCTCTTTGTTGAAGTACTTCTAATTCACTGGAGTTTTTAAATTTTGTTAGCTAAAAGTAAGTCCAATACAATACAGTATCCAATAACTATAAAAATTAATTTAATTTGAATAACATCATTGTAAAATACTAGAAGATGATAATTAATCAAAACATTCACAGCTCAAAAAATATATCCTTAATTTTAAAAGTTAAGCAGTCACAAATTCAATAAATATACGAAACTCATATAGAGCCCAAAAAAAAAATGTTTTTACATTTCAAAAATATGTATCGGATTGTCATTTTAAACAACCCTCTGATACATAGCATGGCTTTACCACAAGAAAACAGATTTTTCTCGGTGCTTTAAACATTGTTTAGACAGTTTTTGTGTAGAAATAAAAATTATTTGTTTACGTTATGGATTTATAGACTGGTTGTATCAGTATCAACTTTATTTGTTTTTCGTGCTTTGCTACTTGTTCTTATAAGGTATAGAATTCGTTTCACTAATTTTACGTATATGCACCACATTTGAATGTAGACATGTTCATCTCTTTACACAGCTGCATCACATTCATTATCTACGAACTTCAGGTTCAGCCTTCTTTTTCAACATATGCTTGTATTAATAACATGTAACTCGCTTGCACTACCAGTATGGTGGTGCATAGCAATGTATGCTGTAAATATTTGTTTGCAATAAAATATCATATTGGAACTAACTAATCTTGGCAGCTTGTCTTAATCAACATGCTGATAAGTCGACATCTTTCATACAACAGAAATTCGTTATATATTTTCATTGAAGAATAATACGATGTTAATTATAAACGTGTCAAAAAATCTTAGTTATTTAATTTTAAATTTTACATTATTATCACGTCTGCTCACCTAACCTATGATATAAAGTTATTTGTCATACAAAAAAAATTTTATATAAGGTTTGTTATAATCCCGTCGTCGCGTTCAGCGCCACTACTACAGTTGGCAACACTGACACGCTCCACGTTCACAATATTGCGCAATAATAATACTACGACATAATTACGTGTCAAATTGTATCACATGCCAAATACGTTTACAATGATACAAGTTGCACCTTAAAAAGATAAAAAGTACTCACTTAAAAATGTGGAACGCTTCTCTATTTTTCGTGTCATCCTTGCGCAGGGGCAATGCTAATCTCCGGGAATCTCGTTTGGGTGTGGGTTGCGTTATGGCATCGTTGAAACAAAATTTATCGTCTTCCCAATCCTTCGTTCATAGGCAGGGCGAAGGAACAACCAGGTAAGGAACGATAAGGCAAGATAAAGAAAAAACCTACATCCTAAAAGAGAAAAGACACAGGCAAACGTCGCCGTTCGACGTCTCGTTGGCAAATAATAGCGTGTCACACACCGTGCACTTACCCATCACTCCGCGTCTGCGCATTCTTTTGCGCCAACGCAACTGTCCGAAATGACGGAAATGAACAAGTCTATTTATTTTAAAAATAATGGCGGGAATTCACTCACAAGTTTAAAAGTGTACATCTCCAAATTTGGAATGTAACAGGTTGTCATCTTGATAATTTATTCTAAATACCTATATGGAGATCGATGAATATTATTTTTGTATGAGAAGGCGAATTTTATCAATACACCAAAAAAATACAATTCACCAAATATTTGTCATGTTTCGTACCAGAAACTTGCATTGTTAATACAAGTAATGAATAAAACTAAATTAAACAACAATTAAAACACCTTTTACAGGACACCTATTTTTGATAGCACTATGCTACTACAAACATTTGTCACGGTAAAACACTGTGACCTCCAAAAAAAGAGGCAGGACTAACACTAGTTGACGATTGGGGTGGGTATAAAGAACCCGAAAGAATTACTTGTCGCCAAAAGAGTACCCAAGGAATACTTCACAGGAAAGCCTAATGAAATAAAAGAATGTTTCGCCACTAAAAGGAAAAAAATTTTATTAGTAAAATTAAAATAGGTCTATAACTAAAAACAAACGACACAGAGCATTAGTCTACCCAATCAAGAATTTTAGAATATTAGACTTTGATGCCCCGGTTGTTACATGCCGAAAATCGGCTATGTATCATTTTTGATTTTAGTTTTAAATATGTGACTGAAATCGCGCCAATATTTTAAAAAAGGACTTGTGCATTTCCGTAACTTGGAACAGTTGCGTCGGCGCCAGAGAATGCGCAGACGTGGAGTGGGGAAGGAAGTGTGTGTTTTCTGACACGACGGGATTAGCCAACCAGACGTCTAACAGTGAGGTTTATCTGTGTCTTTTTTTGTCTTCTCTTTCAGGTAATGTAGATTACTTTATCGTATCTCTACCCTGTATCGTTCCCTACCTTTATTGCTCCGTCCTACCTACGATTACGAAGAGGGAAGACAGAAAATCTGCTTTCAACGAGGGTGAAGCCCGATCCACGCCCAACTAACGCCGAGATCCACAAAAAAAAGCATGGCTCTTGCTGCAAGAATAGCCGCAAAGTCGTGAGGAGATCCACATTTTGCACGAGTACATTTTATCTTTTTCCTTGAGGCGCCTCTGGTATTACAATAAATATTTTTCGTATGTAATACAATTTGAGACGCAATTCTGACGTAATATCTTGCTGTGCAATATTATGTACGTGTTTATTATGTTGCCAACTGTCGTAGTGGCTCTTATCAATTACGCAGGGATTTTAACGGTTATACCTTACGACTATAATAGTTGCATGCATTATAACACAGTAAAACAATTGAACGTGTAAAAATGCCAAGCTACCTATCTGAAAGATGTTGGTTTATACTGTGTTGTGACCCCGCCCAAAATTTGTAGATATTTAATAAATTATGTATTGAAACAATAAAAAATTATAAACAACAACGAAAATGCGGAAATGAACAAAATCACTACATAAATTGTTCAAAATGCACGTCATTATTCTTTTTGCAGAAGTTATATTTTCTATAAAACCTTATGCAAGAGTTTATCCTCTGACAGTAATCCAGAGACCCACATTTTGCAGATTTAAATCTATAATCGGCAACGTTTCATTTTTAAAAATATTTTACTCATACTAATCACAAAAGAGTACTTTTTACAATTTTACAAATTGAATTTTTGAAATCAATGGTTAAAGATATTAGGTGATATGTTATTTTACTATTATTAAGTCCTCTATTGTAAAGTGTGAAATGTGGCATTCTAAAAACAATTGAAAATAAGAAAGTTTATCTGACCAATGTTTGTTATGCCAGAAATTATGATGTTTGTTGCCTGTTTATTAATAAATTTATAAAAACGTATTTCGATGAAGAAAAGCAGGACTTGTATGATGTTTATATTCGAAACAACAGAAACTCTATTCTGGCTGCTGAAAATTATGCTGCACTGTATTCGAACAGGTGACAACCTGATCGCGTAACTTTTACTCAAATTTCAAGAGTTTAGCAGATTGTGGCAGTTTCAAAAGACCAAAAGGGCCATACAGAAGAGGACTTAATAATAATGAAATAAATGTAATAGCTAGAATAGCAATTAATCCTGAAAATTCTAGTCGTAGAATTGCCGAACAGTGTGGTATTCACGATTCTTCTGTGCAAAAAATTTTAAAAAAGAATAACTTCCATGATTACAAATTTAGGCCAGTTCAAATGCTGCACCTCGATGATTCTGTTAGACGATTAAATTTTTGCAGGTGGTATCAAGGGCAACTTTATCAGGATGAAGACTTTTCATGTAGACATATGATCCATTATTTACAAATTCCTGAATATTCAATAGGAAAAATTGCCAACATTATGCATTCGAGAATTCTCATTTAATACAAGAACCCAGACTGCAAATTCGAATTTTAAGACCACATTTTATTAATGGTCGTTTAAATGGACCAACCTATTTAACGTTTCTACATGCAGATAGAAAATATGCTTGAGTTGCCATTAGCAATCCTTGAAAATCTCAAGTTATTTCAATAAGATAGTGCAGGTCCTCATTGACTACCAAATTGTGAGAAACTACTTGGATGCATGTTTACAAACTCGTCGATGGGAACACATGGTTCTGTCAATGGGCCACCACAATCACCACGTTTAATGCCACTAGATTATTTTCTGTGGGGCACATTAAAAAACCTAGTGTATATTCAACACCAATTGATTTTGTGGAACATCTTCGCTTAAAAATAGAGAACACCTTACATTCAATTTCAATGCAAACTGTTGAAAAGGCAGTCGATGAAATGAATTTAAGAACTAACCTATGTGTAGTAAATAATGGCATGCATTTTGAACAATTTATGCAGTGATTTTGTTCATTTTCATGTTTTTGTCGTTGTTTGTAATTTTGAATGTTTAAATAATTAATTTTTAAGTATCTAGAAATTTTGGGTGGTCACAAAACAGCAATAAACCAACATCTGCCAGATGGTAACTTTGAATATTTTGTACATATTCAATGTTTTCAGGACATCAAAGCCTATTACTTTTTTTATAATTTTCGGCTACATGTTTTGAAAAGTGGCATTGTTATAAAGACAATTTTTACGCTATCTAAAATTACAAAAATCCATGATGGCCATCATAAGAATAAAGAAAGGTGACTATCGTTACTCAAAATGTAAAAGGTTTATGTTCGGTCTCTTTGTCGCACGTTCGCGTGGTTAATTTTAAGTTATTTAAATTTGTAGTCGTAAATCTAGTAGTAAAACTGTCATCCCTTGTTCCCTTATATCCTGCCATAAAAATTCCTTGTGCATTTGTGAATAAGGTGGACAGAGTAGTGAACAAACACTTTCTTATGGATATTGAAGCAGAACGGTCGTCGGTTTCTTCGTTCAGTACCGTAAGTTAGTCAAGTGCCGCAGACTTTCGTTGTTAAACCCTAAAAAACACAGTGCAAGTGTAACGTAACATAGACTCAATTCGCATACAGTCCACTTGGTTGAAGGAGGAGGAACTGCAGCTTAGAAAAACAAAACACCGCGGAGGTAAGTCGATTTATAAATTTATAAGACCCCGCGCGTGAACAAAATTGGCCTTCATCGCTGGATCTTTAATTAAATAATTAGTTCCTATCCTTTAAGCTCCTTATACTTAAATTTATAAAATTGTCGTAGTTTTTATTATGGTTAAACGTGTTACACAGAAAAGAACATCTTGCTTACACATTTAATGCTAAATACATCTGGTTATAACGGTAGATTTTACAATACATTCCTTATCCTTTGTGGCAAAAATTAGGGTCGTCGTCGTCGGTATCCTTTTATGTAAACTATTTATGAGGGGTTATTGTATTGTAAAGCTTTACCTTATTTGTCGGTTCAAGTTGGAGGAACCATTCAGGTTCATGCAACTTGTATAACAAAGGGGTTATTGGTATTTATTTGAAACCTTAAAAGCTTTGTCGGGCAAGCACTGTAGTTAGTTGCATTTTTCTATTAATAATTTAATTTCGTAGATGAATTAGTAATTTAGCGTATTCGAGTCACGCATTGTTTTTACATTAATTTTTATTGTCGTTCATTAATCATTAATCAAATATGGTTATATCAATTGATAAAGCTATTCTTGAAGCTAAATTTGTAGTTAAAAGGTTGAATCACATATACAGCAAAATAAACCAACCGGAAAACGTATCGATTGCTTTAATTAGAGCGTCGATTAAAACTGTCGAACAGATTGAAACGCTTTTCAAATCCTTTTGCAAGGATATTTTCTTTGATGAAGAAAGTGAACAATTGGATGAATTCTCGGCCCTTAGGGTGAAAATCGATGATTATCTATTAGATATTCGTATTATCGCTGAACAATGCGAATTAGATCGGGTAGAAAATAAGCCAAAGGTGGAAAATATGAATAATTCCTTTTCGTCAAACTGTGCAATTCGCTTGAAACATCTTTCAGTTCCACGCTTCTCCGGACGAATTTCAGATTTTGAGAGTTACAATGCAATCTATAAGCGGTTGATTCATGATAATGTCAGTTTGTCACCCGTTGAAAAATTTTGCCATCTCGTTGATACATTAGATGAGTCGTCGCGTGCGTTGATAAAACACTTGCCATTAAATGATTATGCATACGTGGAAGCCTATAAAATCATTACTAATCGTTTTCAGTCCAAGAGGTTATTACTTTCAACATATTTTAATGCTCTCGAAAAATGCCCTAAGGTCAGTTCCTCAGACTCGCATGCGAAACTCCGGCAATTAATTAGTTGTTTTGATGAAAATATATTCGCGTTAAGGCAGATGGAAATAGATTTATTAGATTTCATGTTGTTTAATCTGTTATCGAAAAAATTAGATACAAACATTTTAAAGCGTTTCGAATTAGGAAATAATGACGAAATTCCCTCGTTCAAAGATTTAAGGTCTTACATTGAAAAACAATGTAAGGTGTTGGAAATAAATGACATTGCGTCAGGAACATGCTTAAAATCTCGAGATTCCGTTAAAGAAAGAGAAAAAGGAAGGTTCGTTAGCACTTCGGCTAAAACTTCTTTAGTTGGTACCACCAATGATGTTAAAAATTGTAGTTTATGTCAAGCTGTGCATCCTATTTATAGATGTAAGCAGTTTCTCGATAAAACCCCTCAAGAAAGATTTCAGGTGGTAAAGCTTAAAAATCTTTGTATCAAATGCTTAAATACTTCACATTCAATGAAAAATTGTACGTTAGATTGGTCGTGTAGGAAATGTCATCAGTCACACAATTCGTTGCTTCACTTCGATAAACAAGAAAAATCGGTGTCGCCACGCCGACAAACCCATCGTCAAAGGTCAGCGTCTCCGCGGAGAGCGGCGCCTAGACTTACTTCTACTAGTAGACCTAGTGAAGACAATCTGTCATCGTCGGTTGTGCATGAACAACCTGCCACTAGCTCGTTGATTTCGACGTCATTAGAACACACAACCACGCTGTTAGCTACGGCAATGGTGTCGGTGCTTGATTATACAGGAACATTGCAATCTGTTCGTGTAATATTAGATAACGGATCCATGGAAAGTTTTATGACTGAAAGGTGCCGTCAGAAATTAGGTTTAAGAAACGGAGAGCCAATGTCACTGTTCAAGGACTTGGCTTGAATTCGTCGTTGGTGTCTGGTGCACTATCGTGTGTAGTCAGCCCCTCGAGCACGGTCTCCAGCATATGGAATTGATTGTTATATTTTACCTAACATTTGTAATCAATTACCTTCGTCGTCGATAGGGGTCAAGGAATGGTCGCATACTCGAGGTTTGGCCTTAGCTGATCCTAATTTTAATGTTCCTGGTAAAATTGACATGCTACTCGGAGCGGAAATCTTTGCTCAGGTTTTGTTGAACGAGTCTCGTTGGGGTGTCGCTAACGAGCCAGTTGCTATTAAAACAACCTTTGGTTGGGTTTTAACGGGAAAGGTCGTTTCCCCGAATAGTTCTATTACGTCGTTGTGTGCTTTAGTTGAACCCTTAGACAGTGACATTCGTCGATTTTGGGAATTAGAAAATATTCTTTTCAAAAAACACATTTCTCCTGAAGAAGAAAGGTGTGAAAATCAATTTGTGGAAAGTTATAGACGTAACAAGGACGGTCGTTTTGTAGTGTCGTTGCCCTTTAAAATTTCGGAACCCTCATTCGTGGGTATGAGATCAATTTGTATTAAAAGATTTTTGTCGTTAGAACGTCGTTTGTTAAAAAATCCTGAATTGTATTCAGATTATAAAAAATTTATGGAGGATTATTTGACAAGCGGGCACATGGTTCAAGTGAAATCGCTTGAAAATTCGTCGGTCATGAGAAAATGTACTACATTCCCCATCATGCTGTACATAAGCGTGATAGCACTACCACCAAATTGCGTGTGGTTTTCGATGCTTCGTGTCAGGATCAATCTGGAAAGTCGTTAAATGATAGCTTGGGTATTGGTCCTGCTTTGCAAAAGGACATTGCAGTTTTGTTATTGCACTTTCGTGTACATCCTATCGTAATTACAGCTGACATTAAACAAATGTATCGGCAGATTTTGGTTAAAGATACTCATCGTGATTATCAACGTATCGTCTGGAGATTTTCTCAGTCAGATCCTATTATGGACTTTAAGTTAAATACTGTGACTTATGGAGTTTCGTCGTCGCCTTTTTGGCCTTGCGTACTGTTCAAGAATTGGCAAGGTTAGAATCAATTAATTTTCCTTCGCGTCATCGGTATTGGCGGCGATACCTATGTTGATGACTTAGTCACTGGATGCAATTCGATTAAAGCTGCTAATCAATTAATTGGTGAATTGAATAGTATTTGCTCTAGTGGTGGTTTTCAATTAAGAAAATGGAGTAGTAATTGCCGGAAGTGATGTCCAACTTGAGGGAGTCCCTGTCCAGTTCGGACACAATTACATTTCAAGATAAAGATAGTGGTTCAATAAAAATTTTGGGCCTTTCGTGGCGTGCTCTTACAGATGCATTTTATACAACTTAGACGTTGAAGAGCGCACTTGCACTAAGCGTAATATTTTGTCGGCTATCGCAAAATTTTTGATCCTCTCGGTGGATAGCACCTGTAGTACTGTTCGCTAAACGTTTAGTTCAAGATCTTTGGCTTTTAGGTCTCGGTGGGACCAAGAGCCTCCATTGAAGTCATACAAAAATGGAAACATTTTTTGGGTGAATTGCCAGCGGTTTCGAATATTGAGATTACGAGTCACATCATATGTCATAATTTTAAAAAGGTGGAGTTGCATGGATTCTGTGATGCTTCTGAAGCCGGGTATGCAGCTGTCATCTATTTCCGTTCGTTCGATTTAGAAAATAATATTACCATATCATTAGTATGCGCAAAATCGAAGGTTGCTCCTACTAATCGCGAATTGTGTGCTGCCGTACTCTTGGCAGATTTAGTAGATTTCGTCAAAAATACTTATACAGATATTTTATCATTTAGTAATATTTTCGCGTGGTCAGATTCTACTGTTGTTTTGTCTTGGATTCGGTCTTCCTCGCATAAGTGGAAGACATTCGTTAGCAATCGTATTTCGCATATTCAAGAACGTATTCCTCCATCTTCGTGGTTTCATGTTAAGTCCCAGGATAACCCTACGGATTGTGCCTCACGTGGACTTTTGGCTTCAGAGTTGGTTCATCATCCATTATGGTGGACAGGACCTTCTTGGTTAGTGCGTCGTAATGAAGAATGGCCAGTAACATCGCTGCCAAAACTTATCGACTCATCCCAGATGGACGTCGAATATCGTACTCTGTCGTTAACAGTCGTTATGTCTGACAATTTCTTAGATATGTTGTTGGATAAATTTTCAAACCTGCAGAAAATTTGTAGGATTATTACCTGTATTCGTCATTTCATTCGTAATGTTCAATGTCCAGATTTGCGTTCAAAATATTCTGATAGTTTGTCTCTAGCTCAACAGCAAGAGGCTATACAGTTATTGATTAAAAGAGTTCAAACAAATGTTTTTTCCCAAGACATTGCTAATATTAAAACTGGAAAACTTGTTAGTAAACAACTTCGTAGCCTTAGTCCGTTTCTAGATAGTCATGATTTGTTGAGGGTGGGCGGTCGCCACGTAACTCAGAGTTGTCGCATGATGCAAAATTTCCAATTTTGCTTCCTCGGTCGCATCGGTTGACTGAACTTATTATATTAGATTGTCATGAAAGACATTTACATCCTGGAAATCGAACAACTCAATTTTACTAACTCAAAATTATTGGATCTTGTCGCCAAGAGGGCTCTATTCGGCAATGTCTGAAATCCTGCATTCGTTGTTTTCGTGTAAACCCTGTGGCTTTATGCCCCCCTATGGGGGATTTACCAGCTTCTAGGTTAACTTCAGGTAAGGCGTTTTTACATACGGGAGTCGACTTTGGTGGACCTTTCTCTGTCACGATGAATCGATGTCGTGGCGCAAAATCATTGAAAGCGTACATTTGCTTATTTATTTGTTTCAGCACTAAAGCCATCCATTTGGAACTAGTGTCTAACTTGTCGACAGACGCTTTCTTGGGTGCTTTACGTCGATTTATTGCTCGAAGAGGCAAATGTATTCAAATCCATTGTGATAATGGTACTAATTTCGTTGGGGCCTCTCGTGAAATCTCTCAATTGATGCGCCATTCGGCAGGCGTTGAGGGAATCGAATTTGTGTTTAATCCTCCTGCTGCTCCTCATTTTGGTGGGTTGTGGGAGGCCGGGATTAAATCAGTAAAATCCCATTTAAAGAAAATTATCGGTGAACAAATTTTGTCGTTTGAAGAATTCTCGACGGTATTGATTCAAATCGAAGCGATTCTCAACTCACGTCCACTATGCGCACTGAGTTGCGAACCGCATGATTTCTCATATTTGACCCCGGTCATTTTCTTAATGTTGAACCAGTTTCGGTGTTACCAGATCCAGATTTGTTGTCCATAAACCCTCTCGTTTGAATCGCTGGCAATTGTTGCAGCAAATGCAACAAGGGTTTTGGAAGAAATGGAGTGCTGAATACCTGCACACGTTGCAGCAGAAAGGTAAGTGGTTGAAGAATTCCGCTACCCTACCTATTGATTCGCTTGTCCTCTTAAAGGAAGAAAATAACCCCCCTCTACAGTGGCGTTTAGGAAGAGTCGTAGATGTTCACCCTGGTAGAGACGGTATCGTTCGGGTAGCTACAGTCAAGACATCCCAAGGGTTAGTTAAACGCCCTCTAGTGAAACTATGTTTACTGCCAGTTACTTGATATTTAATGGTATGTACACATATATTCACTTATATAAGTTTGTCGGTTAGGTTTCTTAGTTAATAGCTCTAATTAGTTTTTAAATATAAAATAAGTTAGTTCATACTTATTTTGGTGGGCGGGATGTTCGGTCTCTTTGTCGCACGTTCGCGTGGTTAATTTTAAGTTATTTAAATTTGTAGTCGTAAATCTAGTAGTAAAACTGTCATCCCTTGTTCCCTTATATCCTGCCATAAAAATTCCTTGTGCATTTGTGAATAAGATGGACAGAGTAGTGAACAAACACTTTCTTATGGATATTGAAGCAGAACGGTCGTCGGTTTCTTCGTTCAGTACCGTAAGTTAGTCAAGTGCCGCAGACTTTCGTTGTTAAACCCTAAAAAACACAGTGCAAGTGTAACGTAACATAGACTCAATTCGCATACAGTCCACTTGGTTGAAGGAGGAGGAACTGCAGCTTAGAAAAACAAAACACCGTGGAGGTAAGTCGATTTATAAATTTATAAGACCCCCCGTGCGTGAACAGTTTAGAAAATTTCCGTTGACGTCATTGAATTGACAGTGATCAAAAATATAAAACTACAAAGTTTTATAAATTTTGGATGTGCAACATGAGAGATTAAGCTTTTGAAGAAAATCTCGTTTTTCAGATTTTCTTTCATAATTTGAGAACAGTTGAAGGTAGTAGATATTTCTTCGTGACAAATTGTAGAGCATTAAAATGTGCAACTTTTTTCCTATTTAAACGATACTGTATCTTTTGTAGTTTACGAGATAACAAGGGTGAATATCGAAAAGTTCACCATTCTGTATAGCAGGGTTTTGCAACTGGCAGTCCGCAGGCCATGTACGGCCTGCCAAATTATTTTTACAACCCACGAGTACATTTTACTATGAATAAATTTATGTTACTAAATTATTATTATTAATATTAAAATTATTTTACCATGTGAAAATTTAAATCTAATTTGAATTTAAAGTCTGATGATGGTTGGCTCAACGTTGGCGCCACATAATATATTTGTGGTTGGTTGTTGTTTATCTATGCTGGGCACACGTGATGCGACCACTACCCAGCAATATTTGGATGATTCATGCAATTGCGCGAGTGCAGTCTTGTCTAGAATTTGTCGAGGGGCGACTGTGTTATAATATTATTAACTTAATTTCATATTTATTTATTAATTAAAATAATTATTGAATATGAATGCTACTAATAAAAGAAAAATAGACCTCGAAAATTGAGAATTTCAAGATCGCTCGGAGATTATTTATTCTGAACAATAATGGTAAACCACAGTGTTTGGAATGTTTACAAATCATAGCTGTGTGTAAAGAATATAACTTGAATCGCCATTATCTTTCCATGCATAAAAAAAAGTATCATTCGTACACGCGAGACATGAAAATACTATTAGTGAAAAAAATGAAAAAGCAGTTGGATCATCAAACGAATTATTTTAATCAAGAACCAAAATTTCAAGAAGGATCTCTAGCTGCATCATTTGAAGTTTGTTTAGAAATAGTGAAGACGGCCAATGATGGTCAGGCCAGTGAGACTCTTATTTTTTTATTGATTTCAGCACAGGGGTGGATTGACAAATAAGACGCAGGTCGGAACATTTAAAAATAACTCTATTTCTCGTTTGCAAAACTAACAACAAACCTTAGATATAAACGCACATTACTTATGTTATTTGAACTATAATCAGACAATTTATTGCTAATAACTAAACTACTCCCGTGCCGCGTAATTCCAAACCCCAGTTTCCGAACACGCTGCGTGAAAAGTACTTGAAATCCTATGAATTCTCTACGAGAGACACTTCCGGTGACACGTCAAAGTTAATTAGGAACAATAGTTCATAAACCAACATAATTTTAATACTAACACTTACTTGAATAGTTAGAAGAACCTGCAGGTTACAAGCGTCCATTCAAATGCTGAAGCGAAGTTTGTTTTTGTTACCTTTGTAGCCGGTAACTGTGTAATAGCCGGCTGGAATTACCATGTGGTGCCGTGCATGACTAAGCGCCCTGTTGTTTACGTAATTTCTGCCTGCCTTTAGAGGGGCCGTGATACACACGGTGTCGATTATACTTCCTCCTATCTCCTAAAAGAAGATTTAAACACCACAAACAATATGACCTTTCACTATAGGTTAAACTACCATTGTTCTTAATGTTTATCCTTCACTTTCTAAACGTCAAGTGCCGCTTCCTGTCCAAAGGGTTCATCATTCCACCACCGTATATTCGAACGAACACGAAAATCGACGAATCATTTTAAATTAAATATTCTAATACTAGGAAAATTAGGCGGGCCTACTACATTACCCCCCTATTGAATTAATTAACAATGGAAATAAATTCAATATTAATACTAGGTATAATAATTCCTATCGCTACCCCTTCAACTTATAACTCCCCACTATCCCTCACAAAGTCAGACTTACAACTGGAGGCACGTACCTTTTTAAATTATACACGTTCTGTACCCCTAACTTATCGCCTCCTTCATCAACTTCCACTTCATAAGAATTGGCTCCCTTCTTAGTTACTATTGTGCAGGGACCTCGAAAAAGCAGAAAAAACTTTTTTATTTCCTTCGATTCTAACTCTGATTGCGGATGAGTACAGACCCACACCTTCTCTCCAACCTCAAAATTGACTACTGGCTTCTTCCTACCCTCATGCCTAATTTTACGTTTTTCTGCTTTCGTTAACAGACAGTCCCGTGCTAGAAATACCCTATATTCCCTACTCATTCTAGGAAACTCGTCCTTCGGGTAGTTCAAAATCTCACTAAATCGACTCGATCGCTCAACCCCAAAATGAAGCATATTAGGCGTAAAATTGGTACTCCCGTGATAAACTTCATTTAACCATATTTGAATTTTTTCAATATGATAAGCCCATCGTGAATGTTTACTATAACACATGGTCCTTAAAAGGCGCCCTATCTCTCTGTTTATACGTTCAGTCATGTTACCCTGAGGGTAGTACACTGACGTATGTAGAACTTTAACCCCCCAATTCTTTAACGTTGATAACCATAACTGGCTCGTAAATTGACTGCCGTTGTCAGTTAATACCGCTTCAGGTTTACCTATATTTTCCATATACCCTTTAATTTTCTTAAAATTATTGCCGCCGTAGCCCTCTTAAGCGAAAACATGGTAACTAACTTGCTGAACCCATCAATAAATACCAACAGGTATTGACTCCCGAATCTAGAACTAGGTAAAGGACCCATTAAGTCGAGACAGACAATTTGGTTGATATCCTTAGGCAAAACGCTATTCATTTCTCCAACCAACCGAGGAGACGCTTTGGTCTGTTGGCACAAGCCACAACCGGCAACAATTATACGGACTCGACGTCGCATTCGTGGAAAATAGTAAAAATCCCTTAAGGACCGGTATACTTTTTCCGCTCCAAAATGACCATTTTCTTCGTGTTCCTGTTGAACCAATGACACGATATCTCTTAAAGGGATATAAACTTTAGATCCCGGACAATGCTGACTACCTTTACGATACACAATTCCATCTAATAGCATATACCACTTCCCCACTTCAGCCCCAATCACTTGCTCTAACTGACGCCTAATGGTTTGGCAGGCCTCATCACCTTGTTGAGACAGTCTTATGTCTTTGAAATTATCTAACACCTTCTTATACAACTCAGATCGTTTAACCACAGCCGCTACCTCTAAATACGTCTGCTCCGGAATTTCAATCTCCTCTTTATCGTCTTTAAGTGGGTATCTAGACAACGCGTCCGCTATCACATTCTCCGAACCGCGACAATATTCAAATTTAACATCGTATTCCTGACTTAATAAGGCCCAGCGCGTAAGACGCGCATTCAGGAGCCTACACGCTCTTATAAAAGCCAGAGATTTATGATCGCTGATCACAATCACTCGTCTTCCCAAAATAAACACCCGCCATTTTGCAGAGCAAATATTACAGCAAGGGCCTCCTTTTCTGTCACTGCATAACGTAACTCCGGCCCATGCAGGGACCTACTGCAAACGCTATTATACCGGGACTCCTCAGAATCCTCTGAAACAAACATGCACCCAAAGCATACCCTGAAGCATCCGTCTGTACGTAGAATGCTTTTTCCATATCAGGATGCCTGAGAAACGTGGCATCCACAAACGCCCTTTCATATTACCGACGGCAGCAGCTTCCTGCTCACCCCAAACCCATGGCTGACCTTTCTTTAGCAATTTTAGAAGCGGCACTGATAATTCCGCAAACTTAGGACAAAATCGCCGGTCGAAATTTACCACACCCAAAAGGATTTCAAGTGCTTGACATTTCTAGGTTCCGGAAACTTGAGTATCGCCTCCACCCGTTCTGGGTCCACTGAAACTCCTTCTGGCGATATAAAGTGACCCAGAAATCGCACCGAATTTCTAGCAAAACAGCACTTCTTTAACTTGACTGTAATCCCGCCACTCTGAATTTATGAAAGATTTTTCAAGATGTTCTAGGTGAGTGTTGGTATCAGGTGAGTATACCAGCAAGTCGTCTACATAGGAATTACCCACTCGCCTACTTCTGACCCTAAGACCATATGAAGTGCCCGGATAAAATTACTAACGATGTTGAAAGTCCAAAAGGAAGTACCCGAAACACATAAGTATTCCCTTCGAAAGCAAAACCTGTATATTTCTGATCACTGGCCCTTATCGGGACTTGCCAATAACTCGCTGTCAGGTCAATAGTGCTCAAACACTGACCTGGCGAAAATTCAAACAACAGTTCACCCGGATTGGGTGGTGTAACCCTATCCTTTTCCATCCTTTTATTCAAATGGGTAGCATCAAGACAAACCCTCACCGACCCATCCTTTTTCTTTACTGTAACTAAGGGGCTAACGTACTCTGTCTGGCACATCTCAATGACCCCCCAATCTAACATCTCTTTTATTTGTCGTCTGGCCTCCTCGCGAAACACATAAGGGATCGGATATTGCTTGCGATAAAAGGGTGTTTCATCCTTCAAATGTATCTCATGACAATAATCCTTCATCAAACCCGGCTGATTAGAAAAAATATCCCGATACCGAATTAATAACTTATTTAACAATTCCCTCTTGGAGCTCGTAAAAGACTCAGCTTTATTTGCTGCTTCAGCTATCTCCTGTTTAGAATACCCCACTGGTATAGGCCTTGAACGGCTTATGTCCCACTCTTCCTCCATTATTTCGTTTATCGCAATACCTGCATCCTCGTTACTTTCTCCTGCAAAACTAAATTGTTGAAGCACCCCATCAAAAGACCCCCCAAGAGTTCTAGACAAAAAGTCGACAACCACTGCGTGGTCTCGCATCCAATCGCACCCCAAAACCATATCCCGTACTAAATTCGGGACAATTAAGAACGGGCAATCAACTTCCACATCTCCTATCCTTATTGTTAGATAGACCTGCTTATTAACCACTACACTCTTATTTCCCCAGGCGCTTATAAGCACAACATTCCTACCGGGTATACTAGGAATTTTCACATCAAGCTCAACCAACCTTTTCCACAACCTATCTGATATTCCCGTAATTTGGGACCCAGAGTCCACCAATGCTCCTACATCAATTGAACCACACAAAACTACCCTGATAGTGGGCACAACTACCACCGATTTCAAACTAACATTTTCAATTTCTCCTTCATCGGAATTCCAACTTGAATTAAAAATCGTGGCTACTTCTCTCGAATCAGATTGACCACCTTCGATACGAACAGGTTCGCTACGATTTTCCTGCCTCCAATCTTCCCTCGAGCGTTCCCCTCGGTGATCCTGAACTTGACTCACATTTCTACTAACCTGCATTCCACGGTTTCCTGGTGACCTAAAATTCCTATTATTGTTACTATTTTCCCTGCCCTGACCTAAATTACTCGATCGTTCAACATATGTCGAATCAATTCGCCTTAAGTGGGCCTCTACATCTTCGACCGTGCAAAACCCCAAATTAAAAATTCCCCGTTTGGTTTCAAGATCAAAATGTCCTATAACCATATCGATAATTTCTTTATCGGTCAACGGCTGTGTTAGATATTTTGCCTCCTTAACGGTACGTAAAAAATAATCCGCACGAGAACCGCTTTCGTATACTCCGTACTTTACCCTACAAAATGTTTCCCTTTCCTGGTCTCCATTCCAATAACGTGCTAAAAATTGGGTTTTAAATACCTCAAAAGATGCAAACTCTTTAATTTCTGCCCAATCTTGTGCAGATCCCTGAGACAATTAACTGCTAGGAATAACCTTTTCCCTGGGTACTCCGCTTCTTCAAACATACCCTCTAATTTCTTTATGAATACTATAGGGTGCAATATCCCATTAGGAGAGAAATGTAGGTTGGTACCCCACATCCTTCCAAGCTGAAATATATCCTCTATTATTATCAGAAAACACAGGTTCTGCATATTCCGGTACTAGAATTCCTCTATCTCCTACTTCTGCTTTTTCAAAATGTCCCTTTTTATCTGCTAAAACTGAAGACAATTTGAGAAACCCTTGATTTAAATTTACATTTAAATTCCTAAATGCATCATCTAAACAATGCCCTACAACACTGGATAAATTGCTATTAACTTCTTTCATAAATTTCTTAAGGGATTTATCCCCATCACATTCTTCACTATCACTCATCTTACTATAATTTAAATGTGTAAATGAATATGAATGTTCTTACACCCTAACCTAACTATTAATTAAATTATGCGATATTCTCAACCCTCGTACTTATTAGTCGCGCTTTGGGCACCAATTGAAGACGGCCAATGATGGTCAGGCCAGTGAGACTCTTATTTTTTTATTGATTTCAGCACAGGGGTGGATTGACAAATAAGACGCAGGTCGAAACATTTAAAAATAACTCTATTTCTCGTTTGCAAAACTAACAACAAACCTTAGATATAAACGCACATTACTTATGTTATTTGAACTATAATCAGACAATTTATTGCTAATAACTAAACTACTCCCGTGCCGCGTAATTCCGAACCCCAGTTTCCGAACACGCTGCGTGAAAAGTACTTGAAATCCTATGAATTCTCTACGAGACACTTCCGGTGACACGTCAAAGTTAATTAGGGAACAATAGTTCATAAACCAACATAATTTTAATACTAACACTTACTTGAATAGTTAGAAGAACCTGCAGGTTACAAGCGTCCATTCAAATGCTGAACGAAGTTTGTTTTTGTTACCTTTGTAGCCGGTAACTGTGTAATAGCCGGCTGGAATTACCATGTGGTGCCATGCATGACTAAGCGCCCTGTTGTTTACGTATTTTCTGCCTGCCTTTAGAGGGGCCGTGATACACACGGTGTCGATTATACTTCCTCCTATCTCCTAAAAGAAGATTTAAACACCACAAACAATATGACCTTTCACTATAGGTTAAACTACCATTGTTCTTAATGTTTATCCTTCACTTTCTAAACGTCAAGTGCCGCTTCCTGTCCAAAGGGTTCATCATTCCACCACCGTATATTCGAACGAACACGAAAATCGACGAATCATTTTAAATTAAATATTCTAATACTAGGAAAATTAGGCGGGCCTACTACAATAGTAAAGGCAAAAATGGCTTGGATAGAAAATTAATCAAAAAATGTGCCAGAAAAATGCCTCAAGCATTTAATGACAACAAAATGGTAAGAAAATTTCAAACAGTATCACTTTCTCACCAGACTGTAAGCCGACGTGTAAACGAGATTAGCATGCATGTCACTAATAAATTAGAAAACCTAATCAAGAGTTACTGCTATTTTTCGGTAGCATTGGATGAAAGCATAGACATTTCCGATACAAGTCAAATACTTATCTTTATAAGAACTGTAAATGAAAACTATAATTATTAAGAAGAACTTTTAAAATTACAATCATTACACGAAACAACAAAAGATGAAGATATTTACAAACAATTAAAATGTACAGTAGAGCAGTACGGCGGATTTGGCAAGTGCACTGCTATTGCAACCGACGGTGCTACAGCTATGATGGGCAAAAATATTGGGCTCGCGGGACTTTTGAAAAAAGAAGGAATAACATGTCGTATGCTACACTGTATTATCCATCAGGAGGCATTATGTGGTTTATCCCTACAACTAAAAGACGTAATGGACAAGGTTTGCAAAATTACTAATTTAATTCGTGGCAGAAATCGTTCTCTTACACACCGAAAATTTAAAACATTTTTGGATAAATTGGAAACTGAGTATGGAGATCTGCTTTAATATAGTAACGTTCGTTGGTTAAGTGCTTGAGGAGATTTTTTACACTCCGAAAAGAAGTTCATCCTTTTCTCACAGAAATTGCCGTCAATGGTAATTTGACAGCAAATTTAGTTGATAAAAATTTTATTTATTCACTTGCTTTCCTAACGGACATTACAAATTATTTAAATATTTTGAATAAATCCTTGCAAGGACAAGATCAAACTGTGCATTGCCTTTATAAATATGTTACTGGATTTAGAAACAAATTAAAATTGTTAAGGTTTAATTTGGAGTAAAATAATTTATTTCATTTTGAATCTTGCAAAGAGATCTATGAAGAAATGAAAGAATGTAATATAGAAGCGAATTTTAAAATATTTCTACCAAAACTGGATATGCTAATTACAGATTTCAATGAAAGATTTTCTCAATTTGACGATCTTAAACCGTCTATTGATTTATTTTGTGCTCCAATTAATATTGATATCAACTCCGTTGATCTTAAATATCAAATAGAATTATGCGACATGCAGGCTGACCCATTTTTACATCTCGTGGAGTAACTGGAATAGAAATATTCAAATTGTATCAATGTTCAGAAGTACATATATATCTGCGAGCATGCATACTCCGATATGAAATATAAATAAAAGTCAAAATATAGAAAGTTTGAAAGATTCCACTCTTGAAGAAATAATTAGACTTGCCACAACAAATATAGATGTGGACATAACAGATATTGTTGTTAAGCAATTACGGCCACAATGTTCTCATTAATATATTACGAATATTTTAAAGTTTTCTTTTTAGTATAAATAAAATATTTTTTTAAATTAACATAAACTGACTTTTCATTAATCAACCTTCTTGGTCACTGAAATGTTTGGTGAAGAAAATATGGTCCGTGGGCTATGATAAGTTGAACAGCAGTGCTGTATAGATATGTACATAATAATAGTAGTAGAAGAGCACTCTTGACATATGTTTGTAAACAATTATTATTCTGGCGGCCAATTATATCTACTAACAGAAAGTAATATACTTTTACAAACACCTGGATATTTATCCTAAACCATATTTACAAATACGCCTTTTATGAAAGTAAAATGGGTAAATAAGTAATAGCGACAATCTGTACCATAGCAATAAAAAGTAAGCTTTGTCATAACACTTATGCGCGTGTCTGATGGATCAGATGTAGAAACATAACCTTTAGGTACCTCTTGGCAAAATTGATTTTAAAATTATAAATTATTAACTGAATGGATTAGTAATAAATCAGTGCGGAAACTTCAGAAAGTCTCAGAATACAGGATATTAGTAAAGCGGTTAGAGCTTCAAACACATCAGTTTCAAGATCAGGGTTTGATTAGCTTCAATAAACGCCTAGTCGGAACGACAAACGGCTCTCAAGAATCACAAAAGTTACCACCATGTAACTTTATCGAAAAACTAATAGGTGGCAAACCAGAATTCCAAAGAAACATGAACAGCATGAAAAACATGCTAAAAATGTAGTCCATTATTGTCACTCATTAGACACTGAAGATACCATACCAGTGCATCTAAAAAAGGATAGATGTAACTACCCGAAGTAAGAAATAACATGGAAAATGCACATTTAACGATGACATAAAATAAAAATGTGAAAATTAAGGCAAATTCGTTTCAAATTAATCTGTAAATCCAATGATCTTATCAGAAACAAGTTGTTTAACATATTTTTATTTGAACCCATATATACATGGTAGTGGCAAGATCAGCAATATAACAAACAATATAACATATAGTGTACGACAGTGAAGTAAATACTCCCTGTATGTTTGTTGTGGTTTGTTTAGCATTCTTCTTAATCTTCTTTGGGAATTAAAGCACTCATAGTTTTTAAAATCATCTTTATTTACGTTTCGATCCATGACCTAGGATCGTTGTCAAAATAATATAAACTTCAAGTTTGACATTTATAACATAAATTGAAGGTGACTTTGATTTATTGATATTTGAAATATTTGGTTTGAGTACACTAAGCAAAAATTTTTAAAGTTTAAAAGAATGATTGACTTCAATTTGTGTTACGACCTGGGACCGACTTTTTTTAGGTAGCCAATACGCTTAACGTGATATCAGCTGATTAATTTTTATTTTTAAAATTTATATAAATTCAATAACTTAAGGATTGGAAAACATTTTAAACATGTTTCTATTTATATAATTGAGAAGATGGTTATTAAAGAATGCGATTACGTTACCGTAAGGCTTAAGCAGTGGCTTTTTTATATTTATTTTGAGAAGGAAAAATCATTATGGTTTAGGCTACCTCTTTGGTAGATTTTAACATGGTTCTGAGGCGACCCTAATGGGAGGACGCAAAAATTATCGACAAAGAAGAAAACCACCAAAAATGCAAAATCAAAGAAGCTGCTTATATAACTCTACATAAAAATAACTGCGTGACTTTCAGTAAGCAATGGATTCCATTACTAAAAGAAATAACAAATGAAAATCAAATGCCCACAATATCTAGATAGCATTGCAAGTTTTTCCTGGGTTTTTCTTGCGATATTAACATGAAATACAGCCTACATACATCATTTCTATTTATACATACAATAACTAATTACATAACAATAAGCATATTAGCAACCCCTGTAAAACAGCATTGGTATCTGACAAGTGTAAACCAGCAAAAGGGTTACTTCAAAACCATATACAATCTCCGTTGAACAGTATTGGTATCTGACAAGTGTAAACCCGCCATAGGGTCACCTCAGATCCATATACAATCTTCGTTGAATAATATTGGTATCTGATAAATGTAAACCCGTTTTAAGGTCGCCACAAAACCATATAAAATATTCATAGAACAACATTGGTATCTGACAAGTGTAAACCCGCCACAGGGTCGCCTCAGAACCATGTTAAAATCTACCAAAGAGGAAGCCTAAATCATAATGATTTTTCCTTCTCAAAATAAATATAAAAAAACGACTGCTTAAGCCTTACGGCAACGTAATCGCAATCTTTAATAACCATCCTCTCAATTATAGAAATAGAAACGTATTTAAAAAATGTTTTCCAATCCTGAAGTTATTGAAGTTATTAATTGATGTATAGCATCTGCTGTGGATTTGTTAGAACGACAACCAAACTGATTAAAATTTAGAATATCAAATTTGTTAACAAATCTGGTAATACGTTCCTTTATAAGCGTTTCTAATAATTTAGAGAAGGTTGAAAGTAAAGAGATTGGTATAAAGTTATTAAGCGTGTTGGCTCCTCCCTTATGTAACGGGATGATAATAGCATGTTTCAAACACGATGGAAATATTCCATTCAGAAAAGAATCGTTTATAAGCTTAGTAAGGTATTGTATAACATGAAGCGGAAGAAGTAATAAAATCTTAGCTGAGACATTATCAATTCCTACTGTATTTTTATTTTAAAAAGCTTGTAGGACCCTAACTACTTTGTGCTGATCAGTAGAGTAAAGGAAGAGACTATTACGATTTCCATCCTTATGTTTACGCAAAAACTCTATTGCATCAGTAGCCAAAGAATCGTTCCTTGAGACCAACTCATTTGCTACCTTAGCAAAATGTACATTGAAGGTGCTTGCAATATCATCCACGTGACAATTCTTACGCATATTCTGTTGTTTCCGAGTATTTAATCTATTAGTCAGTTCATTTATAACTCTTCAGGTTTATTTACGAATATTTTTCGAGTTTAATATACGTTTAGATAACGAATGCGACTTTGCTGTTTTTACTAAATTGTTACAAATTCTTTTATAGCGAAGGTAATAAGATTTAATGAAAGTAGAATTGGAGAAATGTTTATACAAAATATGAAGTGACTTTTTGTTTTTTGCTGAAATTCTCAAGCCCGCAGTTAGCCAACTTTTATTCCCAGGCTTAACTAACACCAGGGTGAAGGACATGTCAAATGCCAAAGAGATTTTGTTAACCAATGAATTGAAATTATAGTCAAGGTCAGTTAAATTTGAAGTGGGTAGACTATCAAAGGAACTCACAAAAGTAGATATGTTCGCTGGAGAAAAAGTTCTGTGGTATTTAGGGGCTGGTATGTTAGGATTTTGTAAGCTAGTACTGAAAAAAATTGCTTCATGGTCCGATAGATCACTACTAATTATTTCAATAATAATTAAATTTGGACTAATATTCGTAAGAACATAATAAATTCTGGAACGAGAGTTAGCTGTTATTCTAGTGTCAGATGCTACCTGCATATCTAAGTTGTAGCAATTAATAATTTGTTTTAACCAAAGAACATTTTTATCCAGGTTGTTATTAAAATTAAGATTAAAGTACCCTGTAATGATTAGCTTACAGTAAGAAAAAGTAACCAAGTGTTAATTATTTACCGTCTTATCCAAGTAAACTAAGCAATATATATACCCACAAATACTCATACGTAGTTCGTATAATTGGGCGAGTTATGCAGGGTAGAAACAAATGTAACAGAACGAAATATAGCATGTTATTTAATATGACTATAGAGAAATATCGTGAGGTAGGAAAATGAACGTAACACATTTTAGGTGACACCTAGTTCATTAACCTAAGTATAATAGGAACATTCTCTCGTGATCATTCAGGTGTACGTATATATAATCTGAGTAGCGTTTGATAATACAATGTATAGTTTCAAAACCTTGGGTTTTATAAAAAAAAAAAAGTGTTTCTCTGCAAGTTCCTAATGAGCACCAACATGAATTCCTTCAAACAGTAATTGAAATTTTGAAATATAAACAAACAATAATTTAAATAACTGAATTTTATAATAAACTAATATGTTATTAAAAATTATAAACAATCTTGCCTCCAACGCTTATATTTTAATTTTCTCTTCAAATAATGTAAAGCTTTATAAATTAAATTCGCCCCAAATACAAGATAAGTTGTTTGTTTTTATAATGAGTTTTTATTGTTACAGCCCGGGTTAATTATTTCACGACACTATTTGATATTTTAAAATTTTGAATTTCATGATTAACTCAAATTAAGATAATTATTCAAACATACTGTTGAAAAACACTTATGTTATTACGTACTCCTCTCTTACCTAATTAAACATTAAGGTTCAATAAATGCAAATTTCTATATAGCGATTTCAAAGCTTTAACACAGTTCAGTCCTCGGGAACAAGCTCATCTCAGGGTTTTCACTGGGATGCGGTTTCAGTATATTACTGAATATTGCTGCTTCTAATACAGGTAGTACCCTAGAGATGGAAAGGTAGGTCGGAGTGATAAATGAGTGCTACACACAAACAAGAATGGCATACCGACGAAACAAAACCGTTTCAGTTAATTCCCGGTACTGAAGTGATCAATTTTGGTTCATGTAAATCATCTCCATTGTTTCAACAGTTATACATCACTCAGCGGAACTGGCTCATAAGAATTGGCTGTTGTCCTACAAGCAATTGGAATAGAGAACCTCAACACTTCTAAATGCGTGTTCATGGGCTGCAGTCTTTAATTTTTACAAAAATTCTTTAATTACATGCTTAAACTGATTTTTGCTTTTACCCAGAAGTTAAAACTTCAAATTATTAAGAAGAGAAATTAATTCTGCCTACAGATTAATAACTTTAAGAATTGATGTAAACCTAACACTTCAACTAAATCAAATTCGCTATTTCAAGTTCGTTATTACGAATTAACTTTTCGGTTTAAAATAGTTATTCACATGTTATTCAAATTAAACAACTTAACAATAATACTATTAAATACCTCATCTCCATTATCATTTCTTTTAATGGTCATGTCCTTTTCTTTCTTATTCTAAAAAATAAGTAGTAGATATTTTGAAAAAGTAATAATTTACCTTACCTTAATCCTTTTAAAAAGTTCTTCAACTAATCTAATAGCCTCAAGCTTACGCTGTACCCGCAACAATTTCTTTTCTTCTTTTGCTATTTTTTCATTGATTTCATCTGCTCCTTTAACCTTCAATTTTTCCAATATTTTTCTTTTTCGATTTGCTTCTCTTTGTTGTCTTCTTTGTTCCTTTGCATTCTTTTTATCAATTTCATTTTGTCTGCAAAGTAGAACTACACCTCACCCCATATTTAAATGAGTATGTATAAATGTGTGCAGGTTCATTAAAACACATGGATAAAGCTAGATATTACAAAAATTAACATTGTGCTAAAAGAGGGAACCTATACAAACATTCATATCCCAAATGATCATTTGAAATTGCGCTAGTAATTGGAAGATAGAAAATATAAGGTTCCGGACAGGATTTGAACATGTATCTTAGGCTTTCATGGACCATGCGTTTTCCAATTACGCTACCGAGACGAGCGACGACAATTGGAAAATTATACAAATCTAAATCACGTACACAACCATATATCAACCTATCTTTCAATTGGCATTTTTGTCAATTATATCTGAAAGCGTCAAGTTTTTTGACTTGTCAGATACAGACAGGAAACGACACTCAAATTTACGGCTGATGCCAACTATTAAATATACATATTGGATAATTAAACAAGGTAAGTTGATAAATACTATCGTATTACAGTGAATAAGATGAAATAATAACTTAAATTTTTATGCAAAGCCCAAATGATCATTTCAAATTAAGCTAGTAATTGAAAGATGAAAAATATACGGTTTCAGAGAGGATTCGAACCTGTATCTTAAGCTTTGCTTGACCCATACGTTTTCCAATTACGCCACTGAGACGGGTGATGACAATTGGAAAAACTATATAAATATATAAATCACGTACGCAACCATGTATTAACCTAACTTTCAATTACATTTGACATTTTTGTCAATCATATCTGGCAGTGTCAAGTTTTTGACTTATATTAGATACAGTTAGGATGTTCGCAAGGCATGCCCTAGCTACTCGAAAACGTTGATCAGTTTCTCCAATCCATTAAGCTTCTTAGCAAAGGATGTAATTTTAAAGCCGTAAAAGCTACGAAAAACAGCAATGATTCTATAAAAGGGATGGTTTTGTTAATGCTCTGTGTTCAAGTTCAATAAAGCAAAGATTGCTCGAAAACACAACATTGACTTTAGAAGAGGCTGTAAGCCAGTAAGCACGTGTAACCTCTAGGTGACCAAAACCGCAAATAAATAAAAAGTAATCTTGCAGTTGCAAAATTGCAAACTCCCTCTTTATTTAGAAACTAACAGATGATGCCAATAGCAACAAAGAGGATTTGGTCTTCATTAACCTGGAAGTGCAGAATGTATTGAAAGAGAGAATTATCGAAGAAACTATCACCCTGGCAATCTCGTGTTAGTTATAAAAATCCAAAGTCATAAGACGCTTCTAATGATCAAATTATAAATATGTTCGCAATATCAGATACTTAGCTGTTACCTAACATTGAGCAAATGATAGCAGAAGTAGTCAGATACTCGGTCTTTAGTACAATCGATCTAAAATCTGCATATCATCAGGTGCCCATTTGTGAAGAGAATAAACAACTTACAGTACTTGATGCAGCAGGTAACCTTCAACAATTTTATCACATGCCATTTGGTCTGACCAACGGAGTGTCCTGCTTCAACATGTGAATAGCTACATCATTAGAACTGAAAAATTGCAGGGTGTCTTTGCCTAGACGATATGACCATCTGTGGAGAAACTTAACAAGATCACAACTCAAATTTATGCTCATTTTTCGATGTCGTCAAAAGATATAATCTCACTCTCAATGAAAGAAAGTGCAAGTTTTCTTTAAACTCTATAAATTTATTACGCTAATAGTATAGAAAAAATTGCCTTAAAACTGGACCCTTTTGGACTGCAACCATTACTTGAATTGCCTTGCCTATTCCAAATAATTTTGCTGTTGTAAAACGTGCCACTGGAATGCTTTCGCACAATTCAAAGTAGATAAAGAAATTTTCGAACAAAATAAAAAGCTTGGTTCATTATAGTAAGTTTTAACTTATGCAAAATGCTGTCAATGATTTTGAAACCTTAAAAAAAGGACACAGCTGGAGCTCTACCGTGGACCAGCCAAGATAATGAACCTTTAGTGGTTGAAACTGATGCATCTGATTTTGTTATTGCTGCTACACTGACAAAAATCTCGTTCAGTTGCTTTTTTCAAGGATTCTCATAATGAGAACGAAGACATTCTTCAATTGAAAAAGCTTATGCGATTATGGAATCATTAAGTAGATGGAGGTACTTTCTCACTAACACATTTTAAGCTTTTATCAGAGCAAGAAGTCCATCTTGTTTATGTTTCATAATAAGCACAAAAGCTAAATTGAAAATGAGAAGATATTAAGATGGCGATTAGAACGAAGTAGCTATAGTTATGATGTAATTTATCGCCCCAAAAAATCAAACAGTAACTGATGCTTTTTCTTGTGTTTGTGGAGTTGCAAAAAATGTCTCTTTAAATTACACAAAGCACCATATCACCCATAAATGTCAAGAATGTTCTATTTTGTGCGGAACAGAAGTTTAGCATGTTCTTTACAAGGCGTTGAAGAAATGCTATCTGGCTCTTTGAATTATACAAAGAACCATACCACCCATGAATACCAAGAATGTTCCATTTTGTGCAGAACAGAAATTTAGCATGCTCTTTACAAAGCGTTAAAGAAATGTTATCTGGATGCCTTGCTTGTGCAGAACTTAAGTCCAGGTTCTACAACAGTAACGACGCTCGTCTTATCAAAGCTACAAGATCTATAGAAAGGCTTAGCATTGATATTAAAGGACCGCTACCAAGCTCATAAACAATAAATATGTATGAACTAGATGAGTAATCTGGATTCCCTTTCGCTTTTCGTTGTCCAAATCTTAGATCATCAACCGTTATTAAATGTCCAAACTAAATATTCTGCCTTTTGGGTAGCCGTCTTATATTCATTCAGATAGAAGAAACTCATTCGTATCTAATAACTAAACTTCTATTTGCAAATGCGAGGGATAGTCACTAATAGGAATACCACTTACAACACGGAAGGAAATGGACAGGTATAAAGGTATAATTTAGAAAGCTGTTAATCTTGCCTTGAGAACTCGAAATTTTAAGGAATCTCAATAGCAAATAGTTCTTCCAGGTGCCATACATTCAATTGGTAGTTTGCTTTCTACTGCTACTAATTGTACCCCTCATGAAAGATTGTTCAAGTATGAACGAAAGTCTAATTCTGGCAACTCTATTCCTTCTTGGTTAACACCTACCCAAAGGGTTTTTTTAAAAGAAAAGCATTAGAAACAAATACGATTTTTAGTGGAAAAGGTCGAACTTATTCAAACGAAGTCTAAATACTTTTATTCGACATGCAGATGGCTTAAAACATCTAGCTCCTCAAGGGTATACCAGTCTTTTAAATGAACCTGAAACAATTTTTTTGAAAGAAATATTTCCATACCGGAGGATAGACTCGGACGACGACTAGAAACATTCGAGATGATCCCGAATGCAGAGACTAACAATGAAGTCGATATTCAGAGCTTGGAAAACCCTTTCAACAAAATAGGCGCAACTGAAGTTCAAATTGACTTTTCCAACCCCTAACATCTGATTGTACATTTAGAAGGGTTTCAAGAAGTAAGAAGCTTACCCTAAGGTTAAGTGATTGCATAGTTTAAGAATTAACTATTGATATAACAAAAAAATCTTTTGGAGAAGGAAAAATGGTCGAGCAAGCTACGTGAGGTGCTGCAAAAGCACTCTTTTCATGACGTCAAAAATAAAAAATAAAATCTTGCGTCAATTAACGATATTTCACTATTAAATAATGGAGTCGAGTGCAAATTTGGAAAAATTACTCGATGAGGACTTGCCAAATTTAGTCAGTCTCTGGCACTCTAGTATGATGAATCGACACATGAGAGTGTTATTGCCGAATCATGCATTTTGGGGTGCATTATTTTACAGATAGGATGACAACAGGAAAGTTATGACATTCACATTAAAGGACAAACTAAAGACGAATATATCTAAAGACACTTCAAGAAATTCATTAGCAAAGCAATTCCAACTCATAAATTGGTGGCTACCATGACTGACTGAACTCCAACTATGTAGAGACAAAGATCGGTTTTGTAATATTGGACAAATATGATGAGGAAATTCCAAGCTTTATCAGCTATTCGTATATCAGGAAGTTTTGTGCTCCAAAATTTTCGAAGTAGATTATAATAGAAATTGCTTTTAAAATAGTTAATTTGATTGGAGGCAGAGGCGTTCAAAGATGTCAATTTCGAGCTTTACTTGAAGAAGCAGATGCTAAACGCAGATATAGTCGGGAACGGTTAAGTTGGCAAATAATTCACCGTGGTACAATACGACAAATCACAGACCCAATTATGTCTGTCTTATGTATGTAATTACTCAATGCTAGAATACGCCAAACAGAAAAACTACATCTGCTGAATATAATATAATATAGAGCAGTAAAGACTCATATCTAAATATTTAATATTTATATAACCCCAAATATCCTGTGAACCATTGCTTTTATTTTAGATGATTTTTGCTTTATTATTGTATGTGTTATTACATTAACTTTTTGAAATAAACGATTCTGCATTAATTTGCACCTACCTTAATTAAAAACGTTAATCTAAACCCTTTTTGGATTATTTTCAAATTATACAAGCATAACAAGTTCAATAAATACGTGTTAAACTGTTCTGTATAAAAATTTTCCTCAGTACGTGGAATATATCCTTCACCGTGTTTATAAATTCGCAGAAATGCTATCATTAAACCACTTCTAAAAGACTAGCAACTTCATTAAAATTCATTAAAACAAGCAAGCATTTGCTTTTCCTAACCACTTTAATAGATTTTTCTTCTTTGAAATATGCTAGTTATTTCCAATAGAGTATTCTACAGAACAGGTTCGAAAACAACCGCTTTGTATATAAGCTTCGTTATATATGCAGGCAAGTTTCTCTACTCTTCGCTGCTTTCTTTATTGTCTGCACGGAATACCGTAACATAAAAATGTGGCATACCCAAAGTGGGGCCCTGATTTTCGAAACCGTTCTTTTACTTAATGTTGGCTATGATTTCCGAAACCTTTTTAGTTAATGTTGGCTCCGATTTTCAAAACCGTTCTTTTTACTTAATGTTGCCTCCGAATTTCGCAACCGTTCTTTTTACTTAATGTTGGTTACGAATCTCAAAACCTTTATTTTAGTTGTGAGCTACGATTCACGAAACCTTTCTGTTGTTCTTAAAAGTTGCTAGATTTCTGAAACCGTTCTTTTGACTTACGAGTTTGTCCTCGATTTTTGGAAACCTCTATTCTTACTCAACATTTGGTCCCAAATGTTCTGTACATGCACCGTTTCATCCTGATTAAATTTTTTTCTTTGCCGTGTTCATTTTATTGTTCTTTGTCCGTTACATGATTAATGATAAATTAATGATAAATTTAAAAAGCGAAATAAGCATAATAAACATGTGGGTGACTCATATCCCGCCAAAACAGCTGCTGTTGTCAATAACAATGGTGAATTGTTGACTGCATTACCGGAATTAGAAAAAGTTCAAGGGCAACTTATGAGTACAATTATTAATTTAGACACTCAAGATGCTGCCTCATTATCTAATTTGGAAAAACCACTTTGTACTGCAGCACCAGTTAATAAATTGAGACCTGCTAACTTAAATAAGCCGACTTCTAAGAACACCTCTTTAAATTATAACCTCAATAAAAATAATAAGAACTTATTAATTTATGGTAATAATGCAGACTCGGACATTCAAGGAGTTGAAAAATCCAGATTTATTTTTGTATCTAGAGTACATCCCAAATTTAATAACGAAGATATCTTGGGATTTCTTAGTAAAAACAGCATTGAAGCTTCATCTTGTGTTGAATTAACTACCAAATTTAACAATTATAAGTCTTTTAAAATCGGTGTAAATAATTTACATGTAAGTAAAATATTGTCAAATAATTTATGGGGTAATCATGTGATTGTCAAGCCATTTAGATTCAAAAGTAATCAAGCTCAAAGTAGGGGTTTTCAATAAACTATGACAAATCAGTTTTTAATAAAACACATGAGGATAAACTTCGTAAATCTCCAGGGGTCTCAACCTTGAATATTTTTTGTTTGAATATTCAATCATTAAGCAATAAAATTAATGACATGGAAGCATTTTTTATCTCTAATAAAATTAAATGTGACGTATTATGTTTAACTGAAGTGAACATAAAGAATGATGCTCTACATTTTGTTAAAATTAATAATTTGGTACCTATATCTAGCTTTGTCAGATCTAAATTTTCTTGGGGAGGAGTTACTATTTTTGTAGATGAGAAATTTTACGCCACTCCTAATGTGTTGGAGTCAATCAATAAATACTCAATTGAGTTACATGCGGAATTATGTGCAATACATTTTAATCGTATCAATCTTACTATCATTACTATTTATAGATCCCTAATAAGGGATCAATTGACATATTTTGTGAAACGCTTTACAGAGTATTTAAGCGCCTTGGTTTGCCTTTTAGGTCTCACCTCTTGGTCTGTGGTGATTTTAATGTACATTTTGAATCTACTGAGAAAGCAGCTATAACACTGATTGATTTTTTTCTTTCCTTTGGCTTGTACATTGTTAATAAAACAGCTACTCGTCTTTCTCATTGTCTTGATACAATCTTTACCAATATTCCATCTCTCTCTTGTAGAGTGGTTAAGACTGGCTTGTCTGATCATTTCGGCCTTGCCACTCAATTAAATCTTAACGATAATGTTAAAGTTGTTAATCATCATAAATCTTATCGACCTTATACAATATATGGGAAATATAAATTTTTTAATCATCTCCAACTAGTTAACTGGAACTTTATTGATGATAATAGTCTGTCCATTAATGACAAATTTTCTAACTTTATGTCTATAATTGCTTCTGCAGCTGATCTATGTTTTCCTATCAAACACTTAAGGATATTGAATAACTGTTCCAAAATAGTTCTCAATTGGTTTACAGATGACCTACGAAGATGCGTGATAATTACTTACTCCATGTTGAATTCTATTATGCTTTTCCTAGTGCAGAACTCAAACTGCATGTTAATAAGTTAAAATATGCTTATCGTCATGCACTCAAAATGCTAAAATTAATGCCTATGACAACTACATTCTTAGAGCTAAAATAATAATAAAAGAAAATGGGATTTGATTAATAATTTCAAAGATTCTAAAAATAGAGCCAATGATATGAACACTCGTTTCTCAGCCGATGACTTTAACTATTTTTATTGATTCTGTTGCAGAAATTTTATCCAATTTATCTAATACTAACACCAGTACCACAACTACTTATACACATTGTTTCTCTGGTTTGGTACCCTCTTTCCATTTTGAAGAAGTTTCTTTCAACTACGTGCGAGATGTTATCTTAGCGATGAGGAATTCCCGATCGAAGGATTTGTTTAATATTAACATCTCTTTAGTTAAGTCAGTTATCAACAGTATTCTTATTCCGCTAACCAAACTACTTAATATTTGCATAAAGAAAGCAGTTTTCCTGATATTCTAAAACAAGCAAAAGTGATCCCTGTTCATAAAAGGGTATGTTTGATGATATTAAGAACTATCGTCCTATTTCTCTTTTACCCACTTTTTCGAAAGTTTTTGAATGTATATTAAATACTCAAATTACTTCTTATCTTGAAAATAATAGTTTGTTTTGTGCTGAGCAATTCGGCTTCGAAAAAATTATCTACTAGTGATGCATTAGTCAAATTAGTAAATAAAATTTCAGATGTTTTTGAGGAGGGTAGTTATCTTGCCGTTAAATTCTGTGATTTGACGAAGGCTTTCGATTGTGTTGATCATGCCCTCTTAGTTAACAAATTAAAAGGTTTAAATTTTGATGAAGATAGTATTAAGCTAATTGCTTCATATCTGACTGCTAGGTCTCAACGGGTTTTTACAAAGGCAAATTGTCCAGCATGTGTGAGGTTTTTCTGGTGTTCCTCAAGGTTCCATCCTCGGTCCGCTTCTTTTCTTATGCTTTATTAACGACTTACCTTTTTTTCTAAAAGACAAGTGTGATGTTGTCCTTTATGCAGATGATACCACTCTATATAATAAGAGTGATAATATGGCTCAACTGGTAGCTGACAGTACAACATCTTTATGCCTCACTGAATCATGGTTCAATGATAACAAACTTGCCCTGAATAGGGATAAAACCAAACAAATAATTTTTTCATTAAAAAGAGATTCTTTTTCAAATGACCAATCGGCTAGTTTTCTCGGTATTACCCTGGATAGCAAATTAAGTTGGGACACCCACTGTGATCTGCTATGCAAAAAACTTTGCCGAACTATTTATCTCATAAACTCTTTGGTAAGATCACTTTCACCTAATGTGCTACAGTCATGTTATCATGGCATGTTCCATTGTCATATTTCATATGCTATAATTGTGTGGGGTCATTGTAGCGGCTCCTTCGGTTTTCAAGCTTCAACGTAGAGTTGTGCGCATTATGTCTAACCTTGGGTTCCGTGATGACTGCCGTGCATCGTTTATTAAATTTAAAATTTTAACTTTGCCTTGTCTGTTTATTTTACAATGTCTGCTTTACATAAAAAACAAATCTTTCAATATCAACTCAACACTGATATTCATCACTTTGACACTCGCAACAAGGGAAAATTAGTTGTACCTTACCATAGGCTAAGTAGGAGCAGAAATGGTTCTAACTACTTTGGCTGTATTTTTTATAATGCACTTCATTCTAGCATAAAAGATTTGCCTATTTATCAATTTAAATTAAATATAAAAAAGTTCTTATTAGAAAATGCTTTCTACACAGTACCAGAGTTTTTAGCTTCAGTTGGTTCTTTAAG
This sequence comes from Platerodrilus igneus, assembly GCA_036346225.1. Lineage (NCBI taxonomy): Eukaryota > Metazoa > Arthropoda > Insecta > Coleoptera > Lycidae > Platerodrilus > Platerodrilus igneus. The sequence goes on along the minus strand of JARFIW010000170.1, from coordinate 12,724,189 downwards.
GTTGTCATCTGAAGATTTATAATATAATTTCCATCTTTTTGGTGTTTTTTTTTTTTTTAATTGTATATTCTAAATATATTTTTATTGTATTTGACAAATTGTTATTCACGTCTGTGATTCACACATGTTTTATTATAAATAAATAAATAAATTTTCTTCTGTAGATTTTTCTTTAACCCGTTACCAGAATTGTTTTCGCTGGCAATTCAAAGCTTTTGAAAACACTGGCGCCCTATTTCTATTCCTACATTCTATTTTGTAGCTCCAATTCGATCAGTATTCTTAGATTCTATTTTGTAAGTGCTATCAAGTTTTTGGTTCCTTTAGATTTCAATTTTCCCTTTGGGTATATTTTAACTTATTGGCTTCAATATTCTTTTACCGAGTTCAAATTGGCTCATACTACCTCTCATATAGACACCCAACAACGTCCACCCCTTATGTCTGAATTGGAGGTCAAGGGAGGGCCTGAGTCGACTGCTCGTACCCAGTTTCGTGTTGTCACTAAAAGTAACGCCATGTACAAACTTGGTCTACATTTTTCTGGCAAACAATACTTAATGGATTTCTTTCATTCGTACGGAAGAGTTATGTTCTTCTAGCGGAATCTCATCCCACCAATTATTTACTTCTGCCCCCGAAATTGCCAGAGAAGTCCTTGCTTTTATATAGGGTTGAGCGCAATAAAATGAGTTCTTGGTCTGAGGTTGTTACTCAGCTCAAATCATCTTTTTTACCTACGGACCACGATGATCGTTTAATGCGCGAAATTTATCAGAGGACTATGGGTTCTTCGGAATCTCTTACAAGTTATGTAGTATGTATGCTAAATTTATTTCTTCGCCTTTCGGAAGTCCGTTCTGATGAGACGTCTTCACCTGATCCGGGGAGACCTAACCCTTTTCTACCAAACATCATTAGGCCTTACTCCTATTACTTCCATAAATCAGCTTCTATCCTTGGGTCAACAACTTCAGAACATCAAAATTTCAGCAGAACATTACTGACCTCCTTCTCATAAAAACGATGAACCTATCCGAACCTACGTTGAATTATAAACCCAATCCCGCCACTTCTTCTTCTGCATCTACACCTCGTACTTCTGCCCCTGTGCTTGGTCGAACTACACTTACTCCTTGAATCCACCTTGGTTCTGTCTCTATGCCTACGGGTAGAGCAAATACTTATTCTGGAGCCCCTTCTGGACCTATCCCTGTGTCTACTTCTACTCGTCAAGTCACCTGTTTTAATTGCGATCAACAGGGATATACGTCTCCATGGTGTAACCGTTCTCAAATACTCCATTGCTATGGTTGCGGCCATAGATGAGTTACTCGACACAACAGTCCTGTCAACATTCTTTAAATCGCCGGTAGGGTCTTCGGAACGGGTCATCGGCTATATTCCCTCATTGACTTGGGATTCTCCTGTTTCTGGTCTAAATGATCAATCCCACGTTCTCCTAGATTATGTTTGTGCGAACGTGCATGGCGGCAAACGTCCTTATTTAAAAGTTCAGCTTTTTGGGATTTCTTTTATTGGTCTCCTTGGCGGTCCTGATTGGAGCCGTTTACAAGATCTACACCTTTCTCTTCATAGTTTCTCTTCTTCTTTCTGTAGCTTAGCTAACAATTCTAAATGCACCATCAAAGGGTCCATTTCTCTCCAAATAGTGCTTCAAAATTCTATCACTAAGCTGGACGTGCTTATGGTCCCTGAAGTTTCGCACAAACTCATTCTTGGTGTCGACTATTGGAAGTCGGTACAATGTGTCCCAAATTTTTGCGTTGACCAATGTATCTTTGCTTCTCCTTCCCCATTGATCATCACTATTTACGCTCCTGCCCACATTGTTTCCAATCTGACTTCTACCCGTCATCAATTAGATTCTTTGATTTCTTTCGCTTTGACCAAACAACCTTCCGGTCTTGGTTGCACCCCCTTAGTCCAACATCATATTCGCACTTCCGCTGAACCCAGTAAGCAACATTACTAACCCCTCTCTCCTACACTTCTACAGGTTGCTCATTCTGAACTTGACGAGATGTTTCATCTTGGGGAGTCATGAAACCATCTTCCAGTCTGTGGACTAGTCCTATCGTCTTAGTGAAGAAGAAGGATGATTCTTATTGGTTTTGTCTGAACTTTTGAAAGGTCAATCAGGTGACCCAAAAAGACGTGTATCCTTTTCGTAATATTTCTATCCTAGACCGTCTCCATGATGCTCGTTTTCTTTCCTCCCTAAACATTCGCTCCGCCTACTGGCAAATCCTCTCGCTCCCGAATCCAAACCTATTACTGCTTTCAATTTCCCTCATCGAGGTTTGTTTCAATTTTTCCACCTTCCTTTCAGACTCCATAATTCTCCTGCACAGAAATCAAATACTAACTAAAGTTGATCCAACAGCTTCAACTTGGCGAATCCTACACCTTACCACAAAAGCAAATGGTCACTGTTATAACAAGCGTGCATACAAGAAAAGTTTTCATAGTACAGATTTTGCTGTACACTTTTAACTGAATTTTTGTAGGTTTGTAAACAAACACTTAAGAAATAACTAAAAATTTGTTAAAATTTTTGTTCATATTGTTGTTTTGTAAGGGTCTTTATAAATTTTGAGTTTGACGCTGAAAAATGTCAATGTTTCAAAGAAAACACCCAAATTAAAGCCTATAATATTCTGAAGACAATGGTGTTTGTTTCATTCATCTAGTTTTAACCTAAGCTGAAATATCCCTATAAACGTAAAACCGTTTTCACCAAAATTCAACGTTTTATGCAATTTTAAAAACTTTTAAATCAAAAACGGCATAAAATTAAAAAAATACCTTAGATTTTTGTTTCTTTTAACTAGTACAAAAAAGACAAAGTCAAGTTTATGTTTATATAAAATAACGGGGTAATTTACTTTGATTCATTTGATATGAATTGACCCTCACTTCAAAAGATTGGTCGCCCCTGTTTTAGAGGACCCAACACAAAAGTATTTAACAATTACAGCATTAACTCATGGCATACGCATTTAAAGAATTTTGCAACTGGTCTACATCAGGTATTCTACTGTAACAACATGAAAAATGTAATACTTTATACAAACGTGAATGTTTTAATTAATTTTACTTCGAGTTGCATGTTTCAAAGGGAGACAAAAGAACAGCTGCAGTCAAGTTTTGTGTACGATAGGTTCTTATAACGTGAAATACATATTTGAGACCTTATAAGTTTAAAAGTAATTTAGCACAAATTAATAATCTTTGTAAAGACCAAAATCAATGAGAAAACATCAAACCAAATATAATTTATAAATTAACCTTTCAGTATTTAACTTAATTTCCTCTTCTTCCAATTTTTTACGCTCGTTTTCTTCTCTGTCGACTTCTTTCCTGACTAAACGATCCCTAACAATTTCTCTACGACGAACAGTGGCATCACTCAAATGTTTTGTTCGATCAAAATCAACATTTATATTAATCATATACATGTCAGTTCCACTTTTATTTAACAATTTCATATCATGCAAAGCATCCATTGCCTTTGCAAACCCAATATAGTCTTTAAATTGTACATACCCTTCAAAAAAATGTGTTTCTTTAAAATCGAAGACCTTCATCCCTGATACTTCAGCTTTCATTTTATTTCTGTATGGATCACATATTGGTATATCAACATTCCTAATTTGACCAAATTTTTCAAAAACTCTGTAAAATATCTTTTCTGATGGTTTAAGATCATCTTCTTCTATTAAATGATGGGGTACGAACCACTTAATAGGCAGATTTGATATGTGTATTGTATCTGGCCTTTCGCCTGGTTTCATTTCATTCATATTCTTAGCATCGCGAAAAAATGCATCCCATTTATGTCGAGTTGGAAATTGTGATTTCGCTACACTAGCCCGAAGACGTAACAAATCAGGAAATTCCTTGAGCTTAATAGTTCTATTATCTAGTTTATCGATAATACTGTCCAGTTTACTTTTATCATCCAGTTCAGCCTCAAAGCGTATAAATTCTAAATTCGTTTTAGTGGCCTTCAATAAAGAGTATTTTTCAGGTTTGATTATAGAACGCAGGCAATCCATAACTTCCCAGTTGGAAATAGCTTTTCCCATCTTTTTTTGCGGAAGCTGCAGTGAAATATATAACCGGGCAATTGGTTTTAAGAACAATTGCTGTGGTAAATATAAAGGTACTGTATCTGAGGTGTTCGTGCATATCTGAAAATTATTCATAATTAAAGTTGCTTTGCTTAATATGACGAAACGTAAGAAAGGTTTAGTCGATAAAAGCAAAGTAACTTCATAATGTGGGAAATATGCATAAATAGAAAGCGAACTTTTCGATTTTTTATCAGATGTCTCAAAATTCAATATCGCGTGGAAATTTACACACTTTACTGTTACACTAAGTAAACTTTATTATTGATTATTAGTAAATACCGCTTATTGTATCGAAATTAAAGAATTTAAGGGAAACTACAAAACAATACAATCGTCATTTGTTATAGCCCTAGAAAACTTTCTATGGTAAATGTCATTCATAGGTTAGATAAGTTGTGTCATTTTATACATAGACATTTCTAACATGTTCAAAAGAACATAGACAATCAGTCATAGATACGTTTAGGGTACGGCAAAGTAATTCATGTCGGTGAACTAAAAACTCTTTAAGCTATTAACCAACCACACGCTGTTCTGTGTTTATATTGTTAGATTATCTTTTAAAAATTCAACAATATTATTTATATTGTTTTTGACTTTCAATTAGAATATAGAAGTATACAAAGTTTTGCAGTAAATTGTTTTAAAAAATTTTATAACATGCTCACCAAGGTTGTAAAAACCAAAGGAAACGCGAATATACAATAAATTCTAATAAAATTGGTTATGAAAATAATCTAAACCCAAGGATTTATTTTTACTATTATTTGTATAATAAATAGCGTATTTGTTTATATAAATATTATTAGTAAGTATTAAAGTAAAAAATTATAAAATTTTGGTTTTGAAAACAAATTTTAAAGAATGTTTTAACAAATTGCTGCACATTAAAACAAAATTTGTAGAATGCGTAATATTCAAAATTGAAGATATATTTTACTATGAATGATTGAATGCCCAAAGTTGAGGGTTAATAAAAGTGATAAGATGAATGTTTTTACTTGCCTGTCGTACAATTATTTTTACTAGCTCTTTGAGTTTTATTTTCTAGAATTAATGAAATTACAGTAATTATACAAATGTAACAATACGAAATAATCCTCTTACAAACAATCTTTCATATACAAAATAATGTATCCACAACAACTTTCTCTTACAAACAATACCTTAAATACAAAATTCATAAAAATAACTTCCTCACAACACATTTTGTATACTAAAATAGAGAGTTCAGAACATCTCTTAAACCTAGGATTATCACTAATCAAGAACTTCTCAATTGAACCTTTCTTAATATAACAATTACCTTTAGAAATCATATTCAATAAACCTACCTTTAAAAATCTGTATTAAACGTATCTGAATTCGGTTATGTTTAAATTTACCTTGTGTAATAACAAAAGCTGTCCGTAGATTTGTTAGAAACCTTAAAAATCAAATAAATTAAAATGAGACTATTTAAACTAATTGATTTAAATTTTACCGTTACAGATCTGCTTGTTGGCTTTTCCAAATCATAATAATTACCATTTAATGCTCTATGTTTCTTTAAATCGTTTTAAAAGTAAAAATTTTCATGCAAATTCATCTATTCCACATATACGTTCATTGATCTTCCATTTAATTTTCATACCTTAGATTAAATTCTCTCATACAATAGTTTTTAATTGGTTTTAAATCGTCATTTAAATATATTTAAATAATTATTATTAAGAAATATTATATATGTCATGTACCACTCTAACTGTGTAACATATATAATGACATCGACAGCATGTCAACGTCAAGATTTAATCAATATTGATCTCTTGGTTGTCCGGTATTGGGTTTAAATAACCAAACCTCCTCTGACGCAATTTACTTCTAGTCGGGCTCAGCTGTTTCCTTAACGTTCTTTTCGTTTCGCTATTAAATATTTCAACATACGAGTTTATTCGAGAATGTTGGTGTGTCATATACGTATACCTCAACATTCTCGTTTATTCGAGCATTTTAGGTACATTGTTTTATGCTACTTCGAACTAATTAATAATCGGACGCGTTGTTTACATATCTCAGCGTTCCAGCCTATTCTAGAACACGCTTTTTAATTAGAAATTTGTATTTTTGTCGTTAAATTACAAATGCAATCCTTTCAGAATGTTTATTCATGCGAGTTTCCTGTATATGTATGCAATCAACAATACTCCTAACTAATTGATCGATATGCACGCGGCATTCAGACTTAAAGTACTTCTAAAACAATAACGGGCTCGTCCAACACCTTTCGAAATACATAATAGAACCGTCCGAACGTACAATACAAACAAACCCACAATATAGAAGGCGCTCCAAACGCTAGAGTAAATTACTTCTTAATTGTTCTAATTTTAAGGTAGTCACCAAACTTCTTGGAGAGAACTTAAGAATAGTGTAAGACGAAAGTCGCCAAGTTCATCGTGCACTAAGGGTTTCCAACAGATTATCTTATTGTGACCACCAAATCTAACGGAACAAAATGAAGTAAACTCTTATGTTAACACTACGGACGCAAGATCCCCAAAACACAGCTTGTATCCGCTCCACCTTCTAAGTCATCAGGACCATCTCTTAGAGCACGTGATGCCAACATGCATGCCAAGATTGAGTATATTCCGCCATCGACTCGTCCTACTCTCTACCAACCAAAAAACGCCGTCTGTATGCCAGCATTTCCGTCTACCAGCTGCAGGGTACTAAAGCATGAAAATCATATTCCAGTCATCGTCACTAGATTCTGAATTACATTCAGTGTAACAATGAAAATCATCCTCTACAACAACACCAAATGCAAATCTTCGTTGTGAAGCCAAAATATTCAATTTTATAACATGGAAACTTATTCCTTACATGTGATTTTCCAATGCTCCACCCGAAGGTACTACATTGGCCAAGAAGCGAGTTTTTTTTACCTGGAGAATTTGGAATTTTGCCGAACCCTTGCTGTTCCAAGCAAGGTAGGGATCTTTAACGTGCGTGACAACACTCACACACGGGACCTCCATTTTACTTCTCATCCGAACGAGGGTGTATTTTTGTGAAAAATGCTCGTCTAACATTTTTTAAGCGGACCGTGTTGGGATTCGAACCCGGGACCTTGGGCGTAGTAGTAACACATACCACTACACCACGGAGCAGCCTGGAAACTTATTCCGCAACTTTACAAACTAAAGCAATTTCAGCGTTAAAAGGAATGTGCAATAATTACGCACACAATAACTTTTGTAAATATTTTCTTTGTGCGTCATTCCTTTAATGTATAATTAGTTCGTATTTTAAACTTGTAAATTAGTTATATCTGTTGTTATGAAGTATTAACAAGGTGACCCCAGACAGATCAGAACGCCACAAAAGTACGCATATGAATCTGAATTACAATTTTATAGAAAACACGATCCTTTAATTATTAACTAAAAATAATATCTTTAATAGCATTTATACAAATACGATATGTTAATGGATGAAACTCTTTTAATAAATAATTGTTACGCGTCGAACGCATGCAATATTTTTATACAGGGCACTTCACAAATATATTCTATACAAATAAATATCTAAACAATTTAATCTTTTCTGGAATTTAAAAAGTCACATGTGTATCATATGATGTAATATGGCCATGCTATAACTTTTAATCATATCAATATATATATATATATATATATATATATATATATATATATATATATATATATTGTTATATATTGGTATATATTGAGTTATAGAGAACCCTTTTATAATCAATTACCACCTATTTTGTATTGTTTATTCATGATTACAGGATTGATCTTTCTTTTTTTTTTATCTTAGGACAATTATGACAATCTGTTATATTCTGTTATATATACTGTGATCCTACCTTATTAGTGATAGGCGTAATATCTCTATCTGTCACTCCTTGTCTTATTTTAGAGCCTTGTTGAGTTATGCCACACAATTTATCTTTTAATATTTTACACGGCTGCTGCACTTAATTATTTTACAGGGCCGTCAAACACGTGGCGGAATCTACCTAGGGTGGGTCCGTCCTAAGCAAACACCTCTCACCTAGACACCCAAACAAATATTCAAGGATTTTTCAAAATAATTTTAAAAGCCAAAAGTATTCCCAAACACTAGTTCCACTTTTATAAATTTGATTAAAGCACTGCGTAGATATTAAATACTAATACCTGGAATCCAGATACAAGCGCCGCCTTCCAGCCGTCCTGAAGCCAAGTGACCAACTGCAGGCACCTCCTGTAAATAATAAGTAACTCGAGCAACTGGTAATCTCCAGACTATAAAACTACTAATATTTCTACAAATTTTATGTTATACAAATACTCAGATAACTCCAATTCCACTATGCTTTCGTCTTCAAACAATAACGGTACAGACCAGCACTCCCTCTTTTAATTAACTTTTATTCGCCGTAAAACTGCTACTATTTGCTATCTCCAGGTACAACTTGACTTTCAAAACTTTCTCGTAACTTTTTAAATGTAATAAAACTCATAACAGTACAAAAAACACGTCTATTTTCAGTAATATAAAATTTTGAAGTCCCTTATAAAAATAATCCGTCTTCTTTTGTTTTCCGTTGCCATGGCAACTATCTCTACGCACACTATGCAATTTCTAATTATTATTAATTGATTAATAATACAGTTGTATTCTCTAGATACATTCATTTTCTAGATGGTTTGTAATCCAGTGATTTATGTCTATTGAACTTTTACAATATTGAAAATAGCTAACAAACTTTGATGGTTCAGCTTTTAAATTGTACGCAACAGACATTTATGTCTTATTCGGTAAACGTCCTGTCATTACATAACCAATCTTTAATTGTTAAAACATATTCAAACTGAAATTGATTTACAAATTTTACGGGAGTATCACTTAACTCCTTAAAATTTTAAAAGCGTGCAGTATACCACACAATTTTGATATTTGTTTTTACATTCAAATGGTTCTGAAAACGCTAACTCCAAATTAAATTTCATATACGTGCAACCATAACAATTAAAATACGTATACAATGCAAACTTATAACTAGCTTAGCCTGGTCTATGGCCGGTATATGTTGTTGAATGCAATGCAGTTTCAAAAGCTTTATAAATTTATAAACGTGGAATAGTTGTTGTTAATTTATAAACCAAAAATACCTGAAAGAAAATACTCAAACAAAACCAAATATACCCCCATTCTAGCAAAGTCGTTTCGAAGCCCTATTTAAACATTTTATAAGCCCACCCCTTCTTGACAGTATATAAGGCCCCACTGATTTTAAATAAAATGAAAATTTGCTTCCTGGATATAAGTAATTCTTTTAATGGTTGAGAAATTTTAAATTTTAGTTAAAATCACTAGAGTTTTTTTTCTTTATGTATGAGGATTAAGTGTTAGTTTCTGTATATTCTGTATAGTTTTAAGCTCGTTAGTATTATTTACAGTGTTAATTTTATTCTTGCGATACTTTACTTTCCACATGGAAATATGGATACAAATTTTCTATATGAAAACGTCCCCGACATTCACCCCTGTCATTCTCCAATTCGTAAGTATTCCCTTCTGCAAAAATTCTTCTCACTCGATAAGGACCTTCGTATGGAAATAACAACTTGGCACAAATATTTCTTTCCCAATTTGACATTCTCAATCTTTTAACAATAACAAGATCCCCAACTGAAAAACCACTTGCTTCTTGATTTTCTTGTTACGTTTCTCCAACTCCTTCTTTGTATCGTTTCGACTTGTTGTTTGGCTTTATGCAACAACTCCGTTATATTTTCCACTTTTGTTCAGCTCTCCACGGTCTTGCTGGAATCACCTTCTTCATCAATGTCACAGGACACATTCCTGTCACTGAACTTGGTACAAAATTAATATATTCTTCTATTTGCGGTAAATACCTTACCCACCGATCATGTTGTTCCTGCGTTATTAACCTCAAAAACTTTATTACTTCTCGAATATATCTTTCACACGGATTTCCTTGAGGATGTCTGATACTACAGAATGTCATCTTTATTCCATCCTTCCTTAATTTACTTTCAACCCTTCGATTACGAAAATACGTTGCATTGTCCAACAATACCCTATTCATCTTACCTATTCGTTCTACAAACTTTCTTACAGAACTCAATACATGCCTAGAATTACATCTCCTCGCTGGATAAAGCTGCACAAACTTTGTAAAAATAACAACTACAATTAAAATATGCTGATATTCGTTCCTACTCGGTATCAAATTACTCAAGTAATCCATTGCCACAATATCTAATGGACCTTCCGCTCTTATACATCTAACTTGATTCTGCAACACCACATTCTTATCCTTTCCTAACAAACACGTCTCACACAGATTTATGCAATTTTTCACCAATTTTCTATCGTTTCGTGCATAGAAAGCTTCCCTAAATATCAAGAACGTCTTACGAATCCCTATATGACCAAACGAAGTATGAATTTCCTGGATCAGCTCAACGGCTACCTGTGTCGTTAACACTAATAATTCATCATCCCATAACCTTTTCACCAAAACTCCCTCGACCATATAAAAACCTCTGTCTTGTTCTAAATTCTCTCTGAATAATTTTTCTCTGATCACCCTTATTTCTTCGTGTGTTTGCATCCGATGAAATCTGGCATTCGACCATCTTCCCAGATCTTCAAACACTTGCAATGCAATCAAAAATCCATTCCTACTATCCGTTCTGTTCCAGTCATTGTTCCCCCTATAATTATCGTCTCTATTAAAACGTTGTTCCCAATTATTATTCGTTCTCCTTTGATTTCCCTGATATTGCTTTCTGTAGTTGTCCTGTCCATTCTCCCTATAATTGGATCCTTGCACCCCAGTCCTCTGGTAGTCTGTGCTATTCCTATTCCTATCCCAATTCCTATTATCACTATTTTCCCTGGTATTCGTTTCAAACGTCCTAGCTACGTCATAATTTCGCATCATTTCCAAAAAGTCTCTTAAAGTCCGAACGTTTTGTATCGCTACGGCCCTAGTTATTTCCGCCTCCATATGCCTTGACAACAATAATATAATTTCATCTTCTCTTAATTTAGGAATCAGGTGCTGCGCCTGGTTATACTTTTCAATCACATAATTTTCTCTCGATCCCTGGTATGACCTATAGTTCCCAGTGTTTAAATCCGTTCGAATATTAGCCTGATGCGTGTTTCCCCAATATTGTTCTATGAATAGCCTTCGAAATTCCTCGTACGAACTATATTGCCTCCTCACGATACAGTGCCATTTCTCTGCACAACCCCCCAATGTCACGCTCACCATCTGCATCTTCACCCTCTCAGGCTCACTCTCTACCATCTCGTCCAACTTGCTAAGATAGACCATCGGCTGCTCATTCTTTCTGCCTTCAAACCTCGGCAAGGTCTCTTTCCTAGCCTATACTGGTATCCTGCATCACAAACAACTCTTCCCTTTCCAATTCAACCAACTGTTCTCTCATCTGTCTAACATTCCTTCAAGACCAGACAATCCATTTACCGTATTCCCCAGAACCGTCGTATCCCTTCTCAGCTTCTCTGCCACCTCCTGACTCGCCCGCAATTTGCCTATAATTTCGTTTTTAGAGTTAATATTGTCCTCCGTCTGAATCCGAACTATTTCACCTAAATTCTGCAATTTTTCTGTCTGTCTAACTTCGACCATGTACAGCTCTTCCCTTAATTCATTTAAACCTGTTGTTACCTTCCCTTCTACAACCTGGACTCTATCCTCTACGTCCTTCAGAACTTCATCCTCAAATGAACACAAACTGCTCTGTATTGATATATTAATTCCTTCAATTTTCATTTCCATCATATCAAATTTTTCCTTAACTTCCGCTTGTGAATTTCTAACTTCGGCCAACAATGATCCTCTCAATTCTTCATGCGACTTAGTTAACGACCCTTTTAATTCCAACAAAACCATCATCACATCTTGGATCTGCATATTCTCTTTTCCCTTATCAATTTCATTTTCTCCCGATGTACCCCCTGAATTCACAATAATCACCTCCGGCTCCACATATCCTCCAGCTTCATCCCTAGCATCCCCTGCTGCTACAGTCTTAACCACCGGTTGCCCTCTCACACCAGTCTCAACTCCATAAACTTTCCCTGACCTCGTGATTCTCTCCTCATCAGACATGTCCCTTTAATTTTCAAAATAAACTTCAATGATGTGCCCCACTAAGCTACACAACCTCTGCAAATCTGAATCAGCCCTATCGAGCCCCACCTTTAGGCGAACAAATATTTTGTTGCGAAGTTATTTACCTATTCGAGCCCCACCTAATGTTTTACCGCCGCTAAAATTGACCAAAGTGTGAATATCAAATTACGTCTTAGCCTACTACAATAAATTCAAAACCTTCAACAACTGTCAAATAAATATATATGAAACGTCAATCAAATATTAATTTTCACTTTTAAATAGAATATATGCAACGTACAACTAACAAATCTACTCTGCCTCACGTTGTTAGCGCCATCTGTTATATATTGGTATATATTGAGTTATAGAGAACCCTTTTATAATCAATTACCACCTATTTTGTATTGTTTATTCATGATTACAGGATTGATCTTTCTTTTTTTTTTATCTTAGGACAATTATGACAATCTGTTATATTCTGTTATATATACTGTGATCCTACCTTATTAGTGATAGGCGTAATATCTCTATCTGTCACTCCTTGTCTTATTTTAGAGCCTTGTTGAGTTATGCCACACAATTTATCTTTTAATATTTTACACGGCTGCTGCACTTAATTATTTTACAGGGCCGTCAAACACGTGGCGGAATCTACCTAGGGTGGGTCCGTCCTAAGCAAACACCTCTCAACTAGACACCCAAACAAATATTCAAGGATTTTTCAAAATAATTTTAAAAGCCAAAAGTATTCCCAAACACTAGTTCCACTTTTATAAATTTGATTAAAGCACTGCGTAGATATTAAATACTAATACCTGGAATCCAGATACAAGCGCCGCCTTCCAGCCGTCCTGAAGCCAAGTGACCAACTGCAGGCACCTCCTGTAAATAATAAGTAACTCGAGCAACTGGTAATCTCCAGACTATAAAACTACGAATATTTCTACAAATTTTATGTTATACAAATACTCAGATAACTCCAATTCCACTATGCTTTCGTCTTCAAACAATAACGGTACAGACCAGCACTCCTCTTTTAATTAACTTTTATTCGCCGTAAAACTGCTACTATTTGCTATCTCCAGGTACAACTTGACTTTCAAAACTTTCTCGTAACTTTTAAATGTAATAAAACTCATAACAGTACAAAAACACGTCTATTTTCAGTAATATAAAATTTTGAAGTCCCTTATAAAATAATCCGTCTTCTTTTGTTTTCCGTTGCCATGGCAACTATCTCTACGCACACTATGCAATTTCTAATTATTATTAATTGATTAATAATACAGTTGTATTCTCTAGATACATTCATTTTCTAGATGGTTTGTAATCCAGTGATTTATGTCTATTGAACTTTTTACAATATTGAAAATAGCTAACAAACTTTGATGGTTCAGCTTTTAAATTGTACGCAACAGACATTTATGTCTTATTCGGTAAACGTCCTGTCATTACATAACCAATCTTTAATTGTTAAAACATATTCAAACTGAAATTGATTTACAAATTTTACGGGAGTATCACTTAACTCCTTAAAATTTTAAAAGCGTGCAGTATACCACACAATTTTGATATTTGTTTTTACATTCAAATGGTTCTGAAAACGCTAACTCCAAATTAAATTTCATATACGTGCAACCATAACAATTAAAATACGTATACAATGCAAACTTATAACTAGCTTAGCCTGGTCTATGGCCGGTATATGTTGTTGAATGCAATGCAGTTTCAAAAGCTTTATAAATTTATAAACGTGGAATAGTTGTTGTTAATTTATAAACCAAAAATACCTGAAAGAAAATACTCAAACAAAACCAAATATACCCCCATTCTAGCAAAGTCGTTTCGAAGCCCTATTTAAACATTTTATAAGCCCACCCCCTTCTTGACAGTATAATATATATATAGCTGTTGGCGGCATTATTTTCTGCTGTGATGTTGATCACCTGTAGCTCTATCCCCACACAAGTTGAGCGTTAATAATATCGTTTTGTTCGTAAACCTTTGCGTTGGGTGACTAATATATGTTGTGATGTTGATTAGTCCCACAAGTAGAGCACTAAAATTTGTGAAACGAAGTTTAAAAAATCTTTTGTTTCTCAACATAACAGACACAGAATCTCAAATCTAAATCAAGAAGCCACTTCCTGGAATATTTCAGTTAGTATAACATTAAAAGACTCTCCAGCTCGAATAGATTAGTGTATTAACCTTTACTAAAATTTTAAAGTATAGATATTTGCAAATAATAGGATAAACAAAAATAAAAATTTTGCAGTATAGAATCACATAAAAAAATAAACACTAAAGTTTCAACTTACGCCCAGAGTAATTTTACGTTGCACTTCAGCTTCACAAGCTACCTATTTTTTTAAAAAGATACCTGTAATCAATGTACATGCAACTTGTCCTTTGTGGTGCAAATAAATTTCTTAAGTGAAATTTTGAGATTTTAAATTAATTAAACCTAAGAGTTATTATTTCTCACAATAAAACTATTGAATACTAACTGCAGTTTTAAATCTTTTTTTATCGTTTCGTACAAAAAGTCACAAATCTTAAAAGTTAGTCTAACCTTTGATCTCTGGTGCCTTGAGACAGCTCCAAACTCGCCAGTTTTTAATACTTTAACTAGCAAACACTAAAAATATAAATGCTACTTAAACAAGAATCCCCCTCCTCTTAAGAATCACTACCAAACTTCCTTCGCGGCATGATGGTTTTACTTGTATTAAATTTTACAAAAACTTCACCAGCACTAAACCAAGAAGGATAATTTGTAACGAGTAGAATTAAATTAAATTGAATTTAATAAAAGTTGGATAAAATTAGAAGCCAATTTTTCAAGATTGGCAAAAATCAACTAACTGCAAAGCACTTTATAAGAATTATTTTACTTGCATTAATTTTTATTGAACACAGTTTTACTTTGCTTCAGGAATAATCTTTTAAAATTACTCTTATCGTATATATAACCTTTCATCCAAATTGTAGACATAAAAACATTATGCTATCCAAGTATGAAACTTGTAACAAATAACGTAGCCAAAACCAATAATGATGGATTCACTTCATAACAAAATATCAGAATCGTTAGTGCTCTCAACAATGCGAAATAGATTTTATTTACCATAAGTAAATTCCAACCATTTTAATTATTAATCTTGAAATAGGTTTCTTCGTACATATATTGCAATAAAATAATGTACAAATAATTTAAGATTTTTGACAAAGAAGAGTTCAAATTCAAATGCGTGCAACTAACTTCATAGCTGCTATGTGCAAGAAAAATGAATTAACTAATTCCAGCCTTAAATTATTATAATTCGTTCATTAAAATTAAGCTTGAACTTATTCTAGCAAATATAATAATATTGTTTCAAATATTCTACACTATTGCTGTTAAGTATTCATTATATATTATACTATACAATTATTAGATGGACAACTGCATGTATTTGGCCCATCCAGTTATGTATCCTGAGAAAAGGGTAGCTCTAAGGACTAAAGAGGCCAACAGCACTTAAAATAAAACTCTCAAGAGAACCACTAGTCCCTTCGTGACAACTTTGTATGTAAATTAATGTTTGTACTCGCCAAATTACCAATTAATTACAATTAAAATCGTAAGTACACATTATTTATTTTCATGCTGGTTCCAAGATTCAAAAAATCATAATTTCAAAGTGGTAACAACGAGAAAAAAAGATTCACATTGAAAGTAAGGTAAAAGATAGACGTTTCAAGCTAAAAAAAATTCCAAAGATTGTTTATATTTAAAAAAGACAGACCTGACCTACTTTTTTCTGCTATACATATGAAGTAACAAACCTTATTGTTCAAGGCTAAAAAATCTAGCTGGTTTCAGGTAAAATTCAACCAAGTAATGAAAGTAATTGTTCTAATACTTTCCTTACGTCCTTTGTTACCTGCATTACTTGCAATTGTTACAGGGCAGGTTTTCAATTGTATAGTTGCACAGAGAGCCACATTCAAACAAATAAATAGTATTTTGACTAATCCTGACCATTCCCTTCTATTTCATTTATTTTTTTTAACTTAAATTATTTTCAAACACGGAGTTATTTTTTCTTATGTACTTTAGTTGCAAACAAAAACAAGTTGTTCTCATTCATGTTCATTTTGCCACATTTGCATGTTTTGAGTTTCAATATTAATTTATAAAACATTAGTAATTTTTAAACTATTTTAGGTATCCAAGCGGCTGTGTTTCAACAGTAAAGTAGTTGATTTTACAATAATTCAGTGGCAAGCCAAAGGGTTTGAAATTTATTATATTTAGTCTTTTTACAGGTTTTATATTATTAGATATTTCCATTATCAGAAACGGAATCTTTAATTCAAACTCCCGCAACTATAAAAGGAAAATCGACCAGTTTTCAAAATTATATAAATGTCATTTTAAATATTCATGATGATCGAAATCAAACCATTTGAAAATTTAGAAATACAATAAAGATTAACTAATGTTTCGATTTTTTTGACAGTATAAATCAAATCATATATAGGTATTATTTCAGACAGAATATGAATCATTCCTTACGGAGCAGGATTATGTTGAATTTTAGCATAGTTATTTCAGTACCATTGGCCAAGTCATGCTTAATTAGAGAATTAAGTGCTAATTCGAGGTGTGCATCACCAAATAATTCAGAGTTTCATGCAGACATTTCTCAACGGAATGCAAGCATTTCCAGTCATAATTCACATGTAAAACAAACTCTGGCTTTAGATTATAAAAAAGTAGCATTGCTCATTCCACGAAAATTCAGATGTAATGGATAATCAGTGTCTTCATTATTTGAAGAGCAGTTTAACCTAGTCGGCTGCAGAAGTTATCAAATCATTAGAGTTTTCGTCCTGTAATTATAAAATTGCATTCGAAACGTTAGTCTATGTATGATCAACCTAAACTTTTAATCCACAACCATCTGAAATCGATCTTAGAATTAGAGTCCTCAGCAAAAAAGTCAGCGTCTTATTTTTAATATTTATTTATTGAAGTACTTTGCTTACAAGAAACGATGGTAGAACAAAAAGACATTTACATTATTGTGCTATAGCAGAAATAAACTGGGCAGTATTTTGCAGAAAAGGATCGAATGAACGAATGATAGGCAACAGTGTGCCGATATGATGGGTGCTGGATTTTAAAATGATGATCATGTCTGGAAAGGTAGCTTGTCGGTTTTAGCCTTTTGCAAAGTTCGGACAGAGCAGGCTTGCCTGCTATTGTTTTATACATAACCACAAGAGCATGCTTATTACGCCTACTTGCAAGAGAATCCAATTCTAATTCGTTGACTAATACAGTCACACTGATTTGTTGTCGAAATTGCCAGAACACATATCTTGCAGCACGATGCTGAACAGAGTTTAATTTGTTAAATACTGAGTTTGGGGATTCCATATTATAGCACAGTGCGCTAAAATTGGACGAATTAACGTCAAATAGGCATGGCTTCTTGCTGAAGCAAGAGCTATACACAGGCAGAACATGAGTAGATGTAAACTCCTAAGAGCTTTGGAAACCCCTGCACGAATGTGTTTTGAAACAGGCCGGTATTGGTAAAAGTCAAATAACGTCAGCCTTAAATACAAATTTAGAGACTCTTAATAACCATTTTGCAGATATCAGCCAACTGGATGACACTACGAAGCTACACACTATTTGTAAACTGTCTTTGACCCAACCTTCTAAATGTATTAAGCCGTTTTCATTTGTTGATGTTACGGAGGATGCGCTTCTAAACGCGGTTCGTCGTATTAAATCGAATGCTGCTGGTTTTGATCGAATTTCGGCATCAATGTTTCTTCAAATTTGCCCTACACCTGTTACATCGCTCACATCAATTATCAATGACTCGTTTAGGTCGGGTTCTTTTCCTCTGTTATGGAAGCACGCGCTTGTTAGACCACTACCTAAAAATTCAAAACCTCAGAATCCCTGTGATTACCGGCCAATTAGCATCCTACCTGCGCTGTCAAAATCTATAGAATATTTAGCTTTAGATCAAATGTTGGACTTTTTACATAGTAATAACCTTCTAGACAAATATCAGTCAGGATTTCGTGCAAATCATAGTACGTGTACAGCAATTTTAAAAGTTATTGATGACGTAAGACATTCTATGGATACACAACAAATTACAATTCTAATTCTCTTAGATTTCAGCTCAGCCTTCAACAGTGTAGATTTCGATATTCTTTTGACAAAACTTAAATATCAATGTAATTTTACGGAGCTATCATTGAAATGGCTTAGGTCATATCTCAATGAACGTACACAGCAAGTAGTTGATCACAACACATCAACTTTTTCAGCTTCAAGAAACCTAGTGTCAGGAGTGCCACAAGGGAGCGTCTTAGGCCCCCTTCTATTTAGTTTATACATTCAAGATATTTCTACCTGTTTAAAATTCTGTCGCTACCACTGTTATGCTGATGATGTCCAATTGTATCATCACTTTAATCCGAACAATGTCATTCAGGCATTTACCGAAGTTAACAATGATCTAGCTAGAATTCTTGAGTGGGGTGCATGTATGAACTTCACCATAAATCCAGTAAAATGTCAAGCAATCTTCCTGGGGACGCAAAAAATGTTACACAAACTTAACCTTGATGATGTTCCTCCTCTACTGCTAGACAAATCAATTATCACCATTTCTTCTACCGTTAAAAATCTTGGAATCCTTTTAGATTCTAATTTAACTTGGCGTGCTCAAATATCTGACGTATGCAAAAAAGTTTTTTTAACTTTTCACACACTTAAGCGACTAAAGCGTTTTTTACCACTTAAACTCAAACAGATGCTAGTTCAAGCTATTATACTACCTCATTTCGATTATTGTGACTTAATCTATACAAATTTATGTGCAGACCTTCGTATGCGTTTACAGCGCGTACAAAATACATGCATTCGTTATATTTTTGATTTAAAGTATTACACCAGAGTTAGCATTTTCTACTCTCAATTAAATTGGCTTAAGCTTGATGAAAGACTTAAACTTCACCTAGCTATTTTTATTTATAAACTTCTGATACAACAGTCGCCGTCATATTTATCATCTCAGTTTTCCTTACTTTCAAGCAGGACTTACAATACCAGGCAAGTGGATGTACTATCTATTCCTATCCACCATTCTCAAATGTACCACTCTTCGTTCCTGGTCACAGGTTCGCTTCTCTGGAACTCTATTCCACAAAATATTAGGAACGCCCAGTCAAAAACAAAATTCCGTGAATTATTGTATGATTATCTCATCAAAGACACTAACAGTCGTTCATGAATTTGCTAAAACTCTACGGTCTACCTTGTTTCTGCCTGATGCGAATGCATGCGTGAATGTGTGTGAACGTGTGTGTGTGTGTGTGTGTGTGTGTGTGTGTGTGTGTGTGAGTGTGTGTGTATGTGTGTGTGTGTGTCTGTGTGTGGGTGTATGTTTTGTGTAGTATAGTTTGTTTATGCATGTATTATACTTTGTGTATTTTTCATGTCTGCCTTGTGATTTTTTTTTTCATTTAATGCA
The DNA here is from genome assembly GCA_036346225.1 of Platerodrilus igneus. Lineage (NCBI taxonomy): Eukaryota > Metazoa > Arthropoda > Insecta > Coleoptera > Lycidae > Platerodrilus > Platerodrilus igneus. Next base: position 12,704,300 of record JARFIW010000170.1, on the reverse strand, counting down.
ATATTATATATAAATATGTACCAACAGGCTATAAGTTAGATGTAAGACAGGGCCGTTTGGCCCTAATCTCGCTTATCGCTTGCATTCAAATAATTGATTTTGAAATAATAAAGTCGATAAATAAATAAAATAAATAAATAAATGTGTTCGGTTCACTTTAGGTCTCTGCTTATGATGATGTCAAGATATTTACAGCTGTCTAATTTATGATATTATTTCAAAGGCGGTACATTTGAGACAAAGGAAATCCAAACGGTTTTGGCTGTGTTGATGACCATACTATTGACATGAGCCCAGTAGACAATTTCATGTTAGTCAGTTTGTAGAATCTCCACATCTGCTTGGCTTTTAATGGGCCTATACATAACAATGTCGTCAGCAAATAGTCTAAGGGTCGACTTTTTTCCAACTTTGCAGCGATTGATAAAGATGAGGAACAGAGTTGGGCCTAGTACACTTCCTTGGGGAACTCCTGAGGGAACTACTACAGGTTCTTAGAGTTGTTGATTAACCAATACCTGTTGTATTCTATTTGATGGGTATGTGGCTATCCACTTCACAACACGACTGTCTAATTCCATTCTCATTAGAGCTTCAACAAATAGCTTACGGGGAACTCTGTCAAAGGTCTTCGATATATCTAAAAAAAATGGTATCAACTAACTCCATTGTCGATACTCTCAGCAATATGTTGAATGAAACAGGCAAGACGTATTCACATGAATAACCTGGCCAAAAGCCAAATTGTAATGGATGTAAATAATTAGAATCATTTAGCATGTTCATAACATATTTATTCAAGATAAACTCAAATAAACGACAAATGCCGCACTTCATGCTAATTGACATGTAGTTTGCAGGATTAGTTTTTAATCCGCTTTTATGTATAGGTATGACATGAGCTCTTAGCCAATCGTCTGGTATATCATTATTATTAATACAAGTGTTAAAAAGAAGGTTCAGGTATGGTACAATTGTATTACCGCATAGCAAAATTAGTTGATTAGAGATGCAGTCTGGTCCCGTAGTGTGATTCATTTTACCAAGAGCCAGATAAATATCTTTGGCGTTAAAATGGAATACATTTATTATTGATTATAACAGCTCTACTGGCATGCCGTTGGGGGTCTGTATTGTAGACTTCTTTAAAGATATTGTTTAAGATAGTTAAAGTGTCAGACCCTCTGTCTTTCATTTCAGGAATAGATGCATTGATGGCTCTGCACGATTTTATGTATTTATTAAACAAATTCCATTTGTTGGAATATGCATTACCGGCTGTTAAATTGATCATAAACTCATACAGGACTTTCATTTTTGTTTCAAGCAATTTCTTTTTTAGTGTTTTAAATTCTGCTTTATAGACTGTCGATTTGTTACGAAACATGTAGTAACGTCTGCACTGATTTTTCAGCACACGAACTTCATGCATATAGTAAATTGAATCGGGATTGGTATGTAGAGATCGTATAGGTATGAATTGTAAGCAACTATGCAGTATTGCATTAAAAGTGTCCCAGTAATGATTAGTAGTACCTGTCTGTAAGGCCCATCCGTTATACTGTGTGCACATATGTTCCTGTATGCTGCATTTGTCAGCCTTTTTATAGCAAAAAATAGTATTTTTTGTGGATTTATTTGGAGCAACCCCTTCTATAACTACATGTACTGGCTGGTGATCGCCAAAATAATCCAACATCTCACAAGAGTATATATCGACTAGCAGATTAATTAAGATTATATCTAGTAGATTGTTGTTTCTTGTAGGGTCTCGTAGAATTTGAACTAACCCATTTGACAGTAGATTGTTCATTTGTATTTGATCACTTGAGCATGATCGAGTAATATGCCATATTACTTTTGTTAGATTTAAATCGTCTTGATAGTAGTATACTCACTGGTTTGTTGCAATTGTGTATCAAGTCAGAGATGTGGTTAATAATGTCTAGTGGTGCCAATTGAGGCCGATAGGTAACAATGATTTTTAGTTGAAGGTTAACTATGGCAACGTCAACAGCAACTATTTCATACATCGGGTGACAACTTGGATTCTTGAAAGTCAGTCTATTGTGTTCTGCAATTAAAACCCCTCCACCGCGAGAGCCTCTGTCATATCGATAGACGAGGGAAAGATTTGGGCATCCGTGATGTTCGGAAAGCCGAGTTTTGGTAGCCAGTATGATGCCGGCCTTATAGTTGTCATACAGATTATTAAATGTTAAAATTTTATTAACTATGCTTTGACAGACCAAATTAAATCATATTATCTTAACACTCACCTATAGTACCGCTTTTCTCCTTTTTAGCCGTTCGTGGTCTCTGTCAATTAGGTATCGATTGTGAAAACTCTCACCTGTAGATTTTTCAAATAATCAAAAGAGATTTCTCAAGATTGCTCAAGGGCGACAGCCATTTCAGATTCGAAGCTATTCACCTTTCAAAGGATTCGGCAGACAAACCACACATATGGGCTCGATGAAGCAAGGAATATATTTTGCAGTTACAGCAATGCCAAAAGTGGCAAAAACAGCATTCAAAGTTACCTGAAAAGGCTTTCATTTTCATAAAGGAAGATAATTTGCCTACCATGAGATGAAAACCAGGCAGAATTTTCCAAGTACATCTTGGATCTTATGGTGTCAATTGTGTGGCATGGGTAAGGACTTCTACAGGAGTTGTAGTTCACTTGTTTTCCAAAATGTGCCCTTTAACTGTGGACCTTTCAGTGAATGACAAATAGTGTCGTGTGGTGCTGGTTTAGCTTAAGTTTTGTATCTATTTATATTTTGTTACCTGTAATCACAGGTATTCAGTTATGTTTCATGTTTAATTATGTATTTCATTAGCTTTAATATCTAGTGTAAGTTGTTTTGTTTTTCTAATTATAAAATTTTCAAAATTTGCAGTGCCCAGGGGTTAAGTATTCATTTTTCTCAACTATTAATTTTTTTATTTATCGCTTTAAAGTTTATTCTGCATCAGGGATGTTTTTAACAATTCAAAAATAAAGTTTTATACAAAACAAAGCACTTAAAATATTTACAATTTATAATTATTTTTACTGTTCCATTCTTGAAAGCAAATTGTTCGTGATTGACTTTCTTTGACTTTACATTTCTTAGCATAGAACATATGCTTCAGTATTTTCTAGTATATTTGGAGATATTTTGCGTACCTTTGAATCATTGTATTTGTGCCATATAAGTGAATATATTGGCCACCAAATATAGTTCTATTGTGATTTAATAAAGCATTATAAGCGTTACAATGGTAATTATCCAAATCGGTTTTGTTAGAATCAAGGTTGTTTTCAGCTACACAATCTCTCGTGTTTAGGTCCTCCAATAGAAAATTTATTAATGTAAAAAGTTTTACTGCAGATTCTTTAGTAGTTGAGAAACGTCTTAAATGTATAATAAGGATTTTGGAAAATTTTTGTATTGGTAGTGAGTTTTTGCATATTTTTTTTGCATGCATTTTGAACATGTTGGTCTTTCATCATCTTCTAAAGTTTCTTCTCTAATGAGGTAATACAAACAATATTGTAATCTTATCTGATCAGTAAATAGAGGTATAGGAAGTGATATCCCAAATTTGCTCAAACGTTCCGAGCAATGACCACAATGTATGCAGTGTAATGTCGCTTTCAATTGTCCTGCAAAAATATCCACCAAATGGAAATTGTCTTGTTCTTAAAAAAACACTTCCAGGATTCAGAAGCTAAATCAGTCATTCACTTTTCATCTATTTCTGAAGAAAATGGTGTACATTTGATAATAAACCGATTGACATCTTCATGAAGACCTTCTAACAAATATCGTAGAACCTCTTGTGCATCTTGTTGAGAGTAACCTTTACAGTGTGGAGCAAAACGCTGAATTTTTACTTTTAATTTTTCTTAATCTTCTTTGGGAATTAAACCACTCATAGTTGTTAAAATCTTCTTAATTTACGTTTCGATCCGTGACTTAGGATCGTTGTCAAAATAATAAAAATTTCAAGTTTGACATTTATTGGTGACGAAAAAATTGATTGTACTTAAACCTGATAATTATTATAAGCAACAGCAGGTATTCGTTTTGCAATATTCTTAACTAATGTTAATTGTGCTAAAGCATTTACTGGAAAACTATTAATTCGGCAAATGTCTAAGTGTTGGGGGATCTTGACAGCCACAAGCTGCTTAACCCCCTTCACATACTACTGAATCTCGGTAAAATAGGACACATAATTAGAAACAACAAAAGAGGAACCGAGCTGTATCTAGGCTGTGGAAATTTCAGGTAACTGTGTAAGCTAATTCAGAATAGAAATAAGTGGAGGTATGCGTCCAACCAGTTTTGAGACGAAAAACCTTGTTCAAAAGGATATATTGGAAAACTATTAATTCGACAAATGTTCGAGTGTTGGGGGATCTTGGTAGATGCAGACTGCTTAATCCCCTTCACATATCACTGTATATCGGTGAAATAGGGTATATATTTGTAAAACAATAGTTGGACCGAATTGTATCTAACAAAAAAGAGCAGCGGCTATGTTTGAAGACAACAAACAGAAACAAGGAGAAAATTGTTGAAAGTATATGTGGAAAACAAAAAAAAATAGGAGAAATAGAGGACAGGATATGTTCTAAAGCATTTTTGGGGAATAGTGCGTGATATATTACAAGAAGAGATAGGAAAAAAAGAGGTAGGGGTAGGGCCAGATCAAACTAAGGCACACAGATAGTGAAAGATGCAGACCGTGGAAATTTCAGGGAAATGAGTAGGTTAGCTCAGAATAGGAAACAATGGGGTAGCATAATCACTCAGTTCCAGAACTGAAGACCTAAAGATGATAACACTGATCACATAAATTGAAGGTGACTGTGATTTATTAATGTTATATTTGGCTTGAATTCATTAGATAAAATATTTTTAAAATTTAGAACAAGTGCCTTCAATTTGTCTTGCGCCCTGGGAGCGACTTTGAAGTAGCCAATATGCTTAACCTGAAATCAGCTGATTAATTTTTATATAGTTAAATTTCATATAAATTCAATAACTTGAGGATTGGAAAATATTTTTTAACATGTTTCTATTTATACAATTGAGAGGATGGTTATTAAAGAAGTGTGCGATTACGTTACTGTAAGGTTTAAGAAGCCTTGGTAGTGCCGGACTTTCACCGAATGAAAAACTTCTTCTGAATTCCTCAGAACCATGTAACAACAGAAGAAGTTTTTAGTTCATAAAACTGGTATTACCAATATTCTTTAAACCGTTCTGTCCTAAGTTTGTACCCGAGTTTAAAGTACTACGTGATTTTTTATAAGAAGCATCGGTTTCTAGTGACTTAGCATGAAAATTATTGTTCTGTTTGTGGATGTATGATAATAATGTTCCATATCTTTGTTTTTAGAAAATAAGTTGCATTTTTCAATATTAATTTCAGAGTTTAAATTTTTATAAGGATATTTTAAAGGATATTATTATTATTGGAATTGCAATTATTTTTTTTTGATTGGTGTATTTTGAAGGTGGTATTGTACCTAAAAGTGAGAGAGCATTTCTTCGCTGAACTGCTATACTTATTCTTTGAAATAAGAAGCAAGTAGCTCTTTGATCCGATATATTTTCTGTTGTTTATTTACCAATTTCTCTAATAAAATTTTGTTCAATTGTACCAATTACACCAAAGGTTTCTGCTGCTATAGAGTAGAATAAATATTGCTCGGTAAAGTTAGAAAACCTTTTAACTTTAATGTTTCACTTTTAGCTGCTGTGCCTGCAATATTTGAGCATTTAACAACATGTGAAGGGGTAAGAGTATCACAACAAGTAACATCCCAAACTGCTGCTTTACCATATTTCCATGGAAGGAGCGTAATTCCGTCTGGGTGTTTTCCCTCATCTGTGTACAAATGGCTTGGCTCTAAAACAGCGAAAAGCTTATCTGAAACCAAAGTACGACGAATTATATCACTAACAACTCTGTGTCTAGATTGCTTTTCTATGCTGAAACAACAGCTCAAACCAAGTGTTCTAGACTCACTCACAATCGCCCAGCAGATACAATTGTGTGGAATACATAATATTGCACCTAGCCATAAACTAATTCTGCTATCTTGAATATTGAGCACGAAATGGCTCTAACCTATAGCGATGGTGATAAAGGTTTTGCTACAAGGAAAGTAGGAAAATGAAATTTTTGTTTAATAATGTTTTATTATTTTTAATATAAGGATATAATTTCTCTTTCACCTTGATAGAGAATTTTCTTTGTTTTATTTAATATTTTCATAATTCAAAGTATTGTAAATTATTATACTACTCCTTATTTCTTTTCAGGAATAGATTAAATACATTAATATTTACTTTTATATATATATTAAAATTTTGAAAGTTGATGCTAAACCTTATTTCTTTTATTGACTAAAATATTTATTATACTGCTGAGTTCAGTAGCTTGAATACTAATTATTTATAATTTTCAATTAACAATAAATATTGTTTTATAGATAATAATAGATTAACGCTAGAATTCAAAACATGTTTTGCAATATTTCATTTTCAATTTTTTAAGCAATTTAAATTTTGTGGAAAAATTTGTATGTCTACAAAAATTGTGTAGGGAGAAACGTGTGGTAAATTTGGCATCTGCCCCAAACCTATTGAGGAACATTATTATTCAACAAATTACCTAACTACCATAAAAGTGACCCAATCAATAAAATCATAATATAAAAACGGATCTATGTGGATAAGTATGTATCATTGTAATTCTATCAAACATGTTTTTGCTGTATTTAATAAATTTAATAAATATTTAATAAATTATATAATTATTTAATCAATATTCCACCTATTCTAGTTAAAAATTGTATATTCATATTTACACGATGCTTATATATTCTGTTCAATAAGTCTTTAAGTAGTGGTGTTTTTCCAAAGCTTTGGAAGTTGAGTTACGTTATACGAATTCACAAAGGTGGAGATAAATCAAATGTAAAGAACTATCGTCCAATTTCTATTTGTAGTTGTTTTCCAAAGATACTGGAAAGTGTGGTGTGTGATAAATTAACTTTACTATTTAAGAATGTTATTATTGGGGAGCAGGCATGAGTTTTGTGCAGGAAGATCCACTGCCTCGAATCTTCTGGTCTATACCAATTATATCTCTACCGCCTTTGAAGCTGGTCTACAGGTAGATGCTATTTATGGTGATTTTGCTAAAGCCTTGACCGTGTTAACCATATATTTTTGTTAGGGAAATTGTGTGCGTCGGTAGTTGATGGCACTTTGCTAGACTGGTTTTAAAAGTTATCTGTGTGAGAGGGTTCAATTCGTAAAAATTAAAAATTATATTTCTGAAACAATTCAGGTTGTGTCAGGTGTACCGCAGGGGTCACATCTAGGGCCGATTCTTTTTTCCATTTTTATTAACGATATTAAATCGGTATTTGAGGGATGTAAGTTTTTTGCTCTTTGCGGATGACATCAAAATTTTTACTACTATTGCTTCACTGTGAGATAGTATTGACTTGCAAACAACCTAAATAGATTTCAACAGTAGTGTGCTGTAAATGACTTGCAGCTGAATTTACAAAAGTGTTATTGCATGAAATTTTATCGTCGTAAATCTCAAATTCAAACACCATATATGTTAAATGGTGAATCCTAGAGAGTTGTTACTGATATCCGTGATCTTGGAGTTCATTTCAATGTGCAACTTACATTTAGGCAACATATTGATGAGATTGTTTCTAAATCTAGAAGAATGCTAGGCCTTATCATGAGATTTTCAGGTGAATTTAGAAATGTTATTACATTTAAAATTTTATACTGCTCATTGGTTAGGTCACATTTGGAATATTGTTCCTGTATTTGGTCACTTAGTTATATGATATACATAAAGAAAATTGAATCAATTCAGCATAAATTTTTACGTTTTGCAGCATATAAGTTAGGTATTGCAGTGCACTGTTTTAATTACAATAGTACTTTACAAACTCTAAATATGGTATTGCAAAATAGGCGCATAATTACTGATGTGTGTTTAGTGTTTAAGTTGTTTAATTCTTTTATAGATTGTTCTGAACTATTGCGGTTTTTTAGTTTGAATATTCCATTAAGGACAATACGTTCTGCAAATTTTTTATGTTTCTTTCCACAGGCAGAATTTTAGTTATTTCAGTGCAATTTCAAGGATAAGTCGTGAATTTAATATTCATTGTAAATCTGTAGATATGTTTTGTCAATCATACGAATCATTTAAATACTCATTGAATCAGTTATTCATAGTATGTAATTAATAAATTGATGTATAATTAGTAATTAGGTAAGGTGTGTATTATATTATTATTATTACTTTACATTATTTATTTTCTATAACTAATAGTACAAAAGCTTGTGTTTAGTTGCAGCATATGTAAAATCATTATGTAAAACATGGGTGTATCCCGCTAATTAGCAATAAATAAATAAATATTTAGCTTCAAATGTGTGAATCATTAAGTATGTATAATACAATATTTGTATTACCTTCAGACATTTTATTGCTTGAATAAAAAACAATTTGTTATTTTGCTATATATTTTACTCCTTAAAATACAACTTGTTTAATGTCAAAAGAGGAAGTACCTACCTCAATGAAGGTGTTTCTAATAGCTATTTCAGCATTTAAACAAACTTATTGATTATTCAGGGAACGAAGCAAATCAATATTTAGCCCGAGTACTAACCCCATACAATTTATTGATTAAAACAAATTTTAATATTATAGGGTTAGAATTAAATAAGTAAAGCAATGCCATTGTTTCAATTTATATTAATCATATCATTTTTTATTGGAAATTTTATATATTCAGGTATTAGTTTGCTACTTCTAATAAAAGAAATTTACAAACTTAATTTTAGTAGTTGCAATTGACTGTTTCAAATGTGTATCACTAAATAATGACTACAAACCATGTGAAGATCCATTCCATAATAATTTTACTTTAGATATCTATGAGTCACCATGTATGGGAGGTAAAAAAGGACGTGATGGATTATTTCCCGCAACTTCCTGTATTAAGATAACAGGAACATTTGGTAACTATATTGTTCTGTAATTAAAGTATCCATTTTATAATTTCTTATAGATGATAATGGTGATACTATAACAGTACGTGGATGTGCACTAGACAGTGGTACTTTGACTACAGATACAGAAATTGTTAGAATGTCGCATTGCGGTGGATTTTATTATGATTCCAGGTATATTTTAAAAATAAGCAGCTTTAAAGTTTCTAAAAAGTTGTAAATAATATACCTTATTTGAGTAGTTTATAGTATATTATTCAACGAGCGAGTTATGGTAGCTATTAGTCGTTCAGGGGGTTTATGCCACGCGCCCTGATGTAATCTGCATGAGGAATGGCCATAACTCGCAAGTTGAATATGATACTTTTCCCACGATTACACAAACCATTATCCATTTTCTGAATGTTTAAACTAATATCATAAACACTGTCGAGTAAAAAATGTGCTACAGCCGATTTCGCAATATACAAAAATTATATCTTGTGGACTATAAAAAATTGAAGTTTGTACTGATTGGTCAGATGTGTTAGATTATGATTCCCACGACCTGGACGTTCCTGTTTGGTGAGAGGTGTTCGGTTATGGATTCATATGAACCCACAGAGTAATGAGTACTATTATTGATCCATTCTTAAATGCATAAGTGCATTGCTGAATAGTCATGGGAAATAGTACATTATTAAACGACATAGTTATGATAGCCATTTGGAAGGTTTACCCCACGAACCAGCTAGGGCTCGTGCCATAATCCGAATGAGTAATAGTCAAACCTCAACAGTGGAATACTATACTTTTCCCATGACTGCACAAAACTTCATTATCGCTTATTTTCTAAACGGTAATCCATGCGGACAAGAGAAAAGTAAAGTATATAGTAAATCCACACTGAGTACCGCAACAAAAACAAGGGAAATCCATAGAATTAATGCCGTGCCAGCTAAAAACGTAGAGTGAGGTGGATCACACAGAAAGAAAAAGGAAACCCGAAGAAAGAGATTTATTTATAAACCCTTAAGAAATTAACATGTAAAACAAAGGAAAACCAAACTCATATAGAACAAAAAATTTATCCAAATATCCCAGAGGATTTACATAGTGCGAAAACCATCGAAAAAATAATTAATACCCTTCTTCTTTGATTACCTTAACCTAATTGGCTATTGTAATCCTAGATTTATATAAAACAGAAATTAAAAAGTCTTGCCGATCCTATACTTAGACATTGTCCACATATAATGCTCGACGAGTAATTAAAAAATTGTAACGGTAAATTACAATCACTAGGTATTTTTCCTAGTGGCTGAAAAAAATTATTAGCAAACGTCATACTTTACATAATGTATTCTAACTTTTTTAATAGTTTAAAAATTATATCTTAAAATTGATACCTGAACAGAAAAAACTATCTTTATATATTCATATATTCCGCCAGTTTGAGTGAAATAATTTTAATTTCAACACCGTGATATTTCAATTTGTGCGATGCGCAACCGGAAAAGCTTAATTAAAAAAACCCAGACACAGTTTTTCGTGACGTAGGTCATCAAAGCGACGCGGAATTTTTACAGATTGGTTTTATGTTCTGTTGTGGCACCACAACTGGTTATAGTGACATCTGCAGGATCACATGGCACAGCATGCCAAAATTTTTTCCCAACCGATGATATATGTCAATACATATTACGTAGAGATGGATTGAAGTAGTTGAAAGTAATGTAGCACCAATCGCCATAAATAATTTCGTCATTGAACAATTCCATTTCTCAAAGTAATCGCTTTGTACAAACTAATTTCAGAATTCCGTGTTATAAATCAATCAGTAAATTTTCATAGAAATATCTCTTAATTCGGGCCCCTACAGTCATTAGATCAATCTAAAATAAAAGTTTGACAACAAACCCATAAAAATCCCATATTAGAAACAAAAAACAACCAACAATTCTTAATAACGGGAAACGCAATTAATAATTTATATTCCATCGCAATGCATAATATTTTCCAATCAACATCCATATGTAGATAAAACAACCACGTTTTAAACGTATTATAATATTTCTGAAACAATTGTTTTAACGCTATATCCAAAATACAATAGATCTCTGTGCTTTGTTAATAATAATAAACTCTTTCGTTTTCACGTTACCAAAATAGAATAGAGTTAAAATATTTAACTTTGTTAATAATAATAATCGCAGATTTTTCGACTAACTCAAAATAAGTTCGAAGTACCTTAAATTTTATAACTGAATATTTAATGAGATTCTGTAGGATGTTAAACAAATTATCCTTTAAATACATGCAAAATAACCGTGGAAACTACTAAATATACAATTTTAAATGCGCCAAATTATTTAATTACAGGGGCGGAACATAACACGTTTAAACTAATATCACAAACACTGACAACCAAAAATGAAGTTGTAAATGTGTACCGACCTACTTCACGTGATACAAAATTATACCATGGATTATAAAAACTGAAGGTTTGTACCGATTGATCAGAGGTGTTAGATTATGGTCATAACGGAAAACGTGGATGCTCCTGATTGGTTAGAGGTGTTGGATTATAGATTCATATACACCTACGAATAATGAGTACTACTATCAACACATAATAAGTGGATTGCTGGATAGTCATGAGAAATAGTATATTATTTAACAAGCAAGTTATGATATCCATTACTCATTCAGAAGGTTTGCACCATGAGCCCACTAGGACTGGTGGCATAATGCGAATGAATATGACCATAACGTGCAAGTGGAATACTATACTTTTCCCACGACTACACAAAGCATTATCGGATATTTTCTAAAAGTTTAAATTAATATCACAAATACAGACAAATAAAAATTTATTTGTCAAACTGTAATAGCCTACTATGGATGATACCAAAATTATACCTAGTGGATTATGAAAAATGGAGGTTTGTACTGATTGATCAGAGGAGTTGGATTATGATTATAACTCACAAATGGATGTTACTGATTGGTTATAGGTGTTGGATTAAAGACTCGTATGCACCCATAAACTAACAAGTTCTACTATTGACTCATTCTTAAATGCATAAGAAGTGCATTACTTCAGTCATGGGAAAAATCAGTTAATCCTAACTGAAAATTATCTATCTAAACTGGTGGTTACATAACGCATTCATCAAAACAAAGGTATTATCGTGTTATATATCTAATTTACAGAATTGAAAAGCAATCACAGGTTTTTCAGACGTTTATTTATATCAATATTTCTATACTTCCTTCAATCTGTCATTTGTGATGAGTAATAATATTTATGTTAATTTTCCTGAAAATGTCATATAAGTTCAATAAAAAATTACTTAGTATTATTATCAGAAATTAACATTTGACAAGTTACAAAAGTTATATGTTAAACAAAACGTTGAAATAAATGTTTTAGTACTATACCCTGATTACCAAAAGTTCGGGATCACCTAAATAATTATTGAATAGTTTGAAATGCAGAATTGAAATTTATGGGGATACAATGTGATCAATAAAGTCTTATTATCTAACCACAAAAACATCCATCTCCACAGCCCCTGGGAATGAGAGCAAAAAAAATCTTAATTAGCATGTTGGCTGAAACCTCATTTGAACGGGTTCTCAGGACGAAAATAACGTAAGGTCACCAAAGCAAGAATTGCTAGCACGTCCAACGAACTAAGGTAAAATCAAGATGGGAACATGTATATGCGAATGAATAAAACCATTAATTTTATTAAATGTTAGAATTGATATCGATCAGCAACTTGTCAGCGTTCTAAGCAAACATAAAATGTATCGATTCTGTTAACCAACAAATTATGTGTGATTAAATTTTAAACATTCACTAATTTTTCCCACAACCCTTCCAAATTTTCGGGTCTAATCGCGTAGATCTTTGTAAAAGGAGTCTAATCAATCGATCATAAAAGCAACATTGAAAATATCTCGAGGTTTCAGAGAAAAATGAGCATAAACCACATCCTGCTATATAAAGCTTCTTGAGCAATATCCCAAATAGTCGGTATCACTTGGTTCCTTAGCAAATTGCAATAAATTTGAAAATTTATTTCTTTCAATAAAAAAAGGTCCTATAATATGGTTTAAGCATTATTCCGAACCCAACAATAACCTTCTGCCAATGCTGATTAATAATTTCTAGACTAGTATTTATTCCAGTAGCAGTCAAAGCTTGAATATATAAATTCGGTGACTATGATTATACCTTTAGATCAGTGGCTCTCGTACCCAAGATCACAGAGGATGACATATTTCGCGTAATAGAAAGCATAAAAAGTATTTCAACAGGTTTTGATATGATATATATACTAACGACCAAACTTTGTATCTCCTTTGTTTTGCCATTTATAACCCATGTTATAAACCAAAATGGAAAATAGCTTACGTTACGCCTATACCAAAAAATTCCAGTCCCAAATTTTAGTCAGATTTAAGGCCAATAAGGATTCTTCCCACGTTTTCAAAAATGTTAGAAAAGGTCCTAGATATACAACTTCGTGGATATTTACAGACTTATGATGTATTACCACTTATGCAGTCAGGTTTTAGACCAGATCACAGTTGTACAACAGCAATGTTAAACATTACTGATGATATAATTTGGGCATGCGATAATAAAAAAAATAACGTGTGTAGTTCTACTAGACTTTAGTAAAGCGTTTGACACCGTTAGTCATGTAATTCTTGTTGCTATTATGCACTATATTGGGTTGCTTCCTGAGAGCTGTAATTTGATCAAAAACTATCTTAGTTTGAGAAAGCAAGCTGTTAGAGTAGGAGGGGCAACGTCCCGTTTTTGAATGGTAGCTTCTGGTGCACCACAAGGTTTTATTTTTGGACCTTTGCTGTTCATATTGTACCCTCACTGTATTCAATGTTCTCTTCTTTCATCTCAATTGCACATGTATGCCGATGATATTCTAATATATATGCATTTCTTTGTTGATGAAATAAAACAAGCTGCTGCCGCTATAAACTTGAATTTAAGGAACATAGTGAAATATTGTAACAATCATTGTTTAAAACTTAATTTAAGTAAATCTGTGTTTGTTATATTCGGTAATGCAAGTGATAGACATTTTGCTTCTAAAAATTCATTGAAGGAGAGTTGTTGCCAAAAGTAGATACTGTTAAACTATTGGGATTAACCATTGACACGAATTTAAGATTTACTCAGTATATAACTAGTCGTTTAAAGGTGGCGTATGGCAACTTGAAAGTTTTGTTTAATAATCGTGATATACCAAGTGCATCAACAAATACAACACTATGCAAGTCATTGGTTTTATCGTGTGTAGATTATGCTGATGTAGTATATGGTCCGTGCTTAACATCTGTCAATATTAACAGAATTCACAAATTACAAAACTCCTGTCTTAGATTGATTTATGACTTGAGAAAGTATGATCGCATTAGTTGTAAAAGAGCTGAATCTAAGTGGCTAACCATGTCTGCAAGACGAAACCTGCATGCTGCATCTCTATTTCATTCAATCATAATCAATAAAGCTCCAGAATATCTGTATGATAAGATCACCTTTCGAACAGACGTACATCATATAAATATTCGACATAACGGAACAGTGACACCTCCTTTTCATCATACTGCGCTATTTAAACGTTCGTATACGTACAATATAGTAAAACTGTATAATTCAATAGTGGATGAAATTAAATCGGAAGGCATAATAGGATTTAAAAAATTAATTATCAAAAGCTTCTTTGAGATGCATCTTTTGCTTGTATTGTTTGTACTGTAACTTTATAGGCTATTACTTATATGAAATGTGTTTTTTCTTTTTTGTTTCTTGTTTTTTTTAGTTTTACAATTGCGAATGCGGGTTAAGTGGAAGAACATCTAGTAGTTTTGCTACCAAGATGAACTTCGCCCATTGTTTCTTAAATTTATTCTTAACTCATATTTTTTTTAGTTTATATTTATACTGTATAAATCAATTTAAGACAATAAAGACCTTTAATAATAATAGTAATTTGGTAGTGCTGTATTGTTAATGTAAAAATATGTTACTATGTTTTTTTAATGTTAGTGGAAAATGTCTATCTTTCTTTGTGGCAAATTGGCCGATCACCTTTTCGTTAAAATCAAGAATTGAAGCTATGAATTTTTTTTCAATTGACAGCATCGAAAAGGCCGTTAACTTATCTTCACACCTCGAGTTCCTTAAAAAGGTTTTTTTATATGGTTTAGAGTAGAAAAACTAGGTTCTGCTTCAACAGTGATCATTGATGTGGTAACAAAAATTTGTAAAAGCTTCTTAGTTTCGTCCAAATTATTTGCAATTCTGAATTTAAGAAAAAGCTGTTACGTTCATTTTCGGCGGTATTTGGTTATTTCATTTACATCGATTCCGTTTCTACTCTATCATACGTCGACAACATACTGTTTACAATAAGTACGCTTCCTACTAATTTTCATTTTAAACTTATTTATTTCGAAACGTAAAGTTTATGCCAAATCTAATCTCGTTTGATAACACCAATATTACTTTGAACTCTAGTTATTAGTTAAACGAATTAATATTCACTTTCTTTTCTGAAATTTCAAAAAGCACTCGTCGCGATTGCTGGATTCTTCGTTCCCGTTTTTATGGAATTTCGTAAACGCAGTACTGCATGGTAAGTAATTGTGGTTTTACAAACATGTAGGTTTCGGCAGCACTAAATTAATTTACCTGTAGTTATTCTAGCTTCCTCCTATGTGCCTAATGATCAGTTCAAGCCATCGCTCCTATTGGCACGAGAGAACACGCACATAGCGTGATTCCGCACACAGCTGGTCCACTCCGTCTTTACAGGCGGAAGCCAGCCTACAACTTGGACGTTGGTGTCTTTAGCCCGATTTCTTTTTGTTTCTTTGTTGGCACTTCTCTTGGGAAAGGGTCACATCCACATGTTTATCGGGTTCGACTCGAAGCCCACACTTGGTAGTTGTGAACATGAGCATCGTTAGGTGAAATGGTACTTATCATTAATATTGTATGTACTGTGACCATCATACATCTGTTATGGTATACTTATGGTGGTAATGTATACAAGGGGAGGGTTTCAATTTTTTTGTGCTTACAAATTTTTGATCTTAATTTCCAATTTAACACCCAAACTACTTAATGTCTACAATGGGAGGGTATTCCTTTTTTGTGCTTATAAATTTTTGATATTAATTTTCAATTTAACATCCAAACACTTAATGTCTACAAGGGGAGGATTTCTCTTTTTTTCGTATTTTTTTGGGGTTGTAAAATTTTGTTAATTAAGGCAGTGTAGTGCTAATGATTTTTATATGCTTAATTGTTATATTTAAAATAATGATTTAAAGCTGTAGTTTTTAGGGTCATAATTTCTTGTTCCTTTTTTTTGTAATTAATGTGGGGGACCTAAAAAGGCAGCTCGCCATTTTAAGTATTGATTCTTTTGTTACATTCATTTTTGGCACTACTGTTCTGGTGTAATATATATTTTTTTTGGTAATTAGAGGTTGTATGATTATTTTTATGAGTGTGTATTTTTTTTTATTTCAGGCGTTTATTTAATTTTTGTATGTATTATACCCCGCCCACTCATCGAATGAGCCCGGTCAATTAATTTTTTTCTTCTTCAGCTTTTAGCCGATAGCTCTGTTTTAAGGTGTTCTTTATTTAAAACGTTATAAGCGACGCAAGCTAAATTTACCTCTTGGTCTGGAAATCTGTTAAGATGTGCGACAAATTTTTCAGAAAATAAAAATCAAGTGGCTACTAAATGGTCAGTAAAAGCAAAACGTTCTTTTACGTTATTTACCATAACATCACATACTTCTATGCAAACGGTAGTTATCGGACTGACAATTATTAAGTCTCAGGAAAACAGAGTACCTAAAAGGTATTGATAAAATATTTAATTATAACTAATGCAAACTTACTGTGCTGTACAGTTAATTTCTACTAAAAATTTAAAAATAAATGTTTTTCCATTTCTAATCTATTATGGATTAATAAGGATTAGTTACAATGAAATAAAATCAGCAGAAATAAAAATTTCTAAACGTAATGAAAGATGAGACGCTGATGCTTTGTAGATATAGAACCAGATGACACACAAATTTGAATGAGGTGGTTAGCAATAGACAAGTGACTGCAGTCTTATGCAGCTCTATGATGCCTTAAAACGGTAATTTCTTACTACCACAGTATTTGCGCAAAATTTGATGACTGCCGGAAGTCATAAATAAAGTCTGCAGAACAACCTAATTAAACAGTGTTTTTATTGGTTTTTCTTGTGTTTTGAGTTGCATGTTTACTGCATTATTGACCAACTGTTCTGGATATACTATTTAGAAATTCGTAATTAGGGGCTGGTTAGTGGTTATCTATTTCTCTCTTACTCTGAATGTGTTTCAAGTTCGTTTTTGTTTTTTGCGAATAGTTGGTTGGTGGTTCTGCAATTCTACAGCATGTCATTGCTTTAGATTCAATTTCCTAATTGGGTGTCCAGATAACCTCTACATTTTTCAACTGAGGTTGTTCTCTAGGAATTAATACTAAAAATGAGGTGGAATCCAACAAAATTACCAATTTAGATTGGTATTCCCCAACAATGGCACTTCAACTCTACTTGCACTTACTTTATTCTCACCCTGAGTTAATCGGCAACATTTACATTGTTTGTTATAGTTGAGGTCAATGATAACTTTCCAGATTACAGAATTCCGAGTAAAGCACTTCACTAAACTTCTCGGTGAAATACTTACCTGCTTTCCTGGACCAATTTATTGGACATTTTTTTACATGCATCACCATTACACGAGCCTGAATGGATGACACTAAATTTTTCTGAAATTGTACATTAATAAAGTTTAAAAAATTATTAATTACCTTACATGAAATATTAAAATGGTCACATCCTCATATTACAATTCTAAACATAAGATTGAATGTTTTGTAACGTAAACTTTACTTTATAAATTATCGTTTATTAGTTGTTCCAGTGATAATAATAATATTTTTTCATAAATTCTTGGAAGTTTTTCCTCGTTGTATGCTACAATGAACCAAACTACAATTTCCACATCATTTACTAAATTTACACCAAAAGAAAACAGTTGAATGGATGACTTGCAAGTGAGGGAAACCTCTAATAATGAGATTGGTCATGGTTATATACCAATCTGCCGACTTCGATAATAACAAAAAAGGGACCACAGCATCTATAAAAACTAATAAATCCCTATAAAGTTAGTATATAAATAAGAAGATGCAGAGACAAACGGGTCACAGGGAATATATGTACTAGTAGCATATAAAGCATTACCTTAATGATTAATCTGAAAGAAAATACACGTTCTTTAATTATTAGAATGACCTTTCAATGGTCTCACCATTTTTAAATAAAAGATTATTTAGGTTTAACTTGAGAATACATTCTAAACTTAAATTTCTTTTTATATATAAGTTTCAAACATAATAATGGTTATCATTGAAAATATTTTAAATTCAGTAATATTTTCTTGACATTAAAACATGAAAAAAATGTGCTTGGATTCATAAAGCTTTTGTCACCATCTAAATATGTACTTCATTTACTTTTAATTTAGTATTTCAGATCTGACTTACTGATGACATAATTTGATTTCATCTTTTGTTGTAAAACAACTATTTATGTGTACTGAAATACTTCTTAAATAGGTTATGTTTAAAAATGAAATCTTAACTATTTTTCTCTTAGCAAATAAAATAAATTGATTGTTGGACAAGTTACTTTAAATTTTAAACATAGCAATGATATTTTTAAGTACTCAAAATTTTTAAAACTACAAAACATTTATTTTCCATTTATTTCAAGACATTTGTAACATCACACAAACAATGATAAAACATAAGCGGACACTTACCATTAGATAATAATGCACTTAGTAAAAATCTGGATTTTCCAAATAACATCTCTTTAACTAAACTTGACGCAAACACCAAACATCATAAAACATCCGCTTCAACCCAAAAACAAGGACCAATTTGAAATTCAGCAAACCAATTAATATCTACTTAGTTGTTTATTAAACTGCTATCAAAAATTTCGCTCGTTCCACTACATAATTTCCAGATTTAAGTTCTAAATAATATTGAAAATCTAAGTTACTAATTCATCTTTATTTAATTTGTTGTACTGTTGCCCTAACTTTATTCTAATTTTTGCTGCATTAAAAAGATTACCAATTCCAAATGAACCTGCACCTTGAATAAGTACTAGAACGAGTAAAATGGCTTGCATGTTTCGGTGAGCTAAATGGCCAAACTATAGATTTAACCAAATTAGTGGGGGTTTTTAATAAGGGACCAGACTAAGACAGGTTTCCGAAAAAAAAGCAACAGCTTTTTCGGTATTTAGAGTAGCAGAGATTATAGAGGTCAGCGTGTCATTCTAAGACACACTACTGCAATGCGGAAGGCAATGGGAAACGCTACATTTGATTTTCCAATGCTCTACCCGAAGGTACTATATTGGCTACAAAGCTACCTTTTTTACCTGGAAAATGTTGAATTTTGCAGAACGCCTGCTGTTCCAAGCAAGATAGGGGTTTTTAACGTGCATGACAATACAGACGTGTGAGCTCTATTTTACCTCTCATCCGAACGATAGCGCATTATTTTGAAAAATGCTCGCCTAAAATTATTCATGCCGACCCTATCAGAATTCAAACCCAGGATCTTGGACATAATAGTCACACACATACTAACTGCGCCACGAGCAGATATAAACACTATCAACAACATAGTAAATGCGAAAGTCGTGCTTAAATTAAAAAATTTCAAAAAGGAACGGAAAAAGGCATTTTGATTTTGAGAAACTAAAAGACAAAAGTACCTCGCAAGAAAACCTCAAAAGAGTTGCTGAATGTAATCAGGAAAATTTCTGATACTAAGGAATTAGCACCAGAATGGAATAGCATTAAATCCAGCTTAGACCTGTAGCTAGAGATATTCTGGCATATAAATAACAATGTTAACAACCTATTATTAGATCTAATATTAAGTGACGTTGATTGTGAGGTTGTACGCAATTATCTGCCTATCGTTGATGAGGACGAGCATCATCCTGCCTAGCAGATTACCTATGTCTGTAAACTCGCCCATAACTCTTGTATTCCATTGAATAATAAAGCAAGAAGGTATAACTTTAGGAAAGCGGATTATCCCTGCCTCTACCAAGCACTTTGTGATATCGATTGGTCTTTTTTGGATAACATAGATAATGCTGAAGTTGCTTGCGATGATTTCTATAAAATTTTATATTCTACGTTTAACTCACTTGTTAGAGCTTACAGCAATAAATCTCCTATGTGTTTTCCTAAATGGTTCACATTAAAAATTATCAACATTAGGTTAAAGATTAAATTTTTTATGAATTACCGCAAGTATGGATGTCAAGCTGATTTTTTACAATACAAACGTCTTAGAAGGCTCATCAAAATTCAAATTAAAGCATCTTATAAAACTTATTTAAAGAACGTTGAACACTCACTATCACTGTGTACTGATTCTAAAAAATTTTGAAATTTCATGAACTCTAAAAAGGGTAGGTCTCGTATACCTAGTTCTATGCACAATGGTAGTGACACATTTTCATCGCCAGACAGAATAGTCGATGCATTTAGAGATTACTTTAATAGTGTATATGTTGTAACACCACCTAATCAACCTTCGACGTGTAGAAATTTGCTGGTTAATATGCTATGTATAAATATTGACAATATAACGGATGCTGAAGTAGAAAACGCAATACGTAAACTTAATAATAAAAACACTGCTGGCCAAGATCAAATTCATAGTTTCCTTACAAAAGATTGCTCAGTTGTTTTTATTAAATTACTTACTCGAATTTTTAACATTGTCGTACAAACTTCAATTTTTCCGCAGGCATGGAAAGTAGCAAAGATCAGTCCTATCCTAAGAAATGGTGATCCCGGTGATATAAGAAACTACAGGCCCATCAGTGTGCTGAATAACTTTGCTAAATTGCTGGAGTTGATACTTTACTCTCGCATTTATCCGCTGATTAAGAGTTATATATCTACGAGTCAACATGGCTTTATGACTCAGCGCTCCATCACTACCAATCTGGCCTGCATAACACACTTCATTGCTACAGTTCTGGATGAGCAAGGTCAAGTTGATGTCATTTATACGGATATATCTAAAGCATTTGATTCTATATCATTTGAATTGCTTTAAACTGCTTTAAAACCTTTAAATTTTGACGATCTAATACTGTTTGGAAGTTTATTATATAGAGTGGGTGCTATGTAAATGAAGGATTTTTTTTTCTAAAGTAGAAATGGGAATGGGTCTATACATATTATCCGCAGAGCGGCTGTTTTGATTATGAAACGTATTGAGAGTAGTGTAGTTGGTTCGGTATCTATAAAATAAAATTAAAGTTTCATATATAAATATTCCAAAATAAGTAAGTATCCCGAGCCTTTTAAACAACGGTTTGCAGTGAGCATTCTTTTCAGCTTTACATATGATCCAAATTGCACGCTTTTGAAGTTTAAAAATAGTTGCTGTATTTCCTGAGGTATTACCCCAGAAGGCAATACCATATCTCAATCTTGAATCAAATAAGGCATAGTATACACTTAATGAGGTTGTCTCAGTTAAGTGTCTGGATACAGATTTTATAGCATAGCAAGCTGACGTTAGTTTATTGGCAAGACTATTGGTGTGCTGAGACCAATTCAAACCCTGGTCGATAATCAAGCCCTACGGAGTTGAGGTTACATTATTGAGGGAAAAATCATTTAAAATACCATCAATCAAATCATATCCTTTGAATGTAATCACGCAAGTCTTTTTAGTATTTATTTGAAGTCTGTTGATTATGAACCAGTTGAATATACATTTAATATCAGCAGAAATATGCTGCTTAATTGTTGTTATTGAACAAGATTCCCAATTCATACTTATATCGTCAGCAAACAAAGTACAATTTGCATATGAAGTTGACTAACAATAGAGTATTTTGTTATGTATTATACACTTACTTAGTACACTACATTTTTGTTATTTAGGTTTTGTGTTGTCCTATAACTGGATGTAATGTCTGTTGGGTAATAAATAAATACATGAATAAATAAAAGATAAGAAACCATAGGTAACAAAAAATATTCTGAATTTTAACAGAAGGGCGGAAATATAAAACCGACCAGACCAAGCAGGAAAACAGAGATACAAATAGATCGAGGAAAACTGTGAAGAAGTACAAACTAGGATGGACATCCAAAAAACAGACAAAGATTACAAACTAATTAGAATTAATTTTATAGATACAAAACCATATACTAAAATATGAGACAATGGGAGGACACATCATTATACAAAATGTAGAGATTGAATAGATGGCAAGAATATATAGGGTATTTCTATGCAGGACAGGAACTAGAAATACTAAAACAGGAATCAGACATTGAAAAGAATGACTTGGGATACTCTATATTTAAATATGTTTTTGAACTAATTTTAAAGAGCATGAAAAATAATAAAGTCATGGGGTAAAGACATAGGTGTAAGCGGAAACTCTGAAAGCTGCATGAGAAGCAGTAACCTGTTCCAACTGTCACCGAGATACCCAAAGTTTTCAAACATAACACCATGGCTACTATACAAAAAAAAGAGAGTTGCAGATAGATGTGAAAATTTTTAAATAATAAGTTTAACAACGCACGTGTCAAAAATATTTACTACAAATTGTACAAAAGCGGATGGAAGAAATACTAGGAGAAGATCAATTTGGGTTCAGAATAAACAGGGGAACACCTGAGGCCATTTTAGCTTTAAGGGTGATAATGGAGTAAACGATAGAAAAGGGAGAAAGTGTGTATATAGGGTTTGTAGATCTGGAAGAAACATTTGACAATATGACAAAAAATGTTCTATAAAGATTGGAATGAGTTATAAGGATAGACGGATAGTACATAGCTTATACAAAGAGCAAACAGTTGCAATAGAAAGAGCAGGAATGTAGTAAAGTAAATATAAGGAAAGGGGTATGTAAAGAGAACAACCTAGAAGTGTAGACTTTAATTTGCAAAACACTAACAGCTTGTGAAACACATTGACAATTATAAATGCCAAAACTAAACGAGTTATAAGTACATAGTTAAGGTAAGTGGATTACGCATAATACATATAATAGAATTATACTACAGTCACCCCCTTCCCTTTTGGTTATGTTAATCGAAGTCCAGCAAATAACTGGGCCTCTTGCGGTCTCTAGGGGATCGACGAACTTCTGAATGGTTTCTGATGTTATCATTCTCAAGATTTTCGATGATGTTATCATTTTCAGGATTGACTATTTTTAAAGGAGGAGGGTCTTGTCCGCATCACATTACTACTAGAGGTCTCAGTATAACGTTGTATCACCTATAGGTGCCAAATGCTTAATAGAAACAGTGGATTCTACACCATTCCCACGGCGTATTACAGCATATTCAGGATTAGCAGTAATCAATCTAACTTTTTGTACCAAAGGATCATATTTACTTACCCAGTTATGTTTTCTTAAAAATACAAACTGCGAAGAAGCTAACCAAGATGGTATAGAGGTACTGTAAGTAGATCGCCTATGGTGCATAAACATACGTTCATGTGGTGTACAATTTGTAGACATGCATAATAATGAACGAATAGAGTGTAATACATCTGGCAGCATTATTTCCCACCTTTCTGGTTTTAGATTTTTGGTCTTTAGAGCCAATAATGTCTTCCAGATTATTCCATTGTAGTGGTCTACTTGACCGTTTCCTTCAGGATTGTATGTAGTGGAATGACTGATGAAATGCCTTTATTCTGTAGGAAAGTTACAATTTCCTTTGACACGAAGGATGTTCCTTGACCGGAGTTAATGAATGAAGGAGTTCCAAAACTAGAGATAGCTCGATGAGACACTTTATAACAGTAGATGAACTCGTATCTTTACAGGGGTATACGAATGGAAATCTGGAATATTAATTAATTATTGTAAGCATGTAGTTCTTTTGGTTAGTGTTTGGTAGAGGACCTTTAAAGTCTATGTTAAGTCGTTCGAAAAGAGAAGTAGTTTTTATAATATGACCATCACAGTTTTTAAGAAATCTTGGGTTAATTTCCGCATAAATAAGACAGGATGCGATCATTTTTCGTACATCATCCAGAGTAAGGTAAGTTACGACTTTTTACAAAGTGAAACATTCTACTTAATCTTCTTTCGGAATTATACCACTCATAGTTCTTAAAATCATCTTTGTTTACGTTTCGATTCATGACCTAGGATCGTTGTCAAAATAATAAAAACTTCAACGAACCTAGGTCATGGATCGAAACGTAAATAAAGATGATTTTAAGAACTATGAGTGGTATAATTCCCAAAGAAGATTAAGAAGAATGCTAAACAAACCACAACAAACATACAAGGAGTATGAAACATTTCGAAAAGATTGTTACTAGTGGCATTACATACCATTAAAAATGAATACGCAACAACGTTTGAACGTCCTGGACGGTAGATTATATCGTACTTATAACAAGATAAATCTAATCACCATCTTAGAATTTTTTCGTTCTTAATCCTGCTTGTGTGCTTTTGATTAAACAAACAACACAACTTCCTAATCAGTAATTAATTTTAAATGACGGCCAACACGATAGTGTCCCCATTTTTTTAATGCTTCGACGATTGCATAGGCTTCTTCTTCTATAGATAAAAACCTCTGCCCAGGACCTGAAAGAGTTCTTGAACAAATGCTACCGATCTGTTTGGTTGACAAAGTTGCTGATATGGCAAAGTTGGAAGCATCTGTTTCTACAACTAAATAATCATGGTCATAAATTGACCAAAATAAAGCGTCAGCTATATTTTGCTTCAAGTTTTCAAAATCTCTCTTCCAATTCTCATTCAAAAGAAACATTTTGTTGTTTATCAAGTCGTGAATTTTCTCTGAAAAACTGGAAATCCGTTTGGAATAGTGTGAAAACATGCCTAGTGCTCGCCGCAGTGCAGAAGAATTTTTAGGAGCGGGTAGATCTAGTAAAGCCTTTAATCTATCTGAATCAAACTTAAGAGTATTATTTTCTATAGTACAACCTAAGAGATTGATTTGCCACTTCGAATACTGATATTTATTCTGATTTACAGTCAGCCCATATTTCTTGACAATATTCATAAAGTTTTGAAGATTAGTGTCATGCTCTTCTTGATTTTCGCCGCAAATAGTGACTTCATCTAATATGCATACACTCCTTTAAGCTTATCTTTAGAAATTATATTATTAATCACTCTTTGAAAACATGCAACTCCGTTTGTTACTCCAAAAGGAATTCGACGAAATTGATAGTTTTCCAGCTGCTTCAAAAGCGATGTACAATTTGTCAGTGTCTCGTATAGGAATCTGATGATAAGCACTTTTCAAATTGATTGTACTGAAAATGTTGTATTTAGCTATTTTGGAAACAAGATTCTCGATATTAGGAAGTGGATAGGCATCTAGTAAGGTATATGTATTAACAGTCTGGGAGTAGTCCACAACCAAACGTTTCTAATGGTTTTCATTTTTTATAACTACTACGTGAGCTTGCCAAAGTGATATGCTTGCCTCTATGATCTGATCGTTTAAAAGTTTCTGAATTTCGTCTTTTATAAACAGCTCGTCCTCGTACGATTGCTTTCGAGATTTTGTAGTTATAGGTTTGCACTTGCTGCACAGATTTCCAAAAAGTAAGGGCGGCTCTACATTGGCTTGATTAAGAGAGCAAATTGACAAAGGAGGTTTTCTTCCTCCAAAAGTGATGTCAATGGATGGGTGTTTTTTCATGACATCGTGCCCGATGATATTTGTGCATAATTTAGGAAGGATTGAGATCTTAAAATTTTCATATTTATAATTATTTATCTCAAGGTTTATTACACAGAATCGGCTTATTTCAGAAGAGAAGGATGTGGATACCATACACACCTTCCCACTACTTTGATAAATTTTTAGCTGATGATGTAATGAAACTTTCAGAGCTGCCTGTATCTATTAATGCGTTTGTGCACATGTTGTATACATTTACTTTTACCAAAGCTTTGGATAGAGAACTGGGAGAATTAGATAATAGCTGTGCGATAATTGAAGAAGAGGTTGCAAAGGATTGTTTATATCTAAACGCTTTTGCTATCAAACAGACTTTGGCAAAATGTCTCTTTCTTGCAGTAAGTACAAATTTCATCCTTTGTTGGACACTGAGTTCTTGGATGTCATTTATAACCATAAAAGTAACAAATTTGCATAACTGCAGCTGAAACTTGGAATTGAATTTCTTTTTGATTTTTCAAGACACTTACAAAGTTTTGTTGACTTTTGGGCATTTTCTTGAGCTTTAGCTATTTCTATAGCCTTTTTCCAAACTAAAAGTATGGATTTCTAGTAAACGTTGACGTATGTCGGATACTAGTAGGCCGTTAATAAAAGCATCCCTTATATATTCGTTCTTACATTCTTCTGCAGTTACAGGCTTAAAATTGCACCCTTGCTTAAAAGCTTCAGAGTCTAAACATATAGATCAATGCTTTCGCTAGATTGCTGTTTACGTATAACAAGAGTATGCCTAGCAAATATTTCATTAGTTTGTTTAAAATAGATTCAGTTTGATATTTTCACAGCCTCGTCGTAATGGTTACAATCGCTAATATGTTCATAAACTGAACTGGGATACACAGTCTTTATCATTTACCTTATTTCTTGAAGTAGATTGTGTAGTTTCTAAAAAGTTTTAAAAGTTTGCAATCAATGAGTCCACTCCTTAGATGCATTCACTGTATCTGTTCCAGCATCAAATCTTTCTGCCTTTAAAAATTTATCCATTTACCATGTAAAAAAAACTAATTTATATTTGTTTTTGCAAATTAAATTGTAATGAAGAGAACACCCTTGTAGGCTTTAATTTGCAAAACACTAACATCTTGTGAAACACATTGACAATTACAAAAGCCAAAACTAAACAAGTTATAAATACATAACCAAGGTAACTAGATTACGCATAATACATATAATAGAATTATACTACAAGGTAAGACAGGGATGTTGCTATCCCGTTAATTTTTAACCTGTATATCCAAGAGGCAATGAATACTGTCTAATCTAGAAGGAGATGTGGAATTATTGAATTATTATGTAAAATCAAACGATTAATAGGCTTAGATTTGCAGATGATATAGCGGTATATGTATCTAGCAAGGAAGAGTTAGAAGCAGCTCTTAATGAAATGAAATCAGTACTAATAGAGAGAGATAAGGCATGAAATTCAACAAAAATAAATCTAAAGTACTAGTATGTAAAGGAGTGGAAAATAAATCAAAAACCATAATAAAAAATAGAAAACACGAATTAACAAGAGGTTAAGGCTATCTGCTACCTATATAGGTAGTCAAATAACGAAAGATGGGAAAAGTGCATTTAACAAATATTGCAGTTGCCATGTTCAAAGACAACAAACATTGGAACAAGAAAAAATTGTTGAAAGCACATGTCGAACACAGCGCTGCACGGCCGTGAAACATGGTCAGCGGAAGCCAACAAGAATAAGGTAGCTCTTGAAATGTTGTGCTACAGACATAGGATGAAGATATCATGGACAAAGTTAAAAACAAAGAGGTACTATAAACAGTAGGGAAAGAAAGAAATCTGTGGAAAACAGTAAAAAACATGAGAGATAGGGCGACATGTTATAAGGCATGGAGGAATAGTGCAGGATATATTAGAAGCAGAGAAAGGAAAAAAAGAGAGGTAGAGGTACAACTAGATTATACTATTCCACACAGATAGTGAACGATGTAGGCTGTGGGAATTTCAGGGGAATGTGTAGGTTAGCTAAAAATAGGAAACACTGGAGGTACACGTCCAACCAGTTCCAGGACTGAAGACCTAATAATGATAACAAGAATGAGTTTTTTAGTATTAGAATTCATTGCTAATACAAACTTACCACCTACTAAATAAAACATAGCTGCACATGTCATGACAACAAAATTGACAATGCTTGTATTTTACTAAAAACTACTTATGGTGAGGAATATTACTTCTCACACATAAGGGGGCCTTCAATGAGCATATCAATTTTTTTTTACAATAAATTTAAATTTATTTAATAAATTTTTAAAGACATAAATTTTACAACTTAAGTAATGATATAGAAATTTACAGAATTTGTACATTGAATTACGTGACTACAATCTAATCTAAACCAGGAATAGGTGGCTGATTAGACTCTAATCTACGAGAGATTGTACTTCTTAGAGGTAAAGAGGGCAACAGTCTATCATTATAAGCAGATGCTTTTCCATGATACTTCGGTTTGAATCTGGGCATTGATACAGAAAATTCGTCTACTGTTTTCATCATTTCATTTGCTTTTCTAATTAGTTCTTCATCAGTAAGTGAACTTAAAACACTACTGCGGTATTCAGTTGTGCGTTTGTTTGAGGAATCAAAACGAGTTTCTGTCCTGGAAGATGAACTTTTGGAAGAACCTTTCTTATATCTAGATAAATTCAAAGGAATTGTAGGCGATGATGATGAGGAACTGCTTCTTGAATTTATTTTGGGTAGTATTAGTAGTATTGTTAAATCTGATGCAGGATTTGTACTTGGAAGGTCCTCCAAGGAGTTAGTGTTCTGAGAAGTTTTAATACTATCAAGAATTTGTTGAATATTTCTAGGTAGCTCAATATTAGTTAATGTACCAGTACTCTGCGAACTAGTTGTTGAAGCAATATTTTGAGACATATTTTGAATTTCAGCTTTCTGTTTGGCAATTTGTTCATCCTGTACTTCCATTTCGTGCAATAATTGTTTTTCTATTCCGACTGAATGTGTTTCAAGTTCTGGAATTGCATCAAACTTATTGCTAAACGGTTCCATAAACGAACTAGATTTCACAAAGCCCGAGAGTATTTTTGATAAATCAGACAAACTTAAACGGGTTGTTTTAGATTCACTGTCACTATTAGCAGACTGTGTGTCAGGATCTGAATCTTTTGGACTATAAGGTTCGTACGAATAATGAAAAAGAATGTCACTTTAACAGAAGTACAACCAGTATCTGAAAATTGCCCAGGTCCTTAAACATCAATGTAATGATAATCTTCTATGTGACCCCTAAAATATGGATTATCTGGCGAACTAGCAGTACTCATTTGATCTGGTTCAGTTATAGTATAATTTTCTTTGTCCACACTAAGTCACGTGTGGTCCTCTTCTTGGTAGGCTTGATCTGAAGCTAATTGAATTAGGTGCTCATCATGCTCAGACAATGTAAACTTACAGATGTTTACTAATGTTTCAGCTTTTTGAGTAAATGGTGAATCTTTACCATTATACGAAACGCAATTTTCTAAAATCTGTTGTACATTATTTAAAAACTCATGTCGGCTATGGTATTTATGCATGGATACTTTTTTAGATATCGTCTGCAAATCCATTAGTCTTCTAACCACTGTATAATAATCTTTCACTAACTTTTTGTTTACGGGTTTTAGGAAAGGTCATGACTCCGACATTGCTTTCAATCTACAATTAAGTACATTATCCAAAATATATGTTAACGCAACTTGATCACTATCTAACAAAAGATTGATTGCTTTTTCCAGTCGTATTAGTCTATCCTTTTGTTCTTCTAATCTTTCGATACATTTATTTAATATACGTTGTGCGGCTACAGTTACACTACTATTTTCACCGTTATAGCAAGCAGAATTTTTAAAAATTTGATCTATATCAACCAAAAATTCTTTACGACTATGGTATTTCTTTTGGTGCAAGTTATCTCGAATTGACTGTAAATCCATGGGCCGTTGGATAATATTTTGATAGTGTTCGACTAAATTCGCATTAACAGGAAATAAGAATGGTTGCACATCTGGCATATCACGAAGTTCATTTAAGATTTCTTCAAGAATACTAGATAGTATAACAACTGGATTGTGTTGCATGCATTGTATCTCTAGGAACTTTCGAAACTAAGGTGCGTCGTTTCATTTCTTCCAAATGCATTTCGAAGAATAGAACATATGCTTCTGCTTTTACTAGTGTTTTAGGGGATATACTGCACACCTTGGAATCATTATATTCATGTCATACGAATGAGTACGAGTGTAGTCAGTATGCGATGTAATGGCCTCTCAATGTAGTCCCACTGTGTTTCGATATTGCATACAGGTTCTAACGACAGTTTCCAAGATTTGTTTCTGCAACGTAGTGTCGCATATCTAGACCTTCTAATGGAAAATCTATAGGCGTGGATAGCTTTCTTTGATATGTATCTATAGGTGAAAACCGTTTTAAGCGTATCACCAATATTTTAGGAAACCTCTGTATGGAGAGTGATTTGATGCATTTTCTCCTTTCTTTGCACTTAAAACATAACGGTTTTTCATCGTCATCCAATGTTTCAGGCCTAGTAAAATGATCTAGACAAAGTTGTAACGTTAAGCAGCCAGTGTGCTTAGGTATAGCAAGTGATAGATCCCAAAAGACTTCGAAAGTTACAGAATAATGATTACAGTGTGTGCAACGTACTGTTGATTTTAACTGTCCAGCGAAAATATCAACAATTTTGGAATTGTTACTTCTTAAATATTGCTGCCAGGATTCATTACCTTTGTCAAAGTCACTTAATGGTTCATTTAATTCTGAGAATATAGGGATTTGATTGAGGTAACCTGATTAACGTCTTCATGAATACCATCTAGCAAATACCGCGTAAACTCTTGTGCGTATTGTTGATAGAAGCCCATAAAACTAGGTGCAAATCGATGAAAGTGTGATTTCAAGTTAATAGTATTTACCACTTTGTTGCAAGTACCTTCAGACCACAGATCTTTTATTACTTGTGCAAAAGATTTAATTAAAGCTCCTTTTATAGTTGAAGTGCTAGTATTGATATGTTTCGAAAACGCATCGTGGCTCAGCGACCACACCTGTGGGTGTTCAACAAGTAAAAGACCTCTAATTCTGTGAATCCGAGAATATTATACCTTTCACACCAGCACCAACACCGAATAACAATGCGTACTCTATAACCTTCACTTCAAATTAGATGCTTTGTAATTCATATTGTAATTATTTTTCTACCATAGAATAAATATGATACAAAACAAGAACATGAATTGTTAAAATAAATCTTTTTAAATAACTACTATCTATCAATAATTTTATTATCCAAGCTACATTTTAACATTTAAATATGAAATATAATGTTAGAGAAGATTGACAGAATGCGCTAACATGCAAATTTAATGTAATAAAAGCCATTAAAAGTTAAATTTATTACAGTTTAACCAATAACTATTAGAACTTTCGTCAAATTTTAAATTAACTTTATTTTGTAATAGAACCTACTATTTATAAAATGTATTATATTAAATAGGAATCTGTGTGTTGTGAAAAGTAGTTGGCAATTGAACGAACTAGACTTTGCTCGTGTTATACTTATTACAACTGACTTTGGGTAAAAATAATATTAATATTTCTAATAGTTTTTTAAGTGTATAATATAAGAAAATTGTATAATATTGTAAGCAATGTCAAATTAAAAAATTATTTAGTTTAATTTCATGTGTTTACACGTAAAACAAATACAAACCATCGTGTAAGTTAGACTATACATTTTTTCTATTGACCCATGCATCCAGAACAAATATGCCCGCTATTGGAAACAAGTATGATTACAAAACTCCTAAATCTTGTAAAGTGCGGTTAGTACTTACCCACTGCCATTTGTTGATAGTAGTAACGACAGAAACAAGTCTGCAATTTTAAGTAGATAAAAAATATCTTAAGTAAGAGTTGTTTACTAAAAATGATACGTTACTCAAATAAGATTCTTAGCACTAAATTTCGATCCCTTGCACAATTTCCGATATCTAGTATATAATGTAAGACTTAAATATGTTTCTTTTTCAGATATGTTCGGGGATGTGTGCAAAGTTGCAACGATGCCGATGCATGCAATAGTGCAGTACAGTTAAAGACAGTATACTCATATCTTATTTATGCTCATCTATATTTAATTGTTATCTACGTAATTATTTAGATAGGGAACCTGTACAACACTAGAAAAAACATATCCACACTGCAATTAAGCTTAATCATACAGAAATAATTTCGGTATATTATTTAGTTTATATAATCAACTGGACCTCATCTCTGCTAAGTAATATTAAAAATTGCACAATTTGTTACTTGAGCTAAATGTCACCCTCCCTTACAAAACACGTAATTTCTTTTCACAAAGCTTTTGTTTTGAATACCATAGTAAGCGTTTAGCAATACACCTGGTATATGATGTCTTCCCATAGAATGGAAATTGTCGAGCTTTTGTAAAAACGTATACAAAAAAATTCATTGTAAATTTTTAGATAGCAAGTGACAATTGTGTTCCTCGGAAAAGTAGATGTATTGTAGGCATTGTAGACATTACAAACTATAGGATATCAATTATGTAAGCATTAGTTACTATTCACAGTGGAATAAAAATTAATTATTGTGCCTAAACAGAAAGTTGTCAATAAATTAGCACATGTTCTTTAGTAATTATTTTGGAGTCAATTAAAACATTTCATATTTTAATTATTTTTCACAATCGATTCATAATCAATAATTTTCAGTTCTGTATTTTCAGCAAATAGACGGACATGTTATCCTATAAAAGACCATGATTCCCACCACATATTATTTCTGTTGCAATTTACAACAAATAAAATGGCGTTTAATTCGACGATTTATAAATAAAGGCAGAGCAAAGTCTAACAAATAATAAAATTTCATGTGGCACATCCGTATTAAGAGAGAGAGGATAGTCAGTCAGGTCTATGATAAGGGAAACGTCTAATGTTTTACTATTCGGTTATCATTCCCGAATCTTTAATTGTCCACTTATTATTAAATGTTTGTATTTCAAAATCCACTTCTGAACAAATTATTTTTTTATTATATCTGAAGTACTACATAATAAAAATGTCGCTGACATTTACATAACCTAACAAAAATAAATGATACTTAAAATAATTTTATGTTCCTTTACAAACACACAAAATAGAAAGTTCTATAACATGAAAACTTTATACAAAAATAAGTTTACATTATGTTACTTATAATAAATTATGAAAAGCAACTGGTTGCATTTAACAACTGAACTGAACCATTTTTACTACCTAGAATATTATATATCAACCTCTTTACCTGCATAACACATATTGCATTCATTCTAAACAAAATAAGTACAACAAACGACTTTTAGGAAAATACATTGTTAGTCTTTATTATTGCAATAAGTCGTCCATTTATTAAATGTACAAACTTGTTCAAATAAATTGGCAGTGTAGCAAACCTTTATTGTAAAAGATAAGAAATTGTTTGACAATCAAACCTTAACTAAGGCATTAGCATTAAACATTTGTTAATACATATGTATACATCGATATTAAATAAGTCCTTAAATGTATATAAAATATTTTAATATTATCGATAGAACGTACCAACACAGTATAAAGGAATCTACAGAACCAATCTTTCAACAAAAGTTTTTTTTATTATGTCATAATATATCTCGCTTTTTGCTACTTTGTTTGATTATTACTCTTTGCAATTGTTGTTCACTTTGAAAGGAATCATTCATTATACAACCATTAATTTACTTAACAATATTTTTTGCTTACCTTTATCCTGCACTGCGCTCCATATTTTACATTTGTAATTTAAAGAAGTTTTAGCATTCAGCATTTACAAATGATGTACATATTAACTTGTTTTGTTCGCTTAATTACAAATACATAATCCTATTATTTTTTATCACACTTACCTAATTTTCTTCAAATAAATGTAACTGTAGGCTGTTACAAAGCGAACTACAATTTGATAGAGCATGACTGCGGGATGATTCAAATTACGATTCATTGTTAAGAATATTAAGAAAACCAAATAAGAACTTTACTTCAAAATTCTACGTATGGTACTTAAAAAATTAAACCTTGAAATAGAATGTAAATATTTAACTCTAACTACATCAAAAAATGCTGTGATGCAGCATGAACTTCTCAAGGTCATTCGTGAGTCTACTTATATGTAAACCGCACACCATTTTCTACCACTGCAAAGTGAGAAAATAAGAGAATCGTTTAGAGTCAGCATGTGGTGTGCAGTGAGTTGTGGTATTTCTGTGATATATATTTGCTATCGAGTGTATGGGTAGAAAACCTGTCTATGTGACATCAGCATTCTACACATTCGTAAGTGCAAGTAGTAAGTATGGTATTTTCATATTATGAAACAAGTAATAAAAATGATCCTACGTTTCAGACAAGGTTTGTGCACGAACAGGTAAAACTACCTCAGCTGGCATCGGGTTTGGGAGTGATTCAGATAAATGGAATCCTTGATATTTTATTGTAATTCGTAGGTCGGGATCATTTCACCTGTTCACACATAAGCTTGATTTCAAATGCAGGATCATTTCGGTCTTGAAACGATTTTATTTATATCACACATAAAGATTGTTTTGCTATTACTATTTCAGATGGTGGTTTATCTGTAGAACAGTATAGTGATACCATGTATAGCATTTGATTCTTAGAATTGTATAATACTTAAGAACATAGTTTAAAAGCAACTCTATTCATAAGGGTTACTAAGAAATTAGTTGAATGTTTCTTCGCTTTCATGTCTCCATTATGTTTTGACAGATTACAAAAAAGAAGAGCTAAAAACTATTCTATTTCCATTTCTATATAAAATGTAATACAAATGAATATCAGTGAAGTAGAGGTAATGATAATAAATACAATTTAACCAGTTAAATAATTCAAGTCAAAGTTGGATATTTTGGTTTTGTTTCATTATCAGTAAGTGATCTAATATAAATAGTATCATTCGGCATTGGTTGTGGTGGGATCTCTTCTTCCAAAAAGTATGAACATGCAATAGCCAACGTTGAACCTAAAAAACGTATATTTATAAAAACCTTTGGTTCACTGAAAAGTAAGTTTAAATCTTTAAAATGGCAAAATGTTCCTACACATGTGGATTCATTAGTGATTAAAATACAAAATAAAAAAAATATCTAATATATAAGTCAAGTTTGTACAAATACATCATTTCAGACATAAAATTTCAAATACGCAAACTTTACACTAAACAATATAAATTTTTTAAAAGCATAAACAACTCAAGCATGTACAAAAATCAAACAAATATGTAATAGAGACTTTGTGTTACTAACCTAAATAGATGGATCATTTAATATTTTTACCCAATCATTTTATTTTTTAAGGGAATGTGAGAAATGGCATTAGAGTTATGGAAACAGTTGGTTTAGTAATACCTTGTACTAAAGCAAAATATTTCAACTTTTGATAGGCTATCATGTGGTATTCTTAATTTGATAGTATCGCACTTTGCTTTTTTGAAAGTATGTTCACGTGTATTTTTTCTCAAAACAGAATGCACGTTTTTATTACGAATTTATTAATGTATGATTCTTAGTTATTAAAACAATTCTTTTAGGTTTATTTGATAATTTAATTTTTAATGTATTGTATAGGTGTAGATAAGTTGTTCATATCGCTACATATAATATGCAGGAATAGATAGATATTTTATTAAATAGGTTGTTAAGCAATGCTAAAACTCAGTGTTATAGTTATTTAATCAACTAGTTGGTTAATGAAGGTGATTAATAATCGAACTGTTTAAAGCACTCACTCACTTCGCTCGTTCGTGCTTTAATAGTTGAGATTATAAATCGCCTATTAACAAACAAGTTGATTGCAACATTTTTTCGTCGACCGCAAGTACAATAAAATTTACTTTTCCACAAAGACTGTCAGAATACAATAATGTCAACTTCATACATTTTCGCTTTTACATAAACTTCACTTTTGCTCAAGGAAAACTAGTCACCACTGAAATATATGACATGCGAATTTAACAACAAGGATGCGTATCCGTATGTCTGGTTGAGGTTATACCTCTATTAAAACATCAAAACGTCAAAATCACAAAAAGAGTTACTTAATGAAAAAGAGCTCATTAATGACGTCCATTAATGCATCCTTTTTAAAACAAAATCATTCGTTAATATTGACATTAATAAACGATCGACGAAAAATACTATTATGTAACTTAATAAAATAGCCAACTCAAATTTATATGTAGAAATGTTTTTATGAAACAAAAAATAGTAGGCTTTGAAAAAAGTTTAATGTAATTATAGTTAATAGCCTTATTTAAACAAAACTCTTAAGTGTGTTGTGTCAAGCATTTAATTATTTAACAAAATGGAAGGTCTTTCAAAAGGCGAGAAATTCAATAAGGTAAAGTGTTGTATCTTGTGCTATATAAATTATATAGAACCAGAATGTGTGTGAATATACTACTTCAAAACGAAGACAACTTAACAGAAAAATTTTCTGTCATCTCGTAACAAATACTTAACAGCATAGATCATTTAAAAACCACTGTGCAAAAGGACTAAAGCATGTGGCAAGGAAAACGAGAACCATTTAATACTAGCAGTTTCTGAAATATCACTTCGTAAAATTCTATGCAACGCAAGGATTTCCAAATCTACTACATACTTCATGTAATAGAAATTTCACCTGTATAAATTTAGAATTTTTCAGGGACTTCGGCCAGGTAAATGAAAATGCTAATGGATTTTTTTGTGAATGGTATAAGAGAAAATTACGACAATGAAACCTTTCCACACAAACTATTTGCTCGGACGAGAGTAAGGCAACAAATAATGGAATTTTTAATAGGTAAAATATTTATTATTAATTCAAAAGATCGTCCTCATATGCATCGAATGGTGAGACACAACATTCATTTGGCTTCAACATGTAGGTTGGAGTTATTGAAGAAAACCAGCAGGTCTTTTTTGACAGTTCTGTTTAATATGGATCATTAAATTACTTTACTGAAGAGCACGGAACTTCTTGCGCATTGTATTTGTTTTGATAGTAAAAAAAATATCTGGTTTATATGCGGATACGGATTTTGTGGCTGAAAACATGAAATTCCAGTGTATTTTACAAAGTTCGTTGCGCACTTTTGGCAAATTTGTTGTATTTTGGGAATTTTAAGAATCATAAACATTTTTATAGTCAACCAATTACAAATTAATCAAGAAAATTTCTTAAAATACATAAGGCATTGTTTACATTCATATATGAAAAATCTGAAATAATTAGAAAATAAATAAATTAAAAATCTTACCATTATAGCTAAAACATAGCGAAGTCACCGATGTATGATACTGATGAAATTGACATAAACGCTTTTTATTAAATGCATCCCAAATGTTTACGTAACCATCAGAACCTCCAGTAGCAAATGTGTTATGAATTGCATGAAAGCTAAAACACACAGTTGTGTAAGTAAAAAAAAATCAAAATAAATTAAACCTTAGAGCATTAACAGGGTATATCCTTTCAACACCATTTGTTTTATTTCTATGGCACTTAAAGGCATATCTCTTCTTTTGAACTTCAGGACTTGCATCTAAGTATTCAACTGCCACTCTTCCTTCAATACTGCTAAGAACAAACCCTTGCTTATTAGGAAAACACTTAATAGCTCTTGTTTGATATTTTAAGTTCGATTCACGTTTTTGATATGTATAGCTCATATTTCGTATGTCCCATATTAAAATTCTTCTGCCTGCTGTGCCAACAATGAGTTTTTCTTCACATATACTCATTGTGTATACTTTATCGCCTTGATAATAAATACCAGCACAATCAGGAGATCTTGGGTCCCATAATTTTAAGTAATGATCCCAACTTCCAGTTATAATTCCATTTATTACTCGACAGTATTCAACACACCGTATTGCATTGTTATGAGTTCCATACACTGTTTCTATATGAGAAAAATAATTTTGGCATAACAATGATGAATAAAATATATGGCAATATGTTATTTTTATAAGGATGGTTAGTAGAATAACAATATATTTGTTCGATAAAAAATGTGATTCTAAAAAAGAAATGTAATATGAACATATGATCAATTGCTCTTATTTAAAGAAGCAGATGTTCATAATTGAATCGATTTATTTTTAAAGTGCATACGTCAAAGAAACATAATTGTCGAGAAATCAAGAAAATGTTTATAATTCATCATTAAAAATCGCTCACAGTTGGTTTTGTTATGATAGTTTAGAAAAAATGTGACATTTATGACTACTATTTTCCTAGCATTTTGTAACTGGGTAATGATTTTTCTGACGACTATAAATTCCTTTAAAATTATTCATTGTCTATTTAAATAAACAATTAAATTTAGCGATGTAAATAAATATTTAGATCAGGGTCGTCTAGCCCAATCACAAACCGAATATTATTTAATAATGTCGGTTTAGTTACTATTAATAAATGTTGGTCGTTCGTTTGTATTGCATTTCCAATGTCAGGCGATCATAATGTGTTATGTGCACATCACGTTGAGCAAACAGGCCAGTCTGGCATGATCACTCGGCGTGTAACAACCACCATGCAGTTTAACAAGATCCACGCCAGCAACCTACGAGTTGCAATAAGTTGCCGCACGACCAAGTGCAAGATGCACTTGAGGTTTTAGCTGTTCTGATAATGCGTTCAAAGGTTTTGTTATAAAATGTGCTCAAAGATTCTCTAATAAAATGTGTTCAAAAGTTTTCCAGTAAAAATGTGCTTTATGGTTTTCTAGTAAAAATGCGCGCTATGGTTTAGTAATAATTATTTCCTCCAACTTGTCAACTTTAATTTTAATGGATTCATAAAAGGTGTTCTAAGGATTTCAGATAATAATTTGTTTAAACTTGTTGGTTTTAACTTCATTGAATTTATAAAAATATGATTTAAATGGTTGGCGAATTTTTGTCTTTGCAATTTGCCAAGTTTCTTTCTCATGAACAAAAGATGTGAGAAATATTAACTCTGGAGATTCAGTGTTGATAAGCTTGTGAGTTTATCACTTCAAATTATAATGTTTAAACGTCGAGAATGGAGTACTAGGACATCCCATTTTATGGTTTGGTTTTGTTTCAATTTGCTAAAGTGAAGGGTACATCAACTTCGTATGGATGGTTCCCTGCAGTTTCAACATATTACGCAACAAAACGTGGAACGTACGCTGACGTCATTTGTTTGTCGAAGGAAGGCAGGCAACATCTGGTTGCGAAAATGTATTTGTTTCAACGAAAAATCCCAGTTTACAAGGTAAGCGTTTTTCTATTCATATGACTTGACTACAGCTGTTCCTATAACCTAACAGCGAGACAGATGATTGAAACAACATTGCAACATTTTTATAACCTTTGTTTTATAATGTAATTATTAAAATTTTTGTTATTTGGAATTTATTTCAGCACAAATTAGAGATTAACTATTTATGATATCATTGCATATAATTATGATTATGAATACCTTTATTTAATTCTAACAAGGTATTTCATTTAAATTTAATTACACCCCAAGTGATTACTAGATCTAATTTTATTTGTCTTTGAATATTTGATACACACTTGTAAACCAAGGTAACAGATCTGTGTATTTTGGGTAATTTATTTGAAAAGCCTCATAAACATGTTTAATACAATATTAATATTTTTGATTCTTAGTAAAGACAGTCTTAATCTTCATATTTAATATTGGTGTCTAAAAGATTAGACCACACTAATGATGTATATTTTGTATATAAAATTTTATCACCAAGAAAGATAAATTTAATTAAAGAACAGCCATTAATCTATTTCAGTCATTGTTTTATTTTGAACAAGTGAGTTCAAGAATAGGATAATTGAGTCAAGAGAAAAAATGTATAAATACCCTTTACAAAATTAATGTTTTTAGCTCTCACTTGATAACGGAGCACTAAAGAGCCCTTTCAAGAACTTTAATGCCTATATTTGCTTTTATAATAGTGTTCAAATAATTGATATTAATAGCTATAACTTTTATTTATGGTATAAGGTAGCAAGAGTGCGTCTCTTGCGTCCTTCATTATTATATTAATATTTTTCTTACAGCTTCTGCTTTAGCAGTAAATACGATATATTTATCTCTAAGGACTTCCAAGTTCTCCCTTAGGGCAAATCCGTGTTTAAAATTCAAGGACTTGGTGGTGCCCCTTTTGCACCCCATTTTGTATTATTAGAGTCAGTAAGTGAACGTCTAAATAATGTATAGTCGATAAACTTTATTGAATAAAAATGCAACAGTGATTATAAGAAAAGATATTTTTATTTTGTTTCTTTGTTTTTGCAGTCACTGTAAGCACTGTTGTCTGTCATAAGCTAATTAAAAATATTTTCATAATATTCCACATGTTTAGATGGGATGACTCTCTCATTCTTCAAAGGTCTTGTATCTTAGCTACTTTAGTTGGGACTTTACCGGTTGAATAGACTGCTAAATCTGGTAGAAGAATAGGAGCTGGCTTTGCCATATCAAACAGTATCTGCTATTGCACCGTTAGTAAATAAATATACTCTCACACAAAATAAAAGAAGTTGCTTATTGCAAAATAGATTTTCAAATTTTTTTGGTGTTTGTTTAACCTTGGTTTGTACTTACTTGTTGTGCTTTGTTTTGTATTTTTCTTAATCTTCTTTAGGAATTAAACCACTCATAGTTGTTAAAATCGTCTTTATTTACGTTTCGATCCATGATCTAGGATCGTTGTCAAAATAATAAAAATTTCAAGTATGACATTTATGACAAATTGAATGTGACTTTGATTTATTAATGTTTGATATATTTGGTTTGAATATACTTGGTGAAAATTTTAAAAGAATGGGTGCTTTCAATTAGTGTTGTACCCTGGAAGCGACTTTGAGGTAGCCAATATGCTTAACGTGAAATCAGCCGATTAATTTTTATATAGTTAAATTTAATATAAATTCAAGAACTTGAAGATGGTTATTAAAGAAGTGTGCGATTACATTACCATAAGGCCTAAGCAGCCATTTTTATATATTTATCTTGAGGAGGAAACTCAATTGATTTTGGCTACCTCTTTGGTAGATTTTAACATGGTTCTGAGGCGACCCTATGGCGGGTTTACACTTGTCAGATACCAATGTTGTTCTACGAAAATTTTATATGGTTCTGAAGTGACCCTCAGGCGGGGTTTACACTTGCTAGATACCAATACTGTTCAACGAAGATTGTACAGTGAAACCTCTCTTAACAGACACCGCTACAAAGCAAATGCTTAGGACATTATTACATAGTCCTGATTAACATTATACACATTCATCGTTTCCTATACTTCTATACAACGGACACTCTTCATAACGGACATGGACACTTACAACGACAAATTTAATATCTCTATAACAAACATTTTTCTTTCTCATAATATATATGTATATACAAAGTGTCACTAACCTCACCCCCCTGCCCTTTAAACACTTTTAATACAATATAGTGCTAAAGCACATAAATAAAAACCTATTCTTGGCAACATCATTGAACTAAATAAGGGTCTGCCGTTCATCAGCTTCAATTAATGTTGGTGCTTTAACTTGTTGACAGTTATGGCTACAAAAATTAAAAGGAAGGCGCTTACATTAAAAGAAAACATAAATGTTATTGAATTCTACAGTTGCGGGCAAAGTGTGCTTGTTCTAGCACAACAATTTGATGTAGGAAAAACTCAAATTAATAATGCAGTAAAAAATAAAAATAAACTGCTTGCTTTACTTCACTAACACGGAAATGAAAATAGAAAACGCGATTTTCAAAAAAATAAGGGTATTGAAGTGGATGCAGTTGTTTTTAACTGGTTCTCAAACGCTCGCTGTAGAAACCTACCTATTTCTGGCCCAATTTTACAAGAGAAAGTTAAAGAAGTTGCAAATGAGTTGGGATACAACAATTTTAAATTGTCAAGAGGATGGTTTGAAAAATTTCGGATTCGTCATAAGATTTCGAACAAGTCTATATCGAGGGAATCTGGCAACGTGGATAATGATGTTGTAAAATCGTGGAATGACTTGTTATCGTCATCTAACAGCAAATACGAAGACCGGTATTTTTAATTTAGATGAAACCGGTCTATTTTTCAGAGCGTTACCCAATGAAACTCTTAGTTTGGTGGGCAAAAAATGTTAGGGCGGTAAAATTTCTAAAGAAAGATTAACTGTTTTGCACTGTGTTAACATGGCTAGTGATAAAGAAAAACCTTTGGTCATCGGAAAGACGGAAAAACCTCGAAGTTTTAAAAACATTAATATAGAAAATCTTAGTGTATTGGCGTGCTAATA
This sequence comes from Platerodrilus igneus, assembly GCA_036346225.1. NCBI lineage: Eukaryota > Metazoa > Arthropoda > Insecta > Coleoptera > Lycidae > Platerodrilus > Platerodrilus igneus. The sequence continues at coordinate 12,661,898 of JARFIW010000170.1, read as the reverse complement.
AAAAACATGAATGACCAGTGAAATTTTTATGGGATGGATTTCCAAGTTTGACAGAACATTAGGCATGCAAAAGCGCAAAATCTTCTTTTTTTAGCCAATGAAAATTGTCACACAGACTTAAAGTTAGACAATATTAAATAAACCTTCTTTCCATCAAATGCACTTCCGTTTGTCAGCCTTCAGACCAAGGTGTTATTCAAAATTTTAAAGTGTTCTACAGACAGCTGTTAATGACAAATTTACTTTCATTAATCAGCTCAGCAACGTCAAATAAAGTTTAGAGAAGAATATTACAGTTTTAGATGCCATCACATGGATTGATATTGCTTGGCAGAGGGTTAGTTCTTCTACGATAAAAAACTGTTTTTCAACAGCTGGATTTAAAAGAAAAGACATTGCAGGCATGTGTAACATTTCATTTGACTCTGAAGACAATCTTCCACTTTCTGTCAAAAAGAAGTCACTAAATGAACAACCTCTTACATACTTGAGGAAACTGTTGGACAATGGTGATTTTTCAGAAGTAGATGTGTCAGCATTAGCTCTGAGGGTGATAATGGAGAAAACAATAGAAAAAGGGGAAAGCGTGTATATAGGGTTTGTAAATCTGGAAAAAGCATTTGATAATGTAAAATGGAAAAAAATGTTCGAAATACTCTAAAAGATTGGAATGAGTTATAGGGATAGACGGATAGTACATAGCTTATACAAAGAGCAAACAGGAGTAATAGAATTAGAGCAGGAACGTAGAGAAGCAAACATCAGGAAAGGGATGAGACAGGGATGTTCCCTATCCCCACTAATTTTTAACTTGTCCATTGAAGAGGCAATGAATACTGTCAAATGCAGGAAGACATTTGGAATTACTATGCAGGGACAAAAAATTGATATGCTTAGATTTGCAGATGATATAGCGGTATTAGCATCTAGCAAGGAAGAGTTATAGAAGCTGCTCTCAATGAAATGGAAACGATTCTAACAGAGAGATACGGTATGAAAATTAACAAAAGTAAAACTAAAGGACTAGTATGCAAAGGAGAGAAAAATAAATCAAAAACAAGAATACAAATATGTAACATGAACTTACAAGAGGTTAAGGATTTCTGCTACCTAGGAAGCCAAATAACGCAAGATGGGAAAAGCACAAAAGATATAAAACAAAGATTAGCACAAGGTCGTGCTACATTTAACAAGAAAAAGCAACTACTGTGCTCAAAGACCACAAACATAGAAACAAGGAAAAGATTGCTCAAAACATATGTGTGGAGCACAGCACTGTATGGCTGTGAAGTCTGGACAGTGGGAAAAGCGGACAAGAAAAAGGTAGAAGCCTTTGAAATGTGGTGCTACAGACGTATGATGAAGATATCATGGACAGATAAAGTTAAGAACGAAGAGGTACTAAAAATGGTAGGGGACGAAAGAAATATGTGGAAAACTCTAAAAAATAGGAGAGATAGGATGATAGACCACATACTACGGCATGAGGGAATAGTGCGGAATATACTAGAAGCAGAGATAGGAATAAAGAGAAGAAGAGGTAGTCCTAGGTTAGACTACTGCACACAGATAGTGAAAGATGTAGGCTGTAGGAGTTTCAGGGAAATGTGTAGGCTAGCTCAGAAGAGAAATCATTGGAGGTACGCATCCAACCAGTCCCAAGATGGATAAATTAATGACGAAGAAAGTAACTGCACTTAAACATGATATTTATTATAAGCAACTACAAGCATTGGAGGGGCAATATTCTTGAATAATGGTAATTGCATGAAAGCATTTACTGGAAAACTATTATTTCGGCAAATGTCTAAGTGTTGGGGATCTTGGCAGCCACAGGTTGCTTAACCCCCTTCAATAAATTTCGGTGAAAAAGGGCATAATATTAGAAAACAATAGAAGAAACATGATATTTATAATAAGCAACTACAAGCATTGGATGGGCAATATTCTCGAATTATGGTAATTGCGTGAAAGCATTTACTGGAAAACTATTATTTCGGCAAATGTCTAAGTGTTGGGGGATCTTGGCAGCCACAGGTTGCTTAACCCCCTTCAATAAATCTCAGTGAAATAGGGCATAATATTAGAAAACAATATAAGGGGAACCGAGCTGTATTGCTGTGTGAGAATTTCAGGGAACTATGTAGGTTAGTTTAGAAAAGAAATAAGTGCAGGTACATGTCCAACCAGTTTTGAGACGAGAAACCCAATGACGAAAAAATTAGCGCAGAAAAATCTGATGATTATTATAAACAACTAGTTGTTTGTTGTGAAATATCTGCAACTAATGTTCAAGTGTTGGGGGGAACTTGGCAGCCACAGGCTGCTTACCCCCCTTCGCAACCACTGAATGTCGGAGAAATAGGGTATATAATTGTAAAACAATAGAAGGTGACCGAACAAAACAAACATAGAACAAAAAGTTGTTGAAAGCGTATGTGTGGAGCACAGCACAGACAGTATGCCTACAAAATACGAGCAGTCTGAAAAGCAGACAGAAGAACAGTAGCGCCCTTTGAAATGCCGTGCTTCAGATGTTTGAGAATGGACAGACAAAGGTAATAACAAATAGGTTATAGAAACAGTAAGGGAACAAGGATATCTTTGGGAAAAAAATATGAGAAATAGAAGGGCAGAATACGTTCTAAGGTATTTTTGGGGAATAGTATGGGATATATGACAAGCAGAGATAGGAAAAAAGAGGTGGATGTAGACCTAGATCAGATAGTGATAGATGCAGACTGTGCAAAGTTCGGGGAAATCTGTAGGTTAGTTCAGAATAGGAAACAATGATGGTACGCGTCTAACCAGTTTCAGGACTGAAGACCCAATGATGATGAAGATATTGGTTAGATCTGCGTAGATTTTTAATTTGCAGTGCTTGTAGAATTTCATTTATGAGGGAAAGTTAGTGTGCTTAAAAATTTCCATCACCTAACAAAACTGTTAGGAAACATATGTTTGCCAAAAATTTCAAAAACCAAAACTAATGGAAAAAGTTGATTTGTACACAAAAGAAAATGTATACCCATTATTAAGTTTAACATGTGATGAAACAAAGTCTCAAAAGCAACAAACAAATGTGTCCAATAATCCCATTTTCTAGAAGTGTAAAGTAAGACAGTAGACAAGAAAAGTGATTTCGACCAAAAACAATATATTTGTACAGTATTGCCCGAAATAAACAGTACTGAAACTAAGTTGGCGGTGTTTTTATGCGTGCGCTGTCACACTCAAGTTAGCTAGTATAGACCTGTCAAGTAAACCTCAAACAAGTAATTAGTAGGGCCTAATTGTTAAAAATGGTGTTAAGTACAGAGGAGAAAGTGTTTCTGGTAGAGCATTATTTTCGTTCATACGGAATCGGCCGACGTAATGGTGCAAGTTTGCTATACGTGTCTGATCAATTCACACAAAGGTTTAATAAACGTTCTCCAAGTAATGCTGTAATTTTGAAGGTTATTGAAAAGTTTAGAAATACAGGTAGTGTATTGTGTCAACGAAAAGGAAACTCGGGGCATCCCAGGACAGTTAACAACAACAATAACCATGAACGTGTTTTTGAGCAAATCTTAGAAAATCCGAAAGTCAGCCAGGCAAGGACAGCGTTACAACTTGATTTAAAAAGAACTTCCTTTCAAAGAATCCTGAAGGAGCTGGGTACATTTTCGTATGTGATTCAGGTACATCAACAACTACATCCTCGGGATTATCGCAGTAGAGTGGAATATTGCGCCAGAATTTTCGCGTTACAGTATGAAAATCCTGAATTTTTGAAAAATGTTTGGTTTTCAGACGAAGCACATTTTCACTTGTCAGGCTATGTGAATCGTCGCACAAATCGATTTCTGGGCTTTGCCAGACCCGATGAGGTTCAAGAGGTTCCTTTACATAGTGAAAAAGTGAGTGTCTGGTGTGCTGTTTCCGGACACGGAATCATTGGTCCGTGCTTTATCGAAGAGAATGGTAGGCAAGTCACACTTAATCAACAGAGGTACAGACAAATTTTAACACGATTTATCCCTGATCTACGTCAATTCTGTCGTGCACGTAACTGGCATTTCGAAACCAATTTTTTCAGCAGGACGGGCAACTTGCCATACTGCTGCCGCAATTCGTCAATTTCTTCAAGAACATTTTCCAAGCAAATTCATATCACGATTTACTGACTTCCCTTATCCTTCACATTTTCCAGACCTCACACCTCCAGACGCATACATTTGGGGCATGGCTAAAAATGCCGTTTTCAAACGGGCACCACAAACCATCGATGAATTAAAGGATGCCGTTAGAGTCTTCTTCGCAGCCCTGAGACAACCCTTATTCAATAACATGATCAGAAACTTAGAACATCGTTATGAAGTCTGTCTCGAACGAGGAGGTGCACATTTAGAACATATAATAAAGTGTCAATAGTATGTATTTTTTAAATATACAAAACAATTACAATTTCAGTACTGTTTATTTCGGGCAATACTGTATTTTGATTGGTGTTTTGGGATGACAGCGATAAAAAGAGACTTCTGTCTGGCACCTGTTATTTTGACATTAAGCCACATGAAGAAGGAAAGAATCATAACTTCAAAAGGTTGATACTTTAGTAATTACAACTTCTAATATTTTTCAATGAAGATCTATTTGTATACATAAAGAAAAACTCTAGAAACTTCCAAGATTAACCTATAATTTTTTTTCATGTGCTTCCTTCCACTTCATTTGGCTTGAAACACGCGGCCTATATTGGTGTCTTCCCTTTTCTACAAACACCTCTTCTGTATGAGGGCCATTAGGTATATTCCACAATGTAAGTATGAGAGTCATCCGATGTTTGTAAATTAAAGATTGTAATCGTGCTGAAATTGTCAAATTGTCAACGTATATGTACGAGTGCAATGACACGTGCCATGTTAATAAAAATTTCAAAAATAGCAAACATACGTGAGAGATACACCATATCATCCATAGCTTTAAACTACAAAAACGGCCAAGACAAACTTAGTAATTAAATATTAACTCATATAACTACCAATTAAAAATTTAAATAACTAAGATATACATACCTATTCCTTTATTAAAATCGACTGCCTTCAGAGTGTTGTCTAATCCACCACTGAACGAATGGTATATATCCTAGTATAATAAATTATTTTACAATGCATACAGTAAAATAACATTATGCTAAAATTGACTACTAATGCTTACAATAAATCAAACGATATTTCTTTAGAGAACAATTAGCAAAGTGAAGTAAAAGATCCTCAGATTAATTTGCATAAAATATTTCTTTGTTTGTGGTAAGATATCGATTACGAACTGAAATACATCGTATATTTGTGTAATTTTGAATTTTTTAACTTGGTGAATTTAATCAATGTTATGTATTATTGTATAGTTGAGGTGGCTCACAGTTATGGTAGAGTTCACTACGCCTGCACTGATATATTGGTTTTTAAATTTCAAACTGCTTCCACTTCTTCAAACCGATTTACAATATTAATAGAGAATTTTCCACTCTGGGAACAAAGCATCTAACAAATTTCTACCCAACAGTGGTGTAAAATCCCTCAGATCCTACAACTGTAATACTCAAGGTACGTTCTTGGTTGTTATTTATCAAAACTTCACATTCACATACCGGCTTGATTTTTTTTGCCCGACACTAAAGTTAACTTAAAGACAATTTTTGTAAGAGCGCATTTATTGTTTCTGCAAACCTCCTTTGTGACATTACTGTTTTGCATATGCCGAAGTCAACTTCAAGTTGGATGAGTTGCCTATTTATTTGTAAGGCGATTCTATGTGGCGATTATTAACGCCTGTACATACCTGATTTAAATCGTACAAATCGTCATTCATTGAGTGTTGCTCCTTCTCGATATGTCTAAAGTTTCCCACAAGTTGTTAATTGAAGTCCTAAAGTAGATCTGTCTTGACTACAGAGTTGTGCAATGGATTGCTGTATTTCTCTCTCTAAAGAACTCAATAAATTCTTGTTGATAACAATCCTCTAACTCCAAGTTGGTTTTTTTCTGGAAGTTCCTTAAGGAAGTGCAAAAGGCAAACTGTTCTTAATCGTTATAAATAGCTGTGTACTAGGTAAATCACGCAATTCAGAAAATACATCACATTCTATTTACACAAAATAAATATTACATTAGTCAAAACTTGTTTCATTATGTACAATCGTATTACTTGTATTATCAACAATTCCTTTTTCAAAATGTAATTGGATACGATAACCTCATTAAACAAATACCCTATTAAACTAAGAGGGCTATCCTCATACCTGACGTTAACCCCTTTGTCGTAATATGAGCTCACAGTAAAACTCTTTAAGTGTGAGGGCAAAATTACAGCACTATGAAAATAAAATAAGTCCCCTTTAGTATTTTTCTTAATCTTCTTTGGGAATTAAACCACTCATAGTTTTTAAAAATCATCTTTATTTATGTTTCGATCCATGACCTAGGATCGTTGTCAAAATAATAAAAACTTCAAGTTTGACATTTCTGACATAAATTAAAGGTGACCTTGAATTATTAATGTTCGATATATTTGGTTGAGTACATTAGGAGAAAATTTTAAAGAATGATTGCCTTCAATTTGTGAGATGTACACTAATAGAAAACAAGTATCCTAAAAGAAAAATAGAGAAAGAAATGAATAAAGTCCCAAAAAATAAAGAAAAAGAAACAATGATACGCACCAAAAAATGCTCTTAATACCATCTATAAAAGGATTCTCAGAGAAAAACCAAAGAATAGGAAACAAATTCAGAATTAAAAAAGTATTTAGAACCAATAATACACTAAGAGCACAATTAACAAAAACAAAACCCAAAAACGCAATACAAAGTTCAAAAAACTGCATCTACAAAATACCGTGCGAATGTAACAAGTTTTATATAGGGGAAAGTTCCAGACCGTTTGAAGTCCGATTAAAAGAACATAAATCATATATAAAAAATAGAAAATTTGAAAAATCCATGATTTGCCAACATGCATGAGACTCCAGTTGTAAAATAAAATGGGCGGAAGCAAAAATTATCGAAAAAGAAGAAAACCATCAAAAACGCAAAATCAAAGAAGCTGTTTATATAACCCTCCATAAAAATAACTGCGTAGCAAACGAATCTGTGACTTTCAGTAAGCAATGGATTCCATTACTAAAAGAAATAACAAATGAAAATCAAATGCCCACAATATCTAAGTAGCATTGCAAGTTTTTTCTGGGTTTTCCTTGCGATATTAACATGAAATACAGCTTACATCCTTGATTTCTATTTATACATACAACAACTAATTACTAACAATAAGCATATTAGCAGCCCTCGGCTGCTTAAGCCTTACGGTAACGTAATCACACACTTCTTTAATAACCATCCTCTCAACCGTATAAATATAAACATGTTAAAAAATGTTTTCCAAACCTCAAATTATTGAATTTATTTAAAATTACCAATAAAAATTATTCAGCTGATTGCACGTTAAGCGTATTGGCTACCTAAAAAGTCGGTCACAGGCCGCAACACAAATTGAAGGCAATCATTCTTTTAAACTTTAAAATATTCACCTAATGTATTCAAATCAAATATATCGAACATCAGTAAAAATCAAAGTCACCTTTTTATTATTTTGATGATTCTAGGTCATGGATCGAAACGTAAATAAAGATGATTTTTAAAAACTATGAGTGGTTTAATTCCCAAAGAAAATTAAGAAAAATACTAAACAAACCATAACAAACATACAGGGAGTATTTACCAGTCCCCTTTACTTTGTACAACATAGTCTGGTCATCTGTAAATTAATTATCCTTTTCTACCTAAATAAATTTTCGTCTACATCTAAAGTCCCATATTATTTTCAGTTTATTAATTCATATAAATATAAACACTCCAAAGCACAAAAAAATTAAAAGAAACATCACCAATAACCATCACAAAATGTTTTTATAAAATTTGTTTCCTGGTAACTATTCTTCAGCAGGTATCTGCAAACCAGCCCTTGAAGATGATGCCGTCAAGTACGGCTCTAGTCCAAGGAACAGCTCCCAGGTTAAATCAGCATTCTTCTCTGTCTGCTGCTATCCCAAAGTCTCTCTTCATTTACAATTAACCAAATGCATCCAACTTCCAAAACTTCTACACCGTATTCCCATTTATAACGAACTAATCAATGATTGTTGCCTTCAACATTAAATTCCAATTTTTACCAATTGTCATACATTCCAATACCCAAAATAGTAGTTGTTTGTACTTACATACTTCGAATACGCTTCACTTAGAATTCTCTATTCATTTTCAGATGTTAAGTAAGTAAACTCATCATCACACCACACTAACTTGTGTGCAATTACTATTAATTATATAAAATCACTTAATACATTCACTAGAAGTAACTTCGTAGGCAAGCGAAGAACGTAAGAATAAGAGAATCAGAGAACGTCACCCTCCACTGAGGTGGTTATATAGGGCCCATGTACCCCCTGGTTTTCCAAGTTTTAACATGTAGAACTACAACTGACAACACATTTCCTAAAATTTCCGGCCAAACTGTCACTCATCTTGACATAAACTTCCAACGGCTCTCAGCTTTCTTTGAAATACGCTGCACAAACAGCTAAAATTACATGGAACACCTTCGAAAACCGTCAACCCTCCGAGCTTTTCAGGGAAACTCGCCTCAACGCCTTCCAAACTAAACAAAACATACATCTCTCTTTCTCCTATATTTTGTTTTTTCTTATTTGTGCTCCCTTCTTACAAATCCCCGGTTGTATATCACCTACCTAACTTTGAAACTGTTGTGTGTATATCTGAAACGTCCAATCACATTGCTCCAATTCTCTCCTACAGGTTGTTCAGGTTGTGGATCAACACCCCTTTGTTGTCCTCATTCGTCTATTACTGCTCTGCTTAGTTGAACCAATATTTGAGTACAGTTACACCTCGTTTTCCATAAATTACTTCGTGCTTCTTCATTTTATATGCCTTGAATCTCGCAACTCAAAATTGTACCAGAATTGTACCAAAATATAATTGTCGACGCTGATTATGAATTGTTCTCTTGACCCAGATTTGAAATATTATCATCAATGCATTCGAAATATTCAGAAATGTACCACAAATTCGAAATGTTATATCACAGATTCGAATTATTATATCACAGATTCGAAGTATTCAGAAATGTACCACTAATTCGGCAAAAGAAGTCTTCGTAATCGTTGCACTACTATCACTGTAACACACACTTGATATTTTATTAAATATTAAATTACGCGTGACTTTCTGGTTAGCAGTGACGCAGCGTCGCCTTGCATGAGTTGTGAACTGCCTCGTCTTATCATTGCTCTGCGTTAATATAGGCTCTTCCCACTTAGATGTGGGCTGGATTTTCAAGCAGTTTTGCCAATATCTCAACCAACCAGGCCTTTAATATTTCCTGCATTTCGAAGTTGTTTCTGATGTAATTTCTTCGGTTTTCCATGTAAGGTTTATTTGCTATAGATACCTTGTTATCTTTGCCAGACGTTGTTTTGTATAGATATCGCCTTTTGGATAATTGAACAAAATAAATGATGTAACTTCAATGCTATTTTCGTTTATGTATTTTTATGCGTGTTTGAAACTGCGTTTTCTTATCAAAAATGTTTATTATTTCCGCGTAATTGCATAAAGCTTTGTTAGGTTTTATCTTTTATCTTCGTATTTGTTTTATAACTAATTAGACACTTCTCAACTCATGTTTAATTACATGTACTATCATTTCTCTTGAATACGAATTCTATTGTTGAAAGGTATGCTCACTGGCATTACTTAAAATTAATAACGGTCTATATACAGAGTGTTAAATGCTTGCTATTTATATAATATACAAATTACCCATTTTTCTGCTAAATACGCTTTCTATTGTTGTAAGATATGCTTATTTGCATCGCTTAAAGCTAATTACGGTCTATATACAGGGTGTTAAATGCTTGCTATTTACATAATGTACGAATTACTTAATTTTCTGCTAAATGAATGCAGTTTTCTGATTCTTATTGCAATTTCTGGATTCTACACGACCCTTGCAGCTCAATACACCCTTAAACAACCCCTTATCATATATCATATATCATATATATATATATATATATATATATATATATATTATAATGTTTGAGGGAGCTACCAAGGGTTCTAAGGGTTGTTTAGTACAAGGTAGTGTATGCCAAGTAAAATAATCCATATATTTGATCACATAATGTAAAAATGTATGTTTGCCGTATTTTACATATACTAAAATACAATTCAAAATGGTAGTTGAAATATAAGTGCCAAAAGGTAAATTAAAATGACTAAATGACGTAGTAAGATGCACAGTACTCAAGGGTTTATACCGAGTTTGAATTTTATAGGCCATTGAAAGTACATTTGCCGTCCAAAAAACCGGATGCGTCTATGGATGTTCACTATCAACCACGCATCCAGGTTCAAGTGTGATTTATTTTGGTTTTTTATTTTAAATAGAATCAACTTTTGGACAAAATTTGTAAGTTCAAAATTATTAGTTATAACAACGTCAAATGTGATTGAAGGACTGTAAATATTTAGGACCAATACTAGAATTTTATGTGAATTATGAAAGTGTAAAAAGACATGAATTATGGTATGTGCGACACAAACGTAGTGTTTGAATATTATTGGACGATTTTAGTTATGTACTTTATAATTTAGTAGGCAAGAAATGTTATAATGGTCGCCTTGGAAAGAAAACAAGGGGAGATTATTTCGAAAAATTTTGGTATAAAGACGTGTTTTCATAGAACTGCGCTAATTTGTGTACGATTTAAAGAGATTATTTCAAAAAATTTTTGTATAAAGACGTGTTTTCATAGAACTGTGCTAATTTGTGTAACGATTTTAAAAGTTAATAAACGTGTTTGATTTTTGAATAGTTTTGATTGAGTAAAGAAGGGTAAAGAGCAGCAGCGAAATATAAATAAGCAACAGCGACGATAATAAAAGGTGTAAAGATTGGTAATAGTGCGACGGCGAAGCGACGAATAATTGAATAGATTTGGAACGATATTGGGAAAGGCGGAAGGAAAATCGAGTGGTTATACATAGGGACGAAGTTGAATTTGGATAGAGATTAAAAGGCGGAAGGACATAGAGTGGTTATATAAGCGACGGCGAAGCGACCAATATTTAAATAGATTTGGGATTGATTTGGATAGCGATTTAAAGGCAGAAGGACATAGGGTGGTTATTTAAAGGAACGAAGATCGATTTGGATAGAGATTTATAGGTAGCAGGACATCGAGTGGGTAGATAAAGGAACGAAGATTGATTTGGATAAAGATTTATAGCGGGGCATCGAGTAATTTGAAACAGGACGGATTAATTGAGAACACGAGGAGCGAAATTAGGAGAGCAACAATTGGTAGTGGAGGATTCAAAGCAGAAATTAGGACAGAAGAATTAGCGCAGGGGAAGTAACATAAACGGGTATTCCAAATTCTAAATTAGGGTTAATTATTTCAGATATTGGGGAGCATCTAAAATTTAAGAACGACACCTGGAGGCGATACGAAAATTCTATCAGATAGTACAACCGTGTAAAGACGCATACGTCTACGAGGATCTTGAACCAGCAGTAAGAGAGGCCGAGAACGAAGTGTAATCCAGGTGAGTGCTGAAATATCTTAAAACGTCAAAAAAGTCATAAATTTGTGGTAGTAAATTAATTTGGCACAAGGCAATGTTGATCGTAATAAAAATTTGGCATATACAAAAGTAGATTAAAAATTTAGTACTAAAACAAAAGAGTGTGCAGTTTGGTTGGGCATTGCACATCTACTTATAACGGAACTCACTATAAGTAGGTGAACACCCTGAGAATTAAGAGCTTAAATAGTCGAGGCATTGTAATAAACAGTTTGATTAAAGAACCAACCAAATGTTGCAAGTACGGAGCGTGCATTAGGTGTGCACGTTACATAAAAGGCGCGACAAAAAAGTGTGAAATAAAATAAATAAAGAAATAGAAAAAGAAGAAAGGGGGAGTTAGAGAGAGAGTAGATCAGTAAAATATATATATATATATATATATATATATATATATATATAAAAGAAGCAGTGATAGGAAAAAAGAGAATTAGAGGTAGACCTAGGTTGGACTATTGCACACAGATAGTGAAAGATGTAGTCTGTGGGAATTTCAGGAAAATGTAATGGCTAGCTCAGAATAGAAATCAAAGGAGGTACACGTCCAACCAGTTCGAAGATGGAAAACCTAATGACGAAAAAATAACTGAACTTAAACCTGAGGATTATTATAAGCAACTACAGGTATTGGTTCTGCAATATTCGCAACTAATATTAATTGTGCGAAGGCATTTACGGGAAAACTATTAATTCAGCAAATGTACAAATGTTGGGGGATCTTGGCAGCCACATGCTGCTTAACCCCTTCACATAACACTGAATCTCTGTAAAATAGCACATATAATTAGAAAACAACATAAGGGGAACTGAGCTGTATCTAGGCTGTGGGAATTTCAGGGAACGATGTAGGCTAGGTCAGAATAGAAATAAGTGAAGGTACACGTCTAACCAGTTTCAAGATGGAAAACCTAATTACTAAAAATTGCACTTAAATCTGATGATTATTATAAACAACTACAGGTGTTGGTTTTGAAATATTTTTAACTAATATTGATTGTTCGAAAGAATATATTGGAAAACTATTAATTCGGCAAATGTTTGAGTGTTGGGGGGGATCTTGGTAGCCACAGGCTGTTTTAACCTCCTTCACATACCACTGAATATCAGGGAAATAGGATATATATTTGTAAAACATTAGAAGGGAAACCGAACTACATCTAACAAGAAAGAGCAGCGACTATGTGCGAGACAACAAACATAGAAACAAGGAGAAAATTGTTGAAAGCATATGTGGAAAAACAAAAAAAATAGAAGAAACAGAAGAACAGGATGCGTTCTAAGACATTTTTGGGAAATAGTGCAGGATATATTACAAGCAGAGATAGGAAAAAAAAGATAGAGGTAGGCCTGGATCAGACTAGTGCATGCAGACAGTGAAAGCTGGAGACTGTGCAAATTTCAGGGAAATGAGTAGGTTAGCTCAGAATAGGAAACAATGGAGGTACGCGTCTAACCAGTTCCAGGTCTGAAGACCTAATGACGATGACTTTCACCTGTTTTATTGACACCTTTGATAATTAATGAACCCCTTTCTGCTATTGTTGGATATTAGAGTGATGTTATTTCCAATAACATGAAACTATATTGTCATCCTTAAGCACACACACACATGTTTTCCTAGTTAATGTTGGCAGCTATCAATTTTGCCCCATCTAGCACAGGCCCTCGTATAACAAAGTACATCAAAAATTGCATTATATTAAAGAGTTATGTAAATCTCTATTGTAGTTTGTTGCACACATGTTTGTGCTCGATTAGGCAAAGCTGAAAGATGCTACAACCCCCTTTAGTAATTAATCAATAAAATTTTATTTTCACAAATTAAAAAAATTGAAGTCCAGATATCCCCTTGTTTGGTTGGCGGTAGCAAATGAATAAAAGTTATTTGTCTCAAACTTAGTTCGTATATCGTACGATCCCGATGGTCAAAAATGTTTATCATGGTCATTGATCAACATTTTTAAATATCCAATATCATATCCTTAGCTTCAAGAATAAGGTGCTAAGTTGTGTTTTATAGTATTAACGAACTATGTTTTAAAACATATAATATTAACGACTAAAATTTATTTCTTTTACACCTTTAATTCTACAAATTATATGATGTACCGGTAAGTTTTCAAAAAATAGGATCGATATACTACAAAATAATTCAATTTACATTTATGTAAAATCAATAGCCCTATCCTATGCTCGTGTTATCAATTCATAGCCAAAATATGAGTGTAACTAGCTTATTTGTACACATCCACTCAGTAATGATGTACATAGACTATTCATATATACTGAAAATATCTTTAATTTTAATATTTACCTTAAAACAGCAATCCAATACTGGACTTCCATGGCAATACTTATATCGCATGTTATTAGATAAAACATCATATAGTCTAACGGTACCATCCCAAGAACTCGCTATCATAAACTGGGTGGTGGTGGGACAAAAGTTTACAGCTGAAATTGTATCATCAGGTGGAGATTTTAATTTATATTCAGTTGGTGTCGGTTTAAGAAGCATTGTAAGTAATTGCTGTTTTTAAACACTAAATGAAATTGCTCCAATATTCTCTTAGTATAAGCTTAATAAAATTATACCAAAAGGACAAATTAAACCAAAATATTTTAAAAAATATTAAGGTTTAATAATATTTACCACTTTAGAATATGCGTATACAACGCTGACAATATTTTCAAGTTTTTGTGTGTGTCAACGGGAATATACGAATTCACTTCCACTCTACTTCTGCTAGATACCATTATAACCAAATCAATCTCTGTTTCTACAAATTAGTCAACCAATTAATTGTGGAACTATAATTATGTTAGATTCAATTTTCCTACTCATTAGCAAGTGTAACGGTAAACAACTATTTGTTAAAAGTATCTTTCAATAATATTTATAAAAGTAAGTGTGCTATCTTAAGTGGGATTATTGACGATTACGGGGTGTAGATCTTTTAATAAGACACGAATAACATTTATTATCGTATAGTTAAGAGACCACATGCCATGCGCTCTTGTTCATATACCAAATACGCCTATACTTAACAATAATCCGGCGTGTGCCCTGATAACCAATCTGATATATTACAAGATAATTTAAAATACAAAAATGATCATATGGGATTCTTACCATTTGTTTAAATTTATAAGTTAGCGCAACAGATACTTTTCACTTTATTTGTATGAACTTAATGTTAAAAAAGAAGAAATATTTAATTTATTAACCAATAAATAAATAATTTATTATTATTATTTTCTTCGTACATAAAAAACCTATTTATTCTATATTCTTAGGTAAGTAATGTGTTTACAAATTAGTTGTTTTTGTTAACACCATAGTCAGTTATTTATAAATATATCTCTGATTATTCAACAATTCAGATATATTATCGCACATCAGTTCCCCGATATATCGAAAGTAAATAATTTATGGAATTCCATGTAGTTTCTTGATTTGCTTATGTTGGTAAACTATTTGGTTAGATTGCAGTTGACAGGTTAGAATTTTGACAATTTGATCATCATTGCCTGTTTGGATTGGAATAATAACTGGGTTTGGTGGTTGGTTATATACAAACTTTGCAGGATAAAAAGGATCTTTTATTATTCTGTAATGGAGACATATGATGTAATCGTAAATCAACCAGTTGTCATTGATAATGTGAGTGATCCAGTATTTTAAATTGTATATTTAAATTTTTTAACAGGGATCCGGTGTAATTAAAGCAGGTTTTGCTGGTGATCAAATACCAAAATGCAGATTTCCAAACTAGTACGTATAATTTGCTATTTTTGATATGATTTTAATTTTTCAATTTTAGTATCGGACGACCAAAACATGTTCGTGTAATGGCTGGTGCTTTAGAGCGAGACGTGTTTATTGGACCAAAAGCTGAAGAACATAGAGGTTTATTAGCTATTAGATATCCAATGGAACATGGCATTGTTACAGACTGGAATGACATGGAAAAAATATGGAGTTATATATATAGTAAAGAACAGTTATCTACATTTGCTGAAGAGCATCCTGTTTTACTCACAGAAGCCCCTTTAAATCCTAGACCAAACAGAGAAAAATCTGCTGAAATATTGTTTGAATCATTTAACGTGCCCGCTCTTTTTATTTCAATGCAAGCGGTACTTAGCTTGTAAGTACTACAGAATTTTTAGTACTTTGTGTTTAATGTACATTTTGCAGATATTCGACTGGTCGTACAACTGGTGTAGTGTTAGATTCAGGTGATGGAGTTACACATGCGGTACCTATTTATGAAGGATTTGCTATGCCTCATAGTATTATGCGTGTAGATGTTGCAGGCCGTGATGTTTCTCGCTATTTAAGGTTTGTATTGAAATTTGCTTCATGTTATAAAGGAACAGCCTATAGTCAGATTTATGGTTTTTGTAGAATATCCACTCTGTTAAAAAACGATACTCTAGAAAATTCATAAAATAAATATCTAGATGGAAGTGTTCAATTTATTACTTTGTGAAAGTGAAGTATTGATATCATTTATTCTGTGAGGGATCCACTTTAACCTCCCACTTATTCATTTACCAGTCCATCTTATGTGTAAAAAAATGTAATTTTATAAAATTCAAAATTTCTATTATTCAATAATTCAAACAATTCAGTGTAGCACTTCCTGTCAGACGTTTAACAACATCACTTATAAGATACTAAACAAAGGCAATGAGTATCATTCCCATTTTGTGAACAGTCTTTACTCCACGATATTACAGGTCGGAGATTAAAAAATAAGTTAAAAAATCGAAGTTTTAGATTGTTTTAGTAATATTGACTTGATAGATTTGATCAATAAAACCTGCACTATGGTTATACAAATGTATAAGATACATCAACCATCTAAAATATTTAAAAAAAATTAACTTGGATCAGACGAATCAGTTTTAATGTTTTCTAATGAGAATATAAATAAGGCATCTAAAAGGAACACCCTTGATATGCTCAGTATACAGAGGTGATTTATGATATCGAGCGAAAATTTCATCACATGATTCCTATCAGTAATTCAAATAAAAAACTTCAAGTAAACATATGTCCGAAAATGCCTTCTAACGGAACTGTAGCCGTTCAAAGTTTATTACATGTTAAATGTGTATGACTTGAAGACAATAATTAAGGTACTAATTTAAAATAATAACGCCTGGGATTAAACTGGAAGTAAGTGTTTGAAGTGTCCTCATTCGGCACGAATACAAACGTCGGACGTCGAATTACTGACTCTAGCCAGCACATCAGGATCATTTCTTATTTCATTTGCGATGTTCGATATTCCTTCCGGCAACTACACGCGTGTTGCTATTGGCACCTTGTAAATAAATTGCTTCATATGTCCCCATAGATAAAAATCTAGTGGGTTCAAAACTGGGCACCTTGGCGGCCAGACAACTGGACCTTCGTAGCCAATCCATTTCCTAGGGAAACAAACGTTTGACCATGTGGTCGCTGCCCTTGCTCTAGTTGTATGTGGATTCTCTAAAGACCAGTAATGTTCATTGTGTCTATTATTGATACTGTTTTTTTATAAAGGTGACTTTGTTTGACCATAACAGATTTGAAATAAAATTGACGCTGTCAATGATTTGATATAATAAGTACCGGCAAAATAATATTTGCTGTTGAGCATATTCCGGATGCAGCACTTGCATATATTAGAAGTGCTAAGAGTGCAAAGATCTCGCAATGCAATTCTCGCCGTACAAAATTCTGGGGTGGCTCCAAAGTATTTGCGATATGTCGAGTGCTGACTGTGGGATCATTGATCACTGCATCTATCACATCTTCTTTGTTGTGTACATTTACTTGCTTGGCACCTCCAGTTTTTCGAAGAACAGGAGTTTGTGTTTCTTGAAGTCTTTGAAAGACTAACGTTTTGTGATTTGGTTGCCATTTGTCTGGAAATACTCATTTTATTCACGGTTAATTAATTTTGAAGTCAGATATATTTGAAGGACAAAATTATTCACGTTTAAACCCAATGTAGTAACTTCAAGTGGAGCATTTGGAATGTGGACAGTGGAGTTAACCTGAAAATCTTTAGATTATCAAACTTGAATACTGTTTTGAGCTTTTCTTGTTTTATTTCGGGTTATGCTTGATAAATATATACATGCGAGCTTGTAAATATAAATTGTTATTGGTTCGTAGAGTCGCGGAATTAGTTTGTTTACATCTACGCCTAATATTACTTAAATGTTCGAAATTTTTGAAACGCTAAGAAAGATGTGCATAATAATTTAAACACAAGCTTTGTATGTAGGATGTAGTGGTAGTTAATTTCTTTGTGTAAAGTTCGTATTTTTTTTATGGAGATTGGAATGGCGAAAGACGAAGCTGGCATTGTGCTGTTTTTATAGTATTGTTGTTAAGGGCATTTCCAAATGGATGGGAAACTCATGAAACTAGGACACCTGCACTGATAAACAAGTTGTTATCCAATTTAAAAATAACATTTATTCTGAATTCTTATCTCTTATTTATAACTTAGAAATTGTATCAAGTTTATTTTTTGCAAGAGATGTTTTAAATGAAATCCCAAGCTTTTAACCTTATAAAAATTCAATATTTACGATGCATTTTCAACTTATTTTTTAAAGGCTCCTGTGTGTCTGTTTTATTTTATTGTATTTCCACTTATACGTAATTTTGTAAAAGATGTTTTCCTCTTTCAATTGCTCTTGTTTATACCTGTTTATACCTTTTGGACATTCATGATTGCTGCAAAATGTATTACGTAGCCCTTACTTAATTAAATAGTAAGATTTAAATAAATGCAAACTTCTACACATGGCTTTAAAAGTTATAGCACTTACCGTTTAGTCTTTGACGACAAGCTTTTCTCAGCGTTGTTTCCTTAAGATTTGGTACTGGCTTTGCTGAAAGGTAATGCCCTATGGGAATGGTAAGAGAGGTTGGATTAAATAACGAGCACTACTTCAAAGGCACCCTGAGACTGACACTCCTACAAAACACAATAGTTTGAGTAGATTCTCGATACTGAAGTGTTTGACGGTGGTTCATGTAAATCACCTCACGCTATACAACACTATATTCATAACTCTCGTGATTTGATCATTGAAATTGGCTGTCCTACAACCAATTGAAATAGGGAACCTCAACGTTTCGATATGCGTGTCCACAGTCATTCCCCGAGAACGATAAAAATACCCAAAATTAACTTGGCATATTTATACTTATTAAATCATTCTAAACCTACGATGTAACTATTAATTTATAATGTGTAAGAATCGGATTAAAAAAACAAGGGGAATTTTTTTAATTTTTAAACTAAATACAGTAAATTTAATAACTGAAAAAAATGGAAACTGGTTATCCAATATTTGAAAAGGCATGTTACACGTTAATTCTTTTAACATGTAGCAAACGGTATTCCATCAATATTTTACATCCGCTATCAATATGAATTATTTAAAACTACTATTGTTTATCTATATGTTTGCAATAGTTAACTTAAACTATTACCAAATTTTTTTTTGTATTTTTAGGTTATTGCTTCGGAAAGAAGGAATTAATTTCCGTACAACTGCTGAATTTGAAACAGTCCGCACAATTAAAGAAAAAGCATGTTATCTAGCTAATAATCCTCCGAAACAAGAAAGTGTCGAAATTGAACCTATTAGTTACACATTACCCGATGGAAATTGTATACAAATTGGTGCTGCAAGGTTTAGAGCTCCCGAGGTACTATTTCGACCTGATCTTATTGGAGAAGAATGTGAAGGGTTACATGAAGTACTTATGTTTTCTATTCAAAAATCTGATTTAGATCTGCGTAAAGTTTTATTTAAAAATATAGTATTATCAGGTGGATCCACTTTATTTAAGGTAATTTAAATTGAGCAACTAAATATGACAGTTAAAAGTTATATGTTGCAGGGTTTTGGCGATCGTTTATTAGCTGAAATAAAGAAATTATCCCCGTCAGATGTACAAATTAAGGTAATGTCTTAACGTTTTTGTATACAGGGTGGCATTAGTTGTGTCGTTAAATTTAGGAGGTGATAGAGATTGATTAGCTAAACAAAAAACCTATAAGGCCTTTTATTCTTGTAATGCTTTTTAAATTTCCGACCTAAGTGAACTTAAGTAAAAGTTTTAAGATTGCTGTTTTGTCATATGTATTATAAGAAACAACTTACGTGTGCGAGTGCTATCCTGAATCACAGAATAGGAAACTGAGGATACACGTCTCATCATTATTGAAAACCTGATATGATGTGATTATTATCTAAACATGCAACTTTTAGAAAAAAATTTTAACTTATTTCTAAAGTGCCTTGAGTTATTTCCTTTGGCGGCAAAAGTGCACTCTATTTCACTAATTTAAGTTTGCTGAAGGTCACAACTTAATTGGTCGACTTTAAAGCATGATTTAATGGTATATATTATATTTGTGACCTAGTCAACATTGCAGTGGTTTTAAAACAATTTTAATGCTCTTCTTGTGTGTCCATTTGTAGCTAAACTGTTTGCTTTAGACACCAGGTTTATTAACAATTTTTGTCTTATCGGTCTCTGCACTCCCTTTAAATTAATGACATAAAACTAATGCCACCCTGTATATAAGTGCACGAAATTGGATACTTTGCATGTTAGCAACAAATGAAAGAAATTTGGTAACTTGCATCTGTATGAAATTTACAATTACAGTTGATAAACACTGCATTTTTTCAACAGCCACTTACTATTGGCATTTAACATTTTAAGCAATTAAAACGTTAAAATATTGTAAGGTGGAAGCGTACTGTAACTCACCTATATAAGAACAAGGAGTGTTTCAATAATGTACGATTATTTCCTCTCATATTAAAAATACACAGAGAACGAGTTGAGCATCTTTATTTTTCAACGAACACAAGAATATTGAATTTAACAACCACTGAAAGGTGAGGTGTGAGAGCACAAAGGCACTCTGACTATCTCATACTTTAACCCTCTAACTGTACATTCTGAGGGATTTACTAAAACAATAATAAAATTCAAATAGCAATTCGGTGACGTAACATGTTACCTCCCTTGAAATTAGTAATTTCAAAAAAGCAAAACAAACTTAAAAGCTAAACACTCATTTGTATGCTTCTAACAAATTCATTATTTTAATACAATGTGCTTGAGTTAAAAGTACAAACGTGTTTCTTAATATTATTAAAATTTATTAATTTGTGCATTAAGCCTTAATCAGTAATTAGTCAGTATCGATAAGTTGAGCACACAATTTCACAATGGGCTTTTTTTTCACACCACTTGAGTGCAAATATTAACTATCCGCACTTCATCATCCACTCCTGGATGCATTTTGTTATGCACCCCAGCTTCCATAGGGGAGATGGAGCCTTGTCTTTCAAGATGCTAACAAAATGACCAGAAACCAAAGAAAAATCTCTAGGAACCTACCATTTGTTTTTACAGTTTTAATATGAACATTTCAAAGATATCAATTATTCGAACTAATTTATAAAAATGGAATGTTTTGCGAAAATGCACTGTACGAATTCATGTAACATTAACGTTATAACCACTAATCGTATATTAAGTACTGTAGCCTCATGTACTTTTACCTGGCATTTTGTATTAAATAATTTCGGTTTAAAATTAACGTCATTTAAGAAACAGTGGCATATGATCACAGATTATTTTTTATTAAATCAGAAGGGCGTTGTTGCCCCCCTCCCACCGCCCCCCGAAATAATATCAGCAGGATTGTTGTTAGTGTCAATGTGATACCATGATATATCTTGAATTTCCATTATTCGATTTGCGACGAAAGATTTCCAACAACTGGAACACAATTTAATCCAACACAGAGCAATTGTTGAATTTGTATAGTAATTAATTACCAAAAATTTCATATTAGATGAACTTAATACCTTTGCCACTAACTCTGCTAGTAAAAGAGATGAGATTGTTTTGAGAAGTGACACTCCTGATTTTGCACATACAATTCTGCAATTAATGCTATTGTTACACATAATTTCTCAAAAGAAAACACAATCTCCGTATGCTGGTTCACTAGCATCGAAGAAACTGTGTATTTCAATACGTAACTTGTCCCAAAAAACTGATATTCAACATGACATTCAATTGAGAACAAAATTCTTTCCAACGTGCATGAAGCACACTGGGAATTACCTCATCCCAACCAGTTTTAATTTTCCACAAATCTTGCATTAATAATCTAGAAATTGTAATAATAGAACCGTACAATCTCAGTGGATTAAATATTTAATAAATATGACTTAAAATTATACGTTTTGTAACGTGCAGTTTGTTACAATTTAATTGTGTATTATATAGTGTCGCATCTTTTTATAGCATACCAACAGACACCCAAAGTTTTTAAACTGCCATCCATATTACATCGAATAATTAGATTTTGTTGATCGGATTCATATTATTTTAAGAGATAAGCGTTACTGAAATTCTATTTTTGTAATGGGAAACCCACCCGAGTTCATAACCTTTATGATTTTGTTGCACAATTGCAACAGTCCATCTTAATTATTACTATCTGTAATTAAATCATCCATGTAAAAGTCATTGATAATCATTCTATACAAATTTGGATACAAACCTGCATATGGCAATGCAAGCTCAAACAGACATTTTGTAGCAATAAGCAACGTGGGTCGCATACCATACATTAACATTTTCAATTCAATCCTAATGTCTTCATCGCCTGAAAATCGATATAATATTCTTTGATAAAGCATGTCTTCAGGGTTTATCAGAATTTGTCGCTGCTTTTGTATTATATATGAACAGAACAAATTTATAAAATCGGAAGCGATTAAGAATGCTAAAAAGGTCATTTTGTATACCGGACTTAACATTAAAATATCATTGAATGAAACATTTGTTGTAGATTTGCAGGATGCATCAAAGACGATACGGATTGTAGATGTCAGGCTGTTGTCTTTGTAGACTACACGGTAAGGCATATAATAACTTTCACCCAAACAGATATTTATACCCGCTATTTGGGTCATATGACGGATCTTTAAATATTTTGACATAAAACTATTGAAATCTATTTTAATTTCAGGTCTTTTTGTACTTAACCTTTTTTGAGACTTAAATATCTTTCACAGTAAAGATGCAATAAATTGATCTGAATTATCATGCTTTATAATGTAATTCACAATCTTTTTGTTCTTTAGAATTTGGGGCAGTTTTAGGTATGCGCTCAATTTCTCAAAATTTAGCACTATTTTTTGAGATTTGTTTTTATGTATTTAAGTTGCATATTGCAGTGGTAAATGATTCGATAGAAGTAATACCTGGAATTTGTGCTTACAGTATCCATCTAAAGACTGATTTTTAAAGAATAATACTTTCATCTCCTATTTGTATTTGCTCCATGCTGTAAACACTTGAGTCCCAATTAATATATAAATTTCTCGCGAAATATAATATAGTGGGTCTGCAAGTTACCTGTGATTTGGAATATCCATGAAACATGACTCGAAGGATTTTATTGGAAGATCCACTGAGATTTTATTTAAAACATAACAATCTAAATCAATTGAACCTGTTGTATTTCGATTTGATTTTTGTTTAAGTTAGTAAGTTGCTGCTAGTTGCTTTATTACTTATGCCGCTAATGTGAAGTTTAGTTTGTTCTGTTTTTAAATTAAGATGTACTGATCTTTACGAATTATGTTAATTTGCGAAGTCGAATCAAGTAAGGTCCGTGCATCACTGCAGAAACCCCTGCCGTCCTCGATTTCTATAATGAAGGTAGCTAACACAACACTACAAGGATTCTGTACAGCGTGAAGTGAATGTTTTTGTTCACTTGAACTTTGAGATTCAGTATTAGATTGTGCCAGGTTGATACTTGAACGATCAACATTAACGTATTCATTTATTGACTTTTCCAATCACTGTAGGCTCTAAATGCAAAATGTTTTGTGCACATTTTTACATCCATAAGATTTACAATTTAAAATTGTAAAATAGCCTGATCTCAAGCAATTAAGACACGACTATTTAACTCGAG
Organism: Platerodrilus igneus; assembly: GCA_036346225.1. Taxonomy (NCBI): domain Eukaryota; kingdom Metazoa; phylum Arthropoda; class Insecta; order Coleoptera; family Lycidae; genus Platerodrilus; species Platerodrilus igneus. The sequence continues at coordinate 12,638,138 of JARFIW010000170.1, read as the reverse complement.
CTCTTTCTATATGCGAATTAACGGGCAATTTTAATGATGGACATTTATTAGTGAAATGATAATTTTTAGTGCAATAATTACAGTTGCCTGATTTGTGCATATAAGTATTTCCAAAAGGTATCTGCACTACTTACAATTCCATTCTCAAATTATTTACACATAAGAGAGTGCATTCGTCTAATCTCAGTTTTGACTTTCGCACGTTGTGATTTAAATTGTAATAGAGCCATCGGATGCAAGGATATCTTTTAAACTTTGTCCATAGTCTGGTTTTTTCTTTGAGATTGTAAATAATTGATCCATTGAACCAAGTGAGATAGATAAGGTGAGAGGAAAAAATAAGAGAAATAGAAGGGCAGGATACGTTCTAGGGCATTTTTGGGGAATAGTGCAGAATATATTACAAGCAGAGATAGGAAAAAGGAGGTAGAGGTAGACTTAGATCAGACTATTGCACATAGAAAGTGAAAAATGTAGACTTTGGAAATTTCAAGGAAATGTGCAAGTTAGCACAGAATAGAAAAAAAATGAGGGTACGCATCTAACCAGTTCCAGGACTGAAGACCTAATGATGAAGAATGAAAATTAAGTATAAAAGAATAGCAGATGATCACATGTTATCTGTTTTGAGGTTTAATGTGAATAAGATCTTAAATTTTGATTAAAATTCTGAATTTTTATATTTAGGTGAAGAACCACAAATTGTGGCCTTATTCTTGATTAATAAATTTATGTTGCTTACTGATTTAAACTAAGAATAGAAACTGAGTCTGTTCCTTTTCTTTGAGCTTAAGGTTGATGAAACAACGGGTTTCTGCGTTTTCCCTGGACTTTTAGTTTTAGCAGTATAAATGACTTTGTCTTTAACTATATCAAAACAAAATCGCCCCTCGAATCATTCTCATGCACAAAATGCTGACTATCTTCCCGAGTTAGCCATATTGACTTACACTGAATTTACTATTATCCGATTGTCATTTATCTTTACCCTGGACTATTTTTATATTTAGAAAACCCCTTTGTACTTCAGGGATATTAAGTATTAAAATATTGCCTTTGGCAAAGGCTTACCCAAATTTTGTTCCATCTTCTCCTGGTACATTTTTGGTCACCCTAATGGGACAATATACATTACACCTGCACCGGCAACATGTGGGGCCGATTACGTTTCACTATATATATATATAGAATGCTGTGATTCCTCTCATATCTCTAGGTACTGGCCCTTTCAAAAAAAAACATTCGAGCCCCACAGTTTGGGCGTCAAGAATGCTGTGAAACCTTATAAATCACCTGGTCCGTTGATTCCTTCTGTTAATCGCCTCGGCTGCTCTTCTAGATAACTTCCATTCTCAATCATAAAAATTAAACAACACATTCCTACCACAAACATCAACGTTAACTCTATTTACATCAATATTCAGAATACATTAAATTTTCAAATTAAATTTGAACATAAAATTCAGTTTTAAAAGAATTTCGGATTAATTTTATTATCATTTTACTGTGCATCCAAAATTAAAGTCCTTGTTGGATGCCTACTAATTAATATAACAATATAAGCAGACCGGAGTCTGAGTATAAAGGGAGCATCTACCACCCCTTTACGTTAATTAACCAGGTTTGTCTAATTGAGCTCAAAGACCTACCCAAAGTTTCATCCTATTCCCGAACATCAAAACAAAATACCCCTTTTTACTTAAACAAGCAAATTTCATCTTAAAATTAATTTTTATGGTTAGAAAAATTCCACTAATGTCCATTTAAAGTAAATCAATTATAAAGTCATTCAATACACACAAAAAATGTCAAACAAAATAGTACAATTTACCTGAAGGTTATTGTCCTCGTAGCTTCAGTGTAATCGTCCTTTTGTAAATCACACCATTCCAACCGGATTCTATTTACAGCTTCAAGTTGTCAACGCTTTAAAATGTTCTCCATCACCATTAATTTAAAGTTGTTTCTAGGCTTTTCCGAACTCATCTGTGTATATCTGCCTCTGGTTCAGTGGATGCAGACACATTTACGAACCATTTAGTCATTAACACCCCGCAAAATAGCAAAGAAATTCATACTTCCTTTTACCAATATTACCAATATACGCCAAAACTGCCTACTTTTGGGTATACATTTGTCGTTGTAAATTTTACTAATTGGTACCGTGATAATAAACTTTTATTACCTTGTATCTAAGTGCACTGAAGTACATTCATGTTAGCACGTAAAATAACCAACTATTTTGAGTCACTAAAATATACTAGCACACTTTAAATTATTTAATCAAACTAAAATGCACTGTTTAATATCAAGTCGCGGATGCACGAGCTTTTAACGCATCGAATCGTCGAAAGTCTAAGAGTCTAAGAGAGAAACACATATTCCCGCCTGTATATATAGCGAATAGCCGACACGTCGCTTTGTTCCTAAAACGGGTAATTCAACGAATTCCTCATTCTCGTTCCCAGTCTGTAGCCTGCACGTCGATTTTCTGAATTTAGTACTCACCCCATTGAGATCTCAGAAAATTTCAACACGGCCGCAAAGTTGTCCGAGAAAAACTAATTACTTTTATACAGAAATTGTTGTTCTACCTCTGATATATGCATCCTATTTTTAACCAATCGCAACCCCTTGACGTTGCTTAAATCCCGCCCTTTACAATATGTGTCTTTGCTTGACGCATTTTCTCTTTCCTTTTCTAACCTGTTCGTATTGGTGCAAATTTATATTCTTTGTTATCGATTATATTTTAGTCCACGGACTGTTATCTGGGTTTAATAAACCCGTATCGCACATTCTCGTGAATACTAAGTCCCGGTTTCTCCAAGATTCTTTGAAACATTAATTATTTGCCAAATTTACGCAGAATGAGCTTTTTAAAAATACGCAGGTGTTCTGTATTTCCTGCTAAAGCATCTGATCGTTTCCAATATCCTTAGAATCAACATGTTTATCCAAACAAATTAACTTGAAATTGCCTTTTAAAACACGCAGGGGTGTTCAAAGCGTAACATTTTAAATAACCTTCCTACGATTTGACTATTATTGGGTTTTCACAAGCCTTTTATGCTTATTATATGTTATTAACGGTTTAATTAACTCCAATTAAAATTGATTTCCATCCTTTTCATTTTTTAGCGAATACACCTTAAATATTAATTATTATATGTACCCTTTGTTTTACTACCGGTTACTTAAACTAGGGTTAATTAATATAAACTTTGCACGTAATTTCCATTTGTTTAGGAATAATTAAATTATCCACTGCGCTTTTCAATACTGCTTCTTTTGATGTAAAGCGTCTTATAGATAATTTAAATTTCTTATTTTTACTGAAACGACCGAGTTTATTTATGCTTCAAGGTTTTAATAAAGCGTATTATTTAATGAAATTCCTTATACACGGTAATTAAAATTATTTGATTTGATTATTTAATTTTCTACCCTGGTCTAAATATGAGTAATATATATATATATATATATATATATATATATATAAACTGCTGTGATATACTCCTTTGAATGCGGGAACTGGGTCCTTTCAACAAAAAAATTCTAGTCCCACCGATTGGGCGTCATAAACTGCTGTGATCCTGGTTTCGCTTCAGCTGCTCACCTAATTTTATAAACCTCCTCATTCATAAAATTAAACAACACATTCCTACCACAAACATCAACGTTAACTCTATTTACATCAATATTCACAATACATTAAAATTTCAAAATTAAAATTCAGCATAAATTTTAATATCAGAGAATTTCAAAATTAAATTTATTATCATTTTAAATTGCATCCAGAATTAAAGTCCTTGTAGGATGCCTACTAATTAATATAACAATATATGCAGAGTAAAAAGGGAGCATCTACCACCCCTTTACGTTAATTAACCAGGTTCGTCTAATTGAGCTCAAAGACATACCTAAAATTTCATCATAATCCAGAACATCAATACTAAATACCCCCTTCTACTTATACAAGCAAATTTCATCTTAACATTAAAATTTTATGGTTAGTACAATTTCACTAATGTCCATTTAAAGTAAATCAATTATCAAGTAATTCAACACACACAAAAATGTCAAACAACATAGTATAATAAAGTTATTCAACACACACCAAAATGTCAAACAAAATAGTATAATTTACCTGAAGGTTACTGTCCTCGTAGCTTTAATGTACATCGTCCCTTTAGTTAATCACACCATTCCAACAGGATTATATTTACGCTTCTAATTCTCAACGCTTTTAAAATTTTCTCCATCACCATTTATTTAAAGTTGTTTCGGGCTTTTCCGGAACTCATCTGTGTATATCTGACCCTTGTTTCGTGGATCCAGACACGTATTTGAACCATTTAATTATTAACACCCCGAAAAATAGCAAAGAAATTCATGCTTCTTTCACCAAGATACGCCAAAACTGCCTACTTTTGTGTATACATTTGTCGTTGTAAATTTTGCTAATTGGTACCGTGATACTAAATTTTATTACCTTGTATCTAAGTGCACTGAAGTACATTCATGTTAGACGTAAATAACAAACTATTTTGAATCACTAAAATATACGAGCAAACTTTAAATTATTTTATCAAACTAAAATGCACTGTTTAACATCTTCAATCAAGTCGCGGATGTAAGAGCTTTTAACGCATCGAATAGTCAAAAGTCTAAGAGAGCTTGTTTATATTCACCTCGGTATATATAGCAAAAAGCCTGTCTGTCGGTCTGTTCCCCAAAACGGGTAATTCTAAAGAATTTCTCATGCCATGTTCCCAGTCCGTCGCTCGCGCGTCGGTTTTTACGAATTTTTCACTCGCCCCATTTAAATCTCAGAACTTCTCACACGGCACGAAAACATGTCCGAGAAAAACTAATTAATTTTGTACAGAAATTGTTGTTTCTACCTCTGATATTTGCATCCTATTTTCAACCAATTGTGACCCTCGTGACGTTGCTTAAATCACGCCTTTTACTATATGTGTCTTTGCTTGACGCATTTTCTCTTTCCTTTTCTAACCTGTTCGTATTGGTGCAAATTGATATTCTTTATTATCGATTATATTTTAGTCCATGTGGACTATCTGGGTTAAATAACCCCGTATCGCACCTTCTCGTGAATATTAAGCCACGGTTTCTTCAAGATTCTTTGAAACCATTTGTTATCTACCCAATTTTCGCCGTACGTGATATTTAAACTACGCGGGTGTTCAAAATAATATTAATTCTCAGAGCTTTATTTTCTGGTATTATAATCTTGGATTTTCACACTTTTATGCTTATTATTAATAATGGTTTAATTAACTCCAATTAAAATTGACTTCTATCCTTTCATTTTAGCGAATACAAGTTAACTATTAATTATTATGTGTACACTTTGTTTTACTACGGTTACTTAAAATAGGGTTAATTAATATAAATTTTGCACGTAATTTCCATTTGTTTAGGAATAATTACATTACCCGTAGAGCTTGTTAATACTGTTTCTTTTGATATAAAGCGTCTTCTACATGATTTAAATCTCTTATGTTTAATGAAACTAATAACCTTTTATGCTTCACGGTTTTAATAAAGCGTACCTCTTCCCAAAGCTTCTACACGGTGATTAAAATTATTTGATGTGATTATTTAATTTTCTACCCTGGTCTAAATATGAGTAATATATATATATATATATATATATATATATATACAGGGTGTCCATATTTTAATTGCACACTATAGGAATATCCTGAACTGTAAGAGATACAGTGGTGGTTAAATTAGACAAAAGTTACCTACTTATGAGGGTATTTTGTAGTTGATCTTGAACTACAAATATTATCCATAGATTGCTAGATATTGGCTAAAATACAAATTTTGCGATTTTCAATTTTTCTTAATAACTTGGTTGTTATTATAGTTAGAAGTATGAAATTTGGTATGGTAACATAAGACATAATTTTGCATTTAATGACGATTTACAAAATGTTCTAGATCTATTACATTTTTTGTCGCGATAGTCAACTTTTTTTTTTTTGTTATGGCCGCCATATTGGATTTTTACATTGGCGTATAGAAAAAAAAATTACAATTTCAATACTGTAAAACACTTATCATTAATTTTTTAAAATAACATTATTAAGACACAAAAACGGTTTTTGTAAAAAAAATCCAGTGTGTTGCTGTCAAATACAAGTAATTCTAAACTGTTCCATTGTTTGCAATAATCAGTTTTGTTATTAATAGTTTTAAATTAAAATTTGGTTAAAATATGGTGCGGTACTCGATAAACGAAAAGAAAGACATGTACGACTTGTATATTCAAAAGCTGCAGAAATTCTACAGAAGCTGCCCGCAAGTATCATAATCTGTACCCTGAACGATGCCAACCAAATCGTACATTGTTTTATAAAATATGTAAAAACATGTCCGACAGCGGCTCTATTAACAAATCAAGAGGTAAATATCTTAAAAAGGTAGAAGCGAATGCCGACATTAATGTATTAGCACATTTACATGTTAACCCTACTGGATCGTGCAGATCTTTTGCACGTGACTGCAATGTCTCCAAAAGTACAGTAAATAATATTATTGAGAGACATAAATACCATGACTACAAATACTTGCCAGAACAAAAACTCCAAATAGGAGATTCGGAAAGAAGATTAGCATTTTGTGAGTGGTTTATTACTCAATTAGACAATGATCCACAGTTTGCGAATAAAATTCTGTGGACCGACGAATCTACATTTTCAAATTGTGGAATGTTTAATCGTAGAAATAAGCACTACTACTCCACAGAAAATCCACATTTGTTGCTGGAAGTAAAGAATCAAGTTCGTTTTTCTGTGAATGTTTGGTGTGGAATCTTCGATGGCCGAATAATAGGCCCTTATTTTATACAAGGGAATTTAGACGGAGAGAAATATTTAGATTTTTTAATTAATGCTCTTGAAGAATTTTTAGATGAACTACCGTTAGAAGCAATTAGAAACTTACGCTGGTTTCAACATGATGGCGCAAAACCTCATAATTTTAGGTTAGTAACGCAGTATTTAAATGAGCGATTTCCTCAAAGTTGGATCGGAAAGAATGGTGCTATTTCGTGGCCACCTCGTTCGCCTGGTATGAACCCGCTGGATTTTTTTCTATGGGGAGATGTAAAAAATAAAGTTTATGATACTCCGTCTAATAGTGTCCAACACTTGCAGCAAAAAATAAGAAGTGCATTAGAATCGGTTAATTAAGATTCCATATCAAATGCTATTGCGCAGATGAATAAAAGGGTTCGCTTGTGTCTGGAACAGCATGGTAAACATTATGAACATTTACTGTAACTTCAAGTTGTGGTAGTTAACTTTCCATTATTATTTATAGGTTAGACCTTTTACAAAAACCGTTTTTGTATCTTAATAATGTTATTTAAAAAAATTAATGATGTGTTTTACATTATTGAAATTGTAAATTTTTTTTCTATACGTTGATGTAAAAATCCAATATGGCGGCCATAACAAAAAAAAAAGTTGACTATCGCGACAAAAAATGCAATAGATCTAGAACATTTTGTAAATGGTCATTAAATGCAAAATTATGTCTTATGTTACCATACCAAATTTCATACTTCTAACTATAATAACAACCAAGTTATTAAGAAAAGTTGAAAATCGTAAAATTTGTATTTTAGCCAATATCTAGCAATCTATGGATAACATTTGTAGTTCAAGATCAGCTATAAAATACCTTCATAGGTAGGTAACTTTTGTCTAATTTAACCACCACTGTATCTCTTATAGTTCAGGATATTCCTATAGTGTGCAATTAAAATGTGGACACCCTGTATATGTATATATATATATATATATATATATATATATATATATATATGTTGTTATGCACCATACCTGTACGTTAGTATTTTTGTTCTCACTTAATTAAATTGTACATTTCTTATTTCTTTTTACATTTATTTGAGAATTGATTATCAATTTCAATCCCTTAAAATTTCTGCTTTGCTTATCTTACACAGCATTATTGAGATTTTACACTTTATATAATGTTATGCAAAAGTTAGGCAACCCTCCTTATGTGTCATTTGTTGCTATGACCGGTTCTCCTGAGGCATTGATCTGATTTTTCTAGTGTTGAGTACTCACATTTGTCAATTGTGGAACCGTTAGTTCATTGGTGAAAAATTAGAAATATCCTATCTTCTTCAATAAGGTAGAGTTTCATTTGGGCAATTTTAGTGAAACACGGCAATAAAGTCTTAAAAGTAATGGGACTATAAGCACAGTTTTCCTACTACACCCTTGACAGATATCATTAATATTCTAAATTTAAATACTTACTCATTTTTGCATACAATTCAGAAATATTATACTTTTAACTAGGCAATTCTACTACCTAAAAGTGGACACTTGACACCTTTTGGTTGAAGATAATTAAATCTGTGCATCGATATGTTACTATGTAACATGCCTTTTTGCGTATATTTCAGCATGTTACATTTGTGCTTGGCACTATTAGCATATAAATGCTTATATCTACATTTAAATATAAAATTACTCTCTTTATTATATAATATATTTTCTGTAAGAATTTATCTCGCACAATCCTGGATTATTAGTTTTAATCCACAAGTTACTAATTTGTTTACATAGTACAAATAATTATATCTATATTAAATTTTCCTATTGGTTATTTTTGAAGTGTTTATTCCAAAAGCACAACTGGTGTGGTTCTAAATTCTGTATTATTGAGAATAATCGCTAGTGATCGTCCATCCCAAAGTTGGCCGAAAATAATTTATTTGAAGTGTCAAATTTTCATTTCTCTTATGATATCTAATTGCTTATCTAGCACTGTTGGCCATTTGTCATTTGAACTTCTACCTTGCCTCATGTGCTTACCTGGTATGCAAATTTTTTAATCATAAATCCTAAACTAACATTTAAATATAATTCTAGATCTATTGTATAATGGATAAAGAAGTTCTTTATTCGTTAAGCCCATCAAATATTTATAAAGATGGCAAGATATTAATGGATTTAATTTTCCTTTGCACCTCGTGTTAGATTTTCACTTTTGTAACACAACTGAATTTTCTAGGGTTCTCCGGTCATATATGCTCCTGTAACATATGCTGCTCCGGTAACATATGCTGCTACCTTATGTTCCGACTACCTGTGTTTTAGTCCCCATTGTTACGGGCGACGTGTTTCCCTCATTCAGATTTCTACATGGAAAAGTTGCTCGTGTTTTCGTACAACCAGATGATGTAAAATAAATACTCATCACAAGAATTTTATATTTCGTTTCTTTCTACTTTACATAATGATGCTCGGTTATTATCTTATTGAAAAATACCTTTTAAGTTTAATTTTATGGAACAGAAGTCTGTTAAAGACAACATTTGAAGTCGACCACATGTTGTTTTGTACCTACACTAGGAGATCCTCCAACGCAGGATGTCTCAGTTTCCTGGATATGAAGCATTCCTATAAATTAAGTAACTTAGTATTAGTTCAGTTACTGACATTACAGGTAGTATGAGATTAAAACTTTTACCTTACCGTTTCTGTTAAAATAAAGAGGCCTAACCTCTATTTAAATTTGTCTTTGGAACTACAAATATTTTGTTTTGATTATTAATTACCTTTTACTTATCTTAAATGATTTCAAATATAATTATCTAATACATAACCTAAAAATATGTAAACATTCGAACTTCATGAAGCTTCTTATGGTGAAAAGGTTTATTACTTGAACTTTCATTTCATGTGCATTTTGTTACATGACATTATTGCAATTATGATCACTTTTTGATTTACTCCGCATTAAGAAAAATTCAGAGTTTCTAAACGGAGATTATTTATTTTGATTCCTCTATAGAAATTTTCTCGTGTGCATTTTATTAAATATATGAATTATACCATGTTAAAATATATAGCTATGTCTACAATGTTAATGACACAAGCGTATATCTTATACATGCCTTTGTAATTGTAATAACTTGAGTTTTAATATACATATTTAGTCAAATTTCTCTTATCGTATTTTAACTTTTGTTTCTCTAAGTTATTTTACAGTTGTGTAAACAAGTGTCTTGATATTTAAATTTTAACATTCAGATATTCTCTAAACATTCCCCTTACTCTGTGATTTCAAGTCTCATGCAGCCTCCGAAACCATAAAGGTCGATGCAAGCTGTGCCGAAGTATTTCTTATACTTCGTCGTGCACTTACTCTTTTTATAACATCGAGAAAAGAGTAAGGTGCAACTATTCGGCAAGTGGATACTCTTATATATTCGAATTACTAGTATGACGTGGCATGTGTATAACTGATGTCAATTCCAATAAGTTGTGGTTACCTGATCATGACTTATCCGAACCTTCAAGATATAGCTGTGGTAAGCTTAAGGCAGGAATGTCATAATAAACTGTAAGACTTGCTGTTTCTTATCTGGATTCTTTCCTTTGTCGGAAATATTACGGCGACAGTTGGAAGTGGTTGAGTATTTACCAGATAATAGTTTAGCATTATTGGTTCTATAAATTTTGCTTGTATACAGTTAGAGTTACACCATTGTTTAGGGGTGACATTTTTTTCTTATTTCGGATACAGGCCGGTATACCGTTTGTATTGATTGCCGTCGTATGAAAGTAATTTTTGTTCTATAAATTGTAAAGAGAAAGATGTTAACAATTAAGCAATTGAGAACTACTTCTAATGTTTTATGCTAATTCTTATTTTAGGGTAAAAATTACATTGAGGTAGTTGGTGTATTAATTGTTTTGCATAGATTTTGGTGTACTGTGTAAATCCTCCGGAATGTTTTAGATAAAAGTTTTTGTTTGTTAGTTGATTGTCCTTTCTATAACCTGTTGTTGTCTTACGGTTTTGTAAATAAAATTCTTTTCTTTGAGGTTCCTTTTCTTTCTGTGTGACCCACCCCACTACAACTTTCCAGATAGCACTGCCTTCTTTGGATTCTCCTTGATTTTGTTGTGGTACTCGGTGCGGGCTTACTGTTACTTTGCTTGAAGTATTGTACTTTTCTCTTGTCTGCACGGATAACCATAACAATGTTACACTGGCTTCCAACATGTGGGGTCACTCTAAATAAAAATACTTCAGGTATGTTAAGTATTGTCTCTGGCAAGGGCTAAAGACAAAGTTTAAGGACACCACAGTGTTTATACTAATAAAACAAAGTCTGGGGAAAACGCAGAAACCCGAATGTTTCATCAACCTTGAGCTCAAAGAAAAGGAACAGATCCGATTGTAAGTTTTTAGTTTAAAGCTGTAAAGAACAATAATTTATTATTCAAAAATAAGGCCACAATTTGTGGTTCTCCCTTAAATATAAAAATTAAGAATTTAATCAAAATTTAAAAAAAATCCGATCACATTAAACTTTAAAACAGATAACGTGTGCTCATCTGCTACACTTTTATACTTATAGCATTTCTCAAAATCTTTCCTATAATAATAAACCTCAAAAAATAACTCTTATGATAACTTAATTTTCATTAATTTAAAAAAAAATCAATTTAAGGTATTTACAATAATATACAAGACTTTAAATTCAGCAATCTAAGGTTTGTTACAAAAGTCTGGTATTTAAAATTCATTGTAGCTACAGTGATTAGTAATCTGTTGCATTCAAAAACGAACTTTACAGCTTTTTCTTAGTTAGGTTTTCCTACACAACTGTTTGAAGATGACATGTGTTTCATAAAATATGTTAGTTACAATTGCTGAGCGCATTTCATTTATTTTTGAGGTTCGAACAAAACTACATCGTATCAATACTAAATTTTAAAGCATTCTACAAACAGGTGTATCAAGTGGCAACAGCTGTCTTGACAATAAAACTAAACAAATGTTAGAAATATTGAAATATTCAGTATACTAATTTTTGGTAACAAGAATTTTTTGTTTCATAATTACACTAATATGTAGTCTGTAGAAGTTCAATAGTTCGTGAATTAACAAATGTTGTAAATAATTTAAACACCGAATTCCAAAACAAAAGCTAACACTTGCCCCAATAAAAAGATTTCCTTTTAAGAAATATACCTTAGGTCCCGAACCAGTTTTTTCATCCTAATGACGACAGCGAGCAGATCATGTTCTTTGAACAACAGCCAACGCATATTTTTGCAAGAACAATAAGTATAAGGGTCTTGAATAGTTCCGCATGTTATGTAATTATAACATCCAAAATCTCATACTGAATACCATTTAGTTACATTCAAATTCCTGCATAGTAAAATGCAATTCAGTTTAACAGAAATTATTTCAGTCTACTTTGTTACATGGCTTAGGTGGCAAATAAACTTAGGTTGCACTGAATATCAAACGAATTCGTATTTTATAAATTGTTATAAAATCTAGGCCATTGCTAAAGTTAAACTATTGTGAGACACCTCCTCCACTCGACATGTCGATGATTATCAGGGAACATCTTATTCTTACATATTATGGTGTGAAAGTGAAACAATCGACACTGAACTATACAAAGGAAAATTATACTCACATATGCACAATTTAAACGACCAGTTCAAATGCTTAACAGGTGTTAGCTATAATACGACGACAACATGTTATTTTAACGAGCGCTAACACAAACATCAACCAAGATCAAAGCATTGAATTATTAATACAAAATAAATAAGGGTGATTATGATTATACGGGAATTTACTATGAATAAATGAACAAAATTAAAGCAAATAAAATGTGTTACATGTTTGAATGGAAGCAAATCACTTTCATAGATATAATATACAATTTTCCTACTATAAAATTATGCAATTTATGTCTGGTAAACTTAAACAGGATTTTATTTTTGTTACAAGGTACTATTTATACCACTGTTTATTCTTATTCCCTTTTTTAGATTTCAGCGCCACAAGAAAGACTGTATTCAACTTGGATTGGAGGCTCAATATTAGCATCACTAGATACATTTAAAAAAATGTGGGTTTCGAAAAGAGAATATGATGAAGAGGGGCAACGAGCAATACATCGTAAAACATTTTAGTAAATTTTAATTTCCACAATCTCTAAGAATGTGATTTTCCAAATACTGTAAAGACCTAATTTTAGAAGTTAATTTATTTTATTAATTATTTAATTTTTTATACTCAATGTTTGTGCAGCAAATAAGTTATAACTAAATTGTTATTTGAATGTTTAAGTATATCCACTGTTCTATCATATGATTATAATATATTCTGCTTTTTTTTGTATCAAAGCTATTTTATGTTTATGCAAATTTTAACTTACGATGTTAATTATAGTTAAATTTATACGCTTTTGTTTTAACATAATAACGTACTGATGTTACATACCTTGTCTGGTATGCTATTATCATGCAATTATAAATGCATAATAACGTGACTTGATCTTTACCGAAGTCTTGTTGCTTGAAATTTTACATAAAATGTGCCTGTAGGTTGTCTTGTATTTTTGAAAAAAGAATAAAACTTATACACACCTAGAGTATGTATATTTACTGTACTGAATTTGTTGCTACATAAGTTCGAAGAATATGAAGGTGTAGAAATTCTATTTTGAAATATTAGAAAGATGGCTGAAAGCAAAACACACTATTCAAAATCTTCTTTCAAAAAGTATATTTTAAGTTTAGTTGCAATAAGGACGTGGGCAAGTATGTGTGCGTGAAGTGTTATAATGTTTATCATATAAAAGCTGTTTATTTAGATCACATGCATGCAGGTTTTTAGGAAATAAAATAATTTGTACCGGTTGTGATGAATTGAAGAAATCCCCGTCTCAAAAGGAATATCTAGTTTCAATAACCTAATATTTTTAAAGCGGAATACACAGAGCCAGGGTTGGATCGAAGTAAATCAAGGGATTTTTTAAAAATTAGTATACATTTAATTCCTGTTTTCTGTCTTTTAAATGCATTTTCAATTAAAATAAATATTGGGCACTTCGATCACAATGAAATTTCTGCAAGAAGTAGAAAATAAAATGCATTTTTTCTCTTAATTTTTATTTAAATTTTAAAGTAGAAATAAAAATAGTAAATATAAATAATAAATAAATCAAAACAATTATATACACTCTTTTTATTGTTGTTAACAGACAATTAAAAGAAGAAAAATTCTAAGAATAAACGTACTGCAGAAAAGACATATTGGGTAAGAAATTAAATGTTTAATCGTGATTTTGATTATAATACTTAAACAGAAATTAGCTTCTTCTACACCTAGTTTACTTCTTAGTTCTGAAGAATGTATGAGTCCAAACGACGAAAACGGTCTCCCACAGTTGCGGAAGAAGCTATTGCAGGCATAAATTGTTTTACAATATATAAATTCATTGATATACCAGGTATCTCTTTTAGCGATAAGCATCACTGCAGTACAGAGGAGTTATGTTGGTCAATACTACATTGGTGAAACAATTTTTTTAAGGAGTTCAGATTGGGCCGGAAGTTTTAAAGTTATATGCCAGTATCTCTATACATATTTTTAGCTCTGTCAATCCTTGATCTCTATTATCAGCAGTTAATTTATAAATTGTTTTGTGGGATCTAACGATGAAGCGATATGACATTAAAACTTGACTAACGTTTTTTGAAAACGTTTATTTGCTATAGTGACATCCAATTTCTCCTCAAAAGTTATTTCAAGACATTTCCAAATCTCAACTGTATCCGGTAAAGGTGCATTCGGTATTGATACTGCATCTAGCACAGCTGATATTGTTTTTAAATGTTCAAAATATCTTCAGCAGATCGTTTCAAGCTAATGTTAGATACTTTTTGAAATACTACGTAATCAATTTCTTTCTATGTTCATCGCATATTTTAAAATGCTTGTCCCATTGACTTTTCCTGAGGTAGGACAAGCGCCTTTTCACAAACTTGTTTGTATTTGCAGAAGCCAAATGGTTAAGAAAATATTTTACAACATGAACATGTTCTGTAAAATATTTTGTTTCAAATTCAAAATCTGTTGACGGTAAATCTAGAATATGTGCCTTGCAGCCATATGTTATTACATTCAAATCGATAAAATCTGAAACATTTGATATATTTTCACGGATACGGACTATGTTTGCAGGTTTATCCATTATGAAACTTGAGACGGTGCAATTTTGTTTTGTTTTACATGAAGAAATAGAATCTTGTGTTATTGAAGTCAAATAATCTGCCCTGTGCGGTTATCCAGAAGTGTCAATTGGGTCATAAAGAACTGAACGACCCTCTTCAGATGTTACTTTACACATATAATAATGGGTTCATTGCAAATATTGGACCACCCATCAATAGACATAACATATTGCCCTCTTAAGTTTCTAAAACATTTTTCATGCTCTTTTACATAAATCTCATCTAATTAGGTAGTTGAAATAATTTTCCTTGACTGAGGCAAATAATTAAGTCTTAATAACTATAATGCTTTTTACCGCACTTGACTGGTATTGATGGCAAACATTGCCTTTGCGATTTGGTTATCAATTACGTGCTTCTTATCTACAGGTGCATGAATTACAAATGATGATAATAATCCTTCCTTACATACTCGCTTTGAATGTGAGGAATAAGCATTCCGAGTTGGTTCTGCCAAAATTTCTGAACAGCAATATTTTGGGTTAATTAATTATAATAAATAGACTAGTAATAATTATTTTATTTGAATAATATAAAAACTACATCCTATTCATAGACATATTTATTCTGTTCATTTCATGGATCACAACAGTCATTTCCCCTAATAAGCAAGATCATAGACCATGAATGTCACCAACATTGGAAATCGTTTAATCACGTTGACCGACTGCGCTCCAAAAGTCTGATTCATGGATGTTTCGCACAATATTGCATCCTCTGGAACACGGCAATCAGTTTCCATCTATGGTGAACGCTGCTGTATCTCTATGGTACCTCTATAGATTAGTAAATGGGGATAGATAAGTCGCACCCTATATTATTACAAAAACATTAGGATCTCCCGCGATGCGAACATGAACTACATTCATTGGCTCCAAATTTAAATTTGTCTGCCGTTGTTAAGAATACAGGCTTGTGAAAAGCACTATAAAGATTTCAAGAGCGCTTTTTAGGTAATTATGTTAATAAATTGAAATGCAGAAAAAGCTTTAAACCTAACCATATAATTCTTTTTATTTCACGACTATAGTTTTGAATAGCAATGTATTCATTCTCAAGTACACTAAAAAAATATAGAAAACATGCAACAAAGTCAAAAAGGTAAATAAGTACTCACCTTAAACACACACTACCTACATGTCATATAAATACAATAAAAAATAATTCATTTTAAGAAAAATACAGTTAAAAATGCAGTCAAAGTTAAAAATCAAGTAGAAGTGTGACTTGTACAAAAAGACAAGTTATATATACTGCATGTCACCCACTCCAAATAGATTCATAAAACAATATGTTGATGGCATCACAAACATGCCGAAGTTTTAATAAAAATAAGGTTTGGATCAAATTCGGTCACTATCTTCAACCAGAAAAACTAAATGAGGATAATAAATACGAATGTGATACTTGTCACATCTTAATGAAAGCTGAAAAAGCTACTATAGTTGTAGAACTTCCTAAGAGGTTAATATTAACTCTTAAGACTTATCTGATGAAAGACCACCTGCAACACCGTACATACAATTTTAGAGCAAACAGGATTGTACAGGCTCAGATAGTCTACTACAGCCGGCTCTATCATCTGAATTAAAAGATCTCTTATTAAAATACTATTCACAATTCGATATAAAAGAAAAATAAACACTTTACACTATAGAAGAAACGAAAATACACTTCCCCCAGGTTCTGCTGGAGGGTTACATAATTAAATTTAGTACCTTTTTAGTTGTACGCCTTAAGTATTCAAATTGTTTTTTTTTAATATTTTACTTATTCTAATAAAATGTTGGTTTTATACAGAATTTATTATGAAATAGCAGTCTATAAATTGCTAATTTATAGGAAGTATTTTTACTTTAGATTATATGAACTAAAAGAAATTCTCATCTCTTTTTAATATAAGGAAGGTTTCACAGTAATTAAAAAGGTAAAATATTCTAAAGATCCTGGTTAAGTTACGAGATGCAAAGTAATGATTACTTTATGATATTGCTATAATTTTGAACTACCGTGGAGGAGCAAATACCTGCATCATGTGCCTTATTTTTAAACTTTTCGTTCAGGTATCTCATCGTTGTGCTTAATTTTTCGTTTTTGGATTCTACAGTTCCCTTTTTTACTACATGTAGTGGCGCTCATTAAAATATCTTTGTAAACAACCCACATGCCCGTTCCGTTGCTATTTACCGGTTAGAATAAAGTTTATAAAATTTAGCTGAGACACAGATTTTTCCAAAAGGAAACATTGTAACAACTTCTACAATTTTAGTGAATATCTTAACAATGTGTATAAACTGAAGCCTTTCGCTGATACTCCTACTCATTGACTAACACATTTTTAGCTTACTGCACTACAGTACTGTTATATCATTAAGATATTTTACGATGTTTCATATATGTTTATACCTACATTATGTCTCTTTATAGATTTCCTTTTATACTTTATTTTTTAATCAGCTAATTAGTTTAAAGATACAGCCAAATTACTAGATCCTAGTGCTACAGCAAACAGTGCAAATTTCTGCATATTGTTATTCTAACTGGATTAGCATAGATCGTAGAAGTTCATTGACTTTTATTCACTAGATATTACAAAGATCGTAGCCACCCCTACAACATAATGGAACAAAAAGATAATTAATGAATGCAGATGGCAAATGATTTCAATGGTAACTTCACTGCAACACCCACACTGAGTGGGCCACTTCGACAATTCGGTACGTAATCCCAAGGTAATCTCCCAGATCATGGTGCTCATTCACGTCAACCTGTAAAACCCATCCTCTATATCGTACGTTCTTATTCAACTAATGACACACCCTTCAAAGCATGAGAAAACGTCTAATTTAACATTCCATTGACACGAAACAATAAACTATTCCTAATAGTCCCGACATTTTTAGTGCGTCGTAAACTACTTATACTAGCTAAATTACGATGGGAAATATACTTCCAATTTAGGATTGGAAATAAGGCTTGTGAAGCAAAAAAGCATAACATTTTATTAAAAGTGATTGAAAACTGCCATTAAGAGGTAAGGTTGAGTTGTGCAAGTAGTAGATTCATGTACCTTTTTAAAATTTCAAAATCTATTGTTTAGTCGAAATTTATCTTTGAAAATGTGAACATCCACTTTGGAGAAAGCAAGTCAAATTTGAATTATAACAAAAAATTTTGAATAGCAGTTTGTTGTTAAAGAAAAATTAACACAAACATGAACTATAACTGATTCTCACTACCAGATTGGATTTGGCAAGACTTCACACAATCATAATACGTCCTAGAGGTGGTAAAGTTTTAAGGAAATTTCAATTAAAACAAAAATTCAATTTAAAGTAATAAAACAATTTATTGTACATTTCCTAAAATACTGTAGTCATAAAATTATACACATATTTTACATATCTTAAAATAATCATTCAAAAATATTTAAGGTACATCGAGATTCTTAGACTAATTTATAAATAAATTAAAAGATCATATAGGCCTTGAAAAATGTTATGAAAATGATTTACAACCTGTGCAGAAAAAGATGTTTTAAACTTTAACTGCATATATTTTCTAAAACTGCATAATCCAGACAAACCTTACCTCCAAATTAATTAAAATAGAGTTTTAGAATGTTTGGATTATTGAAAGGTACAAGGATTTTACTACATATCTGGTGTTCCCAGTTATTACAATTTGAATAACTCATCTAACAACTTTTCAGATTTCAGATCTTCGAGAGCATTTCATAAATGCAAATTAAATACTGTCGTTTAATGAATTTCTTTTTGTGAATTAAAAAGTGAGGAGTTTTGACACAAGGACTGATTAAGTACAGAATTTAATTTTACAAACGTGACCAAATAATTTCACATCACTGTTTGCTAGGAACTTTTTATCTCTAAATTCAACACACTAGCAAAGATGACGGCTTATGCCAAAAATGCTCTGCATTTTTAAATTGTTCTATTTTTAAATTAATTAATATTTTATATGCAAACATTTCCTGGACTCTTTAAAATTAATTAAATGCATACACGCCCAGATGGTATCTTTAATTTGTGTATATAGTCTACGTGATGTCAATTCGGGAATATGTATCTCCGATATGGAGCCCCTTCTATCAAAAATGCATAGATAAGAATTTTATTTCGGTTTACTTTTAAAATGCGCTTGTTGTTTGTCGATTATAATTATATTAATAATTTAAATATATTTGTATCTAACTTCACTGTGTTACGCTTCGATGTTACAAGCTTTTTCTTAATATCAGGTACAGGAGATTTTTAATCCGAAATTAAAAGACATTATTTCCACTGATTAATTTAAGTAGGTTAATACACATAAAAATTTGGTTGTTGAATTACCAAGTGATAGGTGGTTTATTGTATGTAATGTATGTATGTAATGTATTGTATGTAATCCGATAAACAAACATTTTCCAATGTTCAAACGTATGTGTGGTCATGGCCTCAACCAATGAGAACGTTTGGCAGTTGGAGCGGTTTTAACGAGCTTCATGTGAAAGTATGCGATTAACCAGGAGTTTGACTGGGGTTACCTTCATGCATAGAAGATTGACAGTTAGTAAATGCAGTAAAGTTACCTGTGGAACCCTTTACCTCTCCTTTCTTTCAATACTTTTGTTCCAAAAATGTTGTAGGTCAACAACTTCATTGACAATTCGCAGAAACCATCGTCGATTCTAACGAAGACCTTACCATATGCTTAGAGACCAAGAGTTGGTTTACAAAGGATGTTGGGCCTCCTTTAAACTACCCCTATAAATGAAGATAAACCATTCTTTAGTTATTATTGTTCTTTCATTATGGAAAAATCTATGTAATATTACACCCTCTGTATAACCAAGCTCTAGACTAAAGTAGGCTTATTTGTAATTGTCAATTAGTTACAGATACACGTACTTTAGTTTACAACTTGGTGATATAGAAAGCGTAATCTTACACAAATTTTCATTAATGACCGAAAAATAATTAACCAAAGACCGGTTTTACCTTTATTTATAGAGGTAGTTTAAAGTAGGTCCAACATTCTTAATCCTTGTAAACCGGGTCTTGCTTCTAAGGGTACGATAAGGTCCTTGTTAGAGTCAGAGGTGGTTTCTGTGAATTTGCAGTGAGGTTGCTAACTTACAACATTTTTGGAACAAAGATATTGAAAGAAAGGAAATGTAAAGGATATCATATTTAACCCGCACTAACGATCAAATACACCTATTCACGAAGGTAACTCCAGATAAACTCTTTAATAATGACGTACTTTCACACGAACCCCGTCAAAAACCCTGCAATCATCGAACGTTCTCATTGGTTGAAGCAATGACCACACATTATTTTGGGCAAGATATAATGCGTATCTAACAGATTACATACAATAAACTATAGGTTTTTCACCTCTCAGTTGAGATGGTCTTTTTTATGATTGTATAGCATATAGGGATTGTTTATGTTTGGGGTTAAGAATGTTGCGCAGCCGTGGAGATGGGAGTGGCATTCGGGCAAGGTCCAGCTTGGTGTACGGAGAGATCCAAGATGGTATGAAAACTTTGATCTTAATAATAATTAGGAAGTTTAGTTGTGTAATATTAGTGTCGGGGTAAGAGTTACTTTGTTGCTTATTGTATGAAGTACAGATTAATTTGAAGAATACGCAAATAAGTAAATATCAAGTACGTTTTATTTTGTGTACCCTGAGTTAATACAGAAGAGTCTACATCACAGTGCATGGAGAATTTAACAACCGTATCCTCATGTGTATTCGGGCAAAGTCCAGTTTGGTGTATGGAGCGATCCGCGATGGTATGAGAACTTTGATCTTAATAATAATTAGGAAGTTTAGTTGTGTAATATTAGTGTCGGGGTACGAGTTACTTTGTTGCTTATTATATGAAGTACAGATTAATTTAAAGAATACGCAAATAAATAATACAAACTCCAATAGACATACTAAAAATTGTGTCACGAAAAACCTTGGTTTTAATATTAAGATTTCTCATGATTTATCTTATTGCAGCCTAATACTTATGTATTGAACTACAAGTCCTGTTTATTCTCAATTGGCCCAACTACAAAATTTTCAGCCTCTTTAGAAATTTTTAACCAATAATAAAAAATAAATGTTGCTTTGAATATTTAAAATTTCGACAAGTTCATTGTTAACATAAAAAAACTTATCAAACGTACAAATAAACGTTCATGAACATTTCTTGATCAAATTTAGATACACGATCAAAACTAAACTCGCGGTATTTAAGTACACTTGTAGATTTAAGTACATGATTTATGTTTAATGTTTTAAATAGTTATTATGTTTCAGTGGTTTAACGCATACAATCTATAATCTTCCCTCATAAAGAAAATAAATATTTACAAAGCTCGCTCTAGTTTTATTGTTTTTAAGATATTTGCATCGTCTTAATTTTTATTCATTTGACGTGATTTGCACGAGTAAATGTGTATTCAATAATTTTAAGTTGTAATCACGTTCTCTTTGCTTCTTGCATATTTCCCATGTGTATTCTTACTAATAAGACTGATAAACTTATAAAAACCCTGACTGGTAAGAAAGGGGAAATTTAATGACAATAGTTACATCCGACGGAAAATAGAAATTAATTATCCGCGAACCTTCAACAAGATCACATGTGCATGTGAACGTAAAATGGAAGTCGTAGAAACTCCGAGTGTTATAAAGTAAACATTGGGCATAACGTAGTGTGATCCCACGGATTATTGGCAGACCTACAACATGCACAGATTGTGACGATTTGGTTTCCAGCAATAACTTGGAAATAAGCACAAATAGGCAAATGAATAGATTACTGGCTAATGATGGTATTCTTTGGTTCACTGGAAAATTAAACTGTTAGTTATCTGTTTGTATAAAATTTCTGTTTTGTTGTACTGTGGCATTTATGCATGACATTTTGTTACGTGAAATATTTATGAACTTATATGTCAACTTTAAGTAAATACTCCCTGTATGTTTGTTGTGGTTTGTTTAGTATTTTTCTTAACCTTCTTTGGTAATTAAACCACTTATAGTTTTTAACATCATCTTTATTTACTTTTCGATCCATGACCTAGCATTGTTGTCAAAATGATAAAAACTTTAAGTTTGACATTTATGACAAGTTGAAGGTGACTTTGATTTATTGATGTTCGGTATATTTGGTTTGAGTACATTAGGTGAAAATTTTAAAGCTTAAAAGAATGATTGCCTTAAATTTGTGTTGCGTACTGGGACCGACTTTTTAGGTAGCCAATATGCTTAACGTGAAATCAGCTCATTAATTTTTATTGATAATTTCAAATAAATTCAATAATTTGAGAATTGGAAAACATTTTTTAACATGTTTCTATTTATACGATTGAGAGGATGGTTATTTATTTGAAATTACCAATAAAAATTAATCAGCTGATTTCACGTTAAGCGTATTGGCTACCTAAAAAGCCGGTCCCACGACGCAACTCAAATTGAAGGCAATCATTCTTTTAAGCTTTAAAATTTTCACCTAATGTACTCAAACCAAATATATCGAACATCAATAAATCAAGTCACCTTCAATTTATGTCATAAATGTCAAACTTAAAGTTTTTATTATTTTGACAACTATCCTAGGTTGTAACAATTTTATTTTCGAATTGATAATTCTCTTCATTAAAGGTACGACAATAGTTAAACACCTTTATTAAGTAAAGTCATAATACGTTTTACAATTAAAATATTACATTGTAACAGCATCTTGACTCGTTAGTCTAGTTGTTTTGGATGTCGGTGTATTCCACACCCGGTCGCAAGCGCGTTGAGAGGAATGACAACCCCCACCTTAGGATCCTCCCATCGTCCGAGAGCGCGGGATAGGCACTCGGCCATAGGTAAAAGTAGCAGCAAGATGTTTAAGAGGACAATGGCCAGTGACCTGCGGGTCGGTTTGATTAAGTGAGACATTTTCTGAATAACGGTTGGTAATGTATACTCGTTATTATAGTATTTAATTTGAAAATTTGTTTAGCGCAACCAAGATTAGACGACGAAGATTACGCTACAAAACTTAGGCAATGAGAATTTAAACGATAAGAACTTAGAACTTTGAATCAACGTTAAGAAAACCACTTCATTTTAACACGTGTTTTAGAGGATGGAAAGCAGATCTAATTAACAGGAGATCGTTTGTTGGTCCGAGCCAAGATACTACTTTGATAGGATGTAAGCAGTTAATACCGCATGGCGGGGCACGTCCTAATTCAGTCTAGGAAAGCAGTTTTGTTTGGTTCGTAGTAGCTTTAAGAAATTCAATTGTGTTCCATTCAGGAAGCACGCTATTTTATTTCGATACGTATAAATACGATTTTGTTATTCACTTTATCTGTTGCTAAGCTGGATTTCCCAGCACCAAACTTAAAATTCACTCATTTTATTTTGTCAGAACAACACGTTGCTTCAGTATAAAATAACAGGTGTAACTACGTCATTTGTTTGTTTGAAATATGCTGCTGACACTTGTATTTTTGAAAGCAGATGCTTAGTATTATATTACTACCAACTTTGAAAACGAGAATATCCTTGTGAACATTTTCATTTTAAACTGAAATTAGCACATGTAACTTAACGAAAACATTTTGTATTTTAATTTTGACAATGTAATAGACCTAATCAGATCTGAATGGGTTAGAAAATATCAGTGTAACAAGTTACACTTTGTTGTAATATTCTTGATCTAGAAACAGGTTGATAAACCTTATCTTAAATTTACAAACTACTACAAGTAATTATTTAATTTTGTTGCATTAAATTTTATTTAAAGTTAAAGGAATTCTTTCTAGTAAATTATTAACCCAAGCTTAAAGTTTTTTATTTTGATCAAGAGTGATCAAACCTAACAACCAAAAAGCAATAAGAGTTGAATTTTGATGCCACCCTTATGTAGAAAATATTCTTTTATTTTTTTAGGCATATTTGAGGACACAAACAGTGTTCCCATTTTCTATGTTGACTTAATTATTATTCTTTCTTACAGGAACAGCGTCTTATTCTGTTAAGACAGGTTTTTGTCACCGGCGATCTTTTTCTTTGGGTCTCCACGTCCGCCCTTAGAAATATGCCATGCTATTAACATGAATCAATCTGGACTTGGTGGCGCCTATTTGTTTTAGTTTGAGTGACCCCCAACAGATTTCGACTTACCCCCATTGCTCATAGCTCTACCCAAGGAATAGACCCTAGTTACGCCGGAAGACTTCGTTTACTGACACCCAATGTGGGGCTGGTGTTTTAGTAGTTCTAGTAAATTTGTTTCACTGGCGCCCATGCGTGAGGCTAGCTGAGCCCATTAGAAAAATACGTTTCACTAGCGCCCAACGTGTGAGGCTTAGATTTGTCCGTTCAACGTTTGGGGTTCGAAATTTGTTTGTCCAAAATTTAATTTGCTTGAAATTTGTTTGTCCAAAATTTAATTTGCTTCGAAATTTGTTTGTCCTAAATTTAATTTGCTTCGAAATTTGTTTGTCCAAAATTTAATTTGCTTCAAATTTGTTTGTCCAAAATTTAATTTGCTTGAAATTTGTTTGTCCAAAATTTAATTTGCTTCGAAAATTGTTTGTCCAAAATTTAATTTGCTTCGAAAATTGTTAGTTCAAAATCTATTTTGCATTGGAATTGGGTTGTTCAAAAATAGTTTTGCATCGAGAATTGTTTGCTCAACGTTTATGTGATAATTAGGTTTGGTTGTTTAAAAGATTGGTTGTAACGTTAACCCCCAGTCAGTCAATTAATTAACTTAGTTAAATTTATTTTAACTTTCATTCTGTTTTGACCCAATATAATTTTTTTGTTATTGTTTTGGCAAAATTACTTTACCAAAACACCTTTTGACTTTTACCTTTAGTTGCCCGAATTTGTTTTGACAATTTTTGTAAGGTTCAGATCATTTGGATTTAGCGGTCTGATTCCATTAGGCTTGAGTGATCATGTCGGAAAAATTCCAAATTGTTTGTCTACTTAAAGAAGAATTGGAGTATGAACTGAAAATCAGAGGAGTGGTGAGTGAGAGACCAGTCTTGGAGAAAAGGAAAATTTTAGGAAGATTGTTAGCTAAAGAAATAGATAAGCCTGGTTGTTTGATTGATCCTTCGTGTTATGAAGTAGACTTTGCAACGGAAAGTAAAGAAATATCAGTTTCAGTCGAGTCAGTTCGAAATGTTTTGTCCGAATTTGAAGGTGACTCATCAGACTCAATTTTTAGGAGAGCTTGTTCAAGGTTAAACCACCTTCCGGGGCGAGTTAAGCGCATGAAAATTTCTTCAATAAATTCCGAGGAAGCAATTAAGTTTAGAAATGAGACAGTAGCAACAATACTAACCCTTGAAGCTGAGTTATATGATAAAACCAATAAAAGTACAGAGTCTACCTATGTGGACCGGTCTGTTGTAGTATCTCCTTCAGTTGCTAGTGCACCTATTCATTCGATTTCGTATGTAACGCCTTCCGTACCTATAGGTTCATGGCCTGTAAAATTCTCAGGTGATCCCAAACAACTATATTCATTTTTAGATAGAGTTAGTGATTTAGCACAATCTCGTAAGGTACCCGAAGCTGATTTATTTGGATCAGCATGTGAACTTTTTGTGGGTGACGCTTTAGTTTGTTGGAATTGCTCCCGTAGTGGACATTGGTTTAGAGAATGCAGAGCAACCAAAAAGATTTTTTGTTTTGGATGTGGTCGAAAAGGCGTTAAGGCGACGTCATGTCCACAATGTTCAAAAAACTAGTAAGGCGGCAGGCGCATAGTGGTCGGCACCCTGTTCCGCGTTATAAGGCTACAGTTATGATTTGTAAACAAGAGAAATATTTTTGTAATGACGATTGGTCGAGATGGCTTACAGTTGTAAAAAATTTTTGTCAGGACTCTCCGAAGCCTAAGAATAATACTTTGTTCATTGAGAAGCAGTGTGATAATCGACCTTACATTATGGTGAAGTTAATTGATAGAGACATTACCGGTCTTCTAGATTCGGGATGCACTACCTCAGTGGTAGGATCCTTAGCTCTTTCAATAATTAGAAAATTAGACTTAAAAATTTTTAGTTCAGCAAAAACAGGTATTACTACAGCTGATGGTTCAATAAAGTCTGTTGTAGGTTCGGTTGATTTACCAATTTGTATAGGTAATGACTGTCGTATTCTTAATGCGTTAGTGGTTCCATCCCTACCTCACGCCTTTATATTCGGTAGTGACTTTGCAAAATTATTTGGTGTAGTTGCTGATTTTAGGAGTAATAATTGGTTTATTCAGAGTAACATTGGGAACGACATTGGGTATATAGGTTCGTCTTCTATCCCTTTGAACACTGAAGATTCCTTGTTTGATTTGCATGACCTTTCAGATGCTCAATGTGTGCAAGCACAAGAGATAATAAATTCATTTAGTGAGATAAGCAGCGATGATAGGTTGGGACGTACTAACCTAATTGAAATGGACATAGACACAGGCAATGCCAAACCCTTCCATAAGAAACCATATGTCATGTCACCATATATGAGTAAGATATTGAATGATGGGTTGGACGACATGCTTAGACTTAAAGTTATAGAACCGTGTACTAGTCCGTGGTCCTCTCCGGTTTTGTTGGTTAAGAAAGCAGATGGAGAATATCGTTTCTGTTTTGATGGTAGGACCCTGAACGACTTAACTGTTCATGATTCGTACCCCCTTGCGAATGTAGATAGAATTCTCAATATGTTGAGAGGTGCGAACTACATTTCGTCACTTGATTTGAGAAAATCGTTTTGGCAAATTCCTCTTAGTGAGTCGTCTAAGGATAAGACTGCCTTCAGTGTTATTTCGTGAGGACAATATAGATTTACATGCATGCCATTTGGATTGAAGAATGCTGCGCAGACACAACAGCGTTTAGTAGATGCGATTTTTGGTCCACGTTTTGAACCTCATGTATTTTGCTATTTGACGACATAATATTATGTTCGTCATCTTTTGAAGAACATCTAAAGTTATTGTTAGAGGTTAACAACGTCTAAAAGAAGCTAACCTTACTATAAATATAAGTAAATGTGAATTTTTTAAAAAGACACTTAAATTTTTGGGTTATATAGTAGGTTCAAATTCACTTCGTACAGATCCCGATAAGGTGTCGGCGATGGTTAACTTTCCTGGACCGAAAACCACAACGGAGATTAAAAGGTTTATAGGAATGTGCAGCTGGTACCGTCGCTTTATAAAGAATTTTTCGTCATTAGTTTCGCCTATCAATGACCTCATTAAGAGAAAGAAAAAAGGTCAAACTGTAAATTGGAACACGGAAGCAGAAAATTCGTTCGTGCTGATCAAGCAAGCATTAGTTTCAGCACCTCTTCTTTCGCAGCCAGACTACTCGGCTCCCTTTATTGTTGAGTGTGATGCAAGCAA
Organism: Platerodrilus igneus; assembly: GCA_036346225.1. Lineage (NCBI taxonomy): Eukaryota > Metazoa > Arthropoda > Insecta > Coleoptera > Lycidae > Platerodrilus > Platerodrilus igneus. The sequence continues at coordinate 12,610,568 of JARFIW010000170.1, read as the reverse complement.
CACTGGGTTAGGAGCTGTTTTGATTCAAAATGTAAAAGGAGAAGAGCGTGTAATTTCGTACGCAAGTAAGACCCTGAGCCGTACCGAGCGCAATTATTCCACTACAGAAAGAGAGTGTTTAGCGGTTATTTTTGCAATTGAGAAATTTCGTCCGTGGGTGGAAGGAGTTCGCTTCACAGTTGTCACTGATCATTTTTCGTTACTTTGGTTGAGTAATCTTCAGAATCCAACTGGAAAACTCGCCAGATGGTCAGTTCGATTAAGGCAACATTCATTTGATTTGGTGCATAGGAAAGGAAAATTTAATATAGTCCCAGATTGTCTTAGTCGTGGCGTTCCTTTAGAAAATCCAGAAGTTAATTTAGTAGAGATTAAACTTGATGGTGTAGACTTGTGGTATGAATCTTTGAGAAAAAAAATTTTGTTGTCGCCCAAAAGCTACCCACAATGGAAAGTGGAGGATGGGTTTGTTTATAAGTTTATACCTTCCCAATTACCGCATTCGGCGAATGTTATAGAGTGGAAATACTTAGTGCCAAGATCTCAGCGTAATGATGTCATTAAATCATGTCATGACCCCCCTACCGCAGGACATTTTGGTTCTTTAAAAACTTTGTCTCGTGTTCAAGAACTATATTATTGGCCAAAGATGATCTTTGATGTACGTAAATTTTGTAGGAAGTGTTTGATTTGTGGTGCTCAAAAACCACCCAATAAAGGTCCCCTTGGCACGATGGGAAAGGAAAAAGAGGTTGGACTTCCGTTCCAAACCATTGCTTTAGATTTGATGGGTCCGTTTCCTCGTCCAAACGCGGACATAAATGGCTTTTAGTTGTTGGTGACTGGTTCACGAAGTATTCGATTTTACAACCTTTGCGTAGTGCCACGGCACCTTTGATTGAGAAGTTTTTGGAGGAAAAAGCATTGCTTGTCTACGGAGTACCACAATTTGTTATTTGTGATAATGGTCCACAATTAATTGGACGTGTTTTTAAAGCTTTGTGTGCAAAGTACGAAATTCAAAAGATTTGGTATAATGCTGTTTATGCTCCCCAATGTAATTTTGTGGAAAGAATCAATAAGACAGTTGGTACTGCAATTCGTTCATACGTAGAAGAACATGATACGTGGGATAATGAAATATCAAAAATTCAGTACGCAATTAATTCAGCAAAACATGAGTCCACCAACTATTCTCCAAATTTTTTAGTCTTTGGACGTCAGGTACCCTTAAGTGGAAAAGCTTATAGTGATAATTTTAAACCTGGTGAGGATGTGGATGTCGTCTCCAGTAGTAGACCTTCTTATGTGTTGGATCGTCAACTTTTGTTTGATATTTTTGGAAATGTCCGTGAAAATTTGCATGTAGCTTATCAACGTTCGAGTATTCGCTACAATCTGAGAAGAAGAGACATTTCGTTCCAAGTCGGAGAAAGTGTTTGGAGAGCTAATAAGGTACTCTCGAGTGCTGGTGATAAATTCTCCGCTAAGTTAGCTCCAAAGTTCGTTTTGAGTAAAGTTCGAAAAAAACATTCCAATTTAGTGTATGAGTTAGAGAATGAAGATGGAACAAGAGCCGGGAAATGGCACGTAAAAGACTTGAAACCCGTTGAAGCAGCGTGTCCAAATGAAAATGATGATCCTGACGATTAGTTCCAGTCTGGTCATCTCTTTGATGTTACGTAATACAGTAGTGGGTTGCTTTGTTTTGTTCCGATTTTTGATTTAGTGTCGTTTCACTAATTTTGAGTATTTTGTTTGATAAGTGGAACAAGTGGTTAAGGATTTTGTAGGTTTTGTAGGGTTGAGGTGTGCATTGGTGTGCACGCTGGTCGTTTTGTTCGCGCGTTATTCGGAGATGTGTTTAGAAGATGTCGTTGACAGATATCTTTTAAATGTAGAAGTAGGTGGGCTATTTAAGTTGTTAGTCCTGATTTCTGCATATCAAGGTAGAGAGAATATTGATTTGTTCTTTCCCTTGTTTTGACCGTTCGAAATATTTTTGTTTGAGTAGGTCAAAATGGTGAGCCTCACCATTTAGTCCATCACTAATGGGATCTGTTGTTTGGAAATTAGTGATAGGATAATCAGTAGGGTGTGGTATATTACAGCCCTATCTGGTTCAATTTTGTATTTGAATCTGTTAAGTAACCTTATGGTTAGGTTACCTTAGTTTTGATTATCTCTTTGCACTAAAGTGATAATATTTTGTATTTGAATTTGTTAAGTAGCCTTATGGTTAGGTTACCTTAGTTTTGATTATCTCTTTGCACTAAAGTGATAATATTTTGTATTTGAATTTGTTAAGTAGCCTTATGGTTAGGTTACCTTAGTTTTGATTATCTCTTTGCACTAAAGTGATAATTTTTGTATTTGAAATTTGTGCAACCTTTTGGTTGGGTTACTTTTGTTTTGATTATCACTTTGTGATAATAGTGTTTGAAATTTAGGCCTATTAGTAGGGTCTTCCTTTTGATTGTCACTTTATAGTGATAATATTTTGAATGGTTATGCTGTTTTGATGTTGTAGCATTCCTTTTTTGTAGATAGAGCTAATAGAGCTCCAGGAAGTAAAGTTTTTTGTGGAAGTAGAGATAAATTGTGAAATGTTTGGTTACAGTTAGTAAATACTAGCCTTGGTAAGAATAAGAACCTCTAGTTGAAGGATTATTCTGAGTTTGAATTTGATTAATTTTTGTCCCGTGGAGTGTTTGACTTTCTAATTTGACCCTCCCAATTTTGACTTATACCGATTGTGACTCCCGATTTTGTCTCCCGAAGGACGCCAGGTACACGTAGTTACCAACACACTCGAATTTGTAAATATTTGTCTCCCTCGTTTGAATAAATTCATAAAAATTGTATTGATAGTTAGGAAGGTAGAAAAGGCTAGTAGATTTAAAAAAAAAAAATTTTTTGTATTTGTTATACTTAAAGTTTATTCCTTGAAAAAATTTTTTTTCTTTTAGGAAAGGGGTAGTGTAACAATTTTATTTTCGAATTGATAGTTCTCTTCATTAAAGGTACGACAATAGTTAAACACCTTTATTAAGTAAAGTCATAATACGTTTTACAATTAAAATATTACATTGTAACAGCATCTTGACTCGTTAGTCTAGTTGTTTTGGATGTCGGTGTATTCCACACCCGGTCGCAAGCGCGTTGAGAGGAATGACAACCCCCACCTTAGGATCCTCCCATCGTCCGAGAGCGCGGGATAGGCACTCGGCCATAGGTAAAAGTAGCAGAAAGATGTTTAAGAGGACAATGGCCAGTGACCTGCGGGTCGGTTTGATTAAGTGAGACATTTTCTAAATAACGGTTGGTAATGTATACTCGTTATTATAGTATTTAATTTGAAAATTTGTTTAGCGCGACCAAGATTAGACGACGAAAGATTACGCTACAAAACTTAGGCAATGAGAATTTAAACGATAAGAACTTAGAACTTTGAATCAACGTTAAGAAAACCACTTCATTTTAACACGTGTTTTTAGAGGATGGAAAGCAGATCTAATTAACAGGAGATCGTTTGTTGGTCCGAGCCAAGATACTACTTTGATAGGATGTAAGCAGTTAATACCGCATGGCGGGGCACGTCCTAATTCAGTCTAGGAAAGCAGTTTTGTTTGGTTCGTAGTAGCTTTAAGAAATTCAATTGTGTTCCATTCAGGAAGCACGCTATTTTATTTCGATACGTATAAATACGATTTTGTTATTCACTTTATCTGTTGCTAAGCTGGATTTCCCAGCACCAAACTTAAAATTCACTCAGTTTATTTTGTCAGAACAACACGTTGCTTCAGTATAAAATAACAGGTGTAACTACGTCATTTGTTTGTTTGAAATATGCTGCTGACACTTGAAAGCAGATGCTTAGTATTATATTACTACCAACTTTGAAAACGAGAATATCCTTGTGAACATTTTCATTTTAAACTGAAATTAGCACATGTAACTTAACGAGAACATTTTGTATTTTAATTTTGACAATGTAATAGACCTAATCAGATCTGAATGGGTTAGAAAATATCAGTGTAACAAGTTACACTTTGTTGTAATATTCTTGATCTAGAAACAGGTTGATAAACCTTATCTTAAATTTACAAACTACTACAAGTAATTATTTAATTTTGTTGCATTAAATTTTATTTAAAGTTAAAGGAATTCTTTCTAGTAAATTATTAACCCAAGCTTAAAGTTTTTTATTTTGATCAAGAGTGATCAAACCTAACAACCAAAAAGCAATAAGAGTTGAATTTTGATGCCACCCTTATGTAGAAAATATTCTTTTTATTTTTTTAGGCATATTTGAGGGACACAAACAGTGTTCCCATTTTCTATGTTGACTTAATTATTATTCTTTCTTACAGGAACAGCGTCTTATTCTGTTAAGACAGGTTTTTGTCACCGAAGGCGATCTTTTTTCTTTGGGTCTCCACGTCCGCCCTTAGAAATATGCCATGCTATTAACATGAATCAATCTGGACTTGGTGGCGCCTATTTGTTTTAGTTTGAGTGTGACCCCCCAACAGATTTCGACTTACCCCCCCATTGCTCATAGCTCTACCCAAGGAATAGACCCCTAGTTACGTCGGAAGACTTCGTTTTACTGACACCCAATGTGGGGCTGGTGTTTTAGTAGTTCTAGTAAATTTGTTTCACTGGCGCCCATGCGTGAGGCTAGCTGAGCCCATTAGAAAAAATACGTTTCAAGGTCATAGATCGAAACGTACATAAAGATGATTTTAAAAACTATGAGTGGTTTAATTCCCAAAGAAGATTAAGAAAAAAACTTTAAGTAAAGCATAGCACTAAGTAAGTAATTGTGTAAAACCTAGACATTGCAAGTTTTAATTGTCAATTGAGTTGTGAATTATTTTTATAGTTAATTATCACGGTTATGATTACTTAAGAATGAACTAATTATGAAATTTTAACATTCTGTCTGTGTATTTGTATACAGGAATATCGCTATGTCACTGATATTCATACTGATGTAAGTAAATTTAAAATTGATGTACGTATACTCGTTTACAGAAAAATAAAATAGGTTATCGTAAAATAAATTTAGGGAATGTAGGAAATGGAAATTTGTCAATTTATTTAGCTAAACATATAGGTGGAACTTTATAAAAAGGAATTCCATTTCACCAGGAGGGTAAAGTATTTGAAATCCCTTAAAAGTGCTCATCATATAGGGGACTCTCAAAAACTAGAATAGATTAGACGAGTTGGCGCCCATAATCTGACAGACGTTTCAAGATAAGTGTTATTGGAAACGTAATATTGAAATTGCATCTAGAGAATTACATTATTTTTTTTTCAAATTTTTTTGTATGTTTTCCATAGCAAACCATTCCCACAACACTGTAGTTGGTCTATGCACCCTTAATTTGTTATAAGAATTCTGCCCCTTCTGGGCAATTCCAAATTTAAGAATAACCGGAATGGTATATATCACTATATAGTCAAATACCATGCAGGGGCAGACCATAGCAATAGGTGCCAGCAAAAGGTAGAAATGGAGCAAACGGGAATAATGTATAAGTCATAAAAATTGTCTCATTTTCATGATGGTACATCATTAGCATGGAAAAAGACTGTTCTAATGCTATACACACATACCTTCACTACAGAGACATCACATCCAACTGACCGAACCATTAGTAATTAATACTAAATCCCTGTACAAAGTAAATAGGGCATATTTTAAGAAACAAAAGCAAAGCATAAGACAGAATATTAGACAGAACACTATACTACATTTCAATTTTTTAAGTACTTGAATTATGAGTGACATGAATGATCATATTCTAATTAAGTATGTACAGCATTTGAATATGATGGTTGCAATAATTGGTTTAACCTATCTATTTCGGCACCCAAAGTATCAATATTTTCCTGTAAAGCAAGAAAATTAATCTGCATATATTAAATTAATTATACGTACTTTTAAAGTAATGTTTTTCAGCAGTGCATCTTCTAGTACGGCCTGTAGCTTACGATTGATATCTAATGATAATTCTAATGTGAGGCTGTTGTCTGCTACACGAGAACCATACACAGATGCCATTATTCCATTTAGTTTTGCTATATTAGCCTGCACATAATAAACACAACTTTACCACAATAATTCCTATTTACAATAAATGAATTTTATTCACATTACGTTAGTTACAAGTCATTAGACGAATTAAAACAGCAGCAATAAGCCTAGGCAGCATCAAAAATCAAAGACTGTAATAGTTGCTCATTGAAAAAGCTTATAGCAGTACATGCAATTTTAGTAAATTAAAAATTAATTTCATAAAGATAGTGCTAACTATTGAAATTGTATTTTAACAATGTTATTAATTAAAGAAGTTCATACGTGTAGTTTGTTAGTTTGCTTTAAGCGATTGGAACATGACCTAAATCTCTTTAACATTTTTAATTTTATAATTCTAGATAGATCTGTCCACATAAAAATATCAGTTGTTAAATTTGTACATTCATTTTATTTATCGGGGTAAAATTGTAGCAAATTTTATTACGCCTACATACTTTTGCATTAACTTTGTTGCGTCTCGGCCACATCAAGTTTCATTTTAATATTAGAATTAGGGAATTTTGGAATCCATCCTAAATTTAATTAAGTTCTTACATGTAAAGTTTTATGGTTATAGTTTCCTACAAATCCCCTAATTTATTGTAAGTAGTCATGCTAAGCACACATTTCCCAGATTAAACGAATGTGATGTGGTTAGGTGGTTAGCCATAAGAAGCATTGTATGGAGGGGATGTAAACAAACTCGTGAGAAGGCATTTTAAAATAAGACAATTACCAGCTATCGAACAGATCGAACATGGAAGCACGTTAAATATTCCTTTTGTATCTTTGTACGTTTTCCTTTTCGCTAATTCACTATATTGTGTTCCGTAAAGCTGTAGGTTCACACACTTTGCCGTCAGAATTTGCAGAAGTAGAGGCTGCTGTTGGCTTCAGCAAATAAGCAGGTAGACCCCTGGCTTATGTTCACATTGTTAGTATTGCCCGTGACAACAATAATTGCAACAAAATTTTGAGTGTAATGAATTACATCCAGGGTTGTGCAGTACTTGACGTCGCAGATAACACAATATTTGGTGCTCTAACAAAGAGACAGTTTATGCAAAAATATTTAATAGAAGAAATGTTTTTAAAAGTTGGCACTTTCTTATAGTAATGCAATTTTTACCAATTACGTCATTTACATTTTACGTTCGTCATCTATCTACTCTCTAAACCAAAAAAATAATTCTACCGTCAAAACTAAAAATATGTTCCAATTTGCACCTAAATAATATTCCTCCACTTTACCCTTAACAATCCCTATATTGTAGAATATACTGCTGGCACCACCTAACGATTTATTTGTATATCTTATCTAACTTATTGCATAATACCTTGAAATAAAAAATATGGTGGCTTCCTTTTGCTGAACGTGTTGTGTTAAAATAATTACGTTTATTATAGCTTAATTAAAATTGTGGTACTGTAAGTATCAACGAGATCTCCATTTAATCGAAGGAAAATCTTATATAAATAACACCTGTAATCTGCGGTGTGCAAAAAAATTTTTTATTCTACATTAAAGTTGTCTTGGTAAGTCATTAAATCCCAGCTTTTATTAATAATAACACACCTAAATGTCTTTAATAAATTTACTTTCTATCTAAAGTCGTTTTTATGATAAATATTCCAAGTTTTCTACTTAAAATATCGATCTGCTTTAATTATATGAATTAGTAACTAAAAATCTTGTCTTGAAAACAAAGACAGGGGTTCTAATCCCATTTAGTTAATAAATAAATGTAACTAACAGTCTTTATAAACTGTAATATTTATTTTTAAGTTTCTTATCGAAAGTAGTACCACTATAGCTTTGATTTAGTCTGATATTTGTTTAGTTTGTACGAACACTTTGTTTCTATGGAAATTTAATGAAAAGATTTACTTCGACAAAATCACTCGAGCTTTGCTCTCGTGATTTTGTCGAAACAAATCTTTGAATCAAATTGCATAATAAAACCAAGTGTGACTTTACAAACAAAAAAAATTTCCTACTAAAAATGTAAGTTAGGGTGGTATTTTTTGAGAAAATTCACTGACAATGATTACGTGTGTTCTAAATGCGATGAGCAATTGCTCATCCTGTAGGGAAAAGGTTTACTTCATTTTGTGCGACTGCTTGTTTATATGTATGTTTTAGGTTTCTATTTAGTTTCGACCTACTTTTACGTTTTGGGTGAGATGTTATCCTATTCTTGGTTGTGTTTCGGAGGCCCAGAAATTGTTGGATCATACTTATGCCGTATTGTTTGTGGTTGCCAGTTCCTCTTACCTGATGGATTTACCGTCGGATGGTATCGATCTACTAGTCACAGTAAAGGATACCTTACCAGTCGTGCAAAAGGAAGTAAAAATTTTCTGTACAGGATGTGCGACTACTCGTCCAATTTAGAAAACACATAATGCAAGATGTTATTAAAAAAGAGCAACAATCGTTCAATTCAAGAGCGATGTATAAATAATTAAACTTGGTACTACATGTTAAATCGGAAATTTCTAGAATAAATTGAACTATCAAGCATATGGTAACAAATTTTAAATTTAAGCATTTGAATGAAAGTGAAGTGGTTTGCCGAACTGACTATGGTATAATTAGAATAACAAAACATGTTACATAAGCGATTCTTGAAAAATATCTAAATTTATAAAGTATTAAAGGTGAATGTTTCTACATTTTAGAACGGTAATAAAAGATATTTAAATTTAAACAAAGGTTGGAATAGTCCGAACATAATGTAATAAACGTGCCAAATTACGAAGCGGGAAATTTTTAATTCAGAAATGCAAGAACATTTAGGAAGTAGCAAAATGAACTTAACAAGTTGGAGTATTCAATTACCCGCCATAAAAAAAAATCCTACACTAAAAAGGCCGTTTGGAGCAGGACTAATAAAATCTGTTAGGTATTGAATTTTTGCTTTTCACATGCTAAACATTCCACATTGTTGGATATTTAATAACTATGATAGGTTGTTATAATATGAATGAATAAAACTTTTTTTAATAGGACTTTTAAGTTTGTGCACACTTATGTAAAGCGTATTGTAAACACCAAATTTTGTATATGGAAAAACACAACTGTATCTGTATTTTATATGTTGTTATTTACTGTGTTATTCGTGATTGATAATATACATTGGGTGAACAACGCTAGAGTTTTCTTATTATGTGTGTGTATTTTAAATTAGTAGAAAATGAGAAACCGTGTACACAAGGCTCCATCAATCTCTATTGCAGTAGGAATCGTTAGAACATGGTACGCAAAGGCTTTATTCGACAGAGTTCAAAAAACCTTTTAAGGTAGGTGTATAAAGGTATTTAGTAAAAGTGTTACAAATTACATATCCATAAAAGATTTACATTATAGAACTCACTCCGTACCACTGAAAGCTAGCCCGTGCATTATTTGTAGAGTAAAATTAAGTCAAGTGTTAGTCAATTCAGCAAGTATAAACGAAATATGTTTTAGAAAACTCAGCCCCCTAATACCTCATATGTTTTTGCTCACATGTTACAATAATATGTAAACTTAAGGTACTGTCCACTTTATATCTGCCTCTTTTTTAGTTTCTAATGGAGTATCACAGCTTTTACATAATAATATAAATTGAATAAACGATCTACCGATTTTCAGATAAAATTCAAAAATTAATTTTCAGTAATTTGTTTTACAACAATATCATTGATGTCAATTTGTTTTGATTACTACTGATACTATACACATTTTTGCCTACTTTGAAAACTTATCTTATGGTGCTAAATGTTATACAATTAAAATTTGCTTACATTGAAAGAAGTTAGCATAGGCATATCTAAGTACTTACCATCTTTTGGAAGGCTAAGCATGAGGTAAGCATACACAAAATTATATAAAGTACAAATTTAAACACAAAATAAATAGTAGAGAGACATCAACAATATTTGGATGCGTATATGAAAAACTTCTTACACAGACTTAATTGTGTACACTTTCTCATAGTATTGAAGTTAATCGCAAACTTACAGATTAGTTAAGTGAATAAAAGTAAATGCAAATCAGAAAATAATAAACTAGCCGTTTTCCTCAATATCATAAACTAATGTGATTGTCTTTAATGACAAGGAAACTTTGAAAGTAAGTACCCAGACCCCTTTATCTCATTGTAACCAGAAAAATATTAGCAACCCGCTTGTCAGTTTCCACAATGAGTTGTATTTAAAAAAGTTATATTTCCTTCTTAAATAATATTTAGAAATTTGTTAAATGTATGTAAAATTAAGTGCCAGAAAGTCTTTAGTTTTCCCTAGCATAAATCTGTAAGAGGTTCGTTATATTTGATATCATTTTTAGTCTTTTTAACTTTTTCAAAAAAGTTGAGTATTTAAGACAATCCAAAAAAACAGTATGCTCCTTGTTTTGGGTAGCATATGTCATATTTTATCAATAATATAAAAATCACGATTTCCGAAGCCATTCATTAACAGACATACTCAAAATCAGCTCCATACGCCAATATACAATGTCCTCGAAAATCCTTCATTATTTTACACAACACGCCTCACGACTAATAATAATCTCATATATCAAGTTTGTATAATATGAAATTATTAATCACTTGCACCATCATTTATTAATAAAAAGGTAATTTGCGACATTGTCCGCAAGTCATGGTTTATATCACTTATTCCGTGTAGCACATATTCCCACACAGTAACAGACATGTGCACTCCCGACCAGTGCTTATAAAAGACTGCATTATCAAGGAATATAAAGAGGATCTTGATAGTGAATAATTGAGCAGGTGCTAATTTATTCTTAAAACATCTCATCAAATTCTGTTCAATTTTGCTGGTTTAACTATTTGTATTTTTTATAATCAAGTAACGTATGCACGAAGATAAATTATAAGCATATAGAATATAGCCACCTAGATACATATTTTTAATACAACATTTATTATGTCTATAGCAAAATCATATGTAAAAAGTTTTTCGATCGTGTTTAAGAACAAACACCACATAAATAAATAAAACAATAGAACAAATACACACCTTATTCTTATCCATCTTGTTAGAAGTTAAAGTACCAGTTTGTTCTCGTATTATATAACCTTGCAAAAGATGCGTTTTTCTTTGCAATTCAGCTACTAAGGTATTAACGTGTTCTTCTAAGAAGTCGATTTTTTCAGATTTTCGCGCACTAACACGCTGTAATTTCACAATATGTTCTACCAATGCCTTTTTATCAAGACTCAGTTCAGGTTGTATAACCTAAAAAATATATTACTCAAACCTTGTATACAATGGTAGATAAACTTTACTTTAACCTGATCTCCATCTTGATACGATGTAGACATTGTAGAATTTTGCTGGTCAATGGCATTTAAGGAACTAGTAGAACTATTACTACTATGACTAATGGTTTCATACTGATCTATTTTTTTCCGACACTGCTGTAATTCTTTATTAACTTCCTATAAAATAAAAAATTTTAATTTGAAAATGTCTTCAAACATAATTTACCTTCAAGGATAGTTCATATTTACGTTTAATAATACAATTTTCACCTTGTTGGTCTGAAACTTCTTGCGAAAGAGCTTCGCATAGTTTACTTTTTGCCTCAAACTTTTTTGTTAAGTCTGAATTCTCAGTTGAAAATTTACAACGATCATTTACTAACTGTTTTGCTAATAAATCAACTTTGGTCTCGTACTCAGTAGCTTTTCTTTTCAACATTTCTTGTTCGCATTTTAATTGATGAATCTGGTCACAATTAACAATTAAAAAAAAACATTTATGAATCTACCTACCTTTGTTTCCATTGAAGTAAATTCAGATAACAATTGCACATTCTTATTAGTGAGCTGTTCGGTAAATGCAAGTAAATCAGATTCACGTTCATGACATGCTTTAAAATCGATTTCTAAATCAGAGTTTAGCTGTTTCAAAACTTTAGTCTCCTCTAGAGCATTCGTCTTTTCCATTTGTTCTCTAAAAAATTCCACAATTACTGAAAACGTAATGAAATCACACTAATTATACTTCTGAAGTTGTGATGTAAGATGTTTTAATTCCATGTCAGTCTGCTGTAATTGCTCTTCACTATGCTGCAACTCCTTCAAACGGTGTGTCATTTCTAAATGTTCCTTCTCTAAAATTTGTAACTTTGCTAAAGTTGTGTTGTTTTCATCCGAGACTCCTTTTTCTTTAGACTGAAGACTTTGAATCTCTGCTTGAAATAATTTAATCTGTTTGTCCTTATCCTCCTTCTCATGCCGTAATAATATAAGAGTTGCCTGTTGCTCCTTAAGCTGTTGATCTACAAGTGCAAACTAATATTAATCACTATGTTTATTGCAGAGAAAAACATTGTATCAGTCTTAGGGCTAGTAAGTGTTTGTTAAGTTAATTTGTATGTCAGATTTCTTTTGTCATGATTAGCTGTTGTTGACAACCAAATAAAATAAAGTTACTGTAATGCGTTGAGTTACGCTAGCTATAAATTGGACGGAAAAAGAAAATTTAATTTGGTAGAGACAAAGTATATGAACAATGCCTTATATAATAGATTTTACAAATAATTAATCTCAATTAAACAGAATGTTTCAAATTTTCTTTCTATAACGATCATTCAACTAATAAAATACAAAATTATTTCTTTTAAGTATGCATAATTAAGTCAGGATTATGACAAATTAAAACTGCAAATGAAAACGAATCTCAATATGACAAAACACTGCATATGCATTTCCCATGAACAAAATAATTTACAATAGACAAATAACATCCGTCCCGACCACTAATGACATGAAAATAATACCATATTACACAATACGAATTACCTACACAGTAATGTGACAATAAAATTTATTCAGCATAGATTGGAATTATACATTGCATAACTGGATGCTGATCGCAATTAATATGATTTAATAATGAAAGAAATATAAGGTAGATCCGACGGAAAAGAATTACTTAATCATTCAAGAGCCGGGAATAAGAAAATATCAGAATGTAGTAGTACGAGCAAATAGTGAAACGGGGTGGGGTATGAGAGCAAGTTAAAAATTGAAGGTAGAAAAGAAACACAGCTTCAAGTCTAATATGTGATTGAATTTCCACAGGGAAAACTAAAAGCAACGTGCGATTTTGTAACGTAGTTAATTCTTGGTGAAATTAATGTCTATATTTTACATTTCTTTGAATTTTGTCCGTTTTGAGTTGTCCTTAAATGTACCTGTCCTATAGCATTTGTTTGTTTATTGGCCATATAAATCTAAAGCTTACTTTTCGTTCAAGTTTCAGAAAATCATTGCATCAGTTTTAGTCTGTAAATGCCTCTGTTAGATGAAATTAAATGCTCCATGTTGATACGCACGTAGAGATAATGTGTGCATACTGATAAAGTGATTTAATTACATACAGAAAAAATTTGTGGCCATTTTATTAAAGACATGCTGTGGAAATGTCGGATCATTTTCATTAGTGCTTGGTAGACAATACAATTTTATTAACTGTAGATAAGATTCTTTTCAGCACAAACTGGAATTACTTTAATTATAAAGTAAACAAAATTAATTTAATTATGGAGATTTATATTTAATGTTGTCCTTGTAGTAGGGGATAAAGAATACTACTATAGTAAGCCTGCTTATCGTAAAAGGCGATTAAAAGGCGCAGCAAGGGGCAGCAGCCTTGCTGGCTAAAAGATATTGGAGGAGGGTCGGTTGGTCTCGGGCGATCCTCAATAATTTACAAGCTTGTTGGGGGTTGACCGTGACGGATACGGCTTTTTGCTAAAATCTTTAAAAACTGCGTTGTGGAAAGATATGGGAGCCTACCACAATATTTCCCAGGTGTGCGTGGCCTAAAACACGAAATAGATATGATGGAGAGCTCACAAGTAAAATTCTTGTCTGGAGGTAAAATACTCCCTCATTCGGATCTCCGGGAGGGGGTACTTGGGGCTCGTCATCGTAAGAATATAAAACAACAGTTTGATTTAGTGATAGGGACTTGGAATGTAAGGTCATTACTCAGAGTAGATAAGTTAACGAATTTATTAGTCGAAATGAGAAAGCAAAAGCTGGACATTTTAGGTATTAGTGAGGTGAGATGGCCAGATAGTAATGACTTTTGGAAGGATAATTATAGAATAATTACAACTTCTTCAACTAATGCACAGGCAGGCGTAGGAATAGTGTTAGATAAAAGATTAGGGCATAAAGTTAAAGAGTACTTACAATTTAGTGATAGAATAATTATGGTTAGATTGAGTACAAAACCCACAGACACTGTTTTAGTACAGGTTTACATGCCAACAACTCAGTACGAGGATGAGGAAGTAGAAAAGGTATACGAGGATATAAATAGTATAGTGAGAAAAGTAAAAGGAGATGAGAATTTAATAGTTATGGGCGATTTTAATGCATCAGTGGGAGAAGGTAGTGAGGGAAAATGGTAGGAAAATTTGGGTATGGCAGACGAAATGATAGAGGAGAAAGATTAGTTGAGTTTTGCCAGGAACATAGATTAGTAACTGTTAACACCCTATTCGAACAACATGTTAGGAGAAGATATACCTGGAAAGCCCCAGGTGATAGAGCTAGATACCAAATAGATTATATTTTAGTTAAACAAAGATTTAGAAACCAAGTTAAAACTGTCGTAGTTATCCAGGGGCTGACATAGATAGCGATCATAACTTAGTTAAAATGAAGTGTAAACTAAAATTCAAAAATTGAGAAAGGTGAAAAGAGAGGATGGGATCTAGGTAAGCTTAATGATAGTAAGGTAAAGAGGAATATAAACAAGTATTAGATAATAAGAGCAAAGAGATAGCTGTAGGAGGAACGTAGAAAATAGATGGAAAGAAATAAAACTGACGGTACATGATACAGCAACACAGACTATAGGTAAGAAAAAATAGAAGCTAGAAAACCGTGGGTAACAAAGGAGATATTAGATTTAATAGAGAATAGAAGAAAGCTTAAACCTTTCAGAGAAGTGGATAGTGAAAGCAAGCAAAATATAATACAGTTAGAAATAAGATAGTACATGAGTGTAGAAAAGCTAGAAATAAATGGATGGAGGAGAATTGTAAGGAATACAAGATGATTTGAGAGTAGGTAAGACAGACAGGGCTTACAGGGCAGTTAAAAAGTTTTTGGGAAGATAGGAAAAATATAATGGTATTAGAGACGAGAATAATGAGCTTCTAATAAATAAAGTTGAGGTAGCTGATAGATGGAAAAGATATTTAGAAGATTTATATAAGGGAGACGATATGGATGAGTTAGAGAACGACCAAGAAGAGGATGTAGAAATAGGGTTCTCAATATTAAGAGAGGAATTTGATAGAGCTATTCGAATCTTAAATTAAATAAAGCGCCAGGGATAGACGATATTCCGCAGAATTAATAAAATATGCAAGTCAGAAAACTTTGGACAGATTATATAAACTAATAAATGTAATATATGACACAGGTGAGGTTCCAATAGATTTCGAAAAAAATATTATTATCCCAATCCCAAAAAAGTCAGGAGCTGATAGGTGTGAGAATTTTAGAACGGTTAGTTTAACTTCTCATGCTTCCAAAATACTAACAATAATAATTAAAAATAGAGTAGAAGCTTTGACTGAGAATTATTTAGGCGAAGACCAATATGGTTTTCGTAAAGACAGAGGGACTAGAGAACCGATACTAATGATTAGGGTAATTATCGAAAAAGGTTACAAAAAATAAAAGACTCATTTTGCGTTTGTAGATTTAGAAAAAGCATTTGATAGGGTTAATTGGATTGTTATGTTCAGGGTTTTGCAAAAATAGGAATCTCTCATAAAGATAGAAAAATTATTTACAGTCTATATAAAACCAAAGCGTAGTAATTAGATTTGATGAAATAGAAAAGGAAGCTAAGATTAGAAATGGTGTTAGACAGGGTTGTATACTGTCTCCTTGATTTTTAATGTTTATATTGAGGAAGCTTTAAACTTAGCCAAAGAGAGAAAAGAGATAGGTATTAGTGTACAGGGACAGAAAATAGACATGTTACGTTTTGCAGATGATATAGCCATTATAGCAGAGTCTAGAAAAGAGTTAGGAGAGTTTTAAATATTTTAGATGAGATACTGCGGAGTAACTATAGTATGAGAATTAACTCGGTAAAGACAAAGATAATGACAAGTGAGTTACAGCCTAGTTCTAAACCAAAATTAAAATAGGTAATACCGAGTTAGAGGAGGTAGATGAATTTTGCTATTTAGGTAGTATAATTACAAAGGATGGACGTAGCAGAAGGGATATAGTAGCTAGAATAGCTCAAGCTAGAAAAATGTTTTTAAAAAAGAAAAACTTACTAATAGCTAATAGTATTAGTTTAGATAATAAAAAGTTTCCTAAAGTCGACGTATGGAGCGTTCTACTATACGGTAGTGAGACTTGGACAATTAAAGAAGTAGATAAGAAAAGATAGAAGCTTTTGAAACTTGGTGTTATAGGAGAATGTTAAAGATTAGTTGGACAGATAGAGTAACAAACGAGGAAGTTTATAGAAGGATAGGTGAGGATCCCTGTATGTGGAAACAATTGAAGGTCAGGAGAGATAGAATGATAGGGCACCAGTTAAGACATGAGGGACTATTTAGTAAAGTCTTAGATTATAGACTACCAAATAAAAATAGAGTAGGAAGGCCTAGACAAAGCTATATTAGTCAAATTATTAGAGATTTAGGTTGTGAAGGGTATGTAGACCTTTTTAGACTAGCTCAGAATAGAAAAGAATTTAGAGCTGCGTCAAACCGACTTTAAGTAAGTTCGAAAACAAAACAAAAAAAAATAAAAATCAGTTAACTAAATGTCACCAGGACATAACTCACAATTAGTTAGCGGTCTGGCATGTTGGTAGCGTTTCGTTGCTTAAGCCTTACCATAACATATAATTTAATAAACGTCACCATGACATAACTCACAATTAGGTAGCGGTCTGGCATGTTGGCAGCGATTCGTTGCTTAAGTCTTACCATAACATATTATTTAACACTTTTCATTTTTGAAGCGGATAACCAGGTTATATTTCATTTCGTTATAAATGGTAATCATGTAAACATGTTAGAGTTCTTTAACAACCATCAGGTTGCTAATATCTATGTAGAGTCAGCTGGATAGGAAAAAGAAGGATTTAGGAAGATCTAGACCAAACTATATTAGTCGAATTATTAGACATTTAGGTTGTGAAGGGTATGTAGAGCTTTTTTAGATTAGCACAGATTAGAAAAGAAGTTAGAGCTGCGTCAAACCGACCTTAAGTAAGGTCGAAAACAAAATGATGATGATATTTAATGTGGGTAGTGAAGATATTAAAAATTAGTTATGTTCGATATGCAAAGATAAAACAAGTCCTACGACTCTAGAAGCTTTTATAAATTTTGCGTGGTTCATTTTATTTGAAGATAACATTCATAAGAAGTACAAGTTTTAAAACAAAAGGTTTTGAAGTTGTATATTGCTCGTTGTTGGCCTTGAATAGATAGTACAAAATATGCTATATTCGATTTCAAAATAGTTCTGCAGGGTTTCAGTAAGGTAAATTTTGTTGGTTATAAAGTGGACAAGTTGAGGTATGTTACTACTCAAACTGTGTAGTAAATTGCTGATAATTTATTTATAAATCTTAAGTTAATTGTTTGAGGGTTTTTGCACCTCTCCTCAGTCAAACTTAATTTTATTCATGTTTAAAAATTCATGGGCACCCTGTTTTCCTCCAAAATTTTGTATCATATTCAACCCATGTTCAAACTCATACTCTCAAATGAATTGAACTTCAAGCTAGTCGGTACAGTAAGTAGGCAGGTAATATGGCATTTGCGCCAAATTATTGTGTTATTAGAGCCCCACAAATAGAGCACTCGCAATTGTTTTACATATGCGCAATGCCAGAGCCCACCTATTGTTTCAACTTATTAGTTTGAACTTAGGCTTGCATGGGCAGTGAACTTTCAATTCACATATTTGTGGAATTATTGTTGTTACAACCAGTTAGAGGTTAGGACCTAGAGAGTTCACCCCTCTATTAAATTGGAATTTTGTGTTGTATTAGGTCAAAGCAGTTGTGTTAGCTAGAAGGCCGTGTAGCTGGAAGGACAAGAAATTGTAATGCTGGCGGTCTCTACAGAACCTGAATGTTTTAAAGATTGGAATGTAAACAGTGAATAATATTATAAGCTTTTTATGTTTACACTCCTTTTATATTTTGTTCCATAGAAATTCGCTCTCACACAACTGCAGTTAGCTGACACAGCCCTTACACTGTTATGGTACAAATCAAAATTAATAACTTAACGCTAATTTTACCCGTAACACTGTGTGGGAAATATAAGAATACTGGGTAAAATTAAAATATCCACTAATTACAAATGGAGTTAATGGCGTTAATGAAATACATACACTAAAATTGTCATATATGTTCCAGTTTAATACAAGAAACAATTGCAAATTATGAATATCAATTTCGAAAACACCAACTAATTATCGTTTGTAATGGCATACGTGGTTTTCATTTGACTGGGTATATCTATACTTACGATGAGAACATATTACTTAACAACGTTAGAGCAAAATTGCCATTACAAACAGCAACGGCACAGTCAAAGCATTTGTCATATAAATTTTGCGAACAGCATTGCTTGAAGCAATATGTTTGAGTCTAGTAAATATAGATATATCCTGTCAAAAACGAAAACTTCGAATGCAATTTGATAAGCTAATTTAATGAATACTTTTACAAATTAGAAAACTTTACGTATTTAGAACTACAAATATTAAACACACACTTATTATAAATTCTTTAGTTTTAAATTTGAAGATTTTTCTTCGACATTAAGTGTTAAAGTACCCATATTTGTCTCTCTTATGGATTCAATGATGTTAGAGTGATGTTCATTATCCCTTTGTAAGTAGGACTTTATAGAAAATTGGAATGTCCCATATTTTAATTAAATTTTTATTAATTTATTTCTCTCTTGTTAACACCTAGTAGGTAATTACAAATAAGAGTGGATTATTCCTAAGAGGAGCCTAGTTGTAGTTACAGCGCTATATAAACTATCAATATGGAAATAAAGCCCTATCTATCTTACCAATTTCTGCAAGATTTACCAAAAATATATCCAAATTGTGTGCCTTGCATAAAATATTAATGATGCACATCATTTCATTTATTGGCCCGCATTCAAAATGTTTGTTCACTAATTCCAGCTTTGCATAATTCGGTTAAGGCAACAGCTTTATTGGAATGGTTCGTAATTTTCTTGTTTTCAGTATGTAATTTTATTAGTTTTACCGATTGACTATTCCACTTTGAAATCTCATTTTGACTTGGAAGTCATGTTCTTGTACCAGTCTACAGAATTTTGTTTTTTCTTAAATGGATTCGAAGTAAGAAATAATCTGTCACTAGATTTCCTCCTCTTTTAGATAGCAATTTTCTGAAAAGTCTAAATGTAGGTTCCCTGTTCTCTGTTTGTACGTTTCCATTTGTCCGTTGATCAATCAGCTGGTTAAAGTTAAACAATTTTCATCCGTTGCACTGGCGACCTTGTAAACCAGACAGTTTATTTTGTATAAAGGTTATGTTGTATTAACAAAACAACCAGAATCCTTTTTTTTTATTGCTTGTAATGGTTGTCTGTTAGCTTCGTATTCTGTAATATTTTCATGCTTCGCTACAATAGTTTAGAAAAACAACAAGTTCATATTTATTTACTTCTGATTGATTTGACAGATGTAAATGTTCAACGGATAGCAATAACCAGTTGTTTCGCATATATCCGACGATGGACCAATGGAAACATACCGGAGAACCTAGCTTAACTGAACAAATGTTACCGACTCTATTTTTGGTTAAATATTTCATATCACTCAATTTTTTTTTAACAACCTTGACATGTTTTAGTAAATATAGCATTATATGCTATCCTTCTAGTTACAATATTATCATCTCCAGTTTCTCCTTCAAAATACAAAGTTTTGCTTCACCACCACTTCAGGTTAGCACATAGAACTGCCACATGCCAATATGTCAGGTCCTAGCCCCATACTCATTACACTTGATTATGTCTATCATAGGCCGCTTAACGATTTCCAGTTTTGGATATTTTATTCCATTGTTGATTTCACGAAGTACACGCAATAGCCAGACTATTCCTTTTTTACAATCACTCGTGGCTGTCAGCTCAGATTCGGCCATTGTTGCTATAATCATCTGCTGTTTCTTACTAGCCCAAGTAATTCCGCCTCTGCTATAACGACAAATTAGTCCAGTTCTTTTCACAGCTAGCAAAGTCTGCACTGCTTTTATAATCCTATATTTAACTTGGTAGGAAATACCGTAATCAAATGTCCCTCATAGATAGCAAAAAATTAGGTTAACACTATTCCAGTTTGCATTTGTCGGTTTCTCCAAATTTTCGGAAACTCTGCTTAGAGCGTACTCCAAAACGATTCAATATTCGTTGGGTGTAATTACTTTGATGCAATCGATTTTATCAATTACTTTGAATATCAATTTGCATCCTGCGAAAACTATTCACGGTTCCTTTTATAATTCTATAGCGAATTTGCAGTGTCCAAATATTATCTATCACTCTGTCCGATGTTCCAGTTATTAAACCATTATCGACATAAATGTTCACTATAAGTTTCATGTCATCACTGTTGCTCTTCCATAAGCATGGAACTGCTACCGATTGTTAAAGTTCACGTTTCTTCATGAAGTCTACAAATTCAAGATTCCAGCATCGAAGTGACTGTTTTAGGTCATAAAATTATAACATTCTTTTGTCATATTTAGATCAAACAAAACTGAAAACAAACCAAACAATTTGTAAAATAGGAGTAATACTTTAAAACACAACAATACTTACAGCTTCTTAGATATGGTTAGCACCTCCGTTTTGTGCATAAAGATAAAGATTAATCTGATTTTGTACAAGTTTGAAGTATTTACTGTATGAGTTGATTTAGTAATAGGATATAAATTTTAAGAAGACTACGAATTGTAATTTGGTTAAATACTTAAATTTTCTGTAGTAAAATAAAAAAGTTTTCTTTGTCGCTAGCATGGCTATAAATAAAAAGAAGAGCCCATATTTGAGTTAATTTTTGTAAGCACTTTCGGGTCAGTGATACTAATTTTATGAAACGATTAATGGATACAGTGCTTATCGCATACATACTGGATTCTAATTCTAGAATTGCGTACTATTGACTTCGCATGCTTTTATTTTTTTTTAATGTATGGTTGTCAGAAGAGTGGTGTCTCAGATTAAAGTTTTTACTCATAACTTTCAATAGTGGGAGCCTCGTAGCATCTTTATTGCAACTATCATCGCCTCCCCCCTCCCCATTGTTTATAAAAGCATTTTATTTAGTTCCAATTACTATATTAGTAAATTTTATATATCTGATGTAAGAGGTTTAGACAGTCTTAGTTGAAATTAACTTGTTTGGCTTTATATTTATCCTATTACAGGTTAAAAACAATAAATATGCTTAATGTGGAAATGATTCAGTGCAGAGTTCAGAAAGGTAAGAAGTTACCTTCTGTTCTACCACGCAAGCCCCGAAGATAAAACTAAATCAAAAATTTGTTAAATCAAAACAGCAATAGCGAACAATACAAACAAAAAATTAATACACGTACACAAAATGCTAAATTATAGTTTATATACTGTAATAATGGGCTGAAAAGGTTCATATGCATAAACAAGTGCAGTTTTAATGTGCTGGGGGAATGTTACACAAACAAAACTAAATCACTTACCCAATACATTGGCATGATTCTCTTGAGAATGATAGAAAGCTTTTATGGAACCATGAGCTTCACGTTTGGCTTGTTCAACTTCATTGACATTCTCTTGTACTTTTAAACGTAAACTTTCAACTTTTGTATCGCTTTCCTAAAATTATGCATTACAATATGAATAGCAAAGTAATAAAATTTGATGTGGAGCCTAGGAAATTCTTTAGGCACAAATGCAAATACAAGTTACTGGATTTAACAAGCTATATTGGACAAACATAATGAAATATTAAAAAAAAAAAGAGCAAGAAAGTCGGTAAAAAAAAAGGAAATGATCACACGATTCTCACATGTAGATTATTATGCTTAGTATTCTTCTTAATCTTCTTTGGGAATTAAACCACTCATAGTTTTTAAAATAAAGATGATTTTAAAAACTATGAGTGGTTTAATTCCCAAAGAAGATTAAGAAGAATGCTAAACAAACCACAACAAACATACAGGGAGTATTTATTATGCTTAGTGTAATCATTTTAAAGTATAAGAACCATTTACCTATCCTTACCTTTCGTAAATCCTTTTCTGCTTTTAAAGCATTTTGTGACCATTTAAGCTTGGTTTCTAAAGCACCCAAATCCAATTTTACTTTTTCAAATTCTTGTTGATTGCATCTAAGATCATACGTCTGAAAAATAAACATTCATAAATAAGCAATTATGATATTAGAAAAACAACACACACATTAAACAAAAGCCACCCATCTAGATTTTAAACAGTAAGTAACACCAGAAAAAGTACAATGTGTGATTTTATGCAAAACTTCTTATGCATGTTGAGATATAGTACATTTTATATCATCATCGTTAGGTCTTAAGTCCTGAAACTGGTTTCCTATTCCGAGCTAACCAACAGATTTCCCTGATATTTATACAACCTACATCTTTCACTATCTGCATGCAATAGTCTGATCTAAGTCTACCTCTCTTTTTTCCTATCTCTGCCAGTAATATATCCCGCACTATTCCTCAAATGCCATAGAACGTGTACTGTCCTATTTCCCACATTTTTGTTTTGTTTCCCACATATCTTTCTTCCCATATTTCTAGAATCTCTTTGTTATTAACTTTGTCTGTCCATGCTATCATCATCATACATCTGAAGCACCACATTCAAAAGGTTTTTACTTTTTTCCTGTCTGCTTCTCCTACTAGTTCAATTTCATAACCGTATAGTGCTGTGCTCCACACATATGCTTTCAACAATTTTTTCCTTATTTCTATGTTTGTTGTCTTCGAAAATTACAGCTGCTCTTTCTTGTCAGATACAGCTCGGTTACCTTCTATGGGTTCTAAATATACACCCTATTTCACCGATATTCAGTATTACGTGAAAGGGGTTAAGCAACCCGCAGCTACCAAGATCCCCAACACTTAGACATTTGCCGAATTAAGAGTTTTCCAATAAATCCTTTCACACAATCGACATTAGTTGAGAATATTGGAAAACCAACACCCAAGTTGTTTATAATAATCGTCAGGTTTAAGTACAATTATTTTTTTCGCTATTAGGTTTTCCGTCTTGGAACTGGTTGGTCGCGTACCTCCATTAATTTCTATTCTGAAATAGCTTACACATTTTCCTGAAATTCCCACAGCCTACTTCTTTGACTAGCTGTGTGCAATAGTCTAACTTAGGTCAACCTCTATCGCTGTTTTTTTTTCTATCTCAGCTTCTAATATATTCTGCACGATTCCTTCCTGCCTTAGTATGTGACCTATCATCCTATCCCTCCTATTTTTTTTACTGTTTTCTACATATCTCTTTCTTCCCCCACCATTTCTAGAAGCTCTTTGTTCTCAACTTTGTCTGTCCATGATATCTTCATCATACTTATGTAGTACCACATTTCAAAGGCTTGGATCTTTTTCCTGTCTGCTTCTCGTACTGTCCAAGTTTCACAGTCATAGTGCTGTATTCTACACATATGCTTTCAGCACCCTTTTCCTTGTTTCTATGTTTGTTTCTTTGAACATAGTAGTTGCTTTTTTCTGGTTGAATGCAGCACGGCCTTGTGCTAATCTTTGTTTTATATCTTTTGCACTTTTCCCATCTTGCGTTATTTGGCTTCCTAGGTAGCAGAAATCCTTAACCTCTTGTATGTTCTCGTTTCCTATTTGTATTCTAGTTTTTCATTTATTTTCCCTTCCTTTAGTAGTACTTTAGTTTAATTTTAATTAATTTTCATACCATATCTCTCTGTTAGAACTGTTTCCAATTCATTCAGAGCTGCTTCCAACTTTTCCTTGACTGATGCTAATACCGCTATATCATCTACAAATCTAAGCATATCAATTTTTTATCCCTGCATTTGACATTATTCATTGCCTGTTCGATGTACCAGTTAAAGATTAATGGAGATAGGGCACAACCCTGTCTCACCGGTCTCCTAATATTTACTTCTCTAAGTTCCTGCTCTAATTCTATTACCCCTGTTTGCTCTTTGTATAAGCTATGTGCTATCCCATCTATCCCTTAACACGTTGGCTGCGGATCAAAATTAAAAATACTTTGTAATATGCTGATAGCAACTTTTACTAAATTTCAACCTAAAAGTTAACAAGAGTCATAACAACAAATTCAAAATGACAATATACAATTTTTTTGTTAGAATTCAAGCGTGGCTCCCATGGGAGCCATCAGCACATTGAAAGAAATTTTTAATGCATGAGCGGATGGCGCCTATGTGAGCCAGTTATATAAATACATTTAGAGAATAAAGATATATGTGTGTGTGTTGAAAATTATGACACAGACCTATATGAATAAACTTAAACTAAAAACAATAGGCAACATAAAAATTAATATTATTACAGCACACTGTGGTAGTTGTCAAAACATTGTCCGACACATAACCCTAGAACGTCGAGACAGATGATGCAATGATATAAGGTAAGTTTTCTTATTTTGTTTTGAGAACAAGCTCGTCCCCGTTTATGCAATACTCTGTTTTTAGAATCCTTTTCATCTATTTTAGAAATAACATGAATAGTTTTACTTTGTGGAGCTTTTGATATAGGAGCTGTTGGAGCTGGAAGCAAAACTTCCAAAACCGCTAAGCGATAATTGTAAAATGACATTTTTTTACCTGTATATTTATTGAACAGATGAAACGAATTATATAACAACATTTGTAAAATGTGAATTCCCATTTTTTGTACCATCGTAAGGTTTTACGGCCGCAAGGGTAGTAAGCCATCATCTGATCAAAACGATCTATTCCACTCATGAATTTATTATATTCAGCAACTGGACGTGGTTTCATTTTTTCCTGGCCTCTTTTGTTTCTTGTAGTAACTAACCATTTCAATGGAAAATTCAGTAGAAATATAGGTGACGTCTCGTTTATCTTTCCATTTACCTATCATTATTCCATTTTGATATCCTGTACTGATGTCTCCTTTTTTTAATTTTTGTGAGAATATATTGTTAGGAAGTCCTTTTCTATCAGCACGTACAGTACCAGTACAGTAGGTTTGCTTGTGCAACAAGGTTTCAGTCAGATGAGGGCTGTTATAGTAATTATCCATGTAGGGAGAGTGTCCAGAATCCAACTTTCCTTTCATTAGATGAAGGACTACTTTTTCTGCATGCCAGGTACCTCCCAATTCGTCCACTTGTCCTGTATAAATTGACACATTTAAAACAAGGCCATTGGTTCGGTAAGCATATAACATTTAATTCCATACTTGTGTCGTTTGTTCTTTATATACTGTCTAAATTGTAGTCTTACTCTCCACAGAACCATCGATTCATCCAGAGACAGATTTTTTCCTGGGTAGTATATCTCTTCCATTTTTGAATTAAAATAGTTTAGAACAGGTCTTATTTTGAATAAACGATCTTCAGGAACTACTCCGGCATCTGGATTTGAAATAAAATGCAGAAATCTTAAAATAAGCAAAAATCGATCTCTACTCATAAAACTAGAAAAACATTTTAGATCAAATAATCTATGAGTTTTCCAGTAATCTTGTATTTTTGGACATTTTATTGTGCCGGTATAAAACAACAATCCAATAAAAATCAATAATTCTGGAATAGTAATTTCTTTCCAATCACTTACGCGTGATCGTTTGCTATTGGTTCCTAAGAATAATACCTGTTCTGCATAAATATTTGTTTCTGTCACCAACATTTCTAAAAAGTTTTTGTCAAGAAATAAACGAAACCATTCGTAAGGTATGCCACCTTACGAATTCTTGATGAATATCCACTAAAACCTCATTAGTTTTAGTAAAAATAAAAGATTTTAGGGAACTAGACGCTTCATCCCAGGATTTTTTTTCAATAGGTTCCATTGTTCGGTTATTGAGTGGATTGTTGGAAATGTCACATTCTTCAACTTCTTCTGCATTATCTAGTAAATATCAAATTACAACCATAATTCAATGTACAGTAATATTTGCATACCTGCGCTATCATCTGATGAATGTTCCTCATTTCCAATATAGGAATCGTCATCATTGTCGCTCTGTTCTGAATCAGAATATAATAAAAACTGTTCTAATTCTTCGTTTGTTAGATTATTAGAATTTTTTACATTGATTTTCATACGTTTAGAACGCGACGATCCTGGCTCTGAATCGTCCATATTAAGCGCCCGTAAAAAACACGGAAAAAAATGAGAATCTAAAACTGAACTATATACGTATAAATCAAAGCTCTACATATATGCGGCACCCGATATAGCACCCTTTACCAGCAAACTGAAAGCATACTAAAGCAATGAAACAATCTATTCAAGCGGCTCACATAGATGCCAACCGCACATCACTTGAAGAGATCTGTGGCGCCGATGGAAGCCACCCGCATTGAACGTGTTAAAACTCATCCCGATCTTTTTGAATATTTCGAAAAAAATTTCCATTTTACATTGTCCAATGCTTTTTCCAGATCTACAAACCCTATATGCATGCTTTTTCATTTTTCTAGTCTTCCCCATTATCACCCTCATGGCTAAAATAGCGTCCCATGTTCCTGGTTCGTCTAAACCCTTCTCCTAGTATTTCTTCAGCCCATTTTTCCATTCATCTTTGTACAATTCTAGTTAATATTTTTGACACGTGTGCTGTCAAACTTATTGTTCGAAAATTTTCACATCTATCTGCGCCTCTATTTTTTGGTATAGTGACTTATGATATTACGTTTGAAATCTTCGGGTATCTCACCTGTCTCATACATATATAGCTTACATGTTGGAGGAGACATTCTGTTACTGCTTGTCCAGCGGCTTTTAGAGTTTCTACTTGCACCTTATACCTGCCTTACCATTTTTCAGACCCTTTAATGCTAATATGCTCGATGTGTGTACCTCCTAGTGGACGTAGCGCTGGCAACTTTCTGCTGGCTTAAAAGGTAACTCACTTGGAAGGGGAAGGTTTGGTTTATATCGAAAGACATTTGGTCACCTGAAGGACTGGGAATAGTGGCGACATCTGTGGCAGAGAAGGTAAACATGCCAACACTGAACTGTAAGGTATCGTTACCATTAGTAGGGAAAGCTACAATGACACGGTTGTGATCTAGCCTGGTAACCTGGTTCAACCTAATTAACACTACTAACAAGACCTTTGCGAAAGCCTCGGACTTGCAAAGTCATGTTGAGCGACTGACATGGAAAACATCTGGCCCATCAGATAACGACTGCATGAACCAGGAATGGAGATTTGGTACTTGGTATGTCAGGGGAGTGTACGGTAAAGAGTATGAAATCATGAATGGAATGAAAGAAAGGTGCATGGATGTGCTGTGTTTGAGTGAAACGAAGCGGAAGGGGAAATATGTTGTTGAATTAGATGACGGTATGTTGGGTTTGTGGTCTGGAGTAGCGAGCAATGAGTTTGGGACGAAAGGTGTTAGTTTAATTTTAAATGATCAAGCAAAAGCATGCATGAAATAATATGAATTGGTTTCTCCCCCATTTTGTGGGTTAGAATGAAAGTCAGCTTTAGAAAGCTTTTGTAGTAGCATGTTATGCTCCAGTGAATGACGATAGGGAGTGTGAGCAGTTTTGGCAGGAGTTGGAAAATGTATTAGACAAACATGAAAGGAATGACCTCGTGGTCTATTATTAGGTGATATGAATAGTTGGGTCGAAATACACATAGAACATGCTGAGCATGTGGTAGGTCCGTTTGGCAATCCAAGAACGAATGAAAATGGAGATATGTTGTGAGTATATGTATGGAAACAGAACTGTTTGTATCAACACATGGTGTTGGGAAACTACGAAAGTTCCTCAGACAGGCAATTATTTGCAGTGTGTTACAAGAGTTGCACAGATGTATGACGGGTTAGAATATACTTTTATATTCGGTTAAACCACACCATAAGAACAACTACAGAGCCAATTTAACTTCTGTATATTTTGTAACTATAACACTCAAATACCTAAAATATAACTTTTACCACAAATATGCAAACTCTAAATTACTTACAGTTGCCTCTCTTTTTAAAGTGAACAAAGATATTTTAGCATGATTAAACATAATAAATTGACAATTAATTGACTTTTCAAAAATATTTTTATCTATCCTATCAAATCTATTTTCCAGCCTACTTCAATTATTTTGTCCTGTTTTAATTTCTAAACATTCTTCACACATGGTATAAACATAAGGACATACACATGTACACATGGCAAAGGGCAATTACCAGAAGTATATCTGATTTGGCTGTGTTTGATGAAAGTTTAAGAGAACTGGTAAAAGACACGAGAGTAATGAGAGGATCTAAGTGTGGGACCGATCATTTTCTAGTTTTGTCCAGAATTGATCTTAGCAAAAAGTAGGTATGGAGAAGAAAGCAGAATGTGAGACAATTAAGAGTGAAAGTAGAACGCTTGTTGGAAGAGTCGACTCAAAGAGAGTACGTTACTATGTTAGAAAGAGAGAGAGTTGTATGACTGCAAACAGGAATGGAATAATGCTTTTAAGTTTGAAGATGTGGAGAAAGCATGGTATTGTTTGAATAACAGTGTAATGAAATGTACTTTGGAAATATGTGTAACGAAAATGATTGTTATATGTAATAAAAATGCATGGTGGAACGATGAGGTCAAAAAGGTTGTTAAGGAAAAGAGAGTGCGTATAAGAGAATGATTGCAGAAAGAGATGTTGAGTTAATACAGCAACTTCAGGAAGTACATAAAGAGAAAAGACGATATGCGAAAGAAGTAGTGAAGGAAAGCAAAGAGCAACTGAGGGTGAGGGAGGATGAAAAAATGTAGAGTGATTTTGAAGACAATAAAACTTGTTTTGGAAATGGGTAAGAAAGACAAGAAAGGGTGGAAATAAGCGTGTGAATGGCGTTGTTAACAGTAGAAATTAAATTGTTTGGGACGAAGCAAGTGTGAGAAGCTGTTGGAAAGAGTATTTTAAGACACTATATGATGGTGGCAAGAAGGATACAGATGGCTGTATGGATGATGAAGAGAGAAGTAATATACGGATCGAAAACATAATACCATAAAGTTTGAATGCAGCGTAAATGAGGTATGGAAGGTGGTGCAAACTCTGAAGAACGGCAAAGCACCGAGTGCAGATGGAATAACAAGTGAAATGCTTAAGTATGGGTCTGGAGTGCTGATTGACTGTTTGTACAAACTGATAGAATGCAATCATTATCCCTTTGCACAAAGGCAAAGGCAGCAAATATGAATGCAAAAATTATCGTGAGATGTCTGTTCAGTGTATCCAGTAAAGTATATGAAAAAAATTGTGATCGAGGGAGTTCGTAAGTTAATGCAGAGTGAGATATGGAACATTCAATGTGGTTGGTTTTATGCCTGGAAGAGGATGCGTGGATGAGATGTTCGCAGTGCAACAAATTGTTTAAAAGTGTATGCAGGCCAGAAAGAAAATGTATGCAGCATTTGTAGATCTGGAAAAGGTATATGACTCTGTGAACAGAAGTGAATTATGGAAGGCACTGCGTGAATACAGTGTAAGCAAGTGCTTGATAAGATCCATCAGAGCGATGTACGAAGGCAGTAAGTAGAGCAGGTGTACGTGTGAATGGTTACATGAGGCAATAATTTAATAATGTGGAAGGTGTAAGATAGGACCGTGTGGTGTCACCAAGATTGCTAAATGTATTTATGAATAATTGTATCAGGCAGGCTTGAGAAATGGAAGGAGTGAAAATTGGTGAAACAAATGTCAGTGTGCTGTTGCATGCGGATGATGCAGTATTGTTGGCCAAATCGTCACAAGATTTGCAACAAATGCTTGACAGACAGTCGGAAGCATGTGAAAATATGCAATTGAAAGTGAATCTAAATAAGACACGAAAGTAATGATTTTTTACAGAGATTGAGGAATTGATGACTTTGTATTTAGAATGGACAATGACACGATATAGAAAGTGAATGACTTTGTGTACCTCGGTAGAAAGTTTTTGAATAATGGAAAGCTGGATGGTGAAATATAAAAAAAAGCAAATGCTGGAAGAAAAGTGTCTGGAAGTATGTGGGCAGTGAACAAGAATGAAGGATTGAGTATAAACGCAAAGCTGGACATTTACAACAGTGTCTTTGTGCCAATTATTCTGTATGAAAGCGAAACTTGGGTCTAGCATAAGAGTCGTATAAATGCTGCAGAAATGAGGTTTCTAAGAAGTGTGTGTGGAAAAACGTTGAGAAACAAAGTGCCAAGCGAATGAATTAGAGCAGAGTGTGGGATGCAAGCGACTTAAGGAGTTAAGCAAACGAAGTATGCTTAAATAGTTTGAACATATTGAAAGAATAAACAAGGATAGACTTACCAAACATATATATGCAAGCAAGAGGACTGGTAGAGCTGCAAAGAGCAGATCGCGTAAAAGATGGTTGGATGTAGTAGAGGAGGTTCTGAAAGAACGACAGGTCAGAAGCATGAAGAATAAAAGAGCATGCCAAAAGCAATGTATGGATGTTACAAAGGCAAAGGAGTGAGAGGAACCGAGGGATGTGGAGAAAGATTGTGATTGGTGCTGAGTGTAAAAGTAATGTAGTAGTCTAGAGTTATACCGTGCATATCCTTCCAGAAAGAGGTGCTGGGTTTGGTTACCCAAAAGGGAATACCGTGATTGGAGTTGGTATTGGTGTTGTTGTTGTTAATGCTAATTCAAATTAATTTCTAAGTATAGGATATCCCAAGTCATCCCTTTCATTGTATGATTCCTATACTCCCTGTATGTTTGTTGTGGTTTGTTTAGTATTCTTCTAAATCTTCTTTGGGGATTAAACCACTCATAGTTTTTAAAATTATCTTTATTAACGTTTCGATCCATGACCTAGGATCGTTTTCAAAATAAGAAAAACTTCAAGTTTGACATTTATGACATAAATTGAAGGTGACTTTGATTTATTGATGTTCGAAATATTTGGTTTGAGTACACTAAGCAAAAATTTTTTAAAGTTTAAATGAATGATTGCCTTCAATTTGTGTTACGGCCTGGGACCGACTTTTTTTAGGTAGCCAATACGCTTAACGTGAAATCAGCGGATTAATTTTTATTGGTGAATTTTATATAAATTCAATAACTTGGAAATTGGAAAACATTTTTTAACATGTTTCTATTTATACAATTGAGAGGATGGTTATTAAAGAAGTGTGCGATTGTATTATTAAAAGGCTTAAGTAGTCGTTTTTTTATATTTATTTTTAATGGGAAAATCATTATGATTTAGGCTACCTCTTTGGTAAATTTTAACATGGTTCTGAGGCGACCTTATGGTAGCCTAAATCATAATGATTTTCCCCTTCAAAATAAATATAAAAAAACGACTACTACTATTTTTGCTATATGGTTTTATAACTATAAAATTTATTCTAAATAGTTTAAATGCTTCGTCTGTCTTTCGTATTTCCATTTTAGTTTGTACCTTTTTGCACTTTTAATCAAACCATTGTTCTTTAGCTTTCCGGCTTTTCTGAATAATTTCTCATTTTACGGCTTTGTATCTCTGTTTTTCTGTTTCATCTTTCTTCTATTAAATTCAGGATATCCTTTGTTATCCATGATTTCTTATTTTCCTTTTGTGTATACCCCACAATATCTCTGATCACCATGTCTAAGCTTGATTTAATGTTATTCCATTCTGTTTCTACTTTCATAGTATCCGAAATTTTCCCGATGTCTTTCAGTAATTCATTTGACTTTTTCCAAATCCTTCGTGGCTATCTCTATCTTTTAGTTACGCAAAGTCAAAATGTCTTTTTCCGTAGTTTTTCAAATTTTTAAATTTAAGAGCGGCCTTCATAATTACGATGTTGTGGTCAGTGTTTTATCTGCCCCTCGGAAGCTTCTACAGTCTTTTATTTGATTCCTAAACTTTTGTCCAACAACAATGTAATCTTTTGATATCTTCCTATGTCTCCTGGCATCTTCCAAGTGTATTGTCTTCTAACATGATGTTGAAATAATGTATTTGTTTTTGTCGCTAAATTCTACCAGCCTATTTCCCTTGTCGTTTCCCGTGTCTAAGCCAAATAAACTTACTACAGCTCCTTCCATTCCTTTGTCTACCACTGCATTAAAATCCCCCATAATTATTAATTCCTTATACGTAGCTTAGTATGTCTTCCGTATCTTTGTAGATCGCTTCTACCTCTTCCTCACTGAAGTTAGAGGTGGGCATGTATACTTGTATTATTACTATATTTATCAGTTTAGATTCTAATCTAACCATGAGTACTCTTTTGTTCTTTTGTAAGTAGTTTTCTACACAGTGTCCTATCTTTTTTCACATAACTATCCTCATGCCCAAATTTCCTTCTTCTGAACCTGTGTCAATTACCCTGGAGTCTCCACTCCAAAAATTCCTCACCTCTGACCACCGAACGTCGCTGATCCTCACTATGTCTAGTGCTAACCTATCCATTTCAATTTTCAAGTTACATAATTTACCTACTCTTATTCTGAACTTTCCGATCGCTTCCTCCGAAGTAGTCTCCTCCCGGAGATCCAAATGGGAGACTATTTTAGCTCCAGAATCTTTTACCCCAGAGGATGCCATCATCTTAAATAACAATTTAAGCAAACCGTGTACTTGAGAGATAATGTGGTGGTTTACCGTCGTCTCCAACGTCGCAGTAGTGTGTCTTAGAATGCCATACCGACCCCTATTGTCTCTTCCACTCTAAGTACCAAAAGAGCTGCTGCCCTTTTACAACAAATTTATTTTAGTAATTATCCTAGGAGGATTTTTCTGGTACAATTAAGTAGGTTATGACACATTATAAATGTGGTTTTGAGTTCCCAGCACTGTTCAGAGAATAATTAAAAATTTATTATTGTATAGTGGTGACATTTCCCTTATAGATAAAATCAATCTCTTAACGTTCAGGACGCGAATCAATTTTTTTTTTTATTTTTGTTCATAGCATAAAAACATAACAACAACGACGTTGGACAAACCCGCTCCCATATAATGGTAGAACATATTCGACATACATCATCTATGTCAACATTTTAATTTTTAAAAGATGTCAATAAAATTAAAAAACTGGTTTTCTTCCAAAACATATTAGTAAAAAAAAGAAGTAGAGAGATAGTGAAAGATGTGGGCTGTAGGAATTTCAGAGAAATGAGTAGGTTAGCTCAGAATAGAAATCAATGGAGATACGCATCCAACCAGTCCCAAGATGGATAAACTAATGACAAAAAAAGTAACTGTACATGATGATTATTATAAGCAACTACAAGTATTGGTTGGGCAATATTCTCGAATAATGTTAATTGTGTGTAAGGATTTACTGGAAAACTATTAATCCGGCAAATCTCTAAGTGCTGGGGGATCTTGGCAGCCACAGGCTGCTTAACCCCCTTCACTGAATCTCGGTGAAATAGGGCATAAAATTATAAAACAATAAAAGGGGAACCGAATTGTATATAGACTGTGTGAGAATTTCAGAGAACTGTGTGGGCTAGTTCAGAATATAAATAAGTGCAGGTACGTGTCCAACCAGTTCCCAGACAGAAAACCTAATTACGAAAAAATAAACGCAGATAAATCTAATGATTATTATAAACAACACAGGTGTTGGTTGTGAAATACCTGCAACTAATGTTGACTGTGCGAAAAGACATATTAGAAAAATATTAAATCGGCAAATGTTCAAGTGCTGGGGGAACTTGGCAGAAACGGGCTGCTTTCCCCCCCACCCCTTTCACAACCTTACATGCAATTTTCCAATGCTCCACCCGAAGGTACTACATTGGCCAAGAAGCGAGTTTTTTTTTCCTGGAAAATTTGGAATTTTGCCAAACCCTTGCTGTTCCAAGCAAGGTAGGAATTTTTAACGTGCATGATAAAACTCAAACACTGGTCCTCCATTTTACCTCTCATCCGAACGAAGGTGTATTTTTGTGAAAAATGCTCACCTAACATTTTAAAAGCGGACCGTGTCGGGATTCAAACTTGCAACCTTGGGCGTAGTAGTTACACAAATACCACTACACCATGGAGCTCCCTCACCTTCACAACCACTGAATGTCGGAGAAATAGGGTATATAATTGTAAAACAATAGAAGGGGACCAAACTGCATCTAACAAGAAAAAACAGCGCCTATGATGAAAGACAACAAACATAGAAACAAGAAGAAAATTGTTGAAAGCATAGGTGTGGAAAACAGCACAGTATGCCTATGAAATACGGCCAATCTGAAAAGCAGACAGAAAAACTGTAGCAGCCTTTTGGAATGCTGTGCTCTGATGTATGAAGATGATAGCATGGACAAAGTTAATAACAAATAGGTTATAGAAATATTAGAGGAACAAGGATATCTGTGAAAAAAAATAAGAGAAATAGAAGGGCAAAATACGTTCTAAAGCATTTTTGGATAATAGTATGAGATATATTACAAGCAGAGATAGGAAAAAGGAGGTAGATGTAGACCTAGATCAGATGCAGACTGTGTATATCTCAGGGAAATGTGTAGGCTGGTTCAGAATAGGAAAAAATGAGGACACACGTCTAATCAGTTCCAGGACTAAAGACCTAAGAATGAATATATGTAACTATTATTATCCACTGTATAGCTTAACGATTAAGAAATCAAATTCTCCGAAACGTCAATTTTTAATAAATATTTTAAACTATTGAACCTTATTGTCGAAGGCTTTATCCCAATACTTCTAACCTGTAGGTTCGTTACAAAAAATAAGATGTTATTTTTGCAACAAACGTACTGGTTGGAAATTATTTATTTATGTTAGAAGTATTTGGATAAATTGGGTTCGAACGCAATTTATCCCAATACTTCTAACACAAATAACAAGTTATTTGCAGTCCTCGTGTAATCAACTACCTAATATAAATATAAATATAAATATATATATATATATATATATATATATATATATATATATATATATATATATATATATATAATAAATGTTCATTACAAACCTTGTCATCTAACATTTGACAAATCCTAGATTTTTCTACGACCAAAACAGACACTTTATGTTGGAGAATTTCATTTTCCTTACAAACTTCCTTATGTTTTTTTTCTGCTTGTTCTTTAGCTGACTTTAACTCCAATACAGACT
Organism: Platerodrilus igneus; assembly: GCA_036346225.1. Classification (NCBI taxonomy): domain Eukaryota; kingdom Metazoa; phylum Arthropoda; class Insecta; order Coleoptera; family Lycidae; genus Platerodrilus; species Platerodrilus igneus. The sequence continues at coordinate 12,575,097 of JARFIW010000170.1, read as the reverse complement.
TTTCCCCAACTGCATAACGCATAACCATTAGTTCCTTTTCCTTTACTGCTGTAGCATATTGTTTTGTAATCTAAATTCAAACAAAATTATTAGTTTTTAATAGGTAAATAAAATAACACATACCAAATCCAAACTGTTTTGCTGTTGCTTGCATTTACCATGAAGTTCAGCGCATCTTCTTTCTAAATTTTGTATAGTATTTAAACATTCTTCAACAGATTTCTGGGATCTCGGTAATGGGACATCACTTTCACTCAAGTTCTCCTCTATGCCAGAACCAGATACACGGATTGAATCATTGCTTCTAGATTCTGGTAAAGACGAAAATAAGTTTAATCAGAAACATGCTTTAGTCAAATTTTACCACTGTCAGTATCATTCGAAATTTCAGAATCAACTTCAACTATGTTAGAGTCACAATCAGAAAGAGCAGACTCTTGAGATTGCGACATAAGGAATGGTAAGTCCTGTTTGTACGGTTTTTATAAAAATATTTGAACAATTTCTTCGTTATCCCCGAACAAATCTAATCTCTTTACGTATCGCAATTTTCATCTCTAATGGAATTATATACATTTTAACCCTACTTTAGTTGTTAATAACCAAACACAAGTAATTTTAACAATAAACAAACAGATTGAAAAATAATTTCGAATTTCCCCAAAACTGTAAGTTGGTAACATATATCACTGAGATAGAGGAGGTAAACTAGAAAGAGTTTGAAATATTTGTAAACCTAACGCTTTATTTGGAAAAAATAAAACATTCCACTAAGATTATTTAGATTTTAATTTAACGCCTATTGAATTTAAGTGAAAAGTGTAGTGTCTTAAAATGGTGTGAACCATAGAAAAATAATTTGATTTAATCTAATTAACCTAGAAAATATATTTCAGAAGTTCTACAGAAAAAACTGTGTTATTTCAAAGAACTTCGAGAAAGAGATAAAGTACGTGCGAGAGATTATCAAAATACACGGATGTAGACTTGATAAGGTATAATTAGTACGCGAGACGCTCAGGTTAAGAAAAATACATATTTTACAGATTTTTAAAACAATATACGAATTACGAGGGCGTTATACTTGTAAATTTACAAAACTTGGTAACCGTATGTTGCTTAACTTTCTTCACATAACACTGAATATCGGTGAAATAGGGTATATATTTAGAAAACAATACAAGGAGAACCGAGCTTTATCTAACAAGAAACGAGCAGCTACTATGTTCGATGACAACAAACAGAAACAAAAAAAAATTGTTGAAAGTATATGTGCAGAGCATAGCACTGTACAGCTATGAAATAGGGACAGTTGAAGAAGCAAACAGTAAAAAAGTTAAAACCTTTTAAAATGTTGTGCTTCAGATGTATGATAATGATAGCATGGACAGACAAAGTTAATAACAAAGAGGTCCTAGAAATGGTAGGGGAAGAAACATATATGTATAAAACAAAAAAAAAGATATAAAAAATTAGTTTTAAAGCATTTGGGGAATAGTACGTGATATATTACAAACTGAGCGTGGAAGAAGGATAAGTACACTTATATCAGACTATTGCACGCAAATATTGAACGATGTGGGCTGTGGGAATTTCAGGGAAATGTAGGTTAGCTCAAAATAGGAGACGAAGAAGGTACGTGTCTAACTAGTTCCAGAACTGAAGATATAATGATGATGATAAAATTCTTAATATAAAGCGTTACAGATAGATGGTAACGTGGTAATCTGATATTATATTCCATAAAAGCTAACATTTGCATAATAAACGTTAGTATCCAAACAAATTAGCTGTATATCAAGGAATCATTTGGCGCGTACAATAATAAAAATGACCACAATTTACGTATACAAAATGAAAACAATTTTGCCTTAATCAAAGCGTTCGACGAATAAAATGTTTGTTATAAACTGAAACATTTGATATTGGTTTAATATACGTGACTAGTAAAATTTTATATTTGGGACAAGAGCAGATTTTTTTAAGGACATCGTTGTTTATAATCTGAATTAGAAGTTATATGTAGGACTAGGGTAACTATAAAATGACTACTCCTTTCATTTCTGCGAACGAGTGAAATAATTTAAAAATAACTGAATTCTACCAAATAGGTACAAGTAATAAGATTGATAAGAAAGTGTTGCAGTTAGTTTGTTTTTGGCAATTCTGGGAAATCGTTAGCAGACCTACATATTTTAAATTAATTTAGATAGATGGGTTGTTTTAAGACTTCAAATAATACCTAAAATCTTCGTTCAACTGTGTTACGCTTTATTTTTAAACCTTTCTGTATTAGATAATTAATTTAGATTTAGGGGCTTTTTAGAACTCGGCGTGGAAAATTCCTCACCGATTATCAAAAATCCGCTGACGTCGTGAAAACAACGCTTTGTTAGTGTTTGCATGGTTGTTGAGGTTATTGACTTATCTCTGCGGTCGTAAGCATGCTGACATAACGGTTTGTATGTGAGAATCAGTTTAGTTGTTATTAATACAAGCCGAAGTGCGTTAACTTCGGTTCGAAAGGAGAGACGTTTAAGGTGAGAAACGCAGCATAGCTCGAGGATTATCGTACCGAATTTCTTAGAAAAACATTACCGTATCGCTTGCCGTATACTGCTGTCATGAGTCCTTCATTTCCATCCCCAGCCTTTTACCCTATCCTTATCGTATTGCCTAACGAGGCACCACCAGCAGAAGCATCTACCAACAACAAGGGCAACAGCAGAGGACCACTCCTGAATAAGACGACCACGCCCCAGGTGGATTCCCGGGAGTAAGTGTTTGTTTAGTATATTTATTTACCCGGGGTTTTATCGGAAGTCGTTGTACGTTATAACTTCAAATAGTGCTTAAAATACTACCACAAATCCTGGTTCAATTTTAAATACTACTTTAATTCCTGTTCATATCTTGGTAAATTTTTAAGAAACTTAAATTATTTGACTTAGACCTGGTGAAGATCTTGTATAATTTATCGAAGAATCAATCTTTGTGTTACAAGTTAGTGTTCATAGTTTAAAGCATTAAGAAACTGCTGTGGCTGAAACGAATTTAAGACTCCTGATATTAAAGATGAGACTAGCTTTACAGGTTTACGTTTTTCTTTTGTGTGTAAAAGAATATGAAAATATTTAGATCAGCATTTTGTATTTAATAATTTTCTTGTGAAAAGTCGTAGCCAGTCATAGCTTTATGATTAAATAATTTAAATTTTACTTAGGAACTTTTTTTATAACAAAGGTATATTTTTAAAAAAGTAAGTACTGTAATGAGAGTAGCCTGACACTGAATGTTCAACGTAAGCTTATCCTTAATGCTTATTTTACAGAAAACAATTTTATAAATACATTGGTTGCACGAGTTTACTATATTTCTAGCGTTATATCGCGTTGTTTCTTCTATGATAAATATTATGAACTTTATTCGACAATTATAAAATTCTTATAGTGGAAACTCACTGCTGTTTATTTGGCTAGTAGGCAATTGGAGGGTCATGTTCCTTTAATAGAAATGTTGATATTTTCAACCTTATGTGTAACTAATATTCTTAAGATTTTAACGCACATTCCGAGTCGTATATTTTACTCCCACATTCTTGGATTCTTTAAACTAACGTTTACGTGGTCGTACTACAGAAATTTCTCATTGTCGTTATCACACATTTTGTTTGGCTGCTGTTGTATGCAGATGGAGTTATGATGAGATATAGACCTCGCAGTTACCTAAGTCCCTCAAAACAAACATAATTAAATGTCGACAGGTTGTTACGTGCAGTTCTTGCTTTTCAATATTTCCGTTCGTACTTAATTAAATTTTGCATTTTTTTACTTTATTTACAACTATTTGAGTATTAAATACGATTTCGACAGTCTTCTCAATTTAAACGGGTGCTTATCCATCATCCTCTATGATTCTATTAGAATATTTAACTATAATTTTACATATTTTAATCTACCTTATTTTGATTTCTTTTTTGTGACTAACCCCCTCTACGACCTTCCCGCTAGCACTGCATTCTTTCGAATCCTTTTTATTGTTGCGGTACTCGGTGCTGACTATTTTCGTTACGTACCTTTTTTTTTTCTTGTCCGGGCGGAATACCGTAACAAGGTACGATTGCTTCATTTACTTATGCTTTCTAGATTTGCTGAATATAAGTAAATATCTAGAGATAATGAGCAACGCATTGTTGTCTACTTAATATTGTCATTATTAGATTAAGGATTTACTGTAGTTTGGTATGATAATGTTTTTATATTGATGGATAATTGTGTTAAATGGTTTTGCAATTGTAGATAGATTTGATGATTATCCATTTGTTGTTAGTGACTAATTATTAGTATTGATTGGTTAATTGCCCCTTAGCGCACTATTGTAAATATTTATTTTGTGTACTAGGTTTAGTAGCTGTTAGTGATGCGAGTTCGTCAGCGTACATCTAGCAAGTAAATAAATAAGATTTATTTATACAGTCATTTAGGTTTAATATTGTATTTAGATTTTGAAATTGTTTTACGCATGTCGTCCTGTTTTCCGTGTATCATTGAGTACAATAGGCGCAATCTAAATTCGTCATGTTATTGTGTAGTGAAGAATTTATATGTTCGTCTTTGAACCAGCAATTTAACTTTGTTTGCTATCTCAATTCATAGAAGCTACTTATTAGAGTTATATTTTACATGTGTTTTTGTATTTAATTATCTTTTCAGATACAAATATTCTAGAAAAGGCGATTTGGGTCGTGTTGTTTCGTTCTTTAGACCCGTCCCAATCTCCGACTGTGTTTGGTGCGACTTTCGTTTTCTTTCTTTTTCTTTCCCTTCCTTTGATACACGTAATTTGGGCGAACATTCTGTTACTGATTTCGTTCTTTTCTTATTGAGCCGCTCGTTTCACGGGTAACAAATATTTCGGCACCTAACGTGCCCATACCCGATGCGGAGCTTTTCCTTGCCGAAACAAGGACATATCCACTAAAAACCCACATTGGTGTCGGACTCGAGATCCTTTGTCATAGACGTTTATAGGGATACCGTGACTAGCTTACCTGGACTAGGTCCTTCACCGTCGTCGCAAATTGGAAAAGACATGGCTTTACGCTCAGTTTATTTCTTTCGGACGTCTGATGAAATCGCAGCAAAGATTATTGCTGGAACATCGCTCTGGGGTGTATGTATCGCTGCCACAAGACATCTTCATAGACACCCAGGTTTTGTACGAGCTGATTTTCGTGATCTTCTAGAGATCCGTAAAACTTATCTGTGTTAGACCGGAGTCATACTTTGACAAAAGGCAAGTTTGCCTCTGCGTAAAGCTAAGTATTTTGAATCAACCAGGGAGCTCCGAAGACTCCCCTTAATGCCTTGCTTTGGATCACCTGGAGCTTACGCATATGCGTTTCCGCTGCGTTATCTCACACCGCTGATGCGTATGCAAACGTTAGTCTGGTTATCGCCTTGTACGGCCTAAACTTGTTAGGAGCGTTTAACCTACTTTAGCGATTTGTCAAGGGGTATAGCAGAGCCATAATTCTCTTGACCTTGTTTGCGCATACTGGCTGTTACCTTTGCGCGTGTGCTTCGAATCAAGAATCACTCCTGGATATTTAACATCTGAACGTCAAGGTATCGGTTTCAAACACTCTGACGTCGTCTTCAGGTTGGTGACGTCGCTTCAAGAAAAAAACGGCCGTGCTCTTTTCTCGATCGACTTCGGCTCGCCAAAGTCTTAGCCACTTCTCGAGAGCGTCCATCACCGTTTGCAGTCTTTGCATGATGAGGTGCGGTGCAAGGGACCTGACTGGAATGACTGTGTCGTCGGGGTATAGTGCCGTCCTCGTGTCGGTCGTTTTTGATAGGTCGCTCACAAAGATGTTGAAGAGTACCGGAGAGGGGAGAGAACCTTGGGGGCACCACAGTCCTAATTCTCCGCCTCGGCAACCGCACTCCGTCCATCCTGATGCTAAACCATCTATCGTAAAGATTAGATTTTGTCGGTTGGACAGAGCGCGTGGTAACCCCCTCTACAGCATCTTGTGCAGTAGTTTATAATGCCATATCTTATCGAAAGCTTTAGGCACGTCCAAGAACACTGCGCCTGTTCACTGTCGCTAGTTAAAAGTTGAAGTCTCTCGTACTGTGCTCTACCAACCGCAGTATCTGGTGAACGGCGGAATGACCCTTACGGACCCCTAACTGCTCGTTCTGAATTACAGGGATCGCTGCATGCATCCTCCTTAGGAAAACGGCTTCAGCTACTTTCTCAACCACAGACAGCAAGATAATTGGCCGATAGTTCTGCGGGAATGTCGCAGATTTGCCTGCTTTCCAGAACACTACGACGTCCGCCGTCTTCCACGAAGATGGAAAGTGGTGAAACCTCCGCATGGCATTGATGATTTCGGGTGTTAATCGGATGTAGTTTTCCGGTAGCGCTTTTAGAGTCTTGTTGGAGATCCCGTCAGGTCTAGGAGTCTTTATGACCCTTAAAGCTTTGATAATATCCTTGACTTCTACAACTGTGGCGTAGTCGATTTTTTGAGAAGCGTCATCCGTTAGCCTCGTTCGGACGTGCCGAAAGTCTATGTGAAGATAGTTCGGTTCGAACTGACGTTCCATGCTGTCTGCGAAAACTTTTATTTTTTCAAAAACTAAATAGGTTAAGCCCGTTTTGCCATGGATAGGAGGCATTGGGGACGCCTTCTTCCTCAGTACTTTCGACATCTTGCACAGAGAGCTGTCTTCGGCTCGGAGTGCTACCAGTTTGGCTTCCCAAGACTCGTCTCATTGCCACCGAATTGCTAATCGCATTTCGGCGACCAATCGATTGTACCGGAGTGGTTCCGCCGGATCCTAGTTTCTTAACCACTGACGATTGGCACTGTTCTTTTCTCGGATGAGTTCGCAGATGTGTAGAGGAAGGACGTCTTTCTGATTTGTCACAAGTCTCATGAAAATGGCTTTACTGGCCGATGTCTGTATGCACTCCACAAGACGGTCCACTTAAACCAATGATCAGAATGTTGTTAGACATCCCTTCGACTGACATTGCTAGACCGACGGCAAATGCCGGCTACAAAACCTTGCGGGTTTCATTCATGGCCGAGGCTCGCATCCTTTCTAGATTGAGTAGTACAGGGTTGTGGTCTGAACCGAAGTCGATGACGATGCGTATCTCTGTGTTCAGCGTCACCTGGTAGAATATCGCGAAGTCTAATACGTCTGGTCTACCTCTATTGCCGTAATGAGTGAGTTCTGATGGTCCTAAGAACTCGACCTCATGTTTATCAGCAAACTGTCGCAGTATGTGTTCATTGCGATTCGTTACCCGACTGTTCCAGGACGGATGTTTATTGAGATCTACTGCTTAAAGCACAGGTTCTCTCGCATCCAACAACGCGTCCAGGTCTTGCATGCAAAGCGGTTTGCTACCTGGTGGGTTATAAACCGAAGCCAGGCGTAGAGGGCACAAATTCTTTAATATTACGCATATTGCAGTCGCTTCAAGTCGTTCTAGGTCTGACAAGTCTACCACGTAGTGCTCCAGGCTTGCCTTGACGTACGCCGCTGTGCCTCCTGCGACGCCATTTCAAACGTTGTGAAACAGCTTGTAGTTTGGAAGCCTTGTCTCGTTTCGTGCGCTGAGAAACGTTTCGTTCACCAGCACAATGCCAAAGTCGTGTCCTATCGCAAACTTTAGCAACTCAAATCGCTTTCCCCCTTTTACTTACTTGCAATTTCTTACTTGTATTTATTTTTACTGGCCTTCGGCTACTTTCTTTTGGTACTTAATGGTTTTCTCAGGATTAATTCTTTTGTTGCTTTAATTGATTGTTGCGTTTTGCTGTAACGCATGTATACTAGGATTTAATTTATTGTTTTAGTTTATATCGGGTATATTACTTTTCCTTTATTGGTTGAGAAGATTTTTTTGTTGTAACTCGATTATTTAAAATGACAGAATATAAGGTGAATATTTATCGACTTCCTGAAGATGAACTATCGTTTGATTTATTGATTCGTGGAGTTACTATATCTCTTACGGAAACTATTGATAGATAGCATGAGAGCATGCTTACGGCCGCTACTGAGTGGAACCACCTGGCCAGACCTCTTTTACTACCTCGAACCTTAAACCACACGAAAAGTGGTCGAACCACAGTCTGATTTGCAGATATCTGTTCCTCCTTTTACTACTATTTGCTCTCGCGCGCTTATCAGAAATTTCACATTGTCGTTACCACACATTTTCTTTAGTTACCGTTGCATACAGATAAAGTCATGATGTGATAAATACTTTGCAGTTACCTAAGACCCTCAAGAGCATGCGTGAACAAACATTATTAAATGCCAAAGTGATTGTGGCTAAAAATTACCAAGGTTTTCGATTTTCTTGGAAAAGCGGCAGTTCAAAGTATCTAGTAAAAGAATGATTTTGACTAAAAGAGCAGTACGTACTTCTACTTCTTCCAGCGATAGAGTACGTAGTACAAAAAGGTTAAATCTTTTCATTAACCTTTTTGTACTAGGTACTCTATCGCTGGAAGAAGTAGAAGTACGTACTGCTCTTTTAGTCAAAATCATTCTTTTACTAGTTATTTTTAACTACCTCTCTTCCAGTGAAATCAAAAACCATGGTTTTTAGCCAAAAACAGTTTGGCATTTAATAATGTTTGTTCATGCAGGTTCTTGAGGGTTTTAGGTAACTACAAAGCCTTTTTCATATCATAACTTTATCTTATGCAACGGCAGCCAAACAAAATGTGTGCTAACGACAATGTGAAATTTCTGTAGTGCGACCAAGTAAGCATTAGTTCAAGGAACCTAACACGTTGGAAGTAAAATATAAGACTCAGAATGTGTGTTAAAATCCAAAAAATATTGGTTACAAACCTGGCTGAAAATACTGACATTTCTAAATTTCATCCTCCAATTACCTACCAGCCACATAAACAGGAGCATTTCCACCCTAAGAACTTTGTAATAGCTCGATTGAGTTGATAATATTTATCATAAAAGAAACAACCCAAACTAACGCTAGAAATATAATGAACCTCTTCAATCAATGTATCTATAAAATTGTTTTCTGACGAATCATCACGGAAATTCCATATAGAATAGAAATAAGTTTGGGCATATTTCTATCTTTCAAAAATAACACAGCCGCTTTACCTAATTACAATTAAATTAGTAACATTTGGGATATTCTTACCAACCACATGCCTAGATAAAAATCCAGAAAGTATATTATAAACAAATGGATTTGTAATTAAATAAAGGGCGAGTAGCGGTGGTTGCCTAACTGAACTAACTTAATATGATAGAAATGTAGAGTCCGTATCTTCAAATAAGTAGAAAATTAAATGGTTTTTAAATTAAGGAGGTAGTAATTTACAAATACAAGATGGAGCGTAACGCACCTTACCTAGAACTGCCTTCAGGCACTACTTATAGATACGTCCACGTAGAAACATATGACAATATTCAATGTTATGCCCATTATAGATACCTCTTACCTCAAAGAAAAATGATTGCGATATGAAAAATATTGAAATGAGAATCCAAATAAAAGTTAAAAACCGAGCTGAATGTAAAGTATCATATGGTTATCTATTCCATAAGGTAAAAATAATTTAAAAGAAATGCTGGAAAGTTAGGAAGGAGCATACTGCGTCCAACATTTAAATTTGTTGTAAATGCTCTATTGTCCATTGCCCGCAAAATTACAGAGACGTTTACATAACGTCCGCAGTGTGACAAACTAGCTATTGCGTTTAGAAATATAAAGTACTTGCAAGCAATATGATAGAAAATCTGTAGCAGAAATTTAAAATCAATTTCACCAACTAAAATATTGTTTACGGGTTAAAGAATATTCAAAATAAACAAATTCAACTAGTTTAAAGATTTGGAAAGCTTTTCGGAATTTATTAATTGCTTTTTATTGTTGCGTACATGGCCTTTTTTGGTTATTTCAACACATTGCAAAACACTATGCATTTTAAGAGTACTCAAATGGTTACATAACAGGTGTAACTACAGCTAACAAAAACATAGCTCTCCCAAATATCACATTTTATTTACAAATACTCAAAAATTTATTAATGCACGCACTTTTCATCTTCTACGTCACTAACTGCCTCCGAAGAAACCTCTTCATAATCACGTTCTAGTGTAGCCAAATTCTCACGCGCTTCAGCAAATTCACCTTCTTCCATTCCTTCTCCAACGTACCAATGTACAAACGCCCTTTTAGCGTACATAAGATCAAATTTTCTGTTTAGTTTATTCCAGGCAGCTGCTATAGCTGTTGTATTTGATAACATGCAAACTGCACGTTGAACTCTAGCTAAATCTCCTCCAGGAACAACTGTAGGTGGTTGATAATTTATTCCTACTTTAAAACCGGTTGGACACCAGTCAACAAATCTTACATTACTTTTTGCTTTCATTTGAGCTATGGACGCGTTAACATCTTTAGGAACTACGTCTCCACGGTACAACAAACAGCATGCCATATACTTTCCTTGACGTGGGTCGCATTTTACCATTTGGTTAGAGGGATCAAATAGTTCAGAAGTGATTTCTGACACTGACATTCCTTCGTGGTAAGCTTTTTCACACGAAACAACAGGAGCGTACGAAGCTAGTGGAAAGTGAATTCGAGGATAAGGAACCAAATTAGTTTGAAATTCTGTCAAATCTACGTTGAGAGCGCCGTCAAATCTTAAAGATGCGGTGATGGATGAAACAACTTGGCTTATTAATCTGTTGAGGTTTACATAATCGGGGCGTTCAATACCTAACTTTCGGCGACAAATATCGTAGATCGCTTCGTTATCAACCATAAACGCGCAGTCAGAATGGTTAAGGGTCATATGAGTTGTCAAAATTGCGTTATATGGTTCTACAACAGCTGTGCAAACTTGCGGAGCTGGGTAAATAACAAACTCCAATTTACTTTTTTTTCCAAAATCTTGGGATAGTTTTTGCATTAGAAGTGATGTAAATCCAGATCCAGTTCCTCCGCCAAATGAATGAAAAACGAAAAAGCCTTGTAAACCGCAGCACTGTTCAGCTAATTTATACAAACGTTCCATAACTATTTCAATCATTTCTTTTCCAATACTATAATGTCCCCGGGCGTAGTTGTTAGCAGCATCCTCCTTTCCCGTTATTAGTTGTTCGGGGTGGTAAAGGTGTTTGTACTTTCCTGTGCGAATTTCATCTACAAATTCCAAACATTATTTCGGTTTAATATTATAAATTTGACATTACCTACTACACTCGGCTCCAAATCAATCATTACCGCTCGAGGTACCATCTTACCATTTTCGACTTCGGAAAAGAACGTACCATAGCAATTATCAGTAGAAGGTACAATATTTTTATTCCCAGGAAGGGTGCCGTCGGGTTGAATTCCATGTTCTAAACAATAAAGCTCCCAAGTTGCATTTCCAATTTGAACGCCGGCTTGACCGACATGGACTGATATACACTCTCGCTACAATTAATATACTAAAACCTAACGAATAACAACCCTTAATAATTACCATTTTGGAAAGGTCGTACTAAAATTTTTAACTGGATATAGAGATAATTCCTTGAATTATTAAATTTAGATGCACCTGGGCAAAAACCACAATAATTTGGTTGCTAAATTTTAAATAACATTGTTTGCTTTGCTATGGATACGAGTTTTTGGGTGACATTAGCAGGCTATGATATAATTAATAAGGAGACTGTTAAGTTCGGGTTGAAACCCGATACAGCAATATTAGCTGTTTTAAAATCACAGCGACCCTGAGATGCGTAATGGAGGAAGTGAAAAATCTTTTGAAAAGGACGAACAAGGTGTTTTCAGTTCAGAAGCGGCTAATTTTGGGCCGGAATGGATAAAAACGGTGTTGTTAATTTTATATAAACAAATCATTGCTTTCAAATATAGAAAAGTGTGGTTAGGGGTTTAACCAATTGTTTTTGCAAAAATTAGTTTGACTATAGAATAAATGATAACACTCCGCTAAGAAATGGCACTCGGTGATTTTATGAAAATCAAATTTCTTTGCGCATGTCTGAAATCCGTCATTACTATGTAGGTATTTCCTTCAACCTCGCTCTTTGCTATTTAAAATTACCTTGTTCATAGTGCGTATAAATAAGTAATAGACTACAGAGTGCTGAATATTGTTAATATTATAATAATGTTATTATTGAATTTTCATTTGAAAGTTCATACATTGTGCAAAATGAATAGAAGAGGCGGAACTGTTTGGGCAATGCGTGTGTTCAAGCAGAACAATTACAAAGGACATTATTTTATTTAGATTTACAAAAGATTTTGAAAAGTAAGTAAAACTGAAAATTTTATGAATAGACCATAGATAAATAAAAGGAGTTTATCCGGTGCATAAAGAAAAATGGGAACTAAATTATGCGCATATTAAGTAGCGCTGCAGTATCATGGAATATATTTAGCCTTCGTATGTCTCCGTTTATGAATAAAGAAGTTTATACTAGGCTGGTACTAACAAAAAACGATTTCTGTAATTGTGCTGTTCACACTACTAAGGTGCCAATTTATACAAAAAAAAGACAACGACACGTGATGTTCCCAAGCGGTCACCCATCCATTACTGACCGCGCCCAACGTCGCTTAATTTCGGTGATCGGACGAGAACCAACACTGAAGGGTAAGCCGCCACGGCTACGGGATCTTTTGTTATATCGCAAAATTTGAATCATTGTACATAATTTAGTTGTATGTCATATTTTTCATGCTTGAGATTGTTTTGTATATTTCCACTAATGTAAATATTGTAAATATATGTTGATTTGATTTAATTTGGTGCTTGTCAACGTGGTATGGTCGTTGTCTATATTAAAAGTCGCGTTCCGGGTATGTAAAGTGCATATGCGAATGCACCTAGCAAATATTCGAACTCCGCATTTTCTGAAAATTACTCGCAAATTTAATAAACGATGGCCGAGAAGTGAACTGAAAGTCGTATAATCATTACATCTTAGCAAGCACCTTTTTCTGCAAATACAATTTCACCTGCATAAGATGTACCATACTTTGCAAAAATCATACGCAGCACCGAGTTCGTATCGAACTCGTGTACGGGATTGTTAAAAAATTATATACCTCCATGTCGAGATGTGCTACACGAGTTAAGGTTCGTGGCTGGGAGCGGTCCTTTTTAAAAAACCATTTCCAACTTCTTAACAATTTTTATTTATTTATACAAAGTTGACTTGGAATTTTGACAAATTAGTTTAAATTTTACTCTAAGTCGAAATACATTAATTAATTGTACAACAGTGAGTAATCTAACGAACTGCAAGGTTAAAGCTGAACGATGAATTGACTGTCGTCGACTGGGGCTCCCGGGCTTTTTATAATATCCCTACCCCCTCACATGGCTATGGGAACTTGCAGATCCATGTCTGCTTACACTTAACTCTATTCATTAATACATTGTTGCGATCTTAATTCTAAGTAATCTTGGTACGTGACCGCCTGTGACCTGACATCTGCAGTGTCACTTATCGTCTGTGCTACAAAGTAGCGTTTCCGTTCCCATGAACGTTAATAAACTGTATGAATTGTTCTTTATTTACAATGTTGCACTTCACTTAGCGCATTTCTTAATATTTCTAATAGTTTCCTAATTTATTCTATTTCTTTATGTATAATTCAATTGGGGGATTCATAGCTCCTCCCGACTTACATTAAAAATTAAAGGTTTTCATTTGCTTGATTTTTAATTTAATAAATTCATTTAATCTCATTTCTTAAAGTTCATATTTTCTAATGGTACATTTGTTTCTTTGGTTGCTTTAAATCTAAAACTGTTTTCTTTATTTTTATACCTAATATACATTTTGTAAGTTACATAAATGATCAATAAAATAGTCCAAATAATTAATACAATTGTCCATACACTAATGTTATCGTAGTGCACTTTGGGCGTTTTAAGTTCGTTTAGGTGTTCTTTGTAATCTTCCATAAGCTTCATGGCGTGGTTGAGGTTGTCTAGTTCTAGATGCTCAAGTTGCATGGGTTTTTGAATTATTTCTTCGTCTTCGATTGGTGTTGTCTTGATTTGTAATTTGGGTAAGTTTGCTAATTTCTTGGTTTGTACGGGATCCTGGTAAACTCTGATTACTTCATTTTTCAGTTTTAAATAACAATCTTCTTTAAGGGTGATTAATTTACTTCTGGTTAATGGTATGTTGTTTTCGTCTTGATTGCAGTGGACTGTTGCTATTATTTCTGTGGGAAAAATGGCTATCCATTTATTTTCTGTTACTTTTTGAATTTTCATATTGGTGATTTGTACGGGTTTGGCTTCACAGTTCTCGTAATGATTTGAAAATTTTTATAATTGTACTTCGTAAGGGCTGTCTTCTTGAATGGTTATCGTTGTCAACGATTGGCATAAATATTGATTTGGTGTGACTTCGTTACATTTTTCATTTGTATAACCATATCTTAGTTCATTCAAGGATAGGAATTTGGTTTTGGGTATAATAACTTGGTATGTGCTAGTAACTTTTATTGGAAAAGCAAATAAATGGCAATAATTATAATTGTTAATCTCTACTATTGGGATTTCTATTAAAAATGTTGTGCCGTTATTCTTTACATAGTCTTTAACTATAGCTATTTTTTCAAATATTAAAATGTTTAATTCTTCTACATCAAAAGGTAATTTACTGTTGGTTATAAATGATCGATCTAATTCTTAATAGTTCTTTTAATAAATCAATTGGTTTTATGATACTTGAATGTAGGATATTTAATTTTGCAAATGTTACTGCATTTTCTAACGTGGCTAAAATTTGTTGAATTAAGGTAAGGGTTGATATTATTTGGGTGTATATTGTGTTAAACCTAATTAAATCTCGCATGCCTAACATTGTAGTTTGCATGTTATTTTCAAGAGTTTGTATTCGGTTGGCTATACTATCTTGGTTTCTAACTAGTTTTCTTAGCGTTTCGTTGAATTTTATAATAGTTGATTGAGTCAATGTTATTTGATTGCTAATTATGGTTTTGATATCGTTCTGATTTTCGATTAGTTGTTGTATTGCGTTGTAATAACGTTCTGCGTCTTGATTATCTAAATTGCCTGTGATTGCTTTTATTATGTTTCCTAATCCGTTGATTAGTCCTCTTTTTGATCTTGCCGTTTGTTCTGTGGGTATTAGTCGGTTAAATTTATCTTCTATGTTTCTCAAAATACTTTCTATTATGCTGTCATAATTCATCATTTCTATTGCGTATTCCTTTTCGAATTTTGTTGTGTCCATTGATTGTTTTAATCGGTAATAATTGTTTTTGATTATTTGAAATTCTTGTTTTCGTTCCGTTAAGTCGAATTTTTGTGCAAAGGTCTAATAGTCTATGGTATTCTACATACTGCCTAATTTTATTGGTAGTATGTCGGGGTTGTTTTTCATGTCTCAATTATACTTTCGGTGTCCGTTCTACCTGGGTGGAGGTTGACGGTAAGGGTGATAATTGTCCATCTGAAAGTACAGGGTGTCTTAAGTTTTTCAAGTGAATATATTTTGTTATCGGGCCGTTGGCTACTACGGCTATGTTTTTGTCCGATATTCTTTTAATTTTAAAAAAATCTAAATTTCTGGGTGCCGTTTTGTGTCGTTTGCTTTGGAAATTTTTCTCGTACACGGTTTGTCCTATTGAGAATTTATTTGCGTCGGTATTTTTATTGCGGGTTGTAGTAATACGTTCCTTGTCGTTATCTAATTTATCTATTACTTTGTCGTAAGTTATTTTTAGTTTCCCTTTATAATCCTTGGCATATTGCTGATATACTTCTTTGTTGTAATGTATGTCATAAGGGTTACGTGAATCTGAATGTTCTAAAGTTAATTCTAATGGCGTAAAATAGGTTGATGAAAAAATTGCGTTATTATAGGAGATTAATGCGAATGACATTAAATTAGTAATGTGTTCTTTCTTGTAGGTTATTCTTAGTAATCTGATTTGTTCTAGCAGGGTTGAATGTAGTCATTCAATCAGTACATTTAATTCAGGGTGGTTTTCAATTATAAAATAAATTTTTATTTTGTGGAGTTCTAAAGTGTTTTGTATCGTTTCATTTTTAAATTCGCTGCCGTTATCTAACGTTATTATTTCGGGCGTTCCATAAAATGTAAAGTACTGTAAAAATCCTTGGGTTACGTCAATACTATTTTTAGAGGTGATTGGTATAGCTTGGCCTATTTTTATTAAATGTGTCTACAATTGTCAAATAGCTTTGCGCTTCTACTACTAGAGTATCGGCATGTAATTTCTGAAAGGGTTTGTCAGATGTTTTAGTTAACATTAAGGGTATCTTTTGGAGGTTTCCTGTCGTATTTCGGTTTGTCGCATAGTTCACATTGATTAATAAAGTCTGTAGTTAGTTCTTTCATGTCCTTGAAATAATATCGTCTCATGATTTGCTTCAGCGTTTCATTAATTCCACGATGGTTGGTTTTTCCTTCGTGTTGGTTTCGGATTACATCATTTATTTCGTCAGGGTCGTCTAAGGTTATTAATTTTCTTGTGCATCTTATAAGTTCAGGGCCAGAGTTATTAAATAATTTAACATATAATTCTGAAAATCGTTTGTACCAGTTTTCGATGTTAAAGTAAAAGTAAAATCGTTTTTTGTCGGTGGTGTATTCTTTTAGAATTTTAATTATTTGTTCTTCATTGTCGTCTTTGATTATCTGAATTTGATATATCTTTCTGTTATCTACTTTTGTATATTTTACAGGGTTGGGGTTGTTTAAAACTTCGGTAATTATAAACTGATTGGGTTTTATATCGATGGCTTCATTTAAAATTTTAATCGCGGTTTCTAGCTCTTCACTTTGTGTTGAATGTATGGTGTCCATATCGTCTGGATCTTATTTCCGTTTTGTCTACGTTTCCTATAATTGATTCCGTTTCCTGTGCGTCGAGTTGTATAATACTTAAAGCGTCTGCGTTGTTATTATAAATTCCTTTCTTGTATATTATCTCGTAGTCATATTCTTCTAATCGGATTCTCCATGGTTGTAATTTTGAATTAGGTTCTTTATGTTTGCATAGCTATACTAATGGTCTATGATTGGTGTATATATAAAATTTTCGTCCGTATAGGTATGGTCTAAAATACTTTGTTGCCCAAATTATGGCTAACAATTGTTTCTCTATCGTGCTGTATTTCTGTTCGGTTTCATTTAAGGTGCTGGATGCGTAGCTGATGGGTTTATCGTTGCCTACTGTTCCTTGGCTTAATACTGCGCCTAATGCTACATTTGATGCGTCTGTTGTTAATATGAATGGTTTCGAAATGTCGGGGTATTCTAATACGGGATGAATTGTTAATATGCTTTTAATTCTATCTACGGCTTTAATAAATTCTTGGGCGTGTTCAATTTTATTTCCTTTCTTTAAACAATGTGTCAGAGGCTTGGTTATTTGAGCATAATCTTTAATAAATTTGCGGTAGTAACCACTAAGTCCTAAAAATCCTTTTATTTCTTTGTTCGTTTTTGGTATAAGATGATTTAGTATCGCATTTGTTTTATCGGGGTTTGGCATAACTCCTTGGGGTGATATTATATGTCCTAAAAATGCTATTTCTTTCTGTAAAAATTGCTCTTGTCTAATTGTACTTTAAATTTTGCTTTTCTTAATCTTTCGAACACTTCTCTTAATCTTTCTATATGTGCTACTAATGATGTTGAATAAACTATGATATTGTCTAGGTATACAAGACATTTTTCGTTGTGTTTCCCACGTAGTATATTGTCCATAACTCGTTGAACAGTTGCGGGTGCATTCTTTAATCCAACTGGCATTCTTTTATATTCGTAATGACCTCTAGGTGTGCTGAAAGATGTTTTAGGTGTATTCTTTTTATCCATTTCTACTTGATGGTATCCTGAGACTAGATCTAATGTTGAAAAATATTGGCACTTGCCTAATTTATCTAAAATTTCGGTTATGTTTGATAGTGGGTGTTTATCGTCTACCGTTTTTTCATTTAGTTTTTCTATAATCTATTACCATTCTATATTTTCCTGATGCGTCCAATTTCTTGGGTAGTATTAATACAGGGCTGCTCCATGAGGAGTTGGAGTTTTGTATGATATCTTGGTCTAATAAGTCGACTACTTGTCTGTTGGCTTCTTCCTGACTTGCCTGAGGTAGTCGGTATGCTTCTGTGAATATGGGTTTGTTATCCGTTTGTTATCCGTTGACTGTATTTGTAAATGTTAGGGGTATTCCTTCGCAATGGAATATGTCGCGGTATTCAAAACATAAGTTTTTAATTGCTCTTTGTTCTTCTTGATTGATGTCGGTATTAAAGCAGATGTTACTTAAATTTTCTCTTAACATTTCATCGTTTTCTACGGGGTTGTAATTGTCGTTTAAATTCTCGTCTATTTCCATCTCGTTAAAATTTAATTCTTCCACGTTAATTGGGTTGGTTAATGATAGTTCTACGGGGTAGTCATTTAAATTTAAAATTATCGTTGTGGCATAATTATCTTTTGTTGTACTAGTGCGGTAGGGGTTTCTACTCCTTGTTAAAACGTTATATGATTTATTATTCCTAATTTGTTATTTGAATTTACTGGGATTTTTATCTTTTTCACTGTTCGGGGTTCTATTGTGTATTTGTGTTCAACTTGGGTATTTTGAAATTTAATGGGGATTCGTCCATATTTTGTTCTTAGTAAACGGTTCTTTATGTCGATGTTGGCTCCTAATTTTCTTAGAAGGTCCATTCCTAATAGTCCGTCATATTTGTCATTGAATTCGAAAATGCAAAATTTATGCTTCATATTTACGTTAAATGTTTTGGGTAAGGGTATGTTTGCTACGAATTGGTGTAGGGTTGTTTGATGGACTGTTTTAATTTTAAATGGTTCTCTTTCTACATAATCTAAATAGTGTTTCTTCACGGTTCGGGGGCTAATTAATGTTTTCGAGGATCCGGTATCGATTGATAGTTTGAATTCGGCATGGGGTATTTCTATATAGGGTAGTACTAAGTGTTTTATATTATTTAAGTTTATTAAGTTTGATTGTTTATGAATCAGTCTATCTGAAAATTTGAACACGCCTTTTCTTCGTCGTTCTCTTCATAAGTTTCATATGATTCGTCGTGTTCATAAGTTTCTACATGGTTTGATTGATTGTTCGTCCTGGGCTGAATGTAATTATTCTGGTGATTATCAAATTCCTCTACTTCTTGATGAAATAGTTCTTCCGATGTAAAACTGCGTTTTTGGTTAGGGTTCGGTCGAATGTGTGTTATTTTTGTATTTGGTCTGGTGATACCAGATGGGGTATCCATTGGTGTGGGTTTATAATAGTTATTAGGATTGTTATTATTGTTTGTTATTGGTGAATTTCTGATAGGGTTCGCGTTGAATGCTGGTCTTAGTTGATTTACGTTTTGGTTGAATCTTGGTTGAAATGCGGGTTTTGTGAAATTCAGGTTAAATGTTAATTTTGAAAAATGTTTATATTGATTATTGAAGTTTGCGTTATTAAAATGTGGATTATTGGTTTGCGGTTGGTTTGTTTGTTTATTGAATGATGTGAATTTTTGTTGGGGAATTGTTTGTCTCGCTGGTTGTATAGTTTTTATTGGTGAGTAACTTTTATTCGCGTTTGGGTTGTATAATCTGTTTCTGTAATACATTACGTTTTCTTCTTCGATTATCATGTTCATGGCTTCTTCTAAGTTTTGTGGGCGTTAGAATCTAATTTTGTCTGATAGTTATTCGGGTAGTGCGTTTAAATATGTGTCTAATGCCATTTCGTTATAAATTTTTGTTTTTAAAAGTCTGATATTTTGATCGGGTTCTTCAATTTTTAGTTTCGTCAAGATTAAGTTTCTTACGTCTTGGCATTTCATTCCAAATTTGTACAGGGATTGGTTATTTTCCATTCTAAGGATTATTAAGTCGCTTACTAGGCATTTTAGGTTACGTTGATCACCAAAATATGCAATCACTATTTTTTGAAATCTTGCCATTGTTCTAAGTCATTTCGGCTGGCAATTAATGTTAGTGCCCTTCTTGTTAGTTTGCTGATAATAAGGCGTAGAAGAAATACGTTTCTTTCGTTGTCACCGAGTTTATAGAATGTTTTCAAAAATAGTTCACACCGGTAATGTAATTTCCTAACAAAAATTTGATCGCCATTATACATTGGAATGGTTTCCAAATAAATCTTCATATCTCCATTCATTATGGCTGGAGAAGTTGTTCTGATAATTAATATTTAGTTTTGACTTTGATTATTTTCAAATTTTGTAAAGATTGAGATTTATTTCGCGGTTTGTATTGTTATTCCTTGCTTGCGTTTATTAATTTTCCGTTTAGATTACGTCGGATTACTTGTTATTTTTAGCTTGAGTTGTTTTGGATTATTCAAAGAATTGAGTTGCTTGTATTGTATTTAATTGTACGGTGCTGTAATTAATGTATGAGGTTTACGCTTGATACTGTCTTGGTTACGTTTATTTTTAATTTACTGATGTTAATTTTATTGTGGGTTTGGTCTCTGAAGTTTCAATTTGACTTGTTTTTCGTCAGTTAAAACTTTCTTGCTGATTTTATTCTGTCTGTTGTAAATATCTCTTCCCGTGGGTGTGTGTAATTTATAAGTGTGTACGATGCTTCTCGTCTCGTAAACTTAAGTGCTAATTATAAAGTTGCATACAATGTTTTAAACTACTGTAGGTGTTATTCAGTTTCTGTGAATGCTGTGGTATAATTAAATATGCAATTATACTTTATTTCATCTTTCTGAAACATTTATTCAAATAGATTGCGTCTTTTCTATAATTAGTTATAATATCACGTCTAGTAATGTTTATACTTTGTTGATTGCTGCAGTATTTTAATTATAATTGTCACGTTTGGGAATGAATGTAATTCTATACCTTTTGTACCAATGCTATGCGCGTTTTCCAATAGCGTGATTATTTATAGGTTTCCTAAGTTGATTTTATAATTAGACGTATTTTTCGTAATTAAGATGATGTTTTATTCCTTGTCGTAATTAATGATGCTTTGTTTTAATTTAAGCTGCTTTAATTTTATTCTGGTAAATTGAAAAGTTTTCCTATGGTTACGCAAATTCAGTTGGTGTATGGCGCTGAAGGCTTTGTTTTAACCTGTAATAAGAATTTGGTTAATAATAGATTGCAAGCTGTGTCTATTATTTATGGAATGCGATGAGTTTGCGTCTGGATAATTCGTTTCGATATTTTCTTTCCGTTATTTACAAGAATCTCGGTATTAATTTGTGATTTAATTTCGCTTTATTTTTGGGTATTTAAATTATTTTTGTGCGTCAGTTAATGTCGTGTTGTTAAATTAAAAATTCGTTTTTGTTTTGTTTCTATAATTTCCGCGTTAGTTAACTTTCGTAATAATAGTCTCAAGTGCGCATGCAATGCGTCTTTTGGTTCTCTAGTTTTAAAAAAATTCTCTCAAAATTCAATTTTTCAGAAATAACTTGAAAATAATTTTTTGCACTAGCTAAGTAATTATTTTCATTAAATTGCATAAAATAATGGTACTAATAGTCAATATACATATATAAATCATAAAATTCTCTTATACTAGCAAATATCAAAAATGTTTGTAAAATAATTTAATTGGTTTAAGGAAAATAAACTTACACCAATTGTTTTGTTGATTTTATAGAGTCCGTCAATTTTTATACTTCTTCCACGTCGGTTTTTGGATTTGATCTATGCCTGTATCTCCTCCGGGTTTTCTTTTGTTGAATTTGAACGATTCTGTTTCGCCTCCAACTTTTGTTTGGGTTTGTTGAATTTGAACGATTCTTGTTTCGCCTCCAACTTCTGTTTGGTTCTGTCAAGTTCGGAATTGAAATTCTAGTCCACCAGTTCTTCGAATTTGGGTTTCCTAGTGACTTTTTGACATTCTACCGGCTGCAACAGTTAAGGTTCGTGGTTGGAGAGCTGCCTTTTTAAAAACCAGTTCCAAAACTTTTTAGCAATTTTATTTATTAATACAGAAATTAAAAGTGGAATTTTGACAAGTTAAAATTATACTTTACTTTAAATCGAAATTAATTGATAAAGGTACTATTTTGAGTAATAAGTAAACTGCAATGCAAAAGCGGATCACTTGACTGACTGTCGTCAACTGGGGCTCCCGGGCTTTTTATAATATCCCTACCCCCTCACATGGCTGTGGGAACTTGCAGATCTCATGTCTGCTTATTCTTAACCCTATTCATAATTACATTATTGTAATCTTAATTTTTAAGTAATCACGGTACCTGACCGTCTGTGACCTGACATCTGCAGTGTCACTATCGATTGCGGTACAAAGTAGCGCATCCGTTCTCATGAACGATAATAAACTTTATAAATTGTCCTTGTATTTACAATGTTGCACTTCACTTAATATTTCATTACACTTTCTCATAATTTCCTAATTATTCTATTTTATAACATATACATAAATTGGGAGATACATAACTCACGGAATTACGTCTAGGGTCATGCATGATAATCAACGCGAGGAAGTTGGACGTATATCGTAATTAGCGCGCTTATAACGGTTGTGTTTTAAACAATGGGACTCTTTTTATAAAAATTTGTGTTTACAAAAAACTAGCTTCTTCCTTACAATTAATTTGATTTGCACAGGTTGTCATTTATATTATTTACGTTCGTCTTCTCATCTAACACCTAAATTGAAAACAGTAAATTTTTATCATCAAAGCTAAAAACATTTTTTAAATTGACAAAAACCTGTTGAATACATGTTAGAAGAAGATATACCTGGAAAGCGCCAGGCGATAGGCCTAGATACCGAATAGATTACATTTTAGTTAAATAAAGATTTAGAAACCGAGTTAAAAACTGTCGTAGTTACCCAGGGGCTGACATAGATAGCGATCATAACTTAGTTAAAATGAAGTGTAATCTTAAATTAAAAAAATTGAGAAAGACTAAAAAAGAAGGATGGGATCTAGGTAAGCTTAATGATAGTGAGGTAAAAGAGGAATATAAACAAGTATTAGATAATAAGATCAAAGAGATAGCTATAGGAGGAAATGTAGAAAATAGATGGAAAGAAATAGAAAGGGCTGTACATGATACAGCAACACAGACTATAGGTAAGAAAAAAGTAAAAGCGAGAAAACCCTGGTTAACAAAAAAGATATTAGATTTAATAGAGAATAGAAGAAAACTTAAACCTTTCAGAGAATTGGATATTGAAAGTAAGCAAAAATATAATAGTTAGAAATAAGATAGTAGAGGTCTTTTAAAACCTGATGGACTGTTGTGCAAAAACCAATTTAAGTTATTTACGTTAAAGTGCGTCCTAAAAACATTTACAACTCAGCTGTTGATTTTTAATTCATCTGTCATTTATTTGCGTATTAAGATTTGTGGTTCACTATTATTGTTTTTGATTATTATTTATGAGATTTCAGCCTTGATTCAACTTCAACCAGTTTTTTCAAAACCACTGCAACTCAGTCTAGTTTTTTATTTGTAGATATAATGTAGATTTCAATTTAGTTAGAGGAATAATGTTTGGTATTAAAGATTATTTTGTTATTGCTGAGCTTTTAATTTTACAATGAGTAACCGCAAAAAGACAGTCACAGTCAAGGAAGAGTAATTATTTATAGTATATAAAGTTTATGAGAAAAGAAAAGAATGGAATACCTGTCATTCCTATGAATAATTTACAAGAACAAGTAGCAACAGCAACTGGAGTTGGACTAAACACTGTCGAGCGAATTATTTCAGAAGGAAGAAAAATTAATAGGAGAAGTCCTAAATCTAATGCGGACCAATTTGAGGATTGTAGTAGAAATTTTATGATTCTATGAAATATGCATTCTTAAAAAATAATAAGAGAACAGTATTTTTGACTATCAAGAGTTTAAAAAAAATTTAGCTTGTCTATTTTTATCCACACACGCACGGAAACATGACACACGAAAAGACACACCAAAAAAGTTACAGGTTCCGCATACAAACATTGTAAATTTATAATTTATATTATTAAATTACTGGTTATGCAATCCACAGAGCATAGCAGTTGAGTTAATTCAGAATACTAAACTGGAAATGAATGTTTTTAGATTTTACTTATATTGTATTGTTCTTTCTTTTTATACGATACCTCTCGCTTCTTTCATTGCGCAGCTCACAGCCCATGAGATTCAGAAAGACCTATACATAAGTGTAAAAAAGCTAGAAATAAATGGATGAAGGAGAATTGTAAGGGAATACAAGATGATTTGAGAGTAGGTAAGACAGACAGGGCAGTTAAAAAGTTTTTCGGGGAAGATAGGAAAAAATATAATAGTATTAAAGATGAGAATAGTGAGCTTATAAAAAAAAAGTTGAGGTAGTAGATAGATGGAAAAGATGTTTAGAAAATTTATATAAAGGAGACAATATGGATGAGTTAGAGAAAGACCAAGAAGAGGATGTAGCAATAGGGTTCTCAATATTAAGAGAGGAATTCGATAGAGCTGTTAGGGATCTTAAATTAAATAAAGCGCCGGGGATAGACGATATACCCGCAGAATCAATAAAATATGCAGGTCAGAAAACTTGAGACAGACTATATGAACTAGTAAAAGTAATATATGACACAGGTCAAGTCCCAATAGATTTCGAAAAAAATATTATTATCCCAATCCCAAAAAAGCCAGGAGCTGATAGGTGTGAGAATTTTAGAACGATTAGTTAACTTCCCACGCTTCCAAAATACTAACAATAATAATTAAAAATAGAGTAGAAGCTTTGCCTGAGAATTATTTAGGTGAAGACCAATATGGTTTTCGTAAAGACAGAGGGACTAGAGAACCGATACTAACGATTAGGATAACTATCGAAAAAAGGTTGGAAAAAAAATAAAAAGACCCATTTCGCGTTTGTAGATTTAGAAAAAGCATTTGGTAGGATTAATTGGATTGTTATGTTCAGGGTTTTGCAAAAAATAGGAATCTCTCATAGGGATAGAAAAATTATTTACAGTCTTTATAAAAACCAAACCGTAGTAATTAGATTTGATGAAATAGAAAAGAAAGCTAAAATTAGAAATAGTGTTTGACAGGGCTCTATACTATCTCCCTTGATTTTTAATGTTTATATTGAGGAAGCTTTAAACTTAGCTAGAGAGAGAAAAGAGATAGGTATTAGTGTACAGGGACAGAAAATATACATGTTGCGTTTTGCAGATGATATAGCCATTATATCAGAGTCTAGAAAAGAGTTAAGAGAGTTTTTAAATATTTTAGATGAGATACTACAGAGTAACCATTGTATGAGAATTAACTCAGGAAAGACAAAGATAATGACAAGTAAGTTACAGCCTAGTTCTAAAATTAAAAATAGGTAGTTATTATACTCCCGACTGTTCTATTCAAAGGTATACTCGTTAAAGTCTCAGTGTAATTGATAAGAGCCACTACGAAAGTTGACAACATAATAAACACAAACGTAATATTGCGCAATAAGGTGTTACGTCATATTTACGTTTCCAATTACTGTATCACATGCAAAAAATGTTTATTACGATTATAGGAAAAGACAAAATGTACTCACTTAAACTGTGGAGTTCTTCACAACATTGCAGCTATTTTGGCATTAGTTGGGCGTTGTGGGCGTGGGTAGAGCTTCGCCCCCTCGTCGAAGTCAAATTGGGTTGTCTTCTCTCTTCTTGTGTAGCGGTACGGTAAAGGATACAGGTAGGAGGAACGATAACAGGTACGAGACAGAAAACCTACATATCTGAAAGAGAAGACAAAGGCACACCCAGGTAACCACACTGTTCGAAGTTTCGTTGACTAGTCCCTGACGTGACGAAAACCACCACTTACTTCCCCACTCCGCGTCTGCGCACCCTCGGACGCCGACGCAACTATCTAAAGTGACGGAAATGCACGCACAAGTCTTTTAAAATATTGGCGCGAATTCATTCGCAAATTTGAAACTTACAATGCCAATTTTGGCATGTAACATAGTACC
Organism: Platerodrilus igneus; assembly: GCA_036346225.1. Lineage (NCBI taxonomy): Eukaryota > Metazoa > Arthropoda > Insecta > Coleoptera > Lycidae > Platerodrilus > Platerodrilus igneus. Next base: position 12,549,026 of record JARFIW010000170.1, on the reverse strand, counting down.
GAGTTAGAGGAGGTAGATGAATTTTGCTATATAGGTAGTATAGTTACAAAGGACGGAAAGACTTACTAATAGCTAATAGTATTAGTTTAGATAATAGAAAAAGTTTCTTAAAGTCGTACGTATGGAGCGTTCTATTATATAGTAGTGTCTTGGACAATTAAAGAGGTAGATAAGAAAAAGATAGAAGCTTTTGAAACTTTGTGTTATAGAAGAATGTTAAAGATTAGTTTGACAGATAGAGTAACAAATGAAAAAGTTTATAGAAGGATAGGTGAGGAACCCTGTATGTGGAAACAATCAAAGGTCATGAGAGATAGAATGATAGGGCACCAGTTAAGACATAAGGGACTGTTTAGTAAGGTGTTAGATTATAGACTATCAAATAAAAATAGAGTAGGAAGACCTAGACAAAGCTATATTAGTCAAATTATTTTTAAGTTCGAAAACAAAACAAAAAATATAATTAAATAAAAATCAGTTAACTAAATGTCACGATGATATAACTCACAATTAGTTAGCGGTCTGGCATGTTGGCAGCGTTTCGCTGCTTAAACCTTACCATAAAATATAATTTAACACTTTTCCTTTTTTGGAGGGAATAAACAGGTAATATTTCATTTCCTTATAAATGGGAATCATATAAACATGTTGAAGTTCTTTAACAGCCATCAGGTGGCTAATATCTATGTAGAGCCAGGTAGATAAGAAAAAGATAGAAGAGTATAGAAAGTCCTAGACCAAGCTATATTAGTCAAATTATTTGAAATTTAGGTTGTGAAGGGTATGTAGAACTTTTTAGATTAGCACAGAATAGAAAAGAAGTTAGAGCTGCGTCAAACCGACCTTAAGTAGGTCAAAAACAAAATGATGACATTCTCTGAAAGCTTGACATTTTAGAATATTATTGGTGCCATCTAGTTTCTTATATCGTATATAAACTTTTTGATAATACTTTAATTATACAAGATTACCGATATCTCTTTGTGTTAGAAGCACGAGCCTGATAACTAATTATTCTTGTACTAAATTTAATGCTTGCACATTAAAATTGCAGTTTTTGTGTGCTAATTAGATTTTCACTTAATTTTATTTGAAGGACTAGTGTTAATTTATGATACCGAATTAGCAGCTACTTTCTATCCACATGTAAGTTGTAATACTATTTATATTTAACTTTTAATACATCTACCTAACGTAATTTTTGTTAATTTTTCGTGATATAAAGACCCTCGTTCTTATGTAATTAGAAACCTAACCTATAGTTTGCGGCAAAGAAAATATATATTTTTTTGCTTACATAAAATCGATTTGTTGTCTTATTAAATTTAAGTTTTTTTTATTAATAGTGATTTATCTGGGCGTTTTTAAATTGTTTACCCTTTATGTAATATCGTTTTTAATGATAAATATTCTAATTGTATTTAGCAGGTATCAACATGTTTTAAATTCGTAATAAAAAAAGTGTCCTAGAAATAAAAACAATGGCTAAAATATCTATTCTTAGCGTGATTCGCTTTGTTATCTATAATACTGTAGTGTAACCGACCTGATGGCTGACCCAAACGCCCTCTATAAACGGCACACCGGGCTCTGTGATCTATCATCTAGTGGCAGTGGCTCGACGACTCCTACCTTGTGTTGTTATAATGTAACCAAAATTCACACTGGGAAGATGGCGTTAAGGAGGGAAGATTTGAAATATAACTACAGAATTTACCTAACTTGACTTTTAATCAAAATAATAACCAATAAATAGGTCTTTCGCATAAAGCATAGAAAAATGACATTTAAATCAAACAGTGCCGTACTCAATCTGTGCGATTGGGAAAAGAGCACGGTAAAGAAAACCCCAAACTGCCCTCACACTTTCAACTGCATTTGGCACATCTCGCAAGGACGGGTAACGTACAAGTACCCAGATCACCAACACTGAAATTGACGGGATCTCAACTGTTACTCAGACATACCACACATGACTACTGAAGAAACGTTAGTGTAGGTCAGTCAGCTAGTCTTTTCTGGCATGTACTGAGGTCGGATAACCAATACTACCGATCTAAAGTTGAAAAGAAGTGGAACACCAGGAAGGTAAAATCTGCATTGACTACCAATGTTCCTCCCCGCACGGACATGAAATGTTAGTAATATTCAACAAGGCTCGATCACACTTGCCCACATATATACATTTGTAACTGTTTTTCTTGGGCGCCAGTGAAACTATTTTTTCTTATACAGTGAAACAAAATTTTTTATAAGGCTGGCCTCACGTTGTGAGCCAGTGAAACTTATTGTTCCAAAAATCTTCCGACACAACTAGGGGTCTATTCCTTGGGTAGAGCTATGAGAAGTGGGGGGGTAAGTCGAAATCTGTTTGCAGATCAAACTTAATCTAAACCAAATAGGCGCCACCAAGTCCTGATGTAATTATGATAATTGCATAGCATATTTCTAAGGGCGGACGTGGAGACCCAAAGAAAAAGGATCGCCTTCGCTGACAAAAACCTGTCTTAATAAAATAAGACGCAGCTCCTGTAAGAAATTGTAATAGTTAAATAAATAAAAAGGTGGAACACCATTTGTGTCCAGCAAAAATACATAAAGAAGTAGTAAAAAGGTATTTCCAATATAAAATTGGCATCAATTTCTTACTCATAAGGGTTTTAGCTTTATGTTATTAGATTTGATCATACTTGCTCAAAATAAAGAACTTTAATCTTGAACCAATTGTTTACTAAAAAGAATCTCTTTTAAAATAATATGACTTGTAACAAAAATTTAATCATTATCTGTATCAATCTAAAACTATCAACTTTCATGTGTGTCTTAATTATTTTCAATCGAATACTTTACTTCAAGACATGAACTTGTTGTACAAATAGGGTTCTAACCTGTGCAGATCTGTTCAGGCAGATAACAAATTAATAGTTTCTAACAATGTTAGCATTTGAGTTTTCTAAATTACATATACAAATATTAATTTAAATAAAGCTGATCACAAAAATAGACATGTTTACATATATTGTACTAAAGCTGTTCAAAGCATTTGCTTTTAAAATAACATCTGTCAGCAGTACAAAGCAGAAAAATATATGACGTCAGTAACACCTGTTGACGTTATCGACGATTCATATTGAGCAAAGCGTGTTGTTTTTAAAACATTAAATCAGTGAACTTTAGTTTTACTACTGATAAATCGAGCTCAGCAATTAGTTGAAACTTTTATAACGTACTTGTATTACGCATCAAAGCAAGTTAACGTGTTCCTAGTTTTGAAACACATAAAAAGAACTTATAGCTATCTACGAACCAAAACTGCATTTGTCGCATGATAACAAAGAAAGACGGGATCCCCGTTATTTCAAGCAACGATAACAGCGTTTGTAATTTGAAACAAATTCATCCAAACCAACTTCTATAATGACTTCGTTCCACGTGTCAAATCAAATCCTGTTGCAATACATTCTGCAGCAGTTGTAATCTCGAAGTTGAATTACGCCGCCTTCCAAAGGTAGCATCTTACATGTGTATACTTTACTGTGTCCTTGTGTGTCTTAAAAGTTGCATCCTACTTGTCGTTGTGTGTCTTAAAAGTTGCATCCTTCTTGTCGCTGTGTGTCTTAAAAGTTGCATCCTTCTTGTCGTTGTGTGTCTTAAAAGTTGCATCCTTCTTGTCGTTGTGTGTCTTAAAAGTTGCATCCTTCTTGTCGCGCTAAATAAATTATCTCAAATTATACAAGTTCGCACAATATATACCTTACCGACCGTTATTCGAAGATATGTTCTCTAATTGAAGTGGATTCGCAGATTGCCGGCCTGCAATCTAGGGTACATGTTGATATTTCAATCACTTGTGGCAGACTAACTTCTAACTAGCTCGGGCGGTCGCGCCGTCAGGAGGGGAACAATCAAACAGAGCTGTGCTTGTAAATAGCTGTATACTACACAGACATTTAAATATAAGTAGATTATTAAAGGACGATGCAGGCTTAACGTATTACTTTTGAAGTTGAATGCAAATTATTATTGTTATTAATAAAATTGTTACATTATTCTTAAAATTATATGGAGGGATTTATTATCGAAAATAAAATTGTTACACTACCCCTTTCCTAAAAGAAAAACAATCTTTTTTAACAAAGAAAAATTTAAGTGAAACAAATACAAAAGATTTTTTTTTATATATATATACTAGCCTTTTCTACATTCTTAACTAACATCACAAATATTTATGAACCTAAGAAAACGAGGGGGACAAATATCTACAAGTTTAAGTGTGTCGGTAACTACGTGTACCAAGCGTCCATAGGGAGACAAAATCGGGGAGTCACAATCGGTGTAGGTCAAAATTGAGAGAGGTCAAATTAAAAAGTCAAACACTCCACGGGACAAAAAATTAATCAAAGTCTAAATTTAACGTAACCCTTTAACTAGAGTTTTCTTACTCCTACCAAGGCTAGTATCTACTAACTATAACTAAACACAATACAAATTATCTTAATTTCCAAAAATAACAACTCCACTTCCTGGAGCTCAAGCAACTCTATCAACAAAAAAAAGGAACGCTACAACATCAAAATAGCATCACAATTCAAAACATTATCATTTCAAGGTGATAATCAAAACTAAGGTAACCTAACTAACAGGACAAGGCAACATGAATCGTTGAAATGAACTTATGATATGATTGCGCATAGTTAAAAAGGCGCTTATTATTGAATAGACTATTTCCAACATAGTCATAAATGCTAACGCGAAAGGCACGAAGGTTGTCGGTCATACCAAAGGTTCAATTTAATTACATCACAACAATTATCACAAACGTTAAATACTAGTTAATTATATAGGAACGTCGGCAAGATAATAGGATAAACAAAACAACAAACATATAATTACGTTTAAACCAAGATATGAACGGTTCAGTTGTAAATGTGATTAATATGTTAAAATAAAACAATTACACATAAAATAAAAAAGTCAAATGCATTACGAATATCAAAACATTATGAAACATGTAGGCAGCAAATGCATATCAAAATTTTACATCATAAATACAAGCCCAGATTCAGGCGCTAAATCTTTATATAAATGCATGTTAATTAAATATATTAACTGTAGTAAGCAATTAGTAAAAAAGTATTCATTCTGATTGCATCGGTTAAAACGTACTTTTAAAAGTTAAACACATCGTGGCATTACAAATTACAAACCAAAATATACACCACAACGTTGTGGTCAATTCAATTACGATCTTAAAACCAAAACATATATAACATAGAATTATAATACTGTTCATATTCAACCTTGTCTAATAATTTGATTCAATGTATCTAAGAGAGATGGTACCTTTACACTACTTGCTCGTGAAATCACAATACGAATATACATTAGTACTAAAGCTCGTGCTTTTAAAATAAAAACAAATTATTATGAATGAAATATTTACATTTAAAAGCGATAGAGGATTCCTTCCAAGTATTTCGCGCAATATTTTACCTGCACAGAATCAAAATCAACGCAGTGTTAAAAACCGTCCTAATCCAAGAAAAAAATTGTATACCATTTGCCAGTATCATGAATATTGATTTCGACCAAATTTTTTCTTTTGGCGTTACTTCCCCTACACAGATATATATCTTATCATTGAACTTGCATATCGCTTACTTCTACGAAAATTTATTTTATAATCTTTGGCTTATCCTATTGTACATTTAAATGGATATTACCTTTGAAACTGCAAGTGTTTCAAACCTCATCATGTCATTAATAGTTTTTTAGTATTAAAAGATAGACCACTTATTCCTAGATATAAAATTATTTTTTCTATTGGTCGTTACATGCAAATAATTTCATTTCTTTTAAATTTTCATTTACTAATTTGTTATTACTTCATAACCTAATATATTCTTTTATCGTGTTTGACATATTTTACTAACCCAGCGAATTTTTAGGACTTATACTAGCTGATGTCGGTTTTTGCTTTATTTTTAGAATCACCATGAGTTCGCAACCTATGCCTCTGTAGCCAAAAGTTAGTTTCTATAGTTGCGAATACAAGAAATTTCTATTTGATGTGTTTTCTTACGCATATATTTCAATCATTTCCTACAAATTTCGGTATCGATCGTTTTTATATCATAGAAAAATCAATACATTTTTTTTCTATTTTTCTTGAACGTGTTGGTAAGGGGCTATCGCCTTTGTCGTTTCTAATATTATTCCTTATTGTGTGGTTGTATTGAAAATTTTCCCATTTTTATATCCGATTAACTGTCTATCGTACAATTATTACCGTGTCCATGGTAGTTGTCTTTGAAATTATTGTGTGGATATATTTAAGTCGGTTATGTTGTCGTTACTTAATTTTCTTATCGCAGTGGATGCGTTCAGTAAGAAGATGGTCTGTCTGGTATTTTTCTTAATCTTCTTTGGGAATTAAACCGCTCATAGTTTTTAAAATCATCTTTATTTACATTTCGATCTATGACCTAGGATCGTTGTATAGGGCTTATCTTATTGTTAAAGTTGTAGTTGGTCCTTTAGACTAATTCGTTTTAATGGGGCCATTTTCTACTCTCTAATCTTTCTCTAGGATGCTTATTCTAAAACTCAATATTTTTCTTATCCCTCTATATCCGTTTTTAATCTTATTTTTCTTCTGTTGAACCTGTCTTAGTCCCGAGAAAACCGTCAATCTTATAAGAGTGGTGCTCTCCGACTCAGGGCTACTGACTACGCTTTGGCTGGTTGAGTAGTGCTTCGCTATCCATCGTTTTTCTATCGCTATTGCTCAATTTTAGTCCTGCCTTTCCTTTTTTCTACCAGGTTGCTACAAAGCTCCAAACATATCACCTCCCTATTTTATTTTATCTTATACTTTTTCTTTCTAAGTCGCTGCATAGTTGTTGCCTCGCGACATTGGACCGTTGACGAGAGAAACCTCCATCTAGCTGGATATCGCCATTATCTTCCGCTGAGGTATGTTAAAAGCAACAGCGAATTTGTTATCTGATTCGCTCTTAATCGACGCTGGAATGTAGGGATTGCATTCCTCTTTTTATTTGGTCTCTTATTCTATTCGGTTGAACCAGTACCTCTTCACGGAACTTCTCCTTTTCAAGTTCTTACGGGATCACTCTACTCCCTCGGGAGATCCTTTCTGTTATTATATGTGCAGGAGGGGTGGTGTACCTTGCTAAAGATATCATGGACAGACAATTTAAGAACAAAGAGGTACTAGAAATGGTAGGAGAAAAAGAAATATGTCGAAAACATTAAAAATAAGACAGATAGAACACATACCGAAGAATGAGGGATTATCGCAGCATGTGTTAGAAGCAGAGAAGGAAAAAAGAAAAGTAAAGATAGATCCGGATTAAACTATAGCACACAGACAGTGAAAGATGTAGGCTGTAGGAATTTCAGAGAATTGTGTAGGGTAGCTCAGAATAGAAAAAATGGAGGTACGTGTCAACCAGTTCTAGGACTGAAGACCTAATGATGATGATAATGATGACATTTGGTTATTATTATTTAAAATTTATTAAAATCTTACATACCAACTCCTGTTAATTATGCCATTTAAAAAAAAATCTCATGTATTATATCCGTGAACAAGGGTACATTTTAATTTCACAACCTATAACCCTTAAAATCAATCAACTATATATATATATGGTGACGATTATTGGGTTTTCTGCTAGATGGTTTTAAATTCATTAATTAATTTGTAGTCTTTCAAATATTTGAAATGTGTGGAATTCTTTATTGAGTCAATAATAATTCAGAAAACGTCAATTATTCCTAAGACACTTACTATACAGGGTGGTATTAGTTTTATGTCATTAATTTAAATGAGGGGGCGTAGAGACCGATGTGACAAACAAAATTGTTAATTAACTTATGGTATAAAACGAATAGTTAAACTACAAACATGTACAAATCATAAAATTTTAATTTTAAATCATGTCTGTTTGTTGATGTAACACAAATTTTTTTCACTGCTTACCCAAAGTTAATTACTTAAAATATTAATTTTTTTACAGTTAAAACAACAGCATCAGCGCTACAATTCGTATTCAGAAATTGTTATTGTGTGTGGAGTCAAAATGCACAGTTTGTAATTGCCGTATTGCTACTCAGTTCTTATTCATTTGCAGCATATTAAAACGAAGATGGTGTCTATTATCTAACAATATCTGTGACTCCTTGTGCTTTAGACATCTAACTCTCTAAGTAACCCTTAATATTTTTGACAACTGATAATGACAAACATAACCTTAGTTTACCGAATGATATTTTTGTAATAAAAGTTTATTATATTGTCTAATTTTCTGAATGGGTGGTAACCCACAAACAAAATCATAAAGGAGCCAGCAGCAATAAGTTATCAACACAATGAATATCCAACCACCCGTTAAACCCCCTCGGGGTGTAAAATTAGTTAAAGAAACTGTAGGTGTAGTTTGTGATTCTTTTAAACTGTAATTTCAATTTCTAGAGTGGTCTGTTAATGTCTGTAATTCGTACCTTATCCGCAAGTGAAACAAATGAACAACGAGATAGAGAAAAGGCTAAACTAGATTTAGAATTTAAACAGAGTGATCGTAAACTTGATGAGCTAGTACTGAAACACGAAAAGGATCTTACGAAAGTAACTACAATATCTTGCGATGATTTAAAAATAATATTTTTGTAGGTTATGCAACTATTTGGAACACTTTCACAGCAAGTAAGTGATTCTCGAGAGAAAATACATAAAGTTAAGGAAAATGTAAGAGCGTGTAAAACATTATTACATTGCCGAAGGGATGAATTAAAAAAATTATGGATGGAAGGTTTAGAGTATAAGTACATGATTCAATTACTGGATGAAGTGTTAGTAGTTGTTCATTTATTTTCAATAATTCTTAGAAACGTTCTGCTTTTAAAAGTCTCACGGATATTAACATTTTCTTTACACTGAATAAATTGTATGTGATTACCATATTTGTACATCTACAGATGATCTAACGTTAATCTTAAAATTTTGTGTGATTTTGACCGTTGTGCTAGACTGTTTAATAAATCTTCGTGAAGATCTATAAACTCTGAGAGTAACTAGTATTTCAAACGTATTACTACAACGGGAAATTCATCCAATGTCACTTAATCTACATTGACTACTTCAATAAACAACTCGTCTTTTTTCATTAATTGGATTTGCTACTCCACTAGCACAAACTTGAGAAATTCAAAGCTGTTTTACAGCTAAAAATCATTGTTTGTCTTCTTTATATTGACGAGGACAGATTGCATTGTAGTAGTTTATGGAAGAACAAATTTGACTGTATGACGAACATCTCAAATACTTGAACTGTAGATTACTTTATTAGGTTACAACATGAAATCAATGAAAGTTCTTTATTTACACAATTAACTACTTAATAAATATCAGCAACTCGATTTCCATATCATACATGTAGGATAATAAATGTGCAAGAAGCTGTAATGCCTAAGCAAATGCGATTGGAAGAGTTACAAAACGACTGCAAAAATCTAGTTTTGTTTATGTATCTTGATTTAGACTCCTTCCCATACTTTCTACAAATTCCTTTAAGCTCTAGAACTTTTGATGGTTGATTATTTATTCAACGTTTTTAGTCCAGCTTAATCTCATTTTTTGTTCTCAATGTTTCTATGTTTTCACATTTACACCTCATTTTCACTTAATCCAAATGTTATAATATACATTTCCATTTCCGTGGTTTATAATGTATTTTATCACATTGCTGTTTGCAACTAATCTGGAGTAAAGTATAGTCCTTAATTCTACCAATTTTTTTTAGAGTCGATAGATTTTCTTTTGTTCCTTATACTATATGGCAAATGCCACCCTGTCTTGCATGCAGTAATTTTATTCTTAACCATCCTCCCGAGTCTTTACATTCGAACAAGTCCTCTGTTAGGTTAGTGTTAGAAATAAATATTATTATTAAAACACACAAATCACTTAACACGCATATTAGAAGTCTGCAATAGTTTTAGAAACAAAAAACAAGACTGTTCTGATATGCATGTTAAGTGATTTGTGTTTTTTAATAATAGTATCTATTTCTAACAGTAACCTAACCTCAAAAAGCTTATCACGGGACTTGTTCGAGCGTAAAGACTCGTGAGGAAGATTAAGAAAAAAAATACTGCGTCTTGCATATGAACCATGCATGACCAGTTTGTATAAATAATAATCCTAACTAAATTATATTCCCTTGGCAATTCATTCTTTGTGTTAGATACTCATAACGCTAAAATAAGCATTTTCGTTTGATTTCCTTGGTTCTTATTAACTTTAAAAATTCTTTATTGACTCTCACTTTGGGAACTGTCAATATGGTGTCCAGAATCATCACTTTGTATTCAAAGATATTAAATCCTTATGGGCAGGAAGATAACCTTCATAAGGGTATTTTTTATAACAATTGAAAAGCCTTTTAGAATTAAAATACGTAATGTTGGTAAATAGACTTACAGGGTGTCAGCAAAAAATTTAAGTAGAGTGAATCCTTTCCTGCACAAACATTTCTGAGATTGAGAGGAACTTTTAATCCTTTCAGTGGGTAAAGATAAGACAGTTTTATAAAAATCGTGTACAATACGAGAGCAGTATTTCTTAACTTGGATTCCGCGGAACTCCATTGTTATGTTTGTGTTCATGAAATAGTTAGCCAGGATTTTTATGTTCCTAGGTATCGGCAAACAAAGCTAGTCATGTCATGTAAATTCATATGACACACAATTTTTAAAGAGTTCTAAGATTAAATACTTCTACTACTTCCATAATTGTTTAATATATTATTAAGGCCTACATTACACAATTGGCGACGAGGATAAAGTTACGGCTAATATTGGAAAAATTGAGGAATTTAATTCTACTCAACCTGAAGCATGGAAATTCCAAAAGAGAGTTCTTCATGGAGACTAATAATATTAAAGAGGACAAACTTAAACGTACAACTTTAATAACAGTTTGTGGTTTAAAATGCTATTCTACGATTAAGTCGATTTGTGCTCCCAAAAGAGTAACGGAACATTCTTATGAAGAAATAATTACAAAACTGACTAAGCATTTTTCTCCGAAACCTACAATAGTTCAGCGCTATGTTTTATAAAAGGATTCAAAAACAGAACGAATCAATTGCTACTTTTGTTGAAGAATTGCGATCGATTGCCGATAGTTGCGAATTTCCCGGTAATTTCTTAGTCGAACCCATACGAGACCACATTCTTTGTGGGATAGGAATTGAATCTTTACAGCGTTGTTTACTTGCTGAAACAAATCTTACTTTAAAAGTTGCTTACGAAGTTGCAATTGCTACCGAAACTGCCTCGAAGAATATAGTTGTAATAAAGGCTGATTGCAGTAGTACTACAGATTCATGTTTATCTATAAAAAATAGGATAAGGATGATGCAGAGCAGCAGTGTTACAGCTGTGGCGGTAATCATTCATGTTCAAAATGCAAACTCTGATATTCTAGGTGTGTTGCCTGTTATAAAAAAGGTCATATTGTAAAAGTTTGTTTTTCCAAGAAGAGCCATTCAACTACTACAAATGTAATATCGGATACTGAAAATAATCGGGAAGAAGAATTTAACCAAGAAAATAATAATTTTTCAGGTTCTTGTATTGCTCCTTATACAATGGAAGCTTTAATTGATGGTCAACCGTGTTTGTTTGAAGTTGACACTGGTTCAGCAGAAACATTACTATCGGAAAGATGTTTTAAGAAACTTTATCCTAAAATAACTCCTAAACTGGACCGTTTGAAACTTAATCTTATAGATTACAACAAAAGACCTTGCACTGCTTGAGGGATGTATTGTTAAAGTTAATCATGTGAATACGAGTGCAACAGTACCAATTGTAATCGTTGCTGGCGATTGAAAAATTTCCTTGGACGGAAATGGTTTAATGCATTGGGTATCAAGCTAATAATAAGTGACAATAAGGAAGTTGCGTGGAATAGCACTGAAACTAGTACTGCTAGCATTACAAATGACCGAAGTACAAACCTAAGATTTGTGACGCTATTCGATAAATTTGCGGACGTTTTCTCTGAAGGCATAGGTGCTTTTAGCGGTGTGCCTGTATCAGTTGGGATAGATCCACACTTTAAACCTATCTACATGAAGGCAAGGCCAATACCATTTGCTGTAAAGTCACTTGTTGAAGAGGAACTTGATCTACTAGTTAAGCAAGATGTTCTTCCAATTACGTACTCAAAGTGGGCTACTCCAATTGTGGTAGTGCATAAGAAAGAATCAAACAAAATCAGAATATGCGGAGATTATAAAAGTACGCTTAACAAAGCATTGTCCAAGCATTATCTAAATTGGCTGGTGGAAGGGTGTTTGGGAAGATTGATTTATCGCACGCTTATCAACAACTAGTGGTTGATGAAAAGTCAGCAATTGTCCAGACGATTATTACTCATAAGGGAGCGTTCGCTGTTAGGCATCTACAAATTGGCATTTCGGTGCTTCTGGAATATTCCAAGAATTTATGGAAAAACTCTTGCAGAATATCGAAGGTGATGTGCCATTGTTTGACAATGTTCTCATCTATGCTCAGAATGAAGAGGAATTTGCAAATCACATTACACGAGTTTTTACAATTTTCAGACAGCAGCCTAAAACTGAATAAAGAAAAATGTATTCTTGTGTCATCATCTGCTATATACCTTGGATTTCGTGTTGGCTCTGTAGGCATCCACCCAACCGAAGAAAAGTACAAGGCTATACATGATGCACCAGTTCCCAAAAATAAAACGGAGTTGCAAGCATTATTGGGCATGCCTAATTTTTATCACATTTTTCTAAAGGGCAAAGCCACAATTGCCGAACCTTTACATAAGCTCCTGGATTGCTCGAGCGAGTTGGTTTGGACTGCTATCCATGACAAACCTTTTAAGAATGTAAAAAAACTAATTACTTCAAATGCAGTGGTGGTACACTACGATCCAATAAAACCAAAAATTACTTGCGATGCTTCTCAATATGGCGTTGGTGCTGTTCTTATCCACGTTTTACCAAATGAAGTGGAAGCAATTTTACTCTAGAACGATACCTTCTACAGAAAGGGGATATTCACAGTTGGATCGGGAAGCTTTAAGCATTATGGCAGGAATAAATAAATTCGATAATTACTTGTATGGCAGGAAATTCACAATTGTTACGGACCACAAACCACTTTTGGGTCTTTTTGCTCCCGAGAAGCCAACTCCAAAAATTATTTCTCCTAGAATGCAACATTAGATAATTACGCTAAGTATTTATGATTACAAAATTAACTACAAACCTGGCAAGCAAATTTCTAATGCAGATGGGTTAAGTAGACTGCCTTTGCCTATCACAGAACAAAATATTCAAAACCCAAAAGAAGTTCTATTATTGGAATCGATGGAAGATCCTATTAAATAAAACATGTTAGTTCTATTGCGGAATCATAAGCAGACTGACTTTTATTTAATAGTTGATTACAGGTTAACTACGTTTTATCTTACTAAAAGTAAATGGCGTAGCAAGGCAAATATTTTGATATATTTCAACATCCCCACTATATCAAAAATTTTACAAACATACAGTACCTAAATTATTTACAAATTTATTATGTTTCACAGAACACAAAGCTTTAGTAAGTATGTCAGCTGGCATCTCAGCTGTCTGCAAATATACAAGTTTGACTAAATCATTAGCAATAGCTTCTCTTATAAAATGATGGCGTACATCAATGTGCTTTGACCTTTTATGAGATACTGGATTCATAGACAATATTTGTGCACTTTGGTTATCATTATACAATGTAATGCACCGTTCAGTTTTAGTTAATTCACAAAGTAAATTACTTAAATAGATTGCCTCGTTTGATGTTTCACAAATGACCATATATTCAGCCTCAGTACTGGACAGAGCAACTGTCTTTTGTTTATTGCTCTCCCACAAAATTGCAGCACCGGACAGTGTACAACAAAATCCTGTATATGATTTTCTATCATGAATATTGCTAGCCCAATCGGCATCTACGAAACCTTCTAACTCTGCATTTCCCTTTTCGAACTTCAAACAGTAACTTTTAGTTAACTGCAAATATCTCAAAATTCTTTTTGCGTATTCCCAATGTGTTCTACTATAACAATTATTGAATTGACTAAGAAAACTAACACTATATGCGATATCTGGCCTAGTCAGAACCGCTAAATATATTAAACCTCCTATCAACTGTTCATTCGGAACATCGACCTTTTGAATAACCGATGCTTCTAAATTCATATTTATTTCCATAGGTGTTTATGCAGTTTTACACTCAAGCATATTAAATCTTTTTAGCAATTGATTAACATAATGCTCCTGATCTAAAGTTATAATGTCTCTAACTTTATCAATGTTTCTCCTCATTCCTAGACATTGTTTAGCCTCAACTAAATCTTTTATTTTAAATTTTGCACCTAATTGAACCTTCAGAAGTTCAGTTTCAGCTTCAGCTTTGTTATTAGAAAAAATAAAAAAATCATCAACATACAAAGTCACTACTGTTAGCAACTTTCCACGATTTTCATTTTTAAAATACAAACAATGCTCTAACCTTGATTTTTTGTATCCTAGACTAGTTAATGTTTCATCAACTCGTTTATTCCAGGCCCTGGATGACTGTTTGAGTCCATAAATAGCCCTATTCAATTTTAAAATTTTTCTTTCATTCCCTAGATCAATAAAACCCTCTGGTTGTTTCATATAAACAATATTTTCTAAAAAGTCATTCAAAAAAGCAGTTTCACATCTAAGTGTGTTATATCTAAATCTAATTGAACTGACAATGCAATTAATAACCTTAATGTTGAGTGCCTGACTACAGGTGAAAAAGTTTCTTTAAAATCAATACCTGGCCTTTGCGTAAAACCTTTCGCAACCAATCGAGCTCTGTAACTCACTTCGTTTTCAATATTAATTTTAGTTTTGAACACCCATTTACACTCCACTACTGTTCCTTTCTCTAGTAAATCTTCTAATTCCCATGCATCATTTTCCTTAAATGATTCAATTTCTTCCAACATTGCTCGTTTCCACATTTCCTTGTCTGGTCTAGACAACGTATCTGAAACATCTATTGAATCCATATCCAAATTTCTCATATCTGCACATATACAAGTCACAAAGTCGTCCATTACTTTAGGCTTGGGTTCCCTTTTACTTTTTCGTACTACTGCTACAACATCTTTTTTCCGATCGGGAATATAATCTTCATTATCTAATTCTTCCAATGATTCTGTATCATATTTTTCCAAATTACCAAAAAAAATTGCTTTTCTTGATCCTCAGAATTAGAGCAATCAGTCCCCACTGATTCTATTACCTCTGATTTAGATTCCACGTTGGACACAATACTAACATCGTTTGTGTTTCCACTTTCCATAATAACGATATCTCTGGTAGTCGTAACGGAATTATTACTTGGGCATATACCCTGTAACCTTTAGTAATGTCACTGTAACCCACAAAAATCAATTTTTATGCCTTTTTGTTCCACTTTAATCTTCTTGCCTTTGGAACATGTACCATAACTGTACTTCCGAATATTTTTAAATGACGCATCCGGTTTTCTACCTGTCCAAACCTCAAATGGAGTTTTATCATGTGATGCTATAGATCTGTTTTTCAAATAAACAGCAGTACTCAGCGCTTCTGCTCAAAACATCTTTTCTAAATCCGCATCAAATAATAAGCACCTTTCCTTTTTAACTAAACTGCGGTTTAGTCTTTCTGCTAACCCGTTCTGTTCTGGAGTATAAGGATTAGTTTTCTGGTGAATAATACCACAGGTTCGTAAGAATTTTTCAAAATTTTTGTTTGCAATTGTGTTTTCCTGGTTTAATTTCGGCAGTACAAACAATTCCTTCTACTATGCCACTTTTCATTTTATTTAAATCGCTGTAATTTATATGTCCAAATCTGCGATGCCATGTGTTGACTGTAACATTTGCTGACGTAGCTAGTAAACACTGCTTCAAGTTTTTAGTATTTAATTTGTACACATTTACACATAAATCCGCTGTAGCAACTAGTTTGTTAAGCTTGTTATAAATTTTACAACCGTTTGCTTCAAAGCTCACTTTATTACCATTACGTATTAACTGACTTACTGATAACACATTTGTTGTTAAATCCGGAATATGCAAAACATTTGTAACAGTTATATTAAAATATTGATTGTTAGCACAAGTTGTGATATTTATATTGTTACATGCCGAAAATCGGCTATGTAAACATTTCAGGTTTTAGTTTAAAAATATGTGACTGAAACCGCGCCAATATTTCAAAAAATAGACTTGTGCATGCATTTCAGTAACTTGGGACAGTTGCGTCGGCACTAGAGATTGCGCAGACGCGGAGTGTGAAAGGAAGTGCGCATTTTCCGTCACGACAGGGACTAGTCAACGAGACGTCGAACAGTGTGGTTATCTGTGTCTTTTTTGTCTTCTCTTTCAGATAATGTAGGTTTCCTCTGTCGTACCCATATCGTCCCTCTTTACCTGGTTGATCCTTTATCGTACCGCTACAGAAAGAAGAGGGAAGACAAATTAATTTGGTTTCAACGGGGGCAAAGGCCGAACCACGCTCAACTAACGCCAAGATCCTGCCGCCAGAATAGCTGCCATGTTGTGAAGAGCTCCGCCTTTTACGTGAGTACATTTTATCTATTTCCTTTAGGCGCCTCCGTTATTACGATAATATTTTTGGTATGTGATAACAATTTGAGATGCAATTCTGACGTAATACCTTGTTGTGCAGTATTATGAACGTGTTCATTATGTTACCAACCGTCGTAGTGGCTCTTATCAATTACGCACGGGACTTTAACAGTATACCTTAAACTAGAACAGGGTGGAGTATAACAATATCACCTTTACAAGACACTGGAATTTTCATTTTATTAGCAACCATAATTTCTTGCAAATCTTTCCGCTCTGAAACATTAATCATCCAACACCTTTCCGTGGTTAAATGAAAACTTGCTCCGGAATCAACATACCAATCATTTTTATTAAATTGTCCTGATAAAAATACTGCACTAAACGCATTAGACGTTTTTGGTATAGAACCACTATTTTTATTATCCAAAAACACGTTAGATGTGCCATTCATTGGACATTTATTCTTGAAATGATCGCTTTGTTTACATCTTTTAACGTGCATTTTTATTAAGTGTAACATTTTACGCTTTACCAAATTTGTAAATACATTCCTGTAACTACTATCTCTACATTTTTATATTTATTAACATCCTTGAGTGGAGTGCATCGTTTTCTTGTCTAACCGCTGATATAAATGTGGTTCCTTATGTGAATATACGAGTCTAGATAAGGAGTCGATATGCGATGGTAACAACGATTTTATATCGAGAGATGAGCGGTTGTTAGTTGAGTTTTAGTTTCGTGCTTAGTTTTCTATGTAGATATTACGTTCAAAATACTGTTTTTCTTGTGGCTTTATTAATTGTGTTTGAGTTGTCAGTTGTTCTTCGTTCCTGGATATTACGTTAAAGGTGCTGTTCCTTGTTGCTTTGAAAATAGTGCGAATTGATGCGGAATCAATTTCGAATCGTATATGAACAATTACGACACACTTTTAGTTGTTTTCTTGTACAGTGAAAGCTGTATATTGACTGCGAACGTGTTTACTCGAGTGCACGTGGTCCCTTTTTGTTTATCAGGGTAAGTGCAATGAACTTGTACAGAATTTTTAAAGGAGCCACTTTAGTCAGGTTCTAAAACTCTCTAAAACCTTTGCAAAACGAAATTGCAGAAGTGTTTAACTCATTCCGTATTAATGATAGGTTAAATTTACCTTGCATTTAATAAGTAAATAAACTATGGAAGTACATTCTTTTTTTTTAAAGACGAGATTGTGAGAGTGATCGTGCTTTTAAATGTTTCACCGTATTCAAACAATGCCTGTACCAACTGAAATTAGCTTCAGAAGGTGACGAAGTTCTTTCTGCTGAAGCAGATCCGCAATACGCAAAATTCTGGACGGATGGTTGGATCGGAACTATTCTAACTTTAATTGTTCTTAGTTGCGTGTGTTGCATGTGTTCCTGTCTGTTGTACCACAACTTCCACCCCCGCGAATAGACTGTGAATCTTTGCCAAGCTACACCAGGGCATCCGGCTTACCAAGTTTCAAGTGGATAATGGGATGGAACCATGGACACCCCACACTCCGCCAGCCCCAACTGCAAGGCTATCAGTAGTCGAGCTAGTCCAATTCTATAGAAACTCTTCCTGTGCTCCTGGTTGTGTAAGTTGAACTATTCCTACTTATTATTACTTTAAATATCTATCCGTTTGTTTCGCAATCTTCTTCGTCGTACTGATACCTATTTATTTACTGAATTACTCATATCAATTGTGTCTTACCTATTTATTTTTTTTTAATATTTTGTCTGATTTATGTTGAATTGGTGTGTGAGGAAACGTTTCTGCTACTCCCCAATATTACCTCACTTTGTACTAAACATTTTTTTGTATTGCTTTTACAGTTGTTATATTATATAGATTATCTAAACAGTTTCCTTTTTTTCCATTCTACATAGTACTAAAAATTTTTTTGTATTGCTTTTTCTTTATTTCAGGTTTGCAGGACTAATCTTTTTTATTGCAGGTTTACTATTCTAATTTCTTTTATTGCAGGTACGGTTACTAACTGCTTACCGCCGCATACATCATAGGTCAGTCTGCTTTCTACAACCCCCCCTACTCTCCGATTGAGCCGGGTCATTGCGTTGACTTTCTTTGTGTTACGCACGGCCACGAATTACGTGACAATCTGTAACATTTAACATCCTTTCTGACAGCTTTCTTTGGATTATTGTTTAAGTTGTGTTTGTTGCCATGCCAACCTGTCATTTTTCCAGCAAAAGCATTACCTGTTTTACTGACATCAACTTCGATATCCATCAACTTGGTTTTAATAGCATCTGCTGTTATCGCAATACCAGAATGCTCAATCGCCATTATCATTGGTGAAAACTTTTCAGGCAAACCTGCTAAAAACAGTGATCCCATCCATTCATCATCAATATTGAACCTCGTGCTTTTTAATTTCTGTCCAGTTTCAACAATTTGATTGACGTAATCCGCCATTGAATCGCAATTTTCAAGACGAGTGGAGATCAAGCCACGAAGTAAACTAATTCGTCTGGTAAAACCGGAATCATCCAACATCGATTTCAATTTGTTCCATAATTCTTTTGTTGTTTTTGCTTCTTTAATATGTACATAGAGATGCATCAATCGTTAGAATTAATTTCTCCTTGGCTTTAACATCTTTCTCTACATCTGGATCACTTCCATTTATGCACTTAGCTAAACCATCCAGTATTAAGAAATTTTCTGCCGCAAATGCCCAATCATCGTAATTCTCACGACCTTTTAATTTCGGAACATTAGTAATGTAATTTACGGCCATTTTTTCTTGTACTATACTTATTCTTTTTATTTAAAAACGCGGGATCTAGGACTGGGCTCATAACCTATTAAATAAAACACGTTAGTTCTATTGTGGAACCATAAGTAGACTGACTTGTATTTAATAGTTAATTACAGGTTAACTACGTTTTATCTTACTAAAACTAGATGGCGTAGCAAGGCAAATATTTTGATATATTTCAACAGATCCGCCTTTAGATGCTAAGCAAATTTCTTCGCTAACAGCTAAGGATCCATTATGGCACGTGTGTTAAACCGGATTTTGAAAGGATGACCGGAAGGATTTTTTTCTAATAGTGGTGGATTCATTTTCTAAATGGCTTGAAGTTCGAATCGTTCCAAATACTTCTACTGAAGCAGTCATATCAACATTGTATGTATGGGTTGATCGTTACTCATGGGTTGCCACATAGAATGATATCCGATAATGGAACTGCATTTACTAGCGAACGGTGTAAACATTTTGGGAAAATGTTTGAAATTCGTTTAGTGACCACCGTTCCTCATCGACCACAAGGAAATGGAATGGCAGAAAGAATAGTTCAAACAACTAAAGATTTTCTAAACAAAAATAGTACTGGAGATTAGAAATTTAAATTAGCTAAATTTTTATTATACCAGCACATCACTCCCAGCTCAACCACTGGTTGGAATTCTAGCGAGATTTTTGTGGGCAGGAAGTTACAAATTGTGTTGGATAAACTAAATCCAGATTTGTCTTCAGAGTTGCAATGTAAAAGGGAAGAATCTCTTGATAGTGTTTTAGAGTCACCTAACCTACGGGCATTTATCGTTAACGACTCCGTCTTCATTAAGAATTATAGTAGCGGTGATAAATGGATTCCTGCGATAATCTCTGAAGTTAGCGGGCCCGTTTTTTACAAAGTTAAATTGCATGATGGAAGCATTTTGCGCAGGTATGTAGATCAAATAAAACCCAAATTTTCTGTTACTTTAAATGGTGAGGGTAATAAACAGAATTCAATTACTCACCGCCTTCATAATCATTCGGATGTTCTATGTGATCCGTACATGCCGTCCGTTTTTAATGCGCCGTTAACGGATAAACAGGACAAAGTTGCTGCAATTACAGCTACGTATGAGAGACCGCAACGTGTTACATTCCAAATTTGGAGATGTACACTTTTAAATTTGTAAGTGAATTTCCGCCATTATTTTTTAAAATAGACTAGTTAAATTTCCGTCATTTCGGACAGTTGCATCGGCACAAAGGAATGGACAGACGCTGAGTGGAGGAAGTGCGCGGTTTGGACACGACAGAGTATTAGCCAACGAGACGTCGAATGGTGAGGTTCACCTGTGTCGTTCCTTTGTCCTTTCTTTTTCAGAATGTAGGTTTCCTTTTACCTCTACCGTCTATCGTTGCCTTCACCTTATTCTTTCGTCCTGCCTACAAACAGAAGAAGAGGGAAGACGTTAAATCTGGTTTCAACGAGGGCATAACGTAATCCACTCCTAATAGACGAGATACCCTGAGAATAGCATGGCCCCTGCACAAGGATGACCTGCAAAATCGTGGAGTTCCACATTTTTAAGTGAGTGCTTTTTATCTTTTTTTGGGTACAACTTGTATCATTGTAAACATATTTGGCATGTGATACAATTTGACACGAAATTATGACGTAATATCTTTGTTGTGCAATAATGTGAACGTGGACAGTATCCGTGTTGCCAACTGTGGAAGTGCCTCTGAACTCGCGACGACGGGCTCATAGCGGTTGCGCTGGGAGTATAACAAACGAATTAGACATCCACCGGTGTGGTTAAGTGATTATGTTGCTTAAGGGGGAGAAGTGTTATGTTTGTGTTCATGAAATAGTTAACCAAGATTTTTATGTGGCTAGGTATTGGCAAACAAAGCTAATTATGTCATGTAAATTCATATCACACACAACTTTTAGAGTTCTGAGATTAAATACTTCTACTACTTCCAGAATTGTTTAATATATTATTAAGGCCTACATTACACCCATGTTTCATAAAATGGAGTTTGGGGTTCTGCAAAAGGTCAATAAAAGAAAAAAGCAAACATGCAGATGCAGCTTTAGAACATTGAACTTGATTTTGACGAACTTGTCTCATGCAAACGAGCTCAGCCATCCCATTGAGCTTAGCTAAAATGTTAATCATTAAAAAATATCTTTTCATATGTATGTGTTTTTTCTTTGATTGCGTAATATATTTTGTTCTGACAGTATTTAAAATTTTCTATATTTGGAAGCTATAAAAGTCGATATTTTCAGGAAAAATTAAATATCTCGTATTTCACTCAATTTTAGTGTTACAGAGTTTCCCAGAAAAAAAGTAAGTGCTCTAGGGTTCCTTGCTTTACGAAAGGTAGAGAAACACCGCCTTTGAGTAATGATA
Organism: Platerodrilus igneus; assembly: GCA_036346225.1. NCBI lineage: Eukaryota > Metazoa > Arthropoda > Insecta > Coleoptera > Lycidae > Platerodrilus > Platerodrilus igneus. Next base: position 12,527,119 of record JARFIW010000170.1, on the reverse strand, counting down.
AAACAAGTCTGCAGTGACATAATGAACTTTGAAAGTGGGCATAATTGTAATAATTTTCTAGTACAGCTCACAGAAGCAAACATGAAACCCGGAAAATATGCAAATTAAAACATGGCATCAACTTATGTAGCATATCAAAAAATCGATCAAGTTGAATGTTCATTACGTGATACAAGGCAATTTTCCTCTTTTCCAACGGTGGGATAAATTCGAAACAATGGTTAAAAATGCCACGATTTATAGTTAACAGTTATGTACTTTCTGCATGTAATATAGAATTAATTATTTAATATCTAGATGTTTTATATTTAACCACTAATTGACACCATTGTTTGTTTATTTTATTCTGACTACTTTAAAACTAGCAGAGCATCATACCACAGCTCTCCAGATCTCAGGTTTGCTTCTGTTGACTTTAGTGTAATATTTTGAGTACAGTTTAATGGAGAAAGATGTTTGCTTAGTAGTGAGTTTAATAGATCAGACAAGCGTATATACATCGTGTTCACTGAGCAGCCTGCTACGTACAATGACGTAGCCGGAAGAAAACGTAAAAATATCAAGTTGACTACTCATGTGGAGAGGGGTGGGGTTGCTAGCAACACAAAAATAATACATCGCCAACGATTTTCTATTTACAAAAAAAACAGAAATTTTAACGAAACAGCAAAACAAAAATTAAATAAGGTTACTAGGTAATAAAGCAATTCTACTCTATGTACAAATTCATTAATTGTTCCACGAAGTGCGCAATTCGTAGTTAACAGGCAATACATCTAATCAGTAATAACAAAATAACGCTGATACTTTTGTATAAGCAGATGGTTAATTAAAAGCAAACATTAAATTTAGAAACTTCTCCAGTAAGGATTTCACCATAAGAAACATTGGCTATAAATCTAATCAGTATCACAAAAAAATATTAGTAATGCTGATAGTTTTGTATACGCGGATGGTTAATTAAAAGCAAACATTAAATTTAGAAACCTTTCTCGTAATGGTTTTAGCATAAAGTAAGTAAGTAGATTTATTGCATAACTCAATATAGGTTATTAAAGTATTAAACAAAATATTATACTATAAAGCAAATTATTAAAATACAGTTAATAATATAATTAGTTTTCATTTCTACAACTTAAAATATATTTTTTAAATTACTCTTGAATTTTCTTTGAGAAGGCTGATTTGTAACTGATTTTGGTAATGTATTATATATCTTAACGCCATAATGAAATACAAGAAACATTGGCTATAAATCTAATCAGTAACACAAAACATATTAGTAACACTGATACTTTCGTATAAGCAGATGGTTAATTAAAAGCAAACATTAAATTTAAGAACTTCTTCAGGAAGGATTTGACCAGAACAAACATTAGCATACATAATTTCAAATTGGGTTTATCCCAGCGTGTTCGAAAGAGAAAGGGACACTCATCTGGTCAGCCCTCGGAAGCGAATTGGCAGCATCGAAGCGGTAGCCAGCAACAAACCTGCTACTACCACAATTGTAACGGCGGTCTACATATCCAAGCAGCTGATTTACATCAATAAAGTAATCGGGCTACGGAACAAGCAAATTAGCCTCCAGCTAAGAGCTAAACAAGAAAATTTTACTAATATTAACGACTCAGGAGCGTTTACCGATACACAAAAAAGGATCTACACATTTTATAGAGAAACGTGTATCGCTCTTGAAGTTACAGAACGAGGTAGTTTTTACTAGTGCGTCAATGCACACGCTCTAGAATCAAAATCAACAATAATACGAGCTCGCAAGGCAAACATTAAATTCATCGAAGCACGACAACTGGAAAGCCCGGCATGTATCAAAAAGTGCACGAGCATTATCTCCACAAGTCGTTACCTTGGAACAACAGAGAAAAACATTATACGGCGGTCGTAAGATATATCAAGATAGCGGTTACCTAAAAACAGGATATAACTATTTAACTAGTTGTTTCAAAATAACTAAGTTCAACAGGAAAATTTGTAGAAAGCGTATTTAGTAGTACTTATGAATTAGGTTGAAGGATTTAACAGATTTATGGCAAAATGGGCTTATGAAGTAACAAGTAAACTATATAGGGGGTTGTTGAAGAATTTAAGAATTGAAACGGAATTTATTCGAACGAATGAACAAGGGAGAAAGATAGGGTAATTAATTTATGTGGAAAATAAACATAACAAGCCCTTGTACAAATCACACTTAATGTTTTTTGAGATATAAAAAAAGACTACAGTTTGACTACATAAGCGAATTTCAATCTTTGTGTGCTGATTTGGGGGTTTTCCATACCTTGTGGTCGTCTACGATCCTGAACTCAAAATTTTATAAGATTCGAAAATTTTCTTAACAGATACACATGCCAAATTTCATTTATTTAGAGTCCATTTTGTTCCCAGGGGGTGTTTTAGTCTTTAAAGTCTAAAATGAATGTTTGTAAGATACTTTTCATGTGAAATTGTAAGATACTCATACAGCCATTTAAATTTGCAGAGATAAGATGAACAATATATCAACGCAGTTAAACGCTCACATGTCTCGTAAACAATATTTCCATGCAACTCAATTACTACTTGAAGCAGTTTCATTAGGTAAAGGTAGTTTAGAAGGTATTGAAGGTTTAAAGGAATTGAGTGAAGAATTGGAATCCAAAAAGGAGGTAATACTTATATAGCTTTTTATTATAATAATACAGATATGTTAAAGCATCTACATGTACAACTTATTAACGAACTGAGACATCATTTATATGTCAAAACAGCGCAGCACGCTTTATCTTTACATAGACAAGGCTCAGGACGTGATACTAATTTTAATTCGCCTTTACAAAGAAGTATTGAATTGCGTTTATCTTCACGTCAAAAATCTTCGGTTAAGAGAAATTTATTTGAAAACTCGCCCAAGTATGTTAAATTAATTTTACGCATTATGTAATTGAAATATTGTAGATTAGACACAAAATCAGAAGATGAACTTCAGGTCGAAGAAGATTTAACTATTGTAGATCCTGAAGCAAATTCTTCACATTTTATGGCTATTCTAGTTAAATGTCTAACTCTTTTAGAAAAATTACCATTAGTAGTTGATGTGAGGTCTTTTTCCATAGACACTTTGTAATTATAATATAATTTTCCAGAAACTAAAAAGTGAAATGCAGAGTGAACTTTTAAATATCGTACAACATACAACCCATTATAGTAATGACATTGGCACAGCACAAGTTATTAGTGATTTAAAACTGTCCAAACAAAGTGCCTTATTAGAGTTCATGCAGATTTTGTTCGAGCAGTTTAGGCAAGTGTCACATGCTCATTCTGCTCTGCTACAGCATCTAACTAAGATTTCAAAGGAACACAAAGTAGATATTAAATTATATGACATGAAAATATTTTGGACTCAAGTACAAGCTGTGGTAAGTAGTGCATTTATTTTCAAAACTCAATTTCATGGAGAACATACATTAGAAACCTTCCTACAAATTTTTAATTAGTTCGATTAATGTATTGATGGATTTTATAAATGCTAATTGCCTTGGCTTGCATAAATTTATAGGATATATTTGAAGTCAAATTGTTACACTGTATGAGGTCTGTCCACAATGATTTCAATGGACCACATCAAAAGAAACATATTCATACTTAAATTTACACTAAAATTTAATTTGAGAATCCATATTTTGATATTTACTTAAAACTGGTTGTTAAGATAGTTTTAAAATGGCCAATAAGTTCGTAAAGTTCTACAGTTGTTATACCGTCCATGTATGCAAAAAATTTTTTTGCTGGTACTTAATTAAATTTCATATTCCTTACTGTTTTCATGGTCATATTAGTATTTATTAACAATTTCGACAGCTTTCTAAATTGAAATGATTGCTTATTCAACACCCTAAGGTTTTATTAGGGCACGTAATTATAATTTAAATACAACGTATTTTCTCTTTTCAATATAGCATTAAATCTTGTATTTTTCTTAAAGATTATAATAAGTTTAAGACGTGGTTTTCAATTGTTAAAACATTTGTTTTCAGAGATATTGCAAGGTGGTGTATGTGTTTTCTGCAAGGTTATTTTCTCTCCGCTTATCTTTACATGGCATTATGCATTGGCTTATATTACATTTTCTATAATTTTATACGAAAATATGGACAACTTGTCATACATGCCATGTATAAGTCTTTGTGTCGATGTACTTTCGTGTTGTTTAGAACGTTTTACGATCTGTTCAACTACATTAGGTTAACGTAGTTTTTCATTTTTGTCGATCGTCGTTCACTCTGCTAGTTTTCCTTATCAGCAGGTGGATGTTTTGAAAAATATCTTTCACGTGGTTGTTTATTTAGAGAAAAATGTTTTGAAGGAAAAGTACTCATCGGATTATTTATTATTATGTGCACCTTCCTCGCGAAAACAGCCTGAATTCTTTTGAGTAATGTCCTATGTGTACCGTGAATGCTTTTTTAAGTTTCGTTTGCATAAAATTAGAGATGTTATGTGTCCTTTAAGAAGGATGAATGTAATTGTGTAATGTTTAGTGAATAACAAACGCACGCGCTCTCATTTTTATGAGAGGATGGTGTTACATTTCGCTTGAATAAGTAACATGAACTGGGAACTTAATCAGTTTTTTTGTTATTCAGCTTACTGTCTAGTCCGCTTTGATTGTTTGAGCTTCTCCCTTGTTGCGACAGATAAGAAGAAATACTTCGACGAATTGTTTACGACATGGAAATGGAATCAAAAATGCACTTTTTTTCTAAACAATGATGACTTTTGTTAATTTGTTGTTTGCATTCACTTTTATTTAATGAAGAACAGCGGCAACGTATTGCAATGTTGATTGGAGATAAATAAATTTGTTACGTAGGGTTCAGAAGATTGATTTGTGCGAAGTTGTTCTTTTGAATGATGGAATTTTTCCATATAAATTATGTACTGTAATTGGCACTGTTACTTTCAAGGGGATTTCTGTTTCTTCTCTGCCATGATTTGATGATTTCCTTCAGGAAGAATTGGGTCTGTATTTTCAGATTACTCATCGCACAATTGGAGAGGTTACAATTGTTCTAAACGGAACTTACTCTGCTCCAAATGTTGGAAGTGTTACAGTCACAGGTGTTTTGATGGAGTATGAATTATTATATAAAACCAACTATTAGTCTATAAAATTTTTATTTCTATATAAATTCTATTTGGTACATGTTAGAATTTAACCACCCTGTATGGGTATTAAACCACTCGGAGTTTTTAAAATTGTCTTTATTTACGTTTCGATCCACGACATAGGATCGTAAATAAAGACAATTTTAAAAACTCTTGAGTGGTTTGATACCCAAGAAAGATTAAGAAAAATACAAAACAAACCGCAACAAACAAACAGAGAGTATTCACACTATATGGGTTCTACAAATATATATTTTTTCTTAATGAATATTTTTATAACGGTTTTAAATTATGGTAGTGTTAGAACTGCAGACAGTCCTCAATAGATTTTTGTTTAATTTTTTTTCTTTTTCTTTATGTACATGTTAAAAATTGAAACGACAATTTAGTTCTAGGTACTTATAGAAGGGTATACAGTAATTTTGCGATAAATTATTTTGTGTAGATTTTTATACTGTGTAAATCCTTCGGGATATGTTTTGGATAAATGTTGTTTTCTATGCGAGCTGATTTTCTTTGTGTATCATGTTTTCTTGTTAAAGGTTTGTAAATACAATTTCTTTCTTCCCACTCCACACTACGACGTTTTTAGCTAACATGGCATTACTTCTTTGGATTCCTTTTCTTAGCAATGGTATTAGGTGCAGGCGGTTTTTGTTGCTTACTTTACTTTTCTTTCTTGTCTGCATGGAATGCCGTAATACAGTTATTAACGCTCGGTTAAGACACAGCAGACTGTATATTTTAAACTGTATAAAAAGAAACAATGGACTTACCTAAGATCTGCAGCTCGCATTATATAGGTGCTAAAGGATGAAATTTAGGATGGTCATTGAAGAAAGGCAAGGATCGCCAATTTATAGTGCCTTCGTTTTCGAACCCACTTTCTAAGATGGGTAAAAGGAGTTGTTTTGTCAAATGCGTAATGCCACTATTTACAAGAGAACCGAATCACACCGACGTTTGTTGCTATCTGAGTGTTAATTTGTTATTGTCAGAATCGGCCCATGTTTCAATTTATGTAGAAATTAATATGCATGGAAATGGATGCTATTTTGGCAATAATTTATCGAATAATCATGTTTGTAGTGAAAATAAAAATGAATTTGTTACCGGCATCAACATTGTAAATTTATTGCCTTCTTAATTTAAAAATTTTTTAAATTGCTATTTATTTGCATATATACTGGTTTGCTATACTTTTATTATTTGAAGATCACATCATTTGGCAATTTGCATTTTTTCTCACCCTTTACAATGGGGAAGACTGCATGAACGTTTTTTAAGGTGTTATTGAAACGATGTACATAGGGATTTGAAAAACTATTAGTTGTTCTGCTTTGATCTTCCAAAGTGCACCCTTCTAAAACTGCAAGCTTCTCCACATGCGGGGGGAGGGTGTCCTCAATTCCACCACCATCTTATGTTTACACATTTCTTGTTCATGTTATTGACTGACATTAGTATATATTCCACGAGTTACTTGTATTTGAACGACGGCCCTTACATGCTGTAAGGCAACATTTCACTTATTTGTGCCCCCTAACCTTTTGCTTCCATCACCCTAATTCGTCTTACGAAAAACTTCGAACTCTCTTGGTTCGTAACTAACTGACTGCCGTGTATCATTATATCTTGGTTTTATTATTTCTCTCCAACAACACGCTAACCTTATTTATATCGTTCCTTTGTGATGTCATTCTTTGTTTGCATGTCAAAGTCGTGCTTATAGATTTTCATATGTCAGCTGTTTCCATTGAATTACATGTTGTTCCAGTTCATAATGTGTGGTTTTATTTTATCGTACAGCATGCCACGTCTAGACATTTTCGCTCACAGTAATTAATACTTTGTGTGAAGTTTTTCCACGTGTAAATAATATATTTTCAAAACCGTTTCTGAATGCATTTTTAAGAAAATATAAGGTTGTCAGAAAGGTCATGGTGTATTTTTGTAACAACAATGATTGTTCATTTTTGCTAGAATTAAGGTTGTGTATATTTATGTTATTGTTTTATCATTCAACCGCCAAAAGTTTGAGGTTACACTTGTGAAAAATGATTTCATTTATTGTATTGTTTGTGAATTTTACAAGCTGAAAATGCAAGATAAAATTTGCACTTTCGTCATGTTTTATTGTTTTACTTCCAAACAGCAAAACTCATGTCAAACTTGCCAGAAATTATGTGAAGTTTACACTGATAATGCTTAACAAGGGCGGCAGTGCCAAAGATGGTTCACAAAATTTCATTTTGGTGAATTTGGTCTTAAAGATATATAAAGACAAATAAGTAATTGAGTCAAACCAGCGTTACACAACGCAAGAGATTGCTGTAAGATAGAATATTCATCATTCAACGGTTCACGACCATGTGACAAAACTAGGATACACTAGCAAGCTCGATACTGATGTTTCATATGAAGTCAACGAAGTTCATTTGATGTGTTACTGGTAAAATGAGTGCTACATTAATAAATTTTGATTTGCAGTGGAAGAGTGAGGATTGCGTGGCAATATAGGAATGCATTCACTAACTGTGTGAGTGGGTTCCTATGGAAAAAATTATAAAAGAAAATAGAATACTTTGAAATAAAAAATAATAAAATGGCTAGACTGAAAACAACTGCGTTACAAAATAATTTACCCTAAAAGGCTTTTTCTTTTGTAATAATTGAGGGGCGCCAGATCGTCTATCACATCAATCCCTTAAGATTATGCGTGCAATCTATTATACAAGGTGCATCCGTATTTTAGTTTATTCATTCAAATTTACTAAATCTTTTTCCCCAGCAAATTTATAGTTAGCATAGCACAACATGTTACAGGTGACAGGCACACTCAACATCTCCGACATGCTCATTAAACATGGGGAAAACAATTCTTTTTGAGTGCTTAGTAACTGGTGATATGAGAAATGGATTGTTTATAAGAATATGGTTCGCAAACGATGTTGGATTAGGTCTGATGATCCTCAAATGATATCCAATGCAGACATTCACCAGAGGAAGATTATATTATCAGTGTGATGAGATTTTAAAGGGGTTGTGTATTTCGAGACTTCATGAAGGAACAAAACCTTTAATTCAGAAGTGTATTCTCAACAATTTAATAGTCTGAATGAATGCATCGTTCAGAAATAGCTAGAGTTTGTAAACTGTAAAGGAGTTGTATTCCATTACAACAATGCTTGACCCCACATACAACTCAGCAAAAAATATTGGACCTTGAATAGAATGTGTTGCCGCACCTACATAATCACCAGACATTGCTCCATCAGATTTCGTTTGTTTTGATGTCTGCAAAACTTATTGCACGACAACGTTTGATTCAGACGAGGCTGTGAATCGGCACCTTGTTCAATTTTTCCTTGATAAAGAAATTATGAAACCTACTGAAAGATGGTGAAAAGGCATCGATCAAAATAAAAACTATATCACTGATTTATCTAATATCTATATGTAAATAAATACTTTTAAAACAAAAGAATGTGTTATGGGTTTTCTGATAATCTTATATCATTCCTCCAAAATCTATTATAAAACCACTTTCTCTTTTTATGCACTTATGTGAACTATATTTCTTTTAAAAAAGGGAATTTGAAATGTCTATGTTTACTAACACTAACTATAACCCGCGGAGCTCCCACCTGTTACTAATTTAAATTTGTTGTTAGGTTTGTTTCATTCTGAACGAACCTGCACCTTGAAGAAGTTATAAAATACTAGAACGAGTAGAATGACATGCATATTTCAATTAGCTAAGGAGTAGAACTATACATTTAACCAAATTAGTGGGGTCTTTAGTGAGGAACTAGATTAAGACAGGTCCCCGAAGGAGGGCAGCAGCTCTTTCGATACTTAGAGTGGCACAGACCTGGGAGGTCGGTATGACACTCTGAGGCACTACTGTGATGTGGAAGGCAATGGGAAACCACCACATTATCTACCAAGTGTGCAGAGATGAGTTTGAATTAGCATTAAAGGGTCTGGAAAATAATAAGGTACCCGTTATAGATAAGGTGCAAGCAGAAACTCTGAAAACCGTTGGACAGAATATCTCTTCCAACTTGTAAACTATATGTATGAGATAGGTGAAATAATGACGGATTTCAAACCCAACATCATAGTGACTATACTAAAAAAGAAAGGTATGGATATATGTGAAAATTTTGGAACAATAAGTTTAACAGCACACGAGTCAAAAATATTAACTAGAATTGTACAAAGACGGATTGAAAAATCGGCCGAAGAAATACTAGGAGAAGATCAATTTGGGTTTAGGCGAAACAGAGGAACACGGAAGGCCATTTTAGCTTTAAGAGTGTTAATAGAGAAATCAATAGAAAAAGGAGAAAGTGTGTATATAGTTGTAGATTTGGAAAAAGCATTCAACAATTTAAAATGGGAAAAATGTTCGAAATACTCAGAAAGATTGGAATGAGTTATAGGGATAGACGAATAGTACATAGCTTATACAAAGTGCAAACAGCAGCAATAGAATTAGAGCAGGAACATAGATAAGTAAATATTAGGAAACGGTGAAACAGGGATGTGCCCTATCACCATTAATTTTTAACTTATATATCGAAGAGTCAGTGGATACTGTCAAATGCAGAAAGACATTTGGAATGACTATGTAGAGACAAACAATTGATATGCTTAGATTTGCAGATGATATAGCGGTATTAGCATGTAGCAAGGAAGAGTTAGAAGCAGCTCTTAATGAAATGGAAACAGTTCTAACAGAGATACGGTATGGAAATTAACAAAAATAAAACAAAATTACTAGTATGGAAAGGAGGAGTAAATTCAAAAACCAGAATACAAATATGAAACGAGAACTTACAAGAGGTTAAAAATTTCTGCTACGTGGGAAGTCAAATAACATAAGATGGGAAGAGTACAAAAGATATAAAACAAAGATTTGTGCAATGAATGCAGTGTATGTGAAATGTTAAAATACTCGTCCCAGACGTGTAATTTTTTGATCTTATATTAAAACAATCATTTTCCAAAATAAGGTGCACCCATTAATTGGTTTGTGAAGTTTAAATATTACAATAATTAAATTTAACTTTTAATACACCCACTGGATCATGTATTATATTAATGTATTTTTTTAGTTACAACTGTGTCTTAACGACTATTTAGATATACAAAACATATCTAATGAACCACAACTAGTAAATGGTTTTGATAATCCAGATGATATATCATGTTATTTTTCTCGACGTAAGCAGCAAGTGTAAGTATATACATGTATTAGAATAGAATAGTATTTTAACTATATAAAAAGAAAGAGTAGTAAACTGCAGAAAAGCTGTTGCTTCTTTAATCATTTGCATAAAATAAACAATAAGCAATGTTTCATGTACTTTATTTTGCATTTGGTAATGTTAAATTTTCTAATATTATAATTTTTATGAAGTATATACATAAAACGCTCAACTACGTTATTCTGCAATATGTAGATCAAATGATTAAAATTCAAAACTGTTGTAATTTAATCCAATAATGATAAATTAGTCGAACGACCAGTATATAAATAAATATACACAAACGTGATCAAGTATATCGTTTAAAAGCAATAAACAAGTACCACTTACCTGTACTTACACAACACGTCCTCTTGTTAGGAAAAATGACGAGAAACAGATCTGAGCGGTCTTGTTCCAGCAGGTGATTTTGCGGTAGTTTCACTAAAGTGACATACTGATCTAATCGTGAACAAGTTTACGTGCACAAATTACCAATTACACCCTTAAATCATAAACAATATTTTTAGGATGTTCTTAATCCGTTAATTGCCATACCATGTAAAAGCTTATTTTTTGAGGTAATTCTTTAATTATCTGTTAAAAGTGACTAAAATATAATGGGTTTCAGAGACATTTGAATAGTCTGTATTTTGAACCTTCCTCAAAAATAATGGTGCGTTTTTGCACCAACGGCAAAATCCATAAGAAAATAGATCATTTACTAATAATATTTACTTATATACAACATAAACATAAAAATACATCAGTAATTTAATTCTAAATGTAAATACCTTAGCAAGAATAAATTCAGTGAGATAATGATCAACAATAAACGATAAGTTACATATTCGAATTTCTATATATGAAAAATAGCTAAATAGTTGGAATGTAAGTGTACATTACATTTTTGACACATAAAAATGGTGTGGTTGTGGCACATTCTAACCGCCTCCTCTTCTTTTCAGAATGACTTATTATGATGTGATCGCTTCTATATTTTTAAACACTATCTGACAATTCAGATTTTGTAGGTTTTCCTTTTCTTGGGTACATTGCAGCTTGGTATAGTTCTTGGTTAGGACTAATTGGTTCTGCCTTAGAGTCATCACAGTATAAAAATGGAAATCAAGTTGACTTATTTTTGAGCGGTTTGTAATTCTATATAACTTTCATGAATTTACAATCGTACTATGAAGGCTGTTTATAAGTAGTCGCTACCACCATTTCTAACCTCGAATTTTTATACGACAGTTAGCAATCCCATTATTGTGTGTTGACTCTCCCATGTATTTATTATACTGTTCTATCATTTTGGCTGCGGGATTTTCACCTACCTTTTTTGTTTTTTGTTATACTGCTTTGCACTTAAAGTTGAGTTTATTGTATTGCAATTGGAAATTATGGTAACAACAGAATTATCGTTCCATCGTACAATCAGAGTTTTAGAACCTGAATCGTAGTGGTACTTATAATATCATTTTCCTTCTGTTGCACATTTTGGGCTGATTCTAAAGTGCACTGTGCAGTTCTATTGTTACGAATGGTCACTGTAGCTAAAATCTTATTGTGATCTAACGCACGAAGCAACTGAAATGAAGAAAAAAATCGTTAAAATAATTTCTTTGTTAAGCTCTATCCTATACAACTTTTAGTAAAGTTGTAGCAACATCAGTTCCAGATCACTTTTTTCGGTTGAGCGCTAGCATATGAAGAACATTGATATAAATATCTATCGTCAGAAGCCAAGCACTGATTTTCCTTTTATGAAGATTCCAAACTGTAAATAATTCTGATTCACAACATCAAAAAGGGAGAGCAGTTTTGCATCCTTTTTTGTTTTTGTTTAAATGTTCATTATCATACAGATGCAAATTCTTTTGTAACACTTGTGCATTATGCATTCATTTGTATATAGGAACACATTTGTCAATTTAACTAGTTCAGGAACCTTAGTAAGAAAATACACGAACAGTTTTATAGACGTTGGGTAGTTTATCGTTTGCTAACAGGGCTGTTTCATTATATTATTAAAGTATCCACATAAATAGAAAAGTTCTTAGCAATCAGCAATTAAAAAGCGATACATCAATATAGACATACACAAATTAGAAAAACATCAACATATTTTCCATGACATCATTCTACAAACTTGGAGTGGAAAACATTCTTACGCATTGCAAAGTGTAAATTATTTAAATAGACATAAGCATAAAACATCAGAAAATTAAATGCGTAGAGACTAAATTCAATGTGCAGATGTGGTATTAAATGGACAGCATGAGAATACCAATACATGTATTTTCATGCACTGATGAACCCTTGATCTTAACCACAAATATATTTCAAGTCGCACAAACCCTGTGAATCAGTACATGACATAAACCTCTGGGATATTTTAACTTATACATACCATTATTTCATAATAGAATGGAGCATTCAAACACATTTGGTCAATCATGCTCTTTAAGTGCTTATAATTCAAATGACTAACAAATAGCATCAAGCGATGACAAGTGTTTAAGTAATTTAAAGTACGGTAATTTCATCAATTCAAATTTACTAGTGAAAAGTTCTCGGCACCATTTGAGAGTGCAGAATTAAAGAAGTTACTGGTGTTTAGTGAAAATGATTTTGTAAATGGACGCTTTCATAAACATCCGTTACATTTCAAGGATTACTTACTAACATCCCATTGTGGCTTGCATGAGGTATTTTGAACCTTGGAAGATAAAACAAAGTTGTTGAATTTTTTCCCTGCTGTGTATTTCAAACTGGTAGTTAATATTTAAATGCACACCATCTGTAGTCTTATTATGTGAACTTTTACTATGGTGCATGCTTAAATGAAAGCGATTTAAAACCAGGGAATGCTACGATTGTAATTACTGAAATTGAAAGATACATATTTAGCTTGATTGGATATTTATAATTAATAATTGCTTTTCTTTCTGATGTAGATTTGGCCAAATAAGGATAATTAAGTTAATCATTTTGTTTTGTTACGATGATATTCATGTTTTAATACAGGTCAAGAGAGCAACTTAGAACTTTTATTTGTTAGATTTTAAGTTAACCATTACAGGAAAAAGACAAGTATATACGAGGCTCTAACAACCCGATTTGCAAGAACTTAATTATATTAGTAGCATCTCGGAGATCACTCGCATCTAGTGAGATTAGTTTAGTGCTAGGTGAGTTGGCAGCCCATTGTTTATTATTAGACTGAAAGTCTATAGACCTTTCCAGGTAGGTGCAAGTGTTAGAATTGTATACCCCTAAAAGAATTCCTGTTGTATTAATAGAATCTGCTTCTTGACACTGGTGCAATTTTTCTGTTACATTTTCATGGTAAAGAAAATTCAAAAGATCATTAGCATCAATCACTCAACATTTTTTATAGTTCTAAATCAATTTCTGCTCGTGCAGGATTTTATTATAAGTACACTGTTGTCCTCTGTATTCCAATACATATTTGTTTTGGGAGTATATGGTATCCTGAAAGGATGAGTATTGCGATCAATTTCATAAGTTCATTGGATGATCAGGAAAAATCATCAACATTGTTTTGTTCAGCGTATTTCATGCTAAAGACAAAACCAAATTTAGAATTTTTTTCAAAAAAAATTATGAAAAACTCTGTTCAATGTTCTCGTGTTTTGTGGACTCACTGAAGATGGTTTTCTGGAATATTTCGTATGACATTTTTTCCACTTAGATGTGTACTGCTCAGATTTTTGTTTATTTTTCTTGAGGGTGTTTCTTTTTATTGTCTTCTGTATTTACTTCTAGATGTCAGATTTCCTATAAATTGTTTTTTGTTTTGGTATACTAGTAGTAGGTTTTTTATAACTTTTCTGTTTGCTTTTTTATTGATACCTTCTTTTGCTTTATTTACCTTCTTTATTAGTCTCTGATGCTGCTCTGGAATTATTATTTCAAAAGTTCCGGTAATGTACTGCAACTAAACCTTTCCTAAAACTAAAAGATTTTTATCAATATTTTCTTCATCTGCCAAATTGTCTGGATCTGGAGAAATAATCACATCTATATATGATTCTGAATCAGCTTCAAGTTCTTGAATAGTAAGAGTTCTTGTCCGTTCATAAACACTTTTCCACGTATCTTCCATACTAAATGCCTATTTTTATTATGGAAATAAAAACAACAACTATGCTCCACCACAAACAGGAATGAACTCCAATGCATGCCAACCACTCCAACAAGAACAGTACAGTAACAGCTTTGCCCGCTAGGTTGCAGAAAGAGCTCGATACCTCACTCATTTGAGTGCACCATTATATGGTATATAAAAGAATCAGCCACTGGTGCATAAATGCACCATTTTTTGTAATGCACTATAAAAGTATGATGACAACATATTAACAATGTTTTGTATTAATAATTTTCAATAACAGCATTCGCTCTTATACAAACGTTGATAAAAAGTTGTTTTTACAACAGGAAGTAAAATGATGCCCACTAGTTGAAAAATTTCTGTCAAAATTAGTCAAGTCAAGAAATAAATTATTTTATTTCACAATATTTTTGCAAATGAAAATGAGATTAGTGTTATTAATATATTGTTAGAGATTAGCATTACAAATTTATAACAAAACAAGGCTTTCTTAATGATAAAAAAGATGTTTCCCATAATGTTGTGTTTTCGCACCATTGACGTCTAATCAGTCATACTGTACACTTGACAACTACGTAACAGGCATAAAGCAAAATAATTTGACATTAAGAAAGCGAAATTAAGAACATAAATACCCATGGCAGCTGGCTTTTATATTGTGGTTCTATTGCAGTAATAGAATTTAAATTTCAAACTAAATAGAAGTAGAGTGCAACTAGCATGTTCAATTATCTTTTATGACGTTAAACTAATTTAAGCTGATTTGCAAAGTAATAACCATTCCCTAAAAGCAACTCAAATTACACAAAAATAAACTTACTGTATTTCTGTAAAACCTGTTGCTGCATTTAACCGTGCTGCTATACTTGCTTTATTATCCAATAAATTCAGCACTAACCATTGAACTCATCCTATGCGCAGCGAATTTTTGTGAACAGCATAGTACAAGTGGTAATAGAAACTAACACATGATTGACGAGATGTATGAACATGGTTAGGTGATTTATGTATTGTATTATTTTAATTTTTAATTAAATTTGAAGCATTCTCATAGAAATAAGTTGTAGTTTTTGTTCTGTTTAGCAAGAAGATTTCCCTTTTCAAATTTGATTGGTCTTCAAGTGCTTTAAATATGTACAATGATTCTAATGATATATCCGCACGAAAGCCCAATAGACAGAAGGCATTAGTTTGTCCTCCAGATGCTAATAACGTTACATTGATATTTGTGCCTTTAATGTGCTTTATTGAAGAAATTGAAGAGTCTTTGGAAATGAAGCAAGGGTAAGCAAAACAAATTACTTTGTTAATATGAATATTATTATTATTATTAATTGTTGCAAGTAATAAAGTTGATCTGCATTTTTTATTTTTGTAACCAAATGTTGGATTAATATTTGTAAAATATTATAATGAAAAGCAATAAGAAAATGTTTGTTATTAAAGGCTAATACTTAACAATTAGTATGTCTTTCAAAGGAAGCAAGCTTCTTTACCTAGAAATTTTGAATTTTGCCGAACCCTTACAGTTCCAAGCAAGGCATGGATCTTTAATGTGCGTGACAACACACACGCACGTGCACGCGCGTGCGACTTACATTTTATCTCTTATCTGAACGAGGTTGTATTTTTTTGTAAAAATTCCCGCCTAATATTTTTCAAGTGGTGTGTGTTGGGATTCGAACCAACTGAGCCATGGAGCCGCCTCCTAAATACTGTTTTTAAAGTGATGGCATCCTGTGGAGTAACAGATTCCGGAGTTAAAATAGTCTCCCATTCGGATCTCCGGGAGGGGACTACTTCGGAGGATGAGATCAGTAAGTTCAACAGAAGAGCCGGAAACATTTTGCGAGTACGGAATGTCAGGAGCACGAAGCAAGTAGGTAAGCTAGAGAATTTGAAAATTGAAATGGATAGGATTTTTGGAGCGGAGACTTTAGAATAATTTATACAGGATCAGCAGAAGGAAATTCGTGTGGCGGGATAGTTATGCAGAAAAGGGACATGATACTGTATAGAAAACTACTTACAAAAGAACGAAAGAGTACTCGTGGTTAGATTAAAATCTAAACAGGTAAATACAGTAATAATACAATACAGGCGGTAGAAGCAATCTACAAAGATATCCAAGACATATTAAGATTTGTAAAAATACATGAAAATTTGTAACATGTCATGTTACAACGCGTCCGCTTTTCATATTTAATTCGATTTTAGTGCGCTTAGAATTCTTATTCTGTCTATTCACAATACATTATATTACATAAAGAGTCCCTAATATTAATCTTATATTACGTTTCAAGGTTAAACATTAACAGTCCTAAAATGTGAACGGAAGGTTTCATGAAACTTTTTGGGTATTAAAAGCTTAATTTATATCTATTCAATTTAAATAGCTCACTATATTTTTGTCTAGTGAACTTTGAGCAATTCATTTTATTTTGTCGAAACTTATTATAAAATTTAAGTTCATACATTATTTCATAAAGGTGTCTGACCTTGTTTAAGTCATTAGTCTGACACTCTACATATTTTGTTGATTATTATGTAAATAAGAAATAACATTTCATTTATAAAAGTAGAATAAAATTTAATTTCTAATTATTTTCAATATATTGTGATAAATTATTATACCTCATTATACACTTGAGTTACTAGACGTGTTCCTTACTGTTTTGTTATTGTAGTTTCTCAGTAAGCATTGGTATAAAATAATTTAGTGAATCTTCTTACAACTAAATCATTTTTCTTAACCCTGATGATCTTGGTCTCTTACGATCACCGCAATCCCGGAGGTTGAACTAACTTTGCCAAAGTATGTCAATCATACTTTGTCGTGTGTGTTCCATGTTCTCTATCCATGTAGAAGACAGAAAAATTGCACAAATTTAATAATTATGGGAGATCTTAATGTAGTGGTAGCCGAGGGTAGGGAAGGAGCTGTAGTAGGGTTTATTAGTTTAGGCACGAAAAATGGCAGTCAAAATAGGCTGGTAGAATTTTGCAACAAAAACAAGTTAACCATCACAAACACATTATTTCAACATCATGCTAGAAGACGATACACATGAAAGATGCCAGGAGATGGGAGGTTACATTCTTGTTGAACAACGGCTTAGAACTAAAGTAAAAGACTGTAAAAGCTACCCAGAAGCAAATATAGGCACTGACCACAACATAGTAATTATGAAAACCACGCTTAAATAAAAAAATTTGTAAAAAAAGGAACGGAAAAAGACACTGAGTTGGAGAAACTAAAAGATAAAGATGTCCATAAAATATTTGAGCAACAGTTAAACGAATTGTTGAAAGACATCGGAAAAATTTCTGATACTAAGAAAGTAGAAACAGAATGGAATAACATTAAATGCAGCTTAGAAATTACGGCCGGAGATATTCTGGGGTATAAACAAAAAAAAGAAACCATGGGTAACAAAGGATATTTTGAATTTGATAGAAGAAAGGCAGGAATACAAAACCAGGCCATACGAAGCTGGAAAACTGAAATACAAAGCCATAAAATGGAAAATTATTTGCAAATGCAAGAACAATAGATTGATGAAAAGTGTAAAGATGTACAAACTAAAATGGAAATCGGAAAGACAGACCTACAAACTAATTAGTATGAATTTTAGGGATATAAAACCATATAGCAAAAATATAAGGACTAAGCAGAAGCATCATTATAGAAAATTTATGAACAATAAGTTTGACAGCACACGTGTTAAAAATATTAACCAGTATTGTACAAAGGCAGATGGAAAAACGGGGGGAAGAAATGCTAAGAGAAGATCAATTTGGATTTAGGCAAGACAGGGGAATACGGGAGTGATCATGAAAAAACTATAGAAAAAGAAGAAAGCGTTTTTTATATGGTTTGTAGATTTGAAAAAGCATTCGACAATGAAAACTGGAAAGAATGTTTGAAATACTCAAAAAGATTGGAATGAATAATAAGGATAGACAGATAGTACATAGCTTATACAGCTGTAATTGAATTAAAACAGGAACATAGAGAAGTAAATATTAGGGAAGGGGTGAGACAGGGATGCACCCTCTCTCTGTTCATTTTTCACGTGTATATTGAAGAGGCAATGAATACTGCCAAATGCAGAAAGACACTTGTAATTATTAACCAGAGACAGATGATTGATATGCTCAGATTTGCAGATAATGTAGTGGTATTAGCATCCAGCAAGGAAGAGTTAGAAACGGCTCTCAATGAATTGGAAACAGTGCTAACAGAAAAATATGGTATGAAAATTAAGACAAATAAAAGTAAAGTACAGTATGTAAAGGATGGGTAAATAAATCAAAGACTACAACACAAACAGGAAAAAAGAACTTTCAAGAGATTAAGGATTTCTACTACCGAGGAAGTCTAATAACGCAACATATAAAAGTGCAAAAGATATAAAACAGATTAGCACAAAAAAAAGGCAACTACTGTGTTCAAAAACAGCAAACATAGAAACAAGGAAAGGGTTGCTGGAACATATGTGTGAAGTATTGCTGTGAACATGGGCAGTAGGAAAAGCATACAGGAAAAGGATAGAAGCCTTTGAAATGTGATGCTACAAATATACGATGAAGGTATCATAGACTGATAAGATTAAAAACAAAGATGTTCTAGAAATAGTCGAAGAAACCAGTAAAAAATAGGAAAGATGGTATGATAGGACACATATTAAGGCATGAGGGAATAGTGAGGAATATATTAAAAACAGAGAAAGCGAAAAAGATATAGATATAGACCTAGATTAGACTATTGAACACAAATATGAAAGATGTAAGCTGTGGAAATTTCATGAAAATGTAAAGGTTAGTTCAGAATAGTAATCAATGGAGGTACAAGTTCAACCAGTTCCAGGACGGAAAACCTTATGATGAAAAAGTAATTGTACTTAAATCTGATGATTATTGTAAAGAACTATAGGTTTTGATTTTGCATTATTCTCAACAAATGTTGATAGTGCAAAAGGAGTAATTGGGAAAACTATTGATTCTGCAAATGTCTAAATAAGTGACAGGGATCTTAGTAGCCATCAGGTTGTTTAACCCCCTTCGCCTACCAGTGAATATCAGTGCAATAGGGTATATTTTTAGAAAACAATAGAAGAGAAAAAATGCAACAGATATAAAAAAAAGATTAGCACATGGCCGTGCTGTATTTAACAAGAATGTTCGAAGACAACAAAACTAGGAAAAGATTGATAAAAACATATGTGTGGAGCACAGTTCTGTACAGCTGTGAAATGTGGACAGTATGAGAAGCGGACAGGAAAAAGATAGAGGTCTTTCAAATTTGGTGCTACAGGCGTATGATGAAGATATCGTGAACAGACAAAGTTAAGAACAAAGAGGTTTTAGAAATGGTAAGGGTAGAAAGAAATATATGGAAAACAATAAAAAAATAGGAGAGATAGGATGATAGGACACATACTAAAGCATGAAGGAATAGTGCAAAATATATTAGAAGCAGAGAAAGGAAAAAGAGAGAGAGGTAAACTAAGATTAGACCATTGCATTGCATTGTTTGAAGACAATAAACATAGAAGTTGGTTTGCCTATGTGTTCTTGAGTTTTGCATTTAAAGCAACCTATAAGTATTGGTTCGTCCTTGCGTTCTCTGTCCTGCTCCTTGTTGCAACTATCTGTAAGGGAGTAGAATTATACCAATTACCTCGGGACTGATGCCTTGGCTGCAAACTCCGTCTCCTCAAGTATGGCAGAATCTAAACAAAACACTAAATTTTGCTTACCACAAACACATAGCCTAAGCTATAATCATTTAAGAGCATGAAACATCTAATAACTTCCTCATGGGTGGGCTGACCGGTATAGCTTAACACAGTAGTGTACCATTTAATGCACTAAGTCACAACACACCATTTCAATAAATAAAACAATTGTAAAGCAAAGTAGTTCTAATGTTTCTTTTAGGTAATATAGGTACAAAAAAAAATATGTACCATAAAAAAAGGCATGATTCGACTTATATCAATTAATAAAACAATTCAATTAACAAAATTATTTACAAGGCGACTTAAACTTTCATAAGTCCCAACTTTTATATCAATTAATAAAGAATTAAATTACGTTAAATCTGTTACAAATAAATCAAATGCGCCGATAAGTGTTTGAGCTCATAACCTTATCAGTGTTACACTGTTTTATTAATACACCAAATGTGTACTAAGCACATTCTGCAAAGGTGCTATATTATACAAGTGAAATTAGATTGAGGTAAAGGTCAATTATAGATCAAATTTTAATATCGGTGACTGCGGACTTCGAGGCATCAATTGACTTTCTAACAATTTAAAAATTAACTTTAAAACGTCCAGGAATGTTTTACAAATAAAATTTATAGTATTTACTCTTTGTTTAAACTAAAAGTTTTGTTCCAAACCCGATCCGATAAGAAAGATATAATTACCCAGTTACAACTTGTAGGAAAACAATGTCATCTGACTGCCAACAGCCAACCTAACCGACAGCTGCGTCCTTGACTCGATTTGACCCTTGCTATGATCAATGAAAGTGTAGCATCAACCCTTGCTCTCCATCTTGCACTTGTAATTTCGTCCACGCGTGTTAAATTAAATTCGAATATTCATTCTTCATAATAGATTCCATTACTCAAGTCCAATTTGTTGCATCAGTCTTTAATTATATTTATTTCGATCGTACTTAACAGCTAAAATTTGTAATACCTCATTAGCCAAATTTTATTTAAAAGAAAGCTCTCTTACCACTAGCCTGCTGTAAGTTTCTTAAATAAACATTTTCAGACGAACTCGCTTCTTCGCCAGAATTATCATTATCAAAACGATTTTTCGACACATCATCTTGCTTGCGAGTTCAACTCAACAAGAACCAGAAAAACCACGATGGCCTCGAGTATCGCCGTCGGACCTCGAACCCCTACTCCGTTCTATCTGGTTTTATTTGCAATAGAAATTTATACTACCATAGATGTATACGCACGTAATTAGGGTTGCCTACCTATAGTGATATTAGCATGATTTTATACTGCTACACTACCCCCTCCCCACATGAGAAACTCTCACCATGAAGAAAACAAACACATAGTCTCCCTTCTTGTACGTGACTGCTCTTCGTCGCAGATCATATGTTTTTTTATTGCGCTGATACGCCCTGTGGAGTCTTTCTTTCACTTCTTTAAATAAACTTGATAAATTATTTATATCTTGAACCAACTGTTCCCTGGAATGAACATTTAGTTCTTGATCGGTAAACTCGGAGAGTTTTCCATAATACTCCCCCGTTATTGGTATGGATCTCCCAAAATTTAAAAAGGCTGGTGTGTGGTTAGTAACTTCACTAACTGCATTGCGTATAGCGTGTCCTACTTTAAATAAGTGTTCGTCCCATTTCTTGTGGTTGTCTGTGACATATGACCTTAAGGCTGTAACTATTACTCGGTTAGTTCTTTCCACCGGGTTCACCTGCGGGTGGTAGTTTGCGTTGTACCATATTTTTTTGGATTTTATATTCTTTCGTGAATTTTTTGAATCTATTACTTACGAACTGTGACCCATTATCGACGACTATTATTTGCGGCACTCCATAAATTAGAAATACTTGGTTTTCTAAGAATGTAGTTATACTGGAAGTAGTTGCTTGCTTGAGCGGTTGGACTAGTATATATTTCGTGAACCAGTCATGCACTGATAAGATGTACTGATACCCTTTGCTCGATCTTGGTAATGGTCCGATAATATCAACGGAGATCATTTGGAATGGGTATTTCACGTCCCTTTCCTTTCCCATTAATCCTGATTGAGTAAAGGTGGCAGCTTTTGCTCCTAAGCAGATTTGACACTTTCTGACATATCTACTTATCTCTATCTTCATCTTAGGCCAGTAATACATTTCTGCTATTTTTGCCTGTGTTTTGTATGTACCAAGATGTGCAGAGGTTGATATATCGTGACATTGCCGTATTATGTCCTCTCGATTTGCACGTGGAAGGACTTGTTTCCATTGTATCAGGTTTGATTTTATCCTATGTTTAGCTTTTATGTACTTAAACAGCAAACCGTTTTCTACTTTCCAAGTTGGAAAGTTGTCTGGGTATCCTTTCACTTGTTGAAGCATTTTGTTGTACCATGGGTCGTTTTGGCTATTGTTCACCTGTATCATACTTATGCTTATGGGTGCTCTTGACAGTGCGTCTGGGACGACATTATGTTTACCCTTACGGTGTACTACTTTGTAAGTGAATTGTGATAATCTCAGGCTCCATCGTTGTAGTCTTCCAGATGGGTTTTTAAGCCTGTCTAACCAGAGTAATGAGTAATGGTCGGTGATTACTGTGAAGGTATCTCCTTCTATGTATGGCGGTATTTTCCACTCAAAATTACTGCCAATAATTCTTTTCGGTTGCTCCATATGCTCGTTCTTGTTTCGACAAGGACCTGCTTGCATATGCTATAACCTTCTCTTGCTCCCCTTCACCTTACAATAAAATTGCTCTAGTCCAACATCAGATGCGTCCGTTTGTATTATAAATTTTTGGGAAAAATCCGGACTAGTTAAAATAGGTGCACTGATTAACAACTCCTTAAGTGTTGAAAAGCACTTTCTGCCTCTTGATTCCATTTAATATTTTTTTTTTTTATTGAACGACCTTTAATGAGTTCTAGCATTGGATCAGCTAGTGTAGAAAAATTTTGGATAAACCTTCGATACCACCCCACCATTCCTAAAAATCTTTTTATTGAGCGTACCGTTGTGGGTGTTGGAAAGTTCGTTATAGCCTTTACTTTTCCGGATCTGTACGTAATCCTTTCCTGTCGATTACATATCCTAGGTATCTTAGTGATGGTCTGCAAAATTCACATTTTTCTAAGTTTATAATCAGTCCGGCCTCCTTCATGGCCTTCTGTACTTCTTGTAGAGTTTTATATGTTCTTCAAAAGTAGGCGATGCTATGATCACATCGTCGAGATAAACCCATACGTTATCAAAGCGTGGTCCTAAAATGCTATCCATGAGTCTTTGTAAAGTTTGAGGACTGTTGCACAGGCCAAACGGCAGTACGGTAAATTCATACAACCTCTTCTTGGCACTGTAAACGCAGTTTTCTCACAAGACTCAGGCGTTAATCCTATCCGATAAAACGCTTTTTAGATCAATTGACGATAAGAATTTAGAATCCCTAAACTTGTCTAAGATGTCGTTTACAAATGGTAAACCGTAGGCATCTTTTTTTGTGACAGAGTTCAGTTTCCTTCCATCAAAACACACACGCATGTCCCCATTCTTCTTTTCACCAAAACTAAAGGCGAGTTCCATGGTGAGTTTGATGGTCTTATCACTCCTTGTTCTAACATCTTGTCGATTTCCTCGTTTAACTGCTTCAACATTGCTGGTGATATGGTGTGATATCGCTGCTTTATTGGTTGTGCATCTCCTGTATCAATGTGATGTATTGCTTTTGAGGTTCTTCCCAATCCAGGACCACTTATGGCTTTATACTGTTCTTTTATATCCTCCAGTAGTTTTACTTGTTCTGGTGTGAGATCTTCTGTTGAACATATTGCCTGTTGCGTTAACATTGAGATTTTTACGTTGTCTTCTGGTATTTGAAATGTATTATTTGCGAAATTAGTTTTTAATTTAAAAACCCGACATACATCTGAGCCAAGTATCACACTTGCCTGTATTGCTGTTGAAACTGTAGCAATTATGTCTTGTTTTCTTTCGTTTATTTCTAGTGGTAAAACGACTTGTCCTATCGCTGGTTGCTTTTTTCCATCGGCTGTTTCTAATACCGTATTAGTACTTTTTTATAATTTTAAACCTTGTTGTTCTAGAATTTGTAATCCCATATTACCTACTACTGTATGAGTTGCTCCTGTATCAAGCAGTGCTAGCAGCGGTTGATTTTTTATTCGCACATATATGAATGGTCGTGGATCTTGCTCTTTTGCATATAGCAGTGAATTAAGCTTCTTATTTTGTGGTCTCATGAAGTCCTCAACTTTCTTAAGCCATTGCTTCCACTCCATTTCGTCAGCCTTTATGCCTTCTTTTGCATTTACGCGCGGTGAAACTGGCAGATATTCGTTTTTCTCTTCGTTGAACATTTAGGACAATTTGTGTATGTAACTTCTTTAGTTCCACATATGTAGCAAAATAAAGTCCTATCTTCCGGGCATCGGTGATACGTGTGTCCATTTTTGTTGCAGTTATAGCAAGCTAAATCTAAACTTTTTGGCTTTGGCCTAGTTTTAATGTATTTGCTGGCATTGTTGAAAGCTTTTTCTCGCGTGTCTTTCTTGGTTGCTATCGTATGTAACGTTTTCATGTATGTCGCTGCTGTGTATGCTAAATCTGGTTCTAAAAGCGATGTGATTTTGTGTCATTATGTCGAAATCTATAATTTTGTTGTTTGGTTTCTTCTAATTGCAAACAAAGCTCAATTAATCTATCTAGTGATTCTGTATCTATCAAACTTAAATGGCTTGCATAATATGGTTGCAAATTCCTTCTGATGAAATATATTTGATCAGATGGCGAAGGTGTCTTGACTAATCTGTTAATTAAATTAACCATGGCGGCAATATAAATTATTGGCTTCGTCTTGACCTTGCTTTCTAGCTCGAATTTCTTCTAATAAAGCTTCATCATAATTTCTTGGTAGAAAATGCAGTTTTAATTTTTCTTCTAGTTCTGCCCAAGTTTTTATGTTCACTTTCATGGCTCTGTACCACATAAGAGCTGGTCCTTCAAAGAAGTCTGCCGCACCTCTCAGAAGTTGACTGTGAGTATAACCTCTAGCTGTACGCACTTCTTCAATTCGCTCCAAAAAAGCTTTTACTCCTATGTGTTTGGTGTCACCATTAAAAGTGATGTTCCATTTCTTTAAAGATTTGTCCACATTTTGCCGAAAATTGTGTTCCTCTGCTGTAGCTGGTTGCGCATGCATTGACTGTGTATTTGTAGTCTCT
Source organism: Platerodrilus igneus (assembly GCA_036346225.1). Taxonomy (NCBI): domain Eukaryota; kingdom Metazoa; phylum Arthropoda; class Insecta; order Coleoptera; family Lycidae; genus Platerodrilus; species Platerodrilus igneus. Next base: position 12,501,575 of record JARFIW010000170.1, on the reverse strand, counting down.
AAGGTGGTTATACAAACAGGCTTTTCCGATTGTACTAGTCGTGCTATTGTAGCTACGGGACTTGACTGCTCACATGCTTCCAGGTTAGCCATTTGATTAATGTCCGCTTCTACTTGTATGTGAGATTCCATACGAGAGTTAACAAATGCTTCCATGTCATTTTGGAACATTGTTTCAGCATCAATGCCCTCTAACAAGTCCAAGTATTCTAAACATTTACTGTTCAAAATATCCCATTGTTGTTGGTTATCTTTGGTTACCTCCATATATTCCAATCTACGGCCTATATGTAGCAATTTTGCCTTTAATCTTTTATGAACCAGCTTAGTAGGTTTGTCCACAAAATCCAATACTGGTTGTCGTATTGTTGCTATAGCAGTTTCACAAAATTGAATTTGCTCACTTAAATCAAACTTCATTTCCGGGTACTTTTCTACTCTCTTTGGATCTATTTTTCTTTTGAAACAAACGTTCAATATTTTTCTTTTTTCCTCAGCTTTTAATTCATCGCTGTCTTTTCCCCTAATTGCCAATTCCCACGATAACTCGTCTGTAGACAAACAATTTATCCATGCCATTCTAACAAACAATTCTTTCAAACTGTACTTACAAATGGACGCAATTTTATGCAACAAAAAAAAATTTTATTTTAAAAACCTCCAACACTAACAATCAATCAATAACTGTTATGTCTCTGCAGGAATATTCCACGTACCAGATTGTTTATAATTAATTTACAAGACTCGCTTGTTCATATAATTATATTCGTATATTTTGAAAAAAATTCACAACAAAACAGGGTAGGTTGAAGATCAAGGGGTTCTAGCCTTTTGAAATGGTTTTGATGATCCCTACTTTTACACGAGGACAATCTTCAGCTTCTATTGGTTTATGTTAGCGCTCCCAGATCTCTATTTCTAGGGATCAGAGGTTCTACCACAAAACGCCAATAGTCACCACGCCACCCACGCGACCTGTAGTTCGGAAAAAATTTTTAATGTAATATTAATATATCACAAGCAATAGTTATAAAATACATGTATCAAAATAATTTCTAAAATGTTTGTCTTATTTAATGAACTCGGTGTCAGTGCATAATTCTTCGTTTAGTACTTAATATTCAATTTTGAAATTTAAAATTCAACTGATCACTACTGTATTAGCATGCGTTAATGTCATTGCTATCTAAAAATTATAAATTTTAAAAATTTTTTTAGACCAAATAAAATTACTATCAACTTCGTTGGTGTCACTTGTTAACGTTGGTTGCTATAAATATCTTTTGTTGGGCGGCTCGTGTCCCACGTAGCTCCACCCTGTTGGTTTTCTTTTAGTTGGGCGCCACGTGTCCTGCTCCTTGTTGCACCTATCTGTAAGGGGTAGAATTATACCAATTACCTCGGGACTGATGCCTTGGCTGCAAACTCCGTCTCCTCAAGTATGGCAGAATCTAAACAAAACACTAAATTTTGCTTACCACAAACACATAGCCTAAGCTATAATCATTTAAGAGCATGAAACATCTAATAACTTCCTCAGGGTGGGCTGACCGGTATAGCTTAACACAGTAGTGTACCATTTAATGCACTAAGTCACAACACACCATTTCAATAAATAAAACAATTGTAAAGCAAAGTAGTTCTAATGTTTCTTTTAGGTAATATAGGTACAAAAAAAAATATGTACCATAAAAAAAGGCATGATTCGACTTATATCAATTAATAAAACAATTCAATTAACAAAATTATTTACAAGGCGACTTAAACTTTCATAAGTCCCAACTTTTATATCAATTAATAAAGAATTAAATTACGTTAAATCTGTTACAAATAAATCAAATGCGCCGATAAGTGTTTGAGCTCATAACCTTATCAGTGTTACACTGTTTTATTAATACACCAAATGTGTACTAAGCACATTCTGCAAAGGTGCTATATTATACAAGTGAAATTAGATTGAGGTAAAGGTCAATTATAGATCAAATTTTAATATCGAGTGACTGCGGACTTCGCAGGCATCAATTGACTTTCTAACAATTTAAAAAATTAACTTTAAAACGTCCAGGAATGTTTTACAAATAAAATTTATAGTATTTACTCTTTGTTTAAACTAAAAGTTTTGTTCCAAACCCGATCCGATAAGAAAGATATAATTACCCAGTTACAACTTGTAGGAAAACAATGTCATCTGACTGCCAACAGCCAACCTAACCGACAGCTGCGTCCTTGACTCGATTTGACCCTTGCTATGAACAATGAAAGTGTAGCATCAACCCTTGCTCTCCATCTTGCACTTGTAATTTCGTCACGCGTGTTAAATTAAATTCGAATATTCATTCTTCATAATATATTCCATTACTCAAGTCCAATTTGTTGCATCAGTCTTTAATTATATTTATTTCGATCGTACTTAACAGCTAAAATTTGTAATACCTCATTAGCCAAATTTTATTTAAAAGAAAGCTCTCTTACCACTAGCCTGCTGTAAGTTTCTTAAATAAACATTTTCAGACGAACTCGCTTCTTCGCCAGAATTATCATTATCAAAACGATTTTTCGACACATCATCTTGCTTGAGTTCAACTCAACAAGAACCAGAAAACCACGATGGCCTCGAGTATCGCCGTCGGACCTCGAACCCCTACTCCGTTCTATCTGGTTTTATTTGCAATAGAAATTTATACTACCATAGATGTATACGCACGTAATTAGGGTTGCCTACCTATAGTGATATTAGCATGATTTTATACTGCTACATCTCGCATAGCACAAAAAACAAATGCCAAATCAAACAGAAATCGATAACGACCACTTTCATAAGATTGATGGCGCCAGTTATCCTTTGAAAAGTAAAAAAATAGATCGACTTTGACATTGAACCCTAGACCTCGTGCATGCTATCCGAAATAATTAGTGCTGAACTATTTTGTGTTATTTATGTATTTTCAAATGTCACATTAAAAGACTTTGATTTTCAGAAAATAGATTGTATCTTTGAAAAGTCAAAAAAATTGAGCCTGGGTATCGAAACTGGGAAGCTGTACGTGCTGTCTGGGTTCGTTACTGATGAGCAACAATTATAGAAATGATGTTTGTTCTATTCATGTATTTTCAAATGTCACTTTATAGAGCTTTGCATTTCAAAAGATAGATGGCACCCTTAAAGCGTCTTAAAGAAGATCAAACACGATGAACTCGTAACATCGAACGTGCCATCTATCTTTAGTGCTGAGCTATTGTGCTTGACAATTACAGAAATGTTGTTTGTGTTGTTATGTTCAATTACGGCCGATGAATAAAAAACCACATCGATTCCGTTACTACTCTTCCATATGTCAATAACATCCTATATATTTTACCTGTTTATAATAAATACGCTTGCGAATAATTTTCAACTTCAATCTATCCACTCTAAAATGACGAGTTTACGCTATAAATTCTATAGTTGGTACCTTGTTTTGAATATCCGTTAACTGGCTACACATTACTATAGTATAAAATTAATCCTTATACTGCTACGGCGGAAAGACTCATTGAAATAGTGTATACTATTATTTGATAAAGCTTGAGTCGAGTTTTCTAATCTCCTTTTTGGTATGTTGATAACACGTGGATCGAAGCTCGAATTCTTGTTATTTAAACAATTTCAAATTGATTCTGCAGTTCGTCCTTATATGTATTTTCTAAATTACTTACTTCAAGAGCGATGCACGTTTTTTTATAAGAAGTGTAGATCTTGACTGCGTCGGTGAGTTCTCCTGCGTTATTAATATTAGTAAGACTCTCTATTTAACTCTTAGCTGGAAGCCAAATTGCTTGTTATGTAGGCCCCATTATTCTTTAACATAGATCAACTGCTCTTGCGTGCAAACCGCCGTTGCAATTAGGGTAGCAGCATGGTTGTTGCTGACTACCGCAGCGATGCTGTGATGATTCGCTTCCGATGGATGGCAAGATAAGTATCCCGACACATGTATGTGACTTGTTTCCTTTTTTTAACATACCAAGGATAAACCCAATTCGCATCGTGCTGACGAACCAAACTTTTTTTTAAAAAAACCCACTTTGAAATTAAATACGCTAATGTTTCTTATGGTAAAATCCTTACTAGAAAGGTTTCTAAATTTAATGCTTTTTTTTACTTAACCCATCTGCTTATACGAAAGTATCAGCATTATTCTTGTTACTAGTTAGATTTATTGCATGTTAGCTACGAAATGCACACTTCGTGGAACAATTATTGAATTTGTCCATAGAGTAAAATTGCTTTTTTTTTAAATAGTAACTTTATTTTTTTTGCTGTTTACGTAGAAATTTTTATTTTTTTTTATTGTAAATAAAAAATTGTTAGCAATGTATTTTTTGTGTTGTTAGAAATCCCCCCCCCCCTTCTCCGCATTGGTAGTTAGCTCGGTATTTCTATCTGACCCGTACGCTGCATAACGTAGCAGTTTGAACTCTAATACATTCCAGGAAGTATACTCACAACTGATAAAAAAAGTAGATCTTGTACATTGAAACGGTACCGAATTCAGGAACCATTTTGAACTTTCTTCTCCCTCTTGTTTGTCCGCTTTGGCACTTTGTCGGCTAATTCACATGGCACATTTGGCACTCGCATTTGGGAAATTATGACTGCAAAATCGAAAATTCCAGAAAAAAGCCTCTTTTCCTAAAATATGCTGTTTTCTGTAACGAAACCTAGGATACCGTACGTAAAACTTTAATGCCCCTCGAACCCACACCTTCCCATCCACACTACTGCCCCTCTCTGAGAAGAGAGCCCCCCCCCGACCACTCAACTGACTGAGCGAAACCCAACTCTCAAGATTTATAGGTATTTGATTAATGAATCAAATTGTCAATTGTTCAATTGAAAACGAACGAATCTTTTGATCGAAAAGATGAATATATTAATTTATCTACTTTTAACTACTGTTCCCTTTTTTTTACTCGACGGATGTTTATTGTTAAGTGGTATTTGCTTAACAACGTAACATGTTTGCTTAAACTATATAAACTCCTGTATTTGCTATATTCATTACTTGCAGACACAATTGATATTCATCCAATTCATTTTATTATACATTTTTCTATATTTTTTATAGCGTGTCCTGCTCACTAAACCTTTTCTTATCAAATTATGTAATTGATGGATTTCTGATGCGACAAAGGGCAGCAACTTTAGCACAGATTGAAATGGCTGTTCGGGCTACTGATGCTTGGAAAGCCACAGTTCTTCTTGATGTTACAACTGATTATAAACCTTTGTTAGTGGTAAGTACGGTAACTTTGTATTATGTATTTTTGTTTTAGTTTTTTGTGTGATTTCAATTCTTACTGTTTAAGACTACATTAGTGTGTTATGGAAGAAAGGTATATTCTCCGCAAAGTAAAACAACTATATTTCAATTAAAAATGCAATTATAAGTACCGCAAAGCACTTTCGCAATGCATGCTTGCCTTCTCGTCGCCAAAAGCCTTTCCATCACTCTACTGTTGCCCTCTTGTGGCACATGTATGTATTAATGATCTTGTGATACAGTTTACACTCGGCTAACCTGATGAAATCGCACATAACGTTAAGTCTTGTAAGCCAATACAGTTCTCGAAGTTAAATTACTTAAGTTATGAGCTCTAATCGCATATCGTGGTATAAAACGTCGATAATAAGACGTAAGCCCTAAAAATCGTCGCACTTCATAAATATTTTGGGGTCTTTTAAAATTCTGAATTGCACTGGTTTTCTCACTATCTGGAGACATTCCGCTAGGAGATATTATAAATCCTAAAAATTCCACCTTCTGTAATCCAAATTAACTTGTAGTTAGTTTTAATGTTAACTTCACTTTACGAAGTCCTTCAAAATCTTGTTGCAATTTTTCGAACAGTTTTTTGCAGGTACGACCAAATCATCGATACACGACAAAGCGACTTTGTTTTTTAAAGGACATTAATCAACTAAACTGATATGGCCCGTTCGTTAACCCGAAAATCTATCATTCACATTATGCCCGGTTGTGTCCGAGTAATAAAAGCAGTTTTTTTTTGCAGTATCATGTAATGGTAATTGCAAATAGACATGCACCAAATCTAAAATTACTGCCACTCAAATTTTCCAAATGGTCATCAACGGTTGTAATAGGAAAATTCGATTGCACTGTTTGTTGATTCAGAGCTCGATAATAAATAAATAAACATCACGTTCTCCAAAGTAGTCCCCTCCCGGAGATTCGTATATGGGACTGTTTTAACTCTGGAATCTTTTACCCCAGAGGATGCCATCACTTTAAAACATTTTCAGTGCACTGTGTACTTGGGAGGTGATGTGGTGGTTTTCTGTTGCCTTCCATATCGCAGTACTGTGTTTTAGAATGTCATACTCAAAAGGTCAAACAGCAGGTTATGTTGCCAGTTAAAATGGATGGGGTAGAAATAGAAGTGGTTTGTGTAGTGATGCCTAATCTTAATAAAAATTTTATTGTAGGTTGTGACTGGTTGACGAAGCACAAGGTGAGCATCGATTTTAATAACTTAAATTTAACACTATTAGTAAAAGATTGTCACCATAGGATAAAGTTGAAGCATGACAGAAGTATGGAGAGGGGTCTTTACATTAATTTTTGAAAACAAATATATGAATTAAAAGAAAAAAAATTAATCGCAGGGTACTCCACAAAAGCATTACTATTCAGAAAGTGATATAATAAAGGTAGTAGAAAAGGTAGAAATGATGGGAGAAAGGGATAAAATGGAAATACTCCCTGTATGTTTGTTGTGGTTTGTTTAGCATTTTTCTTAATCTTCTTTGGGAATTAAACCACTCATAGTTTTTAAAATCATCTTTATTTACTATGAGTGGTTTAATTCCCAAAGAAGATTAAGAAAAAGGATAAAATGGAGTTGCAACACATCTTGCAGAAGCATGATTTGGTTTTTTCAGAGAGTCCTGGGCATATAAAAAATTATAAACATGAAGTACATATGAGGGAAGAAGGGTCTTTTAATAAAAAGACTTACCCTGTATCATTGGTACATAAAGAGGAGGTGCAGAAACAAATTGCGGAAATGATAGGGTAGGAGGTTATAGAGCCAGCAGCCACTGAATATATTTCACTGCTTGTATGTGTTGAAAAAAAGATAGAGGGATGAGAATCTTAATTGTAAATACTTAAATGCACGTATTAAGAAAGATTATGTTATCCCACCTAATCCTCAGAAGTTGTCAAGTTTTAAAAAAGGACAGGTACTAAGTACTATTGATCTTACAGCAAGTTCTTGGCAGGTGGAAATTAAAAAAGAGCATTGTAAATATGTAGGGTTTTTATTTGATGGGAAGACCTACCAATTTAGAGTAATTCCTTTTGGTCTTGTTACGGCTATGGTGGGATTAATAAGGTGTCTAAGTGAAATTCTGGGACCGGTTATCGATTCATTTATCAGCAAATATGTAGATGATATTTTAGTCATATCGCATTAAGTAGAAATGCATGTAGTACATGTAGATGTTGTTAAAAAAATGGCCGAGGTTGGTATTACTGTCAAATTACTAAAATGTTTATTTGCTGTAAGACAAGTTCCATTTTTGCACCATATGATTTCAGCAGAGGGGGGTTTAGTATGGACCCAAGGTGGGTTGAGGTAATACAAAATTATCCTCGTCTGTGTAATGTTAGGGAACTTCGTGCCTTTTTGGATTTACTAAATTTTGAACGATGGTTATGTAAAAATTAGGCAGCATATACAGCACCTCTGTTACGTTTATCAAAAAAGTGAGATAAGTGGGTGTGGACAAGTAAAGAAGATGAAGTGTTTGAGGTAATTAAGTTCAGATATTTGGAAATTACTACAGTCGTTCATCCCAATATGGATGACGATTTTTACATAGAGACAGATGGGTCAGATTTTGCTTTGGGTGCCTGTTTGTACCGATTAAATGATGAGGTTGATAAATGTGTTATTACTTATACCAGTCGTACACTGTCTCCGAAAAGGAGGATCTCACCATCGTTATTGCTCTTCAACAGTGGTGAACATTGATATTAAGGAGGCGATTAGTTTTGATCATCGATCATGAGGCTTCTTTGAATTTTGTTTTAGCATGTAAACTTAAACCTGCCAGATTGTCAAGATGGATTCTTTTAATACACGAGTTTGATATTACTGTTAAATATTGTTAGATAAGCAGTAATATAATTGCAGATACATTGTCTCGTATCCCTAGAAGACTTCAAGGAAATGTAAATATTGATGAAACGTCTGAGGTTTCAAAAATTTTTCTAAAAGTTACTAATGAATTTAAAAGGGTAAAAGAAAATCTTAAAGAATGGATAAGGTTAAGATTGAAATGTTAAGGGCGTTAGAATGAAAGCCAGGCGGGAATTTAATAAAAGGGAGCAAAGGGTTAAGAAGTGGTTTGTTATCATGATGAAATTTTATTCAGAGCTGGAGATAATCAATTATTGGGGTATAAAATAAGTGCTCAAGAATCAAATTGTGAAGCTGGTACAGCTTCAGCACGCTTCCATGGTGGTGCAAAAATTTTTAAACACATGAAACAATTATTTTATTGGCTTAGAATGCAAAGGTCGGTGCGGCAAGTAGTTTCAGTGTGTGAGATATGCCAGAAAACAAAAAGCTCAAAGATCAGTTATGGGAAGCTGAACCCGGTTATTGTGGGACAATCAGAGGATCTGGTTTGTGTGGACTTGATGGACCTGTTGCCCAGGTCTAAAGGTGTATGTACACAGTTATTAGTCGTAGTAGATGCATTTACACGTTTTATGCGATTATATGCTTTGAAGAGAGCTACCGCTGTGACAATTTTAAATAGTATTATTAATGATTACATACCAAAAGTACAGTTATTTAAAAATATACTTAGCAACAATTGCGCTCAATTTACATCTAGGTTGTGGGGACAGAGATTAGGTGATTTAGGTGTGAAAGTTAAAAGAATTTCGACATATTTTTCACAGGGAAATATGACCGAAAGGTCAAATAAAGAAATAAGCAGGTTTTGAGGTTGTTTTGTCTTAGTCGGCATACCAGGCGGGCTTATGAGATCATGAAGCTAAAAACTTGCTTAAAGAATGTAGTTCACAATAGCAGATACACTCCTTTATTTTTGCAGAAGGGTGAGATTTTATCCAATCCTCTTGAAAATCTTTTGTCTTTCCCAGTTAGCAAGAATAGGGATCCAGACCTAATTCTGGAAAAGAATTGGGTACTAGCTGCTGAAGTAATGCGTAGTAAGTCAAGTATACATCAAGAAAAGTTTAAAAGGGGACATAAGTTTGTTAAATTTGATCTAGGAAATGAGATACTTGTGAAAACGCATTACCAATCCTCAACTATTGATAATGTTATTAGGAAGTTGTTTTTGTTCCGCTATTACAGGACTGAACTTATATAAGTTAGTTGATAAGAAAGGCAGCGAGTGAGGGAAACGACATTATCAATTTGAAGCCTTAAAAATTGATTGTGGACATGAAATAATTTGTGGGATTTTCTTACAATGTAGTAGTTATAAGTGAATTCTTTGTTTATATTGTATTATATAGGCTCTGTGTTTTGCAACTTAAATAGCATTTTCAATGTAATTTAAGACGTGCGTCTCATGGCAGTAATGCCGTGGCTGCAATGATAGGTTAGGTTACTGTTAGAAATAGATATTATTATTAAAAAAACACAAAGCACTTAACATGCATATCAGAACAGTTGTTGCTAAAACTATTGCAGACTGTTCTGATATGCGTGTTAAGTGATGTGTGTTTTGTGTTTTTTAATAATAATATCTAATTTGTGTTTTTTAATAATAATATCTATTTCTAACAGTAATCTAACCTGTCATTGCAGCCACGGCATTACTGCCGTGAGATGCTTGTAATTTAAGTTGGGAGGGGTTATGATGCGATTTGAATTTCGTGCCGTGTTAGTCAGGGATGTAATGCTTAAGAATTAAGAGTTTTTGGAAGTAGTCGTTAAATTAGGGATTGAAGAAGGATTTTTTGGCAGATTTTGAACTTGCTACACGAAATTTGCCTGCATTGAATTTTAATCCTGAGAAATAAAGAAATATCATTTTGTTTAATATTATTTATTATCCATAAATAGTAAGAGCTCTACAGAAGAGTTTCAACACAACTTATTACCCTTCTTTTGACTATTATCATTTTACAAATTCCTAAAATTTATCTTGTAATGAATTAAATTACAGCGTAAACAATAAGAATATTGTTCCCAGGGTTTGTGGTGGCATTCGTATAATCATCATTCACAAATTTTAAGTGGAACAGAGACATAAGTGAGTTAAACGTTCAACCGATACTTGTTCTTGGAAGCAGTAGACTATAATTTATTTAAACGGGTTGTTATAATTTTTACGGTTTGATCAGTGTTTTGTTATGGGTTATAGTAACATGTATTTATTTTGTTTCAGAGTACTGTATCTGTAGAAAATTGTATAAGGGAATGGTTAACCTTATTAACAAGTTTACCATTATATGGTGAACAAATAGTTAGAGCAATATGTACAGCTTTAAAAGAATATAAAGAAACCTGCTATGCTGCATATCAAGGAATAGTTCAACCACATTCAGAAGATAGACGCATCTGTAGTGCTGCTTGGCTTAAAGACGATGATATCAGTAGATTTTTAAAGTAACGTATATATTTTTTATATTTTATAAAGCAATATTCTAGCATTTTTTGGGTTTATATAAATTATGGGCCTATTTGGCACTACCACGGATAGCCCTGAAATGGAACTTATAATGACACTTGCTAATTATGGCAGAAATTGGGTGGGCAACACCAATATTGTTGTTATCCTAGGTGGTAGTGAAAGAATCTCGTTACTGACCGAGAACTCTCAAAAACTCAATAATAAGACAAAGGTATCCACAGTATAGAGTGATCTGATCCATCCTAACAGCCTAAACTCTCTCGTAAATAAAGCACCTCACTGCCTTTACTTAACCTATTCAGAATTATTAACTGAAAGAAATTCATATATTGATTAGCATATAAACATATGGATATGGCATTCTTTAGTAAGCCTACAATAAAGAAAACCAAAATAACATAAATGATTGTTAGTAAATCAATCCTAGTAATTTCAGATTGGCTAGGGATACCAACAATGAATTTATACCCTCGTATATTTATATTTAACTGAGTAGTGTTAGGTGTACTGGGACTCATGCCGGTCCCGACTGACGAATCTGAGTGAAAAATGCATAAAATGTAACACAATACTATATGTGATATGCTTGATGCCTTCAATGTCTACTTCAAAATTAGAATAGCAATAATAAATTTACTTTTACAAAGTTTTGGTTACAAATGCGATACTACTACTTTTATTAAACAAACTATTAAATCTAATTAATGCAGTTTTAAAAAGTTAAAGATTACAGTGTACATGAAACCTAAATACAATAAATCTTTCTTAACCGTAATTTCAATAACTTTCTGGTTCATGCAGCTGCCCACACCACAAGTCGTGCAATGCAGGCATACACAATGATAACATATGGAACTAGTTTCCTCACATTAAATTCTAATACAACATCGCTTACCTGGTAGAGATCAGGCCACTAAACTATGCTAGGGGATCACTAACACCCTTCAAACATATTTTACTAACATGTGTTATAGGTACTTGTATATATTCACAACTAAATTGGAGTATTGCGGCACACTGTATACGTAATCGAGGTCTTCTTCTATCATCCAAACAAGTTTCCAAGTAGATTGGAATCAAATATTTTTACATATACGAAACACCGATATTCAATGGCATAATGGACCTAAAACAGAGTAATCAAACGCATTCAGACAATAAACCACTAAAAAAAACATTTGATAGCTTGTCACCTGTACCATATTGCTTCATTTAACAATTTAAATACTCAACAAACGGGACTACACTTTTGAGTTTTTGTTAATAAACAATCTCATGTAAAACTTTTGCTAGTTGTTAATCCACCATAAGAACGTTGAAAATTGGGGCAATAATTGTACTGTACAACCTTATTAACCTAAGTCTACATCACGAATCATGGTTGTGTTTCTTCAAGCACTTTCAAAACTTAGCAAATTATAGGAGAGGGGTGCACGGCGTGCCTCTTTGTTCAATATCAATATCTGTAAAATAATTGCGGTGATAGCAAATGATATTTAACAAATAACGATAGCTAAAGAGGAGAGAAAAGTGGACTGTATATAAAATTTAAGTGATAGTTAACAAATAGCAAATAATTAAAGTTTTTAATCAGTTCAAAGCGTTTACTTAAAAGCACTTGCCTGGTGATTTATACAGCCGTGCCAACGAAAAAACAATGTAACAAATAATACTCTTCTCTTTGGCGGGTGAAGCGAAGCACATTTATAACGATAGCGGTGTTCTAAAAAGACCAGCGGTTCGTGTACAATCGCGATGCGAACTGTTCGAAAGACAAATCGATTTTCTACTATGTAGAACGTGTAAGATAGCGATGCGGTGTGTTCGAACGACGAATCGATTCTCTCTTCAGCTTCGTGGATTTCCCAGTCACTACACTGTTTGCACATGTGAAATAACAACGTTCACCACTCACGGCACTATTGGCGTGTGCTTCAGTAAACCAAGGAAATTCCACTCTAATAAATTTAAATATACCGCGACGAATTTAAATAATCAACAAACTCGATGTATTAATAAAATTGGCAGTAAAATTTACAATATAAACGGAACAATATCAATTAGTTAAAATTCCACCACAGTTTGGAAACACGATGACATTGATTTTGCATTGTTATACAAGACCAATCTTCATTAACAATTAGATCAGTGGCTCTCAACCTTTTTGGGATCACGGAACACTTTTAAGTGGTCTCGATTTTGGCGGAACACCATTATCATAAAATTTGTAAATCTAATGTAAATCACACAAAATAATTGGAAGATTAATATTTAATTGAAATAAAGATATATATTACATGGTAACTTATTTTAATGAGAAATTTGCGCTTGACGACCTTTACAAATTTCCTCAAGGTTGGGTCTTATGTAAGAGAGCGCTACTCTCATTTCTTCTTCTAAATTGGTAAGTCTTTCTTTTTTGCTTTTAATATTTGTTAGAGTTGAAAATCCAAGTTCGCACAGATAGGACGTCGAAAAGAGCAACAAGATATTCAACGCTCGTTTTGCAATAAATGGATGTTCATTCTCGATGGAAATCCAAAACCTTTCCACTCCTTCTTCTTTGAATTTTAGTTGTAACGTTCGATCCGTTGATATATTAATAAACTCATCTGCTTCCTGAATAGAAAAATCTTGGTTCATTATATCAAATTCACCAAATGGATTTCGCGTCCAATCAAAGTCTTCAATATTAAGAGATGGAAAGTAATGAGTTATTTTGTCTTGCAATATTGACAAATGCTCTGCCACATTTGAAATCATTTCGTTAATGTTAACAATATTTTCTGTTGCTAATAACGGAAACATATCAAATTTGCGATTTTGAGCAATACGATTTTTCCAAAGCAAAAGCTTTTCTGGAAAGCTAGCAATTTGTCTGTGGATGTCAGAATATTTTCATTTTTCCTTGAAGAGATGTATTGACTGAATTTAAGTAGCTGAAGATATCGGCTAAATATGCTAGCTTAGTACACCATGCATCATTTTCCAAATATTTTACGTATACATCATTACCCTCTTGTCTAAAAAAACTAGCAATTCCTGTTTCAACTCATGAACTCGGGTTAGCACTTTTCCTCTTGAGAGCCACCTCACTTCAGAGTGCAAAAGCAAACATTCATATTTGGATTCCATGGTGTTACAAAGTTGTTTGAACATACGGGTTTTTAATGGTCTCGATTTAATATAATTCACCATATGTACGACTTGTTCCAAAACAGACTTTAAGTTTGCTGGTAGACTCTTCGAAATCAAAGATTCCTGTGCAGAAAGCAGTGAGTAAAGACTATATTTGAATTTATTGCTTTAACTCGACTACAAAATCCCTTAATACTGCCACGCATGGCTGGAGCTCCATCAGTACAGATTCCTGCGCAATTTTCCCAGGATAATTTCCATTCTTCCAAAAAGATGATACTGAATTAAATATGTCTTCTCCAGTTGCGTGACCAATAAGTTCCTTGCAGAATAAAAACTGATTTATTATTTCAGGTTCGTCAACAAAGCGAATAAATCCGATTAATTGGGCTTTGCCACTTATGTCAGTGGATTCGTCAATTTGCAGCGCAAAATTTTTGTAATTAATTTCGCCGTCACTGCGTTCTCTATAAAACCTGACATATCTATAATTCTTCTTTTTATCGTATCGTCCAAACGGGAATTTTAGGACGTCTCGCTGCGCTTCATTGCCAAACATAATCTTAACAATTTCTAAACATGCGGGCAAAATTAGCGATTCTGCGATATCATGCGGCTTTTGCTTCAATGCAATTAGTTCTGCCACTTTATAAGAAGCGATTTGCGCTTTATCCGAAATTGTAACGCTCTTCGAAAGCATGTTGCTTGCACTTCTTGATTTTTCAGCAATCTTTCGAAATAATCTTTACCTTTCGAGTTAGACAAGAATGTTTTGTTGAAAGGTGTCGCTGTAACTTAGCTGGGACCATTGCACTGTTAGCCAATTTTTCACCACATACAATACATCTCGGAATAGGAACATCTTGACTACCGCTCCATGTAAAACCAAACTTCAGATATTCTTCCGAATAATGCCGAACTGATTCGGATATCTTTTACGTTTATTTTCGGCATTTTGTTGCCTTGCATATCTCCTTCAATTGAAGAAGACCTGCTTGTACTCGCCCCAACATTAACCTCACTTTCAGTCTTTCTTTTCAAAATTTGTCCATATTTCAGATTTAAAAGTCTTGTATAAATGCTAAAATAAGCAACTAAAAAGATAAGAATACTGTTAAAACTACACAACTTGCATTTCATCTTACCAATTTCCAACAATATAAAATATGTATACAATAAAAACACACTCACGAAAACTAGATATTTATATTAAATTATGGCTGAACCGCAGATCGAAATTGCGCTTTTGTTATTTACGTACGAAGAAAGAGAAACAGCACGAAATCAACACTACGTAGCGCTCCCTGCGTTATCGAGTACACTAGAAATTTAGTGGTATTCCCGAGTAACTCCAAACGACGTAACTGCGTCGTTCGATAATTACACTGTTAATATTATTGACTGTTCATGAAAATTTAGAATAATATTGAATATTTTTGCTAAATTTCAAATAATTAACAAAACTATGCAGTATTTATTTTATAGTAATAAAAAATTTACTGTTTCTTATTATATTATATTCAAAATTTTCTGAACACCGGGACAGCTTCATGGAACACCAGTGTTCCGGAACGGCGGTTGAGAACCACAGATTAGATGGTTAAAACTGACTCATCCTATGTATATATTTGTAACATTTGTTTATTTCATTAATTTAGTAGGCATACAAGAGAATTCCCTAGATGGGACAGATCTAGGGAATTCTCTTGTATGCCTACTAAATTAATGAAATAAACAAATGTTACAAATATATACATAGGATGAGTCAGTTTTTAACCATCTAATTGTTAATGAAGATTGGTCTTGTATAACAATGCAAAATCAATGTCATCCTGTTTCCAAACTGTGGTGGATATACCTACTGAAAGTTCTCAAAGTCAATTTCTAATAGATCAAGTAATAAGCCAAAATCTGTTAAATTCCATTCCTAATATGCCAAGTCTGCATGTATATTTAGTTTTAATATCGGCAAGTAAATGTTAATTTAAAATAAGCATCAAATTTTCAGGAATTATTCTGCGTACTTTTCTGCATTGCCACCAGTGTAGGAAATTTTCCACACAAATTCAATTTTCTGCATCTGTTTCTATGAAAACAAATGCCAAACAAATAATTTCCAATGGTGGTTGTATAAAAATGGCATCTTTATTTCACACCGATCTATCGCAGTTTTAATTTTTGATTAGTAATTAACAGTTAGTTGCAGAAAATATGTTTATAAATTTCTAGTCTCAATATTGATTTATTCTGGAAAATTTTCCAGGTACATTCAATCAGTATAGTTACTACCTGTACGTTTGTTGTCATTTGTTTTGTGATTTTCTTAATCTTCTTTGGGAAATATTATTTTGACAACAATCCGAGGTCATGAATTGAAACATAAATAAAGACGATTTTAACAACTATGATTGGTTTTGAAATATTTTGACAACGATCCTAGGTCATGGATCAAAATGTAAATACAGACGATTTTAACAACTATGATTGGTTTCGATCCATGAACCAGGATCGTTGTAAAAATATTATTTTGACAACCATCCTAGCTCATGGATCGAAACGTAAATAAAGATGATTTTAACAACTGGAAGTGGTTTAATTACGAAAGAATATTAAGAAAAATAGAGTATAGTTACTGTCACAACACACATTTATCGTATTTTTAGATCATTACCAAACTGGTTAAATTTGAAAGGCCAGCAAGAATTTCAAGCTCGCAATGAACGCAGAAAAACGGTTAGAAGAGATAATCCCTCTGAAGAAGAAAGTCCAGAAGATGTGCAGCAGAGAAATAGAAAAGAAGCGGAAATATTAGCAAGTAATTTAGGGGAAGGTGGTGTTGGTGCTTCCGAAATATTATCTGATATGAGTTTGCTTAAGGAATTAGCTCAGCTTCAAGAAAGTATGGTAGGTCAACCTATATGAATGCGACTGTAAAGTAACAGGACGTATTTTTAGGAATGGTTTTCAGTAAGAATGCTTCAACTTGCTAGTGAATTTAGGCAGGATCCTTCGTTAGTGCTACCAACAACAAGTACATCAAGGATAGAAACACCACTTCCAGTTTCTCCTTCAACGTTGCAGCAATTAACAAGCCTTGCTCAAGATTTTGATGAACTTGCCAATACGTGCCTATTACTTTTACATTTAGAGGTAGGTAAATTAATAGTGTATGGTGAAAGTGTAAAAAAATTATTAATTTTAAACAAGTGTGGAGTTTAGACAAGTTGCCATTTTCTCTAAAAAGGGTGGGTTTATCGCTGCTAATATATAGTAATAAACTTACATTAAACCTAGTATATTCAAGTTAAATGCCATTCCAGTTATTAATTCACAAGCTCATACAGAACTAAAGGTACTGATATTATTGTAATGCTATACTTTAGCAGAAATATGACAATTTCAGGACAATAAACATGTTAAATATTCATAATTATGTATGTTGAATGTTGAAGTCTTTAAAGTTCAAAGAAAACAGCTAAGATTTGAAGATCTGTGTAATATATAGAAATACATCTGATAATATTCAGTAATAAACACCAAGCTATATTGTAGTAAATGACCACATCGCTGTAACTTCACAACACATTGTTACGGTATTCCATGCGGACAAGAAAGAAAAGTAAAATAAGCAATGAAAATAGCCCGCACCGAATACTGCAACAAAAAGGAATCCAAAGAATGTCATACTAGCTAAAGAGCCGCAGAGTAGGGTGGGTCACAAAAAAAGAAAAAGAAAACCCCAAAAAAGGATTTTATTTACACATCTCTAACTAATAAAAAAAAAACAAGTTACAGAAAAAACAAAACCAACGTGCAAAGAAAACAATATTTATCCAACATATCCCGGAGGATTTATTTAGTACAAAAATCTCCCCAAAACTAATTAATATACATGTTAATTACCTCAAATTAATTTTTAACCTCAATTCTAATATTTATATAAAACAACATTAAACAATAGAATATAGTCGACGGTTTTCAGTTCAACAGAATTTTAAATATTTGACATTCTCTTATATTAAAAATAGTTATAAAAATATATACACTTACATAACGTCCATAAGCACTTCTTAAAAGTAACTCTTGATAATTAAATAGTAGTCAACAGCAATAAAAGGAAAAAAGAATTATCTACTGTCCGAGATGCATTTCCCAGCAGCTGTAAAAAATTATTAGGTACTAACGTCATACCTAAACAATAGTTAACTCTAAACTTTTTATAGAAAATTTTATGGAGTCAGTGCTGGTCTTATTTAATAATTCATACTCAATCAATAACAGCTGTCACTTTCAGAACTAATACTTGGTCGTTATTTTACATAAAAGTACATATTTTTACCATAGCAGGTAAAACTGCATATTTTCTCATGTATGTCGCCAAATGTTCATATTTGACGATGAAATTACGATAATGAATGCCACCTAGAGATTCAGATTCTCGATATTCAACGTATCATTTAAGATAACCGCATTTCCAAAAATGCATAGTATCTACAGATGTATTTATTGGTTGTATAGTGGTTTTGTAAAAATCGTGAATAGATTTTTCACTGTTCTGATTGGTTGTTTATGACCATATTGGTGTTCGAATAAATTAAAAAATTAATATGTTATGTAGAAGAACCTTTTATTATTCAATTACATTTTAATAAGAAACGCCACATTAATAATTTGTATTTTTTCATATTACTTTAGTACCGAGAACCAGTTTGTTAGAGACATTTGTCGGTCAAAATACAAAATAAATAATATCGCTGTGTGAACCTATCAGACCAATACCAAGTTTTTATTTAAACTTTATGCTTATTTACGGGAAGAGCATTAGCCGAATCTGTTTGTTAGACGTAAATTGTTTGTTATAAGAAAGGAATTGATGAATCATATTTAACGCTCTCCTCCGAGTACATTGCATTGGTTTGTTTTATTTGCGGTGGAGTTGTCAGTTCGTTTTCATATGCACGGTGCAAGTTTGTGTTTCTAATAATAATTATAATGTGCTAAAATTTATTCATTTGATTCCTGAACAGTGCTTAAAAGTAATCGTAATAAACAGGACTGCATTTATTATGGGGGCCTTGTAAATTTAATATAACGTGGTTGAACGAAAAGGATTCAGATATAAATTTTATTAAGATTTGGGGAAAGTGCTTGCATGATAAACAAAGTATATATTGCTGCCCGTGTGAAAAAAAAGTTTCTGTTACTAGAGGAAAATCTGCCATTAATCAGCATGTTCAAGGAGCAGCACATAAGGAAAAATTTAAGATTAGTTTGGAGATTCACAACTTCGTTTTCATGAAGTAAATAATACATTGTCCGTTTTTGCATCCAGAAAAGAAGCTACCAAGGCAGAGTTATTGTGGACTTTAAGAATTATTAATAAAAAACAATCGTTTGCATCTGTAGATGGAGTAAAGGAATTTTTATGTATAATGTTTCCAAACTGTGAATGATTGCCATATTTTTCATTATCTCCGAGTAAGTTGGCATATTATGTTAATTTTGCATTATCAACATATTTTCAAAATCAGTTAACAACAGATGTTAAAGGTGTCTACTTAATTCGCTATGTAGTCTACTAAATTATCAATTAGGTTATTTTACACTAAGTTACAATAAAACTACAAATAAAGCATCATAAAAAGAGCTTCAGATTAAATTGTGTATTGATCTCAAGAAAAAATAAAACTTGTTCCAGACACTTAAGAACATTTTTTGTTCACCATATGAAGACTGAAGATATCATCAACTACGTATATTCTGCACTAAGTGAGTGCAAGTTAAATATAAACTACTTATTAATCCTTGGAAGTGACAGACCTAAGGTTAATCGGAAAGTATTTCGATTGGTAAATAGTAAACTAATCAGTAAGAGAAATTTGGGTTTATTTAATATCGGCACCTGTACTCTACACATAATAAATAATTAATTTTTAAAGGGACTTAACGAATTTGGTGGTAATGTTGTGAACCTGATAGTGGCATTAAATTGGTTTTTTTTTAAAGACAAACCTTCAAGGATATATGATTATGAACAATGCCAAATCAAAACTAAAGTGCAGAAAAATAAATTTAGAAAACATGTTCATCTAGGTGGTCAACATTAGGTCCAGCTTGTGACAGATTAATCGAAGAGTGGGCAGCCGGTTCTGAATATATTTCAAATATGTTCCCAATGACTGCAAACTGTGGCCGCTACAAATACATATAATACTATAAAACATACTAAATAAACCAACAGTAAAACATGAAGTTCTGTTTGTGCTGCATAGCTCAAAACTCTTTATTAAGTTTAATACTTTTTTCAAAGTAATATTCCCTTAACTCATTTAATGTATGATGAAATTAAGCAATTGTTACGTTACCTAACGGTTCGATTTTGCAAATTTAATATTATTAAACTGGTAAAGGAAGACAAATCCCTCAAATGTGTTTAATGTAAATAATTTAATACCATTGGATCAGTATGAACAAATATTGGGTTCGGCGTTATGTAACGAATTAACCTCTTCAAAAATCAAAGAAAATGACAAAATACAAATCTTTACTCATAAGGTACGGAAACATTATATCTATGCTTGTACGTACAATATGAGTAAAACTCGCTTATTTGAAAATGACATTTTAAAAAACTTATATGCATAAAGCCAGAACTAATTAAGGAAACTCCTAGTTATTTAATAACTGAAATGCTCAGAATATCCCTCAATTCTCAAACTTTAGAGAATTAGAAGATGAATGGAGATTACTTCAATTAGAATTTATTAAAGGTGAAGATAGCATTAGAGTTGATCGTTTTTGCAACCAAATTTTCGCGTGTCTCCAATGGAATGCCAAAGTATAAAAATTTAACCCCTGTTGTAAATGCCATTCTTACACTTTCACTTGGAAATGCGGATGTGTAACATGGATTTTTCCCTCTCCACAAGAATATTAACGAATATTCGAAACTCATTGCAAGAAAAACTTTAAATTCTATTTTAGTTGTAGAAGATGCTGTAAAAAACATGTATAATAATAAACCAGAAAACTTGGAGATTACGCCAGAACTTTATTTATTAGCAAAAACTGTGCATGCTTCCTATGAATTGTATTTGGAAGAGAAAAAGAGGAAAAAAGATCGCGAGGTCAAGGTGTTGTTAGAAAATGAAAAAATAAGAAAGTTTTAGAAATAGAATTGAAGAATAAAGAAAATGAAAAACAAATTGCAAGATCTTGAAAAGGATCTTAAAAGTTTACGAAATAATGATGAAACAAAAAAGAAGGCCACTATAAAACTTCTAAAAGAAGCACAACAAAAGCTTGCAATAGCTTTGAAAAATAATAATATTGTAAAAGTAAATATTGCTGAAAGTTTGATTGAAGCAGTATAGATAATGTTGCAAGAAAGTGATAAAATAAGAAGCAAAGCCAAAAATGTACAAACCACCCTGAATAAACGAAAAACAGATCTACTTAACTATTTTTCAAAAAAACAAAGATGTATAACATTATATCTAAGTATTTGTATTCCTTTTTACTGAAATAAATGAATAGAATGACTCAAAATCTCCCCATGTGTCAATTTAATAAAATAAAATAAAATTATTATGGTACAAAAAGTTTCGCTACATGTTTCAGGCTTATAATTCTTAGCCGATCTTCAGACGCTTGAAAGTACCAAAGGAATATTTTTATATATGAAGTACAAATTAACGATTAGGTTTATAAATCGAACATGAGGATAGTTTTAATTTTAGTGTATATGTTTGCTTAATGTTTTATAATGTCTATTTTTGATTTTACAACCTACCATGAGGTCGAACCTCATAAAAAAGCTTTTTACTGTTTATTATAAATCGTAATAGTTTTCAATTAGCATATGTAGTATATAAAAATAAAGGTTGATAAATTTGATCATAAATTAATTCTCGGGTTCTTAAAACGTACATATTTTTATAATATGTAATTATTATTTACATATTTTCGAATAGACATCTGGCTATGACCGCTGCACTTAGCATATTCTGACGGTTTGAGCGAAGTAAGTTAAATTTTTACACCGGAATATCTCAGGTTGTGCAGTGGGTAACCTAAAAAAAACTTATAAAGATAATCCAGACCCAATTTTCCTTGAAGGAAATCATCAAAATGCTGTAGAGAAGAAACAACAAGCTGTACAACATGGCATGACGTTCCTGTTTTTTTTTAGGTTGTTAAAGCGTGGTTTTGAAGGTACTGATAATTCACGCTTGAGGCAAGCAACTTTTTGTAGTTAACATCTGCTGGATCACTTTACATTAGTAGTAACTAAATGTGTTTATCTTCAACCAAAATGTATTAGGTCCTACTTCTAAGTATTAGAATTGCCATCTTATTAAAGGAGATTGCATATTTCTAATTTTACACAAACAAAACCAAAACTGTTTTTTAAAAAGGAATTCATGAGATATAGCCATCGTACAACCAACTTATGGTTTCAGTCTCACAAGCAAACAACTCTCGATAAAAGAAAACCTGATTAACGTCTGTCTATAGAACCAGCCGTAGCGCTTCAAAACAACACATGTCTAAAGTACGCCACAAGGAATATACTTCAAATTCAAGGAGATATTCAGTCCCATAGGCTAAATTGCCTAACTTTCAGGAATAAAATTATAGAAAATGCAGCATACCAATTAATAATTTATATTAGATACAGAATAACGATAAGCTAGCCAGAAATGACCTTGTATAAAATACGTACATAAATTCATTGTAAAACTTCCTAAAACAAATGGTACGATAATCGAATACCACTTTTTATGCTATGTCAAACTAGAGTCGATTGAAATATTTTTAAATCGTAACTGCATATCTTAATAAAATCTTATAGGGTAATGAATAAGCAATCGTTTAAATTGAGAAAGCAGTTGAAATTGTCAATGGATACTCAAATAACCGCGAAAAGAGTAAGACATACAAATTTTTCCCATGAAGAATGAAAATAACCACGTGCAGGAACTGCATTTAACAACATTTTTAATTATTTCCTATTATATGGAAACGTTGATTCTTATATGATAATAGAGTATGATTTACAAAATAAAGTTCACCAATGTGTCCATTTTAAGTTCACAAATTTGGGTTGGCGTCAATCATACATTCGCCCCTGTGAATGCTACATTCCCAACTTCCTACATACCTAGAGTCTACCTTCCTTCAGGTGTAACTCTCATTTCTATCTATTAATAACGAACCATAACCAACAGATGCTGCTATTAAACATTTATAAATTTTATTATTTATATTCAAGCATAATTGTCAATTTTAGATATTAATTAATCTACCATTATACCTTAAAATATTTATTACTTAAATTAATTTATGCAATTAATTATTGCAAATTGCAGAATGAGATGAAGTTGTACATCAATTAACATGAAAGAATTATGTTTCTGTACACTATAGTGTAATTAGAGTGTAATATTAATTATAGAAAGTAGAATGGTACAATGCATAGTAACTATGAAATTCCAAGACTTAATAAACTAAGCAAGAGGTGCAGAAACAAACTTGAAAGGAAAGCGGCCCAGATTGTCAATATATTAACTGATGTTTCTGATATAATAATTAACGTAAGTTCCGTATGGAATTGTTTCATTTTAGATCTGAAGTCCAATTTAATATAACTATGGATACGATATTACAGCATGCTGTACACTGTACTTTTTAAGACAAATTCTTTCATTAAATTCAGTATTATTCAAAGTAACAGTTGTTGAACAAAAATCGAACGTCGAATGTTATATTTGATGTAGGCAGCTAAATCAGAAAATTGCTTCTGTCTAATTAGAGTATTACTGTTTGCAAATGTTTGGCAGCCATATACCAAAAAGCTGCTTCATTTCAATCCCCCTTTAAAAAATATTTACAAAAATGGAATTATTCTTTCAAAAATAAAATTTTTATAACGTCACTGTGAGCATCTAAATTATGGATCAAATTAATTTTTTAGAAACGGTCGAATTTTTATAAAAATTCTGAAGCAGGTTGATTTTTATTTTTAAGTACCTATGGTTCAATGCACATTTGAATGAGATTTTATCGTTGGTGTTATTGACTTGTTGATTTTATCATAGATTTTTTTTAATGCGAACAATTGTCATATATCGACGGCTTAATCCGCAAACAAGCCAACTCCACTTTTAACCTAAAATGAGATTTTTATTGCATCAAATGCCTTGTTCTATGCTCATATTTGAGCAAACGAGCTCCCTCCCAAACCGTTGTAAAGTAGTGTAAAAATGCCGCACAAAAACAAGCCAACTCCGTACATAGACTATGCAATTTGGAATTAGCGCCAACTCCAGCTTAGTTGGCCATTTTCTATTGAATGTTTATTTATTTATTTATCAGCTTATGGTATCTACAGAGAAACTCCAAATGATACAAATTGTTATTAAAAAATTAATTCAATATGGGTGAAACTACATTGATTCCTTAATTATTGATTTGAACTTATTCAAATTTTGAACATTAAATAAATCAATATTTAGAAAACTTGTATTATAATTCCTACACAGCCTGTTAATGCAATCCATTAAACCATAATTAGTTTTATGAGGAGCTTCAACAAATAAAGCTTTCTGTCTAGTAAATTTAGATGGGACTCGTAGTCCAATGTAATTTAGAAGTTCCTCACAATCAATGTTATTATTCATAATCTTATATAATAAATAAACCATACTGTTATTGCGTCTTTGATTTAAACTGGGCATGCCCACTAATTGACGCCTTACACTATGGTCTAAGTGATCATACCTATAATCTAGTTTATACAACAGATAATTTACAAATTTATCCTGAACCCTTTCTAGTCTATTAATATGAGACTTGTACATAGGTACCCAAATAATGTTGTTATATTCTAAAATACTTCAAACTAATGCACTGTATAATCTCTTTAGGATAGGAATATGATTTATATCCTTTGTATTCCTTTTTAAAAAAACCTAATAATCTGGATGCCTTAATAACAGTATAGTCCACGTGAGTAACGAAAGACAGATGTCTATCGAAAAAACACCTAAATCGCTAAAGTGGGCCACACACTCTAATGGTTCTCGATTTATGAAATAAGTATGTGTAAGAGGATGTTTACGCCTATAGAAGCTCATAGCTTTACATTTCGAAACATTAAGACCAAGCTGATTTCTCATACAATAAGCTACTAAATTATCTAAATCCTGTTGAATGCATAGACAATCTTCAAAAGAGTTTACACAAGCATAAAACTTGAGGTCATCAGCATACAACAAACATTGTGTTAATTTGAATTCATCAACAATGTCATTAATGAAAAGATTAAATAAGACCGGACCTAGATGAGATCCCTGAGGAACCCCAGATGACGCATGTACATCTTTTGAACGTTGATTATTTATGTACACATATTGTTTTCTATTTGTCAAATATGATGATATCCAGCTCAAATAAACACCTTGGACTCCAAATGATAATAGTTTTTCCAATAATAAGTCATGATCAACCTTGTCAAATGCTTTTGACATGTTGGTGTAGATTACATCTACTTGATTACCAGCTTCAACTGCATTTACCAAAAATTTCTGAAAAACCATTAAATTCGTTGTAGTAGATCTTCCTGTATAAAAACCATGTTGTTGCTTAGCAATTAAATATTTAAAAGTACGGAAGAGTTCGTCTGCGATAATTGCTTCAAATACCTTGGCTATCACTGACATCAAAGCAATACCCCTGTAATTAGAAATTTCACACTTGTCACCACTTTTAAATATAGGATACAAGAGAGATCTCTTGCATATATCCGGGAAAATACCAGCATCAAAGGATTTTTGGAACACAGCACGAAGCGGTTCTGCCAACACTGTATCGCAATTTTTAAGAAAAACTGGAGGAACACCATCTGGACCAGCACCTTTGTTGATGTCTAGCAGATGCAACTTCTGAGATATCTCATCGCCAGAAAACTTATGGTGACACAATATTTTCATGATGAAATATTCAAATTATTAGAGCTACTACTAGGATTCTGAAAAGATGAATAGCAGGAACTGAAATGATCGGCAAAACTATCAGCAATGGCTTGAGGTGAATTAATAATTTTACCTTCGAATTTCATAGTTTGTGGAAATCCATTTTCCTTCTTTGATGTATTAATATATGACCAAAAACTTTTGGTAGTCCTACTAATTGTACTTTCAATATTGGCAATGAAAGTAGTATAACAAGAATGTATTGTGTTTTTAGTTCTTAGGCGAATTTCAGCATAACGATTGTAGTCTGTGTTTAACCCTGATTTTTTAAATTTACTGTGCAACATGTTCTTATAACGAATGAGTTTGGTAAGCTCTTTAGAGTACCATTTTGGAAATTTATTCTGAGTTACATATTTAATTGGTACATATAAATCAATTGCACTAAAGATTGTAGTGTAAAACCTCTCGATAGTTTCATTGATGTCAAGATTGCCGTATATAAAGGTCCAGTCAACCTGTTCCAAATATCTCACAATATCACGATATGATGCCTTCCTGAATAGATATAACTTTGATATTTCATTGTGTCTAGTTACACCTTGATTTAAGCTGATTTGAAGTTCAAGAGGTGGATGATAAGCATCTTCTACAACCAGTGGATTAGTGGATATAAACAACTTAATGACATTACAATCTGTAAAAATCAAGTCTAATCGTCTGCCTTTATTGTTGTTAATGGTGTTAACTTGTTCAAGCTCAGCAAGCTGCATCCCTGTAACCAGTATTTCAGATGCTACTGATGTGAGACGAGCAGGAAGTAAACATCCATCTATCATTGACCATTCTAGCTCAGGTATATTAAAATCGCCACATATGACAAATTTGGATGTCAAATAAGTACTTCTCATAATCTCTACTTTATTGATAAAGGATTGATATAAGTCACTATGAGATTTGGGTGGAAAATACACAACTCCAACAATTAAGGAAATATTGTCTAGCATAATTCGTACCCACACTTCTTCGTACAGAACTACCACTGCATCAGCCGATAGTTTAAGACAACTAATACTAGACTTTGTAGCAATCAAAACACCACCACCACGTTGGCACTGTAAAGCTTGGTAATTACGGTCCATGCGATAAATATTGTAGTCATTAGGAAATACTTCACTATTAGATATTCCACTAGATAACCAGGTTTCACTAAAAATAATACAGTCGTAATCAGCCGAAATAATTTCAAATAATGTAGATCTAGTTTTAGTACGCAGCCCCCTTACATTTTGGTAGTAGATGGATATACCATGCTCCCATGAGGCTGTTTTCTTTACGTCATCATGTGCAAGGTTCACGTTTTACAGTGGCTCTTGAATATTTTGTAATAAAATACAACAAAGAGCAGTTGTTGCAGAGAAACTAAAAGAAGTATTTGTAAGGTAAGTTGGATTTATCGTGTTTACAATGTTTATGTTTATAACAGATAGTCAATTGCCTAAAATTTACATTGCGTTCTAGTCGAGGAGTTAGCTTATTTACATGTTAGGTTATTTTATAAATTGGTTCTGTGGAATGGAGTTGTCTGCTTTACCTTAGAAAGTATTCAGATACGTTTTAACACGTCTTACAATTACTGTATACCTGTACGTATTCATAATTTTTAGGGAACCCTATTGTGATTTAATTAACTTTTGCTCAAGCCATTTGTAATTAATAGAATTATTTGTATAAATTTATCTGTATTTAGTAGATTTTATAATTTACATTATTTTGCAGAATGTTGAGGGCCAAGAAAATTGTTGATTTAGCATTATTATCCCAAAGTTCGCCTAAAAATGTTGATTTAAACGAAATTGCTAATATGCCAATAATATTTATGGATGATCTAGATGAGACAAGCTATGACTGCTCACCGCAAAATAATTATTATGAGACAACCCAAGAAAATATTCTAGAAACACTCAGTACACTAGAACATGCAAAAAGAATAGAAGATTTACAGGATAACTCAACAGTTCAAGTTCATTGTGAAGCAAACGAAAACTCACATCATAATATTCTCGTTGGCCTCGATGATGTTAACTTCGAAATTCTCATCATAATGTTGAACTTTTAAGTAATTCAAAAAGTCCTGATTTTGATCATTGTTTAAGTGATGGTTGCGACAGCGCCAGTAATTATAATGGATTAGTACTGTATGCAGTGCATTCTGATTCAGAAAACTCGTCTATTGCATTAAGGAGCAGTAAAAGGAAAAAGCGATAGAGGTCTCAAGTAGATAATTCTACATGGACTGATATGCAGAATGCTTTTAACAGAGAAAGGGGAAAACAATACTTCGTCAGTAAAAAAACAAGGTGGAAAGTGGAATAATACAGTGCCAAAAGACTCAAGAAAAATGAAACACATTGTAGATGTACAGCAGCAAACAAAAAGGGAAAGGGAAGCGTAATTAAATGTTCAGAAATACCCAACAATGACAGGAAAAGGGTATTTGATGGTTTCTGGTTGATGAGTTGGGGAGAGAAAAAAGTGTGTATTGACAGTGTTGTTAAAATACAGCCAACAATTAGACCAAGAGACAAAAAGAATCGGGCTACTTCAAAAAGATCGCAAACTATGTTATACCATCTAAAAGTAAATGAAAAATTGTACCGTGTGTGTAAAACAATGTTTTTAAACACATTGAATATTGGAAAGACTGCGGTATGGCTCTGGAAAAACGATTCAAAGGAAAATTTTGCAGTAGCGAGAGATTGCAATCAGTCAGTGGAATAGTGTCCAGGAGAAAACGTCGGAAGAATCCTTTTGAGAATCAAATGAAAAGTTTAAACGATTTTTTAGAATCACTACCAAAAATGGAATCTCATTATTGCCGCAAAGTATCATCAAAGCAATATCTTTTACCGGAATGGGCATCGAAAAAAGCTTTATACGATCATCATGTTTCTGTTTGGAGTTCTACAAATAATGTTCCAGCAGTTTCAGTTGCAAAATTTTATAATACCTTTGAAGCAGAAAATATGGGTCTTTTTCACCCAAAAAAAAAGACGAGTGTGCACTTTGCATGTCACATAAACTAGGGTTTGTAAATGACAATGACCAGAGCCTTCATATAGCAAGAAAAGAAGATAATCGTTCTGAAAATGCAACGATAAAAATAGTGAACATGATATTGTTTTAGCAGTTGATGTACAGGCATTACCGTCTGCACCAAAATCTAACATTTCATCACTGTATTATAAATCAAAATTAAACGTTCACAATTTTTGTGCTTTTAACCTCAAAACTAAAGATGGTTACTGCTACCTTTGGAATGAAGCTGAAGGTGGTGTTGCTGCAGAAGAATTTTCGTCTGTTGTGAAACTAATTGTAGAAAAAATTCTTCCTCAGATTGACAAGGACAACCTAAATACCAAAATCATTATTTATAGTGATGGATGTGCCGCACAAAATAGAAATGTTACTATTTCAAATGCATTGCGGAATGTGGCAATCGTGAATAATGTAACTATACAACAAAAATATCTCGAAATTGGGCACACACAAATGGAGGTGGACTCAATGCACGCCTCCATCGAGAAAGTACTTCGAAATAAGACCGTCAATGTGCCAGCAGATATGTAGATATCTGCCTACGTGCTTGTAAAAATCCAACACTTTACTGTGTAGAGTATCTTACACGTTCCTCCTTTAAATCATTTGCAGATGCTAAATTCTTTAAATCAATTCGTCCAGGGAGGAAGGTGGGTGATTTGAAAGTTAATATTATCAGAGCACTGCAATACTCGGCAAAAATGGTAACACTTCTTATAAAATAAATTTTAAAAATGAATGGCAGTTGCTGCCTCAACGTCAAGAACCAATGGAAGCAAAAGAATATCAATTATTACCAAATTTACACCAAACTAGGTTGTCCATAACAAGTAAAAAATATAATGACCTTCAGGATTTAAAAACTACGATTCCTTTGGACTATCATGCGTTCTACGACAATTTACCGCAAATTTGAATTTTGCTCTTTTTAAGTTTAGAATTTTTTATAGTTTTATCTATCTTTGATTTTTGTTTACCTAAATAGCTATATTAAATTTTTGATAACTTGGTGCAACTTCATTATTAAATTTATTCCATTTCCACCAACATGAATCCAAGTCAACTCCATATATTCAATACACATCTTTGTTTGAATAATAAGCCAACTCCATTTATCACAAATATTAAGAAAACTGATGGATATTTAGATTAACAACTGTTTTTAATTAGTTAAGGCCACAAGAAAATTCATTAGAAATAGAATGTGGTTAGTCCATGCAAAAATAAACTGCTTAGACAGTTTAAAGACTGTACTGTAAATTGTGTTCCAATGGAATTAGCTTGTTTGCGGATTAAGCCGTCGATATGCCTTATTTGAGAATTATTTCAATTCTCTATTCAGCTGTATAAACTATCGATAAATTTATTTGTACAGGACAACGAAAAATTAAGCATTTTTAATACAATTAAAGTACTATAAAAGTTTATATTAATAATTTACGCCAACATTACAATTTTTTCGTAAAGGTCGTTTTAAAAATGTAAACTAAGTCGTCCTTCAATCAAACTAAATGTGCAAAATTCCACTGATCGATCTTTTGACAGTAAACAAATTTATGGACATGATAATCATCCCATACATTGCGAATGACCTCTCCTTGCGAAGTATATAATACAATAACTTCGTTTGTTTTAGGTTAGAGTACAATGCTTTCACTACCTGTTAGCTCAAAGTGAATACAATAAAGAAACACACGAACCCGATCCTAAAGTCTTAGAACTAAGTCGGGTATTAGCTAACGTGGATGAAGCCATGACATCAAGTTTACATCCTAGAAAATGCAAGGTATGCTTAATAATTATTGATTGTTTTGTTAATAAAATTCTTTTTTTAGTACATTTTTGAAGGTTTAGGTCATTTAATTGCAAAAATTCTCATTAGTTCTTCACAGTATATGAAAATAATTGATGAAACAGGTATTCAGCGTATGTGTCGAAATGTATTTGCATTACAACAAACGCTAACAAATATAACTATGACAAGAGAAGTTGCATTAGATCATGCACGACATTATTTTGAGTTATTCTTTTTGACACCAGAGGTAAGTTTCCAAAAAAATTTTAGGTAATGCAATTGTTTTATTTAGGAAATTTTAAACGGTGTTGTGGAAAAAGGAGCTGAATTTTCTGAATTAGAATACATGAATGCCTTTCAACTACTTAGTCGTAGTAAGGGTGTCACGAATGTTAATATAATAAATAAATATTATCAGAGGCTATCTGATATATTGGGTGAAGTAGGTGTTATCGTTTGAATAATATGGAAAGATATTAAGTCCTAATAAATTCTAGACAATATTGTAATATTAATACCACTGTTGCTTATAAAAAACAATCTATTGTTACAAATTTTTTTATTTATTACAACTCTTCTTTAAATTTTCATACTGAAGTTTAATTTTTACCAAATCGTAATGTTCTTTTGAATGCTAAGCATCCTATAAACTTACTACGGATATCTGAACATATAGTAAAAATCGCCCCATTTAATTAGTTGCAAGTTATAGCAACACTTTGGACACCTAATGTGTTAATGTCGTAATTAACTTGTAGCAGTGTACTTTCTCAAGAGGAAGTACCAGATCAACTAACCGAATAATTAATGGTTTTCTAACAATTTTGTTGTTTCCCTGAAACAATATTTCCTTGCACTTAGGGTGCTTTTGTAAATTATGAATGATAACTTATACTGTGTAAGAAGACAGTGTCTGTTTGGAATGAATTTAAGGGTAAGGGAGTTCGTGAACAAGAAGAATTACTAAAATATAGAAATTACAAATTTATGCAATATATTAAAATAAACACATTCCTATAATCGCCATAAAAACCAATGAAAAATAATATAATGCTTGTTATATTCACGATACTTTCAGTATAAATTGTGAAATTGAACTTCCCCGACATAGATTAATCATGCATGACCCTGATGTAAAAAGGATTATGCCTACAAATTTGGTTGCATTAGCAACTTTCGCGAGTGAAGTACCCAAATTAATAACAACTTCTGTGGAGATTACCTGGTTTTTACTAACGCTTGTTTCTCAGGGTCAAGTCATAGACTAGTGGGTTCCTGGTGTTTCATCCTGGTGCGGTCCAGATTTAGCACGGCGAAGCACGGGTAGTTTTTAGATATAGAAAGGTACAGGTATAGGAAAGGGAATCGCTTCACCGAACATAACCTTACACATCCATCCTCATCAAAGGTTGATAATAAAGTCCCTTCTTTTAAGAGGCTCAGTTTTCTTGAGTTGTAGCCACCCCACTATTCTTCCATGCTCTCATAGCCAAAACCGCTACACAACTACATTCTTATAGCCTGGGAATGCAACGTTTGTGGTTTGCACACCACAACTCGTAGGTTAATGTCCTGGAATGCATGAGAAACTAATAATCATGGAAGTTACACATAAAAGCTTAAATTAAGGATGAGAAAGGAAATCTTTCCCATACTGGATTAGGCACTTGTCTTTAGGATTTAGTTTAACATCAGCGGGCCAGATTGCAGATAAAGGTAATGTTAGAAAACTATATTTAATGTATGATGAATGATTAATAATTTGTGGTGGTCCAGCTACCCCAGTGGAGAAGTATCTGATTTTAATAGACAAACGTAACGACTGAATGTAGGAATAACTAAACCAAAGGGCGTTGTATGTGAAATACCAATCTTCCACATAGAGAAGGACGTCACTCAGCTTGCAACGACAAACAGTTTGGCACACCTCGATATTGACGAGAACAAGACCTTTTAGGGTAAGTGTTAATATAATGTAGCATTTTAGTTAAAAACCTTGTTATTTATTATTTTTGGAATTTTTTATTGTTTCCTTATTTTCTTTTCACACTTAACTATAGGAACCCACTCTGGACCACTGCAGTTAGCCGACACACCCCTTTTATTGTTACGGGGTGCGAGCCCCTTCAGGGCAAGTTAAAATTCACTCGTAACATTAGAGAAATTACATCTGGAACAAGTTTAAATTAATTCCTCCTCAAATTGCACAGAGGAATATCTCCATACACTCCATTGAATACATTTAATATTAATAATTTTAAAGATTAACACCCTTTTTGCATATAATTAAACATCAGTTTTGGGAGCCTATTAAGCGATAATAAAATATTAAAACTACTTTTTCCTGTTGAAACAAGTAATCTGTCTGCAGCACACTCACTCTTCAAATCATTACTTTCCATCCTTTCAAATTTTTAATAATGATTTGAACAATTTTTAAATTTAACTACATTGTTAAAAGTGGACATTTGAATTTTTATAAATTTAAGGTTTGGACACAATAAGTTTACGAAATCTATTATTTATATTCAATTGCAACCGCTCCCTACGTAGCAGCATTAATAAATGAGTTATTATTTCATAAGGACTCGATACAGTCCAACTGATCGTCTGCTTCCAGCACGCGCTGATGTTGATCCTCGAATATGCACTGCCTCAAATGTTGTTGCTCACTAATAGAAGACCAACAGTTGCATTTAAGAAGCAAATTAATATTAATTAAGCCTTGTATGCATGGGAATCGAAGTGCTCATCCTTCATGAAACACGTGCATTCTATATTAACAATAACGATAAACAATGTATATTCATGAACGGCTAAAACTCGTCTCTCTAGAGAGGGGCCCGCCTGTCCAACTTCTGTTTAAAAATACAAATTGGTTAGAGTTGCACAGTCATAAAAGACAGTCGCATTCCAAAACTCAAATACAATCAAGTTTACAGAAAAGTTACATTATTGTTAACATAACAGACTCTCCCTCCCACTGTCGACCCTATCATGATCCGTACTAGACTCTTAAAATATAATACAAGGGCGGCCTGTTACATACACAAATGAATTTTTGTATCAACTGTATAAACAGAGATGCTGTTGTGTTATGCTTATTAGTTGAATTTACATGCAATCATTTAATACTCGACCATAATTTATAATATCCTTACATGGTAATTTGCAAATGATATGTATTATCAGAACTGACACTGTAATGTATAAAAATTAACCTACAATTAAATTATAAAGAAATGAACTCATTACAGTTCATCTTTCACAGTCGAAATACAATTTTTATTTTCTCTAAATGGAAATTTTTCCCAAAAGCGTCTATTTCCCAGCACCTTAGCAGATTTTATAAATAAAGTTGAAGGAGATTCTATAACCAGGTATTGTATATCATCATCCTTATTTTTAGATACTGGAGGCCATTCTACACTGGGTACTTGTGGTTTGCTGAAAAATATGCGTAAGTAATTAGACAAATTCTAGTCACAAATACCTGTGGCCCATGAATGACACCCACATATCTGTTAATAATTTACACATATTTCTGTCGCCTTGTGTGGATCGTGTATCGACATTTCCTGCTAATACAAATCCAGTATCATCACCATGCGCAGCACCTACAAAGCTTCTGATAAAGTTTTTACAATACATAATAGGAACTAACCATAATTTTCGTTATTGCCCGCTAAAGTTTGAGATTTGCTGTATGTTCCTCTGTATGTAAAATAGTAATAGTAAACTGGTGATTTAATTGCGGCTGCTTGTAAGCGTGCTGCTAGTTCACAATCAACTACAAATAGTCTGTCTGAAACTACCTAGAAGTGCTAATAATAACAACAGTTATGAAAAATTATTATCATACATCCACTAAGGTGCGAAAAGTTTCCTTTGTAACTCTCTCCCCTTTAAAATAGTGGTTTCTGATTTCTTGAAGTAGTTCTTTTTGCTCATCAATGTTAAGAGTATTGTCAAAGTCTAATATATGAGGCATTAGATCGTTCCATTGTTCCTCAATGTCTTTTAAGTGCTGTGGATCCGAAACAAATTCTGAAATAATCAAATACGATGTATCTTTTAGTGTATATATGAATAAAGTATTACGTGCTGCCGGGTATAGTCCTTCAGATTCAGTATGTGAAAATATCCATGGTAGATCTTGTACTTGGCCATTTATTAGTAAAACATATGGATGTTCTGGTAGCATTGGATTAGGCGACCACTTATCAACAACAACTCCAAATGGCGAGAAAGGATTGTATAACCATGGCTAGAACAGACGGATACAATATATAAATTTGAATACATTAATTGCTATATTGTGGCGACGATATATTTTAAATTTTTTAACTTATAGCATGTGCAAATCACAAATGTGAATTGCAATTAGTCATCACAGTTTAAAACACAAATAAGGCATACCAGGGCAACTGGAAATGTGCGGTAAGTAGAACCCATGGGAATAAAACTTGTAATAATATCAAGGGCATCATCTATGGGAGAATTGCATAAACAACACCAACGCACGCAATAAATGTGACAACACTTGGGATTTCTGTCGCTACACAGTTTGCATCATTTCTTTAAGCCAACTGTTTATTCCCATTTCACAATCGAGTACCACATGTTCACTGTTTGCTGTTTGCATTTGTAATAAAAGAATCATAATATCTTTGCTGGTGATAAGCACTTAAACTATATACAATCATATATATTGTTTCTAACTAGAAAACCAAGTTTTTAAAACGATGTTCCACTTACTCCATGCTTGAGAGTAGGCTGGGGTAAGTGGAACCGACAAGAAAGGGGCAAATGGGAACTAGGTTCCACTTACCCCAACTATTTGTTTTGCGTAGTGTTTACTTATTTATTTCAGTAAATACATATAAACAAGTAATTGAAAACTTACCTAATAATTTTTTTTCTTTTCATAACAGTGCAAATGGTTTGCAATTACATCAAGAAAAAAGCACCTTCAGCTTATACTAAAGAACTGTTAAATGAAGCAGTAGAATAAGAAATAAACAGATGATGTTGTACAGAGCGTCTAAACATAATGAAATACCAAAAGCAATCGTGCTCAAAAGGGTTAAAAGGTTGAGAGGTGCAAAAGGCCTCCAGCAATACGTCTGGAAGCTGAAACCAAAATTGCAGCCCACATCAAATCTATGGAAAAATGGGATATTGGCCTATCCAAAAAAGAAATTATTTTATCCATGTAAGAAGAGTATATAAAAGAGAATGACTTGAAGACTTCATTCAAGAATTCAATTCCAGGACATGATTACTTCATCAATTTCAAACGTCGCCATCGCTTTTCTCACAAAAAGCCTCAAGCTGAGATTGCTTGAAAAAGAAGTGTTAACCCATTCATTATTGCTGAATATTTCCATATTATGTTACGCTTTATTTTAAAGCTAAAGTTTAGGTTCATTAATTCAGAGTTAGGGACTTTTTTTTAATTCAGACAAATCCCCATTGAATACTGCAATTTTGTTGATGCTGTGAAACCCCGGGATGTTGAAGTCAGTTGCTTATCTTTGCAATCATAAGCGCTGATGCAGGGTTCTGTTGTGAGAAGAACTTTATCTTTCCACGAACGCGGGGAGAAGTATGTTAATCTCGGTTGGAAGGGACAGACATTTAAGGTGAGGACCGCCACTTAGCTCGTCAGATTTATCGTACCGATTTCCGAGAAAGAATGATTATCGTACCGTTTATTGAGTAGTGTTGATGTGAGTGCGTTTCCTTCCAATCTTTTTAACCTATCCTTATCGTCTCGTCAGCGAAGCCCTGCCAGTAGGCGCAGGTGCCGCTATCCACAAACGCTGCAGGACAATAGCAGAAAAGACCGCCACACTGAGGTCATCGACGCCCAGTAAATATCAGGTAAATGTTTTAAAACATTATTATAATTATAATCGTCGAAGGAATTACTTTAGATATGCCATCTAAACGCATCTATAATATAGACGAGACAAGTATCTGCATCAATTCTAGTCGAGTAGTAGTCATTGGTAAGACAGCCATCTCTTGCAACCGATGGATTTATCAGTGTTTAAACCTTTAAAGCTGCAATATGATAAGGTCATAATTTAGTGGCAAAGAAAATAATTTCTCAAGTACGGGAAGAACTAAAGTCTGAAACGATCAAGAACAGGTTTCCTAAGGCAGTGATTTATCCATGTGATACCATCCTTCCAAATGAAATATTTGAAGCTGCGGCACTAAAGAGATTTCAAGTTCCTCTCGCTGAAAGTTCATCCTTGCCTAGCCCATCTCTTCCATCAGTTGACAACACCATTTCAGATTGTGGATGTTCAAATGGCACTGCACACGATTCAGACATTTTAGATACAACCACAACTATCCATGCATTCACGGTAACAATACGGACAATGCTCTTAAGGAAGTAGGAATATCTATTACAGGTGAACAATTTTTTGAAACAATCCTACTTAAGCATGTTAACCAAACTCCATCAGCCGGTCGACAGAAACGGAGAAAAATATGTCCAGGCACTGCTGTCGTAATATCTTCAAATGTCATCCAGAAATTGAAAGATAAGAAAAACAAGACAAAGAGGTATTAGTAAAAAACGAAAGTAAAGCACATAGGTAAAGAAAGATTTGCCTCACGACTCTTCAGACACCAGCAAAGACGAGCCGCATGGTTTCCCAGAAGAGCAGTTAGATTCTGACGATAATTTCGAATGGAAATACCCCTCACCTCCTTCCATTGAGGATCAAATTCATCGAGAGGTCCAATCAAACGATTTCGTCCTGATGAAATCCTCAATTATAGGAGGCAATGGTAATGTTTAGTACGTGGCCAAAGTCTTAAATTGCTTTCATCAAGAGGTTGAAGTGAGCTATCTTCGAAAGAGCCTAAAATCTGAAAACAAATTCTACTTTCCCAAAGTCTTAAATATTTTAGTAGCTTCCAGAAGCCAAATTGAATTTATTTTGCCAGAGCCAACTGGCTTAAATGTACAGACAAAGAGGCAGAAGGTTCTGATTTCATTTTCTATTTCTGTAGATTTGTCCAATGTTCACTAAAAACTTAATTTTTTAAACAGTTAAATTGTATTACATTTTAAAATCCCTCCTTTCATTTACACTTATCCCGTTGCTATTTATGGACGGTTTTATGAGTAATTCAGACCTTGGTCCCACTTGCCTCATGTTGTGAAATTTTTCTTTGCATATTAAAACTTATTTACTTCTATAACTTATACAAGGTCTCACCCACCATCTGCTGCAGTCATTACCAGCAGACTTCAAAAATGATATTTATAGAGTATAATGAACTTTATCTTTTGGGTTCCACTTACCCCGGTGTAATTTACATTTACAAAGTATATAATTTAAAACAAATCAACAATCAACAGAAGATAGACAAAGAAAACATCATAAATCTTCTCACAGGCAATCTAAAAGATCCAGCACAAACCTTTTTAAATCTATTTTAAATTGATTAACGAGCAAATCCTTTATGCTAGCATGAAGTCTGTTGTAAAAGATACAACTGAAATATTTGGGACCATTTCTGCTTTTACTCAGTCTATGGTAAGATACAACTATTTATCCTTAGAGTGGGTGTCAAATTGATGAATATCGCAATGGTGCTGATATTGCAAAATTTGTTTTTTAACAAAAAGTAAGCATTGTAAAATAAATGGGCCGGACAAAGTTAAAATTTTAAATTTTATGAAACAGTTACGGCAGTTATCAAGGTACACAATATTATATATAATACGAACAACTCTATGTTGAAGCTTGAATACCCGTGAAGCGGCACTACAGTGACTCCAAACAATTATCGCATACGAAATATGACAGTGGAGCATGCCATGATAAGAAGACAGTAAAAACATCAAGTGAAACTGATCTGTCTAAAGAATCTACGAAGTAAATAGTTCGGCAAAGTTTTTTTGCAAAGCAAATCACAGCCAGTGTCCCTTAATTTACTATTCAAAGTGACATCAAAAAAACTAACAGATTGCTCCACATTAAGCAAGTCATTTTTCAACGAAAAAATCATTTATTT
This sequence comes from Platerodrilus igneus, assembly GCA_036346225.1. Classification (NCBI taxonomy): domain Eukaryota; kingdom Metazoa; phylum Arthropoda; class Insecta; order Coleoptera; family Lycidae; genus Platerodrilus; species Platerodrilus igneus. The sequence continues at coordinate 12,462,836 of JARFIW010000170.1, read as the reverse complement.
CGTTTTATCCCTATTGAGGGCTAACTTGTTACCATTAGATAATTATTCATTGAGACATCTCTCGCTATTAGGTACCAGTTGTACAATATCCTCATGCTGATTATAGTGGGTGGTATCGTCAGCATATAGAATGACATTACAATTGCCTTTTAAAGAAGATGGTAAGTCATTAATGAAGCATAAGAAAAGAAGTGGACTGAAAATGGAGCCTTGAGGAACTCCAGAAAAAACTTCGTCTGTTAAACAGTTCATTCTGGTAATGGACACATTGGGACCTACTCGTTAAATATTATGCAGTTAGTTTAGAATTATTGTAATAAAAATTTCAGCATTTCAGTTTTGCAACTAGAAGACCAAGATCAATACGATCAAAAACCTTAAGTCAACTCACAAGATTTAACGGTAAGATAGTTACCAACCTCATAGACAGAGATTTTATTTACAAATTTGATTAAGGCATCACTAGTACATAAATTTTTGCAAAAACTGAATTACTTGGCACATAACAAACTATCAAGATAAGAAATAATTTGAGTATTTAAAATACATTCAAAAATTTTCAAAAAGTAGGAATTAGAGAAATTGGACGATAGTTCTTAATGTCATTAGGTAAATCCTTTTTATGCATTGGGATGACTTTTGCTTGTTAAGGAGCATTGTGAAATACAGCTTCCTTTATATAAATAAGTATAATGTTATTGATTAGTTTTACAAGTAATATGTTAGTGTTAAACGAATCCTTCGATCTAAAATTCCTCGTATACAAAATGTGCTCGTGGATACAGTTGAAAAAACTTCTTCAAAATGGAATGAGAGTACCATACCAGAGCAGTAATGTGTATTAATAGATGAGATACCGCTATTAGCATTTGAGAGACTAGATAAGATTTCAGTGACTGAATCTATAAAAAAATTGTTGAAGTCGATAGTTGAAGATTTTGGCATCAGTATCTTTGGCGATGTGATATAACTTTTTGAAGTCGCTGATCAAATCACATTTACGTTTATTATTATTGAAAGTATGATGTTAAGAATATTTTAATTTTCTAACAATCAGTTTAACATCTGCACCAGGAAAAGCGGTGCAGAGTCCAACAAAAAATTTGTAATTATTACGCATATTCCTTAGGTCATCCGTAAATCAATTGACCACTTTTTTGGAAGTATTTTTATTACTCTATAATGTTTGATTGGGAAGCAGATATCAATTATGCAGAAGCAATTATAGAAATGAAGCTAGTAAACTTGTAATTAGTATTCATACTAAAATCGTCAATAAAATTGCAATCAATTAGTTGGAGATGATTAAAAATTTTTACTTTGCCTAAAGTGTATAAGGTCGGCAAGATTTAGGAATTCTAATTGCTTCAGAATTATTATTAAGGTTTAATTGAGTGGGCTGTCCGTAATATCAGACAAGCCAGTCTTCACCACTATACAAGAAAGAAATGGAATGTTGGCGAAAATGGTATCCAAACAATGTTAAAAGCAAGTGGCTGTTTTATTAGCACTGTACAAACCACAGGAATAAAAAAAATTGTGTTCAATTTTTTTTCGCATTAGATTCAAAATGAATGTTAAAATCACCACAAATCCCCAAAAAGAAGTGGAAAGGCATACCTAAATTCTTAAATACTGTTACCATTTTTTTTATGGTGTAATGAAATTTCCGTACAATATAATAAAGTCGTATTAAGGCAAGTTAAAAAAATGAAAAAGTTCGCTAAAAATTTATTTGTAAATCAACATAAGTTTTTGAATTCTTAATAAATCTTTGGTCCCATATGGAAAACAACAAACGATCTGTTATTTCCTAATTTGATTAAATTGCAAGGCTAAGCTCCAAGTTTGATACCAATAATAATATGGAACATAATTAAGATGTTTTGAAACCTTGCTTAGAAAGTTTTAAATAGGATTCTAATAATTAAAAGTCCGTATAAATAATTTGTTGTTCACAATATATCTCAAGGTTTATCAACTTGCTTCGCAAACACAGGGCGTGGTCACTAAGTATTTGTTCTGATAAGAATTCCCGATTGAATTGTGTTTATAAGTTATTTTCTTAGTCCGTCCACTTTCACGTAATCTTCAAGCCAAGCAAGATGGGAGTCGGTCGTTGATGGTGAGAATTAGTGGTGAAAAATTAAGTGCCTTAATTTATATTCGTTTCAGCACAAACACCCACAGGTCAAGAAACACCCACTGGTCAAAAAACACCCTCGAGTCTACAAATACCCTCATATCAATGAAAACATCCTCGGGCCATCAATAAGTTCCAAGAGTCAGTCTGAGATCCATGGAATTTTATTCCTGCATGTAAACAGCAGGGCAAAAGCTGAAACCGGATCATAACCAACGGAAGGGTAGTATCTGGCGACCAGTGGTTAAGAGTAAGTCTTTGTTTTTGTCGAAAACTTAACCAGATTTATTTAACAACTCTTTCTCCACGTATAATCAAACTACCCGCCGTGAAAATCCTCATTGTTTCAGTTCATAAGATGTTTAATATTTTAAATTGATTAATTTTGCATACTATACAGCCTGTTTCAAATTAACTCAGCACCATTGCTAATTTTTTTATTTTTGGAGCTATGAGGTTGGTTAAATGAACAAAGAAACTTAGTTTTTACAGCTGATTACCGTGGACAGTGCAAAAAATAAATGAACATCGCTGTTTCGATATATGATCAAAACACTTTTTAAATGGAACCCCTGTTTATTTTTAATTTAAATAAAAGCGAAATAAATTCTTAACAAAAAGTCTTATACACTCATATCAAAATCCTTAAGATAAAGTAAATGTTAACAAATTTGTAATTTAATTAAGGTAGTGATGACTTTTAAATAAACCATTTATTTAACACAATAAAATTACATAAAATGTTCAAAAATTTCTCCATTTTCTTAAGTGCACATTAAGGCCCGCGTAATAACACTCCCTGTAGCATTTGCAATACTCCTACTGTCAATTGAATTAATACTTAATCGAATACTGTTTTCTAATTCTGCTACAATAGCATATCTTCTTTCGTAAACATTTTTTACGTTGCCCCAAAAGAAAAAATGTAAAGGTGACAAGTCTGGTGAACGAAGTGGCCACTTTATAGGTCCATTTGTTCCCATCCACCGGTCTCCAACAAGTCTTTTCATCATTGTGCCAACTTTGCAAAAATTATGTACTGGAAGCTCTATCTAGCTGGAAGTAAATGGTTTGGCAATTTTCTAGATTAATATCCAGGTATTCTTCAAAAACTTCTTCCATAATGTTCCTATATATGGCTCCAGTAAGCGATCAGTAATAAAACACAGGGCCCCCTATTTACTACCAATCAAACCACACCATACATTTAAACTAATCTTTGTTTGTGGATGGGATGGAAAAGTTAACAGTGGATTTTCACATGACCAGTAAAGCATGTTTTTAAATAAATAAAATAAATAAATAAATCTTTATTTGCATTACACAGAAAAATAAAAAAACTACAAAACAAATGAAAGGAATACAAATAAAGTAAATAATTACCTCGCAAAAGCTAGATAGAGCTTGAGCGCGAGGATAGAACAAAAATAATTAAACAAGGTTTATATTCATATTCACATTACATAATAACTAATCTACTTAGAATATGCATTTTAACCAATAGAAAGTAACATATTTGTTTAAACAAAGAAACAACATATTTAATCAGGCAAGCACAACTCTGCAATCCAACTTTTTACTTTCTTAATAAAATGAGAGTAAATTGATATCTTAGTTTCTTTTGGTAGTAAATTATATAGACGTGGAGCTATATACTTAAAGCTTAGTTGAGTGATTTGTTTTGAGGTTCTGACCGTTTGTACATCTAAATCCAGTTTACTTTTTGTGTCATAATTGTGGGGGAGAATTTTTTTTATGGAAAATTTTTTGTAATGTTTAAGAACTTCAAATACATACAATTGGTATATATTGAATATATTCAATTCCCTAAACAGTGCTTTAGAGCTATACAATCTGGGTTTTCTATAAATTATTTTTAATGTGGTTTTTTGTAAGACTTCCAATTTTTTTAGATTATATTTTGCTGTACCTCCCCAGACTATTATTCCATACCTTAATATGCAGTGAACCAGCCCTAGGTATATTATCTTTAAGTTGTGAATATTTAAAATGTCTCGCAGCAAGATAATATGAGCAATTAGGTGTCGCAGTTTCCCACACAAATAATTTATATGGTCACTCCATTTCAAATGACAGTCAATCATGATACCTAGATATTTAATTTTTAAGGTAGGGTTAATTAAAATACTATAATGACTAGTATTTCTATTTTCACATACTACGCTTAGGTTCTCAAGCAATGGTAGGCTGTCTTTATATGGTGCAAATGGCATGTAGTTGGTTTTTTTATATTTAATGTTAATAAGTTATTATCCAACCATTGTATTATTTGGTTTAAGCAGTTAGATGTTTTACTTTTACACGTTCCCAGTCCGTATCATTCACGATTAAGACTGTATCATCTGCAAAAGATATGATATCACCGTTAATATTTAAACTTAATAGATCATTAATATAGATAAGAAAGAATATCGCACCAAGTACTGTACCTTGTGGCACTCCATATTTTACCAATTCACAATTACTCTTGATGTTATTTAATATTACATATTGTTTACGATTTGTTAGATAACTCCTAAGAAGGTGCAGACAAGTACCACGAAAACCGACACACTCGAATTTATATAAGAGGAGTTTATGACATACTGTGTCAAATGCTTTCTGCAGATCCAAGAAAACTGCAATGACAGGTTTTGATAATTCCATGGAATCATATATTTTTTTCAGTAACAGCAGTAAGAGCATATTTACCCCCATGGATGCCCTAAAACCATACTGATTTTTGGATAGTATGTTATGTTTATTCAAAAAATCTGTCATTCTGCATTTTATTGCTTTTTCAAATATTTTTGCTAAATTTGAAACTAAAGAAATAGGTCTATAATTTGTTGTTTCATTTTTGTTACCAGACTTGTGTATTGGTTTAATGATAGCAATTTTAAAATGATCAGGGCAGGTTCCTTCACTGAAAGATTTATTGATTAATATAACTATAGGTTGTATGATATAGTCTGCAATTTTTTTTAGAAAAGTAGTACTAATATAATCAAAACCAGAAGCTTTATGGTTTCCAAATTCTAATATATATTTCTTAATTTCTGATTCAGTTACTGGTTTTAAAAAACATGAATACTGGTTTAATTGAATATTGCTAGGCAAAGTAGGAGATTGAATTGCAATGACTTTTATTTTTGCTGCCATTTTTTCACCAATGGTTGCAAAAAATTTGTTGAACTCATCTACCGTTTCTTTATCATTATTTGTTTTACGGTTAAACATTCCAGAATTCGAAAAATTTGATTCGTCGCTCCAAATTATATTTTTCACAAGGCCAGGATTTTGTCTACACAAAGCAACTAACCAACAACAAAAAATGTCGTCTTTCCGTATCTCCGGGTACTAAAGTTTGCACAGGACGATATTTATAAAGAATAAATTTATGTTTTCTTAATATTCTATAAATGACTGTTAAAGAAAAGTTAGTATTTTTTTATCAAATCTCTAATAGAATCATTTGGAAATGCTTCAAAATAAGCTAATACATTTGTTTCAACGTTTTCACTAATTATAAAGCTCTTTGTAGTTCTTTTCTTCAAAAACAAATTTTCATCGTCTCTAAATTTTCTGTACAGAATTAAAAAATATCTTCGTTCTGGAGAGTTTCAATTAGGAAAGTTTTCGCGATAGCAATTTAATGGTACTATTTTGTCTACTTATTATAAAAGTTTCTAACATATCACACGTTTCTTCATGAATAAAAGGCATTTTAACAATGTTATTAACACTTCTTAAAGTTGACAGCTACAATTAAACACACGAAATCACATAAATTTGTTAAACAAATGAATTCTGTTCAAATTTTCACACCTACCTTGATTAAATTACAAATTTGTTAATATTGATGAGTGTATAAGACTTTTTGCTAAGAATTTATTTCTCTTTCATTTAAATTAAAAATATACAGGGTATTCCATTTAAAAAGTAAGTGTTTTGATCAATATCTCGAAACAGCAATGTTCAATTATTTTCTTGCGCTGTCCACGGTAATCCGCTGTAAAAACTAAGCTTCTTTGCTCATTTAATCAACCTCATACCTCCAATAATAACAAAGTTAGCAATGGTGCCGAGTTAATTTGAAACAGGCTGTATATCTATATTTTTTGGAAACAAAATTCTTTCGTTAAATTTTATTGTATTTGAAACTGTCACTTACTAGAAGCTTAAAAGAGTTTATGCTTTATTAGTAACAAAATAAGATTTATATTAAAATTGTTTAAAATTCCAGTTGTTTATTAAATTTGTACACGACTGCCAGATCTGACATTCATTAACGAACATGACCATTATGTAAACAGGATTTTGTTCAAGTTTTGTTCGCGCCATTTCGCTCTCCCAACGTTGTATTCGTTATCAAGCCAGAGAATTAAAGATAAGGAATAACATAATTAATAGAGAGTCTATAAACAACCATCCGCGAACTCGAACGTGTATCATACATTTTCAATATTAACTTCTTATAATGTCTTTCCTACCATAATCATTTCCTTACTCCGTTCCTATTTACCTCTCGCCAGAAACAGTAGTGAAAGGTGCCGCGTTAGTGCTCCAGATGTTGTGCTTCGGTAAGTGTTTTTAAGTATTTATGTGACTTTGTATTTATAATCTATGTTTCCACCTCTTTTACTCCATACAGTCTATGCTCTACCTTACAGCCCCTGGTTTACTGCCTACTGCACTCCAGGTAATTTCTATTTGCGTCTCTTGACGTTCCAAGAGGTGCATACAAGTTTTTATACTAAAAAGTCTGTGATATAATTTATTTGTTAACAATCGCTATTATTTGATTCTAATTATTTCTTATGGAATTATTATTATTATCACTCTGGACATTTTTTCTATGTTAAAAAAGTTTGACCAATTATCCAAGAATCTAAGTAAAGTACATTGCTACGTCGTCTCATATGCAATAATGTTGATTAAGTCCACTTCAATTATTTAAAACTTGTTTCACTAGCGCAGTATCATAGGGCATTCTTAATCTAGGCAGGGTAACTGTTACAATATATTTTGTGAAGCATTTCACAAAATATATCTAATGCTCCCTTTATTAGGGGATCTATAAATTGTAATAATGGTGGGATTGATACCATTAAAATATACAGCACACAATTCAGCATGTAACTCAATTGAGTATTCATTGATCAACTCCAAAATATTAGGAGTGTCATAAAATTTCTCGTCAACAAAAATGGCCACTCTTCCCAAAAAAAAAGTTAAATCTGTCAAATTGTAGTGCATCCTTCTTAATGTTCACTTCATTTAAGCATAACAGGTCACATTTAATATGATTAAAGATAAAAAAAAACTTCCAGATCATTGATTTTTATTGTTTAAAGATGAATATTAACACAAACATATTTATAGTTGCGAACCAAAGAGATTTGTGACAAATATCCTCAGGAGTATTATTATTACAAACTGATTTGTCCAAATTTAATGAAAACCCCTATTATGAGCCTGACTTTTAGACCTGAATAGTTTTGCAATAATATGATTATCCCATAAAGTATTTGATAATATCTTATGGTGTGCATCAAGAGATTTACCTGGAGTGAAGCGAGAATTTCAACAAAGGCTTGAGAGTTGCAAATACTTTTAGAGTATGGTTTTTAGTTTGCACGGGCAGTGGTATTTGGGTGTATAATAGAAAAAATTACAATAGTTGGGATTATCATGTGATATTTGGGCCACTAATAGAAAATTTGAGTCAAACAATATGTTAAAATACAAACTTTGACTAGTATAAACACATACAATGAAATTGCAGAAATGAATTAGGAAAACAATAGTATTATGTACGTAATAGCTTACCTTACAGTTGTTGCGTTTTATTTTAAAGCTTTTAGGAATTTGATTCATTTAATTTAGAAGTTAGGGACTTTATTTTAATATTTGTAAAAATCCCCCTTAATTAATGCAATTTCCTTGATGCTGAGAAACCCCGGGATTAGTAACGTTCACACGGATCTCGGCATCAGTTGCTTATCTTTGCAAACTTAAGTGCTGATGCAGGGTTCTGGCGTGAGCAGAAATTCATCTACCCACGAACGCAAGCGGAAGTACGTCGGTTGGTGAGAGAAGACATTTAAAGCGAGGACCACCGATTCATTCAGCAGATCTTATCGTACCGTCACATCTACCTTACCGAGAGACTTATCGTACAGTTACCGGGCAGTGCTGATGCGAGTGCGTTCATTCCCACCCTTTTTATCCTATCGTCTCGTCAATGAAGCCCTATCTGCAGAAGCGGCGCAACGACTCCAACAACTCAACAGGATAAAGCAGAATGGACCGCCCCTAAGACCACCAACATCAAGTAATATTCCAGGGTAAGTATTTGTAATAATTTTTTCATTTACCCGGGAATTTACTGAAAGAGTTGAGTGTTATACAGTTTAAATTTATTTCATTTTACTACCTAAAATAATTCAAAACAGCATCGGTTTATCAATATCGGTTTACTTTTAATTTTTGAACTTTAAAAAAGTTATGTTGCGGGTGACCTTATCAATATTCCAATTTAGCCATTTGCAGAAATGCCAGTACGAAAGCTGTACCAGCTTGGACAAAATAAGCAGAACACCTGATTTGTGCTTAATTTTGAACTTTACTAAAAATTAAAAGTTTCTGTACACCTAATGTACTATTTAATTATGTCTAGAGATTCTTAGCTTCTGAATATGTTTAAGATATTGTTACATGCCATTCTGGCAATGTAGTTTTTAGGAAAAGAACTTTTGTATCGGTTAAAACATGCGTGTGAAATTAAAATTTCACACATATTGCTTATTTGGTTACTAGCCAGCATATCCTGTTTAAAACATTGGACATATATAAAATAACACCCAAAATGCAGCATTTAGTTGTATAGAAGTTCTAGCAAAAAAAGGGAGTGGTGCAAATAATACAAATACAGCGAAAGTTGGTTGACAGTACCAGAACCTTAAAAGTGAGATATGCGGTTGAACTTCAAGCTGAATTTACATTAAGTTGTTGATGAAACGGTTCCGCATTGTATAGGATATTACCACAAACTTATTCTAATATACGATTTAAATGCAATGTAAATTTGTTCACACTATAACGTTTGGTCTATAAAATTTATTTACATCACATCCACTGTAAACTAATATTAACTTCCTAATTGAAAATCAATATTGAACAGTACTAACCTTATTTTCACTTCATAAAAAAAATTCCACGATGTGCATTGAAATTGCACATAAACTTATATGTATTTACCTTACTTTCACTTCATAAAAAAAAATTATAATAATTATACTCCTGAATTTATAACATCTCTATTAATGGGTTCCTTGGCTAATCTGGTGGAGCATGGATATATCTGGGCAGGGTGGCTTTTAAGTTTACCATTCAAAAATTTAACATTTACAAATGTTAACAAAGAATCACAGAATTTAAGGGATACCTACTTGATAGCAAGGAAGCTCCAACAGTGGGTGGTCACCATTTCTGCAATTACACATTGAACATTCTAAATATGTAATCAAAGTTCCTCAAATCTCAGACTAATAACATAAATTTATTATTGAAATAAGGGCGTCGTAAACAGTTTATCAAACAAGCTGAGAACAATTTAAAAAAACTATCTCCATAAATGAATACTAATCAATACCTAATTATTTTGGCCAAAATGCAACAAGAATATATTGCTAAATATTACTTACCACTATTCAAATATTACTTAAATTGGCCGACAACATTTCCCCTTAATATTTGCAGAACGTTTGACAGTATCTTCTACATAGTCATGATTGCAGACTGCAACATGGAGGCTCAGCGGCTGCTGGAGAGCTTCCTCATATTCAATTATATAAAAATGAACCAAAAATAGTAGGTATTTAAAATAAGACAACCCTTTTGTGTTTACTATTTTCAGAATCCCTTGAACTGGTAATTTCACATGTCTCAACTAATCTATACCCATTATATTAAAAGGTTGTAGTTTAATTGGCAATATACAACCGTCATTAATATTACAATAATATTGACGTCAGAATATTATATTCACGATTAAGGCAATTAACGGAAATCGTCATATTCAACATCAACTTTCATATAGATCAGTGTCCCAACTTAATAGTGTACAGATCACCCTCATAGTTTAATAAACTTAGTCCCCCATTATACCAATTAACAGACGCCAACAAGTAGCCAACCAATTAGAAGGAAGCATTATTCATTTCTAACAAAAATGCACATTTGCAATGGAACATGACAAATAACCTAAATGTATAAGAAATTTATGCATTCAGGATATTGCACAGGTGTACTTTATATTATTTTATTCTGTATTGTGAAACAAAAAATTAAAAGAACAAAATTTGAACTTCTAAAGTAGTTCAGGCATTACAACGTTATAAAATTGTTATTTTAAAGTTACAATCTGAATCTTTATTGGATAATAATAAAAATTAACAGATTTATTATGAGAAGTATAATACATATACATACACCCCAAAGGGTATGGGTTCAACAAACATTAATCTACCACCCAGACCTTGTAGTTTCGTTTATTAAGGTTTTGTTTTATTACTAAATGAAGCAACTACATTGGTTTGCTTTATTACCAGGAACTTGAAGTCTCCAATAACATCTCTAGACTTTAAAAACACATAGGTATCACCAAACCATCGGTTTGTGTCCAAAACTTAATTAATTTAAAAATACTTCTCTCCTATCTCATTGACACATGAAATCCCTCCTTAATTACCAATCGTTCCCGATTTATCCTTGAGTAACTTAACATCACAAAATTAGTGGGAAAATGGGCCTCAAGTACTGTATTACATCAAACCTCCGCTCATATTAAAATGATTCTGTATCATAACAATCATATTTTACTATGAAGCAGAACAAGAAATATTTACAATTAAAAAATACTTCAATGTAATTCTCCTCAAGATATTGGCCGAGATAAAACATTAATACTAACAATAATAAACTAAATACTAGCAACCGAATGCAGGTCTAAATTAATATTTATTTATTTATTTATTTATAGTGATCACAAACAGGCAATGCCTAATTACATGGATCAACATAACAATAATTATAAACCTAACTTAAACAGCGTTCAATGTAAAGAAACATTAATAAACACTCACACTCACACACGCGCGCGCGCGCGCACGCACGCACGCACGCACGCACACACACACACACACACACACACACACACACACACACACACCAGTTATAAATCACAAAGGCCGAAGGAAAGTAAAAATATTTAGAGTTGAAGCTGCGAACTAGTAGTGCGACATGGGTGAGCACTATATTTTATTAAATAAGGTTCTTACATACAGGCATATCATAAATTGTAGCTGTTGCAAGACGACAACATAGCGTCCACTTTTTGCTACTCAAACTTATAGTGATTTAACACAGTTTTCACGAACCCATTGTAAGCAACTGAAAAATCAAGGTCAGTATTGGTACTAATTTCGTTAATTAGCCTCTGCATGACCAATAAAGGACAATAGTAAGTATAGGTGACTCGTGGAATATAAAAAAAATCTGTATTTCTTGTTGAACAATGAGGAACTTTAAAGTTTAATAATGAAAGAAGAGTTGGTTCCTGAATAATATTATTTACGATTTTGTAGCACATTTGGATAAGAGCAATGTTTCTGGTTTAAAAGACTTGGAACTTCAAATTCTGTCCTTAAGGTCTCAGTTCTTGTAGTGTTGTAATCAGGGTAACTTTTGTACTTTTTAAAGTAAAGATAACGAAGAAATCGGTTTTGAACTTTTTCGATATGTTTAGTGACACCAACACCATGAGGGTGCCAGATCACGGACGCATATTCAAGCTTAGGACGACAAGGGTCATATACAATACTTTAATGGTTTTGACCTTGCTAAAACTATGTGTTTGTCTTATTACAAAACCTAATGTTTTATATGCTTCAGCAACGATAGTGTATATGTGCTGGTTAAAACTTAAATGGCTATTATATGTTACCCCCAAGTCTTTGATATTGTCTACACGCTTAATGGTTGTGTTATTAAGTTTGTAATCAAATCGTACACAGGTTTTACCTCTGCAGAAAGAAACAACTGAACATTTTGATGTATTTATAGGTAGTTTATTGCTGACGCCCATTCATAAACCCTCTTTAAGTCACATTGTAGATTTAGACAATCGGTAAGTGTCGTAATTTTAGCAAAAATTTTTGGTCATCTGCAAATAATAACGATTTAGAAAAATTCAACACGTTTGGAAGGTCATTTATGTATAATAGGAAAACAGAGGCCCCAGGTTTGAACCTTGCGGTACCCGAATTTGCGGTGTATTTCCCATAAGTGTTGCCGTTAAATTTGATTGAAAAGGAGCGTGATGACAAATAAGAAGCAAAAAACGAAATCAATTTGTGAGATAAACCACACATTGCCAACTTTTCGAGCATCACATCATGGTCCACTTTATCAAACGCCTTGCTAAAATCAGTGTATATGACATCTACTTGTTCTTTGGTTTCTAGTGCTTCAAACACCTCGCTACAAAAGATGGTAAGATTTGTAACAGTAGATTTACTTGGTACAAATCCATGCTGAGCTTGGTTTATTATTGGCTTAATGTGATAGAATAATTTTGAATATAGAATTTGCTCAAAAAGTTTGGCAGGCGCCGATAATATTGCGATCGGCGTGTAGTTTGATACGCAAGACTTTGATCCGCTTTTATGTAAAGGCACGACAGTGGCATGTTTCCATATTTCAGGAAAGGTAGACCTTTGGATTGATAAGTTAAAAATATGTGTTAGCGGCAATTGTAGCCAATCCGAGCATCCCTTTAAAATGTATGGTGGGAGTTTGTCTGGTCCCGCTGCCTTTTTGGCTTTCAATTTTTTGACGGCAATTTTGTAATCATTACCTGATATAAGAAATGTGTTCAAAGCTGCAGAGCAGTAATTGGAATTGTCGTTTGAAAATACGGTTTTGTAGGTAGGTTTGTTGCTGCTATATACAGAAGAAAAGTAATTTGCAAATTCATGACAAGCTTCAGTTGAACTGAGACTATTTCCATCTACGTCCTTAATAAAAGCGTGGTTAACACACCGGGCTCGTTTTTGCTTTATATAAGACCAAAAATTGTTAATGTTAGATTTTTCAGTCAAATTTATATAATTGCTATGTGAAATTTCGATTAGAGACTTTAATTGTTTACGAACTGCTTTGTACCTATTTGTAAGTGGTACAGATAATAACCTGATTTTTCTAAGTTTATTTTTTAACTGAAGCAAATATATTATTTCTTTTGTGAACCAAATAGGATATTTAAGCTGTTTTGGGACAGACTTGGGTACATGTTTGTCGAAAATATTATATATAGTTTTGTAAAAATTCTCCGCTGCATTGTTAACATCTACGCATTGCATTACCTGGTCCCAATTAGCATTCCGAAATGCCAAGCTCAGGTTATAGAAATTACAAAGCTTGAAATTATAATATTTATACAGAATAGCATCAGTGGCAGTATACATATTAAAGTCAGCATGTATTGCTAACGCAGGATGATGAACATCTTCGGGAACGAGTGATTCCTCGTCCTTTATAACACTGATAGCATGCTTATGATCTTCCGATATCAAAACAAGATCCAGCGTTCTCCCGTGAACGTTTTAACTGTGTTTGTAAGTACTAAGCTATGTAAATTTAGAAAACTGTACAAAACTTTATATTTTTATCATAAAGTGACAGATTCGTATCAGGACCTGCTATGTTTGGTAAGTTAAAATCACCAAAGATCCCCACGACATTATCCGAAGCTATTAAACACGATTCGACAAAATCGAAAAACTGAAAGAACGACTCAACGGGGGAACCTGGCTTAAAGTATACGTTTATAATATAATTTTTTTTTTTATTTGCTATAACCGATACTGCTAATGCTTCAAAATGCCTGGAGTTTAGATATGACGAGCTAGTAACCTTTACTGATTTTCCTATACCAATTAATACTCCTCCACCCCTCTTTTTATGTGACTTTAACAAATCCCTATCGCACCGATACACGCCGTAATATAAACAATCCAATATTTCCCCATCTGTAATATCTCCCGATAACCATGTCTCCGTCAAACAAATTATGTCATAGTTATGACTACAAGAATTTTTATAAAGTGTAGAAAGTTTACTCCTAAGATCCCTGCAATTTTGGTAATATACATATAACATTATACGTTTACACTCCACTCACTCACACACACTCAAAAATTTAGCCAACTACACCTATAAAAATTAAACTTAAATTGGAATTTAAATATCTAATTCTCACACTGAGGTCCGGTATGATTTCAACTTAATAAATTTATAATTTAACAAATTTCATGACGCAGCAGTTTTGACTTAGTTGGAATATTCACCTGACGAAAGGAGTTACTTGCTCTTTTGTTCTCTTTTTATTTTGTATACATCGTCCAAAGTTCGAGCTGAAAATCGTCTGCCGCCTATAACAGTGTAGATGACGCCATCCCAAGTCCAAGTATTAGTATGCCCAAAAGTTAACGTTGCTTCTTTTAACACTGCTAATCGTATTTTCGTTAAGTCATCTTTAATGACTAAGCCTGCACTTCAGCTTCTTCCTGGCGCTCATAACTTTTAGTTTTTCTCTGTAACTTGTGAACTTTAATAACACAGGTCTTGGTTTATTTACAACCTGTTCATTTGGTTTCCCAATGCGGTGTGATCTTTCGATGACATTTGATCCGTTTGAATTTTTAGTTTATCATTTAATATTTTTACAACTAATTCATTAACACTTTCTAATTCATTTTCCACTATACCGAATATTCGTATGCAATTTCTACGAGAATATTGTTCATGCTCGTCCATTTTTTCTTTCAAAAATTTAAAGTCCGTTCTCAACGTGCTCATTTCGTTTTCCAGAGCATTTATTTTTACCTCGTAATTCGCGATTACTGCATTAACCGCTCTTTCAACACACGTGTTAACAGTTTTCTCAAGTGTTTCTAGATAGTTTTTATCTTTCAATATAGAACCAACAGCTTCGGTGATAATAGCCTGAATTTCTTTCTTATCTTCTCTGGACAGCATATTGATGGCACTAAATAAATGAAGCGACGATACAAGGTGTACAATATAAACACTAGATTATTACAAAAATAAAGTTTGTTGAAACTTACTTTAGATTTACTAATACATACTAATAACTGGACCGACAGCAAAACACATCTACTCGCCACGCTGTTTCATATTGTTTAACACATCATCATCATTAGGTCTTCAGTCCTGGAACTGGTTAGACGCGTACCGTCATTATTTCCTATTCTGAACTAACCTACACATTTCCCTGAAATTTGCACAGTCTGCATCTATCACTATCTGATCTAGGTCTACATCTACCTCTTTTTTCCTCTCTGCTTGTAATATATCCCATACTATTCCCCAAAAATGCCTTAGAACATATTCTGCCCTTTTATTTCTTCTATTTTTTCCCCAGATATCCTTGTTCCCCTACTATTTCTATAACCTATTTGTTATTAACTTTTTCTGTCCATGCTATCATTCTCATACATCTGAAGCACAGCATTTCAAAAGGCTGCTACTATTTTCCGTCTGCTTTTCAGACTGCCCGTATTTCATATGCATACTGTGCTGTGCTCCACACATATGCTTTCAACAATTTTCTTCTTGTTCTATGTTTGTTGTCTTTCATCATCGGCGCTGTTCTTTCTTGTTAGATGCAATTCGGTCCCCTTCTATTGTTTTACAATTATATACCCAATGTAGTACCTTCGGGTGGAGCATTGGAAATGTAAATGAACGGTTGCGAAGGGGGGATCCCGACACGGTCTGCTTGAAAAATGTTAGGTGAGCATTTTTCACAAAAATACACCCTTGTTCAGATGAGAGGTAAAATGGAGGTCCCGTGTGTGTGTTGTCGCGCACGTTAAAGATCCCTACCTTGCTTGTAACAGCAAGGGTTCGGCAAAATTCCAAATTTTCCAGATAAAAAAACTCGCTTCTTGGCCATTGTAGTTCCTTCGAGTGAAGCATTGGGAAAATCACATGTAAGGTTGTGAAGGGGGATAAGCAGCCTATTGCTGCCAAGTTCCCCCAGCACTTAAACATTTACCGATTTAATATTTTTTCCAATATATCTTTTCGCACAGTCAACATTAGTTGCAGGTATTTCACATCCAACACCTGTAGTTGTTTATAATAATCATCAGATTTATCTGCGCTTATTTTTTCGTCATTAGGTTTTCCGTCTCAAAACTGGTCGGACACGTACCTGGACTTATTTATATTCTGAGCTGGACTACACAGTTCCCTGAAATTCTCACACAGCATGTATACAGCTCGGTTCCCCTTCTATTGTTTTCTAATTTTATGCCCTATTTCACCGAGATTCAGTGAAGGGGGTTGAAACAAATATTGTTTTAAGTATTGTTTTAATAACCAAGAAATAAAATTGTTACAGGGTTAAGCAGCCTGTGGCTGCCCAGATCCCCCAACACTTAGACATTTACAGAAATAATAGTTTTCCAGTAAATCCTTTCACACAATTACCATTATTCGAGAATATTGCCCAACCAATTCTTGTAGTTGCTTATAATAATCATCATGTTTAAGTACAGTTACTTTCTTCGTCATAATTTATCCATCTTGAGACTGGTTGAATGCATACCTCCATTGATTTTTATTCTGAGCTAGCCTACATTCCTCTACAATTCTTATGGATTCGAGATAGTCACGTAATGATAGAATGATTTAAAATTTTTGATATTGTGAATCCCGACAGTCTGCTTGAAAAATGTTAGGCTAGTTTTTTTAACAAAAATATGCCTTCGTTTGAATGAGAGGTAAAATGTAGGTCCTGTGTGTGTGTGTGTTGTCACACATGTTGCTTGGAACAGTATGGGTTAGGTAAAATTAAAAATTTCTAGGTAAAAGAAAACTCGCTTCCTGGCCAATGTAGCATCTTAGGGTGGAGTATGGGAAAATCAAATGTAGCGTATAAGTGCAGAAAGTGAGTGTTAATACGTTCAATAGTATTAGAAAAATCACAACTGTGTTGTAACTAATGTAATGCACGAGTAAAAAATTGAACTCATGACCTGTTTAAAAATAAACTTTAGATTCTAAAATTAGTTGCAGACTATTATGGTATAACCTTTTTACATAATGTATTTTATTATCAAAATTGTAACCAAGAATAACAGCTCGCTTTATTTCAGACTAAATAAAATTTAAAAAAAGGAATAAGTTCTGTTGACCCTTCGTAAGAGATCAAATCTTGCTCTCGGATAAGGTGCTTTAGAACTGGAATTGTTATCATAAGTAGTATTTAGTGATACCAAAGTTGAAGGGTTATCTAAAAATAAAGACAAACTTTAATACAATCGGATTGAATAAACTGAATTTTAGAAAATAAATTGGAACCGAAAAATGATTAGAAAATCAATAAGGTGGGATTCAGATGTAATTATATTGAGTAGTACTAGTTGAGCATCGGGATGTTTCTTCAGGCTGAGGGTACCTTCGTTTGTAATGGTATTTTACAGCATTATGTATCGCACACTGATAGCTTATGAGTAGTGTTTGAAATAGCAAAAATTTGCCTGGGAATATTCGGACTCCTGTGCAATTCACATGTATGCTGATGACACCCAGTTGTATGTGGCTGGGGATCCTGTCTCTCCTGATCAAGCTATCTGTAACATTAATTCCTGTTTAAGTGCTATGCACGAGTGGTCATTAGAAAATGGATTAGTGCTTAACCCTAATAAAACAGTGTGTCCTTGTGTAGGATCTTCCTATTGTTGCACTATGTTTAAAAGAAATGCAACCCTAGATATTATGCTGGACAATCATATAATTGACTTTGCTGAGAAAACCAAAAACTTAGGTGTAATATTTGATAGCAACCTTAACTTTGAAAGGCATGTTAACAAAATATGTAGTATAGGTTATTACAAACTCAAATCTCTTTATAGGTATAAAGCTCTCCTACCCTCAGAATTAAAATGTAATCTTTGTGTAACTCTTGTATTAAGTCATATTGACTTAAAAAAAGGTTGCAAATTCTCCAGAATTCTTGTTTGAGGTATTCTTATGACATTATGTACAGAGATCGTGTCTCCTCTATTCATAATGCTTTGTCTATCTTAAAACTAAAAGGCCATACTGAGTTGCGTTTGCAACTTTTTTATTTAAAATTTTGAAGTCAAAAGAACCCAGTTATTTACACAGTCTCTTAAAAGCAAGAATAATGAGCCATGATCTTAACCTTCGCAATAATACTAATTTAACAATTCCTGCTCATAAAACATCCTTTTATAAGGGCTGTTTTGAATATCAGTGTGCTATAATCTTCAACAAGCACTTAGATGTATTTTTAGGGGTAGAATCTGTAAAAGCGTTCGGATATCTTTTTTAAAAAAAACTGATTTCTTTACAAAGTAACAGTGCATAACCATAAATCTCAATAGGTATTTTGTGAAAAACAGCTCTGCTGACATAATACCTTTTAAGTAATAATTTTATAATCACGTGTAACTGGTTAATTTATTATTATTTTTATTATTACTATTATTATTATTAATATAGAATAGTATTTTATTTGCACTAATCTGGTTGTAATTTATTATTTAATAAATTGAATTGAATTGAAATATTTCCAAAAATTCAGCACCTATTTTCGCGAATATTTGTAAAATTATTTTGCATTTTATTGCATAACTTTACAACGCCTTTAAAAATAAAAATTTAATATATTTTTTGGGTGAGTAATTTTAAAGGTCTACAACATAAACAAACACACTTCACGAAAGTTCCAATGGTATCACATCGCAGCAGCAAATTTAAGGTGGTATTGGAATGGTTTAGACTGTATTTTGTTTATATACTCTGTTTCAGTTAGAAATTATCAGAGTGCTTTTAAGAACTATGTTATAGTGGTTTTCCTAATAAATATATCTGTAAATACCTAAACTTGCCTAAACCCCTTTTCGAACGACTGCAGTAGGTCACGTAAAATGTTCTGAATAGATGCAACTGTTTATAACTATTGTAGGGTATTATTATTATTAGAATAATACTTAATACTATTCTAATTAATACTTTATTTACATAACGGTTAACTGACAACAAAATTCCTTCTTTTACAGCACTCCACAAGATATCTACGCCATGTTATTTAATCCTATATGGCCTTAATTACATACATATTATTGTAAGGGCTGCAAAAGATAAATTAAGTGAAAATCATAAATACTTCCAGCCATTTATTTATATTAATATTGTTCCATTTGTATTTATAGTTAATTTACTGTTAGTTATAACATAAGATGAAGCTTGCAGGTAAACTCGCATTAAATGTCATTAGATTTGTCGCGATTCAGCCTTCAAGCTACTCTGTGTTATTGATGTACCGCAAAAACTTAGTTGAAAGTGTGGTGTGCTTCGATATAGTATTTTTGTTAGACAGATAAAAACGTCTGTCAAAAGTCGACGTTTTGTACTACTAGTTCTTCGAACACCGCTAAATCTTACTCAGGTAGGTACTTGAAGGTGTCCGCTATTCTTATTGTTTTTGTATACATGTCCTCTGATCCCACCATCTGTGGTTATCGAAGTTAACCACCACATTAACAAATATTATGATCAAACTCTGGACAATATGTAACAGTAGGAATAAATGGGTACAATTATAAAAGTTAACAACCTCCAATAATAGACGTAACAAAGAATGTTTGTTTAAATATATGATTTATGCTGATTTAGTAAAAAAGTGAGTTATTTTTGTGTTTGTATGCTTGGATTTTTTTATTTGTGGTTAAACGTTTATAACCAAATCCTTTAAACCCACAGCCTTAATGATGACAATTGTTGCTTTCTATTTACACCTTAGCTAAGAATGGCTTAAAATTAGATTAGGTGAAAATCTAACCTTACCTAACTTTATTTACATTTGATTATTAGAAAGTACAACTTAGCATTTTAGCTAACTAATCTGTAAAGGGTTTGAAAATAATATTAAAATTAACTGATTCTTGTTAAGAATCAACTTGGTATTAACTGTTATGTTATAGTTGCTTTTATAAATGTGCAATAAAAATTTATATCATACACAACACAAAAAATACAATCTCAATATAAATTTAGGGAGGGAAGTTAGTATATAAGGTAGATTTATAGGCACCTTATGTAGGGCAAGGGGAATGCAAAAAATCTAACTTTATCTAAGTTCCTTAGTAGTAAAAAGAACGTGTCCTCAACTAAGATTATTTTAACTTAGGTTAGATTATCTTATTTTTAGGGCAAATAGAAAGCAACGGTAATGTGTGAAATACAAATACAAACCTAAGTTAGCATAACTTGTGGGATAAACACGCAGAAATAACAATCGTGTAACTGTAAAATAAAAAAATTAAAACTCAAACTTTGTGCTTTTATTCTAGTTTGTATACTTTCCAGTATCTGGCCAAGGAGTTACGTCACATGCATATTGCAAGGTAATTAGCAAGTGTGTGGGCTTTATACTGGTTACGGAAATTACATTATGATAATTATTATAATGTATTACATTACAAATAATAATGGGAAAATTAGAAAGTAGTATCTGGACTTACTTCAAAGCAAGTGAAAGAAAGAAGAAATTAGGTGGTATGATAAAACGTGCGAGGTTTTATTCATGTTTGTTGTAATGCATCTTGTTAAATGCCGACAGTGTCCTGTTTCAATTCAAATTTTTTTTAATAAAACAAATGAAAAGTGCAAGGATGTGATGAAATCCTAATGGAAGGATGAATCGCCCCTTCCGACGGAAAGTGCAGTTGATTTAATGTAAATGTCAGTTCATATTTGCATTCAATAAAACCGTTTTTCGACAATATCGACCGTAAGCAAAGGGTATGTTTTTGTTATTTGTTATACAAATGGATCATAGTCTTAAAAATCAAATAATAGGAAAGTCTTGACGAATTGGCTGGCTGTGTAATTTATGCATCTGGGGCACCATTTTCAATTGATGAAAACTTGTATCAGTTGAAATTTTTGAAAATGTTACGACCCACATATTCATTTCCATCAAGGTATAAAGTATCAAGCAATCTTTTAAATGCGGAACATGATCGGGTCAAAAAGCATATGAATTCTCAGTTTAAAACTGCAGCTACTTTTGTCTTACAGCTAGACTTTACTTTGGGAATTAAACCACTCATAGTGGTTAAAATCGTCTTTATTTACGTTTCGATACATGATCTAGGATCGTTGTCAAAATAATAAAAATTTCAGTTTGACATTTATGACATAAATTGAAGGTGGCTGATTTATTAAAGTTTGATTTGAATACATTAGGTGAAAATTTTAAAGTTTAGAAGAATGAGTGCCTTCAATTTGTGTTGCGCCCTGGGAGCGATTTTGAGGTAGCCAATCCACTTAACGTGAAATCGGCCGATTAATTTTTATATAGTATATTTCATATAAATTCAATAACTTGAGGATCGAAAAACATTTTTTAAAACATGTTTCTATTTATACGATTGAGGGGATGGTTATTAAAGAAGTGTGCGATTACATTACCGTAAGGCTTAAAGCAGCCATTTTTTATATTTATCTTGAGGAAAACTACCCTATTTCCAATAAGCTTCATTTTTGTTTTTATAAATTTATTAGCATGTTTTTCTAGAAACCATGCAATAATTAACGATGTTGTTACTTCACCACAACCATGTCTTTATAAAACTTCATGCACGGATGGGACACGACATACTTGCGAATATTTATATCAAGAAATTATAAAAGTGATCAAAGAAATTGATTCCAACAAATTTTATGGATTTGTCACGGATAATACAAGTGCAATGTGTAAAGCGCGATCTTTAATATAAGAGAATGAACAGTATAAACACGTTCTTACATATGGCTGCATTTGTCATATTTTCCACGTTTTCATAGACGATATTATGAAATTAAATTCCTTAAAAGCGCTTGAAAACCCATGCAAAGAAATAGTTATGGAAATAACCGGTTCACATATTCCATTGGCCAAATTCAGCAGAATACAAAGCAAAGGTGTGGCGATAAAGTAATTTCATTAAAATTTCCCATTGCTACACGTTGGGGAACAGTTTTAAGCTGTCTAAATAGTTTATTAGTTACAAAAAATTCTTGAAAATATGGTTCAACTTGTACAGCCTATATATAGATAAGCAATTAACAATTTTAGAAGGTGATTTATATACTATGAGTTCTGTAATTATTGTTTTCAGAGTTAAAAGTAGTTTCTGAAACAATAGTTCTGAACTTCCAATGCAAAAAGCAGAGAAGCGAACCATTTTGAAGGCTTTTAAAGAAAGACTTAAAATGGCAGCGAAACTCATAAATTTTGCCACAAATTTACTCGATCCAAAATATGCTAGTCAACACTTGGATGCAGCAGATCATATAGATGCTATCGAATGTATAAATAATATACCTAATAGCAATCCTATATTTGTTCAAAATAAAAAAAATTATTTTGACGGAATCAACCGAATATATTGCTAAAACAGGTATTTGGGCAGAAAGTTTTATATGGGAGACTTCAAAAACTGTTAATGACACAACCTGCTGGATGGGCATGTGCAACAAAACATTAAAAGATATTTCTTTGGCTATACTGAACTTACTTGCATCTTCATCTGAAACAGAATGTACTTTTAGTACATATTCTTTGCTTCACACAGCAAAACTAAATAGATTATCGATTAAAACTGCAAGCAAGTTAGTGTTTGTTAATCGCAGTTTAAAATTAATAAAACAAAAGAAAAAAGTGAACCAGCAAAATTTGTTGGAAGAAACTTACAAAATAAAAAAGTAGGACGCTAATACGTGAATATATTTCAATATTTCTGAAATTTTCCATCATTATTTATTTATGAGTATGAAACGTACTCCTGCATTAGTATCAAAATCATGCAAAAATTTAATGTATTTGAAGCCTGGCAACTAATGTTAGCAGAGAGAGATAAAACAATTATATATAAAATGGAAATGTTTCCTTCAAGTAAAACAAAACCATTGAGAAAAGATCTTCATTGCATATAACACAAACAAACAAAGCATGCACTTTTAATACTAATCAGTATATCATAGATTTAGAAACCTATAATTCTGGATGTTTTTAATACAGTTATGTATGAACCTTTGGCACATATGTTCTAGAAAATATAATTTAGGTGTTTTTTCCGTCGATTTTGATTACTGATCATTACTAATCATAATACCTGAAAATGTTTTACAGCGTGAACAATCTGATATGCTGAGCGTTTTTGCATGCAGTCCATCATTTCTTGCGTTGAAGTAATCGGGCATCCTACATGTGTTGCTAATTGTTGAGCTTTTTTTAGTGAATTCTCAACCATCACCCATGGATTTAAAACTACTCCACTTTGTGACATGCCACGAGTAAACAGACCTAAAAAACGACACTATTAGTTTTCTTATTTTATATATTTCAAAATTTAATGTTGGTTTTGGTATAAGAGCAGAAACAAAATGTCAAATCATTCTTAATGATATCAGTTAGGTTCTTAAGTTTCTTTTTCTCCCTTTAGTCTTTTCTATTACTTTGCTAGTGTGTACATGTTGATTCATTGTATTACTGTAAATGTTATTTTTCATTGTAATTACTGGCCCAAAAGAAATGTTTAAATAACAAATCTTTTAATAAATTTTCTTGGTATTCAAAATATATATTATTGCGGTGTTTGTAAGCCCTTGCATTGGGCAACAATATTTGCTGTGATATTGAAGCTGTAGCTATAGGCCCCGTTTGTTGGGCGTTAATAATATCTGCTGGTATGTTGGAATTATATAACTTGCTTCTCAACACAACAGATGCAGAATCTCAAACCTAAATCCAAGAATCCACTCTCTCGACTACCTCAGTTAGTAGAACGAGGTTCTAAAGTGCAAATATGTACGAATAATAACAAAAAAAAAATTTTACAGTATAAAATCTGAATAAAAATTAAAAAATCAAAGTTTCAATTTACAACCAGAATAATCATATACTGCACTTCCAGCATCAGAGTATACTATCACAGCCGTTCTTATTCTTTTAAAAATACACATTTTCTCAGCAATACGTGTAAATTGCCCTTTATTGTAATACATTTCCTAAGTGAAGCTTTGATGTTTTAAATTAATCAAACCTAAAAGTTACTACTCACATAGAAGTTTTAAATATTAATTGCAGATTTAAATATCTTCCTAAAATCTTGTTTAAAAAATCACAAACCTTATGATTTCAGATGCCTTAAAATGATTCCAGATTCGCCAGTTCTCAATACTTAAAACATCTTATACTAGAAATATAAATGCTCCATAAATAAAGATCTTCTCCTCATATAAATCACTTTCAAACTTCCTTGAATTAAATTACACAAGACCCTCACTAGCACTATGCCAACAAAGCTAATTTACAACGAATAGAATGTAAGTAGAATTAAATTAAATTGAAGTTAATCGAACTAGAATTGAACTTACATAAGAATTTTCCATTATTAAAACTAATCCAACAAATGCAGGTCTGCTTCTAATTTTACAGTGTTATTTTCAAATCAATTCATTTGTTCACAGACTAACAGGAATAATCCTTTTAAAATTGCTTGTCATATACATAACCTTTCATCCAGATTGTAAACAACAATATATTCAGGAAATCTGCTGTTCTCTAATAGTATTAAACTTCTTCTTAATCTTCTTTGGGAATTAAACCACTTATATTTTTTAAAATCAACTTTATTTACGTTTCGATCCATGACCTAGGATCGTTGTCAAAATAATAAAAACTTCAAGTTTGACATTTATGACATAAATTGAAGGTGACTTTGATTTATTGATGTTCGAAATATTTGGTTTGAGTACACAAAGCAAAAATTTTAAAGTTTAAAAGAATGATTGCCTTCAATTTGTGTTGTGACCTGGGATCGACTTTCTTTAGGTAGCCAATACGCTTAACGTGAAATCAGCTGATTAAGTTTTATTGGTGAATTTTATATAAATTCAATAACTTAAAATTGGAAAACATTTTTTAACATGTTTCTATTTATACAATCGAGAGGATGGTTATTAAAGAAGTGTGCGATTGTGTTACCGTAAGGCTTAAGCAGTCGTTTTTTTTTATATTTATTTTGAGGGAAAAAATCATTATGATTTAAGTTACCTCTTTGGTAGATTTTAACATGGTTCTGAGGCGACCCTATGGCGGGTTTACACTTGTCAGATACCAATGTTGTTCTATGAAGATTTATATGGTTCTGAGACGACCCTAAGACGGCTTTACACTTGTCAGATACCAATACTGTTCAACGGAGATTGTATATGGTTTTGAGGTAACCCTATTGCGGGTTTACACTTGTCAGATACCAATGCTGTTTTACGGGGGTTGTTAATATGCTTATTTTTATGTAATTTGTTATTTTATGTATAAATAGAAATCATGTATGTAGGCTGTATTTCATGTTAATATCGCAAGGAAAACCCAGGAAAAATTTGCAATGCTACCTAGATATTGTGGGCATTTGATTTTCATTTGTTATTTCTTTTAGTAATGGAATCCATTGTTTACTGAAAGTCACGGATTCGTTTGCAACACAGTTATTTTTATGTAGGGTTATATAAGCAGCTTCTTTGATTTTGCGTTTTTATTGATTTTCTTCTGTCGATAATTTTTGCATCCTCCCATTTTATTTTATGACTGGAGTCCCATGCATGTTGGCAAACATGGATTTTTCAAATTTTCTATTTTTTATATATGATTTATGTTCTTTTAATCGAACATCAAATGGTCTGGAAATTTCCCCTATATAAAACTTGTTACATTCGCACGGTATTTTGTAGATGCAGTTTTTTGAACTTTGTATTGCGTTTTTGGGTTTTGTTTTTGTTAATTGTGCTCTTAGTGTATTGTTGGTTCTAAATACTGTTTTAATTCTAAATTCGTTTCCCATTCTTTGGATTTTTTCGGAGAATCCTTTTATGTATGGTATTGAGAGCATTTTTTGGTTTGTATCGCTGTTTTTGTTTTCTTTTTCTTTATTTTTAGGGTTTTTATTCATTTCTTTCTCTATTATTCTTTTAGGATATTTGTTTTTTATTAGTGTACATCTGATTAGGTCTTTCTCTTTCTTTAAAATTTTTTCGTTTGATGATATTAATTTTGCTCTATCATACATGGTTTTGATAATTCCTCGTTTGACACAGTGTGGGTGGTTTGAATCGAAGTTTAAGTATCTGTTTGTGTGCGTTGGTTTTCTGTATACTGATGTATTTATTATTATTAAATGTCTTTATTCAAAAAAAGTAATTGTTAACAAAACATAAAGTTACAAAATAATAGAATATGGGCGAAGTTCAACTTGATGGGCATAACCATCAGTTGCTCTACCACTTAACCCACAATGTATTAATTGTTGTATCGTTTTTGCTAACCAAAATATCTAAAAACGGAAGTTTTCCATGTTGTTCTAATTCATATGTGAATTTAATAGTTGGTTCTATTTCGTTAATTGACTGTACAAAGTTTTTAATTAGTTCTGTATTATGAGGCCAAATAGCATGGACATCATCTACGTATCTCCACCAGATTAATGGTTTCAATTCTTGCGTGAATATTACATCTTTTTCAAATTCTTCCATGAATATATTGCTAAAGATTGGTGATAGTGGACTTCCCATTGCCATTCCGAAGCTTTGTTTGTAGAATTGATCACGTATTTGAAAATATGTGGTATTGACGCATAAACTAAGTATTCTTCTTAATCTTCTTTGGGAATGAAACCACTCATAGTTTTTAAAATCTATTTTATTTACGTTTCGATCCATGACCTAGGATCGTTGTCAAAATAATAAAAACTTCAAGTTTGACGTTTATGACACAAATTGAAGGTTACTTTGATTTATTGATGTTTGTAATATTTGGTTTGAGTACACTAAGCAAAAATTTTTAAAGTTTAAAAGAATGATTGCCTTCAATTTGTGTTGCGACCTGGGATCGACTTTCCTATGGTAGCATCGCTTAACGTGAAATCAGCTGATTAATTTTTATTGGTGAATTTTATATAAATTCAATAATTTGGAAAACATTTTTTAACATGTTTCTATTTATACAATTGAGAGATTTCTGAATCTCGGTAAAATAAGACATAAAATCAGAAATCTCTCAATTGTATAAATAGAAACATGTTAAAAATGTTTTCCAAATTATTGAATTTATATAAAATTCACCAATAAAAATTAATCAGCTGATTTCACGTTATGGCTACCATAGGAAAGTCGATCCCAGGTCGCAACACAAATTGAAGGCAATCATTCTTTTAAACTTTAAAAATTTTTGCTTAGTGTACTCAAACCAAATATTACAAACATCAATAAATTAAAGTAACCTTCAATTTGTGTCATAAACGTCAAACTTGAAGTTTTTATTATTTTGACAACGATCCTAGGTCATGGATCGAAACGTAAATAAAATAGATTTTAAAAACTATGAGTGGTTTCATTCCCAAAGAAGATTAAGAAGAATGCTAAACAAACCACAACAAACATACAGGGAGTATAAACTAAGTAATTCCATAATCGATGATATAACTTAGTTTTGTTTTTTCTTTAAGGTTATCTTTTTCTAGTTTGTTTTTTATAATATTAAGCGTTTTGTTTATAGGGATATTTGTGAAGAGATTTACTACATCAAAACTAACCATTGTGTGTGTATTTTCAATTTTAATGTTTGATAATTTTTCTAAAAAAGTGTTGGTTGTTTTTTATGAAAGAATCCATTTTGCCTGCTAATGGATTTATAATTTTTAGTAGAAATTTTGCTAAACTATGGCATGGTGAATCTATGGGGCTTACGATAGGTCTTAAAGGAATGTCTTTTTTATGAATTTTTGGTAGACCGTAAAAGTGGGGTGGTTTACTGTAATGTGGGACCAGTTTACTTCTTTCTTTGTCTTCGAATTCATTTTTAAATTTAAATAGAGTTTTGTATATTTTATTTTCAATTGATTTTGTTGGGTCCGTTTCTAAACTGGTGTAATTCTCAGTGTTCAATAGTTCGTTGACTTTTGTGTTGTAATCGTTTTTATTCATTATTACTGTTGCTTTGCCTTTGTCAGCAGGTAGAATTATAATTGAGTTATCGTTTTTTTAGATTGCGAATTGCTTTTATTTCGTTATTACTTACATTTGGCTTTATTTTGTGATTCTTTTCTATTTCGATTTTGCATCGTACTCTAGATTCGTTTGCTTGATCTTCTTCGAGTTGGTTTGCTGTTTTCTCAATACAGCTAATTATTTCAAAGGTTGGTATAGATTTTGGTGTTACTGCAAAGTTAAGGCCTTTTGATAGAATTGATTTTTCTGTGTCGTTAATAGTTCTGTTTGATAAATTTATCACTGTGTTTAGTATGGTGTTGCTGTTTTCTAACGTTTTAGTTTGCGTGTTATTTTTCTCTATAAATAGGTTATTAAATTTCTTTATGTGAATTTCTTTTTGTTTGGAAAATACTGACTCGTAGTAGGTTTTTGCACTAACGAAAATTTTATCAAAATCATATTTTGTTACCTTTATTCGTATGAAATTTATAATGCCCTCAATATCTTGTTTTAACTTATAAATAATGTGTCGGTGGTTTTGTAGTCTTTCTCTCATCATACTGTAACTTGCTTTTTTGAGAATCCTTGATAGTTTATTGCTTGTCTTTCCAAATTTGATTCTAAATCCTTTTGGTATTATTTCGTTGTTTCTGCAATTTATTAGGAACGTGAGTGAATTTTTTGAATGCGATAGCTTTAGGTTTAGATTGTCCAACTGTCTAAAACAAATACAAATTTCAGGACCATACCTGACTTGTAATACGTGATCAATTCTACAAACAAAGCTTCGGAATGGCAATGGGAAGTCCACTATCACCAATCTTTAGCAATATATTCATGGAAGAATTTGAAAAAGATGTAATATTCACACAAGAATTGCAACCACTAATCTGGTGGAGATACGTAGATGATGTCCATGCTATTTGGCCTCATAATACAGAACTAATTAAAAACTTTGTACAGTCAATTAACGAAATAGAACCAACTATTAAATTCACATATGAATTAGAACAACATGGAAAACTTCCGTTTTTAGATATTTTGGTTAGCAAAAACGATACAACAATTAATACATTGTGGGTTAAGTGGTAGAGCAACTGATGGTTATGCCCATCAAGTTGAACTTCGCCCATATTCTATTATTTTGTAACTTTATGTTTTGTTAACAATTACTTTTTTTGAATAAAGACATTTAATAATAATAAATACATCAGTATACAGAAAACCAACGCACACAAACAGATACTTAAACTTCGATTCAAACCACCCACACTGTGTCAAACGAGGAATTATCAAAACCATGTATGATAGAGCAAAATTAATATCATCAAACGAAGAAATTTTAAAGAAAGAGAAAGACCTAATCAGATGTACACTAATAAAAAAACAAATATCCTAAAAGAATAATAGAGAAAGAAATGAATAAAAACCCTAAAAATAAAGAAAAAGAAAACAAAAACAGCGATACAAACCACAAAATGCTCTCAATACCATACATAAAAGGATTCTCCGAAAAAATCCAAAGAATGGGAAACAAATTTAGAATTAAAACAGTATTTAGAACCAACAATACACTAAGAGCACAATTAACAAAACAAAACCCAAAACGCAATACAAAGTTCAAAAACTGCATCTACAAAATACCGTATGAATGTAACAAGTTTTATATAGGGAAAGTTCCAGACCATTTGAAGTCCGATTAAAAGAACATAAATCATATATAAAAAATAGAAAATTTGAAAAATCCATGTTTGCCAACATGCATGGGACTCCAGTCATAAAATAAAATGGGAGGACGCAAAAATTATCGACAGAAGAAAATCAACAAAAATGCAAAATCAAAGAAGCTGCTATATAACCCTACATAAAAATAACTGCGTTGCAAACGAATCCGTGACTTTCAGTAAACAATGGATTCCATTACTGAAAGAAATAACAAATGAAAATCAACTGCCCACAATATCTAGGTAGCATTGCAAATTTTTCCTGGGTTTTCCTTGCGATATTAACATGAAATACAGCCTACATACATGATTTCTATTTATACATAAAATAACAAATTACATAAAAATAAGCATATTAACAACCCCCGTAAAACAGCATTGGTATCTGACAAGTGTAAACCCGCAATAGGGTTACCTCAAAACCATATACAATCTCCGTTGAACAGTATTGGTATCTGACAAGTGTAAACCCGTCTTAGGGTCTCCTCAGAACCATATAAATCTTCATAGAACAACATTGGTATCTGACAAGTGTAAACCCGCCATAGGGTCGCCTCAGAACCATGTTAAAATCTACCAAAGAGGTAACTTAAATCATAATGATTTTTTCCCCTCAAAATAAATATAAAAAAAAGATTGCTTAAGCCTTACGGTAACACAATCGCACACTTCTTTAATAATCATCCTCTCGATTGTATAAATAGAAACATGTTAAAAAATGTTTTCCAATTTTAAGTTATTGAATTTATATAAAATTCGCCAATAAAACTTAATCAGCTGATTTCACGTTAAGCGTATTGGCTACCTAAAGAAAGTCGATCCCAGGTCGCAACACAAATTGAAGGCAATCATTCTTTTAAACTTTAAAATTTTTGCTTTGTGTACTCAAACCAAATATTTCGAACATCAATAAATCAAAGTCACCTTCAATTTATGTCATAAATGTGAAACTTGAAGTTTTTATTATTTTGACAACGATCCTAGGTCATGGATCGAAACGTAAATAAAGTTGATTTTAAAAATATAAGTGGCTTTTTAATTCCCAAAGAAAATTAAGAAGAATGCTAAACAAACCACAACAAACATACAGGGAGTATTAAACTTCCCAGAACTCTCGTAATTCACATCAATTCAAAATCGCCTTCATTTACCACATTTTCCATTTTATTGTTAATATGCCCAGATGTTTCCTTCAGAAATAGAATGTTTGCTTGTGTTATCTCAACTTATCATGCAAATATTGGTTGTTATTGAACAGAATAATGAACAATTGCGCAACTTCTCACATGAAATGATTTATAGTAGAATTAATGCATTTCTCAGTGAAACAAATGATTCTTTCTTATTAAAACTACTGCCTTGATACTGAAAAAATGATACAAGTAAAATATCCATTCATTCAACTAAAACAAAATTTAAGTTTATACATTGAATGTTTTAAAGGAGTTCACACTTTTATGATGAATTATTATGAAATAGAATTTTGTCCCAATTGATCAAAATTGCGCTCCTTTCTCTTCTTATCATCATTAAACCCCCCTACTCATTAAACTAGGAAAATTTTATTATTTTAATTTTCTTCCTTTTCATGAAGACATCACCATAATGCTTCGAAGATTTGTCAGACATAATATAACATGACCTTCATAAATAGTCGACTATTTTATTGTATCTAAATTTCAACTGTTTTTTGTATCAATTCGTCGAGACATAATTTTGTCATTAATAAATCTGATTAAAGCCCAAAAGCTTTAGCCTGATTGCTTTAATATTTGATTATTAATGATAAAATTGTGTTGAAATGAATTGCAAAAAACAACGAGAAATTCAGCCACAATAAAAATAGTTGCTGATTTGTCAAGGTCACGTTATATTTTGGAAGATTATTTCTTGAGTCGAGTCAATCTCGGAACACAAAATAAGATTTATTTCGAATAACATGTTTAACAGTAAGAACAATAACATAAACTATTTGAAATTAAAAACGCAATTTGTATATGTAACGTTTCCTGTGTGAACAATTTGGAACATCTGATCAGCATTTGAAGGTGTAGTATCTGTGTAACGGTAAAATAAATTTTGTTTAAATTTAGTGGAAGATTAATATTTATAGAATAGTTAGTTAAGATGTTTTGTGTGCAAGTCCTTGAGTGCGAGCAGAATGTACAAGTCAATAATTTGATTTGAAGTATGGCAGGCCTTCGGTGCAGGTTTTCGTCAGTTTAAAAAAATAATTAAATCTAACTGCTCAGATATGTTTAAATATGATTTTTTAAGGGGGAGTTATTGAATTATCCGACTTATTTTGATAAATTTTGTACATAATAAGATTTAGTTAGGGAGTTGTTGGATGAAAAATATAAGAGAGATTTTTTGGGCTCTTTAGTATAAGTGAGTGATTATCCAAAAGCTATGTACAGTGTCCCAGACTAGACTCCCCAGGCGTATAACTTGCTTATTTTGAAAAATAAGTATAATAAACCTTATATATTTGTAAATGGGCGGAAAGTATCCTTAAGATGGCGCTACTAAAATTTATACGAGTATAAAGGCAGCGATTTTCATTTACTTTTTAAATTAAATCCTATATATTTTTTAGGCTTTTATAATAGAACATTTTGTTCTGTTTTCAAATATGTATACAAATGTAGGTGTTACGTAAATTTTTTTTCGAAAAATTGAAATATAGGTTTACTATATTACTATTTAGTAAGTGATGGAAACAATTGTCCCAATCTGTCAATTAATATTGCTATACTTAGTGGAACAATATTATACAGTTTGTTTTGATAATAATGAATTATTCTAATTCTGTAAAGTGTGATATGGTGTTAATGTACGACTTATGTAGTAGTAATTCACGAGAATTTGTAGTAAATAAAAAAAAAACCTCTTTCTGCAAGCAGACATGTTGCTGATGAAAAACATACAGGTGTTCTTGGATCTTCTATAAGAGAGGTAGCTTGTTACGTTTTATTTTGTAAAGCTCTCATGTATTAGTGTATTAATTTAGGGTTAGGGGCTTTTTACAACTCCGCGTGGAAAATTCATCGCAGATTACCACAATACCACTGACACCATGAAAATCATGCTTTGTTGGTGTTCGCAGGTTGTTGACGTCATTGACTTAGCTTTGCAGTCGCATGCTGACAACAGTTCTCCATGGGAACACGTTCAGTTCCCACCAACACGAGTGGAAGTGCGTCGATTTTGGTTGAAGGTGGGATAGACGTTTTATGCAGCATAGCTCAGAACATTACCATACTGCCTTCCATAGAGTGATCACTACCTTACCGGCCGAGTAGTGCTGACGTGTGTGCTCTGTCTATCGTTATTCCCACCCTTTCTACCTATCCTTATCGTAACGTCCAGCGAGACATCGCCTGCAGCAGCACCTGAAGTGGCAAGCTAAAATCCACAACAAGGACAGCAGGACCTCTACTCCCGGAGAACGAAGGCTGCGCCCAATTGGAATGGCGGGGTAAGTGTTTTATAACTTTTATTTTCACAGGGTTTTATTGGGATGAGGTTGAACGTTATAAGCTTCAGAATGTGATATTTCTAAATCTTCTATACATCGCATTTTAAAGCAGTATAAGTACAAGGAATACAAACCTATGGGAATACATAAGCTTCGTCCTGGTGATCCAGAAAGAAAACTTACATTGCTTGGGTGTTAGAACTGCGAGATCAACAACATGCTTTCTTGAAACAAATATTCTGGTCAAGTGGAAGTGGATTCCATAATAATGGATTTGTTTCAAAGCAAAATTCTAGGTATTGGTCCACCGAACAGCTATGGTGATCGAGAGAAGCCAAATAATAAGTACGTTTTTGGAATTAACGTTTGGTGTGGAATACTTGATGACATACTAATAGGACGGTATTTATATGCTGAATCATTGAGTGGTTATCAATATTTACATTTTCTGGAGGAGATATTGCCGGAGCTAATGATAAAAATACCTGTTTGTCTCCGAATAAATATGATTTTCCTACAAGATGGTGCTCCTCCACATAACAGAACTACCGTGAGAAATTACTTAGACCATCATTTTCCTCAGCAATCGTTGGGAACACAGCCCAGTATTATGCACACTCTCCCGACTTTACTCTTGGACTATTTTCTTTGGGGCTATTTAAAGAGCGTGTTTATAAGACGCTTGTCCTTAATTTAAAAGAATTAAAAGACAAGAGTTTTGACAGAATGTACAAATATTCCTAGAAAGGCTTTATTAGATGTGACAATTAGACATTTCCTGCATTGTCTTGTGTGCTCAAATAATAAAGGACAAAATTTTGAACAATTTTTATAATATTAATTACTTGTTTTCTTTAAATTCGAAAAAAAAAATGTCAATGTTTCATCACGTACCAGGTAGTAATATCATAAACCTATATTTCAATTATTTCCAAAATTTTGTGATGTAACATCCTTATGTTCGAAAACAGAACAAAATGTTCTATTATAAAAGCTTAAAAAATTTAGGGTGCAATTTAAAAAACAAATGAAAATCGCTGCCTTTATACCCATGTAAATTTTAAAATTTTTGTAGTGCCATCTTATGGAGAATTTCCGTCCATTTACAAATATATAAGGTTTATTATAGTTATTTTTCAAAATAGCAAGCTATAGACCTGGGAAGTCAAGTTTGAGACTTGTACACACTGTACACACACGCACGCATACACAAGCCCACACATATGCATGCAAGCACACATATGCATGCATGCATGCACACACCCACGTGCCCTCGCCACCCCCAGCATGCCTGCCCACCACCCCAACCGTGCATGTACACGTACATACACACAGACACACATTTTGATGTTACATTTAGATATTGTTCATAAAACAAAGCTGTAGTGGAAACTTTTGGACTCTGTTTTTAGTGTATACGAAGTTATTTATAAGAGAAAGCTGTTGTGGATGTAGTGATTAACATTTGAAAGATGTTTGTAAAAGAATATTTCGAGTTATTATTATAAATTTGATGTATGATTCTAGTAGTTTTATTTGAAGAGAGAGCAAGTCAAAAATAATTAGACAACAGGCAAATTTGAAACTTTCACAGACACATTTTTTTATTCAGGCAGTTCACAGCATCTTATATCGCCCAACTCAATTTAAGCTTTCAAAAATTAAATAAACTGCAACACCCAGAAATAATAAACACATTTTAACCCTTTAAGAAGTTATCATTATTTAGTCTAGTTGCTTGGCATAGTAGTTTAGTATATCAAATCGTCTTTATTCTAATTAATATTTCTAAGCAATTGTTGAACCGCTAATTGCTAAAGTGTATCTGGATATAAACAAATATGTCTACGTGATTTTTCTAAATAGTAATTGTTCACATCCAGTTCTAAAACGATACAGGTACTAAATTTTAATAAAGGATCTTTATACTCTGTTTTAATCCACAAACAAATTGATATTCAGATGCACTGGAAATTATGCTTTGAGAAGGTAGTTAAAATATGAGACATTAGACAAAAACTATACACTGGAGATTCGCACTAGATTTCAAATTTATTACGTTTTTACCATAACTCTACGGCCGTTGCAGTTTGTTTAAACTAAGGTTGCAGTACATTTGGAGAGATAATAATGTCATAGATGAGTCAACTTATTTCATTCAAGCTAATATGGTTTTGTACCTTTTGATAATGGAGATAGTGAATGGAACTGAGTGCTTGCACCTCCTGCAGACATTCCTGTTATAGTTATAGAGTTGGGATTTCCTCCAAAGTACTTGATGTATTTTTTAATAAATTTCAATGCAATTACTTGATCCTTTAAACCATTATTTCCTGGGACAACAGGATCTTCAGTACTAAGAAATCCTATAACGAGAATATATTACTTATTTTTGAATGATACTTAAATTTACTTACCTAATGGTCCTAACCTATAATTTAAAGTAACAAGAATTACATTTCTATTTATTATTATATCAGCACCGAAACTAGCTCCGTAATTGAACATAAATGCACCTCCATGTATGTATATAACTACATCTTGCAAGGATGAACTGTTTAGATTGGCAGTATATATGTTTACATATAAACAATCTTCATTACCTGTAAATAAAAAATATATATATAATAAACTAACAACATTATTACCAATAGGAAAAAGTAATATTTAATAAAAGAATCCGAATTTGCAATACATGCAATATAAAATTTCAGATGCTAAAATTACTGTTAATGACAAATGAACAATTATCGCCGATTGTACCTGATATTGACTAATACATCTTTGTTGATCTAGCGAAAGACTGGTGGTATGTTTCAATAAGAAAGCTCCGTGGCTTAGTTGGTTCGCATATCCAAGGTCCCGAATTTAACTCTCAATACTGACCGCTTGAGTATTTTTCACAAAATACGCCCTCGTTCGGATGAGAGATAAAATGTAGAACCCATATCTGAGTGTTGTCAACGCACGTTAAAGATCACTACCTTGCTTGAAACAACAAGGGTTCGGCAAAATTTCCAGGTAAAGAACTCGCCTCCTGGCCATAGTAGTACCTCTGAATAGACCATTGAAAAATCAAAAGTAGGGTCCATTTTAATAATTAATAACATAATCTAGCATAGTACAAATATATCACTTGCAGGTTAATATTATGCTGTCTGTCTGCTTTGTAAATGGTATACATTAAATTATAATATTATAGCAATGAACCTTTAAACACCATCTGGTTGGTTTGGTATAGCTGGCATGTATAAAAAATTTTCTAGTGCGACTTTCAAATTATATCCTCATTCTACAATGAAAATGCACGGTTTCAAAATTTTAAGACTTCATCTAGACAGAGTGCACTAAATTTGAACAAACAGTAGAACGAAAATTTTCTAATAATAACAAGGTAATTGTGACATGGTGAGCACTTTATATTCAAAAGAGGAGAAATGTGTTGAGACAAATAACGCATTCAGAGAAAGCGAGACATAAGATTTGATCGGCAAGACATAAATTATGTTATATGACAGAAGTTTTTTTAATTGGTATTTTGTCCATAATTTAACAAATTGCTCAATTTTTATAACTTCAGATGAATGATTTATGGTTATTGCTGATCTGAACGCAGCAGAGAGGGATAATGTAGTTTCATTTTGGTCGTTAGTTACATCTGAAGCATTTCCTGCAAATTGTCATCAATGGGTTGTACATTATTATTCAGTGAGTTATGTACAGCATTTTGGACATTATTTGTACTCCTCCTAGTGAAAAGGTATTTGAAATCTTAAATTTGCTTCTAATGGAATGTTCAACATAGCCCTCAGCTACTGAATAAGACTTCTATCCTCCGTGTCTTTTAAGTGTTAGTATATCTGTACCAGGTTCTGCAAGTAAAGACACATATGTGCATCTATAACAGTGCCCAGCGTAATCCAAATCATTGGGTAACTTGAGGAATTTTGTAATTTGACTAGGGATTTTTAGCATCACTACTTGAGTGGTGCAACTTCTATTCCTGCAGTTAGCGAAAAAAGTGTTGTGATCACAATGCAGAGGGTGCAAATCACAATATTCATTAGGTAACTTCAATATTTTCAAGCCTTCCATAATTTTATCAGCAATAAAAAAAGTTTGTGTCTTTCTGTTTTTTGAATCAAACCATAATAACAATCATGTTTTCTTTATCCGTAACGTCATTGAATTTGAGTTTACGTAGTTCATCTCTGCAACAGGCACCGCTTACTCTAACTAATAAATATACCTATAAAAATTTTTAATTACATTGTGAATAAAACTATAAATTTAACTAACCTTCCACATGAAGTAAATTTGGCATGACGCATCAGTTAAAAACTTTACAACTTCTTCTGAGATTAACACTTTCTATTTTATTTTTATTTTATTGTTTTATTGCCCAACAGTAATAACCATTTACAAGACAAAAATATAGAACAAACAAATTATATACACATGTGACCTACAGACTAAAGTTTAAATATACAAATGTACATCATTATTATCTTTATATATAACAGAATCTAAAGTAGTGTTATTTATATCTATTTGAGGACTTAATCTGTTAAAATTTTTATACATTACATTTATGGGTGCTTTTTTGCCTATATTAGTTCTACTAGTAGCAATCTTAAATGTTTCTATGTATCTTGCTTCTAGCCTAGGTACGTTAAATGGTATTTGCGATAACAAAACTGCACAATCTATTTGATTGTGTAACAATTTATATAAAAAAAAATCTAAGCCGCATGTACGGTTCACAACCAAACTTAGACATTAAGTTCAACAAATATTACTTACCTTTGTGTTAAATATTTGAAATTTAATTGTACGCGATATATAAAAAAATTAAATAATAAATAGTAATGTGTAAAAATGCGTATTTAAAGTCGAATATCTTGATTAATAATTGAAATATCGAAAAGTGAATAGCGTATTCGTATTCAGCGTAAAAAACTGGATAAGAATCATATATTATATGTCTTGTAACATCACGGGAACCGTGCAACGGACAGACAGACAGACCGACCGACAGACTAGACCATCTCATTAACCAAACGAAGTTTGGTTGAAAAAACACAGACCAGAATTTATTCTCCTTGTTTCTAATGACAGCAATTTAAAATTGTCAAGTAATTCAATTTGATTACAACCTCTTATAGGATAAACACCAGTTTGTTTAAAGCTTAAGTATTTTAAAAATTTTCTTTGTACTGCTTCTAACATATTCTTATACAATAAGTATATAGGTGACCAGATTAAAGAGCAATATTCCAGTTTGGTACGTACAAGGGAGTAAAATAGCAACTGTAAGCTAAATAAATCATTAAAACCTTTTGTGTTTCTAATCACAAATCCCAAGGAGGCAATTGCTGCATTAGATAGTTCTTCTATATGTGGAGAAAATGACAGAGTTGGATCATATACTATCCCAAGATCCTTAATTCTATCATATCTATTAATAGGTGTATTATCAATTTGGCTTGTATCTTACATTTCTCTTGATATACGCTTTCAAATTGAAAAATATTGATATGTCAATGTTGTTTTTAATGGCCAAGTTGTTTTTACCATTGAATAGATAGTCCAAAGGGTTAATGATTTAATTGTTTGGGGTTGTAAGCCATATACGTGAGCAAAACATTTCAGTACAATTGTTCACTTTCTTAGTACAGCACCACTGCATAAACGTGTCATATTGTTTCTAATATATATATATATATTTCAACGTGGTGGGTAACACGTCGAAGGAAACTGCTCTTGTCCCTTCATGTATATCGGGAGGTGTACAACCTGTATCGCTGTCCAATTCCATTGAGGTAATTTAAAACTTTTACAAAATGTTGCTTTCAACTATCACAATTGAACACACTCACAATTCTGCTAATTTTGGCTGGGATAAATACAATTTGTCAATTTTGTTATCGCAAAACAGATTATTAATCTATGTATATGCTTACAAAATACAATTATCATTACAATTTTGGCAATACCTATTGTGGTTATGTCTGACACTGACATTGCATTACGTGAAATATTTGAGACGTGAAGTGTTTGCGGCCGTGAAGTACAATTTAAGGACGTGAAGAGTTTACCATCAAAAAATATCACTTCTTGTTCTAAACTGAGTACAAGAAGTTCATTATTTCTCATCAATATGTGTTTGTCTTGAAGAAAAAAATATAAAGTTTATCGTCTTAAAAACTAAGCTTGTCGGCAACTGCAGTGGTGCAGGGGCGAGTTCCTATAGATAAATGAGAAAAGAAAATAAGGAAAATAAAGAAATACAAAGTAAATAAATAACATGGCTTAAATATAAAAATCTTACGTTATGTTATCACACCCTGAACGGTCTTTCCTATTGTCAAAATCAATAAAACACGAAAACAGCAATTTTTTTATGTTATTTTTATATGGAAGATGGTTTTTCTGCATAAATCTTCCTTGCTTTGGTATCCTAAATTTGGTCATAATAAACAAAATTTTACAAATAAGACTATCCCTGGGGTAGCTGGATATCCTTTACAAATCACTGACTTTACCTATTTCCTAAACAAATTAAAATAAAAATCAATCTAAACTTAAACCCTATTAACAAACAAAATAATTTCAGTGCACATCAATATACTTTCCTAAAAACAAATTCCTAACCTCAAATCTGACCAGGCATTGCTAAAATAAAAATATCCTAAAGGAAAATCTTAAAAAACTTAAATCTTTAAGATTTGTTTATTGGAGAATAGTGGTGTTGTGGGGTGTATGGTATTTCTGATTGAGTTTATTTTATTGTAGATACATACCGGCACTATAATAATACATCTATAAATTAAGTATAGGATATTGAAAGTGCTTTCTGAAATTGATGATTTGTTTTTGACAAAGTTGCTATTTATTTTTATTTTTGCTTAGACACCACTGGATTAATTTTAAAAATAGAATTAATGAATTCGATAATTTTAGTACATCAATTAAGTCTCCAGAGTTGTAAAAATGTTGTAAACGAAATTCGTATGTCGTGACAAAGTGTTCATTTTTGCAAGAAACTTTAACTTTGTTAAGTTGTTTTAAAAAAAGTTAACAGTATTTGTTTAATTTTTAAAATAGCATGAAAAATACTGTTATTTGCAATGAAGGTGCGTTATGCTAGTTATAAAATTAAATGGGTATGGAAAATTTAGTAAATTTGAATACACAAACTAAAATATCAATGCACCTTGTATGATAGATTTCATGAATAATTAATTAAATAGGATATTTCAAATTTAGTTTCTACAAAGATCATTTAGCTAATAAGGTAAAATAACGTAGGATGATAACTTAAGTTAAAACAACAAATGAAAACATATTTTAATATGACAAAATACTGTATATGCATTTCCATGAACCAGACAATTTACAATTGGCAGGTATTGCCTGTCCCGACCACCAAGGACATGAAAATAATACCATATTGCAACAAAAATATAAATTACTTATATAGTTAATGTGACAATAAATTAAACTCGTTACATTGTATAACCAGATGCTGACTGCAACTAATATAATCTAATAGTGGGAGAAAATAACCATAGTTTTACACGACGGGAAAGAATTTAATGAATTATGTGCAAGTAATTAATTAGAAAATGCCAAAATATAGTTATGCGAGTGGTGGGGTTGAAAGTTAACAAAACAATACAGTCTCATGAATAAAAATAAATGTAGATGTTCCCACAGGGATAACAAACGCGACACATGACTAATTTTTAAATTTAGCACAGGAAAGGTGCTTTTAATTCACATGTTTGTGAAATTATTGTTGTTATCACTGGTTAAAGTGACCTATAGAGTTCGGTTCTCCAATAATTTGAATTTAGTGTGGCGCTGATTTAAGCGAGTTGTTGTTTGAAGGACGAAAAATGGAAATACTGTAAAATTGGAAAGCTGGTATTTCTGTATATTCTTAATCCTTTATCAGATGAATTAAGCTAAGTTTATATTTATTAATTATGTATGTGTGAATTGTAAACATCATTGATTGGTATTTATGACGTAGGAAATAAACTGAACATGAAAGTGATTATTTTGTTGAACGATGATTTCGCAACAGAATGAGTGGTGGTTCAATTTAAGCAAAATGTTATCATTTTAAACTATTAAGAAATATGTACCTAATAGCTTTAAATTGTTTTTAATGGATTGGTTAAGAAAATGTTGTATTGTGCTAAGTGTTTAGATGTATGGATATAACAAGCATTTTCGTTATAAGCATTTGTTATAAGCATTTTCGTAAATTGGAATTTAAAATGTCAATGAAAACTAAAGCAATGTCATGGTAGGGTTAGTTTTTAGTTAGTTTTTCTTTTGGAAATATCTGGCTAGAAGTGAGATTAAGGAATTTATGTTTTACGTTTAAGAAAAGTTTATTTGTATTTATATTGAAATTGTTTAATGTTAATTTGAATTTTAATTTATTTAAATATTACTTTTATTTTAAATTTTTCATTTTATTTCATAATTTTTTCCAAAGAAACCCACTCCTGCACCACTGCAATTAGCCGACGCACCCTTATATTGTTACAGTGTCCCCACCCCTTCAGGGCAATTTAAAATTTATTAACTTTGAAGTGTAGTCAAAATACTGCACTGTACAGCACCATAGCTAAATAAATAAATTATGATTAGATCGATATCTCAGTATACGCAATCCGTATCAGAAGAGTTTAGTCACTGTGTTGCCGGCATTCCAGGCGAGATGACGTTTCATTATAAACTTTTAGATGTCGTTATAGGTAACAAATGTTCATGCACGATATCTTGATCGGATGATGCAAGGACAGATGGTCAGTATTTTTGTATTATTTTTAGGTACTAACGTTAGGTTTCCTTTTTTTTGCAACTCAAAGCTAATGCTTGAAATTTAAAAATGATTGCCTAGTCAGTTGTATGTTGAGTTAGTAAACGTTTTAAACAAAAATAGTAATCGGCAGTCTTTTGTTCATGGATATGTTTGAGTTCTTTCATATTGAATAACTAAAAATTCAATTACCAAAATAAGAAAAATGTGCTTTCTTTATAAGCAGTACAGCCACGTGTCCATTTTATAGCAATGGTTTGGTAAATAGCTACTCGTTCTAGAAATTGTCAAGAGGTTTTGAAAGTCTTTATGCAGATGATACAGGTAGTAATTTATGCTTATTTTTTGTCTTTTTAATAGTTGGTGAGTACGTTGCTATTTTACATGCAAAATACCTTTTAATGAACAATTCAGAGCAGCACCATCATGTGTCAGATGATGAGTTTTTTTGTGTGAATCTAAATCTAGATATATAAATTTAATGCTGTAATGGTTTTTGAGGTAAGAGCGTTTCTTTATTTTGCAACATAGAAACCAAAGACAAGTACATTAAGAATAATGTTTAAAACAAGAAACTATGTCAAATGCATTTGTCAGAAGAAAGAACTCCGATCCAATTCATGCTATTTTCTAGTAATGCAAACAGTGTGATTAGACTAATATTTTGATTTTAATTAATAGTTATGTACAATTTATAAAAAATTATTATTTCCAAATTATTTTTGTTTTGGTCTTTGTATTTATTATATAAGAATTTAGGAAGCATTGCTTTTACCACAACGATTAGATATTCTAACAAGAACATACTCAAAGATAAAGAAATTTCGTTTTATCGTAACTTGTGCGTAAACTCTCAATATGTCAATAAATTCTATTTTGAGTTTTTCAAGTTGTCAAATGTTTTGTTGGTTGTTTATTCGGTATTGTTGTTGTATAGTAAAAGTATATTTTGAATGATTTAGAGCTTATTAAGGACTAGTGTTCGGATAATTTTTAGACAATCTATATTAAATAATTTCAGATGTTTCTTCCTTAGTTTGAAGGGTATGCCATTCTTCACTTCCTTTCCAAGTTAGATAGTTCTTTCGTTCTCATAAAGATTTGCTGATTATAATCTCTCCCAAGCTCATGTCTCCACGGACCTGACCTCTCAGCTATTCAAATCCTTTCCTGGAGTTTTCCCAATTGCTTATTACATTAATTCCACCCCTTTTTAACTGCAGGCTTCATGCATAAGTAAACCCTCCTGCTAGCGCCCTTACGGCATTCTGCCTACTACATCCTATCCATTCAATTTTCAAGTTTTCTAGCTTCATACTTGCTTCATACTTCTGACATTTGACCTTACATGTGATTTTCCAATGCTCCACCCCAAAGGCACTACATTGGCCAGGGAGTTTTTTTACCTGGAAAATTAGGAATTTTGCTGAACCCTTGCTGTTCCAAGCAAGGTATGGATCTTTAACGTGCGTGACAACACTCACACACGGGACCTCCATTTTACCTCTAATCCGAACGAGGGTGTATTTTTGTGAAAAATGCTCGCCTAACATTTTTCAAGCGGACCGTGTTGGGATTCGAACCCGGGACCTTGGGCGTAGTAGTCACACACATACCACTATGCCACGTAGCGGCCTCTGATATTTCACCCTCGAATTTCCAAAATATTCCCTGTTCTTCGTTTAAACTTTCCAATCACATCCTCTGAAGCAGTCCCCTCCCGGAGATCTAAATGGGGGACTATTTTACCTCTGAATCTTTCACCCCAGAGGATGTCATCATTTTGAAACAATTTAAGTACACTGTGTACTTGGGAAGTAATATGGTGATTTCTGTTGCCTTCCACATCGCAGTAGTGTGTCTTAGAATGCCACACCGACTCCTATGATCTCTACCACTCTAAGTACCGAAACAGCTACTGCCCTCTTTCAGAAACCTGTCTTAGTCTGGTTCCTTACTAAAGACTCTACTACTTTGGTCGGACGTGTAGTTTGGCTCTTTAGATCACTGGAATGCACAAACCATTCCACCTATTCTAGAACTTCGTCAAGGTACAGGTCCTTTTGGAATGGCTGCCTACTACATGCTCAGAAAAAAAATTGTTTACAGTATTATCCTATAATTAATTTTTTAAACGTTAATGCCCTCATTATCTAAAAAAATATAGAAAAGAGATTACAAGTTCAATTAGGAATTAACCCATAAAATATTAGATTTGATTAATACATACAGTATAAATGAACTGCGAGTTTTGATAATAAACTAATAAATATTAGGGCTCGTTAAATTGTATCGTCAATCTTATAGTAAATAAACATCTTACTTTAGGATTATAAATAATATTCTCGTGGTTTTCAATAACCAGTTAATTACCAGACAGTAAGTTAAAATCATTTATTTCTGGGTAAAGAAACAACTTGTAATACTATATCTGCACCACTATAATGGAACTACGATAGAATTTATTTGCTAATGGGTATATTTTTCAAGCCTTTTTAAAACTAATCTCATATGAAAACTTTAACTAAAAACATTTTTAAGTAAAATGGTTATTTTCTTTGAAACTGAAACACTTT
Organism: Platerodrilus igneus; assembly: GCA_036346225.1. Taxonomy (NCBI): domain Eukaryota; kingdom Metazoa; phylum Arthropoda; class Insecta; order Coleoptera; family Lycidae; genus Platerodrilus; species Platerodrilus igneus. The sequence goes on along the minus strand of JARFIW010000170.1, from coordinate 12,417,916 downwards.
TGGTGCAACTTCTATCTTGGGTTCATTAATCTTATAGGTCAAAGCAATTTGAAATAATTATAGCCTTGTTACTCCATACACTTTAGTTACATAAACCGGAAGGTTGTTGACTCTAGTATGCATGATTAAAGTACATAATTGTAGTGTGTTAGAATTTCGACCTGTTTAGCAATTTAATAAGTTGCAACTTGAATTTAAGAAAAAATGTCCAAAGCGAATGGCATATTTAGAAAATCTATGAAATTTATTAGATGATAAACTGACTAAGAATTTCTTATAGTATATAAAAAATAGAAATCTTTGATGGTTTAGTACATACCTATAACAAAATCATTCCCTGGTAATGTATAATGGTTGTATTGGATACATCGATATACAGTGTTTGCCTTTATAGTTCCAAGCCAGGGTTCAATCAGCACCGATTCCTAAAAAACACTTTGCTGAAAATTTTTAGAATGCTTAATTTAAATACCGTCATTCTTAGCTGCATTTTATTAATATTACCTGAAAACGAAGTTTTCCGATTGGAGGATTTGCATACGGAACTCCTTCAAATGCAGCATACTGCACACCTTCTGAAGATATTTTATGGTAACCTTCAATTTTTCCTAATGGAAGTGTTACTTTGGGATTTGAACATAGAGCACCGATTCCTAAAGATTAATATAATTCAAGGGAACAAATATTTGCCTAAGTTTGATACCATAAGATACATATATAATTATAATGCTGAAGCTAACCCTACACATTTTGTTAAGTAAATATTTTATTATCAACTGTTGCACTTCCCAATTAATAGCTGTTTTTATAATTAAATTATTGTACAATTAAAGATAAGAAAGGACTTTTAAGAGATAATCTTTTAATGATGATTGACATATATGATAGGTTAATCCAGATTTTGCAACAGCTAAAATTTACATCTACTATAAATCTTCAACATGCACTTATTGCTAACAAAAGGCCTGCAACTGTTTGATATATAGTGAAGCAAGACTTGAAGTTCATGTAATTGTATATGCCATATATTGTACCCATAATTTAAAACTGGTTTACAGCAGGTTTATTGTATGTCAATATGAAAGTAATTCAAACTGTTATGATAATAAAGATAAGAAGTGTTATTTTAAATACTGGGGTGGCATAATTAATTTATATAATAGAACTACAATTAAATTAATGAAAATGTTTCTTAAATGAAAGTTTGTCTTGAGAAAAAGTAAGATTAGTATACAAATACTAATTTAAATTGCTAAACCAGTAAAAAGGAAATACTAGCAATTGCTTTAAAAATGCTTTTGTTACACAACAATATGAATATTATGGTTGAAATAATACAAAGCAGTCGATACAAACTGCAACGAAATGTGGCAAGGAGGGGGATTTATTGGCCAAAAAAAGCACTAAAAAGCATTCATCATTTTCCTTGGGTCTTCAATCCTGAAACTGGTTAAACGCGTACCTCCATTGTTTCTTATTCTAAGCTAACCTACACATTTCCCTGAAATTCACACAGCCTGAATTTTTCACTATCTGAGTGCAACAGTTTAATCTAGATCTACCTCTATCTATCATTTTTTCATTTTTCTGCTTCTAATGTATTCCACACTATTCCTTCATGCCTTAGAATGTGTCCTATCATTCTATGTCCCCTCCTTTTTTTTGCTTTACCACAGATATGTTTCTTCCTTACTATTTTTAGAACCTCCTTGTTCTTAACTCCGTCGCTCCATGGTATCAGATCATAAATGTTTGGCACCGCATTTCAAAGGCTTCTATCTTTTCCTTTCTGCTTCATCTACTGACAATGTTTCACAACCGTACAGTGCTGCGCTCCACACATATGCTTTCACTACTTTTTCCTTGTTTCTATGTTTGATGTCTTTGAACATATCAGTTGCTTTTTCTTGTGCTAATCCTTTTTTATATCTTGCACTTTTCCCCTTATATTGATTTCTAAAATATATACCTCTATTTCACTGATATTCAATGGTACACAAAGGGGGTTAAGCGACCTGACGGCTACCAAGATCTCCCACCACTTAGACATTTGCCAAATCAATAGTTTTCCAATTACTCCTTTTGCACATTCAACGTTTGTTGATAATATTGTAAAACCAACACCTGTAGTTGTTTGAAATAATCATCAGGTTTACTTTTTCATCATTAGGTTTACCGCTTAGGAACTGGTAGGAAGCATACCTCTATTAATTTATATTCTTAGCTAACCTACACATTTCCTCAAAGTCCCGCAATCTTCATCTTTCACTATCTGTGTGCAATAGTCTAATATATGCCTACCTCTACTTCTCATTTTTATATCTCTGCTTCTAATATATTCTGCACTACTTCCTCATGCCGTATTATGTGACCTATCACTCTAATTCTCCTATTTTTTTAAAATGTTTTTTACATATTTCTTTCTTCTCTTACCATTTCTAGAACCGCCATGTTCTTAACTTGGTCTGTTCACGATATCTTTATCATATGACTGTAGCACCACATTTCAAAGGCTTCTATCTTTTTCCTGTCCGCTTTTCCAACTGTCCAAGTTCCACAGACGTACAGTGTTGTGCTTCATACCTATACTTTAAGCAACCTTTCCTTGTTTCTATGTTTGTTGTCTTCGAACATAGCAGCCGCTTTTTCTTGTTAGATACAGCACGGTTTTGTGCTAATCCTTTTTTTATATCTTTTGCGCTTTTCCTATTCTATTGCTTTCTAAAAATATACCATATTTTAACGATTTTCAGTGGTATGCGAAAGGGGTTAAGCAACCCAATCGTTAGCAAAATCCCCCACCACTTAGACCTTTGCCAAATCAACAGTTTCCTATTACTCCTTTCACACAATTAACATTTGTTGGGAATATTGAAAAACCAATACATGTGGTAGTTTACAATAATCATAAGGTTTAAGTACAATTCTTTTTTCATCATTAGGCTTTCCACCCAGGAACTGGTTGGACGCGTACCTCCATCGATTTCTATCCAGAGGGCTAACCTACATATTTCACTAAAATTCCAACAGCCTACATCTTTCACAATCTACGATAGTCTAATCTAGGTCTCCCTCTACCTCCCTGTTTTCCTATCTCTGCTTCTAATATACTCCACACTATTTCCTCATGACTTAATATGTGACCTATCATTCTATCTCTTCTATTTTTTACTGTTTTCCACATATTTGTTTCTTCCCCTACTATTTCTAGACCTCGTTCTTAATGTGGTCTATCCATGACATCTTCATCATACATCTGTAGCACTACATTTCAAAGGCTCCTATCTTTTTCCTGTCCGTTTCTACTACTGTCCGTTTCATAACCATACAGTGCTGTGCTCCACACATATGCTTTCAGCAATCTTTTCCTTGTTTTCATGTTTGTTTTTGAACATAGTAGTTGCTTTTTTCTTGTTAAAAGTAGCACGGCCTTCTGCTAATCTTTGTTTTATATCTTTTGCACTTTTCTCATCTTACGTTATTTGGATTTCTAGGTAGCAGAAATCCTTAACCTCCTGTAAGTTCTCGTTACCTATTTGTACCCTTGTTTTTGATTTATTTTCTCCTCCTTTACACACTTAGTTTTATTTTTGTTAATTTTCATAGTGTATCTCCCTGTTACAACTGTTTCCATTTCATTAAGAGCAGCTTCTAACTCTACTAGATGTAATACCACTATATCATCTGCAAATCTAGGCATATCGATTTTTTGTCCCTGCATAGTAATTCCAAATGTCTTCCTGCATTTGACAGTATTTGTTGAGTACATAAAAGGATACTCAAGAGAGAAAAGCGGGAGTATAACCAAACAGATATTAAACAAATGCGGCTTTCAATATTCTTACCTGATGTCCAGTTAGAGCAGTGAAGATTCTTGGATCCAGAACACATTACTCCACTCGAAAAATAATATAAAGTGGTGAGGTATTCCTATATGGGGACTGACCTCCAAAACTGAAACTTATTGTCCAAGCGGTGACAATAGACTGGGTTAGACCGCACAGTCACCAAAACATATGGCAAACAAGATAGAACATTGAAGGTGATAACGTGATCGGGTTTATCAAATTTAAATAAAAGAGTAGAAATTACCATTAACAAATAAACTTAAATTTTACAGTAATAATATAAAGAAACTAAATGAATATATACTTGGACAGAACAGTATTCTTTGCCTCTTCAATGTACAAGTTAAAAATTAACAAGGATAGGGCACATCCCTGTCTCACCCCTTTCCTAATATTTACTTCTCTACATTCCTGATCTAATTCTATTACCGCTGTTTGCTCTTTGTATAAGCTACGTACTATCTGTCTATCCCTATAACTTATTCCAATCTTTTTGAGTACTTCAAACATCATTTTCCATTTCACATCGGCAAATGCATTTTCCAGATCTACAAACCGTATATAAATACTTTCTCCTTTTTCTATTGTACAAATTATTTGTTTATTTATTTAACATTGTCAACGGGATAATCCCTTTTTCTTTTTAATAAGTTAAGTGCAGCATGAATATAAGTGTAACTAAATTGATAGGATTAATTAATTTATTTATTTATTTACGTTATTCCATATAGTAGGGGATAAAGAATACTACTATAGTAAGCCTGCTTATCGTAAAAGACGATTAAAAGGCGCAGCAAGGGGCAGCAGCCTTGCTCGCTAAAAGATATTGGAGGAGGGTCGGTTGGTCTCGGGCGATCCTCAATAATTTACAAGCTTGTTGGGGGTTGGTCGTGACGGATACGGCTTTTTGCTAAAATCTTTAAAAACTGCGTTGTGGAAAGATATGGGAGCCTACCACAATATTTCCCAGGTGTGCGTGGCCTAAAACACAAAATACATATGATGGAGAGCTCACAAGTAAAACTCTTGTCCGGAGGTAAAATACTCCCTCATTCGGATCTCCGGGAGGGGGTACTTGGGGCTCGTCATCGTAAGAATATAAAACAACAGTTCGATTTAGTGATAGGGACTTGGAATGTAAGGTCATTACTTAGAGTAGATAAGTTAACGAATTTATTAGTCGAAATGAGAAAAGAAAAGCTTGACATTTTAGGTATTAGTGAGGTGAGATGGCCAAATAGTAATGACTTTTGGAAAGATAATTATAGAATAATTACAACTTCTTCAACTAATAGACAGGCAGGCGTAGGAATAGTGTTAGGTAAAAGATTAGGGCATAAAGTTAAAGAGTACTTACAATTTAGTGATAGAATAATTATGGTTAGATTGAGTACAAAACCCACAGACACTGTTTTAGTACAGGTTTACATGCCAACAACTCAGTACGAGGATGAGGAAGTAGAAAAGGTATACGAGGATATAAATAGTATAGTGAGAAAAGTAAAACGAGATGAGAATTTAATAGTTATGGGCGATTTTAATGCGTCAGTGGGAGAAGGTAGTGAGGGAAAAATGGTAGGAAAATTTGGGTATGGCAGACGAAATGATAGAGGAGAAGGATTAGTTGAGTTTTGCCAGGAACATAGATTAGTAACTGTAAACACCCTATTCGAACAACATGTTAGGAGAAGATATACCTGGAAAGCGCCAGGTGATATGGCTAGATACCAAATAGATTATATTTTAGTTAAACAAAGATTTAGAAACCAAGATAAAAACTGTCGTAGTTATCCAGGGCCTGACATAGATAGCGATCATAACTTAGTTAAAATGAAGTGTAAACTAAAATTAAAAAATTGAGAAAGGTTAAAAGAGAGGATGGGATCTAGGTAAGCTTACTGATAGTAGGGTAAAGAGGAATATAAACAAGTATTAGATATTAAGAGCAAAGAGATAGCTGTAGGAGGAACGAGAAAATAGATGGAAAGAAATAAAACTGACTGTACATGATACAGCAACACAGACTATAGGTAAGAAAAAAATAGAAGTGAGAAAACCGTGGGTAACAAAGGAGATATTAGATTTAATAGAGAATAGAAGAAAGCTTAAACCTTTCAGAGAAGTGGATAGTGAAAGTAAGCAAAAATATAATACAGTTAGAAATAAGATAGTACATGAGTGTAGAAAAGCTAGAAATAAATGGATGGAGGAGAATTGTAAGGAATACAAGATGATTTGAGAGTAGGTAAGACAGACAGGGCTTACAGGGCAGTTAAAAAGTTTTTTGGGGAAGATAGGAAAAAATATAATGGTATTAGAGACGAGAATAATGAGCTTCTAATAAATAAAGTTGAGATAGCAGATAGATGGAAAAGATATTTAGAAGATTTATATAAGGGAGACGATATGGATGAGTTAGAGAACGACCAAGAAGAGGATGTAGAAATAGGGTTCTCAATATTAAGAGAGTAATTTGACAGAGCTGTTAGGGATCTTAAACTAAATAAAGCGCCAGGGATAGATGATATTCCCGCAGAATTAATAAAATATGCAAGTCAGAAAACTTTAGACAGATTATATGAACTAGTAAAAGTAATATATGACACAGGTGAGGTTCCAATAGATTTCGAAAAAAATATTATTATCCCAATCCCAAAAAAGTCAGGAGCTGATAGGTGTGAGAATTTTAGAACGGTTAGTTTAACTTCTCATGCTTCCAAAATACTAACAATAATAATTAAAAATAGAGTAGAAGTTTTAACTGAGAATTATTTAGGCGAAGACTAATATGGTTTTCGTAAAGACAGAGGGACTAGAGAACCGATACTAATGATTAGGCTAATTATCGAAAAAAGGTTACAAAAAAATAAAAAGACTCATTTCGCGTTTGTAGATTTAGAAAAAGCATTTGATAGGGTTAATTGGATTGTTATGTTCAGGGTTTTGCAAAAAATAGGAATCTCTCATAGGGATAGAAAATTTATTTACAGTCTATATAAAAACCAAAGCGTAGTAATTAGATTGGATGAAATAGAAAAGGAAGCTAAGATTATAAATGGTGTTAGACAGGGTTGTATACTGTCTCCTTGATTTTAATGTTTATATTGAGGAAGCTTTAAACTTAGCTAGAGAGAAAAGAGATAGGTATTAGTGTACAGGGACAGAAAATAGACATGTTACGTTTTGCAGATGATATAGCCATTATAGCAGAGTCTAGAAAAGAGTTAGGAGAGTTTTTAAATATTTTAGAGGAGATACTACAGAGTAACTACAGTATGGGAATTAACTCAGGAAAGACAAAGATAATGACAAGTGAGTTACAGCCTAGTTCTAAACCAAAATTAAAAATAGGTAATACCGAGTTAGAGGAGGTAGATGAATTTTGCTATTTAGGTAGTATAATTACAAAGGATGGACGTAGCAGAAGGGATATAGTAGCTAGAATAGCTCAAGCTAGAAAAATGTTTTTAAAAAAGAAAAACTTACTAATAGCTAATAGTATTAGTTTAGATAATAGAAAAAGTTTCTTAAGGTCGTACGTATGGAGCGTTCTACTATACGGTAGTGAGACTTGGACAATTAAAGAAGTAGATAAGAAAAAGATAGAAGCTTTTGAAACTTGGTGTTATAGAAGAATGTTAAAGATTAGTTGGACAGATAGAGTAACAAAAGAGGAAGTTTATAGAAGGATAGGTGAGGATCCCTGTATGTGGAAACAATTGAAGGTCAGGAGAGATAGAATGATAGGGCACCAGTTAAGACATGAGGGACTATTTAGTAAAGTCTTAGATTATAGACTACCAAATAAAAATAGAGTAGGAAGGCCTAGACAAAGCTATATTAGTCAAATTATTAGAGATTTAGGCTGTGAAGGGTATGTGGACCTTTTTAGACTAGCTCAGAATAGAAAAGAATTTAGAGCTGCGTCAAACCGACTTTAAGTAAGTTCGAAAACAAAACAAAAAAAAGAATTAAAATCAGTTAACTAAATGTCACCAGGACATAACTCACAATTAGTTAGCGGTCTGGCATGTTGGTAGCGTTTCGTTGCTTAAGCCTTACCATAACATATAATTTAATAAACGTCACCATGACATAACTCACAATTAGGTAGCGGTCTGGCATGTTGGTAGCGTTTCGTTGCTTAAGCCTTACCATAACAGATAATTTAATAAACGTCATCATGACATAACTCACAATTAGGTAGCGGTCTGGCATGTTGGTAGCGATTTGTTGCTTAAGCCTTACCATAACATATAATTTAATAAACGTCACCATGACATAACTCACAATTAGGTAGCGGTCTGGCATGTTTGCAGCGATTCGTTGCTTAAGCCTTACCATAACATATAATTTAACACTTTTCCTTTTTGAAGCGGATAACCAGGTTATATTTCATTTCCCTATAAATGGTAATCATGTAAACATGTTAGAGTTCTTTAACAACCATCAGGTTGCTAATATCTATGTAGAGCCAGCTGGATAGGAAAAAGATAGAAGGATATAGGAAAACCTAGACCAAACTATTTTAGTCAAATTATTAGAAATTTAGGTTGTGAAGGGTATGTAGAGCTTTTTAGATTAGCACAGAATAGAAAAGAAGTTAGAGCTGCATCAAACCGACCTTAAGTAAGGTCGAAAACAAAATGATGATGACGTTATTCCACAGGTCGAAACCCAAATGCTATAACTACATAAGTGTGCAATTTAAAAACTAATCTGATGTAGACTCTAATATTAATTGTCGCAGCAAAGTTAAGGTACAGCTGTAAATATTAATCTTAGTATGTACTTCATTATAGGAATTGCACAGACAATAAAGAGGAGAAAATTTAAGCCTGTTTGTACGGGGAGTCAGAAGGTAAAAATAACATAGAAAACGAGACAGTTTCAAAGACACATTACATTGCAACATGTTTTTAATAGTTGAACATTGAATGCAATTGGTTACTAATTGTGCAAAAAGGTCAGCAAGAGGTAACGGCGACGTGTAATCAGCTTATGATAATTGTGTTTCTCTAAGAGAACACTGTGTGAGAAACCTATAGGTGGGTACACTCCCTCGAACTTAAAAGTTAGGTACTTTAGGAATCTGCGTTGAACAGCTTCTAGGCAGTGCATATACACTTCATAATGTGACTCCCAGATTATAACTGCATATTCCAGGATAGTTCTGATGTAGCAGTTGTAAAGCAGTGTTAGAGTATCCTTGTTGGGGAAATCGTGGCAGTTTTGAATGACAAAGCCAAGCATCTTGTAGACCCTCGCAGTAGTCTGGGTTATGTGTTCAGCGAAAGACAATGTAGGGTCGAATAGAACCCCCAAATCTCTAACCAGAGGCGGTGGACTGGACAGTGTGTCAACCCCTATGTTATAATTATATCTGATTTCAGAATGAACAAATGTAAACGGCATAATAAAGCATTTACTGGCATTTAAGGTAAGTTTGTTATCATGGCACCACAGTATAAGCTTATTGAGATTTTCTTGTAACATTAGGCAATCATCAACACTTGCTATTCTGGCATATAACTTAATATCATCCACATAAAGGAGGCAGTGTATATTAGGATCCAGTATAGATAGAACGTCATTGATATACACATCAAATAAAATCGGGCCCAGGACGGAGCCTTGTTGCACTCCAGATGTAACAGTGATCAGTTTAGACTTTCTACCACAAATGAGCATGAATTGTTGACGTTCAGTGCAATAAGATACCAGTAGGAGTGCAAATCTCCTTGGTGAGGCCAGTCTGATAATTTACTTTGTAAGGTAAAACGGGGGTAATTAAAAACTTTTTGTAAGTTTATTACCCTTTATCCTCGTGACTATCAGCTATATACTAAAACTCTCTATTTTTAATCTGATGTCACTAGGTCGAGATTTTCTTCTTTAGACTCCAAGCCCAGGGTAATGTCAGATGGAAAACGGCTTTAGACAAAGAAAACTCTTAGGGGTTAAACGGCTAGTAGAGTGTTAGCTCTGGGTAGATCATGAGCATGGGTCATGGGTGGATAATCGACCAAAAATATTTTTAATAGGCGCCACCGTATTTTTTAATACAAGTGCCAACAAAATTTAACTGTGTTTGTATAAGGAAATGCGGAAACCTTATCTTAACACCACTATCATAGCCATAAAATTTGAATTTCACTCTTTATCACACACTTACCAAAACCTCAACCACCAGATGTCAAACAGTTGTCTCAGCTTTACCTGTGAACAAACAAAACACCACATGGACACTATTTGTGTCTTCAAAAGCATATGCCAAAAATAGAATAAATGAATTTAAACATCTGTGAAATACTAAAGGGATTCATTTTCATTACTCTGTCTTTTACTTAATGAGGATTTGCTCTAGTTTTCTCTTTCCTAATTTAAATGTTGTATAATAAAACTTCATTCAAATGAAACAAAATGAATTCTATTCATATGTAGAAATCGGATATATATACATGTGACTGCAATATATATGCTTACTATCTTGTCATTAATTTTTTTATAAAAGAATTTTAGTGAAGTTTAACCTTCTAAATAAATATTTATAAATTAATCATTTCTATAAAATTTTAGTTTAAGCAAACATATCATAATTTATTTGTTCATATCACAAGATTTTATTTTTACTATAATCATTGAAGCGCTTCCTTGACCATTTACAACAAAGATTGATCATCAGAAAAATAACGATCATAAAATGCAACTATTCAAATTTAACTGTTGTCTACACAAAGAAATATACACGAATATCAGCACCAATAAAAGCTTTTACATGACCTTAATTGTTTTTAAGCAAAATGTGAAAATTAAATCAAGACTGCATTTGGCGTCTAGATTAGGAAACAGAATCTATACTATTTTGTTATCTGACACAAGTTGTCATTCTAAATATCTTGACACACATTGAATACGTGTACAAATAACTGACAAACTAAATATCTATTCAGTGTGTTATTAACTTTAAAAAACTACTTTAAATTTGTGTTATTCTAATAATCAACGTAGGAAATCTCATAATAATTTATAATACTTTCAAAGTTACGGAAAGTTTCAAACACTCACGTGTATCCAAATAAATTGCAGGTGCAAAATCATGACGTCAGCTGTTGTATTTTTCCAGCGTATTAATCATCTGTAAGTTTGAAGTACCAAGATTCTTTGTTGAATAAACCATTTCTATACGGCGTATTAAATAGATAGAACGAAACCATAACTGCCTGCTTTAAATTACTGCGACGAAAATTTATTATAATTTAACATTGAAAATTGTTGTTGTAGATATGTCCATTAGATATTGCATGTCTTAAATGATGTATATTATTGTTCCATGTTCTCAACTCAAGTTCTTCTTTCTGACTCTATTAGACGCCTCGTGTTTTAGTCGAGCCATCTTGACTTTTATCTCTAGTCTACAAAAGCGACTTGATTCTTCGACGTTGGAAACAAAAGTGCTCATAATTAACTGGACTACGCTTGGCAACAAGCCACAGAATATAAATCTCCTAGATTCTATGTGTTATTGGGAATATTATACTTTACTTTTTATTGGCTGAATATTTACGAATTAAATGCTTTAAAATTTATCTGTTTTATTATTAATTTATTAGGCTTGGTGCAACAAGAAAAAAAATACGTTACACAGCCTCTTCCCAAGAGAAAAAATTCGAGGTATGGAAGAATTTTTTCTAAAAAAAATTTTTGACTGAAACTTCAAAATTACTCTCATTAACTGTATAAACCTCTAACAACTCACAACAAAACAGCACAAACTTTAACTATAACTAACGATGAGTTTAACAAAAAAAATCAGAATCATTCACTAATTGATATGGGGGAATATTAATGCATGGGATTGAGTGATTAGTAACTGCGCGTACTACACGCCTATAAAGGGACAAATTCGGGAAGTCATAATCAGTATATACGTCAATCAGTTAAGAATATTTAGGGGAATCTAACACTCAGTGGATGCATATCATCTATAGTTACAAACGCAACAACCATATCAAAGTAAAAAAAATGTTACCTGAAGCGAAAAATATTTTTCTATAAATTAGAACTGTAATAAACAAAATCGAATGTATAACAAAATTACTATTTAACAAAAATCTGTACAACGAATACTCTTCTCTAATTTACTATATCTGTCTTAAGGATTTATGTACATAACTTTCCAAGTGCTAATTACATTTAAACTAATCGATGAATTTAACAAGTACCAAAAGCTGTTATTTACGAAGTCCATTCACGAAACAAATCTCTAACACTCGAGAAACAGACAAAGTATTAACAATACTTATTCATCAACAAGATACCTTTGATCTTTGAGTGAGCACCTCACAACATTATCTGTACGACTACTATGCTACAGACTCAACTATATCTCTCAAAATTCTACAACATCAGTGATTCATCACCAAAGAACTCCAAAACCACTAATAAATCATACTGAGCCTACTGGGAGACATCCACCAGCAACTCACAAAAAAACTCTTCATGAACTCTCTTAGCTCATGTACACTCTCAATAAAAATAAGCACATCAGGCCTAGTCTCAAACTACTAAATCAAAACTCAAGCATTCCTTTAATGCTTAATACTCTATCACACTCTAACTATATAACTATACTCAACACTTTACTAAACACTCTCTATAATCTCCATCATGTACCTCATAACTGAATACGCACCTCTTCAGCGAATACATATTCATCTCTATATACCTGCAACATTTCTCAACATATGCTGCACTCTCAAACACCTCAAAAAAAAACATATCATCATTCAAAATCCATAAACATATCCTTGTCGTCATCAAAAATTATCATTTAACACATCTTTGTCGTCATCAAAAATTATCATTTAACACATCTTTGTCGTCATCAAAAATTATCATTTAACACATCTTTGTCGTCATTTAACACATGCAACATCTAAATCAACAAACATATTAAGCTCTATTACTACTAAAACAAAAATTACTTTAAACAAATCAAAAAATTTCACTAACTTTAATCTTGTCCTACTTAAGAATTTAAAACATGGACCAAAAAGAATTACTACTGACATCAACTATAATTAGAAGTACTTAAGGATCAGAAACATTTTTATCATCTTCATTTTCACCTTCATCTGTCGCAGAATTATCGATACTAAACATTTTCTTAGACTTAAATTTGAAGATACGGATAAATGAAAAAGGGGGAATTTGAATACGAAATTATTTTCTACTTTACTTCATGATAACCATTAATAAATGTTCTGGTACACGCTTACTCTACCCATAATCAAACTGTCGATATAAACTAAAGTGCTTCACAACGCATAAATTTGCTAGTATGACAAGCTCCTCTATGAGCCTCACCTAGACTTATAAACAAAATTGCTAGAATGACAAACTCTTCTCTGAGTCTCATCTAGACTGACAAACTAAATAAGCAAAACGAATCACATCATAACCGACTTCAAATAATCTCAAGTGACGATGCCAAAACTGCTAAAGCGACAAACTTACCACGACCCTCGCATAGACTGACATAACGCTGAACGACCAACCCTTCCTGAGTTTCGTCTAGACTAACATAACGCTACACGATGAACCACAACAAGTCTCGCATAGATCTAACTTAACTCAACATACTACGTTGTAACGCGACCATAAAAATTGCTACTCAAAACCAATCAAACTAAACCAAAACGTGCTCATGCACAAGAGCAATCTTCAAAACTATATTTCAACAGTAAAAACTAGTGTACCATTAATCGACCAACAAACATAAATAATAAGACTAAAAGATGAATCTATTATCGATGAAATACATACAAAATCAAACAAACTTGTAATATCCATATCAAATAACTTTAACACTTTATCTAGAAACAGGAATTTCACTACTCAACTTCTGTTTCTCTACTCGTTGAGTTGGACACGACGGACAAGTGATACTAGTCACTCCTTTACGACCTCAACCATAACAAAATAATCTCTTGAAAGATCTACAGACACTGAAAGTATGTCCATAACGTGAACAATTCCAACATACCAATTTATGCTTAATAAATGAGTTACCTACTCCACTCTTTTCTATCATTGGGGTAGCAGAATTAAGAACTTGTACTGGGGAATGTGAAGATGTAGGGGTATAAACACGACTTGAAGCATTCTGAAATGAACTAGGGGTTTTGTTTCTAAAACGTGGATTAAAATAATTAATAGGCTGCTTGTGACTATATGGTGCAACTGAAACAGACTTATGTTTACTCTAACAAAACATTTTTAACTGACTCTATACTAGACTCAATCTCTTCTTTCTCTACTTTGAAATCTACTTTATAGTAAGAAGGATCTATCAAACAACCGGGTTTATCTGTTTCTTTGGCCAACAACCTTGCTAAAATTTTTCTTTATCTGAAACTGGTCTTGAATTTTCAATGCCTCTAATGTTCAATTCATATTCTAACTCATTTTAAGTAAATGTACGATGCTATAAGTTTCTGCCATAATTAAATATCTGAATATCTCTAACGTAACTCAATTATAAAATTTTTGAAGATGAAATCTCAAACAAACGAATGTCCTAACTATATAAAGAAGAACTCACTATAAACTGTAACAAACTTTAACAAAAATGAAACTAAAAGAAGACGTTACTAATATCAAAGCAAACCTCAGTCGGTGAATATAAGTGTGATGAAAATAACTACTAAATGTTCCAGCCTCTAAGTGAAATTATTCGAGACTCTAACTGAAATTCGAGCCTCTAAATGAAATTCCAGCCTCTAAATGAAATTCCAGCCCCACGTTGGGCGCCAGTGTAAGGTAAAACGGGGGTAATTAAAAACTTTTTGTAAGTTTATTACCCTTTATCCTCGTGACTATCAGCTATATACTAAAACTCTCTATTTTTAATCTGATGTCACTAGGTCGAGATTTTCTTCTTTAGACTCCAAGCCCAGGGTAATGTCAGATGGAAAACGGCTTTAGACAAAGAAAACTCTTAGGGTTAAACGGCTAGTAGAGTGTTAGCTCTGGGTAGATCATGAGCATGGGTCATGGGTGGATAATCGACCAAAATATTTTTAATAGGCGCCACCGTATTTTTAATACAAGTGCCAACAAAATTTAACTGTGTTTGTATAAGGAAATGCGGAAACCTTATCTTAACACCACTATCATAGCCATAAAATTTGAATTTCACTCTTTATCACACACTTACCAAAACCTCAACCACCAGATGTCAAACAGTTGTCTCAGCTTTACCTGTGAACAAACAAAAACACCACATGGACACTATTTGTGTCTTCAAAAGCATATGCCAAAAATAGAATAAATGAATTTAAACATCTGTGAAATACTAAAGGGATTCATTTTCATTACTCTGTCTTTTTACTTAATGAGGATTTGCTCTAGTTTTCTCTTTCCTAATTTAAATGTTGTATAATAAAACTTCATTCAAATGAAACAAAATGAATTCTATTCATATGTAGAAATCGGATATATATACATGTGACTGCAATATATATATGCTTACTATCTTGTCATTAATTTTTTTTATAAAAAGAATTTTAGTGAAGTTTAACCTTCTAAATAAATATTTATAAATTAATCATTTCTATAAAATTTTAGTTTAAGCAAACATATCATAATTTATTTGTTCATATCACAAGATTTTATTTTTACTATAATCATTGAAGCGCTTCCTTGACCATTTACAACAAAGATTGATCATCAGAAAAATAACGATCATAAAATGCAACTATTCAAATTTAACTGTTGTCTACACAAAGAAATATACACGAATATCAGCACCAATAAAAAGCTTTTACATGACCTTAATTGTTTTTAAGCAAAATGTGAAAATTAAATCAAGACTGCATTTGGCGTCTAGATTAGGAAACAGAATCTATACTATTTTGTTATCTGACACAAGTTGTCATTCTAAATATCTTGACACACATTGAATACGTGTACAAATAACTGACAAACTAAATATCTATTCAGTGTGTTATTAACTTTAAAAAACTACTTTAAATTTGTGTTATTCTAATAATCAACGTAGGAAATCTCATAATAATTTATAATACTTTCAAAGTTACGGAAAGTTTCAAACACTCACGTGTATCCAAATAAATTGCAGGTGCAAAATCATGACGTCAGCTGTTGTATTTTTCCAGCGTATTAATCATCTGTAAGTTTGAAGTACCAAGATTCTTTGTTGAATAAACCATTTCTATACGGCGTATTAAATAGATAGAACGAAACCATAACTGCCTGCTTTAAATTACTGCGACGAAAATTTATTATAATTTAACATTGAAAATTGTTGTTGTAGATATGTCCATTAGATATTGCATGTCTTAAATGATGTATATTATTGTTCCATGTTCTCAACTCAAGTTCTTCTTTCTGACTCTATTAGACGCCTCGTGTTTTAGTCGAGCCATCTTGACTTTTATCTCTAGTCTACAAAAAGCGACTTGATTCTTCGACGTTGGAAACAAAAGTGCTCATAATTAACTGGACTACGCTTGGCAACAAGCCACAGAATATAAATCTCCTAGATTCTATGTGTTATTGGGAATATTATACTTTACTTTTTATTGGCTGAATATTTACGAATTAAATGCTTTAAAATTTATCTGTTTTATTATTAATTTATTAGGCTTGGTGCAACAAGAAAAAAAATACGTTACAACTTATTAGTACGTGATGATCTATTCGATCAAATACCTTCGTCATGTCTGTGTATAACACATCACAATGTAGTCGATCATCTAACGACTGGGCAATGCATTGTGTGATGCAAAGCAGGTTAGTAATTGTTGAGCGTCCACTAATAAATCCATGTTGGTTCTCAGCAATTATGCTTAGGAGGCATTCCTTAATTTTGTTATAAATAACAATTTCAAATACTTGGCTAAAGTTATTTATTATGCGTATAGGCCTGTAATTGCCTATTCTAGACCTTTCCCAGACTTAAAGACAGGGCAGACTTTTGAAACTTTCAATTTTTCGGGATAAACACCAGTGTACAGACATAGATTAAAAATTCTTGTCAACGGTTTGACGAGGAAACGGCAGTCTCTTACCAAGAAAGAAGGAATTTGATCGGGACCGGCTGTTTCTTTACCTGTGAGACTTTTCAATGCCTTCAGGACTTCATATCCAGAGAAAGAATCAGTAGGTATCTTATTATGCTTTTTGATAGAACTGGTATTTAGGTGTCTACGATAAATATCAATATCAGATAGAGTATATGAACTAGCAAAATGATCTGCAAAGGTGTTTGCAATAATTTTATTGTCAGAGACACTGTTACTGTTTATGACAAATGAATGCGGCATAGTACTGGCAGATTTCTTTGAGGATAGACATTTCCAAAAGTTGCTTGGATCTAAAGCTATATTACCTTCCACATGTTGTGTAGGTAAGTGATTTCTGCAATTTTTATGTCTTTTTTTATTGTGAAACTGAAGTAGAGCAGATTCATCTAACGAGTTTTGTTTGTATTTCTTCCACTGCTTATTCTTCGGCTGGATGTTATGAATAATAGAATAGGGAGGATATCTACGTTTTTTTGAACAGTTTCTAGGTATGGTAACACTTAATTTGTCATATATATAAACAGTAAGATAATTATTAATATATATATATATATATATATATATATATATATATATATATATATATATATATATATATATATATATATATTGTAACATGCCTTTTGCCTATATTTTAGCATGTTACATCTGTGCTTGGCACTATTAACATATAAATGCTAATATCTACATTTAAATATAAAACTACTCTCTTTATTATGTATTAATATTTTCTATAAGAATTTATCTCGCATAATCCTGGATTATTAGTTTTAATCCACATGTTACTAATTTGTTTACATAGTACAAATTATTATATCTATATGAAATTTTCCTATTGGTTATTTCTGAAGTGTTTATTCTAGAAGCACAACTGGTGTGGTTCTAATTCTGTAATATAATTATATGAAATTTTCCTATTGGTTATTTCTGAAGTGTTTATTACAAAGTCACAACTGGTGTGGTTCTAATTTTGTAGTATTGAGAATAATTGTTAGTGATCGCCCATCCCGAAGATGGCCGAAAATAATTTATTAGAAGTGTCAAATTTACATTTTCTCTGATATCTGATTGCTTGTCTGGCATTTCTAATTT
This sequence comes from Platerodrilus igneus, assembly GCA_036346225.1. Taxonomy (NCBI): domain Eukaryota; kingdom Metazoa; phylum Arthropoda; class Insecta; order Coleoptera; family Lycidae; genus Platerodrilus; species Platerodrilus igneus. The sequence continues at coordinate 12,399,867 of JARFIW010000170.1, read as the reverse complement.
AACTTTTACCTTTGCCTCATGGTTACCTGGTATGTAAATTTTCTAATTATAAATCCTAAATTAACATTTAAATATATTTCTAGGTGTTATCTAATGGATGAAAAAGTTGTTTCTTCGTTAATCCCATCAAGTATTTATGATGATGGTAAGATATAGACGGATTTAATTTTTCTTTTCCACCTCGTGTGAGATTTCATTTTTGTAACACAACTGAATTTTCTAGGGTCCTTCGGTCAAGCATCCTTCGGTCAAGTATCCTTCGGTCAAGTATTCTCCAGTAAAGTATGTTCCTGTAATATATGTTCCTGTGACATGTGCTCCAATGGATTTATGTGTTCCTGTAACATATGTTTCTCCGGTCAAATATGCGTCACGCCGACGTGTTTTCTCTTCTTCGGATTTTCCACACGGAAAAGTTGCATGTGCAATTCGCACAACCAGATGATGTAAAATAAATAATCATCACAAGTATTTTATATTTCGTTTCTTTCTACCTTACATAATGTGCTCAGTTTTTATCTTATTGAAAAATATCTACAAGTTTAATTTTATGGAACAGAAGTCTAAGGACAACATTCAAAGTTGACAACATGTTTTATTTTGTACCTACACTAGGAATTCCTACAACGCAGGATGTCTTAGTTTCCTGGATATTGAAGGATTCCTGTAAATAAGTAACTTAGTATTAGTCAGTTACTGATACTACAGGTAGTATGAAATTTAACTTTTACCTTACCGTTTCTCTGTTAAAATAAAGAGGCCTAACCTCTATTTAAATTTGTCTTTGTCACTACAAATATTTTGTATTGATTATTAATTACCTTTTACTTACCTTAATTGATTTCAAATAGCATTCTCTAATTTATAACCTTATCTTAAATGATTTCAAATATAATTATCTAATACATAACCTAAAAATATGTAAACATTTGAAGCTTCATATGGTGAAAAGGTTTATTACTTGAACTTTCATTTCATGTGCATTTGTTACATGTACAATTATGATCACTTTTTGATTTACTCTCGCATTAAGTATAATTTTGAGTTTCTAAACAGAGATTATTTATTTTGATTTCTCTATAGAAATTTTCTCGTGTACATTTTATTAAATATGTGAATTATATCATGTTAAAAAATATAGCTATGTCTACAATGTTAATGACACAAGCGTATATCTTATACATGCCTTTGGAATTGTAAGAATTGAGTGTTAATATACATATTTAGTCGAATTTCTCTTATCGTGTTTTAACTTTTGTTTCTCTAAGTTATCTTACAGTTGTGTAAACAGGTGTCTTGATATTTAAATTTTAACATTCAGATATTCTCCAAACATTCCCCTTACCCTGATGATTTCAAGTCTCACGCAGCCTCCGAAACCATAAAGGTCGATGCAAGCTGTGCCGAAGTATTTCTTATACTTCGTCGTGCGCTTACTCTTTTTATAACATCGAGAAGAGTAAGGTGCAATATATATATATATATATATATATATATATATATATATATATATATAGTCACATGCAAGGTTGGCGTTTTCACAAAAAGACAGTTCTCCCCAATCTAGGTGGCACAAAAATTCATACAGCATGCGAAAATTGCCTTTCTTAAAGTTCCAGCAGTAAGGATTCGAATTTGACATACTGTTCTGCACTAATCTCCTTCTATGTTTGAGGGTCATATGTACACTCAGACCTGGGTGAAGAAGATCTTCCCTTATTATAGGGTCAGCCACCGCTGCTACAGTACATTCGGTACCACTAATAACTAGGTCTAGCACCCTACCCAGTCTGTTTTGAACAGTATTGTACTGTTTAACTTGAAGGGTGTTTTAAAAAATTTTCAATTCCAGTAAGGGTTTAGTTGTTATCGTCGCTGGCTGCAAGCCAGGAAGAGTTGGTATGTTGAAGTCCCCAAGAATTAAAATATTAGCATCAAATATGGCTTCTAAAGAGTAAAGAGCATCAAAGAGAGAACAATATAAGTCAGTATCACTATTTGGGGGAACATAGACACAGATCAGCATTAAAGATACCTCGTGGATCCTGATCTTGATAGCCGTGATATCAATTGACAGTAGGTTACTAAAGCAATTTGATTCTTTAAACAGTGCAGCACCATGCTTTGATTGAACTGTGAATAACACACCACCTCCACGGGATACTCCAAGTTGGGAAAGTTTACGGTCAGAACGAAATACATTATACTCAGTGGTAAAAAGTTTACTGTCGTATACACTGTTATCTAACCATGTTTACCTTATGGCAATAACAGCAAAGTTAGACACAATTACTGCATTGAAGAAGTCCGATAATTTAGACTTCAAGCCACGTGCATTTTGGTAAAAACAGTGATTGTTGTATTGCCCGTAAGAGAAGTACCACAGCCAGACTTTAGTTGCTATTGTATCCCAAAAAGGTGCGCTTTAAATTTCGCAATCGCATGTTTATATACTGTACAAGCATTATGATCCCACACTGCATGTTTCACCTCCATGGGGTGATTATGCTTTTTACTAGCACGTACACAGTTTATACAAGATAGATCAGTATCAGGTGTGACACATTGTTTTAGTAGATGATTCTGTCCACAACGGGGACAGGTAAGATTGCGATGGCAGGACCAGACCAACACTAAGGTAATTCGAATTCAGCACCCTACTGTACGTAAAATTATCAAATTGTAATGTTGCTTGATACCTATTCATTTTTTGCTAAATAGGCTCCACTTTTAATACTTTACAATCCTGTGACTCCAGAAATTTCCTCATTTTGTTGTAAAATATACTTCACTAGCAGCTCTGGGTCATAGTTCTCATATAAACCTACAATTCGGACTCGAGTAGTGGTTTTTTTAAGAAGATGTACATTACATTTGCCCGAAAGTTTATCACTTGCAATTTTAACAAATTTATCTGCATTAATTAAGTCATTACAGCCCACGATAAGACCGCCATTTTGAATATGTTTAACAGCATTTATTCTTGTGTTAGCATACACTAAGTCGACGCCAGCAACAAGATCGGTTTTGTTTGACTATTTCTCTGGTAATTATCCTTTGGTTTTACAATTACAGACTGCTGTAAAGATTTTGAAGCAATGTTAGCATAAGTTGGAACCACCGGTGCATCTGCAATTGCATGAATGTTAGAAATCTTATGATTGAGTAATTCTATAAATTCTGTTTTGTGGTTCTCAAAGACAGATGCTTCTTGCAATTTAACTGTTAGTAAATTGAGCAAAATATCGGCAGGATCAGTTGCATTATCCTCAGACTTTGTTAGACATGATTTACAGTGGAATATTAATGTTCTCTTTTTTAGATCTAGACAGCATAATTCTGATGTTGTAAGGTTGCAGCAAGTATCACACATAAATTCCCCACATTTATCACATTTAAAGGTCTTGTCACTACAGGCACAGAGCGAACAAAGTGACATTGCGTCACCTTGTAAATATAGCTGCTTTAAAACTATCAGTTAAAACTAGAAATATTGTCTTTTATTATTATTATCCAGCTGTTAATTATTTTGGTAGATAAGCACTACACAAATGTTCAGATAAAGTTATATCAATGTAACATCCAGATGTAAGGACATGAATAGTTATAGATATATTTATAAATAATTATCAAGAGTTAACACAGTAGGTAGTTAATGATAGTTTCAAGCCTCTGTTACAGTGTTTCAAGCCACAAGTACTGTGAATTATTGCCAGTTGAAAGAGCTTCAAGTTGATACCATTAACATCTATTAAAATACACTAATTCCAATTAAATTTCACTTATATTTCCAAGACACCTTGGTGAATTTCAAGTTATCTAATCCACATTTATAGTCCAGCCTAATTAGCAGAAACTCATTCAACTGTTTATAGATTGTGTTTAGTTAACACCAACAATATGTATAGAGGAAAATTCATTTTAAAGTTGATGTAATCGACCCAGAGGGCTATTTAGTTCATAAAAAGTGTGGTGAAAAGCTAGGGGAAGAGATGTTAAATCTCTTGTTAGCCTACTGGGAACTTGCAAATAATCAGGTTCAATAACCCAGGGCAATTAATAGTGTAATTCAAAATTTTAAATAATATGATTATACCACATTTAACTCTATAACTCTCTAACGAATGGAAATTTAACTGCATATTAAGAACTGGGTAAGGCAAATGCCCATGGTCCAAACGAAATGAACAAACATGTAAGAATTTATTTTGAACACTGTCAAGGTGAATACGATAGTATGGAGACCTGATCGTGGAAGCATAGGACAAAATATTACGAACCAATGATATATAAATCATCCTATAAGCAGAAACAGAAAAGCCCACCAAGTTTCTAGTAATAATGCCAATTAGGTTTTAAGCATGACATTTGAGTTAAGGGGCTGTTAAAAAGACACCCAGGTCCTTAATTTCAGTTACCCTTGTTAAGTCGGAACTATATAACTGATAGTTGAAATCAAAAGTACGCTATGATCTCGAGAAGGCTATAATAAAGCATTTGCTTTCTCCTTTTTCTATTGTTTCCTCCATTATCACCCTCAGAGCTAAAATATCTTCCAGTGTTCCTGTTTCCCCAAACCCAAATTAACCTAGTATTTCTTCAGCCCGTCACCTGTCTCATAACTTGGAAGAGACATTCTGTTACTGCTTGTCCGGCGGCTTTTAGAGTTTCTGCTGGTACCTTAACTATACCTGGTGTCTTATTATTTTTCAGACTCTTGAGTGCTAATTCAAACTCATCTCCAAGTATAGGTATCCCTAGTCATTTTTTTCCATGTCTGATTCCTGTTCTAGTGCATCTGGTTCACATTCGGCGTATAAATTCCCTATATATTCTTGCCATCTATCCACTTTCTCTACATTTTCTATAACGTTACCCCCTGCATCTCATATTTTTGCTATATGGTGTTATATCCCTAAAATTCATTCTAATTTGTATGCTTCGTGTGTCTTTCCTATTTCCATCTCAGTTTGTACCTCTACACTTTTCATCCATCCCTTGCTCTTTAACTTTCCTGCATGTACGAATAATTTACCATTTTATGGCTTTGTATCTCTGCTTTCCCACTTCGTCTAATCTGTTTTTGTATTGTCTTTCTTCTATTAAATTCAGAACATCCCTTGTTATCCATGGTTTCCTATATTCTTTTTATGTATACCCAGAATCTCTTGCCGCCATCTCTAAGCTGAATAAGCACGGTCTTTATAATTATGATGTTAGTCAGGGTCTATATTTACTTCTGAGTTGCTTCTGCAGTTTTTACTTGATTCCTAAACCATTGTCTAACAAGAATATAATCTATTTGATATCTTACGTCTCCTTGCATTGTTCACGTGCATCACCTTCTAGCATGATGTTGAAATAATGTGTTTGTGATTGTTAAATTGTTTTTGTCGCAAAAGTCTACCAGTCTATTTCCCCTGTCGTTTCTCGTGCATAAACCAAAGAAGCCTACTACCGTTCCTTCCCTTCCCTCACCAACCACCATTAAAATCTCCAGTAATTACTAAATCACAATGTTCTTTTAAGAATCTTAGTACTGTTATGCTTTATTTTAAAACTCCTAGGTATTAGTTTACTAACTTAGATTTAGAATTTAATTTCTTACCGTTTATTTTATATAATGCCCCTCAAACACTTCAGCGTACCATGGATAGAACAGTAGGTCAAATTTTACATCAAGAAAATGCTTTTGCTTACCTTAGTCATTTCAAATACCTTTGAAAAACATATCGTAACTTTAAACGAAGTAGTAGATTATTTGGCAATGTTAGTTTTAAAATTAACTGGGAAAAATGTAACTTTTGCTGTTCCTCCCATTCCTTTTTAGGGTTTATTGTAGATGAAAATGCTTTACGTGCTGACCCCGATAAAGTAAATGCTATCACTAATTTTAAAACGCCCAAAAATGTCACTGAAATTAAACGTCTGATCAGAATGAAATCTTATTATCATATATCTTTTTACCAAACTTATCTACTATCTTTGCTCCTATTACTGTGTTAATTTAAAATAAAAAAGGGCAATCTATCGATAGGACTTCTGATGCACAAGAAGCTTTTGATGAAATAAAACGTTTGATTAGTCTGCTGCCATTTTAATTTCCCCTAATATTGAAGAAACATTTTATATTCAGACTGATGCCTTACTTACTGGCTTAGGTGCCATTCTATTTCAAGAAGAATATGGTTTAGAACACCCCATTGTTTATGCTAGTCATACGTTAACCACCATCGAACAAAAATATTGTTGGCGCCATTAAGGTAATTTTATTAAAAGTAGAAATGCTAACATTTGTATATAGTTTATTTATCTAGTTGATAGCTCGCAGATGTTGAAAGTCAAGGTACAAGTTTAGTTGCTATTCGGACTTTGCTTTGAAAGGTGTTGTTTCCAATATATAATATAAAACTTGTGTCGCCGTTCCAATATCAGCAGCCGTCTGTCGAATTCGTCCGCCGCCACCAATAGCTATATTGATGAAGTGTGCCCTTTTTGAATCTAGTTGAAGAGTGGTTTCCTGTTGATCTTCTGCAGTCGATGCTGAATTGGTAAGTACTTTTGTCTTGCACTTGCTTTATTTATGTATTTGGAACTTCCGCTAAAATTATTTATTAAAATCAGTTTGTACTACCGCTTCACGCTCACTATTGGTCCTAGTCGAGTCGAATGTTCAGTTTTTATTTGTGATAAAAATAATTATTCTATGATAATATATGATACAATTTTTGTTGAATTTCAACATCTGCGAGTTTTGTTGAGTTGTTGTGAAAACGCCTTTAAATTTGCGATAAGTAAACTATTGAGATTAGACGTAATCTTTAAACTAATTTGTTTAGGTTTTGATATTTAATTAATAAAAGATTATACAATGAGTCATTTAGAACTTAGTTCGTGTGTAACTAAAAGAGAGAAATATTTTGCTAGAATTCAAGCACTTTATGACGTAGGAAACAGATGTATTTTGTTATTAGAAAAGGAACAATCATACGCACCAGAATTAGATAGTTTCATTTCGCGTTTCAATAGAATGGAAGATGATTTAGATGCTTTTGAACGCATAAATGATAAAATAGGAATTTTAAATTTTAAGGTAGAAGAAAGGGAACGCATTGACGTTAATCAACCTTCAGTAGCCTATGATGAACTTTACTTTAGTATAAAAACGCAAGCTCGTAAATTAAACGTTCAAATGCGATCGACAATTGAAGGGCAAACCTCCGCCGCCACTTCGTCTAATTTAGTAAATATTGAATCTCACTCGACAAAATTACCGAAAATAGAAATTGAACCGTTTGATGGGGTAAAATAAGCGATTGGCGAACTTCTACTCTCTCTTTACGTCACTGATTCATAAAATAAATCACTTTCAAAGGTGGAAAAATTAACGTATTTAAGAAGCTTATTAAAACAACACGCATTATCACTTATTGAATCCTTATCAGTATCAGATCAGAATTACGATATTGCAATGCAAACTTTAATAAAACGCTTTCAAAATAAACGTTTACTAGCTTCAAATTATTTAGATAAAATATTTTCATTTCGTACACTGTTTGAAGACTCCTCGAGATCATTAAATTCGTTTGTTGAAGTATTTAGTACGAATTTAAACGCTTTAAAGGCACTGCAAATTCCTGATTTATTTGACTTTACTATTTTATACGCTGGTTTACGATCCCTGTCACCTACCTCACGCAAAGAATTTGAATCCAAATGTTCTGATATGGATATTCCTAAATGTAACGACTTGATCAAATTTGTAGAAGATAGAATTAAAGTTGTTGAATTAACGCATTCAAACGCCAGGTCCGCGCCTCCGCAATCATGTAAACCTGTTCTTGCAATTACTAAATCAAATAAGGGACATTTTAGCAATCCACGCAATTCATTGTTGTCTATCGCTTCCAATAAATCTGACATTACAAGAGGACATCCTGGATGCCCCTTATGCAATTCATCACATAAAATCTACGCATGTGAAAAGTTTAAAGAGTTTCCCATTTCTCAACGTTATGATGTTGTAAAGAAATTTGCATTATGTTTTAATTGTTTAGGTTTTCATAGATTGTCTGTATGTAGATCTCAGTCAAAATGTGTACATTGTGGAAATCCCAGGCATCATAGTTTATTGCACATGATTAATGATAATAAAAATCGTTCCTCATTAAATACTATACGAGATTGCCAAAATAGTGTTTCACTGAAAGATGAGAATAATATAGTAGTGGCTGAATCAAATTCTGCACTACAGACATTGTCCTGCTCTGTTACCGAAAATGTTTCGATGAACAATTGTTCAATATTGTTAAGTACCGCTATTATTGGGATGTATGATGCAAGTGGTTATGTAATTCCTATTCGTGCCGTAATCGATAGTGGTTCTCAAGTTAGTCTGATTACCAATGCTTGTGTACAAAAACTAGGTTTGGTACGATACAGAAATCATATCGCTTTGAAGGGGGTGTCTAATATCGCTATTGAGAGAGGTTTTGTTAATTGTTCGATTACACCATTAAATAATTCAAATATCCAACTTTATACAAATGCTTTAATAGTTGATCAAATTTGTAGCGACCAACCTAATGTACCCTTAGTTTCAGATGTAAGGAATCGCTTTTCTGATATCAGTCTAGCTGATCCTTATTTCGATAAAAGGGCTCCTATTGATTGTTTATTGGGCGCTGATTTATATACTGAAATTATGGCAGACTCTCATTCTATTATTAAGGGACAACCAAGTGCTATTTCTACAATTTTTGGATGGGTTTTGTGTGGCAAAGTGCCTCAACCCCTCTCACTGTCACTCAGTAACAAATCTGATCATACTTCGCTTTTTTTATATTGTGAATCATTAGATACTTCTCTTCGCAAATTTTGGGAAGTTGAAGAGGTCAACCGCCCTCTGCCGGTTAATCCTGAAGATTCTATAATTGAATCGCAGTTTATAAAGAATTGTTCACGTGATCCCTCAGGACGATATACTGTTAGTCTTCCTTTTCTTGAGGAAAATCTCATTCTACCTGATACTAGGATGTACGCTCAGAAACGCTTAATTAATTTGGAGAAACGCTTACAACGCCAACCCTCACTTTATATTGAATATCGCAATTTTATGGATCAATACATAAACTTAGGTCATATGAATGTCGCTTCCTCACATTCTAATTATATTATTCCACATCACTGCGTAGAAAAGCAGGCTAGTAGTACCACCAAAATTAGAACGGTTTTCGACGCGTCGTTTCGCCCCACCTTAAACAGTAAATCTCTTAATGATTTTCTTTTACCAGGTCCTAAATTGCAACGTGATGTAACAGACATCATTTGCAATTTTCGACTTCACGCTGTAGTCGTTTGTTGTGATGTTCAACAAATGTACCGCCAAATATTAATCAACAAAGATCAACGTAAATTTCAACACATTTACTACCGCACTGAACCCGACGGTGACATTCAAGAATACGAATTAAATACGGTCACCTTCGGCGTGTCAACCGCACCCTATTTAGCGCAAAGGGTGCTTCATCAATTGGTTGAAGATGAAGGTCAACAATTTCCTTTAGCTTCAAAAGCAATAATGCAACAAACTTATGTGGATGATATCTGCGAAAGTGTAGATACCATTCAAGAAGCATTACAATTACAAACGCAGTTAATAGACATTTTTAAACTAGGAGGTTTTAGTTTACGAAAATGGATTAGCAATCATCAATCTGTTCTTGAGGGTGTACCCATTGATTATCGCAATCACCCTTTAATTTTAAATACAGAAGAGAATTCTGTTAAGATCCTCGGTGTTCAATATGAACCACGCGAAGGTTGTTTTTCGTATCGTATAAATTCGAATTCGAGCGTTATGACTAAAAGAAGTATGCTATCTGAAATTGCAAAATTTTATGACCCTTTAGGGTGGCTTACGCCAGTTATCTTTTGCGCAAAATTACTAATTCAAAAGGTATGGTTATTAGGATTAAACTGGGACGAGCCGCTTCCAACTAAAATTCAAGAAGAATGGAAACAATTCGTTATTGATTTACCCTTGTTAACTGAAATTAGAATTTCTCGTCATATCGATTTTAAGTTAGCACTTTCTCGTCAAGTGATCGGATTTTGTGATGGTTCGTCAAAGGGATATGGAGCGGTCATATATATCCGCTGCGAATTTCAAAATTATATTAATATTTATTTACTTAAAGCAAAAAGTCGTATAGCCCCGCTTAAAACTTTAAGTATTCCTCGCTTGGAATTATCTGCTGCAGTTCTTTTAAGTCGTCTATTAAACTCCGTCGAATGTTTTATAAAACAAATCGAACCATGCTCCGTTCATTTATTTACGGATTCGTCAGTTGTACTTGCTTGGTTACGTACACCGCCTCATACCTTAAAAACTTTTGTGTCTAATAGAATTGTTGAAATTTTAGAAACTTCTCTGCCTACTTATTGGCATCATGTTCCAACACAAGACAATCCTAGTGATTGTGCAAGTAGGGGTTTACAACCCAAATTCTTATCGCAATTTACCCTCTGGTGGAAGGGCCTCGTTTTTGTATACGCCCTTTAGTACCTGGAACTTAAATTCTTGCAGTCCCCTACAGGATAATTTAGTACCAGAATTAAAGTCTGAAGCGCTTATTGCCACCACCGCTACAATATTGCCTCTATTAGAATTAATAAATAAATGTTCAAGTTTTAGTAAATTGCAAAGAAGTATCGCTTTTGTATTGAGATTTTGTTTTAATTCACGATGTAAAATATTACAACTTCCACGACGTACTAGTCCGCTTTCTCCGATTGAATTACAAAATGCTAGGTATCTATGCATAAAAGAAGTACAGGCATTCTATTATTCTAATGAAATACACCAAGTAAAAACGAATCAGTTGTGTTCTCCTTCGTTACAAAAGTTAACTCCGTTTCTAGATAATCAAAACTTGCTCAGGGTGGGCGGTCGTCTTGTGAATACGACTCTCCCCTATGACGCCAAGCATCCCATATTAATTCCCAGAGATTCCCATCTGGCGGTCTTAATATGCGATTATACACATAAAATAACATTGCACGGAGGTCCGCGTCTAATGCAATCTCTCATTCAATGTCAATATTGGATTCCCGGAATTCGTCAATTCATACGTCATCGTATTTATAAATGCATGCGCTGTTATAGATTAAAGGCTCAAACCTGTGAACCGCAAATGGCAAATTTGCCAAAGGCTAGAGTTCAGCAATCGCGTCCGTTCTGGAATACGGGGATTGATTTTGCTGGACCTTGGACAATCAAAGAAAGTCACAGAAGAAATGCTCCGCAGTCAAAAGGTTATTTGGTCATATTCGTTTGTGTAGCTACCAAGGCGGTACATCTAGAATTCGTATCGGGTCTATCCACCCCTGCATTTCTTGCTGCCTTAGATAGATTTGTTGCTCGCAGAGGTTTGTGCCACGAAATATTTTGTGATTGTGGCACTAATTTTAAGGGCGCGTCCAATTATTTCGCCGATGTTTATAAAATGTTAAAGGACTCTAATACCGCTATCGCTGATCACGTTTCTACTATCAGAATTAAATGGAACTTTAACCCACCATCTGCTCCGCATTTTGGGGGGTTATGGGAATCGGGTGTCAAATCCGCTAAGCATCATTTGCACAGAGTCTTAGATCCTAGGATCCTTACTTTTGAAGAAATTACTACTCTTATTACCCGCGTAGAGGCAATAATGAACAGTCGTCCGCTAGGTTCTATTTTATCAGATCCAAATGAAGGTATGGATTACCTCACTCCGGGTCATTTTTTAATTGGATCCCCTTTGTTAGCACCCCCAGAAATGGATTTTGAAAAGGTTAAATTAAGCGGTGTGGATCGCTACCATTTACTTCAACAAGCTACCCAGTCATTCTGGCGCAAATGGTCCAGTGAGTATTTACACACGCTAATGCCGCGAGCCGCGACTAAAATGGTATGCAAATCAACCAAATATAAAAGTTGGTGATATTGTTCTATTAAAGGTTAGTGACACGCCCCCGTTGTCCTGGCCACTTGGCAAAATTCTTGAGATTTATCCTAGCAAGGATGGCAGAGTTAGAGTTGCCAAAATTAAAACTAGCACAGGAGTTTATGTCAGACCTCTATGTAAAATGGCAACCCTACCGCTGTTAGATTCTGAATAACAATTTTTTTATTCTTTTACTCAAAGTTAGTTTACATATTTGTATGGAGTCATTATATTATAGTTAAGTTAATTTGTGTTTTTTTGCTTTTGTATTTTTTATCAAAACATTGTTTTGGGTGGGCGGTATGTTGGCGCCATTAAGGTAATTTTATTAAAAGTAGAAATGCTAACATTTGTATATAGTTTATTTATCTAGTTGATAGCTCGCAGATGTTGAAAGTCAAGGTACAAGTTTAGTTGCTATTCGGACTTTGCTTTGAAAGGTGTTGTTTCCAATATATAATATAAAACTTGTGTCGCCGTTCCAATATCAGCAGCCGTCTGTCGAATTCGTCCGCCGCCACCAATAGCTATATTGATGAAGGGTGCCCTTTTTGAATCTAGTAGAAGAGTGGTTTCCTGTTGATCTTCTGCAGTCGATGCTGAATTGGTAAGTACTTTTGTCTTGCACTTGCTTTATTTATGTATTTGGAACTTCCGCTAAAATTATTTATTAAAATCAGTTTAGTGAATTATAATCTCGAAATACATTTTTGTAGTTTCAGTAAAATATGTGATTTAAAAGCCTTAAAGAAGCAAAAAACACAATTTTCTAGAAGAAGTTATTGAGTTAATATCTAATTTTCTTACTTTGGAACAATTTAACAAAAGTGCGAAACCTCGTTTTTATTGGGATTCTACATCAAGAAATCTGTATTTTCAAGTTAGCGAATCTTTTTAAAGTGAACATAACCTTGAAGCATTTTACGAAAAATATTTTAATAATGAGTGAAAAAGATTCAAATGAAGTCGAAATTTGTGTTATATGTGAGAACAATAATAACACATCTGAAAACTTTTACAAATGTGATAACTGCCAACGAAGTCTTCATGCTAGCTGTATAGGGCTTTGTGCATCTGAAGTGAAATGTATGCCAATAAGGAAACGAATTTTAGAACTTAGATGTCCAGATTGTAAGACAGATAATGGAATTATAAAGCAAGAAATGTGTGAAATTAAAAATGTGCTCCAAGTGATTCTAACCAAGTTTGAACGAATTGAAAAAATGCAAATGGATATATCATCAAATACACAAAAAATAGGTGAATTAAAGCAAGAAATTGAACAATTGAAAAGTGCAAATCATGAAATAAATACAGATCTTCAGACAGCTTTAGTTTCCATTAATGTGCTTTCAGCAAAAGACGAAGACAATGAACGATTTAAGTAAATTATATAACCTTGAATTTGCTGGTATTCCATATACTGAGAATGAAGAAACAAATAAAATTATTATAAAAATATGTAGTCTTATCGGTGTTACTATACATGAATCTGAAATTGATAGTTCTCATCGTATGAAAAGACCTAATGGTACAAATACACAATCATCAATCATATGCAGATTCTCAAGGAGAGTTACAAAACTAGATGTACTCTCCGCATATAAAGGCAAACGAATTAATGCTGGTCAAGTAGGTTTTCAACATTGTTCGTCCATTATTTATATAAACCAGCACTTAACTGTGAAGAACAATAAAATTTATGCAAGAGCCAGAACTATGAAGAAGGAAAAAAAGATATGTTTTGTATGGATTAGAGATGGCTACGTGTATATTAGGCAGACCCCAGATTCCAGGCCATTGAAAATTGTTTCAACAGATCAGCTTAATCTATAAGCAAAAGTTTATGCAAAAGTTTATGCAAGTATTATTCTGTATTATTTTTTATTATTCTATTATTCTCGTAAGTACCTTTTGAATTGCCATTGTATTTCACGATTGTTTTCAAATTGTATTAAGTAGATACTTTTCATTTCTTATAATTTAATTAATTGATTTGAATTGTAAGGTGTTTTGGCTTGGCTACAGACTAGATTAAATACATGAATACAATTGCACTCTTTGATACAATTGACAAAGACAACTACGAAATTAATCATACTACAATAACCTTAGATACTTTACAGAATAAGTTAAGTAATTACAATTATGATTTAAATCTAACGATATTGCAACAAAATATAAGAAGCCTCAAAAAAAATTTCAATGAGCTAGTAATCTTACTCCAAATCTTAAGTAATAAAAATTGTTATCCAGACATAATTATTCTCACTGAAACCTGGGACATTGACAACTTAAGTTATCAAATCAATGGGTATTCGAGTTATTATAACAGTGCTCATTTTAACCAAAATGATGGCACTATAATGCATATTAGAGAAAATTTATCAATAAACCACATCATTTACAAATACCACGAGGTTACTTTCTCCAGAATTATTTTCAAGAAAAATAATAGAGAATATGGCATGACGTCTATATATCGACCTCCAAGCACAAACATTGATACTTTCCTTACTGACCTTGAGTATTACTTACAATCAATTGTCTTTCAACAGATTGAAATTATTGCAGGCGACATTAATATAGATTTATTACAAAGTACTAACACTAATACTTTTAGATACAATAACCTCTTATCTGAGTTAGGCTATAAAACTTGCATTACTTGTCCAACTAGAGTAACGCATCTCTCGAGTTCTGCTATTGACCATTTTTTTGTACGTTTTTCTAAACATACTAAAGATATAACAAAAACAATAAATTCATATACAATTCAAACAAGTATTACTGATCACTTTTCAATTTTAACATGTATGTGTTATCAACAAAACACTTACAGGAATAGTCAACTACAAGATAACAAAGTCCGTTCTAATATAAATTATTCTCTGTTGGAAACATTTTGCAAAGACATTAAATGGTCTGAAATTATAAATGAAACTGATGTGAATATGGCCACAAATAAATTCTTGCAATTATTGCAAATACAAATTAGGAAAGCAACATCATATAAAATTTACCGCCAACCAAAAAAAAAGAAATCCTTGGATAATGTTGGGCTTAACAGTATCTATATTACATAGAGACTCTATGAAGAAACAACTTCTTAAGAATCCATATGATACTCGACTTGCTGATCAATACAGAAATTATAGAAATTATGTTACTAAACTAATTAGGAAATGCAAAAATCAGTATTATCTTACCAAAATTACAGAGTCCAACAATAATCCAAAGAAAATCTGGTCTATAATAAATGACAGTTTAAACAAACACAACAAAAACATAAACCGTATTCCTGACATAATAGGGAACGAGCAAAATTTAATTGTTTGTGACGAACAAAAAGCAAACATGTTCAATACACACTATTTAAATGTGGGACAAAATCTGGCCAGTAAAATAAACAAATCTTTCAATATACACAAGGATTTCATTAAGGCAAAACCTGTAGCTATTTCTATGTACATGTGTCCAGCAACAACACAAGAAATTCAAAATCATATCAAATCTCTTAAGAACAATACATCCTCTGGTCCTGATAACATTCCCAGTAAAATATTAAAATATATATGTACATATATACTTGAACCGCTCCAGCATATAATTAATCTAGCTATATCCAAAGGAAAATTTCCAGATTCTTTAAAACATGCAACTGTTATACCAATTTATAAATCGTCTACGCGAAATATCATTTCTAATTATCGTCCTATTTCGCTTATTAGTGATATTGCAAAGATATTTGAAAAAATTATTAATGTTAGATTATTATCATTTTTCGAAAAGCATAACTTATTATCGAAGTCCCAATATGGATTTAGAAGTAACATGTCATCTGATAGAGCTATATATGAACTAGTTAATAATATTACCGAAGGTTTGGATCTTAACACAAAGAAATTAGCTGTCTTTCTTGATCTTGCAAAAGCTTTCGATACTGTACAGCATGACTTGTTATTAACTAAATTACAAAACATGGGTATCCGAGGAACCCCATTAATGCTTTTAAACGATTATCTAAGCAACCGTACTCAAAGGGTAAAAATTAATAATGTTGTCAGCGATGAAGGCTTAATAAATTGTGGTGTTCCACAAGGAACTGTACTAGGTCCTACGTTATTCCTAGTTATATTAATGATCTATACTCGATAGATGTAGGTGCCAAATTCATCTCTTATGCTGATGACACAGTATTGATTTTTGAAGGGGAGAGCTGGGAGGAAGCTGTGAAAAGAGCAACAATTGGAATGAAAGTAATTAAAAATTATTTAGACCTTAACCTACTCTCATTAAACATTGATAAAACTAACTTTATGCTTTTTACTATATATAAAAATCATCAACCTGATATTTTTGAATTAAAATTGCATAACTATGATTGTAACAATGATCCCAGATGTTCTTGTAGTGTAATTGGAAAAGCTAACGAGCTAAATTACCTAGGAGTACGTATTGATGCCTGTCTAAAGTGGGATGCTCATATAAAGATGCTAATAACTAGACTTAGGAAAACTATATATGTACTATACAATGTGAGAGACTTTCTAAACATAAAAATACTAAAAATGATATACTACGCCCTTGTGGATTCGGTGTTGACCTATTCTATAATAAATTGGGGTGGTATATATAATGAGTCAATTAAACCCTTGGAAACACTACATAAAATGATAATAAAGATAATTTTGAAAGAGGATAAACTGTATCCTACCCGTCTTTTATATCAAGAATCGCAATTACTAAATGTAAAAAATAAATATAATAAAGCTGTTTTAATCTTCCTTTACAAAAACCCCAATATGTTGAATAAACTTAACCATACCCACAACACAAGAAATCTTCACAATTCCTATGCTACTGTTCCTAAAACAAGAACTACAATGCGTCAAAAATTTTTAACGTATACTGGTCCTTATCTTTACAATAAGTTACCATCAGAAATAAAGAAAATTAACCGTTTTCATTTATTCAAAAAAAAATTACCTCTTATTTGCTACAGCAAAACAATGATTGAGGAACAAACAACAGTATACCGTATATACCATAAATGTAATTTTATTTATGTTTTATTTATGTTATATTTGATATCTTCATTTTCATACAACTTCTATAAATTTAGCACTTAATTCAGAATGCTCATTGTACTAAATCTTATTTGTATTACAATTATTTTTATTTGTACGAGACAAAACACCATCACATAGTCCTAACCACACTACTATTTTTACTATATTATTTTATTATTAATTAATTATCACACATACAAGGACATCTTAGTTCTTAGGTGTGATTGAAATTGTTATTATTCTAACTTGTATCGATATTGTAATTTGTAAATATTAAATGGTTAAAATGGTTACTACCGCTTCACGCTCACCAAATATTCTGTGAGCTTCTCGGAGTAATCTTTGGAATTGAAAAATTCAGGGGTTATGTCGAAGAAACTCCGCTTATAGTAATTACCGATTGTGCTGCCTTTACCTGGTTAAATAATGTGAAACAATCCACTGGACGTTTAGCTAGATGGAGTATAAGTATTTATCAATATACTTTTACTTATATCATATTAAGTTTGATTATATAATTGTTTTAATGAATTTTTTTAGATTGTTAAAAGCTTGTTTTTAGTTTTAAATTTTAGATAACTACCATATTATCTTTGGGTGCCACAAATTAAACCTTGTGCTTATAATTTAAATAATTAACTACTTTTGTGATTTCTTTTAGAAAAAATTTATTTTCTTAAAAAAGCTATTATCGTTATTTGCCTTAATCGTATCTTAGTATATCTACTTTCTAAAATTTAGTAGCACAATGAATCCAGAATACCTTAAATATTTTGAAACGATTTTTGAACTCGAATCGCGCAATATCCAACCTGCGACAAATCAAAACGACAGGCGATTGCAACTAAAAGCCATATTAGCTCAAGAAGCTAGTGGTCAACTAATTTCTCGTACACTAACGTCCAATTAATCACAAAATTCCTTGGAGATTAAACAACTCTAGACGATATTAACAATATACTTCATAAAACCAATCCCGGAGCTACCAATTTAGAGTTAAAACGCATTAGATCTCGTATAATACATTTAAAACAACGTATAGATTTATTATCGTTACTTAAAGATGAACAAGCTAACGAAACTAAGCAAACTTTCTTATCTGACGTTCTGTTACTTGAAGGAATCGTTCTCGAAAAACTTAACTTAGATTCAGATGAAAATGTACTGTCTGCCTTCCCTAACCGTATAGTATCGCAACCGAGTACCTCGTCTCTGAAATCTATAGCTGTGTATAAGTGGGGTAGATCTTTCCCGGACTTTGACTCCCAAATTTCCTTAATGTCATTCCTAGACAGAGTAAATGATTTTAAAATTTCTCGTAATTGTACAGACCAAGATTTATTTGTCTCAGTGGGCGAATTATTTTCTGGTTCTGCTTTGATTTGGAATAGAAATATATGAAACCAGATTTGTACCTGGGAAGAACTAGTTACTTGTTTAAAACGCGACTTTCTACCCCATGGCTATATAACTGATCTCTGGAATGAAATAAAAAATCGTACTCAGGGACCTAACGAAAACGTAATCTCTTTTATTACCTCAATGGAAGCTTTATGTAGCAGCTTAGATTAAAAGCCATCTGAAATTGAAGATCAACTTTTAAGAAACCTAAATCCATATTTTTCCGAACACGTTTAGCTTTACAACATATCTCCTCTTTACCTCAGTTTAAAGATTTATGCCGCTCGCTTCAAGAAGTGAAGTTACGTGTAGATAAATACCGCCCTCCACCAACAAAACAATCTGGCCTATTAGAACCTGATTAAGCATGTCAATCAGAACCCTCTCATAAACTATCTAGTATTAATCTTCCTGTTTCTCCATTAACTAACTCGGTTACCTGCTGGAATTCTAAGAAAAGTAGACTTATCGGAAAACTTCCGCAGAGATATTCCTACTCGGGACGAGAATATCTCAAGAAACCAAAATCGTTCTCAACAAGAACAACTCAACACACCCCGACGTCAACAGAATTAAAGCATAAACTTATCCCCATTATTAAACCTCTATTTAACGTATCTAGTAATAATAATACCGTTACCTTAAATTCAAAGAATAACTTGCCTTCTTTATCTGAAATATATCGTTCGACGCCAGCTGAATGGTCTAATTGATTGAAAACAATTCATTCCTTTAATCATAAAAATTCTACTGCCTTACAACTTGTTAAAAAACCTCTAGATAATCGCCCTCATTTACCTATCTCTATTGGTTCTCTAAATGTAATTGCTTAATTGGACACGGATTCGTCAGGTTCCTTTATAAATAACGAAGGCTTACAGCAATTATCTGAACAAAATATTAAATTTCAGGTTATTCCGGAAAAAACCTCTATTAATTTAGCTGACGATAATAAAATATGTAACTAGATCCCTTAAATTAAAAATTCGAGTAGAGTCACTTGAACGTGATGTTTCAGTTTTGATTGTACCTACATTAGCTTACCCATTTCTACTTGGCGTTGATTTTTGCAAACTTTTTAATTTATCTTTATATTTTCAAGATTTTTCTTGGCAGGCTTCTCTCAAAACAAATTCTTGTGCGTCGGCTGGAATATCTAATAAAATTTCTCTTACCTATTCCCAAAACGCAATTCTTATCTCTACAATTGACAAATTTCGTAAATTAAATACCACTGAACTTGATTGCGTTACTACCGCAACACATATCTGTACGGGCGATGCTGTTCACAACGTCAATATCCGTTATCGCCTGCATTACAAAAACATTTGCATTCCGAAATAGATAAAATGCTCGAATCTGGTGTTATCTTTGCTTCAAATTCGCCATGGATGTCTGCCTTAATTAAAAATAAAAAGAAAAGTCAATCTGTCGAATGGAATTCAGAAGCTCAGTAAGCTTTTGAACAAATTAAAATGTTAATCACTTCTGCATCTATCTTAATCTCGCCCAATTTTGATGAAAGATTCTATATTCAAACCGATGCCTCACTTACTGGTTTAGGTGCAATGTTGTTTCAAGTAAGCAATGGATTAGAACACCCTATCGCTTATGCTAGTCGTGCTTTAACTTCTGCTGAAATATTCAGCAACCGAATGTGAATTATTAGGGGTTATCTTTGGCATTGAAAAATTTAGAAGATATGTTGAAAGGTACACATTTTACAGTAATTACCGATCGTGCAGCTGTCACATGGTTAAATAACTTAAAACAACCCGCAGGTCGGTTGACAAGATGGAACTTGCATGTCTCTCAATTTACCTTTGATGTTCGGCATAGACCCGGAAAATTAAATGTTATTCTCGATACCCTCTCGTGATGTAGCTGCCTTAAATCTCCCTAATTTAAATCGCGATACCTGGTACTCTGGTACAAAAAGTGACCGAACATCCAGAAAACTACCCCTCTATCCGTGTTATAGGAGATCATGTATATATAAATTCTTCTTCATTCATCTAAACTTGCCAATTTACCTGAATGGAAATTAGTGATCCCTACCTCTAATCGACCTGAAGTTTTGAAAATGTTTCACTATGATTCTACCTCTGCACATTTAGGTGTTACAAAAACCATATCGAAAAATCTGATCTTTATTATTGGCCCAACTTAAGATAATTTGTTTGCCGTTATATATTGAAAGGTAAAGCTCGTGGTGCACAAAAGAGTTCACAAGAAGCTCGTCCTGGTTTAATGGGTACGTTATATCTGGTACTTGTTTTCTGTTGTTATCAAAGACACTTCCACATATTGAAATTTATAAATGTCACATAATTGAATATTGGAAACAGGAAAGTGGGGAATGATTGTAGTTTTTTTTTATGGATTAGATTTAAGGTCTTTTTATGATTTTTTTAAGCAATACCTGACCAGAATTGAGATTAAGAATTTGTTTTTTGGGAAAGTATTTTATGTAATTTTACTTAAAATTATTTTATGTTAATAAAGCTTAAGTTTAGGTCGAATTTTTATTTCAATTTATTTAAAAACTAGGTACATAGACATATTTGTAAAGGATATCCAGTTATCCCACTGATGGAATCTTATTTAGAAAGCATATTTTACAATTTTATTTAATTATGTCCCAAGAATTAATTCGCGTAGTTTCGAGAAAGGTAAATATAATATGATAAAATTTAGTAAATCAAAGCAAGGGCAGTCTAGGTGAAAAAATAGTCTTACGTGTGGGGATAATATCGAAGGAATTGCTGTGACAAATGGTTTGGCACCATTGAATTGTGATAGAGAAAAAGCCTTTCAGGGTAATGGTAGCCTAACATAGTTTTTTTTGTATTTCAACCCTTTTATTTATAATTTTTATTTCAAATTTCTGTATTTTCTTTAATAATTTTCCATAATTATTCACTCCCACACCACTGTAGTTAGCTGATGCACCTTGATATTGTTACAAGGTCCTCATCTCTTCCAGGCTAATCAAAATGTATTCACTTATTGCTCATTCTACCTATAACTATATCTACTTCATTTCGTTGTCGAATACGAAATTGCCTAAACAGCCTGAAACGCAATCGTTCCATTGCTGCTTATGTTTATGAAGAGCAGATGGGGAAATGTAGATTGAATATATAATTTACGTTATATATTTTTAATATATTCATCATTCGTTTTAAGAAAGACCAGTCTATCCTATTGTTTCAGATGGTTCACTCTTGGTACGTGAATTATAGTATTGCCATTATAATGGTAAAATACTTATAGAATATTATTACAATTTCATCCTTAATTTTTTAAACGGTTTGCACCATAAGGATACCCTTGATTGGTGGAGTAATTATAAGAAACGAATAATGTCTATTAACACCAACTACAAACTTTCATTTCAGCTACAAATTACAATTCGTCTTTAGATTGTGAAAACAAGTTATTGTTCTCTTTGATCTCTAATGAATCCCAAAAATTTCTGTTTCCCATTTCCTCACACTGTTTCATTACTAGTTGTTCAGGTGACATTATATCCAAATAATCCATTAAATTGCTATCTGTAACAGGTTTCCAGTCTTTTCCGCCAATATCCGGTGCACTAAAATATTTCATACGATTAAACAACTTATAAAAGCAAGGAATAAAATACCCTGTTTGAGCAAATGATAGCCACATATTCAAGAAAATTTCTCTCATCTTTAGATCTCTTTGTGACAATTTTTGAAGTGCAAGCTTGGGTGAATTCATTGTAAAACCTATGTCGTCACCGTGACCAATGCCTAACACACAATGTTTAGCGTTTTATTGGCAAATGCGTTAAGATAATACCAAGTCTTTTCTTCAACTTTAAACCGGCTATATCTGCATGAGTATGAAGTACCTCACTCACATAACTAAAGCGGTAAAAATATGTTGGTGATTTATTAGCTTTAGCTTGAAGTCTGGTAGCTTTTTCAGCATCGACAACAAAAAGACGATCAGTTCCTACCTAAAATAAAATTTTGGTCAATATAAATTTTATGTCGTACTGGTTTTTTATTGTGTTTTTATTCATTAGTTATCAAATACATTGTAGTGTAGTTTATGCCCATGTGGGCATATTAGTGTAGTTTATGCCCGTGCGGACATATTAATGCACTTTATGGCCCACGCGGGCATAAAGACACAAATGAATATTAGAATCATAAAAAGAAATATCCAAGCAGCATAGTTTCATTACTAGTTCTACACAGTTTTCTGACATTCAATTTAATAATTTGTCATATTCTTTGTTGTAGACACGTCTCAATTTCTTCAGTACTAAGTTTTGTGTTGTTTTTTCTGCTTTTTTAAAAATTTTGTCAGGAATTTTAGATTCATTTTGACTTCAAGTTTAACAACTAACAAAATTTATTACACCTACATGTACAGCATTTCCCTGGCAATGATGGTGGCTGCTGTTATAAAATGAAAAGCAAATTAAATTTTGCGATTTTTCTCAATATTATTTATCTTCTAGATGCAATAACGAAGTAGTATAACATAAAAAGTATGCACCACGGAAATCTATAGATGTTTATGTCCTTAAATTTTGTAATATCGTCGCCCTCAGGGCATAAACATCTACTTGATACTCTTGGTATATAAATAACTATTAGAAATTATTGTGAAGTACTTGCAATAAGATAAATGTTTGAATGTGACATATCAGAAGTGTGTTTTTGTTCTGCAACCATTAATAATATTACATATTGTAACAATTTTTTTTGTTGAAAGGAAAAAAATTGCTAGTTCAAACAAATCAGAAATCTACAGGAAGCGCGAAGGAGAAAAAATTGAAAAAATCCGTTTAGACCATTTATTTACAATATTAGAGCGATCCTCAATTTTTAATTAGTTCTTGATCCCATATGGCAAACAACAGGCTCATTGGTATTTTCTAATTTGATTCAATTACAAGGCTAAGTTCAACATTTCGCACCCACAATCTTGCAGAAAACAATCCAGCTGTTATGAAATCTGGTTTGGAAAGTCACACATAACGATTGAATCTTCCAAAAACCCGTGTAAACACCTCATTGTTCAAGAGATACCTCATGGTTACCAACTTGTTTCATACCCACGGCACGTGAGCATTGAAAGTTTTGTTCTGATAAGACTACATCTGGTTGAACTGTCCTGGGAAGTAGTTTTCTATATCTGCTCACTTCTACAACATCATCGAGGCAAGCGGGTTGAAAAGTCGTTGATGCGCAAACTCCCCATAGGGTTAACAACCTCTATAATGAGACAAGCGGACAACAAATTTGTAATGTTGAAGCAGATCCATCCCGTACCATATTAGCCTGAGGTCGACGTCTTTTGACAATCCAGCCGGAACCTGTGCCAGACTGGCCTGAAGACCGCCACCAACTACTAGCGGTTAAGGGTGAGTGACTTTTACTGGACCCAAAAAGGGTCTATTTTGCAACCACCCCCTTTTCCAATATGGCTAAATCTCGAGCCGCCATGTTGTAGTCTGTAAGACTCGGCACCCCATTGTTAGGCATCGTAAACTTGTGCTAATTGATTAAGTTTCTTATTTAAAATATGATTAATAGAAAGTGGTATTTGATTAAATTTATATACACAGAATTTTCAGCAATAACCATTGTAAAATGATTTAAATGACAGTACGTACGTGATCGTCAGATCTGATGATCATTTAAGTCTTAAGAGACAATCGCTAAGCTTTGTGAATTGATTTAATTTTTTATTGGATAAATTATTTGTTATACAATAGATACTTTCTGATTCTAACAAGTTTAATTTTCCTAAGAAAGGTAAATTAAAAGTTTTGAATGATCCATCCCAATAGGGTTTCTGTATCTACCCTAAAAACGCCTCTTTTTAATATTTGCTAGATAAAGTGGCGTCCAACTTCACTTTAATTTTCTGTGTTGCGAAGAATATTTCAACCCTGCCCCTTCGCACGATCTCCCATGGGATTATAGCCAAGCTAGCCGCCAGAGCAGCAAGTTTTTATTCTTCCAACTCACACGTGTAAAAAGTTCAAGTCCCTTTAAATGCAGAACTGTTTTATCTCCTCCATAGGGACCAGAGTTGGAAATATTAAAAATAGAAACTGCTACAATATACAACTACATTTATATGTATTTCATTTATGTTTATTTTCCATAATTTACAATATAAATTAGAATGAATTTTAAGACTATAAAACCATATAGCAAAAGTATAAGGGGTGCGGAAGGAAACATCATTATAGAAAATGTAGAGAAAATGGTTAGAAGACAAGAATATATAGGGAATTTATATACTGGACAGGAACTAGAAGCACTAGAACAGGAATCAGACATTGCAAAGGATGACTTAGATATCTTATACTTAGAGATGAGTTTAAATTAGCATTAAGAGTCTGAAAAATAATAACACACCGGGTATTGATAAGATGCGAGTAGAAACTCTAAAAGCCACTGGACAAGCAGTAACAGAACATCTCTTCCAACCTGTAAGTGATATGTATGGGACGAAATATTCAAAGATTTCAAACGTAACCTCATAGTCACTAAACAAAAAATAAAAAAGGTGTAAATAGATGTCAAAACTTTAAAACAAGTTTGACAGCACATGTATCAAAAAGGCTGAAGAAATACTAGGAGACGTTAATTTGGGTTTAGGCGAAACAGGGGAACACAGGAGGTCATTTTAGCATTAAGAGTGATAATGGAGACAAAAGTAGAAAAAGGAGAAAGCATGTATATAGGGTTTGTAGATCTGGAAAAAGCATTCGACAATGTAAAATGGAAAAAAAAAAGTTCAAAATACTCAAAGATTAGAATGAGTTTTAGGGATAGACGGATAGCGAAGTAAATATTAGGAAAGGGGCGAAACAGAGATGTGTCCTCTTCCCCTTCATTTTTAACTTGTATATAGAAGAGGCAATGTATACTGTCAAATGTAGAAAGACATTTGGGATTATTATGCTTAGATTTTCAACTGATATAGCGATATTAGCATCTAACAAGGAAGACTTAGAAATAGCTCTTAATGAAATGAAAACAATACTAAAAAGAAGTACGGTATGAAAATTAACAAAATAAAACTAAAATACTAGTATGTAAAGAAGGGATAAATAAGTCAAAAACCAGAATACAGATAGAAAACAAAAAATTACAAGAGGTTAAGGATTTCTGCTATGTAGGAAGTCAAATAACGCAAGAAAATAATTTATTTGAAGTGTCAAATTTTCATTTCTCTTTTGATATCTGACTGCTTATCTGGCACTGTTGGCCATTTTTGATTTGAACTTCTACCTTGCCTCATGTACTTACCTGGTATGTAAATTTTCTAATCATAAATCCTAAATTAACATTTAAATATAATTTTAGATGTTTAGTATGAAGTTTGTTTATTTGTTTAACCCATCAAATAATTATACAGATGGTAAGTTATTAATGGATTAATTTTCCTTGGCACCTCGTGTTAGATTATCACTTTTGTAACACAACTGAATTTCCTAGGGTGCTCCGGTTACCTATGCTCCGGTTACCTATGTTCCGATTACCTGTGTTTTGGTTACAGATGTTACGGCGATTTGTTCTCTCATTCAGATTTTGACATGGAAAAGTTGCTCGTGCATTTGCACAACCAGATGATGTAAAATAAATACTCTCATCACAAGAATTTTATATTTCATTTACTTCTACTTTACATATTGCCGTTCAGTTATTATCTTATTGAAAAATATCTACAAGTTTAATTTATGGAACAGAAGTCTGTTAAATGCAACATTTGAAGTCGACCACATGCTGTTTTGTACCTACACTAGGAGATCCACCAACGCAGGATGTCTCAGTTTCCTGGATATGAAGGATTCCTATAAATTAAGGAACTATTAAGATTAGTTCAGTTACTGATACTACAGGTATGAGATTAAAAACTTTTACCTTATCGTTTTCTGTTAAAATAAAGAGGCATAACCTCTATTTAAATTTGTCTTTGTCACTACAAATATTTTGTTTTGACTATTAATTACATTTTACTTATCTTAAATGATTTGAAATATAATTCTCTAATACATAACCTAAAAATATGTAAACATTCGGAACTTCATGAAGCTTCTTATGGTAAAAAGGTTTATTACTTGAACTTTCATTTCATGTGCATTTGTTCCATGACATTATTACAATTATGATCACTTTTTGATTTACTTTCGCATTAAGTTAAATTCTGAGTTTTTAAACAGAGATTATTTATTTTGATTTCTCTATAGAAATTTTCTCGTGTACGTTTATTAAATATATGAATTATATCATGTTAAAATATATAGCGATGTCTACAATGTTAATGACACAAGCGTATATCTTATACATGCCTTTGGAATTGTAATAACTGAGTACGAAAATACATATTTAGTCAAATTTCTCTTATCGTGTTTTAACTTTTGTTTCTCTAAGTTATTTTACAGCTGTGTAAACAAGTGTCTTAATATTTAAATTTTTAACATTCAGATATTCTCTAAACATTCCTCTTACCCTGTGATTTCAAGTCTCATGCAGCCCCCGCAACCTTAACGGTCGATGCAAGCTGTGCCGAAGTATTTCTTATACTTCGTCGTGCAATTACTCTTTTTATAACATCGAGAAAAACGTAAGGAGCAGGATGACCGCAAAATCGTGAAGAGTTCCACATTTTTAAGTGAGTACAATTTATCTTTTTAAGGTGCATCTTGTATCACGGTAAACATATTTGCCATGTGATACAATTTGACAAATTGTCGTAATATCTTTGTTGTACAATAAAGTGAACATAAATAGTACCAGTGTTGCCAACTGTGGAAGTGGCTTTGAACACACGTGGGCGCGGTAGTATAACAGTGCCGTCTAAACGTTGTGTTAAGTATCTAGGGGGTATGAGTATCTTACCTATATAACGGCTTCAAGGAGCCACTCTATCTTGTATCTTTGTGATGGATGACAAAACGGCTTGGTGAGCTGGGGAATTCTGCGCTATATCTTTTATGTATGTAGTCGTAGCGTGCCTTAGCGTTTCGGATCCACCTATTGTTATCTAGTTTTATCCTAATATCTTTATCTTATCTATTATCTTTGATAATAACTTGAGATTTTATTTTGCCTTATCTTTTTTTGCCTTCCTAACGTTTGGTATTTATGATCAGACGTAGGAATTATTTTTTGAATATTGCATGAAGAAGTTAACCTGATGGTAGCAATGTAATTTGTTAGGTTAGTAATATAAGAAATTAGTAAGATTGGTAAATTTGTTAATTCACAGCCATGTCATGAAAAAGTTTTGATGTGTATTGTTTATTAAGCCAGAGTACCACTACACAAAAATTTGCTAAAGTGCAGAGTAACTTGTTCTTTTGGACATTTTGAAATTTGGGCATTTTCTTGCCAAAGAAAAAACAGTTTAAATGCAATGCTTAAGTGCGTGTGCACTTAAAAAAAACTGTAATGTTAGCTTTAGTTATAGTATATATGTTTGGCGACTTGTCGCATTTGTTTTAGTTTTAGTAGTGTTTCGTGCTCTCCGACAAATTTGTGCTGTCGATTATAACTGCGCCACATTAAAGACTCGTGTGTGCATTTATAAACGTAGTTCATAAACAATGAGGTTACATATTCCGTTTCCTGGTTATTCGTAAGACGTTATCGGTTGAAAAAACCAGGTGGCGCCTAAAATAAACATTTTCTAGAATTTAAGTTAGGGTATATGTAGGTTAGTTAGGATTTAGATTTTAAGTTTTTACCGTGCTAACAGTCATTTTCTTTTTCTAAGATTTTTTTTCTTTTATGGCTTTGTCGCGATTGTTACATGCCAAAAATCGGCTATGTATCATATTTGGTTTAAGTTTAAATTTGTGAGTAAATTCCCGCCATTATTTCAAATAGACTTGTGCATTTCCGTCATTTCGGACAGTTGCGTTTGCGCAAAAGGAATGGGCAGACACGGAGTGATGGCACAAGTGCGCGGTGTGTGACACGACATGATTAACCAACGAGACGTCGAACGGCGACGTTCACCTGTGTCGTTCTTTTGTCTTTTCTCTTTGAGAATGTAGGTTTTTTCCTTATCGTTCCTTACCTGGTTTTTCTTCGTCCTGCCTAAGAACGAAGAAGAGGGAAGACAGTAAATCTGGTTTCAACGAGGGCATGACGTAACCCGCCCCAAACAATGCCAAACGAGATACATGGAAATCAACATGGCCCCTGTGCAAGGATGACCGCAAAATCGTAAAGAGTTCCACATTTTTAAGTGAATACTTTTTATCTTTTTAAGGTGCAACTTGTATCATTGTACACGTATTTGGTACGTGATACAATTTGACACGTTATTATGTCGTAATATCTTTGTTGTGCAATAATGTGATCGTGGATAGTACCAGTGTTGCCAACTGTGGAAGTGGCTCTGAACACATGCATGCGGGGTTATAACAACAAGCACATTTGATCTAACTGTAAATGAGAAGTTGCCATAAACAGACACTTTAATGAAAGGTTTAGATTTTGGGACTCGAGTTGTTTTCAAGTTCAATCTGGGAAACCAATCTCCTAAACAGGCGACAAAACTATATGGTTTGGGGCATTATACTTATAAGTTTAATATTCTGCTATATAAGCTGAGAAGTGTCAAACAACAGGAAACACAAATTTAATAGGCTAATTAAATTATTGTGTTATATTTTGAATAAACACAGAATTCTACAAATAACAGAGAGATGAATGGAGTTTCTATCTCAAGTTGGCAGATGGTGAAGGCCTGCCAAAGTTTTGGGAATGTGAATACGTGAGATCTGTAGAAAAGGTAAAACGGAGAGCAATCAAAGAAGTAGATTATTATGCCCCATGTGTGAGCGCCAACTATTATGCACCTCTTACTTAATTAAACAGTAAGGTTCGAATAAATGCAAACTTCCACATATGGTGTTTAAAGTTGTAGCACTTACGGTTCAGTTCTCGACCACGAACTTTTCTTAACATTTTACGTGCGGTCCGGTTTCCTGCAGATTTTAACGTAGTGCTAACTGTGGTAAAAGGGAATGTTCTATGGAAAAGTTGAAAGAGATTGGATTAGATATTGAGCACTACTTCGAAGGCACCCACTAGAACAGCACTCTCACAAAACATAACCCTTTCGGTTGATTACTGCTATTGTAGTGATCGACCTTCGTTCCTGTAAATTACCTCACTCGTTCCAACATTATATTCATCACTCTCACGATTGGCTCATTCAAATTGGTTGATGTCTTACAACCAATTGGAATAGAGAACCTCGATACATGTTCACAAAGCATTCCCGAAAATAATAAACAAATCCCAAGAGCATCTTAGAGTATTTATACTTATTAGATCATTCTAAAGCTACAAATGTAACTAATAATTTATAATGTGCACAGGAACTGGTTATCCAATGATTGAAAAGGTAATTCACTTAACACGTAACAAGGTCGTAGATTTGGAACGGATGTGCGTGGGAAATCCCCTTTAAGATGAAATAGACTTCAAAAATGGTTTGGAGTTATTTAATGGTAATTTATATTTGGAATAATCAAAATTTAATGTGGGCAAAGTGAAAGGGTGCAACCCTAGTTTGTAGAATTTTAATAGGAAAAGTAATTACCATCAGCGGTGGTGGGAAAATTATTAGAGTAAAATGCTATTTATATAAAATTGGAAACCGGTTGTTAACAGATCGAAAGTCTGTAATGGAAATTCTGAAAGGCAATGAACTCCGGTGGTTCTAATATTTACGAAAATACTTTAAATTGTGAAGCATAGGAGAAACAAGGCGGGTTCGGAGGATTAATTGACGTGACTGAAAATATTTTGCAAATACCTGTATAATCAATAATTTGTATTTGTTGGCCATAAGTTGTTGAATTTGGAAGGGCATGAAAGGTTACTGAGAACATGTCAGTTTTACCTTGTATTTTTTTTGTTGTCGTTCATGGTAATTATGAGATACGAGGAAATTTTGTGTAAATATAGCGAGTAAAGAAACAATTGAGTCGAGAAATACATGTAACATAAGTGAAAAGGTTGGTTGAAAGAAATTACTGTTTATCAATGATCAGTTTATAATTTAGTTAGTCACGTATTGCAGTTTGTACAATTACAAGTTCGCTAGAGAGTTTATAATTGTTAAATGTACCAATTTTGTCAATTAGGCACCATTTAGGCAGGTTGAAAGCTAATTATTGAAAAAATCCTCTGTATATATTGCTATGATAAGAGGGTAGTTTAAGGGTAGATTAAGTCATAGGGGTTGTAGAATAAATGTAAATAATTTTAACGTTAAGAAAATCAAATAATTCCACCAATTATAGGAGTAAATCAAATATTTTACAAAAGGTCAATAGCGAGCACACTGTATATAAAGTATATTTAATTTAATACATAAGATAGACAGCTCATTTTGCAATAATCAAACACTATTTAGCTAAAATAATAATGTGTACGTCTTATGATATGCTTGAAGTTCAAGAAACGAGTAAAAAAATAAGGTTTTAAATGCAACAAATTGCATCAATATAAACACATTATCGGGAAAGATAAATAACCTGGTATTCTAGCTATTTAAGAATATCCTCAAAAACGTCAACGCATGAATAAGTAAACGCATTCTAATACATCATTATTAGAAAATGAATACGTGACTAAGAATATTACATTTGCGGAGAAATCCAACATATTTTTAATAGCAAATAAATAACAGACGGTTCGTTATACGATAAGCTTTGAACTATAAGCGAAACAAATATAAAATACGTGACAAAATGAAAGGAATATTTGGAAATATTAAGAAAATACTATGATATATTGAATGTCTATGTGCGAGATTGAATGGAGGAACAACAATTAAAACCAGGGAATTTGAGAAATGCCAAGGTTCTAGAGAGATAGGCGGAAATTACAAACGTTTGTCAATAAACACGCAATGGGCACCAATTAAAACATGTATAGGTGGGGCTTATAAATACGATAGGAAACTCGAAAATGCACAGTCCATTATCAACAAGGCACG
This sequence comes from Platerodrilus igneus, assembly GCA_036346225.1. Taxonomy (NCBI): domain Eukaryota; kingdom Metazoa; phylum Arthropoda; class Insecta; order Coleoptera; family Lycidae; genus Platerodrilus; species Platerodrilus igneus. The sequence continues at coordinate 12,368,378 of JARFIW010000170.1, read as the reverse complement.
AACCACGTCGATATAAAGTAAAAATTTACGTACCAGTGACAATTTGTGAAAAGTCAATAATTTAGTAAAAGTGAAAGATCGAAAGTGCCAAATTTGTGCAACGAAAAATGGCCGTTCTACGCTTAGACATAAGGTAAACTATTGATTAAATTTTATACCAATATTTAACCATTTAGGGCTCCGAATAAAGATTTAAATGTACGTCTGCATAAATACTCCAAAATTCATATTTAAACAATACGTCTGAAAATACATCTAAATACAGTATTTTAAATACTTACATGGAAATATAAAATAAACGTGAAGTTACTCAAAGATACTCAAAGTTACTCCAGAAATCCGAGGGGAAAAATCCGAGGGAAAAATACAAGCAACCATTAATCCATCATTCGGGCCAATCAAGTGAAGCAAGTCAAGCTGTAACAATCTAGGGGTGTTGACCACAGATAATATGGGGCAATTCCAGTGACAAGCAAGGAAAACGCAGGTTAGAGATCTTAAAATTTTTATTAGTTAAAAACTGTTTCAATTTTAATATTTGTTATATATTATACATCTGTAAGAGTCAACAAAAAGGTCATTTGAGAATTTGAAAAATAGGGAAAGCATCTTTGAACGTTCGAATTAAGAGTGATTATAGAGATATTTTTGCTGGCTTTCAGGAAATTATAAAGTTGGTGAATGTTAATGTTCTATTCAGGGGCTAGATTTTAAATTTACATAAAACTGCATATATTACCAATCATTATACTGTGTAATTTTGGATTGCTTCATTTAAATTATTTCAACAGATAGAAAAAAAAGGGGTTAAACAATCTTTATTGTTGTGAAGTAGGGCATTCAATGAGCTAGCCATGGAAAAACAAATTCGGGAATTATAGGATTTTAATAAGTTAGATCACAGCAATAAAAAAGAGCACACCAACGTATGGGTATATCACAGCAATAAAAATAACGACCAATCGAGGGGCAAAAAGGAATTAAAGAGAATATCACAGCAATATATATTAAAAACCAATGTTTTGTGAATAGAGTAAGTGACTCTTATCTAGTTTTCTTTTTAATTAAAAGGCCAGGAGTATTTTACACAGGTAATAGGGCCATGTTAGTAAATGATGTAAACAATTTTTTCCCCAACAAAGTTTGTGGTACGAATTAAGGTTACGATTACATTCTGTTAATAAGGCCCAAAATGTGAAAAAATGGTACTGAGTAAATTATCTTGACATTGTTCTTTTAGAACCAAGAATTTGGGGGTTTTGATAATGGAGGTCTGGTGAAATACCGCAACCAGGTATTCTGAGTATAACATTAAAGAAAGGCATGAGGTCACAGTGAGAATCAATTTCTCAGTGCGTCGTGTAACCAAGGTTGGGTGAACTGCTTGTGATGTGAATAGACTGGTGCCCTTAGATAGTAACCTTTTATTCCAGCATTCTCCAAAATAAGGCAAATTGTGCATACAAGTTTAGTAACTACTACAATTCCCCCACCCTCACATCTGTGTTAGTTCTGGACTTTTGTAATTTTGTGCAAGGAATCCCAAATTTTACAAAAGATGAATTACAAAAATTTGGTTCAACTTTTAATGCCATTTTTACTCGTAGTCGTAAGTACATTAATTTTTTATAATTCTCTTTAACGTATGTATTGTAATTTATATATTTTATTCTATATCTCTCGGTAAAGAACCTACAATGATGAATCCCTTATAATATTTTTGTTCATAGGTTTCTTGCACATTTCAAGTACCGTTCTAGCAAAGATTTTCCTGTAACAGCTTTCAATTCAAATAATTTAGCTATGCAGATAAGAAATGATACCAGAATTACAAATGACTATCTCAAGTATTAAATCCATATTAAAACTGAAGGTAGTGTGTAATGATTAGTTCGATTGTGAGTTCATAACTTTTAATACTCGCTTATAGTATATTATTCAACAAGTGAGTTATGATAGTCATTATTCCATCGGAAGGTTTGCACCACAAATCCTAATGGGCTTGCAACGTAATCCAAATGAGTAATGACCATAACTCACGAGTAGAATACTATACTTTTGCCACGACTACACAAAACCTTCTTTATCAGATATTTTCTAAACGTTTAAACTAATATCATAAACACTAACAAGCAAAAATTTATTTGTCGAAGTGCAATAGCCTACTTCGCAAATACGAAAATTATACCTCGTAAACTATGAAAAATGGATGTTTCTACTTATTGGTCGGAGGTGTTGGACTATGATCATAATCCACGACCTGGAAGTACCTGATTGGTTGAAGGTGTTGGATTATGCATTCATATATACCTACAGAAAAATGGGAACTATTATTAGTCCATTCTTAAATTCATAAGGAATGCATTACTTGATAGTCGTAGGAAAATGTATTTCTAATGCTTCAAACGCAGATTTATGTCAGACAGACTCTAACTGTATATTGACTTAGTTTAACTACCATTCCATATGGCTGTAAATAAATACTATTTACGTGTCCATGTATCCTTCTGCGAATTTATCTACCTATTATGTTAGGTAGATCTCGAATATTGATGATTGTAAAAGTTTGAAAACAAATATATGAAATATGTGATTGGATAAACTAATTGAAACAAAAGAACTTTATAGAGAATGCCATTACATCCTAAAAGTTGTAAATCATGCCTGGAACAATTTTTTGACATGGTTCTGCAGGCCGAATTTTTCAAAGGGCGTTAAAACTTTAAAACTATTGGAAATTTTAATTACTCTTTTGTCTACCTCAGAGGCTGCAATGTGTTCTTCAATATTAAACGAAATAAAAATATCTGTAAGAAACTCCATAAAAATTTTTCGACAGTATCTGTAAGTACTTTGCTACACTCGAGCTGGTGAAAAATATTTATTTAAAATACAAATACTTACTTGGATTAATTCCTGATTAGTTGCATGAGAAATTGCCTTGTTTTTAAAATAGTATTTTTTAATTTTCTTTGCAACAGCAGATTTTAATTTTGGATCTACAGTATGAATAAAATGTAGTATATGTGGGGCTAGATTATCCCATTCTGCCTCCAACTTTGACAAGTAGTTTTCATCAGCTATAAACTCTAAGAAAATTACTATTAGTATATTTTGTAAGAAATTTGTATGTTCAACTTACCTGCCATTGGATAAATTCCCTCATTAGAAGTCGTAGATGTTATCCAGGGCAAATCGTGAATTTTTCCTTTACGCAGTAGTTCATAAGGATGTTCAGATAAAAAGCGTTGTTTTCCATATTTTTCAACAACAACTCCAAAAACAGAGAAAGGATTAAAAAGCCATCGTTTAAATATACGAATGCTCTCACATATGTGTACCACTGATCTCTGTTTCATGCAACTAATAAATTCTACTGATAAATCTTGATCACATCCAACTGCTTTTGCTAATTGCCGTGCTTGCTTTAAAGCATTTTTTTGAAAAGTCCAAGGAACAAGAACAGTTCCACTTAAAGATATGCCACCCTTGAATAATCCTGAAAAAAAATTTGTACAGAATGAATTAAATAACACTAAAAATTAAAAAGGGTAAGCATTTATTTTTAACTCTTATTTATACCAATTATATACTAATTTAAATTCTACGTCTGGATTAGTACTATCTTTAATTCTATGTCTTGTTTGAATCAAGTTAGGTACTAGCTCATTTCTAATTTACAACTTTGAAATCTCATCTATATCAGGAGAAAATCATCGATGCCAAGATACTTGCATTGCATAGATAATAATTCAAATTAAAGCTTTGTTTTGCTGAGTGGGGCGAATCAAGCACAACAGCTCATTGCAGCATACATATGAAACAATTTTATATTTACATAACGTTCATATTTTATTATGGTACTTTGACAAGTTTTCAAGAAAGGCAAATTTTAAAGCCTATTCCATTCACTACAAATTTATAAAATATGATATATAGAATTGTGAGGTTATTAAACTGTGTATTAACTTATTTAACGAACATCACATTTCATTCTGTTGTACATATTTAATGCTCATTAAAAATTAGACAACAAACGACCTGAATGTCTTACACATTTTGCAGAAGATTTATGTTTCAGATCTACCAACAGAAATCCGGCATGAAGACATTGCCACTGTGAGATTTTATTTTACAGCATTACACAATATTAATTAATATAATGAAATAATAACTTAGACTTTTATGCAAAGCCCAAATGATCATTTAAATCGAGCTAGTAATGGAAGATGGAAAATATAAGGTCCAAGACAGAAGTATAATCTATATCTTCGACTTTGACTGCCAATGCGCTAACCAATTACACAACTTTATGCAATTACCAATATCTGTATTTAACAATTGGCTTACAGCCATGACTTTGAGCGTTGCTTCCTATCTATATCTGATGTAAGTAAAAAACTTGATGCCGTTAGATATGATTGGCAAAGATAACTTAATTGAAAGTTAGGTCGATGTATGGTAACATACATGATTTTGATTTGTGCGTCTTTCCAAATGTCATCACCCGTCTGGGTGGTGAAATTGGTTATTTAATATATGAAATATATTTCATCAGTTCAATGTGACATAAATATTCCCTAACATCTTTCATTTCATACTCTATGAAAACATCAACATATATCTATTTAAAATACTTATACTAACCTTCTGATAATGGCGAAAGATAATGAAAGTGTACACTAGAAGCTCCTGCTGATAAACCAGTTAAAGTAATTGATTGAGGATTTCCACCAAAAAATTTAATGTTCTCTTTTATCCATTTTATTGCAGCAACTTGATCTTTCATGCCACTATTACCAGGTACAGTAGCATCTTCAGTGCTTAAGAAACCTAGAATACAATACATACTTGGTTATTATCACAAAATAATGTCAATGATAGATAAAAGTCTATTAGTAAAACATTAAAAGTAATTTTTTAAATTGTAAAATGTATTGTATTGTTGCGCCCCGAGTGAATAATAAATTATTTACACAAGAGATTAGTATAGCAGCCCTTTTATTACTCAACCTTAACGTTAATTTATACACAAACAATGCTAATTATTACAACTTCAGATTAATAATGTGAAATTACAACTTCCCGATTTAAACACGTGCAATCTCCCCTTATCTACAAACAAACGGAAACATGAAGTTGAAGGGAAATTCAAATGAACACAACATCCCTTCCTTACCTATAAAAATTTAACTAAATCTCTACCTGAGAATATGCTATTAGAAAATAATTCCAGTAATAATAACAATAATACAAAGAGTACATTCTCTGCTAAATTATAATAATTACAATAATCAATTATAAGTTTAACCTGATTGGTTGCTTTACCACATTTTGCCACTGCGAGTAGTCTCCGACTTGTGAATCGACTACCATTATCTGACACTAAAACATCAGGTAATTTCTGCGTAGAATTTTGATAGTATTTCCCCCAGTAATACTTTTTAAAATGTGTACCTCTAACCACCGAGAGAAGGAATCAACCATTATTAATAAATAGCACCCTAAAAGCGGACGTACAAAGTCGATATGAATCCGCTCAAATGGTTTTGTTGAAGGTAACCAATGATGTAAACCTACTTTACTGGGTTCTCTTTTTAACCTTACACATTCAGAACAATTTCGAATAAATTGTTCGATGTCTCTATCAATATTTGGCCACCAACAAAAACTTCTGGCCAAGTTCAAGTGGTTCCAAGTAAGTAGCATGTAACTCATTCAACATTTTGTTTCTTAGTGACATGGGTATAACTACATGCATGCCATGCATAATTACCCCACTTTGTATACTGTACTCCATAGCATCTAACCCCCAATGTAGATCATGAGCTACTTCCTCATCACTCAATGCATACAAAAGTTGCTGTAAGTGAGGGTCAGGCGTCGCCGTGGATCAATGTAGTAAGCGTAAGACTACGGATCCCAAGGTCCCGGGTTCAAATCCCGACACGGCCGACTGCTTGAAAAATGGCAGGTGAGCATTTTTCACAAAAATTACGCCCTCGTTCGGATGAGAGGTTAAATGGAGGTCCCGTGTGTGAGTGTTGTCACGCACGTTAAAGATCCCTACCTTGCCTGGAAAGGCAAGGGTTCGGCAAAATTCTAAATTTCCAGACAACAAAAAACTCGCCTCCTGGCCAATGTAGTACCTACAGGTGGAGCATTGGAAATGTAAATGAACTGTAAGTGAGGGTCGGCGTTGCCGTGGATCAATGTAGTAGGCGTAAGACTACGGATCCCAAGGTCCTGGGTTCGAATCTCGACACGGCCGACTGCTTGAAAAATGACAGGTGAGCATTTTTCACAAAAATTACGCCCCCTCGTTCGGATGAGAGGTTAAATGGAGGTCCTGTGTGTGAGTGTTGTCACGCACGTTAAAGATCCCTACCTTGCCTGGAACGGTAAGGGTTCGGTAAAATTCTAAATTTCTAGGCAACAAAAAACTCGCCTCCTGGCCAATGTAGTACTTTTGAGTGGAGCATTGGAAATCTAAATGCACTGTAAGTGAGGGTCCTGGAGGTCTATTCTTGACTTCGTTCAATATATATCATCAGAGATATTTATCACCCAAAAGCATCACATGCGAAATGGATTTTGTGACACTTGGTATTCTCGACAAGATGTGATATGATATTTTAAATATCGAATCAAGTGAGGCATGTCATAAACAGAATAATAATAAAGCCAATAGTCAACCGGAATGAAATCACGTGGTTCAGGAAGCTGCTAGATCATATTTTGTCAGGCAAGATCGAAGATTGGATGAACGTAATGTTTACTTGCATTAATTATGCCCAATTTACAGAATTACTTGTAAATAGATGGCAATTATGCAGCCATAAATTTTCGTTAAATTTTACAAAAAAAAAAAGCTTGCAAAGAATGGGAAAAAATAGCAACTGAATGAAATTCCAGGAATTCAACTTTTTATTAAGCGGAACATATGCACAAACATTTTTTCACTTAAATCAAAAGATAGTATACGCTTATAGAATTATCTTTTAGTCACTTCGGCAGCTGTTTCAGCTTCTTCCAGCACCTCCAAAACAGCAAATAATGCTGCCTCATCAAAGTTTGCCATAATTGTTATTAATTATAATTATTTGTCAAACACCCACGAAATAGACTAAAAACAGTAGCAATTTTTTTGGTTATGTGCATAGAGAAAAGTCTATGGTTATGTGTTATGTCAGCCAATTTTAATATAGTAATCATGTGCAATACGTGTGTTTCCATGCGATAAAATATATCACTTGGTAGTACACCGCCTTTGCAGTTTGTGCAAAATTTGAAGAATACTAACTTCGACGTTTCGTGCAAAAATCCTAAAATATCGCATGTGATAAATATCACCGTATTTCGAGAATAGCTCCCCTGCTGCATTGCGTCAGCAACCTCAGCAACTGTAAGAAACATACAAGTCAATTTGATTTAGCTCTACTATATACGATTCCTACCGTTCTATTTTTTCTGCATTTGCTATGGGCAAGCGAGAAAAACAATCGCCATTAGCATTTGCCGACGATGATTTATATTTTATTTGGTAATTTAAACCTTGCAAAAACATTGCATAATGCTGCGTGCGAGTCGCAGACAGCTGTGGAATTGGTTTGAAGGGCGAAAATATATGCACTAACGGTTTGTGATATGTGTACAACATAAATTCGTGCCTAAAAATGTATTGATAAAATCGTTTTACGCTGAATACAATGGCATATGCTTCCTTGTAAATTTGTGACCACCTTTTTTGCATATATAAAAGTACCTGGGATCTAAATTGTATCGGTCTTTCATCCCGTTGGGAAATATTTGATTTAATACAGCCGACATACCTACTGGGCTCGCATCCACTGCTAATAGTAAGAATAATTACTTATAATGAGTAGGAAAATCGCCTGAAGCTAATTGACTTTTTAATTCTTTGAATGCGTTTTCACACTTTGGTGTCCATTCAAATTTCACATTCCTTTTTAACAATTCATATAATGGAGAAGCTATGGTTATCATTTCTTAAAAAACGACCCTAATAATTTATAAGCCCTAAGATTGATTTTAGTTTAGTGTAATTAGTTGGTGTAGGTGTCTTTAGAAATGCATCTACACTAGAGAAAGCTTTGTGAATACCTTGTTTAGTAATTTTAAACCCGCAGTATTCTATTTCCTCTTTAAGAAACACTGATTTTTTTTAAATTGATTCGCAACTCATTCTCTTTTAGTCTGTTAAAAACAGATTCTAACCATTCTAAACGCAAAGCATCATTAGGAGCAGTAATAGGTATATCATCTAAAAATACAACCGTCCCTTCAATGCCTTGTAAAATCCTTTCAATTTTCCTTTGCCAAAGAGCAGGCGCACAATTTAAACCAAAATATAATCTGGTAGGCTTATAAAGCCCCTTATGAGTATTTAAGGTTAATTTTTCTTGATTTTCTTCCCTAACCTTACATTGAAGGTTCGTCCAGCGAAGATCAATTTTAGAAAATTTATCTCCCCCACTTAACGCTGCAAACAATACCTCATTTGTCGGAAAAGGGTGCTCCTCTGTTACCCAATAATGAATTTTTTTTCAGATTCTACAACATATAATTTTAAATTATCATAATGCTGCCTTTGCATTCTGATGTCCACCTAAAACACACAAATCATTATTAGTGTACGAATGCAAGATTATATCATTAGTTTGTAAAATTTTATGTGAAAAAATTCATGATACTGTTTGCTATTTATTAAGAATACACCCATTTTCAGATTCCACTTCCATTCGGACTGGAACATCATTAATTTCAACTATAGTTCATAATTTATTCTGACCCACATCTTCACGTATTGTGTTTACATACACCACTGAAGTTTCTGACGTTTCAGGAATGCTAGACGTTTCTACAATGTTGACATATTTTTCCCTTTCATTCGACATACTCTTTGTAGATGACCTGCTAACTTGCAAATACTACATTTGGAAAATTTATGTTTACAATTTGATGCATAATGAGGCCCTCCACATCTAAAAGATGTTATTGGCTTTCCAGAATTATTAGCATTTGCACTGGAACCTATTTTATTACTCGTGCTCCCAATATCATTTTGAATTGACCCTATTTGTGATTTTTTTGCTTTAGAAAAAATGTGTTTTACACTAGCGTTTGAATGTATTGTTTTTGCATTTTCTGCAGACGCTTTAAATGCACACGAAATTTCCACTGCTTTTTCTAATGTTAAATCTTTTGCTTCTAATAACCTATAACAAATTTTACCATCTTTATGTCCACAAACTAAATGATTTCGAAGTGCTGTAGCCAGATAACTTCCAAATTCACAGTAAATAGAGTTTCCACAGCTCTGCTAAATATTGTTTTACGGTTTCGCCATTGTGTTGAAATCAGTGATGAAATTTGTAGTATTCTGCTATTTCAACGGGTTTTTAAAATGCTTACGATATCAGCATATGTTTTCATATTGGTATCATGTGGCATGATTGCGTCACTAACAATATCAAATGCTTACATTCCAATATAATGCAACAAATAATTCTTTTTTGCATTACTACTGGTAATTTGAAATATATAAAATGCCGCTTCTAATCGCTGCAACCATCTTGCATTGTAAACGTCGATTGTAAAACTTGACGGAATTCCAGGTATTTGATCTTGCACATTCGCCATTATTTGTGGTTCATTACTTGGCATTTTTAACTTTTAAAAGAAAGCTTCGTCGCTAATATGTTGGGTCCCGAGTCATATGCAGAAAACACCATGCCAAGGCTATTCTACTTCACTAGGCAGTCACATTACTTCAATAAAGGTGAAGTATACAGCAGAAGAGTAGTGTGATTTGTGTGTACTGCATTTAAAAATTAGATGTTACAGTGTAATTTCATTTTCAGCATACTTACAGAAAATACAGACCTGCAGAGAATACCATTGTTTGATGGATGACATATAATTTTATCTGGTATTACATGAGTAGTTCAAGCAAAGTGAACGAAAATGAAATTGTTGATTATTTCACAGAGAGAAAAACTAACGACCAGTTTTGTTATGGTTGCAGCTCATCAGACAGCACATTTCTCTTTGCAAAACAACCAACAAAGTTCTTGATTTATAAGTGAATAATGGTGTACTAATACATACAAAACATTTCCCACCCGCCCTTTATAGTTGAATGTAAACAACTAACTATCGGAAGCTTCTTTAAATCTCTGATATTTTAGCGAAGATAGCATAGCCATGCAAAATTTAATAATAATAATAATAATAATAATAATAATAATAATAACTCGTCTCTGACAACTAAGGTGGAAATAACAAATAATACCAGACAAAATTATATGTCACCATTAAGCTAGAAGTGTGTTAGCTTCTGTCAACCAAGTTCTCCATTAACATTAGAAGTAGTACTTTCTTAGGTCTGCTAATGTTATAGTGGATAATAAGTCATATGTTATTTTCACCTTAGTTGTTATAGGCTAGTTATTATTATTAAATTTTGTCTGGCAATGGCATCTTCACTAAAATATCGGAGATTTGAAGACGTTGCTGATAGTTAGTTGTTTACAATAAAGTATAGAGGGCAGATGGGAAATGTTTTGTATATATTAAAACACTATAATTCCCTTATAATTCAAGAACTTTGTTGGTTGTTTTGCAAAAGAGAAATGCGCCAATCTGACGAGCTGCAGCCACAGCAAAACTGGTCATTGGCTTTCCTCTTTGTAAAATAAAACAATTTAATTGTCGTTCACTATGCTTGAACTACTCATCTAATACCAGACAAAATTATATGTCACCATTAAGCTAGAAGCGCATTAGCTTCGTCGACCAAGTTCTTCATTAAATCTAAATTAATTATCTAATATCTGAAGCTTTAAAAATAAAGTGTAACAAGTTACATAACTCCAAACAGCAATGGGAGAATGCTCAGAAGTCTGACGATGTGGAGAAAGCACGGGATTGTTTGAAGAACAGTGTCATGAAATGTGCTTTGGAAGCATGTGGAACGACAATGACTGAAACGTAATAAAAATGTTATTAAAAAAAGGTTATTGGGAAAAAGAAAGTGGCATACAAAAGAATGATTGCACAAAAAGATGTTGAGCTAAGAGAGCAACTTAAAGATGTATATAAGGAGAAAAGACAATATGCGAAAGAAGTAGTCAAGGCAAGCAAAGAGCAACTAAAAGAGAGGAAGGGTGAAAAAATGCAGTGACTTTGAAGGGAATAAAAACTTGTTTAAGAAATGGGTAAGCAAGACAAGAAAGGCAAGAAATAAGTGTGTTAACAGTAGAAATGAAATTGTTTGGGATGATGTGAGTGTGAGAAACTGTTGAAAAGAGCATTTTATGACTGTATGGTGGCGGGTAGAAGGATACGGATTACTGTGTGGATTATGAAGAGAACAATAATGTACTGGTCAAAAACGAAGATAATACTATAAAGTTCAAATGCAGTGTAGATGAGGGATGGACGGCGATGAGAACTCTGAAGGATGGCAAAGCGAAAGGTGTAGATGGAATAACAAGTGAAACGCTCAAGTATGAGCTCAAGATGTTGATTGAATGTTTGTGCAAACTGATAGAGTTGTGTATAGAAGAAGCGAAGGTGCCTGAAGATTGGAAAAGTGCGATCATTATCCCTTTGCACAAAGGTAAAGGCAGCAAGCATGAATGCAAAAATTATCGTGGGATGTTTGTTGAGCATGCCCAGTAAAGTGTATGGAAAAATTGTGATGGAGAGAGTTCGCAAGAGAAAGCAGAGCAAGATATGAGACGTTCAACATGATTTTATGCCTGGAAGAGGATGTGTGGATCAGATACAACAAACTGTCAAAAAGTGTATGCATGCCAGAAGGAAAATGTAAGCAGCATTTGTAGATCTAGAAGTGAATTATGGAAGGCATTCCGTGAATACGGTGTTAGCAAGTGCTTGTAAAATCTATAAAATTTAGAGATTAATTCAATATGCCTGCAACAAGTTCAGCAACAATATTGGAATTTTTGTGTATAAGACTAAATTTGTGCTTAGAAATGAATGGCCGTCATGTGAAGCATCTGTTGTAAATTTATCTTTGTGTCTTGTGCTTCAGTTGTCATTATGTTCTATTCTTTTTCATTACTAATTTCATCATCTACAAGATTGTCTCAAAAAAAGTTTATTCTTCATTCGTATTTAGAAAAACAAATTCATTAAGTTGGAAACAGTTTATAACACAAGAACAGTTTGACATCCATATATGTGGTTATTATGTTTATTTTCCATGGTCATTTTTCATAATTTAGAAATGCATTTGTTAATCAATGGAAACATATGCACTGACACATAAAAAGTTCAAATCTATTTGTTTTAAATGGTGCATCATAGCGACTTTGGATAGAAGAATTATTTTTCAAATAAAAACAAAATTTGTTACATTTAAAGTAATTTCTTTTCGATTTACCCTGTAAATTTCCAATATTTTCTATTTTGCATCACCCGGTACAACTTTTTATGTATAAAGATAAACTAATCATCCATGGGTTCCTTTTAACGGAATTTTTACTGCGATTATTATTCTGGTGAGCTGTTTACTCTAGGATGAACACTCTACTCACCAAAAAACTGTAACGATATACTTGTATGTCTTAGTTGTGGTTAATTGTATACAGACATAGAAACTTTTAATTTTAAAGAAAAAATTCTTACTTCTAAATTTTTGTACAACTCGGCAAACAATTAAAGTTTTAAATAAATAAACATACAGAATAAGTGAAAAATAATGTGAAAATAAGTTAAATATCTTCTTGTATACCTAACGGGTTTAATAGAAAGCCTAGAAGTTTGGTTGAATTAAGAAGGTGGAAGACCACAGTCTCGCCAGTTTTTATTGTATACTGAGCCTTTGGTTGTTAAACATAATCTTTTGCATTTGTCACAGGATGTGAAATATCTTGTCCCGATAGATAACTTTAGTGCATTTTGCTTTGAGAATTTTCTTCAACACATTTTAAGAACTAAAAAATCCTGACGAAGTGAACGATTACTTTTTGTCGGTCTTTACTCCAATAAATAACTGTGCAAAAATTACAAATTACTACAGAGCAAATAAGTTTAATCCAAATCCTCAGTTCTCATTTCAATTTTCGTCTATTGAGGAAATTAAAGAGATTGTTGTCAACCTTAAATCAAATGCTATTGGTCAAGATAATGTTTCTGCAAAGATGTTACAATACTGCCTACCAGTCATTGCACCACATCTGACACATATAGTCAATTGTTGTTTGAAATTGGATATTTTCCAGAATCCTGGAAATACTCAGTTGTTAAGCCGCTCCTAAAGTAAGTAACCCTAAGTCGTTTACCGACTTACGACCAATAAGTATTCTTCCCGCAATGTCAAAAGTTCTAGAAAAGGTCGATTAAGACAGCTATACCAATACGTAATGATGAACAAAATTGTTCCTGATTATCAATCCGGCTTTAGAAGTGGCTTCAGTACCACCACAGCTTTACTCGCTATAACCGACAACATAATTCGTGCGCTTGATATGGGACTAGCTACTTCAATGGTTCAACTAGACTTCTCAAAGGCTTTTGACACTCTTGATCACGACTTATTATGCGCCATCTTAAAATATTATGGTCTTGATAACACCACCTGTAGTTTCTTCAACAGTTATCTAAAAAAGTGGTAATCGAGAACTGCTCGTCCTGTTTTTCAGAAATTACATCTGGTGTACCTCAGGGCTCAGTCTTAGGCCCCATGCTATACTTAATTTACGTGTCGGATATTCACAAGGCTATAAAACATGTAAATATCCAATGCTTTGCTGATGATACTCAACTATGTTTTTCATATGATCCAGAATTTGTTCATAATGCTTCGAATCGTATCAAAAATGACCTTCAGGGTCTTGTCACATATTCCTCTGATCACAACTTAAAATTAAATATTGGAAAGTGCAACGTCATCAATTTTTCTCCAAACTTTAGAAAGGAATCACCAATCAACATGGAAATTATAATTCAAAAGCAGCCATTAAAGAACTTGAAGTGCTCAAAAAGTCTAGGCATAATTTTTGATTGCAAACTCCGTTTTGAGGAGCATGTCTCGCTACTGATTAAAAAATCTCACCTTGTTCTTAGACAATTGTATATGTTCGGTCTTTTTTATTATTTTATTAAATTTAATTTGAAGACGACTCGCTCCTATATCCTATTAATGTAGACATTGGAAATATGCATCCTGAATACCTCACCCCTTTTATCACGAAGGTTACGCGTGATCAGGTTCGAACCGGTAGAAACTTGTTTTGACCTGCTTGCACCCCTAAATAGAGTGTAATAACGCGAGTCGTAGTTAATCGTTTGAAACGTGAAGACGTTATTAACGCAACATACAATTCGGTATGTTTTCGAAGCTCGTTTCATGGTTCGTTATGTAAAACATTAATTATCGTGTAGTGTTCGGAATAAAGGGTTGTAATTACACAAGTGCTATTTATGGCCATAATAGTGCGAACTTTGTAAGTGAGAATAAACTGGTCGTTTAATGGATATTTCGTCTCGGCTTGCAGAGGAAGCACTACAACATCTTATACATACAGTCCACAAGGTCGTTGGTTATCAATCGTTGGACCAGCAAATTTCGTCCTTCGACAGTATCTCCAGGTATGTACCTTGATATATTCTAGCTACAACCTCATAGGTACGTCCATTTGGTCGCTTCGTCGCCGTATCTCGTCAACGGTGTAGTTACTGAACTTTGTACCCTCAGGGTATAGTGCAGCTGTCGTTGGTGTCGGTTGTATTCGTATCACGTGATTGGTGCGTGAATAATTCGTCGTTTGGTGCAGGTTGTAAACACTTGTGTTTGTTTACTTCAATAAAATCTTGTTATTCCTTACCTACAAACTTGGAGTCGCTTTCAAATAGTAATATAATTAGAAATTTCGTCGTTTTAATAACGTAGATAATTTATGCTTGTTATTTAATATTCAAAATGAGTAATAAATTGGAAACGATTATTTTAGAAGCTAAAACAGCGTGGAGTAGATTAAATAGTATTCTTGAGAATATGAGAGAAATTGGTAGAGCGGAAAATAATTGTTGTGTGATAGACGTTTGGCTGGATTCTGCGAAAGAAGTCGAATCAGATTTTAAACTTTTGTGTCAGACGGTCGTTGTGGAAGAGTCGGTGGAACTAGAGGAGTATCGTGCTTTGAGAATAGAGATAGGTAATCTAGTTACGAAAATTAAAATTTTCGCTGCTAAATTTAAAGTGGAATTCGTGAAAGATGTTAAACCGGTTATTGGTATGTCAGCTACAGGACCGCATGATGTTGTTCCCGTTAGTGGTAACCTCCCCCTCCCTTTGTTAAAAATAATTCGCTTTTCCGGTGAGATTGTCGATTGGGAATGTTTTCGATCAGTTTTTGAAAAATTGGTTCATGAGAATGATAGATTGTTGCCAATTCAGAAATTCATGTATTTGTTAGATAATATTGATTCGAGTACACAGGCTTTGATTAAACATATTCCAATTGGGAATGATTCGTATCAAAAGGCGTATGACATTTTAGTAAATCGTTTTCAATCCAAAAGGTTATTAGCATCCACTTATTGGAACTCTTGAGAGATGTTTGAAAATTAGTACGGTAAATTCGCATAAACAATTAAGAAGTTTGATTAATTGCATCGATGAAAATTTGTTTGCATTGGAAAAATTAGAAATCGACTTGTGGGATTTCGCACTTTTTAATTTGTTATCCAAAAAATTAGACAGTGAAACTCTAAAAAGGTTTGAGTTGGAGAATGTTTTAGATGTTCCTACATTTAAGGATTTAAGGGCATTCGTAGAAAGGCAATGTAAGGTGTTGGAAGTTAGTGAGATTGTTTCATTAGATACTTCTTCGAAAACTCGGGAAAGCATAAAATTCGGTGCTTCAGATACTAGAAAATTCGCTAGCGCATCGTCGGCGCCTAGAAATTCGTTTGTCGCTACTTCTACTGATAGAAAGTGCATTTTGTGTCAAGCTTCGCATCCGTTGTATAAATGCAAGCAATTGTTGGATAAATCCCCTCAAGAACGCCATGAGGTGGTAAAAAGGCACAAGTTGTGTATTCGTTGTTTAGGTGATGCACATTCGGTGAAAGATTGTCGTTGCCAGTGGAATTGTAGAGAATGTGCCAAAAATCATAATACCTTATTACATTTTGGAAATCGTCGGGCACCAGTTTCTCCGCAGAGAACCACATCACTTAATAGTTCGTCATCTTCAACTGAAGAAAGTTCGGTGGTTAACCAACAGGTTATTCAACAACAAACCACTACTAATTCGTTAATATCAACGTCGTTAGACCATACCACCACGTTGTTAGCTACAGCGGTGGTTTCGCACAAGATTATTCGGTCAATTACATTCTGTTCGAACTTTAATCGATAATGGAAGTATGGAAAGCTTTATTACAGAAAAATGTCGGCAGAAGTTAGGGTTAAGGAAAGCTAAAACTGAAGTCACGGTTCAGGGATTAGGTTTGAAGTCATCTTCAGTGTCTGGCAAGGCATTGTGTTTTGTTAGTCCACTTGGTTTATCGTCACCTCTATATAAGACTGAATGTTTTATCTTGCCTACGATTTGTGATCGATTGCCGTCTACTAAACTACCAATAAATAATTGGCCACATATTCAAGATTTACAGTTGGCTGATGCAAAATTTGATGTTCCGCAGCCAATCGAAATGCTTTTGGGAGCAGACGTATTTGCTCAAATAATATTAAATGAATCACGTTGGCAATGCATTTGAACCCGTTGCCATTCATACTACTTTGGGGTGGATACTAACAGGTAAAGTGGTATCTCCTACTGTTCGCTTACTTCATTCTGTGCAGTGGTAGAACCACTTGATGTGGACATTCGTAAATTTTGGGAATTGAGAATATTCCTTCCACAGTGCATCGTCGCCTGAGGAAGAGAAAAGTGAACAAGATTTTGTGAAAATTATTCGAGGGATGAAACTGGAAGATTTGTGGTTTCATTGCCATTGAAAAATTCGGAACCTTTGTTTTGTAATTCTAGAGAAATTGCAGTTCGTAGATTTTGAGTTTGGAACGTCGTTTATTAAAGGATTTGGATTTGTATTCGAGCTACAAAGAATTTATGAGAGACTATCTTGACAGTGGTCATATGACTAAGGTTAAGGTCCCTTCAGTAGATTCTCTAAAATGTAGTAATTTGTATTATATACCGCATCATGCAGTACATAAAGTAGACAGTACTACCACTAAATTGAGAGTAGTATTCGACGCCTCGTGCAAGGATGCTGCAGGTAATTCTTTGAATGATAATTTGTTAGTTGGTCCTGCTTTGCAAAAGGATATAATTGTATTATTGTTGAATTTTCGTGTACATCGTGTAGTCATATCTGCAGATATAAAGCAGATGTATAGACAAATTCTCGTTAAAGAAAGTCAGCGTAACTATCAACGCATTGTTTGAGAGATACGCCCTCGGAATCTATTTGTGACTTTCAGTTAAATACTGTCACATATGGGTTGGCATCATCGCCATTTTAGCATTACGTACCATCCAAGAACTAGCAAAGCTACAAGCATCTAATTTCCTCTTGCTGCAAAGGCCATGGTCGATTTATACTTATGTAGATGACGTAGTAACAGGTTGTGATTCGATTGCAACAGCAAAACAACTTGTCATTGAATTGAATGCCCTTTGTAAATCTGGAGGATTCGAACTGCGCAAGTGGTGCAGTAATTCGGTAGAAGTTCTCGCAAGCTTCTCAAATTTAGGTCAAATGGAAACATTGTCATTTCAAGATAATGTAAACAGTTCTTTGAAAATTTTAGGTCTTCAGTGGCGACCTTCGTCAGATGTTTTTGCATACACTATTCATGTGCAACAAAGACAATGCACTAAACGTAATATTTTGTCGGAAATAGCTAGAATTTTTGATCCGCTTGGTCTTTTAGCGCCAGTGGTGTTTTTCGCTAAACGGTTTATCCAAGAATTATGGTTATTGGGGTTAGATTGGGATCAAGAACCTCATAATAAGTTCGTTCAAAAATGGAGAAAATTTATATCAGATTTACAGGAAGTTTCGAATATAGAAATTCCTCGTAGATTCGTTGGAGATAACTTACAAAAAATAGAGTTACATGGTTTTTGTGATGCCTCTGAGGCAGGATATGCTGCAGTAATTTATTTTCGTTGTGTGGATATGGATCATAATATTGTCGTTTCTTTGGTATGTGCTAAGTCAAAGGTAGCACCACTCAACAAGATAACATTGCCAAGATTGGAA
Organism: Platerodrilus igneus; assembly: GCA_036346225.1. Taxonomy (NCBI): domain Eukaryota; kingdom Metazoa; phylum Arthropoda; class Insecta; order Coleoptera; family Lycidae; genus Platerodrilus; species Platerodrilus igneus. Next base: position 12,350,087 of record JARFIW010000170.1, on the reverse strand, counting down.
CTCTGTGCTGCAGTATTACTATCGGAATTAATTCACTTTGTCATGGTGACATTTAAGGATATTTTGGAGTTCGCAGATATTTTTGCTTGGTCGGATTCAAAGGTGGTATTAGCGTGGATTCAATCAACGCCGAACAAATGGAAAACCTTTGTTGCAAATCGGATAGCTCGTATCCAGTCATACGTAGCTCCTTCAAATTGGTATCATGTGGAATCGAAGTACAATCCCGCAGATTGTGCTTCTCGTGGTTTATTCGCTTCGGAACTGGTCAACCATCCCTTATGGTGGGCGGGTCCTCCTTGGTTATTGGTTGCAAAAAGGAATTGGCCTTCCAGTAAGGTATTAGAAATAGAGGATACGTTGCCTACGGAAGAGAGAGTTACGAAAACATTTTTGGTAATTTCTCAGGAAAATTTCTTTGATTGTTTGTTGTACAAATTCTCAACATTACAGAGACTATTAAGAGTACTTTCGTTTTGTAGACGTTTCGCATGTAACTTGAGAGTTGCTCGTTCAGAACGATTGGTGGGAAACATTTTAAGTCAGGAATTGCAATCGTCATTGCATATTCTGGTGAAGAATGTACAGTCGGAAGTATTTCAAAAGGAACTTGACAATTGTATTCATAGGAAACCTATATCAAAGCAGTTTCGCCCTTTGAGCCCATTTATTGATGATCGGGGTTTGCTTAGGGTGGGCGGCAGATTGAAAAATTCGCAGTTAGGATTTGATGCAAAATATCCGTTACTTTTACCAAAGTCGCATAAATTGACGGAACTTATTATTATGGATTGTCATGTCAAATATTTACATTCGGGTGTGCGCACTACATTATTTTTGCTCGCTCAAAATTTTTGGATTATTTCAGCAAAGGGAGCAGTAAAAGCTTGCTTGAAAACTTGTGTTCGTTGTTTTAGGACTAATCCTCCCTTATTATCGCCTTCGATGGGAAATTTACCCTCTCCCCGAGTCACTCCAGGAAACGCTTTTCTCAATTCCGGAGTTGATTATGGTGGACCTTTTAATATTACCTTCAATAGGACTAGAGGCCCACGGATTACTAAAGCTTATATTTGTTTGTTTGTGTGTTTAAGCACAAAAGCCATTCATTTAGAATTGGCATCGAGTTTATCTTCGGAAGCATTTATTGCAGCTTTGCGGCGATTCATCGCGCGGCGAGGTCGTTGTTTAAAGATATATTCGGATTGTGGAACTAACTTTGTGGGTGCCTCTCGAGCCTTGAAAGAAATGATGAAAATTTCAGTGGAGTCGGAAAGTATCAAATTCGTTTTTAATCCGCCTGGTTCTCCTCACTTCGGAGGTCTCTGGGAATCTGGGATTAAATCCGTGAAAGGTCACTTATATCGTGTAGTAGGTGATCAGATTTTAACGTATGAGGAAATGTGCACAGTATTGGTGCAGATTGAAGCGGTGCTGAACTCACGCCCATTATGTGCGTTGAGTACAGACCCTAATGACTTTTCGTATTTAACACCAGGTCATTTTTTAACTCTCGGTCCAGTCTCGGCTCTACCGGATCCAGACTTATCGAATACCAAAGTGTCTCGGTTAGATCAGTGGCAACTGCTACAACAAATACACCAAACCTTTTGGAAAAGATGGATTGTAGAGTATTTGCACACTCTACAACAGAAAAATAAATGGTTTATTAATCAATCGAATCAGGTGAACATCGGTTCGTTAGTGCTTCTTAGGAAATGAACACTCCTCCGTTAAAATGGCGTTTAGGACGCATCGTTGAAGTGCATCAGGGTAATGATGGAGTTATTCGGGTTGCTACTGTAAAAACTAGCCAAGGGTTAATCAAACGACCACTGGTTAAGTTATGCTTACTGCCTGTACAGTAATATAGTTTTTTTTGTGTTGTTGTATACACTCACGTATAAACCTATTGTATTATCGTTCTATCTTTAGCTTAAAAATAAGTTAGTTTCTAATTATTTTTGGTGAGCGGTATGTTCGGTCTTTTTTATTATTTTATTAAATTTAATTTGAAGACGACTCGCTCCTATATCCTATTAATGTAGACATTGGAAATATGCATCCTGAATACCTCACCCCTTTTATCACGAAGGCTACGCGTGATCAGGTTCGAACCGGTAGAAACTTGTTTTGACCTGCTTGCACCCCTAAATAGAGTGTAATAACGCGAGTCGTAGTTAATCGTTTGAAACGTGAAGACGTTATTAACGCAACATACAATTCGGTATGTTTTCAAAGCTCGTTTCATGGTTCGTTATGTAAAACATTAATTATCGTGTAGTGTTCGGAATAAAGGGTTGTAATTACACAAGTGCTATTTATGGCCATAATAGTGCGAACTTTGTAAGTGAGAATAAACTGGTCGTTTAATGGATATTTCGTCTCGGCTTGCAGAGGAAGCACTACAACATCTTATACATACAGTCCACAAGGTCGTTGGTTATCAATCGTTGGACCAGCAAATTTCGTCCTTCGACAGTATCTCCAGGTAGGTACCTTGATAGATATATTCTAGCTACAACCTCATAGGTACGTCCAGTATAAAAATAGGCATATTTTCAACTTTGCACTAAAAAGGATACTTTGTGAAACACTACTTTTACCTATTTTAAACTATGGCCTTATTATATATTATCCATGTTTGCTCCAGGTCACAAAAAATCGTCTACAAAGAGTGCAGAACAATTGTTGTAGATTTATCTACGGACTTCGCAAATTTGACAGAGTGTCTGCAAAGATAAATGAGCTTGGTTGGTTGAAAATAGACAACTTGTTTAAATATTACATAAGTGCTTTAGTCTTTCGAACTTTGTCTACTTCTTCGCCAGCTTATCTTAAAGAAAAGTTAGTACTCAGAGGTGACATGCATGAACGAAGTATTCGACATGTCCATACGTTAACGATGCCTAAATTTCGTCGTGCTGTGTTTGAAAGATGTTTTTCGTATAATGCTGTGAATATATATAATGATATACCGGCGGATCTAAAAGCACATACGCTAAAATATTTTAAAAAACACTATAAAGCCAAACTAGTGCAAGAACAAATTAAACGTACATAACTTGGTCACTAGCTTTACCATACAGTTAACTATTTCTTGAATAGTCATAATGTAATTGTTGAAGACTAACTACAAGTCACTTGTGTTTACTTATCGACAATTTCTTTATTGCAAATAATTATTTAAAATTTGTAAAAATTGTAATTAGTTGAGGTTAAGTTTGAGTAGCGTTAGCTAGACTTCGCCTCATGTACTTCTTAACATTGTGTTGTAAATTACGATGCAAATAAAGGCACTATAATAATAATAATAATAATAACATTTCCAAAAACGTTATAAACTTTTACAACAGGATTGTAAAAAGGTATTCTGAAAAGCAATTCAAATTCTAATCCTTATCACACCTTTCCAATTTACAAAAATGAATATGTCACATCCTCACTTGTAAATAAAAACTATTCTAATATTTTTAAATTATCATTATTCAAAATTACGGTTTACATATGCGTAAATCAGATAATTGTCGTTGTTTGTTGGGGATCGAGACCCTACAGATTTCAGGCATAGGACATATTCACGAAATATACGTAAAAATCATGAACGGGACACGAATGAAAATGACTCCTTAATGGATGCTGTTAGCAGTATCAGCAAAGCCGCGAATACAAGTCTAACGAATGTAGAAAGTGTTAGCCCTTTAACGGTTGATAAAATTATTCATACAACAGTATTTATTTCAACAAACCATGATCAGCTAATCCAGTATTAACAACATGGCATACTTGATTTGGTAAATTAGTAAAAATATTATAAAGACAATTATTAAGACGAGTAGCATTAAAATTAGTGCAGTACAAACCATAACCTGCAAAAAAAATTATCAATAATTTAGCATTTTTATGATCAGTTCCAAAATGCACATTGAAATCGCCACATACAAACAAATTCTTAATTAAATTATCATGGCATTGAATATTGTAGCCAATGATTGACAGAAAATCTCCAAACTTCCCTTATTAGGAGATCTGTAACCGTAATTATAACGAGAATCAAATGTTTAACATATATAGCAGCAAGTTTAGCATGAAGTACCACTGAAAATTTATTAATCATATCAGGTTTTATCGCTTCATACTTACAATCAGATCTAACCAGAATTGCAACACCACCCCAAGTAAGTGTTGTCCTACAAAAGCTAGAAACTGGTGTAAGATTATTAATTTGTAAGAATTCAATTCATTCTCATTTAAGTTGATTTCAGTAAGACACAAAAAGTCACAATCTAAATTGTTTTGCACTAACAAAGCCTCAAGGCCATTAATCTTATTGCAAATAGATGGAATATTTAGACAAAACAAGTTCAAGTTCACAATAGACACGTGCCTTGGGACACAATTATTTTTGGCAGTTTCAAGGTCAACTTTGACGTTTCAGTTTAAACTCATATTTAAATTATCCGTTAAAACTGAACTATCTATAATAGTATCTTCTAATTTGAACGGTAACGGAATCTAACTGCTAAAACGCCTTCGACTTAATCTGTACATAAAATAAAACATATACTTTTCGTATAAATATTATTGTTATAAAACATCACTGCACAGCACCATATAGGTTTTGAATTTCATTTTTATTTGTTTTAACTTTGCATAGAATTATTAGAATTAGAATTAGATAATAAGTTTCGTTAATAAGTATTATGGAAGAGGAAATTATTTGTGAAAAGTGTAAAGGTTAACATTTATATGTCATTTTGCACCAGTAGAGTTATGTGTAGATCTTAAAATTGCATATTCGTGCTGTAGGCTAGTTATTTTATCCTTGAGTAAACCATTATTTTCGTGCAACAGACTAATTTCATTCCTTAAGGACGTAACGAGTTGTTTGTGAATATCTAAAAGTCAACCAAATTCACTTCGTTTACTGCTACAGCGGATGTTATATCAATATTAGAGCAACTGCAAGTTACATTTAAATCATCAACTACTTGCAATTTGTTCTATTCTGCACAACTACGATGAAAAACGGCCTTGCACATTTTACAATTAACACACTTGGGCCCCCCTTAGACACCCCTTTCATAGACTTTACACAAAAGTTTATGGGCATCGTCAACACGCATAATGTCTTTTTCCGCCATCTTGAACAGAAAGAAAACACGAAACATTTTCATGCAAACCTAGGCGTTTATCGTTTAATGAAAAAAATGAATTAGCTAAAATGCTTACTGATCTTATAGAAAAGCAAATAATTAGAGACAAGTGAATCACTGTACTATTCACCTTAAATCAAGATGTAATTCGTGATGTTCACCCGATTCCGTTAATTCCAGTCCTCCTGCATTTGCTAGAATTATAAATAAAATATTTCAAGAAATAACAAAAAAAAACAAAATTTTAATATATCTTGATGATTTACCAGTAGCAACCAAAACCGGGCAGCAAGAAAACCTATTAAAAAGTTTTTGTATTGATGGCAGAAAACCTGTTAGAATTGCATTTAGATAAATGTTTCTTCTTAAAGAATGAAATTGATTATTTAGTTTATCATGTTAGCAATAAGGGCATTGCTTCAAATAGTAATAATGTCGAAGCAATTAAAAATTACCTAGTGCCTACAAATAGTAGACAATTTCATAAGTTTTTGGGAATTCGACAAATCTTTGATCGATTCTGCTCAAACTTTAATCATCATTTCAGTCCTGGAACTGGTGAGACGCGTACCCTCATTGTTGACTATTCTGAACTAACCTTAATATTTCCCTGAAATTTGCACAGTGTCTGCATCTATTACTATCTGCACTTGGAAGTCTGATCTCGGTCTACATCTTTTTTGCTATCTCTGCTTGTAATATATCCCGTACTATTCCCCAGTAATGCCTTAGAACATATCCTGTTCTTCTATTTCTCCTATTTTTTTTTTGTTTTCCACAGATATCTTCATTCCTCTCCTATTTCTATAAACTATTTGTTATTAATTTTGTCTGTCCATGATACCATTTTCATACACCTGAAGCACAACATTCCAGAAGGCTTCTATCTCTTTCTCTGTCTGATTTTCCTACCGCCTCTATTTTATAGATGTACTGTACTGTGCTCCACATATATGCTTTGAACATAGCTGCTGTTCTTTACTGTTTGATGCAGTTCGGTCACCTTCTATTGTTTTACAGTTATATACCCTATTTCCCCGATATTCAGCGGTATGTGAAGAGGAAGTGGTTCCGTGGTGTCGTAAGTATGCGTGCAACTACTAGGCCCAAGGTACCGGGTTCAAATTACGACACGGTCCACTTGAACAATGTTAGGCGAGCATTTTTCACAAAAATACGCCCTCGTTTAGATAAGAGGTAAAATGGAGGTCCCTCTGAGTGGAGCATTGGAAAAATCAAATGTAGGGTATGTGAAGGGGGGTAAGCAGCCATTGGCTGCCAAGTTCCTCCAGCACTTGAACCTTTGTCGAATTAATAGTTTTTCCAATATATCCTTTCGCACAATCAACATTAGTTGAAAATATTTCACAACCAACACCTGTAGTTGTTTATAATAATCAGATTTAAGTGTATTTATTTTTTCGACATTAGGTTTTAAGTCTTGAAACTGGTTGGACGTGTACCTCATATTATTTATGTTTTGAGCTAGCCTACACGGTTTCCTGAATTTCTCACCGCAGCCTATATACAGCTCAATTCCCCTTCTATTGTTTTCTAATTATATGCCCTATTTCACCAAGATTCATTGGTATGTGAAGGGGGTTAAGTTGCCTGTGGCTGCCAAGGATCCTCCAACAGTTAGACATTTCTGTATTAGTAGTTTTCCAGTAAATCCTTTCGCACAATTAACATTAGTTGAGAGTATTGCAAAAACAATATCTGTAGTTGTTTATAGTAATCACCATGTTTAAGTACAATTATTATTTTTTGTCATTAGTTTTTCCATATTGCGACGGGTTGGAAACGTACCTCCATTGATTTCTATTCTGAGCTAGCCTGCACATTTCCCTGAAATTCTCACAGCCTACATCTTTCACTATCTGTGTGCAATAGTCTAACCTAGGTCTACCTCTACTTCTATTTTTTCCTATCTCTGCTTCTAATATATTCCGCACTATTCCCTCATGTCTTAGTATGTGGCCTATCATCCTATCTCTCCTATTTTTTACTGTTTTCCACATATTTCTTTCTTCCCATACCATTTCTAGTACCTCTTTGTTCTTAACTTTGTCTGTCCATGATATCTTCATCATACGTCTGTAGCACCACATTTCAAAGGCTTTCTACCTTTTTCATGTCTGCTTCTCCTACTGTCCAGGCTTCATAGCCATACAGTGCTGTGCTCCACACATATGTTTTAAGCAATCCTTTCCTTGATTCTATGTTTGTTGTCTTTGAACACAGTAGTTGCTTTTTCTTGTTAAATGTAGCACCACCTTGTGCTAATCTTTGTTTTATATCTTTTGTGTTTTTCCCATTTTACGTTATTTGGCTTCCTAGGTAGCAGAAACCCTTAACCTCTTGTAAGTTTTCGTTACCTATTTGTATTCTTGTTTTTGATTTATTTCCTCTCTTTTGCATACCAGAACTTTAGTTTTATCTTTCTGTTAGAACTGTTTCCATTTCATTCAGAGCAGCTTCTAACTCTTCTTTGCTAGATGCTAATACCGCTATATCATTTGCAAATCTAAGCATTTCAATCTTTTGTCCCTGCATAGTAATTCCAATTGCCTTTCTGCATTTGACAGTATTCAATGTCTCTTCGATGTATAAATTAAAAATTAATGGGAATAAGGCACATCTCCGTCTCACCCCTTTCCTAATATTTACTTCTTTACTTTCCTGCTTTAATTCTATTACCGCTGTTTGCTTTTTGTATAAGCAATATACTATCTGTCTATCCCTAAAACTCATTCCAATCTTTTTGAGTATTTCTAACATTTTTTCGATTTTACATTATCGAATGCTTTTTCGCGAGTTGATCTTCTGGTAATTCTTCAGCTCATTTTTTCATTCGTCTTTGTACAATTCTAGTTAATATTTTTGAAACGTGTGCTGTCAAACTTATTTTTCGAAATTTTTCACATCTATCCGTGCCTCTTTTTTTTGTATAGTTACTATGATGTTACGTTTGAAATCTGTGAGTATCTCGTCTGTCTCATACATATAGCTTACAAGTTGGAAGAGACGTTCTGTTACTGCTTGTAAACTTTAATCATTTACCGCATTTTTATAATTATAAGCCGTTATCTATTTCTAGGTATTTTATTTTTGATGTCACAGTATATATTGGAGAACAGTAGGCATGTGGTGACATTGAACTGTTAAAATATAAAGTGTGTTAACAGAAATATATGATTTTATATTAAACTACAGTATAAATTAGGCACCACATTACAAGCCACAGATTATCAAAAACTTAAAATCCACAAAATATTTAACTGAACTTACCTAACGGTCCCACTCGATAATTGAAAGTAACCAGAATAACATCCTTATCCATAAGATGCTTTTCGCCTGAATAGTAAAAACTTGAGCCAAAGTTTAATCCTCCGCCTGGTATATGAATAATAACATCAAGTGGTTCATCATCTGTAGAAGGATACTTTCTTGGAACAAATATGTTATTGTACAAGCAATCTTCTTGTCCTATTTGAAAAGAAAACAAAATCGGTTTAGAAATCTCTACTTAACTAAAACGTTGTGGTTTATATCTATAACATCAATAACAAGCATATTGTTGAAAAATATAATTTTCCAAACAAATGTTCACCTTAAATGTCATTTATAAAGAATTGTTAAAATGCGAACAGAGAAAATTCATACTCTCATTAGATAGGAGTCAATCCGAGTTATAGTATTATATGTATATTTCTGATTTGAATTTGAAATTATATAAAAGTAGACATATCTAAGTCTATTTGAGTTTTTGTCTATTCCATGGTGATTTGAACCAACTGTTTGATTATAACAATATAAGTTAACGGTAATGATTTTAAATTATTTGAAAGAGCATTCTCTTATTGATGATCACATAGGAACGTGAGTATTCTTTGACTTGAAAAACTATAAAATATTAGTCAATATACCTTCAACCTAACTCTATTTCTTTTAAATTATACATTAAATGTTAATAACTACAATGGTTCTTGCAATACTTATTATGTTACCAACTTGGGCGTAAATTATAACGTTAATCCCGGGCATAATCCATTACGTACCAAATGTTGTCACACATTATTGCTGTCAAACGGTTACAGATTTACATACAGGCAAACAGTTAAAAGTAAGCAAAAGTTCACCTTGATTAATAGATGTAGCCAACGCATGTCTCTGCTCGAACCTTCCGGCCGAAAATCACAGCTGACGTCTAAATGTAGATTAGGTTGCACGAAGGTTCATTTCTTATGTTTTGTTCAGATTCTCGCAGTGAAGTATGTTGAACCTACGCTTTTAGGGAACATAACTTGTGGTGGTTGGTTATGGGATAGGTAAAAAATTTCACAGGTAAACTTCCTGCAATTAAAATGCATTCATGTTTAATACATCAATATCGTATGGTAGTTGACGGTAAAGTTCAGTTTAAAACGCGCCTTTACCATAAACTTGTCGTCCCCATCATAAAAAATGTTTCTCATTGGTAAAGCGCAATAACGACGCATTCCTTCAGCTTGCATGCTTAAAAGAATACATCAATAAATTACGGGTTCTCGACCTCAATTCGCATGAACCCATACAAACTTTACATGTAGTAACCTAATTGAATTAATGATGGGAAAACCTTCCTATTCCTAATATTAAAAGGAAAACTTGCGCAGCCAAAAGGTGTAACATATTCAATTGACTTATAACAGAAGAAAACGTTACTGCAAAATAATTATAGTCGGTTAAAAGTCTTCTATTTATACTTACAGAACTAAAAAGCTATTGAACAGTTATGAATTGTAGGAAGAATTCCACACAAAATTCTTAGAACTACAGTAATTTACCTTACACTATTATCACGGCGTCTTAAAAATAGTACAAAAATTTTATTTAGACCTTTTTTTGTGCTACTTTTTTTTGGCTGTTAAGCGTCTTCTCGCATTATCCCATTTTCAATGCTAACCAATATTGCTATCTTCAACATTCTTTTTTCTCTTTTCAAAAAACTTTCGCCCCTCTTGACTCGCCTGCCTGCTCTATCGACTACACTTCTGACCCCTTTCTCTTTCCGTTGCAACTTTAAACTATCATTCACTTCATGTATCCACCTGTCTATTTTAACTATTTATTTCATGATTTGGCGAGGAAACTAATATGAAATTCTTACAACCTATAATAAGGTGTTTACTCAAAAAAATTTTCAAACTACTAGACTTTTCCAGGTTTTCCATACCCAAAACAAAAAATTTTCCAAGTATTTTTTAATGATTGATTGTGTCGCTCTAAAGCCATTTTATGTACACACGAACTAATAGTCAGGACCTATTACTTAAAGTGGATCTCAAACATAAAATAATATGGCTTACACATGCACACTAAACCATAACATATTTGTTAAAATATATCGAAGTTAAAGAATGCAGCGTATTTAAAAAAAAAGATTTTCTTTATGGGAAAAACAAATCACAAAGCAACAGTTAAGATTTCAATTCAATAATAGACTGAAAGAATCTTTACAAAAAATTAATATTTTTGTTTTGCTGTAGCTCTTTAAGAATCTAAGAATATCTGGATATTTTAAATTCGCAATGAAAAAAATTAATGTTTCACTTCTTTTAACAAGCCATCAAGTTTAGCTATTTCCTTTTTCTGATTTTTGTTAGATTTTCATTTTCTTTGCTCAAAGTTCTTTTATTTCTTCTGCAGTCCCTTTATTTTTAGATGATAGTTCTTCAGACTCTTTCTCAATAAGTTTTTCATTTTTAGTTGTTCATGATAGTAACTGTGAGCATTTCTGGCTGCAAGTATCATTTGTTTTGAAACATCTCCCTTAAATTAACATGTAGAACTACTAGCAGCATCATAAACAGTTCTCAATGTAATTACTGACTTCTCTTGCATGTTCTTAATCAGCATGGCTTTATTAATGCTGACACCGCTCTCAACAGCTGCATTTCCATGTTACATAATCAGCGCATTTTTTACAAACATGAATAAGTTTTGATAGTTTGTGTTTTTATCCATCAATGAAGAATAGAAAACATCTAGATGCTCAAATTTACAAAATTCTGATTTCACTTTATCAGCAGTGACAGCTGTCATTTGTTTGCAACCTACAAAACTATCCAAAGCTATTTCAATCTTCCGAACTTGAAGCAGATATAAGTAACATTTGGAGACAGGCAGCTTATGCCTCTAACGAGTTTAAAATGTGACGAATTTCTTTCTATTAATTTTAGAGTCATTCTCTTCATTAAGCCATGAAGGATTAAATACATTTCTTCATACAGGAAGAATGCCATTGGCTTACCAGCCTGGAATGTCATTAAAAACCCTGGACTTCTGATGCCACTAAAATAAAGAAACCTAATTTTGCGTCTAAAATCTGGAATTGGTTTAAGGAATGGAAAGGAAACATACTTTATTCTAGCAGACTAAATTTTTTTTAAGTGAAAAAAGTAAAAGAAATATTTAGAAAATGTTCTAGACATTCGCCACAGAAATGCAAATTTACCTTACATTTCACCGATTTTTCCAGTCCAAATAAATTACCGTTTTCCATATGGGTAAACACCCTTATACAATAAATAAAACACATTAAAACAAAGCAGCTAGTAGACTGTGGTCCATCACGTAACGGAACGTACTTTAATTTATACCTATTTATTTGGTGTAATACAATATTTACAAATAATCTTCAATCTACTGAAATGTTGTTACAGAGATCACTGATAATAATTACTAATAATATTTTTGCTACACTAATTTAATATTCTTGAGATATTTAAACTACTCTTAATCGTCAAATACCCAAACCAATACTCTTCTCAGAATGGACAAACAATTAATGAACACTGGACGTTTTAAAAAACAGCTTATTAACAATGAACGCTTTAAAATTAAAATCTTTATTTACTGTGCACGACAATAAAAGTTAATATTTGACACAACTTAGCTCTCAAGTGACTAACATTTTATAGAACGATACAAAGTGTAAAAAATATAGTTTAAAATCTGCTTTATAGATAATGCATCCACTTTTCATGGGAACGTGAATTTACAAGTTATAAGTACTGCTAAAAAATTACTTTTACTTCTTGAAATTAGAACTCAAAACTGTCAGAAGCTAAATGTTTGGACAGCCATTATGAATTGCAAACATAATGAACAAATTTTCATTAATGGCTGCTTAAGATATGCATGCTACAGGCAATAGGAAGACCTAATTTGAAATAAAGCATTACCATTACCTACAACGTTGCTGTAATTTTTATTTTGAATGTTTTTCCCAAGTAGTTGATTGCCAAAAGAAAACCTTTTAGATAATGCCACAATCTCTTAAATTCTTACAAAAGGATTTCCTTTTAGCAAGGATACTTTAAATCATAAGAGTACAATCACGTACCTATTCATATCTTCATGAATCCAAACAAAAATTCTAATAATGTAGATAATCAAGCTTCGTTAATTGCTTTTTATTATTGATATTTATTTGGAGAAATTATATATTAATAAGGATATCAACTGCATATCTGTTTTTGATATTCTAGATATGAGTAGTAATTTTTCTATGATGAATCTACAATTGAACCTGGGATTATTCAATTTTTACCTGATTTGATCTGCACAATAGCATGATAAAGTACAGAGACAAACATTTTGTATACAAGAATAAGAGTAAACGTAATTTTTGAACAATGGTTAAATTGCAAAAAAATAACTGCAGTGTATTTAACCATTGGAATGTACATATGATTTTTTGCGTTAGTTATAAGACAATTTAATTTAATATAGGAATTGGTACAAAGGGGATATAAACAATTAACTTACCTATAAAGCTTCCACCATTAGCGGTGTGTGCTAATTGGGCACACTCAGTTGTAAAATTTGCTACCCAAGTACCATACCATCTACCTATTGGCTGTGGTTCCTGAAAATTAACAATGAATATATGGTATCATACAACTAATAGTCAATGAATAGTCTGTCTACAATGTCCTATCAAACATAAGTTTCATATAATAACGATATGCAAAGACAAACTTGTTACTCCACGTTGGCTAACATTTGTTCAAAATGAATTGATTAGAATATATATATATATATATATATATATATATAATGCTATGATAATATGGTGATTTAGAGGTGTACCGAGTCATAAGGGTCGTGCGATACATGTTAAATATTATTAAAGTTCAGAAAACCAAACAATTTCATCATAAAATGGGAGTCCCTCGACAATTAAGCAAAAAGCCAATAACTAGCACACTGTATATAAATCACAACTAACTATAATTCATGAAAGGAAGCTCATTCTTCGAACATCACATCCTATTCTGTAAGATAAATAACTTGTACATCATATAAGGCATTTTAAATTATACAAGCATAAAACTGAAAAAAAAATATGCAGGTATAACGGTTTAAACGCAACGAGTTTCATTGAATAAATACACAATTATTGAAAGGAAATAACCTGGCATACTAGCTATAAACAAATCTCATTCAAAATATTAACGCATAAATAAATAAACACATTCAAATATGTCATCATAGAAACCTCATTACGTGACCAACAACATTGTATTTTTATAAAATTCAATAGATTTTGGAGTACTAAATAACAAATGTTTGGTTACACGATAAAATTTGAATAATAGCAAATATAAATAGAGGACGTGACTTAAAAGAAGTTAAATAGTTGGATTTTCAGACAAATATGCTATGCAAAGTACGTGCCTACGTAAGAATATACACCACTCGACACGGGTCTGGATGGTAAAATTTATAGAAAGTCCGAAGGCTGCAATAATAAAGGCAAAATACAACGCCTCAATTAACAAAATATGCGAGTAAAACCAATAAGCACAGGTGGAAGGAGTAGTCTTTATATAGAACACAGATTTAGTAAACAATCAGTATATCTTCGACAAAGGCACAAACTATACCAATTCAAAGCCGAATATCACGCGAGTGAAAATAGAAAAATTTAAATAATTATTTAGTGATTGAAAGATTATAAAAGTCGTGATAATTCAAGTCCCAATAAATATAATAGAAGTTGTCGTTTACTGTGAAAAACGTCAGTAATAATTAATTAAACCTAATATTAATGTGTAATAATTTAGGGCTCTAATTATCCCTTAAGGATACTCTAAATACCCTCTAAGAATTCTCTAAAACGTCCACTAAGTACATTCGAAATATATTCTAAAGATACTCTGGGTAAATCTACATAAACTCCAAGGTGAACGAATTTAAGTCTAAACATTGATAGCTGAGCATCGAAAGAAAAATTAATCAACAAAGGGTTATACTGGGCGAAATTAATTGGAAACAATCCAGGGATGCTGACCAACCACATGCAGAGGCAGTTCCAAGCAGGGAAAACGCAGGTCAGAGATAAAAATATTATTTATTAGTATAAGGCTTTATTTCAATCTTTAACACTTACAATTATTATATATTGAAGTATTTAATTTGTGAAGAGTCATCAAAAGTCTTTTGAAAATTTATGTAGAGAGAAAGAAGGTCATTTGAACGTTCAAAGGCGCTTCTAGTAACAGACAGTCACTTTTGCTGGCTTTAAGGGAGTTATGATTTGGGTATAATCAGATAGATATTATTATTTTGATTCAGGGGTTAATTTTATGAATAACAGATCAAAGTATCAAATTTATTAAACTATAAAGTGTACATGTTCTTGATCATTATACAAATTTTGGTTTGTTTCGTTTATATCATTCAAATAGAAAGAAGTAAAAGGGAATTAAACAGTCTTTGTTGTCGTATCAGCGTGCGCTCTGTGTGAATGGGACTGAGCTAGTCGAGGCATATACAAAGAAATATCTTTAAAAATTTTAAAATAGAGATTGTATTAAAAATAAAAAGAAGCACAGAGACAATCACCCGTATATCACAACAAGACCTTATATTTTCCATCTTTCAATTACTAGCTCGATTTGAAATGATCATTTGGGATATATATATATATATATATATATATATATATATATATATATATATATTGTTATATATACTGTGATCCTACCTTATTAGTGATAGGCGTAATATATCTATCTGTCACTCCTTGTCTTATTTTAGAGCCTTGTTGAGTTATGCCACACAATTTATCTTTAAATATTTTACACGGCTGCTGCACTTAAATATGTTACAGGGCCGTCAAACACGTGGCGGAATCTACCTAGGGTGGGTCCGTCCTAGGCAAACACCTCTCAACTAGACACCCAAACAAATATCCAAGGATTTTCAAAATAATTTTAAAAGCCAAAAGTATTCCCAAACACTAGTTCCACTTTTATAAATTTGATTAAAGCACTGCGTAGATATTAAATACTAATACCTGGAATCCAGATACAAGCGCCGCCTTCCAGCCGTCCTGAAGCCAAGTGACCAGCTGCAGGCACCTCCTGTAAATAAATAAGTAACTCGAGCAACTGGTAATCTCCAGACTATAAAACTACGAATATTTCTACAAATTTTATGTTATACAAATACTCAGATAACTCCAATTCCACTATGCTTTCGTCTTCAAACAATAACGGTACAGACCAGCACTCCCTCTTTTAATTAACTTTTATTCGCAAAACTGCTACTATTTGCTATCTCCAGGTACAACTTGACTTTCAAAACTTTCTCGTAACTTTTAAATGTAATAAAACTCATAACAGTACAAAACACGTCTATTTTTCAGTAATATCAATTTGAAGTCCCTTATAAATAAAATCCGTCTTCTTTTGTTTTCCGTTGCCATGGCAACTATCTCTCACGCACACTATGCAATTTCTAATTATTAATAATTGATTAATAATACAGTTGTTTCTCTAGATACATTCATTTTCTAGATGGTTTGTAATCCAGTGATTTATGTATATTGAACTTTTACAATATTGAAAATAGCTAACAAACTTTGATGGTTCAGTTTTAAATTGTACGCAACAGACATTTATGTCTTATTCGGTAAACGTCCTGTCATTACATAACCAATCTTTAATTGTTAAAACATATTCAAACTGAAATTGATTTACAAATTTTACGGGAGTATCACTTAACTCCTTAAAATTTTAAAAGCGTGCAGTATACCAAGCAATTTTGATATTTGTTTTACATTCAAATGGTTCTGAAAACGCTAACTCCAAATTAAATTTCATATACGTGCAACCATAACAATTAAAATACGTATACAATGCAAACTTATAACTAGCTTAGCCTGGTCTATGGCCGGTATATGTTGTTGAATGCAATGCAGTTTCAAAAGCTTTATAAATTTATAAACGTGGAATAGTTGTTGTTAATTTATAAACCAAAATACCTGAAAGAAAATACTCAAACAAAACCAAATATACCCCCATTCTAGCAAAGTCGTTTCGAAGCCCTATTTAAACATTTTATAAGCCCACCCCTTCTTGACAGTATATAAGGCCCCACTGATTTTAAATAAAATGAAAATTTGCTTCCTGGATATAAGTAATTCTTTTAATGGTTGAGAAATTTTAAATTTTAGTTAAAATCACTATAGTTTTTTTTCTTTATGTATGAGGATTCAGTGTTAGTTTCTGTATATTCTGTATAGTTTTAAGCTTGTTAGTATTATTTACAGTGTTAACTTTATTCTTGCGATACTTTATTTTCCACATGGAAATATGGATACAAATTTTCTATATGAAAACGTCCCCGACATTCACCCTGTCATTCTCCAGTTCGTAAGTATTCCTTCTGCAAAATTCTTCTCACTCGATAAGGACCTTCGTATGGAAATACCAACTTGGCACAAATATTTCTTTCCCAATTTGACATTCTCAATCTTTTAACAATAACAAGATCCCCAACTGAAAAACCACTTGCTTCTTGATTTTCTTGTTACGTTTCTCCAACTCCCTTCTTTGTATCGTTTCGACTTGTTGTCTGGCTTTATGCAACAACTCCGTTATATCCTCCACTTTTGTTCAGCTCTCCACGGTCTTGCTGGAATCACCTTCTTCATCAATGTCACAGGACACATTCCTGTCACTGAACTTGGTACAAAATTAATATATTCTTCTATTTGCGGTAAATACCTTACCCACCGACCATGTTGTTCCTGCGTTATTAACCTCAAAACTTTATTACTTCTCGAATATATCTTTCACACGGATTTCCTTGAGGATGTCTGATACTACAGAATGTCATCTTTATTCCATCCTTCCTTAATTTACTTTCAACCCTTCGATTACGAAAATACGTTGCATTGTCCAACAATACCCTATTCATCTTACCTATTCGTTCTACAAACTTTCTTACAGAACTCAATACATGCCTAGAATTACATCTCCTCGCTGGATAAAGCTGCACAAACTTTGTAAAAATATCAACTACAACTAAAATATGCTGATATCCGTTCCTACTCGGTATCAAATTACTCAAGTAATCCATTGCCACAATATCTAATGGACCTTCCGCTCTTATACATCTAACTTGATTCTGCAACACCACATTCTTATCCTTTCCTAACAAACACGTCTCACACAGATTTATGCAATTTTTCACCAATTTTCTATCGTTTCGTGCATAGAAAGCTGCTACACTTCGTTTAAAGTTTTATCTGGTCGGTAATGCAGTTAACAAAATGTAACACTTAGATTCTGGTACATTGAAATGCCGATAGATGGCTCTTAAAAGCCGGTAATACAATTACCAAAGTTCATAAGATACACCATG
Organism: Platerodrilus igneus; assembly: GCA_036346225.1. NCBI lineage: Eukaryota > Metazoa > Arthropoda > Insecta > Coleoptera > Lycidae > Platerodrilus > Platerodrilus igneus. Next base: position 12,332,226 of record JARFIW010000170.1, on the reverse strand, counting down.
ACGTCACTGATAATTTATATTGCGCCATAATTAAGCGAAGTTACATAAAATTAAAACAATAAAAATTAGAGAGTCTACTCACGTGAAGGATCCGCTAACCGGCAGGAAATCACGCTGCGGTAGCCTCTGCATCGCTGCTGCTGGTAGAGTTGGACCTCCAAATTATCTCGGGGTCATGGGATGCTCCAGGGTCATCTCCGTTCCTATATGCAGTGGAAGACAGGAATAGGTAATTAAGGAAAGATAATCAAGATAAGGAAATCTACATAATAAGATAACACGACACCCCGCACGACTGTTCACTTCAAAGTTCGGCGTAAAAAAGCCACGTTTCCGCGCGAGAACCGCGGAACTCCCTTACTCTTTGTAGCATTGCCTTACCCTATCGGGATAATTCACACTTGCCAATTGCACTATTGTGACGTACCGGAAGCCCCGCCCAGTCTATTTAAATTGTTCCCGCTTCTTGCGTATTTAAAATTATGGCGGGAACTTCCGCACATCAAGAAAACTAACTAAAACAATGTTTAAGTGCAAATTCGATTTGCACGTAACAATCGCGACAAAGCCACAAAAGAAAAAACAAAAAGAAGAAGTCTGTTAGCACAGTAACAGCTTAAAATCTAAGTCCTTACTACCCTATATAAACCCTAACTTAAAACCTACAAAATGTTTATATAAGGCGCCACCTGGTTTTTCGACCGATAACACGTCTACCAAGTACCAGGAACGGAATAGGTAGCCCGATAGTCTGTGACTACACTACTTACCGACAGCACAAATTTGTCGGGAGCATGAAACACTGCTTAAACTAACACGGGTGCGACAAGTCGCCTAACCTATCTAAACCTATCTAAACTTATCTAACTAAAGCTAACATAAAGTTCTTATATGCAAACACACATGAGTGTCGCATCAAACTATTCTTCTTTTTGGCAAGAAGTGCCCAAATTTAAAAATGTTCATGAGAGTGCGCCACCTTGCACTCTGGCAAATTTTGTTTCTGGTACTTTGGTTTCCTCCGATGCACATTTAACTTGTCCATGACACAGTTGTGAATCCACAAATTTACCAAAAGTACCGCCTACTAAATCCTTATATGCTAACCTGACAAATTACATTTCTAAATTGGGTTAGCTTTTTCACTTAAATTTCAGAAAGATAATTCCCACGTCTGGTCATATATACCACACGTTAGGACGATAAAAGATAAGATAAGATCTCAAATTGATGTTAAAGATAGTAGATAAGGTAAAGATATTAAGCTTAAGTTGTTATCCTCAAAGGTAATGAATAAGATAACGGTATTAAGCTTTAGTTATTATTTGAGATACTCGATAAGATAACACGATATTAAGTTAAAGTGATTATAAGAGATAGTAGGTAACATGAATTTAAACAGAAGTTATTACTCAAGATAACCGGTAAGATAACGCGAAATAACTCAAGTCATTCCTAACGGTAGTCGGTAAGATAACGATAAATTAAACCAAAATTATTACTAACGGTAATCGGTAAGATAACGATAATAAACTAAGGTTATTATTAAGGGTAATCAATAAGATAACGATATTAAACCTAAAGGTATTATCGAAGATAATAAAGAAGACAAAGATATTGGCCTAGTTATTACCCAAGACAATGATAACAACAAAAGAGTGGCTCCAGTAGAGCCGTTTAAATGGGATTGACCCTATAAAACACAGCGTAGTCTGAAGGACCACCTGCGATATTAATCCGACAAGATAAGATATACACATTTTTAAAATTCACTAGACTCCTAAGAGAACTAGTACGATAATTTTCCTAACGAGTGCTTCGACTACGATAAGAAAATCAGACAAAGATAGATACGACAACTTAAAAGTATCTTCACAGATACAAACACACAAAAACAAAGTTACTACATGTTTGGAGTTTGCATGTGATCCATGTGTTTGTGTGGCTTTGTGGATATTGTGATATTTCTCATGCACATACACAAAACTGAAAGCTAAAATTGTGCACAGTGGTAAATTCAATAGTGCTTAAATGTTTGGTAGTATTTGTATAAACAAATCAAAGTTAGTAAATGACTATTGAACAATAATTAACTAAATCTTTAATTTATAAGCCTTATCAGGCCAACTTTGACCTATCATAACAATTACCTGTAAGTGATACAAGTTATTCTTATCTACAGAATATATAAATATAAACTGGACTGGTTTGGTAAATAAAAGAAACTTCTGATAAGATATACTACAGAACTTCTAACATATTGAACAATACAAACAGGTGTGTATACAACTTATCAACTTTAAAATGAATTATTTTAAATGTTGCAAAGATAAACCTGCCAATAACTATATCTGTATAAATTGCCATGGCATATATCATAAAAGCTGTTTTGAAAGGAACCACAACAAGAATATCATTATTCAAGGTAATCAAATAAAATGCTGTACCTCTGTATTACCTCAAGTGAAGAGTAATATCATCAATGAAAAGAAGATTAATATACTGGAAACAAAAATTAAAGAACTGCAACTGGAAATTATATCATTACAAAAATCCATAGATGAGAAAACCATGAAATTCAGATACTCACTAAAAATCCCAACATCAGACAGATTCAAAATTTCAATTTATAGAAAAGAATCTTGAATTTTCAGCCACAGAAATGACCACCCAAGAAGTCAACAAGCAGAAAGGGCATAATGTAATAAGAAGTGATAAACACCTGACCCAAGAGATAAGCCAGCTTGTAACTCAAAAGCAGCTAAAGCATTCATCTACATTGTCTGATATATATTTTCGAGATCCTATCACAAGCCCTACAATCGATGCAAACAATAAATCAACTGTAGCTATAAATAGATCTAGGTGTAACAAAATTCTTTTCTAAAAACAATTCTCTATCAAAATCTTAATATTAGGTGATAGTCATGTAAGAAATTTAAATAAATTGGTTGATCAGCACTTAGAAAACAATATACAATCCCACTTCAAGCCTAATGCCACAATACGTCAGATTACTGAAGGGTTAAGTAAATCAATAGAAAGCTTTTCATATAAGGACTTTATAATCTTTATTGGTGGGTCAAATGACATAATGCAGAATCGCACGAGAGGTGAAATTATGGAATCATTTAAGTATATAATAAATTTATGCAAAATACTAATTTAATATTATTGACAATACCGTACATGTTTGGTGTGACTTCTACTATAATACAACAATTAATAAAATAAATGACTCCTTAATTACACTGAGCAAGAAAATTTTAATTTTAAGTTGTTCAATGTGAATGTTTACTTAAATCAAATGCACTATTCAAATAACGGGTTGCATTTAAACGCGATAGGGAAACGGGTATTGATAAGATACTTAATTAATATTATCAAATTAAGTAATTTGAAGTGTAATGTAATTCATGTAATAGTTAACAATAGAAATAAAAATTTTGGTAAAAATGACTGTGAAGGAAATCCTTTTGTATACAACTTAATCACTATAACTAATTTTTACAAGAAAAACAATCTGATAGAGAGCATAGTAAGCAACCCGTAGAGTCTCTTAATTTTAAGCTATATGTTTACTATCAAAATATTCAATCAGTTACAAATAAAACTAATGAACTAGAAGCTTATTTGGAAGACAAAAACTATGATATAATCTGCATTGTAGAGCACTGGCTAAATGAAATCGAGGCATCAATGTTTAGTCTAAATGCTTACTTTACATCATCCTATTTTGCAAGGACAGATAAGTTACATGGTGGAAGTATGATTCTACTACATAATAAATTTAAAAATAGATATCAAACGTTAATTAAGGTGAATAAGTTGTCTGTTGAAGTACATTGTGAAATCTCAGCAATCCTTTTAAATCAACTGAATACAGTTATTATAAATATATATAGATCCCCTTTAGGAGATTTCAATATATTTATCGACACCTTAAATAAAGCTCTAGATCAAATAGATCTATCGAAAGAGGTTATATTGTGTGGTGACTTTAATGTTAAATTTAATACAAAGGAGAAAGATGCGATAGAGCTAACTGACTTATGTCAATCATTTAAATTAGAAAAAACTGTACTCTTTAACACAAGACTTAATAACTGCATAGATAATATTTTTACTAACATAACACTCTTTAACACAGAAAAACAGAATAATATAATATCAGATCATTTTGGTATAAAGTTTAAAGCACATGTAAAAATTTCAAAAGATATTGGGTTAGACATGAAAGTTCGTCATTGGTCTGCAAAGAACAAATACACATTTTACAAACGCCTTGAGGAGATAAATTGGAATTTTTCAATTAAAGATGATGCAGAACAGAATTTTGAAACCTTCCACTCAACTCTGATTGCTACATTTGAAGAATCATTTCCCTTACGAAAATATCAGGTACTGCAAAGAATGCACATGTGTCGTGGTTTAATGAAAACCTAAGAAATATGCAATATTTTACAACTATTGAATGAATTATACTTAAAATTCCCAACGGCTGAAAATAGATGTAGACGTAACAATTACAGATCAAAATATCGCTGTTCAATAAAAAGCATTAAAATCAAGCATAATTCTAATATTATTAAAAAATCAAGTAACTGTATTAAATCTATGTGGGAGGTGATAAACTCCAAAAGATTAAACACAAAAGAAAATATAAACTCTACATTAACAGCAAATGATTTCAACAGTTATTTCACTACTGTAGCCCAAACCATAATTGCATTAATTGAAAAAAGGAGTAATACTGTGAATAACGTCAATGCCAATATAAATGATCAAGATAAATACAATTATTGTTTCTCTTTTAAATTGGTAACATTCAATGAAGTCAGAGACATAATCAATTCATTAAAATGTAAGACTTACACTGATTATTATGGATTAAATACAAATATAATTAAATGTTGTAAAAACTTATTGATCGCTCCAATCACAAAATTATCAATGCATGCATTAGTTGCAATATTTATCCAAATGCACTAAAGGTAGCTAAAGTTATCCCGATATACAAAAAAGGTGATCCTAATAGTCCAACGAACTACCGTCCCATATCCCTGTTACCAATCATATCAAAAATCTTTGAAAAGGCCCTTAATAATCAAATTGTAAAGTATTTTGAAACAAACTATATCTTCTCCCTAATCAGTATGGTTTCAGAGCTAACAAGTCAACTATCGAAGCAATATTACAACTAATTAGTGAAATTACTACTTCTTTTGAACATGGAGAATTTTGCATGACTTCCTTTATCGATCTTAGTAAAGCTTTTGACTGTGTATCTCATGAAATTCTGTTAAATAAGCTGAATTCTTATAAGTTCAGTAAAACAGTTGTTCGTTAATCGAATCGTACTTAAACAACAGAAGTCAACAAGTTATTTATAAGGGTATTAAATCGGATATAAGCGTAATAAAACATGGCATACCGCAAGGTTCTATTTTAGGTCCGACCCTATTTTTAATCTATATAAATGACCTATCGTCTCACCTACAACTGGCAAATTCAATCTTTTGCAGACGATACAACTCTTATAAACAAGTCATCATCCTGTATAGACCTAATAAACAAAAGTGTAGTAACACATCATTCTGCAAATCAATGGTTTCTATCGCATAAATTAAACTTAAACTCTGATAAGTCTCAACACATGCTATTCTCCTTAACAAACATAGTTTTGTAAATCAAACTGCTATAAAATTCTTAGGGTTTATATAGACCCTAAACTAAAATGGAATGAGCATATCAATGCAACAGCATTAAAACTAAATACATCAATTTACTGCATTCGTTCCTTAAAAAATTATGTTACTGATGATGTAATTCTTGTTGCATATTTCGCACTATTCCACAGTCACATATCTTATGCAATATTGGCCTGGGGACATTCACCATGTGCAAAGCGATTATTTTCATTACAGAGGAAAACTGTGAGAATAATATCCAATTTAAGTTTCAGAAAATTGTAAAGAATATTTTGAAACTAAAGATACTTACTTTGCCCTCACTATATATATTGAATTGCCTGATTTATGTACATAAGAACCTGGATAATTTCACAAATAATCGAGAATTACAAATACACAAACATTACATACGAAACAACAATACACTTAGAATCCCATACACTAGGCTAAGTGGAACTAGATACTCAGTAAATTACCATGCAATAAAATTATATAACTGTCTACCACAAAATATTAAATCATTACAGCATTTACAATTTAAAACAAAAATAAAAGCATTTTTAACAAAGCAAGCATTCTACTCACTTGAAGAGTATTATAATAGTGACCTCAATTTCTCTTAGCCAGGGGCCATATACTATAGTAATTTAAGTTTTAATATATATACTAACAGGACATGTGTGTTGAAAATACACTATTTTATTAATTAAGAGCCATATACTCTAGAACTATAGTATATGTTTTTAATCTATGTATTTTATAGGATGTGTGCGTTAAAAAATGTAACATTTTATTGAGCACGAATAAATCTATCTATCTATCTATCTATCTATCAAACTGTTTTAAGGTAGTTTTTTAAATCGGTAGCACCCTAAACACACAAAAATGCCCAATTATAAGCAGTTAAATACAGATACACTGTCCCCATATGCTAAAACAACCGAGAATTTAATAAAATAACAATAAGAAGCGATAGCGTCTCACCACAAAGTTCAATAAAAAATAACGAAAAAAAAGTTTATAAGTTATGTAGATTTAGTAGAAAAGGAAGGAATAATGTTGTAGTATAATGATGTAGTATAATGTGGGCGATTGCAATAATTCAGAGGAAAAAACACACGGAATAGACAATCCTAGCTTTTGCAACTGCGAATATGAACTATTTCTTTCAATGGCATAGACTGCATGTTCTATGTGAGCCCAAAGAAGAAAGCATTCACTCAACATCAGCCAAAACCAGTCATAAAAATTCAATGGGTTATTTCAACCAAAGTTACGACAATTACCATTCAATTAAACCATATAAGAGAAATACTAAAGACCGAACAATATGTAATAGGAAAATTTCAAGGGTTAATTAAATGAAACGACAAAGTTATATTGGGGGTGTAGAGGATGAAGTGATATATATCTAACGGTATGGTGAAGGAAAAGTCAACCAGAAGAAAAGATAGCTAAATTAAGGTAAGTAAAGTTAAACGTGTAAGAAATTATATACTATATGAGAGAAGGAATAAGTAATTAAAGATACTAATTGATGGTGAGAACAAAAAGTATTAGGTAAATCGTGAGGAGAATGGGGCATGAAAACTTAATTAGCATTTGGGTCGGCAGAGAATGGCTTAAGGTCTTTAATATGCCACCTGCCTTGGCGTTTTCCTTCAGTATTCTGAAGTTCGTAGATAAGGGACTAATAACACGTGTGACTTTACAAAGAATGAATTTAGGGGCCAATTTTGAAGAAAATTTCTTAGATGCATCCGATAAGACATAGTTCTTTTTCCACACTTGTTCGCCTAAGGCAAAGGAAATATTTCGCCACGCAAGTTATAATGGTCCTTGCTCTTTTCGTAAGCTTTTAACAAATTTTTCTAACGTCGTTAAAGATAGAAGGTAATGACTGTTGGTCCTTGTCCCAACGTACTTTATCGTCAAATTCGATTACGTTAGTATCGTCAGGCACTAAACCATAGTAACTCCCATCGATTGGGGTATATCTTCCAAAAACAAGAAAAGACGGAGTGAATTGGGTTGCTTCGTGTTTAGATGTAGCATAAAGCTTGAGCAATTTCAAAGATATGTTCATCCCATGTAGTATGGTCTGAATCAATATAAGACGAGATAGCGGTAATTAACACTCGATTTACTCTCTCGGTAGGGTTTACTTGGGGTGATATTTTGCGTTAAACCAAATTTTTGTACTTTGTAACTTTTAACGAAATTCTGAAAATCTTTAGAGATAAATTGTGCACCATTGTCACAAAGAATAATCTGGGGGACACCAAAGATAAGAAAGACATTCTGTTCTAGGAATTTAATTATTGCTGCGGAGGTAGCTTTACGTAAGGGTTGCACCATAACAAATTTAGAAAACCAATCGGTAACAACCAAAAGATATTGATTGCCTCTTTTGATCGAGGAGAGGTCCTAATAAGTCAAGCGATATTAATTGAAAGGGATAAGATACACGCTTAAAGTTACCCATTAAACCAGGGCGAGCATCTTGCGAACTTTTATGGGAACCACAAATTTTGCAGCTTTTAATGTAGCGACAAACAGATTGCTTAAGTGTGGGCCAGTAATACAATTCAGATATTTTCGCGAGAGTTTTGTAACACCAAGGTGTGCAGCTAAGGGATCGTCGTGACATAATTTGAGCACCTCACTGCGATTTGCAGTGGGCACAACGAGTTTCCATTCAGGTATATTCGATATTTTATGTGGGGACGAGGATACAAATTTATACAGTCTATTATTAGTTACTCGAAGGTAGGAAATTTGTCGGGATTATCGGAAACTTTTTATCATATTGAGGTACCAGGTATCCAGAATTAAATTTGGAAGGTTTAGAGAAACAACATCTCGAGATAACGCATCAGGTACGATATTTAATTTGCCAGGCCTATGCCTAACGTCGAAAGTAAATTGAGATATACGCAAGTTCCATCTTGCCAAACGACCTGCGGGTTGTTTCAAGTTATTAAGCCAAGTGAGTGCTGCACAATCAGTGATTACGGTAAAGTGTGTACCTTCGACATATCCTCTAAATTTCTCGATGCCAAAGATAACACCCAATAGTTCTCGTTCGGTAGCAGAGTATTTTTGTTCGGCAGAAGTTAAGGCACGGCTCGCATAAGCGATTGGATGTTCTAAACCATTGTTTACCTGGAACAACATTGCACCTAACCCAGTAAGTGAGGCATCGGTTTGTATATAAAACTTATCATCGAAATTTGGAGAGATTAAGATAGGTGCTGAAGTGATTAGTGTTTTAATTTGTTCGAAAGCCTGTTGGGATTCTAAATTCCACTCGATAGTTTGGGATTTCTTTTTATTTTTAATTAAAGCAGTAATGGGTGCAGATATAGTTGAAAGGTTAGGTAGAAAAATGCGATAATAGCTAATCATTCCAATTAAACGTTTGATTTCGGTAACAGTTTTTGGTGTTTTAAATTTAGTAATAGCATCAACTTTAGCGGGATCTGCTCGTAAGCCTGTTCCATCGACAATAAAACCAAGAAATGTAAGGGATGAACGACAAAATTGAGACTTTTCCCAGTTTATCTTAAAGCCTGCTGCGCTTAAACGTTCAGCAACTTCATCTAATGTGGCGATATGTTCATCGAAAGAACTTGAGATAACTAAGATGTCATCTAAAAATACAAAGGCACGTTCTTGATGTAAGATAGGACCTAACGTTTGATCCATAGTACGTTGTAAAGTTTGTGGAGCGTTACAGAGACCAAATGGCAAAAAATTATATTCGAAAAGACCTCGGCCTGGGACACAAAAAGCAGTTTTTTGACGAGAAGATAAGTCAAGAGGTATCTGATAAAAAGCTTGTCTTAGGTCGATAGATGAGATAAATTTTGCGTTACGAAGCCTGCTCAAAATTGAGTCAGTTCTGGGTAGAGGGTAAGCGTCTGGAACAGTAACAGAATTTAGCTTCCTGCCATCAAAACAAACACGCCATTCGTCATTCTTTTCCGAACTAGCAATACGGGAGAGGTCCACGGTGAATTTGAAGGAGAGATAACACCAGATACTAACATTTTGTCTATTTCCGCATGTAAATGCTTTTGTAAGGCAGGCGATAAGGGATATTGACGTTGCTTAAAGGGAAGGGCATCACCTGTGGAGATAACGTGTGTTGCCGTTGTAACACAACCAAGTTCAGAGGTATTAAGTTTGCGAAATTTGTCGATTGTAGCGTTAAGAGTTACATCTTGGGAGTCAGTAAGAGATTTTGTTAGATATTCCTGTAGATGCACAGGAGTTCGTTTTAATAGAGGTTTGCCATGAAAAATCCTGAAAGTAAAGTGACAGATTAAAAGTTTACAGAAATCAACGCCCAGTAGAAAAGGATACGCTAATGCAGGGACAATCAAAAATAAAACATCACGTTCAAGAGACTCTACACGAATTTTTAACTTAAGGAACCGGTTACATGTATTTGATTATCGTCAGCTAAATTTATGGAAGTTTTTCGGAATAATTTGAATTTTGATATTTTGTTGAGATAATTGATATAACCTTCGTTATTTATAAGAGAACATGAAGAACCTGTATCCAGTAAAGCAATTACATTTAAGGAACCAATTGAGATAGATAAGTGTGGACGGTTATCGAAGGGTTTTTAACAAGTTGTGAAACGGTAGCAGTCTTTTATGATAAAAGGAATTGACGGTTTGTAACCACTTAGACCACTCGGCTGGAGTAGTGTAGCATAATTCCTCTAATGAAGGTAAGGTATTTTGTACATTAATAGTAGCGGTATTATTATTAGATAAATTTAATGACGGTACAACGTTAGAAGTGGTTTTATAATTTAAATTTATTGGCGTCTGTGTCCGTTGAATGATTGGTGTTGAGGGCGATTTTGGTTTCTTGAGATATTCACACCCTGATTTGAAATATCTCGACGGGAGTTTCCCGATACGTTAGGATTACAGTTGGTGCAGTTAGATTTGTAGATATTTGAGCGACCACAACCATAACAAAAAATATTTTTAGGGTATGTGCAGACAGTATAGCTATGTCCACTTCGCTTGCAGTTCCAACAGGTAAGTGCGTTATTAGTTATGGTAGGAGGAACGTTAAGGGTAGATAGTTTACGGAAGGTCGAACTTGGCAAGCTAGATCAGGTTCTAGGAGACCAGATAATTTCTCGGGTGGTGGTCGATATTTGTCAATCCTTGACCTCACTTCTTGAAGAGAGCGACATAGGTCTTTAAAATGAGCTAGCGAAGATATGGTCTGTAATGCCAAACGTTCTGAGAAATAGGGGTTCAAATTTCTAAGTAATTGATCGATAATTTCGGATTCAGAAGGTTTTTTGTCGAGTCTGCTATATAAAGCTTCTAATGAGGTAATAAAAGACACAACATTTTCGTCGGGACCTTGAGTTCGGTTTCGGATTTCGTTCCAAAGATCGTTAATGTAGCCATAAGGTAGGAAATCTCGTTTTAAACAGGCAACTAACTCATTCCAGGTAGAAATTTGGTGTCGTATGTTTCTGTACCATATTAACGCTGAGCCTGCGAACAAATCACCAGCTGAGATAAATAGGTCCTGGTCGGTACACCCGCGAGAAATTTTAAAATCGTTAATCCGGTCAAGAAAGGATGATAAAGAAACCTTCGAATCAAACCCTTCAAAGGTGAGACCCCATTTGTATACAGGTATAGGTTTTCCTAATGGTTTAGGTTCGGCAAGCGCAAGATTTGAAAAAGGTAACGATATATCTACGTCTGCGTTAGGATTAAGTCTTTCTAAAAGAATTCCTTCAAGCAATAACACCTCGGACAACAAACTTTGTTTAGCTTGAGTCGCTTGGTCATCGTTATATAAAGATAATGATTCGATACGGTGTTTGACGTGAGTTATTCTTGAAGTCAATCTCCCTAATTCGATATTAGTAGCCGCAGGATCTGTTTTGTTTATTATACCCGATATATCATCTAAAGATAATTTAATTTCTGATACGTTGAGTGGCCAATCGCCAACAGGGTTCTTTAAGATAGCAACGCCTTTGGTTTCCTGTGACAAAACAGCCCTAAGTTGAGATCGCCTATCATTCTGATTGCTCGCAGCTATGATACTTCTACATTCCAGCTCGTAGATTAATTCGAGGATTTTAGATGTGATACGTTCATTATGAATACAATATTCAAGACACGATATAAAAATATGCGATTTTGACGCAGATTAGAAGGTAAAAACACGTTACAGTTACTTTAAGGTAATACGATACGATATTTAGAGGTAAGAACTTGTTAGAACGTCACCGATAACACCAAAGAAACACATTTAAGGTATATGGAAACGAAATCAATGTTCAGTTAAATACATATTTTATAGATAATGATAAAGAAGCCTTCCAAAATGGAAAATGGACGCAGAGGATATGTTATTTAACCTATAAGGCAACAACGTATAGTCAAACACTTCTTAAAAGGTATACTAGCAATTTATTTCACTCAAGTGTTTTTAAACACAAAATTTTCATGTAAAGGATAAACCATAATGCAATTTTAGAATGTAACATAAAGAACAATGTATTTAAGTTTCAAAAAACGGCCTTTCAAAGTTAAGGAAAGCAACTAAAGATATTTTAATAGGTAATTCTATAATACTGTATTTAAAGACATAAGGTAAGGTAAATACTTACATGAATAAAAATACGTTTCCTTAAGTGAAAAACTGTTTCAATAACATCTGTTAAAATATTGCATGGTTGTAACTGAAATTAACATAACCTAAAACAAAGAAGAAACCCTGAAGTTCATAGCCTGAACAGGTTGAAGGCGCCATCTGCTACACTTCGTTTAAAGTTTTATCTGGTCGGTAATGCAGTTAACAAAATGTAACACTTAGATTCTGGTACATTGAAATGCCGATAGATGGCTCTTAAAAGCCGGTAATACAATTACCAAAGTTCATAAGATACACCATGACGTCACTGATAATTTATATTGCGCCATAATTAAGCGAAGTTACATAAAATTAAAACAATAAAAATTAGAGAGTCTACTCACGTGAAGGATCCGCTAACCGGCAGGAAATCACGCTGCGGTAGCCTCTGCATCGCTGCTGCTGGTAGAGTTGGACCTCCAAATTATCTCGGGGTCATGGGATGCTCCAGGGTCATCTCCGTTCCTATATGCAGTGGAAGACAGGAATAGGTAATTAAGGAAAGATAATCAAGATAAGGAAATCTACATAATAAGATAACACGACACCCCGCACGACTGTTCACTTCAAAGTTCGGCGTAAAAAAGCCACGTTTCCGCGCGAGAACCGCGGAACTCCCTTACTCTTTTGTAGCATTGCCTTACCCCTATCGGGATAATTCACACTTGCCAATTGCACTATTGTGACGTGCGGAAGCCCCGCCCAGTCTATTTAAATTGTTCCCGCTTCTTGCGTATTTAAAATTATGGCGGGAACTTCCGCACATCAAGAAAACTAACTAAAACAATGTTTAAGTGCAAATTCGATTTGCACGTAACAAAGCTTCCCTAAATATCAAGAACGTCTTACGAATCCCTATATGACCAAACGTAGTATGAATTTCCTGGATCAGCTCAACGGCTACCTGTGTCGTTAACACTAATAATTCATCATCCCATAACCTTTTCACCAAAACTCCCTCGACCATATAAAAACCTCTGTCTTGTTCTAAATTCTCTCTGAATAATTTTTCTCTGATCACCCTTATTTCTTCGTGTGCTTGCATCCGATGAAATCTGGCATTCGACCATCTTCCCAGATCTTCAAACACTTGCAATGCAATCAAAAATCCATTCCTACTATCCGTTAGCAACCCTTCATCCTTCCTACTAAAGAAATCAGCCGTAACATTTTCTTTACCAGGTTTATGTCTAATCTCAAAATCATATTCCTGCAATACTAACGCCCATCTATACAATCGACTGTTCAAAACTCTTTCTTCTTCAGAAACGTGACCACTGTGTTATCCGATTCAACCAGAAATTTATTACCCAATAAATAAAATCTTAACTTCTTCACAGCATATCGATTGCCAGCATCTCTTTTCCGCTGTCGAATACCTAGTCTCGCAGTCTTTCAGAGCCCTCGAAATAAAACAAATTGGCACTTCTCTCCTTCTTGAACCTGCACCAACTCAGCCCCTATTGCAAAACTCGAAGCGTCTGTCCTTAAAATAAATGGATCCGTAAAATTGGGATATTTTAATGACAGTTCCCTATAAAATACCGCCTTCAACTCCCGAAATGCCTGCTCCCTTTGCTCGTTCCATTTCCACCTTTCGTTCTTTTAACAACTCCAACAATGGAATGCACAACTCCGAATATTTTGGTATGAATCGACGATAATAATTTAATACACCTAAAATCCTCTTAAACCTTTCAAATTTCTTGGCTGTTTCAAATTCTTCAACTCGTCCAAGCGTTTTTCACAAATTATAATTCCTTCGCTGCCAACGACAAACCCCAAATACTTTACCTGGTCCTTAAAAACTCACACTTCTTCGAATTCAACCTCAAACCTCCTCGTCTAACCTTCGGATCACTTTTCTTAAATGTTCTAAATGTTCTAACTCGTTCTTAGAAAAATCAAAATATCATCGACATAGTGCGTACAGAAGTCTTCGTACTCATCTAATAACTTCTGCATGGCTCGAACTAATGCAGCGGATGACGTTGAAAGACCAAATGGAACAACTCTGTACTGATAAATCTCCTTCAATGCTAAGTCCAGTATACTTCCGACTTTCCTCATGCAAAGGAATTAGCCAAAAGAATTCTTTAAGTCCAGTTTGCTAAAACTTTCATCTCGCTTACCTTGTATAACAAATTATCTAGTGATTTTGGTTGTTCAAATTGTGGTTTAGTAATCGCATTCAATCTCCTAGCATCTAAACATATTCTTAATTCTAACTTATCAGATTTAGGCACAACCACTACCGGATTGATATAGGGTGTTCTCGCTGATTCAATAATTCCCTCTTTTAACATCTTTTAATCTCATTTTCACTCGACCCCTTAATGCAAATGGTATTGGATATACCCTAGTACGAAAACTTCCTCGTCTGTGACCTCTAACTTATGCGTATACTCCTTCGCAAACCTAGGCTCATTACTAAAAACTCCTGCATGTCTATTAAACACCTCATATAACATTTCCTTCATATCCACCCTATTAATCCTATCTGTTCCTCATCAAATACCTTCTCAAATATATTACATAACCGTAACTCATCAATTCCATCATAAATTCTATTCTTAGTCTTTCCTGATCCTATACTATCTGTATTTATCTCATCCCTAGTATCCCGATTATCCTTAGGCACCACCCATTTCTTCTCTAAATTTAATACCTTTACCATTCGTGCTTTACCATCTATAACCAGTCCAAATTCCTCAATTACATCTATCCCTACAATAAAATCTAAATATAATCCTCTTGCTATCCAAAACTCTACTTCACCTAGTCTGGTACTTCCTAATACAATCGATACTGTACAACTTTGTCTATCGTAGTTAACTTCCTCTTAATCGCAGACCATAAATTAATACTCTTAACCCTACAAATTTTCCCTTTGAATAATTCTGCATGTTTCAAAACTATTTCCTCTCTCACCAGCGATAACTGCGACCCTGTATCTATCAATGCCGTGTAAACAGAATCCTAATATGAATAAATGGTAACTCCGCCTTCTTTCAAACTTATTATCTAACAACTTATCTACTAAACTAATACTATGCTGTGTCCCTAAATCTGATTTTCCTAACACTAATAAATCGACGTTTTTTTGTACCGTGGGTTTATCGTGGACCTCCACTTTCTCTATCCTATCCTCCGATCTCTGTCGCGTGTCTCTTGTTGTTACGTGTTGGATCGTCAAGTTTCTATCTGTCTCCCGTTCTCGGTCTCTAATCCCTGTCGGTATTTCCCCCTGATCCGTTGATCTCTGCTCCCTTTCTCTCTGCCATCTCTGCCCAAAACCCGTCCTTTGCTGTCCAAAACCTCTGTCATTCCTATCCGTCCTGTTCCAGTCATTGTTCCCCCTATAATTATCGTCTCTATTAAAACGTTGTTCCCAATTATTATTCGTTCTCCTTTGATTTCCTGATATTGCTTTCTGTAGTTGTCCTGTCCATTCTCCCTATAATTGTATCCTTGCACCCCAGTCCTCTGGTAGTCTGTGCTATTCCTATTCCTATCCCAATTCCTATTATCACTATTTTCCCTGGTATTCGTTTCAAACGTCCTAGCTACGTCATAATTTCGCATCATTTCCAAAAAGTCTCTTAAAGTCCGAACGTTTTGTATCGCTACGGCCCTAGTTATTTCCGCCTCCATATGCCTTGACAACAATAATATAATTTCATCTTCTCTTAATTTAGGAATCAGGTGCTGCGCCTGGTTATACTTTTCAATCACATAATTTTCTCTCGATCCCTGGTATGACCTATAGTTCCCAGTGTTTAAATCCGTTCGAATATTAGCCTGATGCGTGTTTCCCCAATATTGTTCTATGAATAGCCTTCGAAATTCCTCGTACGAACTATATTGCCTCCTCACGATACAGTGCCATTTCTCTGCACAACCCCCCAATGTCACGCTCACCATCTGCATCTTCACCCTCTCAGGCTCACTCTCTACCATCTCGTCCAACTTGCTAAGATAGACCATCGGCTGCTCATTCTTTCTGCCTTCAAACCTCGGCAAGGTCTCTTTCCTAGCCTATACTGGTATCCTGCATCACAAACAACTCTTCCCCTTTCCAATTCAACCAACTGTTCTCTCATCTGTCTAACATTCCCTTCAAGACCAGACAATCCATTTACCGTATTCCCCAGAACCGTCGTATCCCTTCTCAGCTTCTCTGCCACCTCCTGACTCGCCCGCAATTTGCCTATAATTTCGTTTTAGAGTTAATATTGTCCTCCGTCTGAATCGAACTATTTCACCTAAATTCTGCAATTTTTCTGTCTGTCTAACTTCGACCATGTACAGCTCTTCCTTAATTCATTTAAACCTGTTGTTACCTTCCTTCTACAACCTGGACTCTATCCTCTACGTCCTTCAGAACTTCATCCTTAAATGAACACAAACTGCTCTGTATTGATACATTAATTCCTTCAATTTTCATTTCCATCATATCAAATTTTTCCTTAACTTCCGCTTGTGAATTTCTAACCTCGGCCAACAATGATCCTCTCAATTCTTCATGCGACTTAGTTAACGACCCTTTTAATTCCAACAAAACCATCATCACATCTTGGATCTGCATATTCTCTTTTCCTTATCAATTTCATTTTCTCCCGATGTACCCCTGAATTCACAATAATCACCTCCGGCTCCACATATCCCCAGCTTCATCCTTAGCATCCCCTGCTGCTACAGTCTTAACCACCGGTTGCCCTCTCACACCAGTCTCAACTCCATAAACTTTCCTGACCTCGTGATTCTCTCCTCATCAGACATGTCCCTTTAATTTTCAAAATAAACTTCAATGATGTGCCCCACTAAGCTACACAACCTCTGCAAATCTGAATCAGCCCTATCGAGCCCCACCTTTAGGCGAACAAATATTTTGTTGCGAAGTTATTTACCTATTCGAGCCCCACCTAATGTTTTACCGTCGCTAAAATTGACCAAAGTGTGAATATCAAATTACGTCTTAGCCTACTACAATAAATTCAAAACCTTCAACAACTGTCAAATAAATATATATGAAACGTCAATCAAATATTAATTTTCACTTTTAAATAGAATATATGCAACGTACAACTAACAAATCTACTCTGCCTCACGTTGTTAGCGCCATCTGTTATATATACTGTGATCCTACCTTATTAGTGATAGGCGTAATATATCTATCTGTCACTCCTTGTCTTATTTTAGAGCCTTGTTGAGTTATGCCACACAATTTATCTTTAAATATTTTACACGGCTGCTGCACTTAAATATTTTACAGGGCCGTCAAACACGTGGCGGAATCTACCTAGGGTGGGTCCGTCCTAGGCAAACACCTCTCAACTAGACACCCAAACAAATATCCAAGGATTTTCAAAATAATTTTAAAAGCCAAAAGTATTCCCAAACACTAGTTCCACTTTTATAAATTTGATTAAAGCACTGCGTAGATATTAAATACTAATACCTGGAATCCAGATACAAGCGCCGCCTTCCAGCCGTCCTGAAGCCAAGTGACCAGCTGCAGGCACCTCCTGTAAATAAATAAGTAACTCGAGCAACTGGTAATCTCCAGACTATAAAACTACGAATATTTCTACAAATTTTATGTTATACAAATACTCAGATAACTCCAATTCCACTATGCTTTCGTCTTCAAACAATAACGGTACAGACCAGCACTCCCTCTTTTAATTAACTTTTATTCGTAAAACTGCTACTATTTGCTATCTCCAGGTACAACTTGACTTTCAAAACTTTCTCGTAACTTTTTAAATGTAATAAAACTCATAACAGTACAAAAACACGTCTATTTTTCAGTAATATCAATTTGAAGTCCCTTATAAATAAAATCCGTCTTCTTTTGTTTTCCGTTGCCATGGCAACTATCTCTACGCACACTATGCAATTTCTAATTATTAATAATTGATTAATAATACAGTTGTTTCTCTAGATACATTCATTTTCTAGATGGTTTGTAATCCAGTGATTTATGTATATTGAACTTTTTACAATATTGAAAATAGCTAACAAACTTTGATGGTTCAGTTTTTAAATTGTACGCAACAGACATTTATGTCTTATTCGGTAAACGTCCTGTCATTACATAACCAATCTTTAATTGTTAAAACATATTCAAACTGAAATTGATTTACAAATTTTACGGAGTATCACTTAACTCCTTAAAATTTTAAAAGCGTGCAGTATACCAAGCAATTTTGATATTTGTTTTACATTCAAATGGTTCTGAAAACGCTAACTCAAATTAAATTTCATATCGTGCAACCATAACAATTAAAATACGTATACAATGCAAACTTATAACTAGCTTAGCCTGGTCTATGGCGGTATATGTTGTTGAATGCAATGCAGTTTCAAAAGCTTTATAAATTTATAAACGTGGAATAGTTGTTGTTAATTTATAAACCAAAATACCTGAAAGAAAATACTCAAACAAAACCAAATATACCCCATTCTAGCAAAGTCGTTTCGAAGCCCTATTTAAACATTTTATAAGCCCACCCCTTCTTGACAGTATATAATAAATATATATATATATATATATATATATATATATATATATATATATATTGTTATGAACTTTGAGATGTAGTAGGCTAAGGGAGTTAACATGGTCGCCTTAGAGAGTAAACAAGGCAGATTATTTTAGAACCAATTTTGTAAAAAGACGTGTTTTACTAACTGTGCTAATTTGTATCAAAACATTTAAAAAGTAAATAAAAGTAGTTGTTTTAAAAGGAGTTTCAATTGAATAAAGTGGTAAAGAAACAAGCATCGAAAGTATAAAGTGAATAGTAGTGATTGTGCGACGGTAAATTATTGGATTTGGAGAGTGGTTATATAGATTTGAAGTGATATTGGAGAGCGGTTTAAAGGTAGCAGGACATCGAGAGTGGATATACATAGAAAGAAGTTGGATATTGGAGTACGGCTTAAAGGTAGAAGGACATCGAGAGTGGTTATACATAAGAAAGAAGTTGGATATTGGAGAGCGGTTTATAGGTAGCAGGAGCATCGAGCAAAAAGATACAGGAACGAGTAGATTGGGATTAGATACGGAGAAGCGGACGGATTTATAGAGAAAACAAGGATTCGAAGCGGAGATTAGCACAGGGGAAGTTGTAGCACTGATTTTTCTAAATTCTAAATTTGGGTTAATCATTTCAGGTATTGGGGAGCAGTTAAAATTCAAGGACACCTGGAGGCGGCACGAAAATTCAAGAACATCAGTGTGAAGACGCATACGGCGATAAGGATTTTGTGCCAGCAGTCAGAACGGCATCAACGGAGTATAGACCAGGTGAGTGTTGAAATATATCTTTAATACGTCAAAAAATAGTCATACAAATTTTGGTAGTAAGTTAATTTGGCACAAAGCAACTTTGATCTTATTAGAAATTTTGGCATATACAAAAGTAGAGTATCAATTTTAGTAGTAAAACAAAAGAGTGCACTTTGGTTGGACTTAGCACATCTACTTATAACGGAACCCACTATAAGTAGTTGAACACACTGAGATTAAGAGCTTAAATAGTCGAGGCATTGCAATAAATAATTAATTAAAGAACCAACCAAACGTTGCAAGTACGGGGCGTGCATTAGGTGTGCACATTTTAAAAATTTATAAAATAAAGAGTGAGTAACTGACAAGTAGCGAGATTTAATAATAGTAAAAAGGAAAGTGGACACATAATATAGGTTGAAGCCCAAAGTAAAGGGGTAGAATATAGGTGGCAAACCCAACGTGGGGCTGAAAAAAGGCTAGATTGAGTAGAAATTAGACAGAAATAGTAGTAGGACACGGGAGCCTGAGATTAGGTGGGGCCCGTAGTTAGATATTTTCAGGCATACGAGTTCAAAAAGACAGGCTGCAAAGATGACGGACCCAGCAATGAAACGGATTACGAGATCGGGACTGATATACGGAATTGAAGCAGAAATCACGACACTAAACGATGAAATTAGGACGCAAGACATAGAGCTAGACGCAGGGGGAGACATCCAGGAGACGGAGGCGAGGCAGACAGACCCGGAGGTGACAGACATGGACACGGACCAGCCGACGGCACCGGAGGTAAGGGCATTAGAAACCGACGCAACCCAGGACATTATGAGATTTCTGATAAGCATGCAAACAAATTTAACGAACAAATTTGAAACTTCAAACACGGAACTGAAGGCGGAACTATCGGACAGAATTGAAACTTCACGCACTGAACAAAAGAGGCAAATACGCATTTAAATAACAAAATAACGACTTTACATACGACTTTAACGAACCAAATTACAGATTCACACACAGAATTAAAGACCGAGCTAACGAAAAAATTGAAGATTCACACACCGAACTAAGGAACGAGTTTAGGACGGCACACGCGAACTGACGGCTAAACTGAATTATACACAGGACTATCTACTCACGCAAATACAAAACGAAAAGGACGACATAAGGATTGAGGTACACGAAAAGATTGACAGAATAGATGACAAATTAGAAAATACGCGGGTACAGATTCAGGGAGACTTGAACGCGAAAAAACGGACCTACGGACCGAAATCAAGACACGCGTAGAGACAGTTGAGGAGACAATGGTCAGTGGTTTTACGACGTTACATTCGAAATTCAAACATGCGACAAAAGACATTTGACAAATTACAGAAATTTAGGACAAACCTTAGAGACGATACAGAACGAAAATTTGAACACTAAGACACAACTGGACGACAAAGTCACTGTAGTAGAAAACCGGGTAGGACATGACGTAAGACAAATACATGAAAAATTGGACGACCTAGAACGACGGCGCGTTGGACTGGACTACGGACAGCACATCAAATTGAATCGGGACGCGCTACCTAAATTTGAAGGACGGAGGACAGAACAGCCGATGGGATTTCTAGACAGACTGGACGAGATCGTCGAATCGGAAAATGAAAGGACTAAGTTACAGATAGTAGGGGCGACATTGACAGGGAACGCGGAAAAGTGGCACAACATCATACGCCGACAGTACGACACATACGCGGAATTTCGACGACTATTTATGGAACAGTTCTGGAGCAACACGCACCAGACGGACATACGTACAAATTTGATTACGGGACACTACAGTCGGACACACGGGACTCGCGAAGAATACGCAATCGACAAATTCAACCAGGCACAGCACTTGACACCAAAGTTGTGCGAGGACGACATTGTACTACTACTTGCGGGCCACATGGAGCCTGAAGTGACAAAGATGGTTGTGGTCCATAATGTTAAAACACTGCGGGAATTTTTAGGCGTCATGAGAAACTTCGATTTGGCAACGGCACTGGAGGCAAAAACACGGACTAGTCATTGGGATCAAAACCGGGGTTATAGGGATGACAACCGACGACATACGTACCACGAACAGCGACCCAACCATAGACAGGACAATTTCCATCACGAACATCGACCCAGCTACCGACAGGACTATTTTAACCACGGACACCGAAATCACTGGGAACACGACGGAAACAGGAGACCATACTACAATAGGGAACACCGGGAGAACGACTTACAAAGACAAAACAGGTACCAGCGCGACGACAACGCGGATGACGGTCGAAATACAGGGGGCAGTACGCAGAACGGATAAAGCCGGACGGACAGGGACGCGAACGTCCACCACATAACGACCAGCGCAAGGACTCAGGACACGGATCAAATTGAAGTGGTGCAGATATACGAGGCACCCTCAGAAAAAAAAAACGCAAAATTTTGGAAGAACGAATGTATAGGATTAAAGGTCGACGTGGTTTATAGTTTAAAAGACTTATTGTTAAATAATTATAATTTGAATAAAAAGAACCTTTTGTTCATTAATATTAGTTTAAGTGAGTGTTTATATGTTGCTTTAGTTGATAGTGGTTCACAGTTGTCGCTGGTAGATGAGAGGGTGGTGATAAAACATGCTGATTTTTAAAAGAAAGAATAGAAGTGATTGATGGGGTTAATTTATGGTCGGCAATGAATAAAAAGTTAACTACGATTTATAGGATCATCCGTGTACCGATATTTGTAGGGGATAAAAATGCAGGAGAGGCAGAATTTTTAATTACAAAGGGTTGCATATAGATTTCATATTAGGAATGGATTTTATAGAGGATTTTGGATTGAATATAGATGGTAAGGATAGGTCGATTCGAATATTTGATAAAGATAAGTTATGGATGGTGTCTACGGTTAGTGAGGAATATAGGAATGGAGATAATATAGATAAGTCGGGATTAGGAATGGATAGGACAAGTGATTATAGACAGGTTAAAGTACGATTATGTAATATGTTTGTAAGATTAATTAAGGATGAACAGATTGGAAAAGTGAGTATTGAGATAAAGGCGAAGCTAGAAGAATTATTTAATAAATATGTAGGGTTATTTAATGAAGAGCCAAGATTGGCGAGGCGATATATGCATAAGTTAGAGGTCACGGAAGACAACGGGTTTAATACAAAGGTGTATCCAATTCCGTTTGCTATTAGAAATAGGGTTAAAGCCGAGATTAACAAGATGTTACGAGATGGAATAATAGAACCAGCGAAAACTCAATATGTGAACCCGGTAGTTATTGTTCCTAAACCCAATAAAAGGGATATAAGGATTTGTTTGGATGCGAGGAAGTTGAATTCGATTACGAAACGCAGTATGAACAACCACAAGGGTTGGATAATTTGTTGTACAAAGTGTACGAGATGAAGTTTTCAGTAAATTAGATTTAAAAATTCATTTTGGTTAATTCCGTTGCATGAAGACAGTAAGAAGTTTACAGGGTTTAGTATTGAAGGAGAGATTTACATGTTTTCTGTAGTTCCGTTTGGGTTAAGTAGTTCTTCAGCAGCACTTGTAAGGGCCATGCAGAAGATGTTTAACGAGTATGAATGTTTCTGTTCGCACTATGTGGATGATTTGTTGATTTTTCAAGGAACGAACAAGAACACCTGGAGCATTTAGAAAAGGTGATCCAGAGGCTGGACGAAGGGGTTTGAAGTTGAACGTGGAGAAATGCGAGTTGTTCAAGAACAAAGTTACATATTTAGGGTTTGAAATCAGTGAGAATGGGATGAAAATTTGTAATAAAAGGTTGGACGAGTTGAAAATATTGCTCAACCAAAGAATGTGAAAGGATTGCGAGGGTTTTAGGGTTCTAAATTATTATAAACGGTTTATACCGCGATATTCGAGTTGTGTGTGCCGTTGGTGAGTTTATTGAAGAAAATGAAAGATGGAAATGGACTGTTGATCGAGAGAAGGCGTTCCAGGAGTTGAAAAGTGCGTTTTATAAAGAGTTGTCATTAAAATATCCAAACTTCAAAGACAAATTTATTTTAAGGACGGATGCGTCGAAATATGCGATAGGGGCTGAGTTGGTGCAGATCCAGGACGGAGCTGAGGTACCAATTGTATTCATTTCGAGGGTATTAAAAGACTGCGAAACCAGATATGCGACGGCAGAGAAGGAAATGTTGGCTATAGTATATGCAGTGAAAAGTTGCGTTTTATCTGCTAGGTAACAAATTTTGATAGAATCCGACAACACGGTGGTAACATTTATGAAGAAAAAGGAGTTTCTAAACAGCAGGTTGTACAGATGGGCGTTAGTATTACAGGAATACGATTTTGAAATCAAGCACAAGCCAGGCAAGGAGAATGTGACGGCGGATTTTCTAAGCAGACCGCAGGTGGAAGAGAATAAAGACGTGAAGGATTGTTTAGTTGCTTTGCAGGAGTTCAGGGATGTTGGTCGGTGGACAAACGCCAAGCTTATGGAAACGCAAAGGCACAGTGAGGTGAGCTCGATCCGCGAGAGATTAACAAGCAAAAATGTGGAGGAGTACCGTGGATTTACCATCGTCGGGCAGTTCGTAGTAAAAAGGATAGGTGAGGCAGAGCTGGTAGTGGTATCCAGAGACGCGGCTGTGGAAATTATAGATGAAATTCATTTAAATTTTGGACATATAGGCATAAGAAAAACATTTTTGGTATTCAGGGAGGCGTTTTATGCACGGAACGATATCACAGTGGTTAAGGAAAGGATTAATCGTTGCAAAATTTGTATCTTAGGGAAAGACAAGAACGTGGTGTTGCAGAATGTACCGATGAGTGTGAACGTGAGCGGACCGTTGGAATTGGTAGCTATTGATTACTTAAGCAACCTGATTACGAGTGAACAGGGGTATCGGCACATATTAGTAATGGTGGACGTTTTTTCAAAATTTGTTAAATTATTTCCGGCAAGGCGAAGCAACACGGTGCATGCTTTACAGTCGATTAAAGAATTTGGAAGCCAGGTAGGGAGAGCAGAAAGGATTTTGGTAGACAACGCAACCTATTTTAACAACCAAAGATTTAGGAACGGGTTAAATCGAGCGCACATTAAGGTGTCATTTAGCAGTATACGGCATCCGAAAGCAAATCCATGCGAACGATATATACGGGAGGTAATAAAATATCTACGGTTAGCAACGCAAGAGCACCATAATAGATGGGTTAGATATCTGCCGCAGATTGAAAATTTCATGAATTGTGTACCGAGTTCAGTTACAAAAACGTGTCCGATAACATTGATTCGGAGGATTATACCAGCTAGGCCATGGAGGGAAGAAGTCGAGGTACAAGACATCACAGAGTTGTTGGGCAGTGTTAGGCGTAGGATCGAAAGGATGCAGCGTAGGGATATCGGCGAAGGTGTAGCAGGATCAAAAAAAGGACGACTTTTGAAATAGGAGACATGGTGGTTGTGAAAAGGTTAAGAGTTTCGAACCGCGACAGGAACATTTGCGCGAAGTTGTTGTTTCCTTATGAAGGGCCGTACAAGATTACGCGTATTTTTGCGGAAGGAAATACATTTGAATTAGCTACTATGACAGAGGAATATCGTGGGCGTTTTCACTTGGAAAATCTATACCCATATAAGGTTGTACAGGAAGAGGGTTTAGTAGAATAGTTGTTATATAGTTCATGCGACGGAAAGTTTAGTTTTGTTTTAGTTTATAAGGTAGGTTAGTATGTAGCATAGTGAGACAGACATGTTGAGAATTAAAAATAGGGGTTGAATAATTAAAATATGTAGGAATCCGAAAAGGGTTTGTGTAGAAAGGTAAGAGGGGTTTGATTTTAAATAAAACTAGAAATTATGCACACCAGGAAAGAGTAAAGCCGACGCAATTTCAATTTCATTCAAAATCAGTGGGGCCAATATAATGTCTAAGGGAGCTACTAAGAGTTATAAGGGTTGTTTAGTACAAGGTAGTATATGCCAAACAAAAATAATCCACATAGTTGATCACATAAACTTAAAAATGTATGTTTGCCGTATTTTATGTATACTAAAATACCATTCAAAATAGTAGTTGAAATTAAGTGCCAAAAGGTAATTTTAAAATGACTAAGTGACGTAGTAAGATGTGCAGTGCTCAAGGGTTTATGCCGAGTTTGAATTTTAAAAGCCTTTGAAAGTACATTTGCCGTCCAAAAGCCGGATGCGTCTGTGAATGTTTACTATCAACATGCATCCAGGGTCAAGTGTAATTTATTTTGGTCTCATTTTATATAGAATCAACTTTTGGACAATATTTGTAAACTCAAAATTATTAGTTATAACAACGTCAAATGTGATTGGTGGAATGTAAAGATTTAGGACATATATTAGAATTTAATGTGATTATGAAATTGTATAAAAGACATGAACTTTGGTATGTGCGACACGAACGTAGTTATTTGTTATGAACTTTGAGATGTAGTAGGCTAAGGGAGTTAACATGGTCGCCTTAGAGAGTAAACAAGGCAGATTATTTTAGAACCAATTTTGTAAAAAGACGTGTTTTACTAACTGTGCTAATTTGTATCAAAACATTTAAAAAGTAAATAAAAGTAGTTGTTTTAAAAGGAGTTTCAATTGAATAAAGTGGTAAAGAAACAAGCATCGAAAGTATAAAGTGAATAGTAGTGATTGTGCGACGGTAAATTATTGGATTTGGAGAGTGGTTATATAGATTTGAAGTGATATTGGAGAGCGGTTTAAAGGTAGCAGGACATAGAGAGTGGATATACATAGAAAGAAGTTGGATATTGGAGTGCGGTTTAAAGATAGCAGGACATCGAGAGTGGATATACATAGAAAGAAGTTGGATATTGGAGTACGGCTTAAAGGTAGAAGGACATCGAGAGTGGTTATACATAAGAAAGAAGTTGGATATTGGAGAGCGGTTTATAGGTAGCAGGAGCATCGAGCAAAAAGATACAGGAACGAGTAGATTGGGATTAGATACGGAGAAGCGGACGGATTTATAGAGAAAACAAGGATTCGAAGCGGAGATTAGCACAGGGGAAGTTGTAGCACTGATTTTTCTAAATTCTAAATTTGGGTTAATCATTTCAGGTATTGGGGAGCAGTTAAACATCTCAAAGTTCATAACAAATAACTACGTTCGTGTCGCACATACCAAAGTTCATGTCTTTTATACAATTTCATAATCACATTAAATTCTAATATATGTCCTAAATCTTTACATTCCACCAATCACATTTGACGTTGTTATAACTAATAATTTTGAGTTTACAAATATTGTCCAAAAGTTGATTCTATATAAAATGAGACCAAAATAAATTACACTTGACCCTGGATGCATGTTGATAGTAAACATTCACAGACGCATCCGGCTTTTGGACGGCAAATGTACTTTCAAAGGCTTTTAAAATTCAAACTCGGCATAAACCCTTGAGCACTGCACATCTTACTACGTCACTTAGTCATTTTAAAATTACCTTTTGGCACTTAATTTCAACTACTATTTTTGAATGGTATTTTAGTATACATAAAATACGGCAAACATACATTTTTAAGTTTATGTGATCAACTATGTGGATTATTTTTGTTTGGCATATACTACCTTGTACTAAACAACCCTTATAACTCTTAGTAGCTCCCTTAGACATTATATATATATATATATATATATATATATATATATATATATATTGATATGATAACGCCGCATGCCGATGTAATAAACGTCCAGTTTCCTGCTATCCGCCACCGCTCTGTGTTTTTCTAATATTAATTATGCCACGGCTAGCCCAGTTTAATTCACACAGAGTGCACAATGTTACGATGATCAAATAAATTTACCCCTTCAAATCTTACCAGCTTAGAATGATAAAACGAAGTCGATCACTATTTGTATAATAAAAAGAAATAATATCTACACTTCACAGTTTTGTGATCTGACAAATAAACCTTTCAATCAATTGATATTATTTATCCCAAAAATTATATCTCCCTTTCTTTAATTTAAAGTCACCAAAAACGACGCTTTTATTGAAAAATCTGGAACGATCAAGACCTTTTCTCCTTTTTATGTAAATTTCGACGTATTAAAAATATTTTTGTTGAAAATATAGTCAGTGTTTAAATTAAAATTTGAAATGAATCCTTATACTAGTTAGCCCTGACCTGTGATTTTCCTGGTGAGTCCTTTTCCCCTTTGGTCTGCTGTTGCGTGTTGTGGATCAACACCCCTTTATTATCTTCACTCGAGTTGCTTCGTTAAAACAATGCTCTGCATCAAGCTGATTTTTAATTATACAAAAATCATTTTTAAATGTAAATACATCGTTACTTGAACTTAAATAGAATTTAACATTGACATTCATTGAGTTGTGATAATAGGAATTTAAAGGGGTTACGAAAAGGGTACACAATTCCAGTCTTTCTTAAAAAGTGGATAGATTGGTCTCAAAAACATTGCCGGATTCTATAAACTTCAATTTTTGGTTATTCAGGTATGTAAGATATAAACGTTCCCAGAAGTCGCACTGTTTGTATATTTCCTTTAGTAGACAGCAAAGATATGCAGTCTAAAAGTGTTTCAAAATTATCAGTGAATAATGAGTGATTAATATAAGTATTTGTCAATTGAATGCATTACTCAGTGTTAGTGCAGTTAATAAAATATAAAAAATGTTTTAAAATAAAGTAAATCAAATAAATAGAATGGTGAACATGCAGTGATCTCTAATAGAAGAATGACAAATAGTCGACAAAATTAAATATTAAAAACAGAAATGATAAACTGCAAAAATCCAACGTATTTTACAATTGTAAAGAAACTGGCATGCCTAATAAAATTTAAAAGCAATTAGCCCTTATCAAACTTAAGTTTTACGAAATCTAATAAAATAAAATAATAAAGGTTTTAAGAGTTTAAGTGATCAAATTAAAGATATTCTTCCTCTAATTAAAGCAATTAGTTTAATTACAGATATTATTCTGATACCAAAATCCAAGTAGCCTTGATATTGAACATGGATGTTAAAAATTTCATTCTATCGTTTAAGCTTTCTGTACATTTTTTAACCTCTTCCGATGTCACATTTTTATCCACATTTCCTAGACTTCTGGTGCTTCTCGTATACCCTTCCACATTTGTTCCAATTTTTTGTCCAGATTTTTACCTTTTTATTTTGATTCGGTTTCTGCACAAATATTTGTCTGTATTCTCAATACAATCATCCTCTCTTAGCTTTTCTATATTTAGTTTGATTTTTAAAACAACTTTTATCCATTTTATATCAACATTTTGACAACAAATAGTATAAATATTTGCAAAATAAACTATAGATACCAATACAAAAATAGCACATCTACTGTTCCAATTCATGCAAAGTTAAGAAATTACCCATTCAAAGAAACAACAGCAACATGGTAATTACCCCAATGGTGGCGTATCTGAGCATACAAAAAATTACCTGCTACTATCTTTGATACAACACACAAACACACACTATTAAATTCTGCAATTTAAAATTACTTACTTCAAAGCGCAAATCTTCTACAGGTGGTTGTGCATAGGGAATGCTTAAAAATGCAGAATAAATGCGACCACTATAGGATTCAGAGTGAAAACCTTGTATTTTTCCATATGGAGTTACAACAGTAGGATTACAATCGTTGGTAGCAGTGGTGTTGATAATAAGATCTAAAAAAAAATCAATAAAAAAGAACATTTTTACAAAACAATTTCATAGAAAAAATTAACTATGAATGATTAAGTCATTGTTTTAGTTTCACTAACAGTGAATAAAAGATAAGTTCAGAAAATAAAAACCTCATAATCAATGAAAAGAAAAATTGTACAAATTTAGTGTTCAAACATTTTCAGGAATCTGATATTTTAGTTCATGATAGTTAGTGATCTGCAGATTCAAGAGCGACTTCTTCCAAGTGCCGATCTACAGCTTAGTGAGGTCGATATATGGAAAATAGTGCAGCTATTCGGAAGGAAATTTGGAAAAGTGACTTCTACTTGGTTTCTCTAATAAAAAATAGCACTTCTAGAACCAGCCATAAAACTTATGATAAGAAGTCGTCTTCTGGAATCAGAAATACACACGCACGAAGTAATGCTAACAATTCATCTGGTAAACATTGGGCTTCACAAATATAACACAAAAAAAAAATAAAAACAATATGTATATTATGTATATATTGCTGTGACAAGGCCGCACTGAGAGCGTTGCTGAAAGAGTGTATGAAAATGGTATCGCTTTGGGGCGTGCGAAAAGAGTGCTGTAATACAGATACAGCTATTTGTTTAAGTTACTTTCCTTTCTAATATTTTTTACTTTGGCTGGCTAGCTCAACGGAATTGGCAGTTTTTCAAAATGAAATCAAACACAACAATATCACAAAGCATTTTTACAGTATTAAATATTTTCTCTCATACAAAAGCATTTAGAACATTTACAACATTATTTCTAAGAGGGACATAAAAAAATATGTTCCTTACCTTATTTTAAATTTTCAGAATTAAACTTATTCTTTTGAGAATGGTTTACCTGGTTATAATTATTTCCATGCTTGAAAGATTTGTTTTGACCAGAAAAAATCCTTGACAGATAATCTATTTAAAGGTCAGAGTATTTCGAACTCTGATCACAAATTCTCCTGGTAAAACACTTTTACATAAAATAATATTATATGGTAAACACTTACTATTATTATACCTTACATTAACTATAAATCAGTTAAAAATAAATCTAAAAGTGATACTTGCAGAATTCACAAAAATGTTCCTCGTAATAGAAAAAAAAATCTTCTTGTTTGACATTGAGGTCAAATCAGCTCACAAGTTTTTCCATATTTAAGAAAAAATCTTCATTTAAAACAGTAGTTACCAAAGTACATTATGCTTAACTCTTCCTTTCAATTATTTAATAGAAATTTTAAAAAAATAGCTTTATATTGAAGAATTTTGCCTTTTCATCGTAATTAATAATTCCATTTCGACATCTTCAGGTGTAACTACACTGAATTTAGAAACAAAATTTTAGAACTATCTTAATTTAAGGCTTTAAGTGTGCATGTTTTCATTTGTTTTATTTTTATTATTGTGTGTATCAATTTAAATTATCTGTATATACATACGGATGTAAATAAATAAATAAATAAAAAATAAATAAATTTACAACTCGATCTAAGAACGTTCTAAGGTAGTGTTTGCATGTAAATAATAAAAAAAAAGGAAAAATAAGGAATTGGGGAAAGCCAAATCGACTAGGTGACCTAATACGTCAAATTGTTAGTGAAATTTACAGAGAGCATACAAGCACGTAAAATTTGAGATTTAATATTTTATAAAATTTTTCATAAGGAAAATTTTTAATATCAAGATTAGAATGAAAATATTAAAAAATAACTCTTATAAGATTCATTTCAAGAGCTCCCTCCTTCTATAAGTAGAATGATGTGGTCGTTGTAACTGTCAAATTTACGACTTTTACGTTAGCTGTTGTGAGTGAAAGTCAAACTTCTTATCAAGAAGATGGCCCTGGGCAATTATGCTTGATGCCGGGTTCGAAAAAAGTCATAAAACTAGGAAAACATCGTGCAGTGATTAGACTCCTGGCTTCATTTTTAGTTTTGTGAAGAAAGCTTTCCTATTATGTTTTGCTTCAGTGGTGTCTGCAATACACAAAGTTAAATTTTATTAAGCATCAGTAACACATGCAACAAAAATAATTTAGAGAGAGATATATATAATTTCGAAAGATTCAATTTGAATATTGAAATGTTAGAATATTCAGTATCTGGAATTTAATTCTGAATTGATAAATTTATCTACAGCAAGATTTGGGTTGGGATTTACATCAGATGATTGGAGAAATATCTATCATTTCGTGATGGTATTAGTAGGCTTCAAGATCTACATAACTACATGCAATGATAACTAAATGCATCACTGATATTTTTGTAAGCTGTTGAACATCTAGTATGCTGTTTGTTCCGAAAGAACGTGCAAGTTTTGATTACAATTGTGCTTCAATCAAGTAAGTGTTTAAGTTTTGTTCAAGTTGCAAATTGCTAAGCTATTTAATGTCGTTTGACATTATCTCCTTGTGGTTTTGAAGTGAATTTTATAGAAACTCCATTTTTAATATTGATATGTGCTGTTGAAATTCATAGAGGGCAGTATGCTAAATTGTTTACATTTTTGACATAATAAATTAAGAGTAAATGTGAAAGTTAATAATTATTGAATATGTTCGGAAAATTAAAATATTTTATCTTAAATAGTATTGGTTGTTATTAATAAAATATTGAGATTCTAAAAAGTCTTTGTTCATTGGTTACGTTATGTAGGTCTAATTGAACTTTAGAAATATTTGGAAGTAAATTGAATTAACACATGTGAAGCCTGCCTATCATAGTACTACACGAACCTCTGGCCAGCGAACTTCACTGATCCCTACTATGCCTAGTGCTAACCTACCCGTTCAATTTTTAAGTTCTCTAGCTTACCTACATGCCTCATACTTCTAACATTCCACGCTCCGACTCGCAGAATGTTCCAGACTCTTTTTCTAGATTTTCAAATCATATCCTCCAAAGTAGTCCCCTCCCGGAGATCCAAATGAGGGACTATTTTAACTCTGAAAATTTTTTACCCCAGAGAATGCCATAATCTTTAATAACAATTTAAGTACGCTGTGTGCTTGGGAGATAATGTGATGGTTTCCCATTGCCTTCCACGTCGCAGTAGTGTGTCTTAGAATGTCATACCGATCCCTATGGTCTCTGACAATCTAAGTACCGAAAGAGCTGCTGCTGGGGACCTGTCTTAGTCTGGTTCTTCACCCAAGACCCCACTAATTTGGTTAAACCTATAGTTCGGCTCTTTAGATCACTGGAACTCTGAAACCGTTCTACCCGTTCTAGTAATCTAGAACTTCTTCAAAGTGCAGGCCCATTCAGAACGGGAAACAAAATTACTGAATCAATTTGATAATGATGTGTACATATTCAGTAATCATTTGTAAATAATTGTTTTCGATGACTGAGATATTAAGGGAATACAACATTATTTTGGTTATGTTCATTGATTATTATTTCGAATGAGATAATATTTGGATCATACTATCTATGAAATTTAATGGTGATAATTAATAGAACGCACAAACAGTACTAGGTATTGGCTTTATTTGGTTACAGAAGTAGCAGTGCATCTTTATCAATTATAACATGGAAGTAGGTAGGTATTTCGTAAGGGTTGTATTCTTGCAAAATATTTCTACAGCGGTATAGGGCTTAGGTTTCCGCATTCTCCTTATACAAAGAGGCTGATATTAGTCACTAGTTGTATTCAAAAATTCGGTGGTGCCATATTCACTTTATTTTTGGTCGTAGTTCAACCCCGGCCCAAGCTCATAATCTATCCATAGCAAATTATTCTACTAGCCACTTTGCCTTTAGAGGTTTCCTTACTCATAAGCCGTTTTCCATTCAATTATTACCTCGGACTTCTCGTTGCAACAGGAAATCCTCGTTTTAGTTATTCTTGCGCCTGAGTTTGGCGAGATAGGTGTCTTATATTACCTTATCCCAAGGTAATTGGCTACATTTTAACAAACAGGTTATAAGAACCAGGTCAGTGGAGTTCTGTGAGGTGTTACATGCCGAAAATCGGCTATGTAAACATTTCTGTAAGTTTCAAATTTGTAAGTGATTTCGCGCCAATAATTTAAAAGACTTGGGCGTGCATTTCCGTCACTTTAGATAGTTGCGTTGGCGCTCGAGATTGCGCAGACGTGGAGTGTGCAAGTAAGTGGAGATTTCCGTCACGTCATGTACTAATGAACTCAACGTCGAACCAAGTGGTTATCTGTGTGCCTTTGTCTTCTCTTTTAGGTAATGTAGGGTTCCTGCCTTGTATCTATTATCGTTCCTCGCTGTATTCCTGTGTTCTGCTACAGAAGAGAGAAGCCAAATTAATTTGGATTCGACGAAGGGGCAAAGGACGACCCATACCCACAACGCTCAATCAATGTCGAGAGCCTGACGTAAGATAGCTGCAATGTAGGGAAGAGTTCTACAGTTTACGTGAGTACATTTATCTTTCTCTTTGTATGTGATAATAATTTGTACATAAATATGACATAACCCCTTATTGCGCATTATTAGTCAAATATTTACTGTATTACCAACTGTCGTAGTGACTCTTATAAATTACACCCGGGACTTTAAAAGTATACCTTAGAGTATAGACGTGGAGTATAACAGAGGTGAGGCGAAGGTAGGAATTGTGAATTGATTTTATGAGCTAGCGGGGTATATTACTATTGTAGTTGGCACATCTAACGACATTTTAAAATATAACAATAAAATACTACAATATTATTAATAGGCAGCAATCAATAACATCATATATATATATATATATATATATATATATATATATATATATATATATATATACACAGTGTGTACAGTATAAAATGCAGTACATGGGGATCTTGGAAACTGTAGGAGCTACGATCTTGGTTAAATGGTACAAAAGTTGCATAATCATGAGGGTATCTCAGATCGGTTTTCAAATTTCAAAAATTTTTCATAGGTTACTAGATAGAGGCAAAAAACACAAAATTGACGATTGCTTTATTTGCTCGTAGTTAGTCTACTAATTGAAATAGAATGTTCAAATTTGGTACACCATGGTAATTCCCCATTGCGCTTCACATTTTCAACTTAGATTTTGTCTAGGGCAGCTAGATTTTGCGTGACGATGTTCAACTTTTTATTTTTAAATAGCCGCCATATTGGATTTTTACATTTTTGAAATGCTGACAAAAACCCTTTCCAAAGAGGTATAACATGGCTATGTTTGATTGAATCAAAATACTAAAAATCACATATTTATGTTTTGGTCGTAGTAGGCTTTAATTTCCATTATGACAAAGAGAAACAATTGCTCAACATCTGAGAAACGTCAAAGTTTGTCTTTTATTTTATGTTTCAAGTAGTGCAGTTTAAAAAAACAGTTAATTAATTTACATAGAAATTTAAGCAAAGCATTTGCGCTTGAAATGGATCGCTTTACTAACCGTGATAAATATCAAATGTTAGAATGTTTTATTCTTTCTGGAAGGAATGATGTTAAAGCCACTTAATTGTATTTAAATAAATACCCAGAAAAACATCAACCAAACAGATGTATGTTTCGGAGATTACAAAATAATTTAATAAATTATGGTTGTTTTGGCTTGTCTAAGAGAAATAGGCAAATTAAAAAAGATAATGAAAACAGCGTTTTACAAACAGTTGTCGAAAATCTTCGTACTTCTTTTAGACAAATTCAGAATATAACAGGTGTTGCTCATTCTACGGCAAGAGCTATTTTAAAACGTTTCAAGTACCATCCATATCATGAACGACCATGTCAGGGTTGCGTACTGAAGATCAAATTCGAAGAATGGAATTTTGTGCTTGGTACATCAGAAAGTGCAACGATAATTCAAATTTTGCATAAACAATTTTGTGGTCTGACGAAAGTCGATTTACGAATTGTGGTATGTTCAACTGCAAAAATACAATTTTTTGGTCAGATGAAAATCCACATTTAAATCGCCAAGTTAGACATCAAGTTAAATGGGGATTCAACGTCTGGATTGGTATTATTGGAAGGTACGTTATAGGTCAGTTTTTTTATTATGCAAATTTAAACTCTGCGGGATACTTAGATATATTGCAGGGAAATGTGGCAGATAGACTAATGGAGCTTCCACTCGCTACTTTGCAAAATATGATTTTCAAAATGATGGCGCTCCACCCACAATGCTCTGATTATTAGAAATTTTTAATTCTGAGTATAATGAAAACTGTATTGAAATCGGTGACCAATTAAGTGGCGGCGAGATCACCGGATTTAACTCCTCTAGATTTCTTTATATGGGGCCATTTAAAAAGTCGTGTGTACTCAAAAACGTATGATAATGTAGGCCAATTACAACAAGCAGTCCAAGAGGCCGTAAATAAAATAACTCCAACTATGATAAGACGATCTTGTAAAGATGTTTATAAAAGGTGTCGGTTGTGTGTTCAACAAAATGGAGGGTTATTTGAACATTTAAAATAAATAATGAATTCATGTGGCTGACTATTGTTATATTTTTTCCTTGATTGTTAATTTGCAATTGTCTGAACATGAATGACAACTAAAAACAGCTTAAATAATATTTTGTATTGAATAGATGCTAGTTTGTATTTATTCTTTGTTAATGCATAGTTATGTAAGTTCTGATTAATACAGATTTATTTTCAATTTTCTACGTTTTTTACTGTTTTTATTACCACTGAAAATTGAGTTTAACATTTTTAGAGCAATTGTTTCTCTTTGTCATAATGGAAATTAAAGCCTACTACGACCAAAACATAATTATGTGATTTTTATTGTTTTGATTCAATCAAACATAGCCATGTTATACCTGTTTGGAAAGGGTTTTTTTGTCAGCATTTCAAAAATGTAAAAATCCAATATGGCGGCTATTTAAAAATAAAAAGTTGAACATCGTCACGCAAAATCTAGCTGCCCTAGACAAAATCTAAGTTGAAAATGTGAAGCGCAATGGGGAATTACCATGATGTACCAAATTTGAACATTCTATTTCAATTAGTAGACTAACTACGAGCAAATAAAGAAATCGTCAATTTTGAGTTTTTTGCCTCTATCTAGTAACCTATGAAAAATTTTTGAAATTTGAAAACCGATCTGAGATACCCTCATGATTATGCAACTTTTGTCCCATTTAACCAAGATCGTATTTCCTACAGTTTCCAAGATCCCCGTGTACTGCATTTTATACTGTACACACTGTATATATATAACTTTGGAATATGTTGTTATTGGGGATTCAGTCTATATTTATTAGGAATTATAACTTCTTTTTTTCTATATATATATATATATATATATATATATACAGGGTGTCCCAAATTGAGTAGGATAGCATGGGTATCTTTCTTATTATTAATGAAAGTTGATGCTAATATCTCGATAACCGCCATCTTGAATTTAATTTTAATATCACTTTTAAGTGCACACAATTGAACTAAGTAACTTTTATAAGAAACATTTTTTCGTATCTTTTATTATAACAAAAATATTCGACTTCAAAGAAATTGTCAGTTTTCAGTTTTTTTTTAAATAATTTCTTAACCGTTTGGAATTTAGAATGTATCTATGCGGAATTTAAATAAGCTATCCAAATGACACAACTTTGCCCATTTAAGCAGATCTCTATCATTAATAATAAGAAAGATACCCATGCTATCCTACTCAATTTGGGACACCCTGTATA
Organism: Platerodrilus igneus; assembly: GCA_036346225.1. NCBI lineage: Eukaryota > Metazoa > Arthropoda > Insecta > Coleoptera > Lycidae > Platerodrilus > Platerodrilus igneus. The sequence goes on along the minus strand of JARFIW010000170.1, from coordinate 12,295,165 downwards.
TATATATATATATATATATATATATATATATATATATATATATATATATATATGAAGCATGCACAATTTACCATCATACAGTTGCGAAATTAAAAACGGATTTGTTTGGTATACAATAGCAATTACCAGTACCATTGCATTCATATTCATCATCACTAGAACAACTAGTACCATCAAAACTTGACAACACTACAAAAACACAACTTCATAACGTAATTCTTGGTCATATAAATGCTCAGTCTTTATGTACCAATACCGTTAACTTCAGAGAGATGATGCTTGATAAAGACTTCAGTATTTCTGGTGTGGGCAAAACATGGCTTCATACAAATATACCATCTGCACTCGTCGATGTTGCAGGATACCAGCTAGTTCGGAATGACCGGGCCTCTCGGGGCGGAGGGGTGGGGCTCTACATCAAAAGTCATATTAAGTATACGGTTGTCCATAGAAGTGATGTTGATAAAAACGTGGAACAATTATTGGTGATAGCACAATTCAACAGTCCTAAAATAGCTATTGGAGTCGTATATCTACCATGCATTACAACAAATACATCTTTTGATGAATTGTCAGACGTATTGGATCTACTGCATCCAAAAGTGGATAATGTTATTTTAATGGGGGAATCAATATTGATCTGGGAACAAATACTAGGAACTGTAAGCAATTTAATCTTTTACTAGGTAATTACACATTAAAACAAAAAGTGCAAGAACCAACACGTATTACTTCAACGTCAGTTACATTATTGGATGTCATCTGCGTACCAAGTCTGCTAGTAGTAAACAATGTTAAGGTCGAGGATGTCACGTTCTCTGATCATCGTTTAATTTACTGTAGTCTAGATGTAAATTATGTTTCAGATAATATTAATAGCTTTTATTACCGGGATTATAAAAATCTAGATATGCTTTCTATAGTCACTGAAGCAAGAAAACTAAACTGGGACGGAATATTTACTAATGACAATGTCAATGCCGAAGTGGAAATTTTAAACATTAACATTACTAACCTTTTTGAAGTCTGCAACTTACAAATTAGTGTGTCCAAGTCAAAAAAAAAGAATAAACCTTACATAACATACAATATTAGATGCATAATTAAACTGAGACAAAAAGCATATAAACGTTTTATTAAGACAAGATTGGCACTACACTGACAATATTATGTTGAGTTGCATAACCAAGTAAACATGGCAATTAAAAGTGAGCATAATGCATACATAAAATACGAGCTTGAAAATTGCAGAAGCGACCCTAGTACACTATGGCAAAAACTAGAAGGTATTGTACCTGCTATCAAGGGGAAAAAGGGCCCAAGTATAAATAAATTCTTCTTAGAAGTAGGTGCAAACATAACAATAAATCGGGATACTATTAATCACTTTAGAAACAATATGATGCACAAGGGTGAATTATTCCAGATTAGAAATATTAGTGCCGAAGAGATATATACATCATTTAGAACCATAAAATCAAATGCAATTGGCATTGATGGAATTAGTAGAAAAATGCTTCAGCTAATTATGCCATATTCTATTAGTTCATTGCAACATATCTTCAATTATTCTGTAGAGCATCAACAATTTCCTGAGATATGGAAACGCAGTAGTAATTCCAATACCTAAAGTGAGACAGCCAAAATCCACAACAGACCTGAGACCAATAATTATATTACCAGTTTTACCTAAGTTACTAGAAAAAATCATTACTAATCAGCTGACCAAGTATGCAGGGGAAAATTCAATATTACCACAACCTCAATTAGGTTTCCGAAAATTTCATAGTACACAGATGGCTTTGCTGAGGATTTTTAATGATGTAGCTTCATCCTTGGATCAATCACATGTTACTGTTATGGTATTATTGGACCAAACTAAAGCTTTTGACTTAATAGAAAACGATTTGCTGCTATCTAAACTACAATATGTGGGAGTTGATACACCTACCTGCAACTGGTTCAATAGTTATCTCAGTGGTAAGAAACAATTGGTTAGGTTGAATGATAAATCATCTATGTTAGAACCTAAAGAAAAAGGAGTACCACAAGGAAGCAATTTAGGACCGTTACTTTTTCTTTGATACATTGTAGATTTACTGGAGATCTGGAAATGCCGTAGTTATTATATGTATGCAGATGACTTGCAAATATACATATACACAGCGGTATGTAACCTTCAACAGGCTGTTATAGAACTTAATAACATATTAAGAGACATAAGCAATTGGCGTAGTAAGAACGGACTACGGTTGAATCCACACAAATCAACTGCACCATTCTAAGATTGACTATGATAATCTTCAGGTATCTTTGGACAACAAGGTCATAGAAAGGGTTGCTGTGGTAAAAACCTTGGAGTAATACTTGATGAAAATCTGAATTTCTCTGAACATGTCCAAAAAGTTTTTCAGCAGTCGTTCTCTAGATTGAAACTACTTTATCAATTAAAAGATGTACTTAACAAGGTTAACAAACTAACACTGGTAAAAGCATTAATTTACCCAAACTTTGATTACTGCTGTTTTGCTTACTATTTTTTCTTAACTCGGAAAAATAAAACTAAATTGCAACGAATTCAAAATGCTTGCTTTCGATATGTTTGTCGTATACCATTTATGCATTCTGTCCCGCCATACTTAATCGACATGAAAGAATTAAATATTGAAAGGCGTATGCACTTATTATGTACTGCATTTGTACGTAAAATAGTAAATACTGGCACTCCATCATATCAGAATTCGCAAATAACCAACAGATCGCATGAGCACTGTGTTAACTTAAGGTGTGATAACTATACAATACCAAGTCATAAACTTCAAAATTTAGGGGAAGTTTCTCATATACAGCCCCTACATTAGTAAACCAGCATTCTCAACATCTCAGCAGTATAGTAAATACATTTAAAATAGTTATTACCAAAGAATTATTGAATTATTAAACTAGGTACGTAACTGTTATTGGCTTAATGTTATTGATATTGATTGATATTATTGTTATGTATGCAAGGGAAGGTGGTAGATCTACTATGTAAAACCTTACCCATTCATGTAATATGAATAAATAAATAAATATATATATATATATATATATATATATATTGCTGCAATAAGGGCTTGTTTAGGGGTGTATTGAGTAGTAAGGGTCGTGTAGTAACTGTAAATAGCAATGGGAATCAGAAAACTGCATTTATTTAGCAGGAAAATAAATAATTCGCACATTATGTAAATAGCAAGCATTTAACACCCTGTATATAGACCGTAATTAACTTTAATTAATGCCAGTAAGCATATCTTTCAATAATAGAACGCGTATTCAGCAGAGAATTAATCGTACATGTAATTAAACTACGTTGAGAAGTGTTTAACAAGTTTATAAAACAAATACACATAAGATAAGATAAAACCTAATAAATCCTCATGCAATTACGCTTGTAATAAAGAAGGAACAATAAACGCTTTGATAAGAAAACTTACTTTCAAAGATGAATAAATACATAAACGAAAACAGCAATTGTGTTACATCATTTATTTTTGTACAATTCTCCAAAAGCTTTATCTATACAAAACAACAGACATAAGTTAAAAGTTCGGCCATGATAACAATAGCAAATAACAGCATGATATGAAAATCCAAAATAGTTTCATCAGAAATCAGCTTAACAATACTGGGAATATTAAAAACAAACGTGGTTGGTTGCAACAATCTGTTAGACTGTTTGAAAAACCAATCCAAATGTAGTGGGAAAAAGCTATATAAAGCCCCCAGGTGATAAGGCAAGTCAGTCTCCACTTGAAGCACGTCGAATCCACAACACTTTTAATCAAATATTTACACGTCAGATAAATAAAATTTATATCATAGTCAAATAGTGCTGTGTAACAATTGCATTAAGAATATATGAAGTTTTTGCCGTTTTTTTTCAGAAAACGTGAGTAGAAATTGGGTAATTAATTTAAATTAAATATTTATAATGATATAAAGCTTCTAATTCCAATTCTGGGACAATTCTAATTCTGGGACAATTCTAATTCTAATCCGCATCGAAAACAATTCTGGTTCAATTCTGGTCCACTTCTGGTCTATTTCTAATACGCTGCTAATTTATGATTCGAAGTCTGGAATTTCAAGTGATATTTAAGGCATATACAGAGAAATATAGAATAAAGCACGAGCTGATTTTTGGAAACAAAGGGTAACCGTACTGAATTATTGGTTCAACATAAGGAGTACAAAGCAAAGCATTGGTTTCGATTGAAGATAATGAGAGAGTGTTGATCCACAACACGAAACAAATCAGCAGGAGATCACAGGTCAGACCTACCTAGTTTTAAGGAATCTTTTCAAATTTAACTTTTAACATTGAATATATTAATTTTCTCACTAACGTGTAAAGAGTCAACAAGGACATTGAGTACATTGAAACTTATGTAATAATCATAAAAAGGTCTCGAACATTCCAGATTTTTTTGTAAAAGGTGTTGTTTTTGGTGACTTTATATTAAATTAAAAAGGATATAAATTTTGGGATAAATAATCCATATAATATTAATCGATTGAAGGGTGTATTTAATGAATTACAAAAATTGTGAAGTGTAAATATTATTTCCTTTCATTATATGAATGTTGATTGATTTCGTTTTCTCAACTCAAACAGGTAATCATAAAGGGGTAAATGAAAATTGATCATCGTAACGTTGTGCACTGAGTGTAAATTAAAAAGGGCTAGCCGTGGCATAATAAAATTAGGAGATTAGAGAGAAAAGGCAGAGCGGTGGCGTTCAGTTGGACGTTTATTACATCCGGCTGCACAAGTAAAGGGGGTACTACAGCAAATTTATGATGCAACGAACGTAGGGCCAAAAACTACATAGCAATATATATATATATATATATATATATATATATATATATATATATAAATGCATACTCTACTGGTACTAAACTCGACCCCCTTGTTGAGTCGTAATAAATATTGCATAGTTTAACTGGTAGTAAACTCCTCGTGCTCGAGCTCCATTGTTGGACGCTATAAATGTTGCATAGTTACCTTTGTACACTCCAACAAAGTAGTTTGCCACAGCTGCTCTGCTCCTGTCTGAAAAATATAGTTAATTACACCACAAAAAGAAAGATGCTGTAACGGTAGATCTCAATTTATTCAGAGATAAATTATACACAAAAATCATCATCCAATATCAACTTCTCAGAATAATTATATTACAAGTTATCCCCTTTTTAAATAATACATTTTATCACATATTCCCAGATTAATAATCATAAAAAGTAACAAGGCTTTACCACCAACCTTACATTACCCTGGCTTAATACGAGCTCATAGTAAAACCTTTAATTACTCGTGCTACTTTCAGCACAACAAATTATAAAAAGTCCCTTTTACCTTGCACATAATAATATAGTACAACAATCAATTTAATAACCTAAGTTCTCCCTAAGCAAAATATAGAAAAGTAATATCATAAAAGATCAATCATTAAAAGTTTTCGATTCAATTACTTTTAGTTCCACATCACATACCCATAAAGTATAAAAGTCAATGCACATCAATTAAACACAAATAGCAAAAATTTTTAAGAAACATCCGTTACCTGGATTTCTACTGCCCATGGATCTGCTCCCAAACCATCGACGTCTGCGGCCTTTATCAATACCTAAGCGTTCAGGAATGTCCCCCAATCAGGACTGCACCAGCGGTAACTGCTACCTGCGACTCTATCCTATCAATTACCAGATACTTCAAAATCTCTCTACTGCAGCTCCAGATCCCATTTGCGGTAGGTGAACAATCACGCCGTTCTACCATCAACCTCTACTCTATTTAAAGTGCCTACTATGCACCCAACCAAATATCACGCAGTCGGTACTTACTCATTTTCGTCTGCTACCATTTGCATTATTTAAAACTTTTTACAATACTTATGCTGACAGCTGTACGAAACTCGACACCACTGGTGTTAGTTATATTTTAAACTCAAAGACTGTTGTTATTTGCAGAAATGTCAGCTGTAATCTCGTTCACTATTACTAACGTAGTTAGCGCATAAAGAGAAGCGAAGATAAGAGAGCCCTACCATCAAATTCTTGTATTTATATAGGTTTTGTGCCCCTCTAAACCTCCTAAATGCTTAAAATCTGTCAATACAAACAAAGTGTTCTTGGTAAATTTCAAACGGTTACCCAATTCTAAAAACCCCGCAAGCTAACGATCCCTCATTTCTCTGAAATTTCTACAACAAATATCAACTGCCATCCAAATCTCAGAATTATGCCCTGGCACAAACACTCTCACGTAGTTATTTTTCCTATATCTCTCGCAACAGACACTCACTTCTCGGAAATTTAATCCCTACTAACAAGTTAATGTTAAAAACATGCCTTACATACTACCCATATTATATCCATCTCCTTTCAACATACTCCATCAATCTACTATTTCTTACCTTGTCTAATTCTCAATCTGTTGTTATCCCACTTCCTAGTCTGAAACCAAACTTAACGAACTTTGTATTATGTCTTTCTTTCTCTTACTCCTTCTGCCAAATTAATCTCTCTTTGTTTAGTTAACCACTTGCATGCCAATCCAACAAAAAAATCCCACTCAAAATATGTTTACATTAACACCTTGTATTCTTTTTCACTCTAATCCATACTTCACCAAATTACCCTTCTTTGTTACGCTTGTTGTCTGCCTATAGCAATAATCAAACATTACCCTCTCTAACCGATATTCAAATTATACTTGTCTCCATCCCATACCTATTTTGTCTGATCGTCTTTCTTTGTTTCTATGTTGCCAAGTTTCAGCTGTCCTCGATGAAATACCCACTTTAAATACCATTGAAATAAGTTCAACTCCTTTGTATATGCATTAATATCGACTATCCTTATTTCAGTTTTCCCCCATGTTAAACAAGCACCTGATACGTTAGTTTCCATCCTTTTCTTGTTCTATTTCGGTCCCTACATTTCTAACCGACAACAATAAATCCCTGTTCCGTGGATATCGCCTACCACCCTTCCTTGAACTCGATGTTTATTTGTCTTGTTTTATCTACAAATTATACTCTGAAAGCTATTAAACTAAAACTGCCTGTTTGTCGTTATACACAATCCTTAGAATTTCAACGGCTTAAACGCTCACCCTCCTTGCTTAAAATCTTAGCAATGCGTTCTAACTAATACCCCTTCACTATAACGTAACTTTTGAAGGTTACACATCTATTTGAAAACTATAATGCTCAATGTTTGCATTAAGAAACATTACTTAAACAATAATTTAAATATGAAACAGAAATCATTAAAGCATATATTTATACACGCCTAGCATCGTGAGAATAGAAATAAAAAATTGTTACATTGGCACAGCACGAGGGGTCGGAGTTGGAGTTAAAAAATTAATCCCTTACAGAATAAAAAACATAAAATCTTAAATCCTGTACTTGATGGAGCTTTATATACGACGCAAAGCACCGGAACAAGATGTATCCAATACTTCTTTATAATTTCCAACATCGAAAACAGATTGTTACTGCTACACTAATAACAACTGCCATCATGAGGGTTTACATGAAGCTCACATACACAACCCATTGTTTAGTTCATTCTTACATTATGTAGAACTTTAATAATGTAAATCCATGATTACGTTACTTCTAATTATGTTACTTCTCTTTAGGTTAGAATGGAAGGTTAAACTTAATATAGGCCGTAAGTCATATCTTCAACAAAATTTTAAGGTAATACAAATGTCGTGCTTCAAGATTAAAAATGACATCTTTCCTAGCGATATTTGAACCCAACTAAATTTCTTACATATCCTTCGCCCAACTGACCACAAGAGACGTGCAGTAAAGCAGCTTTGTAAGGATCACAAGAACTATGACACAAAATTTAGAAGCAGGGTATAGTGTGTAATATCAAGCCCTACATGTATTTGTTCAATAAGTTAAGCGTCAAAACTAATATAGGATGTGGATACACCGTAATTGGTACAATAAAAATATGAATTTTTTGAAAACACTCTGCAGCAAATTTGTAGCAAGTTGTAAAACTAAATTTTCTAGGTATCAAATCTGTTAAAAGAGACCGAACAAAATTTTGGTTCAAATTAGTGTTTAAAAACTTAAAACGTTATATTCATTTTTGCATATTTCTATGATGACGACGTTAGGTCTTAATAATTAAATTTAAGTACATATCCTCTGATATTTGGCAGAGACCATAAGGGTCGGTATGGCAGTCTAAGACACACTACCGCGATGTGGAAGGCAACGGGAAACCTCCACATTACCTCCCAAGCACACAGTGTACCTAAATTATAATAAAATGATGGCATTCTCTGGGGTAAAAGATTCCGGAGTTAAAATAGTCCCCAATTCAGATCTCCGGGAGGGGACTACTTCGTAGGATGCAATTGGAAAGTTAAGAATAAGAGTTGGGAACATTTTGTGAGTCAGAGCGTGGAATGTTAGAAGTATGAAGCAAGTAGGTAAGTTAGAGAACCTAAAAATCAAAATGAATAGGTTATCACTAGACACAGTAGGGATCAGCGAAGTTCAGAGGCCAGAAGTGGGGAATTTTTGGAGTGGAGACTTCAGGGTAATTCATACAGGAGCAGAGGAAGGAAATTTGGATGTGGGGATAGTTATGTGGAAAAAGATAGGATACTGTGTAGAAAATTACTTACAAAAGAACGAAAGAGTACTCATGGTTAGATTAGAATCTAAACCGGTAAACACAGTAATAATACAAGTATACATGCCCACCTCTAGCTACAGTGTCGAGGAGGTAGAAGTGATCTACAAAGATATCGAAGACATATTAAGATACGTAAAAGGACATGAAAATTTAATAATTACGGGGGATTTTAATGCCGTGGTAGGTGAGGGTAGGGAAGAAGCGATAGTAGGTTTATTTGGTTTAGGCATGAGAAACGACAAAAGAAATAGGCTGGTAGAATTTTGCGACAAGAACAATTTAATTATCACAAACACATTATTTCAACATCATGCTAGAAGACAATATAAGTGGAAGATGCCAGGAGATATAGGAAGATATCAAATAGATTACATTCTTGTTAGACAACGGTTTAGGAATCAAGTAAAAAACTGTAGAAGCTACCCAGAATCAGATATAGACACTGACCACAACATCGTAATTATGAAGGCCGCACTTAAATTTAAAAATTTAAAAAAAGAAACGGAAAAAGGCACTTGGACTTAAAGAAACTAAAAGATAAAGATATTCAAGAAAGGTTCGAAAAAAAGTCAAATGAATTGCTCGAAGATATTGAGAAAATATCTGATACCAAGGAAGTAGAAACAGAATGGAATAACATTAAATCCAGTCTAGACATGGCGGCCAGAGATATTCTGGGGTATATACAAAAAGAAAATAAGAAACCATGGATAACAAAGGATATCCTGAATTTAATAGAAGACGAAAATACAAAAATAAATCAGACGAAATTGAGATACAAAGCCATAAAATGGGAAATTATTCGCAAATGCAGGAAAGCTAAAGAACAATGGATTGATGAAAACTGCAAAGAGGTACAAACTAAGATGGAAGTAGGAAAGACAGATGAAGCATACAAACTAATTAGAATCAGTTTTAGGGATATAAAACTGTATAGCAAAAATATAAGGGATGCGGGAGGAAAGGTCATTATAGAAAATGTAGAGAAAGTTGTTACATGGCAAGAATATATAGGGAATTTATAAGCAGGAGAGAAACTAACTGCATCAGAACAGGAATCAGACATTGAAAAGCAGTAACAGAACGTCTCTTCCAACTTGTAAGCTATATGTATGAGACAGGCAAGATAACCAAAGATTTCAAACGTAACTCATAGTAACTATACCAAAAAAGTAAGTTGCGGATAGATGTGAAAATTTTCGAACAATAAGTTTGACAGCACACGTGTCAAAAATATTAACTAGAATTGTACAAAGACGAATGGAAAAACGGGCTGAAGAAATACTAGGAGAAGACCAATTAGGGTATAGGCAAAACAGGAGAGCACAGGAGGCTATCTTAGCTCTGAGAGTGATAATGGAGAAAACAATAGAAAAAGGGGAAAGCGTGTATATAGGGTTTGTAGATCTGGAAAAAGCATTCGACAATGTAAAATGGAAAAAAATATTCGAAATACTCAAAAAGATTGGAATGAGTTTTAGGAATAGACGAATAATACATAGCTTATACAAAGAGCAAACAGCAGTAATAGAATTAAAGCAGGAACGTAGAGAAGTAAACATTAGGAAAGGGGTGAGACAGGGATGTGCCCTATCCCCATTAATTTTTAACTTGTATATTGAAGAGGCAATAAATACTGTCAAATGCAGGAAGACATTTGGAATTACTATGCAGGGACAAAAAATTGATATGCTTAGATTTGCAGATGATATAGCGGTATTAGCATCTAGCAAGGAAGAGTTAGAAGCTGCTCTTAATGAAATGGAAATGGTTCTAACAGAGAGATACGGTATGAAAATTAACAAAACTAAAACTAAAGTACTAGTATGCAAAGGAGGAGAAAATAAATCAAAAACAAGAATACAAATATGTAACACGAACTTACAAGAGGTTAAGGATTTCTGCTACCTAGGAAGCCAAATAACGCAAGATGGGAAAAGCACAAAAAATATAAAACAAAGATTAGCACACGGTTGTGCTACATTTAACAAGAAAAAGCAACTACTATGTTCAAACACAACAAACATAGAAACAAGGAAAAGATTGCTTAAAACATATGTGTGGAGCACAGCACTGTACGGCTGTGAAGCCTGGACAGTAGGAGAAGCAGACAAGAAAAAGGTAGAAGCCTTTGAAATGTGGTGCTACAGACGAATGATGAAGATATGGACAGACAAAGTTAAGAACGAAGAGGTACTAAAAATGGTAGGGGAAGAAAGAAATATGTGGAAAACGGTAAAAAATAGGAGAGATAGGCCACATACTACGGCATGAGAGAATCGTGCGGAATATATTAGAAGCAGAGATAGGAAAAAAGAGAAGAAGAGGTAGACCTAGGTTAGACTACTGCACACAGATAGTGAAAGATGTAGGCTGTAGGAGTTTCAGGGAAATGTGTAGGCTAGCTCAGAATAGAAATCAATGGAGGTACGCATCCAACCAGTTCCACGATGGATAAAGTAATGACGAAGAAAGTAACTGCACTTAAACATGATGATTATTATAAGCAACTACAAGCATTAGGTGGGCAATATTCTCGAATAATGGTAATTGTGTGAAAGGATTTACGGGAAAACTATTATTTCGACAAATGTCTAAGTGTTGGGGGATCTTGGCAGCTACAGGCTGCTTAACTCCCTTCACCGAATCTCGATGAAATAGGGCATAAAATTAGAAAACAATAGAAGGGGAACAGAGCTAAATACAAGCTGTGCGAGAATTTCAGGGCAGTAAGTAGGCTAGTTCAGAAAATAAATAAGTGCAGGTACGTGTCCAACCAGTTTTGAGACGGAAAACCTAATGACGAAAAAATACGCGCAGGTAAATCTGATGATTATTATAAACAACTACAGGTGTTGGTTGTGAAATATCTGCAACTAATGTTGACTGTGCAAAAAGATATATTGGAAAAAATATTAAATCGGTAAATGCTCAAGTGCTGGGGAACTTGCCAGCCACAGGCTGCTTACCCCCTTCACAACCACTGAATGTCGGAGAAATAGAGTATATAATTGTAAAACAATAAAAGGGGACCGAACTGCATCTAACACGAAAGAACAGCTCCTATGATGAAAGACAACAAACATAGAACAATAAGTTGTTGAAGGCATATGTGTGGAGCACAGCACAGACAGTATGCCTATAAAATACGGGCAGTCTGAAAAGCAGACATAAGAACGATAGCAGCCTTTGAAATGCCGTGCTTCAGATATATGAGGATGGTCAGACAAAGGTTAATAACAAATAGGTTATAGAAACAGTAGGGGAACAAGGATATCTTTGGAAAAAAGTAGGAGAAAGAGAAGGGCAGAACATGTTCTAAGGCATTTTTGGGGAATAGTATGGGATATATGACAAGCAGAGGTGATTGTAGACCTAGATCAGATAGTGATAGATGCAGACTGTACAAATTTCAGGGAAATCTGTAACTTAGTTCAGAGTAGGAAACAATGATGGTACACATCTAACCAGTTTCAGGACTGAAGACCTAATGATGATGATTCTCTGATATACATTTTCCAATGAAAAATTAACCTAGCTTAGATATTTTTCTATTCGAAACTTGATCTTTATAGCGTGCGATTCATATTAACCTATGGCGGAGGAGCCACCCCTAAATGGGCTGTGTGGTCTATTGATTGATGTACAATTCTCAGCAATGGGGCTATATGAATTGATTCCGTATTATCTCCCATTGCAGTATTTATGCTCTATATAGGAATATTCGATCAAGATTGACCTTTAAAACATTACGCATCTTTTTGCACTATTAAATTTATAAATTAAAAGTGTCACGCTAACAAACTAACCAAAAGCTTGGAAACGCGAATTTAAGATAACTTCCTTGGACTAATGTTAAAACTATCACAACCTCTCTACTTTTCCATACACACAAAATAATCATAACAGTATTTTTATATTTAAATAGTTTAGTTTTTAAACATATATTTCAAGACAAATAATCAATATTCAAAGTTATAAAAAAGATATACTGGTTTTTATCTTTATAATGACTATTATTGCTGTGTTTATTTTTAATCCAAAGCCTCAATTATACAACAACACTACAATTAAATTACATAATACAGGTAAGGTGTGTAAAGTAATTACAGTTTTCACCTTGGGAAATGAACTCATTCACAAAATAAATTCACTAGGCAATTGGGATTTTAAGATTATAGTAATATAACTATCCTTTTACTAAAAATTACTAATGTTTATACTTACAAAGAAGAAACAGAAATGTATGCACCATCTTTAAATAGCACAAACTGTTAAAAACATTAAAGTTCTATTAAGCTTTAGATGCCATTTATATATTAATTCATTCCAGAATAATACATCTAACATATACCGCCGCTACCTTTCTAATTGAATTCTCTTGTCTAACAAGAAACTACTTGATCCTATCATTTTACTTGATAAATTTAAGGAATGTAAGTGGATTTTTAACTATCAAAACACTAGCCTTGGTAAAATATAAAAGATAAGAATTAAAATTGTTACTCATGGTGTTTTTAGCCGAAACTTGGGAATGAAATGTACTAAACTTGTATTAAATGGAAAATTTGTTACCACACTAGTAACAACATAACCTTAGTTTTATTCAAGATTTGAAATAAGAGCGTTCAGGAAGAGACGCTGGTTAACTTCATGTAAATGCGTTCCGATTTGGAAACATAGGCGATTAACGGAAACATTAGCGATAAGCATTTTGTAATACTTAAACACACCTGGAACCTACTCTCCTCATTTATTAAAAACTGTTCACCTGTTAATTATTTAGTTGACAGCTCAGAACATAACACAATATACACTTAAGCACCAATAAAGCTACCAATAAATTAGTCTGTCTTGTATGCATTTTATTTTTGAGTCTTTGTTACAGGCGGAAAAGCTACACGTATGCAAAATTATAAAATGGGGGCGGCCTGTAAAACAAAAATTAAAGGGGGTTCACCGGCACTAGCTAGCGGATGGTCGTGGATCATATAGAGGGTTAAAATTTTGAATAAAGGGTTAAATTAATTTATAATATACTACAAAAGATTTGGCACTTACCTTTCATAAAATATTGTGACTTAATGACAATTGCCAAGGGCGCCAGACAAGTCGAGAATGTCCAAATGTTCGTACAAAACCTTGAGAGACTTGTCATCCCAAGGACGACAAGGGTTTCTTTTAATCAATTCCTCACTTTTTTACTACTTATAAAAAAAATAAGAAAAACTATTGACTTAATCAACGACAAACAGAACTATTTTATTCATAGAGCAATAAACGTGAACCTCTTACATTCATTGATTTTAATTTAGAAATTAAAGTGAATAGGTGACTATGGAATTTATGAAAATTTTGAGTACATAAGTAGTTATCAAACACTAGTATATGAAAGAAAACTTATATTATAAATCGTACACTAAATTAATCCTACGGTTTATGGCCAAAACGTCCTAACAAACATACTAACTAAAAATTGGTCATGCTACTTAACTATAAAAACTTACTTACTAAAAATTGTTCATTGTTTGAGGGTTTGTTTTCCAACGTAGAACAGTTCTTAAATTTGGGAAGAGAATCTCGCTTGTTGCTTCTGTTTGTAATTTTTTAAAGAATTTACTGGCACACGAACCCGGCAGAATCTTCTTGACAGTATCACTTACTTGTGCGTCACACGCCTACAAGCTTTTTTAATAGTTACCTTATATCACTATAAATCCGCGAACATATGGGCATAACCCTCGCGAAACTGAAAAAGTTATCACTCCTTTCCAATTTTTAATATCGTGATACGAAGTGAAATATTCTATCTGTGATGCCGGAGAACGCTACCCGCGAACTACGTTTCTCTCTACTTCTTGACCACGGACAGCCCCATTGGAAAAAACTCTCTTTCTTTTGGCTAAAGCCTTAAGTTATATAGACTAATTCCTACCCTAATAATTATGTACCTCATTTTCTGTTATCCAATGACTGAACAGAACCTCCCACAAAACAAGATTTCAGAAACCAAATCCAACTCCTTTTTAGATGAGGGTCACGAAAGCAATTATCTTCCCAAGGGTTTACATATATTGTACCTTCTACGAATTTCTTAATTGTTGAAATGTGGACCATACCTATGGCGACAGTAGTCTGCCATTAACAAAGACCGGCTAACCTACTTGAGTCGAAATGGATTTTAAATACAATGGATGTCTCCAGACTACTTAAAATTACTTGTAATATTTGAACAAATCAAATTGGAAATAGTTTTCGCTATTTATAATGTTTCGTTTTCTATAACCCGCTGCCAATCAACGAAGTATTAAGAAGGTTAAGCTTTTCAAACTGAAAATTGCTTTCCTTTATTTACTAGGTACTATTACATTTTAATTTTATCACTTTCCTCAATCTGTAACCGACTTAAACTTTAAGAGGTTTATTGTATTTGATTTACGAGGGTAGACCTTTAAATTATGACCTGCCGCTGGAATTTTAATAGTTTAGTAGCCTGAAGCTATCTGTAAAACTGGTCTTTTATTATAAGGGAGCCTAACTAAAATGAGGTAATTTATTGTGAAATTTTTTTCTATAAGTTACTGAATTTTAATGAATTGATTTGTTTATTCGTTAACATTACAAAATAATGTTACATCTTGAAACTAAAATCCATATATTAAGAAATAGCAGAGTACCTTAAAGGACACAAAACATCAGAAATGCAATTTTTAAACCGCCTTATATTTGAAGGGTCTTAATTAAACTTATAACATAAACCTGTTAATTATATTATGTCTATAGTGTACTGTGAAAACGAACAAAAACAATTCTTAATGTTTAATATGTTGTGTTTACTGTTAACATTTATTTTATCGATTAATTAACAAACATTTTAAAAAAGATAAAATTATGTAGGAACTTTGAATAACCTCAAACTTGTTCTTTTACTCTACAACTCATTTTTACTTGGTTTTGAAAATAAATATTCATTTTCTTTAAACTTTAAAGAGTCCCAGAAGGCCCTGTTTCCAAGATCTTTCGTCTGCTTCCTTACTAACTGATCGGGTGATTCTATATGTAGATAATTCATAAGAAGATCAGGTTTATTTGAGACGGGTGTCCATTCTTTTTCACTTAAATCGGGTTTACTAAAAGTTTTACAAATATTTCAATAAACGTAAAAGACAATGTTTCAAGTACTTACCCAGTGTGAGCAAATGACGTCCAGACTTTCATTAATATCTCTTTCATTTTAAAGTCATTTTTTGTTAATTTTGGCAATGGTATCTTAGGATAATTAAATATAAATGCTAAATCATCTCCGTGACAGGTACCTTAAAAAACATTACAATACATTTAGTAACCTGTAATCTTAGAGAGTTACCAGGTCTTTCCTTAAAGTCCATATTAAGGATCTCAATAAAGGAATGCACTACTTCACTTCGGTAAGTGAAATAGTAAAAATATGTTGGGGATTTGTTAGCTTGGGCTTGAAGTCGTGCAGATTTTTCAGCATCATTAATAAAATGTCGGTCGCTTGATACCTAGAATTTATTATTCAAGACTAGATTAAAAATGGAATCGATTAAAAATTAGAAGCAATTTTCAACTCTTTCCATTGCATTATATAACAAAATACTAAAAAGGATGTATCTGAGAGTTAAATGCACTACCTTAGCTTAAAAATATAAATATGGCGATTATTTTAAAAATAGTCTGAAACCATTCAAACAACTTCAAAAATACAAAGCGGTTTCCTTAAAGAACACTGGAACAATTGCGCCACCTTCTAGATTAACAACAGAATATAAAATAATACATGAAGATATTTCAGAATGTAACATTATTATATTATGTATTATTTATATCAAACATACATTTCGTACTATTAGTTAAGCCGCAAAAAGACACCTGTCTTCATAATTGTAATCGCGCGAATTCTTTCAGATTCATCTATTAATGGTCCTGATCCAATTTTAAATTAGCTTATCGAGCAAAATCTAGGTTTGTTTCAAACCACAATATAAAGTAGTAAAACAATATCTAAACGCACATCTCAATTTTACTGAGCAGACAAATTACAATTATAGTTAAATTATTTGCGAGATTTTTAGGTTAAGGGTTATTTTTTCAGCGTTCGTGCTATTTTGATGCGCATCAAATTCTCATTTACGTGATTTCCTGCTGGGAGTTATGTTATTGGTTATCAGCAGCCGTTTGATCGACGTAGTTCAATACGAATTGACTGTTTAACGCGAGTGGCGATGTAATAGTGTTTCCGACAGTGAAGTATTTATATATACTTTTTAGCTGTGCCTTGAAATTATGAACTGTGCAGAGGTAGGAATTTCTTTCTTCCTCTTGCTACTTTTTCCTAGGTATATTCTCGCGGAGGTGCAGAGGAATTTAATGGTGACGAAAGGTACCCGAAGATTGTTTTGAAGAAGCTAGGTTAAAAATCGTAAGTACTGAATTTGCATCCGTAATATTAATTAAATATTGTATCTTTGATTTTTTGTTAAAGATTGCGTCACACGGCGTAATTCCTACTTGTTTGTTATATAACCAAGTAATGCATGTTTAAATTATAACAATTAACTTTAAAATATAAGAATTAACTGTTAAAATACGTTTTATGTAATTTAATAAATGTAAATGTTAATGTATCGCAATTAATGAAGCCACAAAATGGATGAAATAAATACCCTACAAGAAATACAATTTTCAAGCTTAACGTATGGTAAAAACTTGAAAATAAACAATTAAGAAGGTCGACTAGACTTAAATTTCGTAACGAAACACCATATTAAACGTATAGAAGTAATACGCAAATTAAAGAAAGCTACAGTGACAACAAGTGAATTTTGGTTTATTGCTTTACTCTCGAATCACATCTATATTTACCATATAAATGTTGTTTCGTCCCTAAACCCTTATACCTTTACCTGTTTCCTCAAACAATAGGGTATTAGAGTGGATGTGGGATGGTAGCTCGTTTACGCGCATCATTCTACAAAAAACATTCAGACTTCTCGTTCGGTCGTCGCAAATTGAAGACCGGTGCACCTTTTTGAAAATCCACAAGTTCTCGTTCGGTTACAGTGTATGCTCGTTATAGAACAAACACGCTTTTGGTAAGTACAATTTAGTGCTGGCAATAAAATTCGATTAATCGATTATTCGATTAATCGATTAACCAAAAATCGCGGTTTTTAAAAATTAACAAATCGATTATTCGATTAATCGAATATTCGAATAATCGATTAAACGAATATTCGATTAATATTCGATATTCGAATAATCGAATATTCGAATATTCGATTAGTCGACCAATAGGACACACCTATTAAAAATAATGGGTAAATAAAATACAGTTAAAAGAAAAATGGTTTGCTTTTATTTCTATTAAGAAGCAAGTCCTTACAGAACGAAAGCTCTAGTAAAATTAAAAATATAACAGTACAAACATGTTGTAAAAGATTTATCCTAAAAGGAGCAACGTCCGTTTTATAATACAAAGGAAGACCCTCAATTCCACTTTAAACTAAACCTTCCAAGAACTAATAAAACTGTACACAAAACTACAAACGATATATTTTTGTCAAATAAATTAGAAATACATCCACCAACACCTATAATCACTGTTATTTGATTAACTGACTTGAATCAATTGGAAGAATAATTTTTTATTGTGTTAATTGACTAACATGATCCGTGACGTATATATAATTCAGTTTGATTACCTAATAGATTAAAATCAACTACCTACGTGAGTGTACAAAAATATAGTAAGGAAACGCCTGTATTAATAGCTGTTCGATTTCCGATTACCTGAGTGGGTCCACTATGATAGTTTATAATTTAGTTGTTGCTTATTAAACTGCAAGTTCATAATTTTAAAATTATTTTGTAAGTTTGTTTCTAACTTGAACTTATAATACCTAACTAAATTATAGCCGTATTATTTGTATTACCTATATAGAGCCCAAGTTTCCTTTTTCCTATGTGTGCAAGCTATAACGTGATGGAAGACAAAAATACAACCACACATAGTACAATTTCAGGACAAGATCTTGCTATGAGATGGAGGAGACTTGAAAATGAAATGAAACACGACTAGATGGATTTTGTAATTGACTACCCGCACGATAGTGATTTAATCAAACAAACGATTATTGGGTTAGAAATAATTTGTTTGACTAGTTGATTAGTTGATTAAACGGTTAGTCGATTAATAGATTATCTAGACAACCATACGATTGATTGACTAACCGATTAATGAACTAGCCAATTAGTTAACTAAAAAATTTGTTATTAATCGAATAATCTGTTAACCGATTAATCGAATATTCGATTAACCGATTATTCCATTAATCAGTGAATCGAATAATCGATTAATCGAATATTCGATTAATCGAATATTCAATTAACCGATTAATCGAATATTCGGTTAACCGAATAATCGATAGAAAATCGATTAATCGGTTTAATCGGTTTGCGAATACTGCAAAATTCGATTAATCGAATACAACTTTTTCGAATTTTGCCAGCCCTAAATTGTGGCATACACTATTGTTACATCAATCGCATCCCAAGTCATATTGGGTGGCCCTTTTTTATAAAACATTCTTTTTGTATCTCATCAAATATCCACTTCTATCAACCCGCATTACGCCTTCCAAATTAATCCGCACGCTTCAAATATGATAAATAAATATAAATTGTTTCTCATAAAAAGTCTTGAATTGGGTTAGGACCATCATCAACAGCAAAAATGTTTAATTGAGCTAATATCTTTTCGTTTGAAATTAAATCTACTGAAAACTCCTTAGCCACTTGCTGTTTTAAAATACAAGACGTTTTTTGATCAATTAATGGTGTTCACCAGTAGTAGCAATTTAAAAAACATGTAATATGTTGGACTCTGATGATATTTTCTTCGCAAGGTGAGTTAAAGTTCCAACCTGTAGCGTGTTCAGATTCAGGATTCGACGTACACAGAGCGCTTACCAACGGGCTATATTAATATTCAGGTAAACGCTTTAGTTAGTTCAAAGTGACTTGAATAACACGTCAGACAAACAACTTTTTATCCAAGTAAAAGCTTAAATGAAAACTGTCCCGCATGCGCAGTATGTTTAAGATTGACATATTCATTGTGTTGTTTAAACTTTATATTCTTATGAGAAAACTTATATACAAATATCTATAACATATGTTCTGCGATTTCGACCATTTATCAGGTTTTGTAGAACTTATACTTTCAACATGGTTGCAAATTCTAACATGTTTTTCACTTTTGTTTTTTAATATAATGAATAGTAAAACAATTTCATCACCTTCAACGTTGTCATTACATTCAGAATTATACAACACGCGTCTCACTAACACATTGAAAGCCTGATATGTATAATATAATATAATTATTAACACATCTTATAAGCCGCAATACAGTAGATAAGATTAGTCAAAAAATATCCTAATCAACAATACTAAAATAAATAACAATAAAATAATTACATAATCATAACATGCAAATAGTCTAAATTAACTAAAATCATAAGACAAGTATTCCTCAACAGAGTAAAATGCATATTTGACTAATAACTCATTAACTTGAAATTTAAATTGTTTCAAAGAGCAAAGTTTAATTGACTGAGAGAGTTTGTTAAAAGACGAACACCCATATAATGAGGGTCTCTTTCATATAACGTCGTATGATGAACATCTAGACTCAATAGGTGTTTATTTCTTGTTGCATACTTATGACTAAAATTTAATTTGGAAAACTTGTTATCATTAAACTTAACATATTTGAGAATTTTAATAATATATAGACATGGTAAAGTTAGTTTTCTATTAGTAACAAATAATAATTTGCAGGATTCAAAAGAATGTTTCTTGAAAATTGACCGAATTGCCCTTTTTTGCATTTTAAAAATCCTCTCAGCAGTCGAACTGTTGTCCCAACAAACTATCCCATAACGAATAACCGTTTCAATATTGCTATGATAATACATAAGTGTGATTTGTTTATTAGTAATTTCTCTAAGTCGTTTTAGTACATAACAGTTTCTGGCAATACTTTCACATACGGCTTTAGTATGCACATTCCATTTTAATGCAAAATCAACCCACAACCTTATCGGTATTATTTTTAAATTTGACAGTTGCAGTTGACACATTATAGGTTCAAATACGTGTTCACTGTGTGAAACTATCTGTCTATTATTTACGGAACGTAATTCATTTGTTGTGTGATTCAAATTAAACACGCCCCGCCATTAAATTTTTTAAGGTTATGAAGGGTTACAAAGTTAACAAAACAAAACTTGTTTGTAGAATTCCAAATCGATTTATTTTAAGTAAATATTGTTCGTTTAAGCACAAAACTGATTGCAAATTGTGAGTAAACGTTTCAAGAATTATATACTGCATTTTGTTGCATAAATCGGCAAAGAAACTGAACAAAATTATAATCCATTTGTAAGTAGCAATCCTATAATACATTTTTAATGCAATGATTTATTATTTCACAGTTACTTCTTTAAGGCAGTCACAAGAATTAAAGTCGTAATTCTGATCAATGCCAACGTGTCAAAATTTGAACACCATAACTTTGACCATCAGCTTATGGCATTTAGTTCGTCGCTTAACTATTACCGTACGAGGCAATTTGTGTATATTATGTAAAGGATGTAAAAAGGTAGCTTGGAATAGTTTATCGATGATTGCCATGGTGATTGTTCAGGCAGATGACAAATGGTTTTTTTAAGAGATTGATAGCTGTCTGTTGTAATATATAAAATATTTGGTTTAAGAGTGCATAGCACCTCATTAATGTATATTATGTGTATTACCAATAAATGTGTTAAAATCCAGCTGCATTAAATACTCAAACCGTAAGTACATAACAGTGTGAAGTTAGCTATGACTTTTCCCAGCGATGACTTTTGTAAGATTGACATGCATAAGATGACGTGAAGAAAGAATCAGCGGATACTTGTTATGATATAGGTATGAACCAACGATATTTAATAGACGCTGTACTATCATTTATCTCCAAAAACAAAAATCAAAACCACATGTAAGAAAAATAAGTGGTGCAAGTGAATCAACTTCAAGTTTAGTTCAATTATTAAGGTACCTGATTCTCCAAAGACAGATGCATGTGGCATCTGTAACCATTGAAGCCTGTTAAAAATCACAATTGGAGGTAGGTCATGTTGAGGTTATAATATTTAATCAATTGATAATTGAATAGTTTTGAACCCGTGTGAACTTAGCAGTTAATTTCCAACAATGAATTTTGCCGAACGACCAGTGGCGTTGGTAAAGAAGAATATACACAAACATGCTGCTCAGCAGCGAATTTTAAAACACATTAAACCATATAAATCGCATAAAATGCGCTGCTACTCAATTTTAATTAATCTTATAATGCCACAAATACAAATTATGATCAACTTTATTAACTATTCTTGAGCGAATTTATAATTTCATACACCTTCAGTCTCATTAAATAAAAAAGTTTATTTCACAGATTTTTATTTATAAAACACAATTATTAATAACATACAACGGAACAAATTAAAGTAAATAAAATAATACATTTTAAATAGCAATTCGTCTTTAAACCCGGATACATGATTATTCTAATATACTAGATATTTACAAATGTATATATAGAATGAATCTGACGAAAAAAATCATACATTAACATGCGCAACAAGCCCCGAATAAAATAAACCCGCAATTCAGGCAAAAGCAGAACACCACGGCAAAACTTTGAGTTTAAAGATGTCGACTCAGGTCTAACTATAAAAATTCATACCGTTTTTTTCTTAAAACTGCGTAGGTCAGAGCAGATCCAAACTCTCTAGGTCGATCCGTAGCAAGCCCCAAATAAAAGAAACACCCGCAATTCCGACAGAAACAGAACACCACGGACAAAACTTCGAGCTTAATGTTGTCGATTCAGGTCTAATTATAAAAATTCATTACCGTTTACTTTTTAGCTGCGTCGGTGGGATGCGATCCATAGCAAGCCCCGAATAAAAGAAAAATACCCGCAATTCAAACAAAGACAGAATACCACGAGCAAGTCTTCGAGTTTAAAGTTGTTGATTCAGTTCTAACTGTAAAAATGCATAATCGTTTGTATTTTAAAACTGTGTAGGTCGGGCTCGATCCAAACTCTTTAGGTCGATCAGTGGCAAGCCCCGAATAAAAGAAACACCCGCAATTCAATCAAAAACATAATGCCACGGCAAAACTTCGAGTTTAAAGTTGTCGATTATGGCCTAACTATAAAAATTCAGAACCGTTTCTTTTTTTAAAATTACGTAGGTCGGGCCCGATTCAAACTCTTCAGGACGATCCAGAGCAGCCCCGAATAAAAGAAACATACCCGCATTTCAGGCAAAAACAATACCACAAGCAAATCTTCAAGTTTAAACTTGTTGAATCAGGTCTAACTATAAAAATTCATAACCGTTTTTTCTTTAAAACTGCGTAGATGTGGTCCGATCCAAACTCTTTAGGGCGATCCGTAGCAAGTATGGAATAAAAGAAACCTACCCACAATTCAATCAAAAACAGAATACCTCGGTCAAAACTTCGGGTTTAATGTTGTCGATTCTGGCCTAACTATTAAAGTCCATAATCGTTTTTTCTTTAAAACTGCGTAGGCCGGACGCGATCCAAACTTTTTAGGACGATGCGTAGCAAGCCCCAAATAAAAGAAAAATACCCGTAATTCAGGCAAAGACAGAATACCACGATCAAATCTTCGAGTTTAAAGTTGTCGATTCAGTTCTAACTGTAAAAATGCATAATCGTTTGTATTTTAAAACTGCGTAGGTCGGGCCCGATCCAAACTCTTTAGAACGATCCGTAGCAAGCTCCGAATAAAAGAAACAAACCCGCAGATTAATCAAAAACAGAATACCACGGGCAAAACTTCGAGTTTAATGTTGTCGATTCTGGCCTAACTATAAAAATTCCTAACCGTTTTTTCTTTAAAACTGCGTAGGCCGGACCTGATCCAAACTCGTTAGGAGGATCCATAGCAAGCCCCGAATAAAAAAAAGATACTCGCAATTCAATCAAAAACAGCATACCAGGCACAAAACTTTCAATTTAAAGTTGTCGATTCGGTTTTTGCTTAAATTGCGAGTGTTTTTCTTATTCGGGGCTTGCTGCTAATTGTCCTAAAGAGTGTGGATCGTGCCCGACATACGCAGTTTTAAAAAAAGAAACGGTTCTGAATTTCTATAGTTAGGCAAAAATCGACAACTTTAAACTCGGAGTTTTGCCCGTGGTATTCTGTTTTTAATTGAATTGCAGGTATCTTTCATTTATTCGGGGTTTACTGCGGATCGTCCTAAAAAGTTTGGATCGGGCTCGACCTACGCAGTTTTAAAAAAAATGGTTCAGAATTTTTATGGTTAGACCAGAATCGATAACTTTAAATTCGAAGTTTTGCCCGTGGTGTTCTGCTTTTGCCTGAATTGCGAGTGTGTTTTTTTATTCGGGGCTTGCTACAGATCGGCCTAAAGAGTTTGGATCGGGTCCGACCTACGCAGCTAAAAAATAAACGGTAATGAATTTAATAGTTAGGTCAGAATCGACAACATTAAACTCGAAGTTTTGCCTGTGGTGTTCTGCTTTTGCCTGAATTGCGGGTGTGTTTCTTTTATTTGGGGCTTGGTACGGGTCAACCTAAAGAGTTTGGATCGGGTCCAACCCTACGCAGTTTTAAGAAAAAACAGTACGAATTTTTATAGTTAGACCTGAGTCGACATCTTTAAACTCAAAGTTTTGCCGTGGTGTTCTGCTTTTGCCTGAATTGCGGGTTTATTTTATTCGGGGCTTGTTGCGCATGTTAATGTATGATTTTTTTCGTCAGATTCATTCTATATATACATTTGTAAATATCTAGTATATTAGAATAATCGTGTATCCGGGTTTAAAGACGAATTGCTATTTAAAATGTTTTATTTTATTTACTTTAATTTGTTCCGTTGTATGTTATTAATAATTGTGTTTTATAAATAAAAATCTGTGAAACAAACTTTTTTATTTAGTGAGACTGAAGGTGTATGAAATTATAAATTCGCTCAAGAATAGTTAATAAAGTTGTTCATAATTTGTATTTGTGGCATTATAATAAGATTAATTAAAATTGAGTAGCAGCGCATTTTATGCGATTTATATGGTTTAATGTGTTTTGAAATTCGCTGCCGAGCAGTGTGTTTGTGTGTATCCTTCTCTACCGACACCACTGGTCGTTTGGCAAAACTCGTAAATTTGCTACTGGAAATTAACTGCTAAGTTCACGCTGGTTAGTTTTGATAACTACCTGTCATTGAAAACAAACTAATTTTTTCTGAAATCGATCAAGAATGTTTACACTATTGATCCACATCGTATAAACATGAACAGTTGCATACATTTAACTGCACACACTATAAGGTTTATCTCAAAAATTTACGGCCCACACCTGGGAATCATCTCGATTCTTTCAAAATATTTTTTTAAAATATAAAACTACCTAGAGTAGTACTTCAATTAACAACTAAATAGGTATATATGGTACACATAACTAATACCTATTTATACTGAAACTTTACAAAAATTGCAACAATCAGAAATTAAAACGACAAAATTTTCTTCGGTTCATTTCTACAGTATAATTCCATAAACCATAATGAACATCCATTAAGCATAGCATTATCATTTCAACTTTTGCATGTACTTAAAATACTATTTCTTCTATAGCACTTTACGACAACTTTTGATCTCTACTACTTATGCAACACAACATTACTAAACTCTTACTGTTTAGCAGAGTAACAAAATGATTAGTATATCTTTAAATCCTAACATCTAATCAAAATAGTGAGAACCGCTACTTCTCATAGCCATACTAGTTGCTAAATATCACCATCGACGGAATTATCTAAAGAGTGGTCTAAAACAAAAAATTGCTTCAAATCCTTAACGTTTCAGCATCCGGCTTTAGAACCATCTTTGTTTTCGGGTCAATCCGTATGAAGTCAAAATTAGCCTGCATGGCAAACAAAAATGGCCGTATCTCCAAAACAGGATGAGATCAAAAAAATTTCAAACCTGTTTTGAAGTGCTGACTTATGTAAGAAAAATATATAAAAAGATTAAAAATATTAAAGTTGGTCAAGCAACTATCATCGAATCACTTCATATGGATTGACTCTTTCTAATCACACATAGAAATGTTTTTCGAACAATATTGATAACAAATTTGGGTGCTAACTTTGCAGTAAATCCGTCTTCAGCACGTGAAAGCATTTTCTTCGTTTTCCACTCTTTATCACCAACATGGAACATAACCTCGCATCTTGTCAAATTATATTGGCAACTGGAACGTTCGTATGCTAAGTGTAACATAACACGAACATCTTTAAAAAATTTTGACAGATTGCGACGATCCGAAACATATGATGGCTTATTATCAGGGATGATTTCGACATGAAGCTTCAGAACCATTGCTATAAAATTTACCATTCACGGGGACGTGACGACCAAAAACTAAAAAATCCGGCATGTAACTGGTCGAAAGATGCTAAGTCGAATTTATGGCATGTTGAATTTTTGACAACTCAAGGTCCCAAGTATCATGCGTGATAATGTATGAGCGAAAGACGGTGCCAACCGTTCTGTTGATCCTTTTTACGAAGTTGCCCTATGGTGAATAGATAGTATTATACCAGGTTTTTTGTATTTTGTAGTCACCACATAGATTTTTTTTTAAACTTTGCCGAACAGTGAGGACCATTATTACAGATTACAAATTGAGGCACTCCCAAAACCAGTAAAACTTTTTCTTCCATAATTTTCTGAACTAAAGGGGCTTTAGCACTATGCAAAGGACATATTAAGAATATATTTAGGGAACCAGTCTCCTACCACCACTAACCATTTATGTCCGAGTTTAGGACGTGGAAAAGGACCCATGAGATCCAACATAATGATTTGAAACGGAAACCTAGTATTTTTTTTTCATTTCCTGCCATACCTAGAGGGGCAGCGTTTGATGATTTCTGCATTCCACAAGTCAGAATATTTTGACAAAACTTAAGAAAGTTGGCGCTCATTTTTGACCAATTGTAAAATTCTTTTTCAGAGTTTGCAAAAAATAATCAAAATGAGCCGTAAGGAGCAGGTCATGACATAAACGAATAATATCAATTTGCTGAGATTTTGGCACAAACTGTTTCTGCTCTACTAAATTCGACGACAGGGGTAAATGAGAAAGAAGAAATTTATCAACAGCATTCATATTTCGAAATTAAAATGTTTTTAAATACGATTATTTTGAAAACGATTTAGAATTAGAAAATTGTTGCATATGACAATATTTGCTGCAAATTTAGTGTTCTTTTAAATATGCTCTATCAGAAAGCTCCTGCGATCAAAAATTTTTTCATTGCAGTGCCATCGCTATTTTTGGAATTCAAAAGAACAAAGTTACTGTTTATATAAAGCAAGTATTAAGCTCCAATAAATGGCTTTTACAGAATTCAGTTATCTCTTTCAGTTTTAAAATATAAGCTCTAGGAGTCTTAAGTGAAAAACCCTATATATTTATTTGTAATTCTTTCTTTTCTTCATTTTTAATTCCACTAGTATGGTGGTCTGAAAAATTCTAGAATTAAATGTATACATTAAAATTGTCTTTTGGTCAACATTGACACAGTCAGATGTAACTATTTCTATGTGTCATAAATTAGACTTCCATATTTGAAAATTATTTGATTTTTGCAATTTTAAAGCAAAATTAAAAGCTGATTATTGCATTGTCATCGGAATCAAATGAGTGTGCAGTTTTTCAATGCTCTATGACATCGGGCAGTTGGTTAAAAATCTATTACAAAATTTGTGCCATAAAAAGTGAAGTTAAGTAAAAGCATTTAATAATAAAGGGTATAAAAGACTTTAGTACTTCAAAGATTGTCATTTGTTTGCTGAAATTTTCCATTACATGAACACAAGTTGGTTTTATTTTCTAAAAACACATTTAATGTTTGCATTATCGTGGATCATTAATTGTTGCTGGCTTGTTTGCAGGTGGCATACACTTTTAAATTGTAAACAACATCAAATTGATGTTGTCGGATTATCTCATATACTTTCACTGACTGCAGTGGTATTTTCATTTGACTGACCATTGTGAGGACAAATTGGAGTTGCTGTATATTGCAAAACAGAGCCAGTTTTTCCATTGCTTTATTTAAATTCAGAACAGTTGACTCTGTAGATGCTTTCACGTTGTCCTAATATTGTATGAACTTTTTTAATGTAACTAATTGATAGCCCATTTTTATAATGCATTTCTACATAAACTAATCGTTGTTGAATTGTGAAACTGCATGTTTACTTAGTATGGTTTGCAATCGATAAAAAAAATGACGCACAATTCAAACCATACACATGTTATTGAGACACCTTTTATTAAGCACAATTGCAAAAGATAAACTAAACAATTTTGGCCATTGTATATATCATGTGATTAAGTTGGAACACAAGCAAAGCACTTGTTTCCATATAAGATTCTCAAGGTATTTTCTAGTTCAAACTGTACCATCTACGAATAAAAACAACTTGCCAGGTTTTCTTCAAAATGCAAACGAAAGTAAATACCACATATTCTAGGCATGTAACCTTAATCTCATCTCTGCAAAAATATGTTTCGTTACATAACAACTTAGGAAGTGTTTGGCACATGATCGGAGTCTCTAAAAGTGTTCGTATAGACCTTAGCAATAATTAGTAGTATATTTAAATGAAAAGGCTTTTTGTAAGGTGTTGAACTCTATTGTTTTGTTACAAAGCAAAGGGTGCTAATATTTCTACTTTAAGAAATGATTTGTAGGTGTGTACCTATATTTAGCAACAGATCTGTGAATGTATATAAATACTGAACACATTTTCAACATTTGGCAATGTAGCCGACAGGTTACCATATGATACCATGGCCCTGATTCGACGGTTCAAGTATACAAGATACTTAAATTCTGTATATTTACGCACATTACAAAATTACTTCAGTGTTAGTATTTTAAAATGTTATGTAATCCATTCATGTCTAAGTTTAGTTAAATTTTATAACTTCCCAAGGTCAATGGTTCACTAATCTATTATTCTGCTGATTATCTGATTATCTTCTAGCATCATTGTCATACATTTTAAGTGATGAAGTAGTTCCACAGTCTGCTGCTAGAAAAACTTTTACACAAGAATCATTCAAAGTAGGAGATTTAAAATATTGCTTGAAAGAGCGTTAAGCGGAAGGGGATTCGTTGATTCATTTGTTTCGAACATTTTTGATTGTTGACATGGTTAAAATCCCTGTTGTCTGTAAAATGTGATTTACTGATCACTTCGAACTTGTCAAAATGTAAACATGTTTTAAATACCGCCTTTGTAAACTTTAAAAGCCAGTGCAGATATTTATAAGTACTGAGTACAGATTGATTTATAATTCATAAAAATTCTTTTTACTTAGTTAAGTATGGATATAGGTCAGAAAACGTTTTCTAGTAAGTTTGTAGAATAAGTTTAAATATTGTTTAATGATCCATTTAATTTAACAACAGATATTTTGGTGGTTTGTACGATATTGCAATATGAATATAGAGATATTGTAACCACAAAGTATTGTTTAACAGATCAAAAAATCAATATTAATGATAGCAAAATATATGTTCTGTTTATCTTAATCCACGTTGTCTAAACGGTTAGGATGCTGACTCAGTATTTTTTTTATAGTTTAAGACATAAATTTCAGCACAGATAAATCGCTTGGATATAGTACTTTTTATTCGTAACAGAAGGTGTACAACATTCTGCAATTAAAGAAGGAATGACATTGAACAGAGTCTTGCTGTTAAGAACATGTGGCGTCACCGTAGATCAATGTAGTAAGCGTAAGACTACGGATCCCAAGGTCCTGGGTTCGAATCCCGAAACGGCCGACTGCTTTAAAAATGGCAGGTGAGCATTTTTCACAAAAATTACGCCCTCGTTCGGATGAGAGGTTAAATGGAGGTCCCGTGTGTGTGTTGTCACGCACGTTAAAGATCCCTACCTTGCCTGGAACGGCAAGGGTTCGGCAAAATTCTAAATTTCCAGGCAACAAAAAACTCGCCTCCTGGCCAATGTAGTACCTTTGGGTGGAGCATTAGAAATGTAAATACAATGTTAAGAACTTGTGTAGAAATTGAATGCACTAAAAATCATTAAACTCATGCGAATACTCACTTTAATTAATTCTTGCATAGTCTCTATAGAAATTGGTTTATCTTTAAAATAAAACTCTCTGATCTTCTTAGCTACTGATGGTTTTAATTCAGGATCTACTGTATGTTCATAATGAAATATATGAGATGCTAAATCTTCCCAATGATTTTCTAATTTTTCTAAATATTCGTTTTTAACGATAAACTCTAGAAAAGGAGACATTTAACATGCTTAAATGAAATTAAAATACTACTTACCACCAGTCGGATAAAGTCCTTCATGAGAGCTAACTGATGTTATCCATGGCAAATCGTGAATTTCTCCTTTAACCAACAATTCATAAGGATGTTTAGATAGGTACGGTTCATTGCCATGTTTTTCTACAACGACTCCAAAAACAGAGAAAGGGTTATAAAGCCATGGTCTAAATATTTGAGTGCCTTCCAGTATTTGTGTTACAGATCTATGTTTCATGCAGTTTATAAGATCCTTTGTTGATTCCTGCGCACAACCAACAGTTTCTCCTAATTTTCGGGTTTGTTGTAGGGCGTTTTCTTGAAAAGTCCAAGGACATAGTGCACTTCCACTTGCAGATATTCCACCCTTAAATAGTCCTATAACAAAATGAATTGGTTTTGTGATAATTAAATAAACTGGAAAAGTGCAAATAGATATTTGCCAAATTTTTAATTGAACTTTTCGTTTTTAATGTCATTACAACTGTTGTCAGAATTGTGAGATCGCTACCACAAAAGGGCTACAAGGACAGATTTTTGACAATTCTTATTGCATTTGGATGCCTGTAACGTCTTCACACAGTGCCAAAATAAATGAATGCAGTATTATAGTTACTCCAGAAACAACACTATAGCAGTAAAGTCAGAATTGCAAAGATGTTAGATTTTAGTTTTTGCTAAATAACACAAATTATAAGATATTTAGTGACAAAGGAATGGAGAAATTTACATTTACTTTTACTAACATTAACTCCAATGTCTTCACAGTAATCTCAGGATGCATGATGATTCTTTGGTCGGCAGATTTTTTCCCACAAAAGAAAACCCCGGTAGAAGAGAGTTGGAAGGGTAAAGGTAGATGAATACGGGACTGCTTCTGCATGCCTTTACGCACTTTGATGCACTGGTAAAAATGTCCAATTTATTCCTAGAAATTTCCGGCGGATGATATTCAATTCCCACCTCTCCAAAACAGATTGAAAATGACATAATAGTGCAAAATAATCAAACATGACGGATGCCGTGTCTTTTTAAATCTATTAGTAAAAATATATCGTTTGTATTAAAATAGACATTTTCATATAAAAAAAGACTGCAAAACCGTAAATTTGTAAAAAAAAAAACAAGATGCGCCCACATTTGGAGTTCATATACTTTCTACTTTGTAAAAAAAATACAATTATTATAAAAGTTCATACTTTATAATGAAACTGCTCGAATCACTTCTCCACAATCTCGTAGTACACATTATTATTACTGCTGAAACATACCTAAAACTGATCTTAGATATCTTCCTGAACCCAAACCTTAAGAGCATAGAACTTTAAATCATATCCAGTGATATTACAAAGACACAATATAAAATATTAAGAAGACTATCGTCAACCCAAACTGATTAATGAATAATAATCAACATTCTCTTGAAAAAGATTGGGTGGTTTGCAACATTTGTGGTTATAACTCAGCATCTGAACGTGGTTTAAAACAGCACTATACCATTTAACACGCTTTACCTGAAAAAATTGCATCTTCTCAATTTCAACCCAATTTTTTTTCATCAGCCCACAATACAGATGAAAGCGTGAGAAATACTTGCGAGAATATGGAAAATTGTGATGGTCAAAGGTTGATGAAATAATTATCCAGGACTCAACAACTTGTAAAAATGTTACCAGTTATACCAATAACTGCTAGAGTGACTGTTAGTGATGAATTGTCCGATCAGCTAAGAAGTGAGTTACATATCCCCATATTAATATATATATATATATATATATATATATATATATATATATATATATATATATATAAAAGGTTATTGATAATTCTTGAGCGTAGTTAAATTAGAAAAGATTTTGTTTTTTGGTTGTGGGGATAAAGTCGCTCATAAATTAAACACACAACATTAAATGTGTATCATTTGTATTAAATCGTACGTTTCGGTGATAATTTACACCTTAATCATCGATCTACATGAAAAAGTATATAAATAGGTAATTCATATAACAGGTAATATATGTTTAACTTACTTATTACTTGATAAAATTATTTTATGTATTCACCCATAATAAAAGTAACAGAAGGAAGCTTGTCATATTACTGATTAAGAATTAAAATTAATTTTGAATGAAATGTCAGTTCACTTATTTGACAAAATGTAGGATCAAGGATGACATCAAACAACAAATTATGACACTATTTGATTATATTTTTTATTTAAATAGTAGTATGTGGTTTATTTGTAAAAAATTTTTGTATGGTGGGTTGCATAAAAATAGTTAGATTTTAAAATCATATATTTTTACAGGTGTAGTAAACAGGTTGACTTTTGACTTAAATTAAATAGAATTCTGTGTGTAAGCAATATCATTATAGTTAGTATATTTTTTGAATTAAAAGTGTATAGGTATGAGTAAACTGTATGTAAATTATTGATGTCTTCTTTGTGATTGATGGAATTTTGTTCTTGGTTTATATGAAATGATTCTAAGAAAAGTCTTTTTTGTAATTGCTTTCTATATCTAAAATTTTACATTATCATAATTGACTTTGTGTTTTGTATTGTATAAATGTATAGAAAGAGCACAAGAAGTTTTTCTAATTTTGCATCACTTTTGTGTTGTGTCATGCGATTTCGAGCCACTGTTTGGTTTGGCCTACGTAGGAAGCTTTGCATTCACATTGAATTTTATACACTAAATTGCTACATAAAGCTTTATTTGTTTTTCTTTTAGTTTAGTAAAAAGTTTCCAATGGACTTAGTATTTGAATTTATTATAGTTACAAAGGTTGTTTTAGTAATTTTTTATTAGTGGTGAAAGATTAGTAATATATAAAAGTTTTTGTAAATGATATCAGTATGTTTATTTTGAGGTGGAAATATGATTGTGTTAGTATGTAGTAGTTTTGATAAAAGTGGTTTAGGGTAACCGTTGTTGATTAAGATTGATATTAGTTCTTTCAGATTTTTTCCTTAAATTTGGGTTCACAGATAGAGACCATACGATGTTTCAGTCCTAATATGGTGTTAATTTTTGTTTCATGCTATGATTGGAATGGTAATTTAAATATCTTTCTGAATTTGTAGGTTTTTGTAAATATCAAAATTGATCTTGTTGTCATTATTACGGATAACTAGTGTATCAAGAAATGGTATTGATTGGTGAGATTCTAGTTCATAAGAGAATTTCAAATGTTCGTTAAAATTGTTAAAATGTTGAATGGTGGTTAGTAAAAATGTTCAGGAAGTGAGCAGAAAAAAAAAAAAAAAAAAAAAAAAGACTTTTCTTAGAATCATTTCATATAAACCAAGAACAAAATTCCATCAATCACAAAGAAGACATCAATAATTTACATACAGTTTACTCATACCTATACACTTTTAATTCAAAAAATATACTAACTATAATGATATTGCTTACACACAGAATTCTATTTAATTTAAGTCAAAAGTCAACCTGTTTACTACACCTGTAAAATATATGATTTTAAAATCTAACTATTTTATGCAACCCACCATACAAAAAATTTTTTACAAATAAACCACATACTACTATTTAAATAAAAAATATAATCAAATAGTGTCATAATTTGTTGTTTGATGTCATCCTTGATCCTACATTTTGTCAAATAAGTGAACTGACATTTCATTCAAAATTAATTTTAATTCTTAATCAGTAATATGACAAGCTTCCTTCTGTTACTTTTATTATGGGTGAATACATAAAATAATTTTATCAAGTAATAAGTAAGTTAAACATATATTACCTGTTATATGAATTACCTATTTATATACTTTTCATGTAGATCGATGATTAAGGTGTAAATTATCACCGAAACGTACGATTTAATACAAATGATACACATTTAATGTTGTGTGTTTAATTTATGAGCGACTTTATCCCAAGAACCAAAAACAAAATCTTTTCTAATTTAACTACGCTCAAGAATTATCAAGAACCTTTATATAAAAATATGGGATTTTATCAATACATCCGTATAGAACATGGAGAAGTAATGGTCACAAATTTAAAATATTGGGCCAAAATTACAAAAAACTTGCCCACTTCAATAACAGGAAGACCTTCTTAGAAAGATGTCGAAGAGAAGAATTGAAACCTAAACATATACTTGATTCAACCATTTTTATGTCTCGTCTAATAGGTACTCAAGTGAAAAGATTAATAAACAAGTTACTAACCTAAATCACAGGTTAGAAAAATCTTTATTAAATTTAGAAATTGAATACACTCATGCAGAAATACAATTTTGGCATAATCAACTTTTCAAAACTAAAGAAACCATCAAAGATTCTATACCTATAGATTTATATATTAATTTCAAGAACAAACAAGCCCAATCATATAACAGACAATTTATATATATAAAAATTACTAATTAAGAAATTTAATACTTTAAAATCACATCAAATCCAAAGTAAACAACTCTTTGTCAACAATAGCAAATGGATTTGTAACTTAAGTAATGTAGACATCCCTGATGACATCAATAGTTTTTATCTTTAGGCCCTAAGTTTATTTTAAACTCATGTATTTCTGACATCAATATGGGACACTTATTAGCAGATATTGAAATATTACTTGACTCCATGGATATTACTTCACAACAAAAATGAATAAAAGATGTCAGGTTACAAATCTAATAACCAATTTTTTAAAAAATCCTAATAATAAATTTAATTCAGATTCTGTAATCTTTAATAAATTAAAGAAATTCCTAAAGGACCATCCTGATATTTTTGTCACTAAAGCAGACAAAGGAGCCGTAACAGTTATACTTAATAAATCAACATATATAGATAAATCCAACACCTTATTAGATGATGAACTTACATATAAAAACTAAAAAGGACCCCACTTTCACCATACAGAACACCATAAACAATCACATTAAATTATTATTCAAAAGACATGATTACAAATGAACAAAATCACTACTTATCACCAATAATTCTGTTCCAAGCAAATATTATGGACTCCCAAAAATCCATAAACCAGATATTCCTTTAAGACCTATTATCTCTTCAATTAATTCTCCAACATATGCATTTTCTTCTTTCTTATCTACTATATTACAAAAATCTTTCCCAATTACAGGCCACAACATAGTAGATACCTTCCAATTCGTAAACCAATACCGTAACTTTCAACTACCTCAAGATCACATTCTCGTTTCTCTCGGCGTTAACTCTTTATTTACAAACATACCAGTCAACTTAGTCATTCAAATTATTACAGAAAAATGGGATTCCATAGAACCACATTGCCATATATCATTACAATTATTTATCACTTCAATAAACCTTATCTTCAACAACACATATTTTAGTTTTAACTCAAAATTTTACTTACAGATTTTTGGTACTCCTATGGGTTCACCATTATCCCTATTATTGCACAAATAGTAATGGACAAACTGGTAGAAAGTGTTTTACCTAACTTACCTTTCAAAATGGTATTTCTAGTCAAATCGTTGATGACATTCTCTGCTCACTTCCTGAACATTTTTACTAACCACCATTCAACATTTTAACAATTTTAACGAACATTTGAAATTCTCTTATGAACTAGAATCTCACCAATCAATACCATTTCTTGATACACTAGTTATCCGTAATAATGACAACAAGATCAATTTTGATATTTACAAAAACCTACAAATTCAGAAAGATATTTAAATTACCATTCCAATCATAGCATGAAACAAAAATTAACACCATATTAGGACTGAAACATCGTATGGTCTCTATCTGTGAACCCAAATTTAAGGAAAAAATCTGAAAGAACTAATATCAATCTTAATCAACAACGGTTACCCTAAACCACTTTTATCAAAACTACTACATACTAACACAATCATATTTCCACCTCAAAATAAACATACTGATATCATTTACAAAAACTTTTATATATTACTAATCTTTCACCACTAATAAAAATTACTAAAACAACCTTTTGTAACTATAATAAATTCAAATACTAAGTCCATTGGAAACTTTTTTACTAAACTAAAAGAAAAAACAAATAAAGCTTTATGTAGCAATTTAGTGTATAAAATTCAATGTGAATGCAAAGCTTCCTACGTAGGCCAAACCAAACAGTGGCTCCGAAATCGCATGACACAACACAAAAGTGATGCAAAATTAGGAAAAACTTCTTGTGCTCTTTCTATACATTTATACAATACAAAACACAAAGTCAATTATGATAATGTAAAAATTTTAGATATAGAAAGCAATTACAAAAAGACTTTTCTTAGAATCATTTCATATAAACCAAGAACAAAATTCCATCAATCACAAAGAAGACATCAATAATTTACATACAGTTTACTCATACCTATACACTTTTAATTCAAAAAAATATACTAACTATAATGATATTGCTTACACACAGAATTCTATTTAATTTAAGTCAAAAGTCAACCTGTTTACTACACCTGTAAAATATATGATTTTAAAATCTAACTATTTTTATGCAACCCACCATACAAAAATTTTTTACAAATAAACCACATACTACTATTTAAATAAAAAATATAATCAAATAGTGTCATAATTTGTTGTTTGATGTCATCCTTGATCCTACATTTTTGTCAAATAAGTGAACTGACATTTCATTCAAAATTAATTTTAATTCTTAATCAGTAATATGACAAGCTTCCTTCTGTTACTTTTATTATGGGTGAATACATAAAATAATTTTATCAAGTAATAAGTAAGTTAAACATATATTACCTGTTATATGAATTACCTATTTATATACTTTTTCATGTAGATCGATGATTAAGGTGTAAATTATCACCGAAACGTACGATTTAATACAAATGATACACATTTAATGTTGTGTGTTTAATTTATGAGCGACTTTATCCCAAGAACCAAAAAACAAAATCTTTTCTATATATATATATATATATATATATATATATATATATATATATATTGCCGTGATACCTCCAAAATCCGGGAACTACGGTTTTGGAATCGAGCCCCACAGATTGTGCGTCAAAGAATGCTGTGAAACCTTTTTAATTAGCTGGTCCGTCGACTTTCTTCTGTTCATCGCCTCGGCTGCTCCCCTAGATAAACCTTCATCCTCATTCATAAAAAAAAAACAAACACATTCCTACCACAAACATCAACGTTAACTCTATTTACATCAATATTCACAATACATTAAAATTTCAAAATTAAAAATTCAGCATAAATTTCAGTATCAGAAAATTTCAAGATTTAAATTTGTTATCATTTTAATGTGCATCCAAAATTAAAGTCCTTGTAGGATGCCTACTAATTAATGTAACAATATATGCAGACCTGAGTCTGAGTACAAAGAGAGCATCTACCACCCCTTTACGTTAATTAACCAGGTTCGTCTAATTGAGCTCAAAGACATACCCAAATTTTTATCAAGAACATAAATACTAAATACTCCTTTCGACTTAAACAAGAAAATTTCACCTTAAAATTAAAAATTTGTTGTTAGTACAACTTCATTACTGTCCATTTTAAGTAAATAAATTATAAAGTTATTCAACACACACGAAAACATCAAAGTTCAAACAAAATAGTATAATTTACCTGAAGGTTACTGCACTCGTAGCTTCAATGTACCTCGTCCCTTTTGTTAATCACACCATTCCAACTGGGTTATATTTACGGCTTCTGATTCTCAACGCTTTTAAAATTTCTCCACCACCATTCACCTAAAGTTGTTTCAGGGCTTTTCCAGAACTCATCTGTGTATATCTGAACCTTGTTTTGTGGATCCAGACACGTTTATGAACCATTTAATTATTAACACCCTCGAAAAATAGCAAAGAAATTCATACTTCTTTCACAAATATACGCCAAAACTGCCTACTTTTGTGTATTCATTTGTCGTTGCAAATTAGACTAATTGGTACAGTGATACTCGACTTTATTACCTTGTATCTTCTTTTCTAAGTGCACTAAAGTATATTCATTGTAGCACGTAAAGAACAAGCTGTTTTAAATCACAAAATATACGAGCAAACTGTTTAAATTATTCTATCAAACTCGGAAAACTAAAAAGCACTGTTTAACGCATTGAATCAAGTCGAAGATCTAAGAGAGCTTGTTCATATTAACCTCCGTATATATATAGCGGTTAGCCTGTCTGTTCCCCAAAACGGACAATTCTACAGAATTTCGCATGCTAGGTTCCCATTCCGCAGCCCGGCATGCGATTTTTACGAAATTTGCACTCGCACCAGTTACATCTCAGAAATTTCGACACGGCTCGCAACTTCTGGAAATAACTAATTGAATTTTATACAGAAATGTTATTTTTACCTCTCAATTTTGCCTTTTATTTTCACCCAATCGCAACCCCGTGACGTTGCTCTACTCACGCCTTTTACTATATGTGTCTCGGTCTTGCGCATATTATCTGTCTCTATCTACCCTGTTCTTATTGGTGCAAATTGATATTCTTTATTATCGATTATTTCAGTCCATGTGGACTTGTGAAATAACCCACCTTTAGCATTTCTCGTACCTATTAAGCTACGGTTTCTCCAAGATTCTCTGTAACCATTAATTATCTGCAAAATTTACGCAGAATGAGCCTTTTAAAAATACGCAGGTGTTCAAACATAATATTACTTCTCAGAGCTTTATTTCATGGTATTTTATTGGGTTGTTACAAGTTTTTATAGATATTGTCTGTTACTAACGGTTCAATTAACTCCAATTAAAATAATACCCTTTAGTTTTTAGTGAATCCTAATTAAATATTCAATTATTATCAGTACATTTTTGTTTAATACCGGTTACTTAAAATAGAATTAATTAATATAAATTTTGCACATAATTTCTCTTTGTTTCTTTACTAGGAATAATTAAATTACATGTAGAGTTTTCTAATACTGCTTCCTTTTATATAAAGCGTCTTATAAATAATTTAAATCTTTTATTTTTAATAAAACGAATGAATTTTTATGCTTCACGGTTTTTTAATAACGCGTACCTTTTCCCAAAGCTTCTACACGGTGATTAAAATTATTTGATGTGATTATTTAATTTTCTACCCTGGTCTAAATATGAGTATTTTCCCCCTATTTGAATACAAATAATCCCACTTATTTGAATTCAAATATAAAATATTTAAATCGCAAACGAAATTTACAAAAAAAAAATCTCTCTCTACCCTTATCTATCTAACTTACCTACCTTATCCAATCAAAAAATTATTTACACCTGTCCTATATCCCTATCTTATTCCTTACTCTCACCTAATTCTCTAAACTGAAATTATCCCTAACTTCATCCTACTTATCCATCTAATCCTATATATATCCTATATACCTATCCTATTCCTAACTTTTAAACTAATCTTCACTACACTTTACTTCTCCCTACCTAATCCTATATGCCTATCCTACTCTTACTCTATTCATAACTCTCCACTAATCTTATATGAAATATCTATACTTAACCTATCTTATTTTCTTCCTACATTTACTCTTTATTCTCATCCTAAACCTATTTCTAATTATCTCCCATATTTATCCTATACCTAGCTTTATTTTCTATAAACACTTACTTCTACTCTTCTATACTATATCTATACTAAAATTCACCTATCTCTATCCTTTGTTCATCAAGTTATTTAAATCTAACTCTCTTCTTGACCCTCCAAGTCTTTCTTCTCACCATCCTAATACTCTTCATCCCTATTTCTCCTCCTTCTATATCTATACTTATCCTCCCTATTATCTCACATACAATAAACTTATCATCGATATTATCCTGACCCTTAAATATTGCTCCTTCTTCAGTCCCTACACTTGTCTGTTTCTTACTCATTATTATTTCCTTTTCTGCCGACAAACCAAACGATACTACTTTAAAATTATCGATTTTTCCCTCTATGGAAAATCCTATGTACCTTCTAGAATTCTTATGTAATGGAATCCGCCAGAATGAATTCCTTAAATCTACTTTATTAAAAACAAACTTGCCGATTAACCTCGTCAAAAGTGTGTCCATGGATGGTGGACAATGGAATTGCGGTTTGGTCCGTTGATTAATTTTTCGTGCATCTTCATTTAATTCTGCCTTCACCTGCTCCCGATATGCTGCTGTTGCTTCTACCCCCACTAATTCTGCATGTTTTTGTACTAAAGCTTGAACCTCTACTCTCCTATCCTCTGGACATCTTATTGTGTTGATCTGTTTAACTTCATCATCCTCTACCTCTACTACATTAATACTAAACCCCGTGTCATCCTCTGTGACTTCATAACTGCCCTTCCATGGCACTACCCTATCCTTAATCCTTATTACCTTCCGTTCCATATCTATCAAAACCCCTAACTGCATCATACAGTCAACACCTAAAATGCTCTGAAACTTCAGTCCAGGTACAATTACAAACTCCTGTTCACAGCTTAAACCTCCTATATCTATCCTAAGCACCACAACACTATTTACTACAGCAAATTTCTTTTTATTTGGAGCTACTAAATGGCTACGCTTTATAGGCATAATTCTATCACAAACCTTATCCCTAATTTTGCTGACGAATTCCTCCGATATTAAACTCGCCTCTGCCCCTGTATCAAGTAATACTTCTACATTATTCTCAAAAATTCCTATATTAATAATTGGCAAACATAATTTTTCCTCAGTTTCTGGCTCTACTTCCTCCTCAATTTTGAAAAATTTACGTGGATGTTCATATACATTTACACTGAAATCTAGTGGTCTGTCGCGTTCTAAAAATCCTGTCCAGGTCCGTTTTCCCTACTTGGTCCTGGTCTAGCCGTCACCTCAGCGTATGTCCTAGGCGTTTCCACTCGTTCCGTGTCTGTATTAGCAGTCCCCTCATGTCCGGTGAACTATTCCTTCTGGTAGGTTCCAGTCTCGGTGCAGGTCCCTTCCTAAACTATTACTTCTAACGTATGGTCGTCTCTGTTCCCAATTCTGTCGCTGGTATCCGTAACTATTCCCCGTCTAGCGTAGTTGTCCCGTCTATTGTCAAACCTAACTGTGTTGATCTGTCTTTCCTGTTATCCCGAGGTCGTCCACTACTTACGTCGTCGTACCTCTGCAGGTATTCTAAAACATTTCTCTGTCCACTATGTTCTGTAGTGCTACGTGTTGTCTTACTTCTACCTCGAAGTGTCGTGATAAATACTTGATAATTTGTCGGTCCGTCAGTGGTGGGTTCAGTTGCTTTGCTATGCTATACTTGCGTATAGCATATTGCTCCTACTTCCTGAAAATTCTCCTTAAATTTCCTGTGTTTAAGTCGTCTCGTACCTGATCTTGTCTGTGGTCACTCCAGTAGTGCTTTAAAAATCTGTCTTCAAAGTCCGTGTAGGTGTCTATGTCCTGTCCTACTAAATTGTACCATGCTTCCGCGTTGTCTTTCAATAACGCCTTTATCGTATTCAGTTTAGTCTGTTCGTCAAATAAATTTCCCACTAGATTTCTTACACTATTAATAAAAATTTGTGGATTTACCCTGTTATCGCCATAAAACTTCATGTATTGGTCCAATGATACTCCACCTGTATAAAATCTGGGACCATCCCCCGTTAAATTTGACATGTTGTATTTGATACTACTAACTTCTCGTTCTACCCTGCCTAACTGATCCCTACATGAGTCCGTCACTTCAGTCATTTTTTTATTAATCTCTTCTTCACAAAAAATGCGTACTTCGGACCTTAAATGTCCCATTTCCTGTCGAAGACCTGTAATGTTTTTCTCATTTATATCAACCCTACTTTCTACTTCCCCCATTTTCACGGTAAGGCTATTTTTAAATTCTAAAACTTCTTGATTCGTCTTATCTATTTTCTGACTAATCTCCTCTAACTTCCTGTTCGATTCTTCACTCATTTGTTCAAATTTTCGATTTGAGTCCTCTCTCGCTCTATTCGATTCATCCCTAGCTCTATTGGCTTCTTCGTTCATCCTTTCTAGCATTCTCATTATCATCTCGTTTCCTTGATCCCCTGATTCCGTCCTCGACTGATCTCTACTGCCTCCAGTTTCTTCCATTTTCGAATTTTTCTCACACAATGCACTATCGTCACTTCCAATTTCCACTCCTTGACTCCTTAACCACTCCTTTCTCTGCATACGTTCAAATCACTCACACACACTCTAAAATACTCTTAAATTTATACACAAACAGAAACTCTCTCTCTCAAATCGCCAGTTTCCTGGAATAAAATCACAAAAATTTTATTTGGAACTCGAGCCTCACTTTTGGGTCGCCAAAGAATGCCGTGATACCTTCAAAATCCGGGAACTACGGTTTTGGAATCGAGCCCCACAGAAAACCTTTTTAATTAGCTGGTCCGTCGACTTTCTTCTGTTCATCGCCTCGGCTGCTCCCCTAGATAAACCTTCATCCTCATTCATAAAAAAAACAAACACATTCCTACCACAAACATCAACGTTAACTCTATTTACATCAATATTCACAATACATTAAAATTTCAAAATTAAAAATTCAGCATAAATTTCAGTATCAGAAAATTTCAAGATTTAAATTTGTTATCATTTTAATGTGCATCCAAAATTAAAGTCCTTGTAGGATGCTTACTAATTAATGTAACAATATATGCAGACCTGAGTCTGAGTACAAAGGGAGCATCTACCACCCCTTTACGTTAATTAACCAGGTTCGTCTAATTGAGCTCAAAGACATACCCAAATTTTCATCAAGAACATAAATACTAAATACTCCTTTCGACTTAAACAAGAAAATTTCACCTTAAAATTAAAAATTTGTTGTTAGTACAACTTCATTACTGTCCATTTTAAGTAAATAAATTATAAAGTTATTCAACACACACGAAAACATCAAAGTTCAAACAAAATAGTATAATTTTCCTGAAGGTTACTGCACTCGTAGCTTCAATGTACCTCGTCCCTTTTGTTAATCACACCATTCCAACTGGGTTATATTTACGGCTTCTGATTCTCAACGCTTTTAAAATTTCTCCACCACCATTCACCTAAAGTTGTTTCAGGGCTTTTCCGGAACTCATCTGTGTATATCTGAACCTTGTTTTGTGGATCCAGACACGTTTATGAACCATTTAATTATTAACACCCCCGAAAAATAGCAAAGAAATTCATACTTCTTTCACAAATATACGCCAAAACTGCCTACTTTTGTGTATTCATTTGTCGTTGCAAATTAGACTAATTGGTACAGTGATACTCGACTTTATTACCTTGTATCTTCTTTTCTAAGTGCACTAAAGTATATTCATTGTAGCACGTAAAGAACAAACTGTTTTAAATCACCAAAATATACGAGCAAACTGTTTAAATTATTCTATCAAACTCGGAAAACTAAAAAGCACTGTTTAGCGCATTGAATCAAGTCGAAGATCTAAGAGAGCTTGTTCATATTAACCTCCGTATATATAGCGGTTAGCCTGTCTGTCGGTCTGTTCCCCAAAACGGACAATTCTACAGAATTTCGCATGCTAGGTTCCCATTCCGCAGCCCGGCATGCGATTTT
This sequence comes from Platerodrilus igneus, assembly GCA_036346225.1. Lineage (NCBI taxonomy): Eukaryota > Metazoa > Arthropoda > Insecta > Coleoptera > Lycidae > Platerodrilus > Platerodrilus igneus. The sequence goes on along the minus strand of JARFIW010000170.1, from coordinate 12,251,409 downwards.
TACGAAATTTGCACTCGCACCAGTTACATCTCAGAAATTTCGACACGGCTCGCAACTTCTGGAAATAACTAATTGAATTTTATACAGAAATGTTATTTTTACCTCTCAATTTTGCCTTTTATTTTCACCCAATCGCAACCCCGTGACGTTGCTCTACTCACGCCTTTTACTATATGTGTCTCGGTCTTGCGCATATTATCTGTCTCTATCTACCCTGTTCTTATTGGTGCAAATTGATATTCTTTATTATCGATTATTTCAGTCCATGTGGACTTGTGAAATAACCCACCTTTAGCATTTCTCGTACCTATTAAGCTACGGTTTCTCCAAGATTCTCTGTAACCATTAATTATCTGCAAAATTTACGCAGAATGAGCCTTTTAAAAATACGCAGGTGTTCAAACATAATATTACTTCTCAGAGCTTTATTTCATGGTATTTTATTGGGTTTTTACAAGTTTTTATAGATATTGTCTGTTACTAACGGTTCAATTAACTCCAATTAAAATAATACCCTTTAGTTTTTAGTGAATCCTAATTAAATATTCAATTATTATCAGTACATTTTTGTTTAATACCGGTTACTTAAAATAGAATTAATTAATATAAATTTTGCACATAATTTCTCTTTGTTTCTTTACTAGGAATAATTAAATTACATGTAGAGTTTTCTAATACTGCTTCCTTTTATATAAAGCGTCTTATAAATAATTTAAATCTCTTATTTTTAATAAAACGAATGAATTTTTATGCTTCACGGTTTTTTAATAACGCGTACCTTTTCCCAAAGCTTCTACACGGTGATTAAAATTATTTGATGTGATTATTTAATTTTCTACCCTGGTCTAAATATGAGTAATATATATATATATATATATATATATATACATATATATATATATATATATATAAAATTAAACATAATTATTATGTCTTAGTAATAACATGTTACATTGTATTAAATGAAGGTTATAAATTAAGTGTTATCAGAGTTCATATCAGAAATAAGATAGGAAACGACCACTTTGTATTCCAGACACAACCTGATACCACATGTGCAGAAAAAATGAACGGCAATCGAGCAGACTCATTTATAATTACTTAGAATAAGACAATGTATGATTATCAAGAAACAGTAGACAGCAGACAAGATGATGTGAGACCAGAGGCCTCATATAAACTGCGAGAAGCCCCTGATCGCCAGTCAATCTTCGAACTTCATAACTTTAACATTGTTGGTTGTTCAAGCTACTCATTCGTAATTATTGATTATTGATTTATTAACTTAGAATATTTTTGTTTTTCAACTTCAATCAATGAACATAAGAGTTGTTGTAAAAGAATTAAACAATTTCTGTAATTATAGAATTAAAATTAATTTGATAGAAGTGTTTTTGGAAATAAACTTTTTAAAAAGAAGCTCTCAACGACTCAAAAATCTATCTAGTGTTACACCAAAAAAATGATTTTCCTGCACGGACAAAGCGCTTACTCTTTACTGTGTGCCTTTTTCATATTTCGTCCAGAAAACCAAAGCAAAATTCACTTGCAACACTTGTAAAGCACAACTTGGTATACTTCTAAGAAAATGAATTGATACTTTAAAGTTATTCATAAACACATCTTGCAATTCTGTAGAAAAACTATTTATTCTTTAAAGGAAAACAAAAGGAAATTGTACCGGGTGTCTCACTAAGCACATCGTGCGGCTGTATATCATAAAGTGTAAGGCCTAGAGCTTTGTGGAAAAAAAATTATTAAGTAGTGTCCATGAGAAATTGTTAGAAAATATTTTTAAGTTTCAATTTTGACCGCACGAGAGTGCAAACGCTATGGTCAAAGACAAAAATCAATATTTCTCCCAAAATTACAACACAAGATATTATGCTCAAAATGTGAATGGACAGTTTCCTTATTATAACTTGATGTTAACCTTTTTTTTGTAGACAGCACAAGGATGGTTGTAGGACCTGGTGAATTTGCGTACATGTAAGTAGGGTTATCTGGCATGCCACTTGAAATTTGTTCTTAGAATCATTTAAAAGAGAACCTCTCAATGATCAAGAAAAACCATTAACTATTTTCTTAGTGTTTTTAAAATTTGCTAGAAGGCGTTTTTCCAATCATGTCAGTTTTTGTCCATTTACTTAAAAAATCAAATGGAAAGGCATATTAACCCAATGGTAATTGTATGAAGCATAAAAAAATAAAGATTGTAGTGAAAACCGCATCTTGATATCTTTAATGGTTCATAAGTTGTTGCAAAAAATGCAAAAGGAAAAGGAAGGCAATAAAACGGCATCAAAAATGACGTGATACAAAATTTGTGTGTTCAATAGATAAAAGAGACTTGAGCAGCAAGTTGGGCAAGAGGTAATTAAAAGATCGCAGAAACTGAATAAAAAACCTTGGGTTACTGAACTTAAATAGCTGGATATCCGTATAATAAAATTTCTCTGCATTACCGAATATAAACGTGGGGTTTTGTGCATGTAATGAGGAAAATATTTTTCATACAAAGCAGCAATATATACGAAGTCTAGAAGCAATAGTTCTTAGTAGCCATGCAAGGAGGTGGAGTTTATTTTTGGTTCAACAGCCAACTGATTTTCCAGAAGTTCTCTGTATAGAGTTAGTCTACATCTGCTATTACAGATTCAGCTGACTTAAGTATGTAATAGAATGTTATAATTTAGGAACGTACAGTTACTATCTGTGATTCGCTTTATTTTAAATTTCAATAACATTTTAGTATCATATTCTAAAATTTTAATACTAAGGGTTTTAAAAGCAAAACATTTGCACGTCACATTTTGAGTAAAGTTGGAAATGTCGACTAAGGTTCGTTTTTGAAACTTTTAAGGTTGAAGATACAGTGTGTCTTAATTGTTTTATAATTACGAAAATTGGTTGAATTAGGGGTATACTATTTACAATTTTAGAAAGCTTTCAAATACAATTTTAATTTAAAAAGACATCATAGTATATCAATCACGAACTATACCGTAATTAATTAATTAGGGTTTATCTTGTAAATATTAGAAAATAACCTTTGTCTAATTGTAAATATTCTTATCAGGGAACAACATTTGGGTTATAGGTTATTGTACTTTCTGTTTATTTTGTACGTATAATGTTGGTGACCAACAGAGTCTCTAGATCGAACTAGCATATCGGGAAGTACATCAAGTGAGTATCTTATTTGGTTATCGAAAGTTGTAATAGTTAAGTCGGTCAAAAACAATTTCATCTGTTACAATTATTTTCCACTTACCTTTCGTTAATGGTGACATATAATGATAATGTACACTGGCGCCTCCTGCAGACAAACCGGTTAAGGTTATTGACTCTGGGTTCCCGCCAAAATATTTTATATTTTCTTTCACCCATTTTATGGCAGCAACTTGATCTTTCATTCCATTGTTTCCAGGTACAACTTCATCTTCAGTGCTTAAGAAACCTATAAAAGTATTCATTATTGTTCAATATACGCAGACAGTTATAAAAAAGTTTCTAATCTAACTAACGGCCGTGATTAAATGAATATCTGAATTCGAGAAATTTACATTGTTTGTTGGAAAGATTTATTCGGTTTGTGAGGTGAGGTGAAGATTCTGAGAAGGGTTCTTGAAGAACTTTGTTGACTGCTTTATAAAGTTTCGCTACTGACCATGACCACTTATTGATCCAAATACACATCTAATTTAAAATTATTTGAGGATAAAGGGTTTTTATTATATCTAAACAGCGTGAGACATAATTTAACACCATGCAAAACTACTAACATGAGTTTTTTCAAAAAATAAAGTAAGGGCATTTTGAAGTTATAAATCCATTTACTATTAGCTTTTTATCGTAGCAGTTGCTGTAAGTAATAATACTAGTAAAATTGTGCTATCGACCAAACTAATTTAACCATCAAAACAAAGAATACACAAATGGATTAGTAAACGTCATCCATATATGAAACTTCGAACTATTTTTACAGTGTCAAAAGTTTCTGTTTAACAGTAAAACCAAAAACAAAAAATAGATAGCTCTTGCCTCCTAGTGTTGGTGATTAATCATAGCAGGAAATAGACCAAAATTAACAAAATAAACTAAAAATAGGTTAAGGTAAACTATAATATTAAAAAATTCTTTAAATGAGGATATACAAAAATTTGTAATCAAACTATAGCAATTTGTTCTATTACCGATAAATTAAGTGGTGACTGAGTAGTTGTGCAAGTAACGTGTGCTATTGAATGCGACCGTAAATGTTTGTGGTTGTGGAACTCATTCCGAGATAACAGAACACTGAGGAGTGGGACATAGGACCAGGGTTTGGAATGTAGGCCCGGATATTGGGATCATTTTTGGCTATTTTATAGTTATAAACTTGTACTGTGAATCACCATCAAAGCAATCCGCAGCATGACAGGGACAAACCTTTAAAGCAATAGCACGTATTGCGATTTTGGGGACTTTCTAAGAACAACATAACCTACCAACAGCAGAAGGGCAGAAGTATGTATCATTTAATATTTTCTTTTAATTGGCGTTGTCTTTATCATCCAGTATTACCAAAACAATGTTACAAACTACTTTAAAATTTAAAATTATTTTGTCTACTATAAACTTGGTAAAATTAAACTGAAGCAAATGGATACATATCACTTACCCAAAGGCCCCACTCGATAGTTGATGGTCACAAGTATAACAGCTTCATCCATAAAGTGTTTCTCACCAGAATAGTAAGAATTCCATCCAAAATTTAAACCTCCTCCGTGTGTATCAATAATAACATCGAGTTTTTGGTCACCGCTTTGAAAGTTTACTTTAGGTGCAAATATATTAAGGTGCAAGCAATCCTCTTGTCCTGTTAAAAATAAATGTAAATTTAAATTGCATTCGCATTTTATTTGGCCAACTTAAGTTGGCATGAATTTAAATGTGTAGTGTACAAAGCCACTTATTTAAATGAATCGAGATATTCAAAACAAGCAACAACTAGTTTTGATACTTACTTAGATATTAAAGCAGAATTATTAAATCTTTTGATGTTACTGTTCTGTATTTTAAAAAAAGAATGTGCTATAAATGACGACGCTTCATCTATAAAAGGATTTTTCTTAACATATCGATGCACTTCGTTTGAAAAACGTGTAGTGGAAAAAATTAGTAGAAATTACAAAAAATATGTAAACAACTTATGCAGATTACTCTGTGCATCATCTGTTATAGTCTAAGATATAACCGTTATAGTCCCGCGCACGTGTGTTTGGAGCCTCTACGATAATTGGCAATACATACTAAAACGAACATAATATTGCACAATAAAGCTATTACGTCATAATTGAGTCTCAAATTGTATCACATACCAAAATGTTTATTGTGATACAAGAGGCGCCTTAAAGGAAAAGATAAAATGTACTCACTTAAAATGTGGAATTCTCTGCAATTTTGCGATTATCCTTGCGCAGGAGCCATGTTCATCTTTGTGAATCTCGGCGTTGTTGGGCGTGGGTCGGGTTAGCCATTGTTGAAACCAGATTAATTTGTCTTCCCTCTTCATCGTCTGTAGCAGTACGGTAGGAACAACCAGGTAAGGAACGATAAGAGACAGAGATAAAGGGAAACCTACATTATCAAAAAAGAGAAAACACAAAGGCTTGACACAGATATTTCTCACTGTTCGACGTCTTGTTGACTAATCCTCCGTGTCGGAAACCGTGCACTTCTTCCTCACTCCACGTCTGCGCATTTCTTGCGCCGACGCAACTGTCCGAAGTGACGGAAATGAACAAGTTTATTTTGTAAAATATTGGCGAGAATTCAGTCACATATTTAAAATTTAAACCAAAAATACGTAGCCGATTTTCGGCATGTAACACATCAACCAACTTTGTTGAAGATATTGACTAATAACTAACTACAGTTTAAAGAGTAAGGCCTTTATTAACTTCAAGCCAGAAATAAAAGTTAACATCAGACATTTCAAACACGTTTTTGTTCAACATCCGCTAACTGCCTACTGTTATAATATAGAAAGTGTAACTATATCTAATCTGCGCGTGCTGTTCCAGTCCACAATTCAACACTTCACCTAAGCACATTCCAATGCCTTTAACTACCTGAATTTGGTTCCGTAAGTCTTCGAAGCGAGTTCTACAAATTGATTTATTTAGAATATCTGCTTCTTGATCTTGCATCGGAATGCAGATTGCTCTAATGTGCTTTTCTTTCAACATTGCTTTAGAAAATGATATTTGACATCCACATGCTTCAAGCGCTTTGGGTCTCACATATTCAAGTACTTGATACATGTTTGATCGTCTTCAAACAATACAATAGGTTCTTGTACATCAACACAAAGACTTTTCAGCAATTCTTTCAGCCACAGAATTTCTGCAGCTACATCTGCAAGAGCTACATACTCTGCGTGTATAGACGAAATGACTATGGAGCATTGTTTTTTAGTAAACCACCGTGATGAGCCCTAAAGACCATTATTAAATGTCCTGAAGTACTCGTGTGCTAGCCGTTCTGGCCCAATCAGAATCAGCATATTCCACGAATGGCAGTTATAGAACAAAGCAAAGCCCAAGGTCCCTTTTACATATCTAATAATCTGCCTGTCTTTTCCACTCGTATACTTCTTAATCTTCTTTGGCAATTAAACCACTCATAGTTTTTAAAATGATCTTTATTTACGTTTCGATCCATGACCTAGGATCGTTGTCAAAATAGATCCTAGGTCATGGATCGAAACGTAAATAAAGATAATTTTAAAAACTATGAGTGGTTTAATTCCCAAAGAAGATTAAGAAGAATGCTAAACAAACCACAACAAACATACAGGGAGTATTCACTCATATACTGTTGCATTAGTTTGAAACTGGCTATAATAATGCTATGTCCGGTCTAAAGGTCAGTATTGCTTACGTCAAACAACCAATTAGTTCACGAAACAGTTCCCTTCCAGTGATGCACTCTTGGTCGCCTTCTTCAACTTCCCTTTTCCGCATTTCCCAGGTAGTTGTCATTGGTTTATAGTCTTCTATCTCTTCTCTCTAACTCTTCCAGCGAGTAATTTGATTGATTAAAGAAAACCTTCTTCTTTTCAACATTGACGCCCAAAAAATATTTTAGATCACCAAAGTCAGTCGTTCGCAATTCAGTACATAACTCGCCCTTCAAGTTCTTCACTCTTGCCTAATTTCCTGCTATCAGACAATTGTCCAGATACAGAATGTACAACTTTTCATTTTCTTTTGCTTATAGACAGGGATTGTTTAGTGAATGTTGAAACCCCTTTTGCACCAAAAAATGACTTATCCATGCATTACAAATGCGTTGTGCCCGTTTAAGTCTGTAAAGAGCACATTTTAGTCGATGCACCTTATTTCCATCACTAAAACCAGCCGGTTGTTCATGAAGATCTCCTTTACACCAGGTAGGAATGCATTTTTCACTTCCATTTGGGGTGTAACTAGACCTTAATGCATCTCAACCACAACAAGTGTACATACAGTGGTAAGATTTGCCACAGGGGCATACATGTTATTATAATTAAAACTTCTTTTTTTTTGCACAATCTTTCACTACCAATCGAGCCTTATATTGCACAACTTCCCCACTTGAATTTATTTTGACTTTGAGGACCCACTTGTTTGCAATAGCTTGCCTACCTGGTGACAATTCTGTTAACTCATAAGTATTGTTTTATTTTAACACATTAATTTCTTTTTTAGTAGCTTTCTTCCATTCTACGTTATTACTTCTACCTGAAATGTCATCAAAGGTCCGAGGCACGCTGTCCACGAACGAATAAAGAACAAAAACAGTGTACTCATCCAAGCTTTTTGGTTGACGGACAACTCGCCGTGAACATGTTTTAGTGACATCATCTTCTTCTTTCTCTTCAGTTGTGACCGTCGTTCCCTTTGGATTTCTCTAATTTCATCATGCAGTTCTTCACGTAGAATAATTTCAGTATATTCAGTAGGTCTATCTCCGCGTGACTTGAACGCTTCTGTTATACTCTTTTAAAAGTAGTCGATTTCATTGAATATAATGTCCTGACCTATGTATAGTTTCTTTTCACGTACACCAAACCATGACATATTTCTCAGATATCGAGTCCAGTGTTTCTATGAGTTCTTTAGGTACTCGTAGCTGTGAGTTCTCGAGATACTCGTAGGTGTGCAGCACAATTGAAAACTTGAAAATTTTCTGTACTAATATTTCTTCTATACCATAATTCAGCTGGTACTTTGTTCTCAAGCGCAATTATATGGGCACGATTAATTAAATACACTGGAGAATAGATTGCTTCAAACCTAATGCATTTGGTACCCCTCTGTCAAGTAACAGACACCTAGCTTTTTCCATAATAAAGCAATTCATACATTCCAATATTCTGTTTTTCTCTGGAGTGTATCATACAGTGCATTCATACTGGATGTCTTTACTTTTAAAGTATTGTACCACCATTGTATTAACATATTCCCTCCCTTTATCACAACAAAAATGACTGATTTTGAAATTCAAGAAGTGTACTGTGGCCATAGCATCATACTGCTTAAAGTATTCCAGCACCTCTGATTTGGCTAATGTAAAGTCTTCAATAAGAGTCATGACATATCTTGCCATCGGCTTGATTGGTCCCATTACGTCACTCGGCATTAACTCCAAGAGTAGACGAGCACAAATTTATTATTTATTGTGGAACAATTTTGTTTGTTTATTTTTTTCATACAAGTTTCTAAAACCTTCCTTGATGCTGTTGCAACTGCAAGTCTATCCACTTGCTTCTTTAGACGTTAAGCTTACGGTTGTTTATATGTCCACTCCGTTTGTGCCAAAGTTCCAGAGTAAGCCCAGCTGCCAATAACATCTATACTTCTGACGAGCCAATAACATCTATACTTCTGACGAGAGTTGAAAATCAAAGACGTACAACTGCCCAACGCGTTCACCTTCAACGAACTCCATATTTTCTTTCGAAATAACTTCTTTTCTGCATTCAAATGTGATTTTATGACTGTACATCTAGTGTTCCTACAGATAGCAGGTTAAATGTAAAGGAGTTAACAACAGATTGTGTATTGTTAAGGGTTCAATCCCTTTTTCAATAATAACTAACACATGTAACTTCCCTTTTTGATTATTTAACATCATTACTCTTCTTTTCCTTCGGCAAGAACATAAGCATAAATACAAAATGAAAAATTAGTGGGGCAGCAGAGAGTGTTATATATTTTATCCAGCCAGAAGCTGAATTGCAGGTGGGAGAGTTCAACTAATGCCCTCAAAAATATTCCACCAAAAATTAACGCAAGCGCCACCAAATTGATACCAAACTTCACGCACATCATGACTTGGGAAGATTCCTAGATCTTGACAAGTATCCCCACTTGATAATTAACATAAATTAATATGTGAAAGCACAGCAGTCTTACCTGAGTAAATTTTATACGTATACCAGCAACTTCTTCAATAAATAATGTAATACGTCAAATTAATTACACCAATATGTACAAATATTACTAACATTATATGGGACTAAATACATCTATAATTTTATAACCAATCAGTTAACAAATATTCAGAACTAAGTATGTTAAAGTCACCAAAAAATAATAAAAAAATTTGTCATATTATGGAAACTGGTAGTCTACCAATATACCAAAAGTAGCTCTAATTCTCTGTGTAAGCCGGTGTTGATGGTACCAGTAGATTCGATATGACAATTTTTTATACCGCTTTCCAACACCACAGTACAGTATTTGAATAAGCAGCTTTTCAGATAAATACGCGAAAATTTAAATTTTTCAGTCCAATACATGAATATAGGAAGTAGGAAAAACCTTACAGAATTCATACCGGCATTAATAAAGTAATTAACAATCATTTAATCCAAATATTCAGATTCCAGCCACGCAACAAATAACAACCGTTTGGTCACAAACTGTTCCAATCAAGGTACATGCAAGTTTGCTGCATACAAGTTTGATGAATTTTCCAACATGAAGAACACTGAAATAATTCTCTAAATTTACAAGGGAAAACCAACTTTTAGTTTTTGCAGTTGTAACCAAGAAAGATAAACGAAAAGTGCTCTAGTCACTCTTAAAATTCTATTTAACAACTATATCGTGTACAAGATTTTCTTATCACCGATACGATTATAAACAACATACAGTACGGCCATATGCAGATATATATTAATGAATAAATGACCATTGAATGATTATGGAATAATGAAACTTGGACTGCCTAAATAAGACGCAACACCAAATATGCACTGGGCCTAATTTTCAGTTTGACTAAAACTGAAATAAAATCTAACTTAAAATGTTCTATAGAATTCCTTTCAAGTACTGAAATCAATTCTGAATGTCATTGCACAATGGCGTAACAACCTTCTGCCCAGAAGCTACAGTGATATTTAGCGAGTAAGGCAAATCCTCCACACTGTCTAGCAAATGTGCATCCTCACTATATATGTGCTGAGATGCTCCAGAATCCAGATAGAACTGCACTGTTCCTGAACTTGTTTTCTTTTAAACAGTAGTTGCTACTGTTGACCCTGCGACAAATGCTAGATCTTTACAAGCTTGTTTGGCAACCTGCGCTTTAGGCTTAGATGAATTCTTTAGATTAGGACATTCTACATGTCGATGACCTACTCTTTTACAATTGTGACATGCAAAAGAAAACTCTTCTTTTGCACTGGTTTACTATTCCAACTTTGTGTGTTGTGCATTGAACGCAACTGATGATGATGAATATCCCCCATTGTTACCTGATGTGTGCTTGGACTCTTCTTCCAGAAGGCAATTTTTTTACAAATGATGAAGACAATGTCTGTGATGGCAAAGTTTCTGTTGCAGTTACAACATGTCGTATTCAGAAGGCAACGTTAACAATATATGACAAACTATCTTCATTTTTTTTCGAGAGTAGCACTAGTTTGTTTTAACCTCCGTATAAGCTTGTCAAATTGTAATAATGGCTTGATAGATTTTCAAACTTCTTACGCAAAAGTAATTGACTAGCCACACATTTTTCTTTCAAACGTGTTTTGCAGTTTAATCCATATAGCAAAGCACAAATCACAGTCTTTGACATAGTGCAAATCAGCTATACGCTTAATTATTTGCACAATTCTTCGTTAATTCTTCAATCTCTTTCCTTTCTACAAGTCCTTTCAGTTTTTCTCCTGTGTCTACCTGCACATACTGCAGTATCTCCAATTCATTTAACACAGTCTTCAAAAGAAACATCCAACTTGAGAAATTATCACCATTGAACAATGGGACTTTGAATCTGTCTTCGGATTTCATAATTAGTTATTTAATCCAGAAAGTATTTTAACAGGTTTTAGATTATTCTTTTTTACCATTTTTACAATACTTATTGTCTGGATGTCGTCATTCTCGTAGGTAATCTCCCATCATCAGGCAACTCGACACCATTACAAATGAAGCTCCGTTTGCTCCAAAATCCATTAATCCTTACAAAGGCAAACGGGGTTAACACAAATTTACATAAAATTAAAACCTGGTGTACAAAAGAAGGTTTGCACAAACAGAACTTATTATAAAGTAAATCCACATGAGTAAAACCAACTGTACTTGATGACATCGCAACGCGTAATTACCACCGTTGTTAAATAAAGAGAACGTATAGGTAAAATAAATGTATTGAACATCTACTGAAAAGACAATTATAAGGTAATAAAAGGCAGTGCTTACCAGATGCGATCTATGTTTATGTGATATATTCTACTAAGCAACAAGTAACGCACCTGCAGAAAATGTGGTTTGGAGCTCACTCCTAAATTAAAGCAACATCTATTTAAAAACTAGTACCATATTGACTAGCTAAGGCTCGGCCATAAATGTTAAAGGCGGTAAGGGTAACTCTCTACTCAATTTAATTAAGAAAAAAAGAGTAAAATATACTGGAAAGCGAACCTTTAAGTCGATGATAATCTAGATTCACTTCAATTCTAGTTGCACATTACAGACCAATTAGAGCTTAACTGTAATTAATAATTAATGTAACTTAAAGTTATTAACGCTTTTAAATCGTACAAAGTTATAAAACCAGACTAAATAGTTATGCAAAAGCGTTAAATGAAAATAAAACAAAGCGATTCGAAGAGGTAAACATAAAAATATGTCGCAGTGAAAAGAACAAAATTGAGTTCGATACATTTTTCTACTTCTGAATATGTTCTTTGCTGTACAACAGAGATATTCATCTTTAGAAACATGTGTAAAAAAACTTAAGAGTGCACTAAAAAGTTAAACTGCTCCAAACTAACTAAACTTACCTAAGAAATGTCCACCATTTGCTGCATGTGCCCACTGGGCGCATATGCTTGTGAAATTGGCTTTCCATGTACCATGCCATTTTTGTAAAGGTTGTGGTTCCTATAAGTAAAACCTGTTAATAAAACATAAAAATGCTCTTTTTGATAGATATTACACCAAACACTCATTCCACTCTAAAAACCAACTGTTGCGCCTCTTTGGCTTTACATTTTATTTTAATATACAAATTTAGTTTCCCATGAAATGGACACATTAGTATCTAGGCAGGTAGTTTGAGGGTTTGATGCGACAGCGACGCGAAAGGAAGTCAGTTGTTACGCGGCGTGCAAGTGATGAGCATTGAAGCTCATGGCTGCTCTTAATACTTAATATTAATTATAAAATAGTATTTTATAGATTAATAATTTTATGACAGTATAGTTTTCGTAGTGTGTCTTTAGTTACATTGTTCATACTTGTTATATGAGAATTCACGCTTACTTTAATAAAATAAAGTGTTTAACCCTGAGATCTTCGTGTATTATTGCAGGAGTAGTTGTGGCATTTTAATCTAATAAACATAAAAGAGTTTCCTCTCACCCACACATTTTAGGACATTAACTTATGAGTTATAGTATGTAAACTGGATATGGTTTTGTTCCCAGTCTATAAGAATGCAGTTGTGGTTAGCGGTTTGGCCATGCAGCGTGGAAAATGGGGTGACTGCAGTTGATGACAGAAAGTCTCTTAAAGGAGAGGACTTCAGTATCGGCATTTGACGAGGTCGGTGCAGGTTTTGCAAGTATATTAGAAAATAGTTAAACCTAACTGATCAGATATGTTTAAATACGATTTTTAAGGGTAGGTTGTTAAACTATTCGACTTATTGTGATAAAATTTGTATATAATAAGGTTAAATTAGGGGGTTATTGGTGAATGAAATTAAGCGATTAAGATTTGTGAGTGCTCATCCCCATTATAAAAGAAAGATTTTTTGGATTCTATTTTAGTATAAGTGATTATCCAAAAGTTGTATATTTTTTTGATGTCATATTTAAGGTATTGTTTGTAAGGTAAAGATGTTTTTCCTAAATGTTATATTCATGTTATTGTTCGTAAGAGAAAAGCTGTTGTGGATGTTGTAAATACTATTTGAAAGATTGTCTCTAAAAGTATATTTCATATTATTCTAAATCTGATGTGGCTCTAGTGGTTCTATTTAAAGAGAACTCATCTTTTACTGGCGTCCAACGTAGCGCCTCATCAATTGACAGCATTTTTATCGGCGCCCAACCTGGAGTTCACTCAGAATCACTTCAATCAACAACAATATATATATATATATATATATATTGCTGTGATAAGGGATTGTTTAGGGGTGTATTGAGTAGTAAGGGTCGAGCAGTAACTGTAAATAGCAATAGGAATCAGAAAACTGCATTTATTTAGCAGAAAAATAAGTAATTCGTACATTATGTAAATAGCAAGCATTTAACACCCTGTATATAGACCGTGATTAACTTAAAGCGATGCCAGTAGGCATATCTTTCAACAATAGAACGCGTATTCAGCAGAGAAATAATCGTACATGTAATTAAACATACGTTGAGAAGTGTTATACAAGTTTATAAAATAAATACCCAGAAGATAAGGTGAAACCTAATAATTCTTCATGCAATTACGCTGGAACCATGAGCGCTTTGATAAGAAAACGCACTTTCAAATAAATAAATACATGAACAAAAACAGCACTAGAATTACATCATTTATTTTTGTACAATTATCCAAAAGCATTATCTATACAAAACACAGACGTAAGTTAAAAGTCTGGCCGCGATAACAAATAATAAGGTATCAAAGATCGCAAATAAACACCATGACACAGAAATCGGAAAGAATTTCATCAGAAACAGCTTAAAATACAGGAAATATTAAAGACAAAAGCTGGTTGGTTGAAACAATCTGTAAAACTGCTTGGAAACCTAACCCAGATGTAGTGGGAAAAGCTGTTTAACACCCACCAGTGATAAGGCAAGGCGAGTCAGTTTCCACTTGAAACAGGTTGAACCACATCACTTTTAACCAGAAATCTACACGTCAAATAAATAAAGCTTAGAATATAGTGAAAATAGTGCTGCATAAAAATTGTGTTAAGAATATATGAAAAGTTTTTGCCGTTTTTTTTCCAGAAAACTGCTTCTAATCGGCTTCTGGACTAATTCTGGATCATTTATAAAACAATTCTAATCGGCTTCTGGACTATTTCTGGTTCACTTATAATCTGCGTAGAAAACAATTCTAATAATATTTCTGGTAAAATTCTGGGATAATTCATAATACTAAGTAACCCACGAATTCAAGAGGTATTTAAAGGAAGAGATTCAAAGCATAGGCAGAGAAATATAGAACAAAGCATAAGGTAATTTTTGGAAAGCTAGGGGTAACCGCACTGAAATATTGGTTCGACAAAGCAGAGCATTGGTATTCGATTGAAGACAGCAAGGGGGTGTTGATCCACAACACGAAACAACATATCAGGAGATCACAGGTCAGATCTACTTAATTTTAACGAATTGTTTCAATTTAAATTTTAATACTGAATTTATTCGATTTATCTAAAACTTGTAAAGAGTCAACAAGAAACATTGCATACGTTTAAACTTACGTAATACATCATAAAGAGGTCTCGAACGTTCCAGATTTTTTTGTAAAGAGGTAGTTTTTGGTGACTTTATATTGAATTAAAAGTATATAAATTTTGGGATAAATAATCCATATGATATTAATTGATTGAAGGGTGTATTTAAGGTATTTCTAAAATTGTAAATATTATTTCCTTTCATTATATGAATGTTGATTGACTTCGTTTTATCAATTCAAACAGGTAATCATAAAGGGTTGAAAGAAAATTGATCATCGTAACGTTTTGCACTCTGTGTAGATTAAAAAGGGCTAGCCCTGGCATAATAATAAAAGTAAAAGATTAAATTGAGAGAACACAGAGCGGTGGCGTTCAGTAGAACGTTTATTACACCGAGTACGGCGTTATCATATCAATTTATATGACGCAATCACGAAGGGGAGAAAATACATAGCAATATATATATATATATATATATATATATATATATATATATATATATTATTATTATTATTATAATCAAGTGTCCTAAAGAATAAAATACGCACCTTGAAACGAAGATCTCCTATAGGTGGCTGTGCATAAGGCACACTTAAAAATCTGGAATATGTTCTGCCGCTATAAGATTCTGAGTAGGAACCTTCAACCTCTCCATAGGGGGTTATAACGGTAGGATTTCCATTTGGTTGGTTACCAGCTCTGCTGAGATGTAAGTCTAAAATTAAAAATTAGAACACAGTAGTTACAAAGTATCTTTGTATACGATAGGTTATAGAAACCATTATTTAAACCACTGACAATGTTAAAATGTTGCAATCTGGAATAGTTTAAAAGCTATAAGTACCTTTACATACGTAAATTATATCTAGTAACATTAAGATAACGTGATTTTTATTATTTTGAATCGATGAGTTACTGTAGTATTTCCTATAATATTTAAAATGGTGTTACTTAGCCACTTAGGCAACAAAGCCATTTTACAGGGTAAGTTTTGAACAGCCATGATGGCAACACTGGTTTGAGCAGTATTTTATCTTTTGATATCAGTTGTATACGTTAATGCTGTTTTTGTAAGTACTGTTATAGCTATGAATGTAACGAGATTATTATGCGATGTATAGTAATTGAGGATGTTGCCAGGCAATAAGGCGTCAACCGAGTCACCTACCAATGCTAATAATCAAGTTGCATTCAAAGTTTTGTAAGTTATATTCCAATTTTGTTTTCTTGCTTGTTAAAAAGTTAACAGCTGTTTTTAGTATATGGCAACAAAGGCGACGAAAAAGTTAGTGACTTTTGTTAACCCTCACTAAAAACATTATACTATATAAAAGGGAAAACTTGTAACAACCAATTTTTCTCTACTGTTTTAGGATACAATATGGTTTGCATTCAGTACATGTCTATTGAAGCTCATAAGTATAAAGACTGCCCAGAAGAACGCATAAAGGCAGCAATAGACAGGGTGAAAAATAACATTTCTTTTCGCTAGATTGCTGTAGATTTTGGAAATTCAAGGTGTGCTTTTAAAGAAAAAGCGAAAAGGTAGAATGATATGTAATGAAGGCACGTTTGCTAGATATAGAAATTGAGTGAGTTAGGAAAAGTAATCTAAAACGGACAAAATACATGTTGATATACCCTGTATATTTTGATTTCATATATAGTAATGGTCAGCAAGTAAAATATTACAGTAAAGTTGGTAGTTCTATTCAAACCATAATCTTAAAAATCCCAAAAATAATCGTTTATCTCTGTTTAAAACATATTGGAACCCAACTTAGGCTCGTAAATTAGTTTAAACCACAAAATGCAAACAAAACATTTGTAACTGTACTGTCATAGTGAAAGCTGTCATTTTTAAAGAAAGCTTTAGAATTATTAAGCAAATAACAGTGAATTTAGTAATATGCATCTCAAATATGAGCTTTCAGAAATTTTAGCTAAATAAATTAAATGTTATGTTACATGATATTAAAATATACATAGTTGCAATTATCATAAAGAAAACCTACTTTAAAGGAATGTAAAGACCCAGACACTGAGTAAAGAAATTCATGGATATTAGATTGCAGATATGACTTAATCATTTCATACAATACAGTATAATGCATTCATTTATATTGCTGGTTAGAAGGAAACAAATGTTAACCTAAGTAAATCGCATGACAACACAGTACTTTCCCAGGTTTCATTTCATAAACATAATAGGAAGACTATGACAACCCCCACCCCATAACATAAGATAGAGTGGGGAAAAAATACCGTAATTAGACATCCGATGGAGAATAAACAATCAGTTATTTGTGGACCAATAATAAATCAACATCAAAATGTAATTATACAAAAACGTAATGGGACAGACGGGACCGCATAATTGGGGTTGAAATGAGGTTAACTTAGATGTAAGGTTGAACGAAACCAGTTTCTCCTCGGGGAAAAATGAAAAAGGGTGCAGAAGCTTTTTTTAAAAACTTCACTTACAGTTTTGGCAAGGAACGTTTTTCCAAAGTGCAGGATTTTGTAAACCCATGTGCTGTAATAAAAAGGTTATTTGCGTGGATAGTTCAAATATGTGGAGTGCTTCGAGTAAAGGAAGTTAGATAGTTGAAAGTGAAGGTCTCTGAACAACCTAAAAGTTATACAGATTGGAATTGGACTGTGAGAAAAATGAGCTTGTTGTGTTTAGGATTATTAATTATGCATTTATGAACTGAAAATGTCTATTGGATGTTGTTTATGTAGATTTTAGAATGAAACTTTTATTGGTAGCATTTAATATTAGTAAAAGCATAAATAATTAGTATTTATGCAGAATAACCGTTTTCCATGTAGGGATGATCGTAAGGAATTGCTGTGTCAGATGGTTTGGCACCCCTCAATTTTTTACTAAAGTAGAACAACCTTTCAGGGTAGGTGATAGTACAACGTAGTTATTTGTATTTCAGCCCTTTTTTTATTATTTTTATGCCTTTGTTATTTTTATTTCGAATTTATTTGTTTTCTTTTCTTCATTTTCCATACCACCACAGTTAGCCGACACCGTTAAATTTGTTATGGGGTCGCTGCGACTTCAGGACATCCAAATCTTTCACTTAATGTTCATTTTAACCTGAACAGATCTTATGCTTTGAGTATTGAAGAACAAAAGCAAATGGTAGAATGATCATGAAAAGATTTCTTGATCGAAGTGGTTGAACAGAACCAAGGTTTAAAAACATGCTTTTGTGTCAATTTATAAAGATACACAATGGAGCTCTTTCCAGTAAGCTGTGCCAAAACATTGAAAACAATTAGAACAGCAGCTATAAACCAGGAAACTGTAAAAAAGTTATTTTGATGAGCTCAGAGTAATGCTAAATAAAGTACATAGTTAGCTATGGTAAGACAAATATCATAGATGATCTTGGTAGGAAAAAGATCTTATTAAAACGAGACTCTTGTCATCCTGAGCTCGTTGTCGATTTTTCCAGTTCAAGCACGTCTTAATATTTTCAGGAAATGCCAACGGAACATTATTTCCACTATTAATTAATTCTTTATTTATTATTTATCGACTCGCATAGATACAAAAATCCTTTATGTAGCACAAATACGTTGAAACAAAAACAAAGTAATTCAATACGGTAAAAATAAAAATAATAAGAAAGGTTTACATATTGGCCTTAAAATCCAAAAGGATTAGACAATACAACATATATAATCAAAGTGAAAGTGGTTCAACTAATCTACAGTTGCAGGGAGAGCCCAACAATAGACGCGGTGAGGGACTGAAAATATCCAGGTCAGTAGAGTACTTGTTGTAGGAGTTAGTCATTCTAAAAAAAGTTAGTTCTTATAACTACTAATTCTAGCGAAATCTGGGTAGAACAAGGAATTTTGAATGCACGATCTGAGGGACGCGTGTAGGTTTAAGAGACATAAGTGTATAGGAGCTTCAAAATAGTAATTAATAATTTTATACGAATGAATGAGATCTAATTTCGCTCTTCGTAGGGGGAGGGAACATTGTATTCAGAAAGTAGTTTGGTGTAGGAATGACTATGAAGAGTGCAGGACACGTGCTTTTTAAAGTATGGGAATTTTACAAATTTCTTTTGAAGATTCTCTGTCCTTGATGAATTCTTACTGTAGTTTGTTGACCAAATTACGGAGCCATATTCCAAGGCATGTATCGTTTGGGCGTTACGAAAAATGAAAATTAGATGAGAAAGGGGAGAAAGTAAATTAAAACAGACAACTTATTATTGAAGCACTATGTGTAATTTTGATTTCAGCTATTGCAATAAATAGGTATTCTGTAAAAATCATAAATTTAGGAAGCACAAAAGCAGCATTTTATTTTTGTACAATACATTTGAAATAAAACTCTAATTCATAAATTATTTTAAAAGCCCACAAAAAGAAAACAAATTTCAATACATTTCTCATAGTATATTCAGTAAGCTTTTGTACTTTAAAAATATTCTATTTAATAATCTACATAACATAATTTCAGATAGTTACAATGTATGCAGGACGCGATAAAAACCGAGTTTTACAAAGTAACACACAAAGGAAAATTTCCATTGATGAAACTCACAGGATTAAATTACAAACTACACATTGTATTCATCTATATCACAAATAAACCATGACAGCAAGCTTCTTACTCATGTTAGGTTTATATCATTAGCCTATCCCTCTGAGGCAGAAAAAGTGAGGATAATGACATTGCGAGACAGTTACTTGAGCAAAAGAATTGAATTCTTTCCATGTCATCAATACGAACAGATGTGGGGTTAGAAAAAAGAAAAGGTTTGAGTTTGTCGTAAACACTACTAATTGTGGAACAATAAATGAGGGTCCTCATGATTGAGCACGGTTTTACATAACTTACAAACAAAAGGAAATTGGGACATTTTGTTTCTCAGCAGTATATTTTGTAATTTAAGACTCCAGAGGATGACTATGGCTCTTGGTTAAATGGAATTCAGGACCTGTAAGGTAAAATTCTTTGAAAAATAGATGTGTAATTGGGAGTGTATTTATATGTATAGTATTACATTTTTTAGAAATATAAGGTTTGGACATCGTGAATTTAACAATAAGTAATTAAGATATTTAACCATAAAGGTTAGATGCATTAAAAATGAAGAGATAATGAATTTTACCAATTTTTGTTTAATGTACATTTTGTTATAGGAATATTTGTAGATCACTAACCTGACTATTGGTGTAAGTACATTTTAAACTTTGTTTTGTCTATTTGTTCACAGAAGTATTTTAATAATGTTTTTGTAGAATAGATTTAAGCCAGGTCAGTGGATAGTAGTTGTATTTGTTAAAACGGACAGGTGATATCGTGTAAGAAAATTCACTTCACCAAGAGAATTAACAATCCTTTGGTTTACATGTTGGACAGAGAAATTCCTATTATCTCAGAAGTAGTTGGCACACTTTAAACTTGACGAATTGAAAACTTAACAGGGTGAGCTAGTAATAATGGAGCTTGAAATTGCACCTGTGTGAAATTTTAATCATTACTCAATTTTACTGTTTTCTGCCATTTATTGCTAAAAGAACCCACTCCCGCACCACTGTATTTGGCCAATGCATCCCTATTTTGTTATGGTATTTCCGTCTCTTTTGGGCACTTTCAAATTTAAAAACTTAATCCTTCAAACCATCGATGCAAGTAAGTAAAATGATGTGGAGCAGGAAACTTAAAGTTTGACATGTTTTTTTCAACTATATTGTCAACATGGTATTCAAACGAAAGTTTAGAAACAAATAATATACCAGGGTCTTTGATGAATGTTACATGGGAGATTCAGTTTTTGCCTTCATTTATAAATAATTTATTAGAAACACTTCATTGTAATAACTGTAATATATCAGCCTGAAGCAACTACAGAGGCGAATTCAATTTTAGCAAAAATTTTCAAGTCATCAGTGAAGAGTAATTTGTTTTTTGAACAAAATCATTAAAGTAAAGAAGACAAAGAAGCAGATGTCCAAGAATAGACCCTTGCAGCATACCACTAACTACGGGTCTACATCTTATTCTTATATCACTGCATTCACCCAGCCGTTGCTTTATCTGTTTTTTTATTGCACGATAAAGTAAAGTAAATGAATGTTTTCACAAACGCTACGACTACTCTTGCAACATTTAAATTATATAACTGTATCATATTAAACTTTGAACTCAATTAAACTGATAATTCAATTATAAATCCGGTTTAATAAAATTAAAATAGTTGAAAATAATTTATTCTTTTTTAATATTATAAATTATATCAGGGTTGGAAAAAAACGATTTAAAAAAAAAAAATAAAAATTTATGATTTTTGTTTATTTTTTTGAGTATTCATATTTAGATAGAAATATAACCCTCCAAAAGTAAAACGAAGCTAAAATTATTACATTGAAATTTCATTAATAGCGTTCTTAAATTTTCTACATCCAGAAGACCATAATTGTATTATTCCAAAAGTAAAACATTAACAAATGCATGCATCACCAAGTTGGAAAATGCACAGCTAATAGTTAAGATAGTAATATTTATTATATCCTGACTCGTAATTGTAAAACATTCAAAAATACATGCATCTGCATTTTTAAGCACAAGTCGCTGTTCAGAAATTTTGGCAGAACCAACTGTGTATATTTATTCCTCACATTCAAAGAGAATATGTAAGGAAAGATCATTATTATCATTTGTAATTTGCACATCTGTAGATAAGAAGCACTAATTAATAAATAAGTCACAAAAGCTATTTTTGCCACCTATAGCAGTTTCATGTGCACCGAAAATAAAGAGATAAAAAGCATTAGAGTTAAAAAGACCTGTTATTTGCCTCCATCAAGGAAAATTATTTTAACTACCTTTATTGGATGAGATTTTGTGACGGTCCTTTAAAATACTTATAATCATATATCATTTTAATAGTTTCTGCATTAGTAAATCTCACCAATAGGGTTAGGTTATTTCCTTTAAGAAATCATTTTTAGGTTGCTATAATTTTGATCTAAGGTACCATTATTTTGTATCATATATGGTTCATACTCAAAGGTTGTCAAATTTGTCAGTTTTTTTAAGGTTAGAGATGATGTCATCATTGTAATTTCCATTCTAAATTATTAGTTTCATGTTCAATTGTATTGATTAATAGTGTATTACATTGGTGCGCCAGTGATCTCATCGCTGGGCATGAAGACGATATAGGCAGATTTGTGCTGGCTCAAATAAATATAAAGCTTTCAGGTTCCGATACTAGTTCTGCTATCCATAAGTTGATTATACTTACATACTAGATAGAAAAAACAACAGGAGGTATTTCCATTTTGCAGTTTTAGTTCATCCATTCGATTGCTGAAGATGTCTCGAATTATTTTAGGAAGGATATATCCATTTTTTTAGAATACTTTGAAGCTAGCATCCAAGCCATGAATATGCCACTTTAGTAGGTCAGTTACCTTTGATTCTAAGCTTATTGGACAAGACTGGAAGTAGTTTAATCATGTTCGGATAATACCCTACCGAGTGGGTTATTTTTAATTTTAGGGGCACATGGGTTCCTCGATCAACAAATTTGTGTCGGAGATGAACATTTTGAGGATGGCGAAGTCGCTATAGGCATCTTATGGTATATCCTATTCGCAATAAATATGGGATGACGCCACAATTCAAATAAATGCTGTGTTATGTTTGACTTATTCTTTGCGTATTTAATAATCAGACTTCTCTGATCTATATTTATTATATTAAAAGTTGGCACATTTTAAATTGTAAGGGTATTTTAAAATACTTTCTTTCTGTATGGTAGTGAATTGTGGCAGTAATACAGCTCGAGATGCAGCATGCTTTTTCAAGTAATAAAAGCAGTGCCTTAAATTTTCACTAAAACACATTTTTCGTCAAAGGATACTGAAGCAGAAGATGTTACAACACCGCACAACACTGCCAACTGTAACATACCACATCGTAATATCATTAACGTTTCATCATAGTTACATCCACATACAATTACTAGCACCTTATTACTGTTTACGAGGCTATCCCATATTTATCGCAAATAGGGGATATCCACCTTAACGACAGTTAATTACTTGTCAGGTATTTATAAATCCATCTGCAACTATAACAGAGAAAAAGAGCTTGTAGTTAAATAAAGATTTGAAATTTATTTTAATTAAGTAAATTTGCGGTATATGTTATTTTTAATACTTGATTAAGATTGTATTGAAATGAAAACATAAGTGTGCTATATAGTTAGAAACAAGTCGTGTATAATAGTGTTAAGACATGTTATATTTGGTTTTTTTTGTTCCCATTAATGTAACGGTATAGTTACAGTTTTGCTGTAATGAGTTATTTTGCAATTACCTAGAAGCATGATTGAGTATTTAGGTCAGTTAATCTTTGTTTTAGAAACCTTTGAACCTAGCAGTTTTAAATAGGTCCACGTGTTCTTGTGGTTAAGGTTTGTTTTATGTTTAAATAATTGTGCCCTTAATGATTTTTCACATATACTTTAAGCCAGAACCACTCTCCTGATTTTAAATTTTGGCACCCTCTTGTTATTCTTTCAAGGGGCTTTCCACAGGAACCCTGCAAGATTGAATGGTGTCTAAGATACTTTCCGATTAGGACATATTTCATACTCAATAGCATTCTGGAACCCTCTTCAAACACTTATAGCACCTGTCCCACTGAGTAGTCGGCAACCAATTTTGTTAGTCCAGTCGAGATTTTAGGTATTTTACCAAAACGGCATTTTAAGCAAAATACTTCACCGAATTTTTCTGTGGATTACCTGTTAGATTTCCTGGGGCCAAACCTATAGATAACAATTTATGTAGAAGAGCACAAAAAATGTTTTAGAAATTTAAGAGGGCAATGTGTTAATATGTCTATTGATGGGTGGTCCAATATTTGCAATGAACCTATATATGTGTAGCAGTATCATCTGAAGAGGGTCGTTCATTTCTGTTTGGCACAATTGACACTTCTGGACAGTCGCATATGGCAGATTATTTAACTTCAATAACACAAGATTCTATTCCTTCATGTAAAACGAAATAATTGTACAGTCTCAAGTTCCGTAACCGACTGTAAACTTCGGTTGTATTTTATGAGTACTCATTGTTCAACTTACATATTTTCCATTTTAAAATCCATAATTAATACAAGAATGCTACATTGTAAATTCCCAAAAACTCAGTTAGAACAGTAATAATACCACACCACAAATATATGTGCAACTGTAAATGTCATAGCTATTTACTATCTTTCCTAATTGCATTGGTTAAACTAATGGTGTCAGTTACCTGCAATTGCAAAGAACAGGGAAAAGCAGGTTGTTTATTGGAGTTTTATGTTGAAATTAGACGAGAAAACTTAAGTGTCAACTGATATTAATTAATACATTGAGTTAGTGAAATTAACATATGCACATTTTTTTGTTTTCGTTGTTTACTAATCGTGTTAAAGATACCACATCTTAGGTATCACTTGAATTATAAAGTTACCGGTTCAGAGGTGCCAAAGTACATATGAGCTCGATAAGTTCTACGGTTATAATTTTGTTTTAACATCAGACACGAGAACAGACACATTCCATAATTCCATTAGGATTCTATGAAGTTCATTTCCTTTGCAGCCAAGAAGGTTCATGCGACCAAAGGTCAGCATAAAGCAATGTGCAAGGAGTAACTCCCACATTGCTAAGTCAGCAGGATTGTTCTCAGACCTAGCATGATGCCAATTAACTATATTGGCAATTCTCTGAATTTCTGCCACCCAATTGGCAACAAAAGTATTCTATCGCCAAGGATTCAACTTAATCCAATAAAGTGTAATAACACGGTTAGACCAAAACCATTAATTTTTAATGTTAACATTTGTATGTTTCAATGTGCTAGAACGAAGTTCTAATTAAACAATTGATGTACTTTTCAGTGGTGGTACACCTGTTTTCAAACAAATTACATTAATCGTATGTTTTCCTTTTTCGATTTCACACCTTAAATACAAACATGTACCGTAAGCACACTCACTGGTATCACAAAACCCACGTGCTTTGATATCATGTGTGTTTTTGGAAATTATACTTCTTGGAATCTGTATATTGTTTTGTTTGTGTAACTCATCCTTGAGTTTAAGCCAATTCGTGCTTAAATTCAGAGGTATCGATTGATCCCAAGAATATTCATATTTCCATAATTTTTGTATAATCAATTTGGCCACTATAGTGGTTGGTGCCAATAAACTAAGTGGATCAAAGATTTGAGCAGTTACCGACAATATTCTATGCTTTTTTACATAATTTTGGTTTTTAAAGTGATTGACAGAAACCAAATAAATCTGATGAGCAATTCCAAAGTATAACCAGAGTTTTTGATTGATGGTTTTTACAAAATTAGTAAGAATCATCGCCAGTACTCTTTGTCAAGAATTTCTGATTTTTGGACTTCCACTATCTAAATAAAAGTTTGCACTTTCTAGAATTTGTATTATCTCCAAATGCATTTCTTTTGCTTCTAATACAGAATTGAACCCTGCTAATAGATCATCTACATAGAAAGAGGTTTCTATAATGCTACTCGTCTGAGAATATTTATCTTTACTTTCAATAGCAAGCTGTTTAAGACATCCTGTTGCATTAAAACAATGTAGTTTAATTAATGTCGTACTTTATAGCAAAATTATAAAGCACTTTGTTGACAAACGTTTGGGTTCAAACTTATTCACAATTTGTCACTTGTGGTAAGTTCTTATAATAATTGAATCCTAAATCATGTCCTAATAAAAGTCAATGATTTACATGTATGCATTTTCAATTTTACAGCATACTGTATTACTTCAATGAACTCTGAATGCAGTTTTCTCCTTCAAGTTAGACACGTAATGGTTTAAACGTGAACTACTAATGTCTTACACAAAAGCAAATACAGCAAGCATCTGTTCAAACTCCCCTCCCACATACTAGTCAATCAAACGAGAGAGGACCCAGTATACTTTCCTTGTGGCACACCATGCTGAATAATCCTATTACTAGAATAAATATGTTTTAATTTAACCTTTTGTTGCCTGTGTCTTAGGTAATCCTTCGTCCAATCCAATACAACTCCATTGATTCCATATGTTTGTAATTTGCTTAACAATATATTGTGGTTTACAGTCTCGAACGCCCTCTTCAAATCTAAGAATACAGCTACCACATACTTGTTATTATCAATACACCTTTTTACCCTTGCTAGTACAAACTGAAGTGGTGTTTCACAGGAGTGATTATGCCTAAATCCTGATTGGTGTGCAAAAAAATGTTATTGGTTTCAAAATGATTTAGTAACTATTTGTATACCACTCGTTCAAGAGTTTTTTCTAGTGTAGGTAATATATTAATTGGCTTGTAGTCGGATGCTTTAATCGAATTATCTATTTCTAATATTGGGCATATTGTACTGATCTTTAACATATTGGGAAATTTTCCTTGCTGTAATGATGAGTTGATGAAATGTAATAAGACATGACCAATAGTATCTAAAATTGCTTTCAGAGTTTTATTATTTACAGGAACTTGAATGCTGAATTGGTTATCTAATGTTTTTACTAATTGAATTACTTCAATCATATTCAATAACCTAAATTTATTAAATTCAACATACAAATTACAATTGGTCCTTTTCCATTCATTGTTGCTTTAAAGTTTATACAATCAGGTATTGACTGGATTTTCTTTATATTAACTAAAGATTTTAGAGTTTTCCGCATTTCTTTAGGATTATTTGCATATTTATCAATTTTTTCCTGGTAATAATTAGTCTTTTTAATCTTTATCAAATTTACAACTGTATTACGCAATCTTTTATAATTTTCCCATAGAATATTCCTTTCATTATTGCTATTACTTTTCTATAATATCAGTAGATTGTATTGTCAATTATCAAATGATTGAAAATGTTAACAGTTACTATAGAATGATCAGTAATTTTAGGATATGAATGAACAATTGATAGTACATTATTATTATTTGTTAATACATAATTAAGCGTTGAACTTATATTGGTAGATCTCGTTGGTTCTAATACTAATTGACTAATACCATATATACTAAAAAGATTTTAAATTTTATTAGTGTAGTAAAATTTTTTAAATAATTAATGTTAAAGTCTCCTATTAATACACTCTTACAGTTTCTAGTAAACACATCATCACACAAACTATCCAAGTTATCAATAAACGTACTGTGAGAAGTACTAGGAGAGTGATAGATACAACCAATCAACCATTTAAGGTTCACAACATGAACTTTTATTATTTTACACCAATAGTTCATTTCTAATGACACTGTTTTAAATACCGTAAATTGTATATTGTTCTTCACATAAAGCAGCACTCCACCTGTATTGTACTGTATATTTGAATTCATGCTTAGCTTCTTTAAAAATGTTGAGTAGGTTTATTGACAATGGTAGGCTTGTTATTAACATATTTAATGGTTTTTAGTATTGTCACCGGACGCTATTGCTTCATTCAATTGTTCTTTGATCAATTTACAGTAATGTCGCTGGTTTTTTGTTCGATCGCTAAATACCTTAATACTTGGTGCTTTGATCATGCTTTTATTTTTTAGAATGTATAATGCATTCTCTGGAGAATTTAATATAACCTTGAGAGGTCTATTTTTTTCATTTACTGGTTTTCCCAGGCGAAAAGTTTTATATGATCCAGTTCTATTTGAAAATCAACAAACAGTGTTGGCACTGTATTTTTATCATCAATATTTTTGTCCTTATTTAAATTATGTGTAGACTCTAACATTTAAAATAATAGTATTATTTCTTCGGTTTTGACACTCTACTATTTCACTTATCACATTTTCCTGTGACATTAGTTTAAGCTGTGTGTTTTGGCTAGCTTGGGCTTCTTTTAAGTTAGTGACTTCTTTTCTTAATTCATCAATTTCGTTAATTAAGATTGGAAGTTGTGCCAGTCCTTTATCACAGTCGTCACAAAGAAAACGCAATTTTCTATTTCTAAGGGGCATGCATTTAAGTTCAGAAGCTGATAAATTAGAGCATGTAATGCATACATGGTTTTAGTGTTATCATCATCTGTATTACATTTATAACAAAACATAATTGATAATATTCAATAAACACCTGTGGTATTCGCCCAATTATTATCTGCTATTCAAATGATAAGTCTAATAAATTGACCTTTGAATATTACTTTAATTAAACTGAAGAAAATATCATAATTTTACACTTCTTTCAATTTTATACAAGTTCCAGTTACACAAATGAAATAGTTTTTCATCAAAATTATTAATACCTTAGATGATAATCACTAGTTTTCCACAACTTTTCAACGAACTTCGTTCCTTTATGAAATCTATTTGTCTGTGTGTCCGAGGCCTTTTTAATGGTCGGACATCAATGTGTGATACATCAATCGATTCAGCTCGGTGTCCAGAGCTTAAGTTTTGATGTCAGTTAAAATCGGGCCACACGGGGACGCCGAGCCCCCGGGAAAATCCACCGGGATAATTAAAATTTTAAATAAGTTTAAAATCAATATGCGACACATATTTGAACAATTTATGGCATTTCATGCCAATTATTTCAATATTATAGACATTGTTTAAACTTAAATTTTGATTACCGAAAATAATTAGATTCATATAAAAATAAAAAAAATAATTTCTTATCTTATTGATGAGAACTAATATATAGCTTCTAAAATATTTATTCAGTAAAATAAAATATATTAAAATGTCTCTTTTGTTGTTTATAAATTTTTGTTTTTATCTGAATACTTATAATTATTACAACATAATAATTTTAATTTCTTTAATTTGTTTTAAAGTAAGTCTACATTTGGAAGTTCGTTGCGACAATGCCTTGCATTTTCAACTTGTTTAAATTAAATTCTTTAATATACACTAATAATATGACTTTAACTAGAGAGCACATGTATGTATATCACTGTCACATGAACAGTTGTGAGAACAGTTGTAGAACAATATCTAATTTTTCTCCAATTTGAATTAATTCCGGCTTTAGCGGTAATACATCCGAATGCAGAAGATCCTGATTCACTTCATCCCAGTATTTGGCTACAGCAAGATGCTGCGCCTCCCCACTATGCACGTCCAGTATGGGAATGTCTCGACCAAGTATTTCCTATGAGGTGGATTGGTATACGAGGACAAATTGAATGGCCCGCAAGGTCTCTCGACTTAACCCCTTTGGATTATTTCCACTGGGGTTATTTAAAATCTAAAGTGTATCTGAATAGGCCTCAAAACGTAAACGAGTTAAAGCAGAGAATTTGGAATGAAATTCGCGTAATTTCCCCTCAAATAGTAAACAAAGTTCAACAAGAGTTTGCCTCTAGATTAGGACACTGCCTAGCCACTAATAGACAGCAGTTTGAACATTTAATTTAAATCGGGTTTGTTTTTTGTTTTTTATTTAAGTTTTGTTTATTGAATAAAACAGTTATTTATCAACCTATTTACAATTTTTTTATAAAATTTTATTTCTGTATGAAAAATGCGATTAATTGAGGTATCACAAGGGGTGTATTGCTATTTAAAATTTTTAAGTAGGAGATGCTAGCACTTAGGGGTTGAAGGGTAGGGGGTTAAAAATTACATACTTAAATGACAATTTAAAAATAAAAATCGACGTGTCAAAGCTTTTTACTCAGAAATTGTCAATAATCATTTAATCGAATATATCCGTTACTTTTGGGAGGCACTGTATATATACGAAACCATTTGTGCTTGTTATAAAGATGATTATAAACGAACAGCGCCAGAAATACATGCAAAATAAATGGCACATCACTGGTTAAATTTAAAATAAGTAAAAAATGATAAAACACTGTATGCTGAATTTCTGTGGGTATTACAGTACTACATTTGATTTTCCAATGCTACTACGTTGGCCAGGAAGTGAGTTTTTTACCTGGAAATTTTGAATTTTACCGAACCCTTGCTGTTCCAAGCAAGGTAGGAATCTTTAACGTGCATGACAACACTCAAACACCCGTTTTTTATCTCTCATTCAAACCAGGGCGTATTTTTGTGAAAAATGCTGGCTTAACATTTTTCAAATGGATCTGGGACTTTGGGCTCAGTAGTTACACGCATACCAACTGAACCTCATGCATGTCTAGTATTAGTTTCTACTGATGATGACTAACTTATGGTCAAAATAAAATATTGCGGTTAAAGGTCTGTAAATTCTTAATATATTATTATTTAGTTTTATTTTTTCATATTATATTTGGTAGTAGAAGCCAAGCATTTTATTGATCTTATTACAATATACTCGAAATTGTGTTTTCATAGATTTATATTGAAGCTGCGAAAAAATTTAAAAAGTTAGAGAAAACCTGGAAAAGTCGGGAAATTTTGATACACTATAAAAGTCTTAATCTATACTTTAAAATTAAATTAAAAATTAAGAAAAATGCTTTTTATTTTCAATTTCTTGCAGAAATTTTATTGTGTTCGAAGTGTCCAATATTTATTGTAATTGAAAATGCATTGCAAAGGCAGGAAATACGAATTAAGTTTATACTAATTTAAAAATAAAATGAATAAGTATAAAAATAAAAATGATTTTAATTAATGATTTTTCAAAAATCTTTTGATTTAATCATGATTTAACTCAAGCCAACCCTGAATTGTACATAATTGTAGGAATAATGACTATACAGTCACAATGATGAAAATTTTGCTATGAATGTTGTTTTTTTTTAAACTATATGTATACCATCTTTATGAATTAGGAAAAAGTATTATTTGCTATAACTTTTAAACCTTTAAAGTTGTTTGCACAATTTGATACACTAACGTTTAAATATACTTACACACAAATAAAACTAATGATAACCTATGGAGCATCTTTAGTTCTGGGTTGTTATCACAATACTAATAATTTGACAAAACTTTTTCAAATTTAATATAACCCAGGCGGTTTTGCAATAGATAAGATACGATTTATCATTTCCGTCTTTAACAGTTACCACATAAATTGATACAAGTTTATCTTTTAGGATTAATATCACCATAAGCAAACACATATTTTTTTATCAAAATGAAAAAGAATTATATAATATTTCACGTTATCATTGATTAGAATATGCATCGAAATTAAAATTGCAATGTTTGTTCAGTTTAATGTTCATTTCTAAAGCTCAAATAGATAAAGATAAACCTAAAGGATGATAATTATGGTTAAAGTTCATGGAGCTCCAAACCAATTTTGAAAATAGGCATGATTTAAAACTTAAAAAAGAAGATTCTAAGACTACGCTGAAGCTACTAAAATTATCAACTGGCAAAGACATTACATGAGCCGTTTTCCCAAATAACAAATTACTTTTATTGGCACGAATTTTTCCTTTTTTGAGTAGCACAATGGTTCAGTCGGTCCAGTATGTTATGACTCTTTTTTTTTGTTCTTTCTCTCTGCACCTATCTGCCACATCCTACCTCTTACAATTTCCTTTCTTAGCGCTTTTAATCTTTCTCTCCCTCATCCTCTCCTCTCCTGCCTTCCCCCTCTCCTCTCAGAGGTCATCTTTTTTTCCCTTCTATACTCTCCTTCTTTAGTTAACATTTTGGTTAGTGTAAACAATTTCGTATTTTGAAATCTTTGCAGTTAATCAGAAAGTGAGTTCACTTAACAAATTGTACAAACTTTCGACGAATTAAATATTAAGTACAAAGCTGTTAACGTTATTTCCAACTATGTTAAAAAATAAATCGCGGACAAGATATTTTTTGTGATACAAAGTACAATAACAGATCGTAATAAAAATGGGCCTATTAAAGCTTCCACACTGGAAAATCAGACCGAGATATTCATCATGATTTCAATGCATGGAATCAGAAATCTTCATCACCAAAATCAACCTTATCATGGAATAAAAAGCTCTTTTTGAATGATTACGTAAACGATATGCCTCTTTTATGTTGATTGTCAACATGTCAAGGAACTGCAGAAGACTGCCGTGTCAGCTAAAATTTTGTCAACGAAATCCATGTGTAAACGTAAACGATCACAAGAAACGGCAATTCTGTACATTACAAAAATTTGTATAGGAGGATTTGAAATTAAAGACATTTGTAAGTGCATAATAAATGAGTGGACAGACACATATGTAAATATCTCATGAGGCTTGTGAGCGATGTCTTTCCATATTTTCTTTTAAGGAAAAGTGAATATCTCAAATAAGTGTATAATATATCATGGACAAAATCCAGACAAATTTAATTCTGAAGTAAAGAGAATCCGCATTTTATGAAGAACGTAAGAAATTATTTGATAGAAGAATGTTTCGTGCCCCACAATGTTGGGTGCGATTGTAGGAAATAAGTATTAAACAAATTACCTATTTTAAGAAGAATTTTCGAGACCCACATGCGGTGCCATTATAACAGTTTTAGTTTTAATATCTCCAACTTGGGCCCATGATGGGAATTTCAATTAGATAAATTAATATTTTTAACTCCAATTGCGAGCGCTAAGGTAACAATTTATTTCTTCAGCCCCTAGGGACGAGATAGAACAATAATTCGGAATTTAAAGGGACTTGAGAGTTAGAACTATAAATACTTGCTGCTCCCACCGCCAACTTAGCTATTATGTGAAAGGGCAGGGTTGAAATATCTTTCCCGAAACGGAAAACTAAATAAATCAAGGATGGATGCCATTGTATCTAGCAAGTATTAAAAAGAGGTGATTTTAGGGTAGATACAGAAACCCTATTGGAGCGGATTGTTCAAAATTTTTAATTTACCCTTCTTAGAAAGTTATACCGGTTAAAATCAGAAAGTATCTATTGTATAACAAAAATCTTTTGTCCAGTAAAAAATTAAATCAATTCACAAGACTTAATAATATTTAAAAAAAATTATTATTTAAACAACATGATGTCTCTTAAGACTTAAATGAACATCAGATCTGATAATCACATACATACTGTAGTTTAGATTATTTCACAATGGCTATTGCTGAAAATTCCAATGTATAAAATTTGGATCACTTATTACCCTCTATAAATAGTATACTTTAAATAACAAATTTAATTAGTTAGCATGAGATTATTGTTTGACAATGGGGTGCCGAGTTTTACAGACTGGAACTTAACAGCTCGGCTCAGCCATAGTGGAAAAGGGGGCTACGAAAACAATTTTTTGGTCCAGCAAAAGTCACTCACCCTCAACCACTAGTTGGCGGCTGCCGATAGGTTGGTTAGGCACAGGTTCCAGCTGGATTACCAAATGACGTTGACCCCAGACTAATATGTACTGTAATAAAAAATCTATTAAGGATCTTTAAGCTTTTGGGCAGAAAACTCGCCATCAGCGATTTTCCAACCTGATTATCTTGAAGATGTGGAAGCGAGCGGATTTAGAAAATTACTTGTCGGGACAGTTCAAGTGAGGGTAGTCTTATCAGACAAAATTTTTATTGGCCACATGCCGTGTGTATAAAACAAGTTGTAAACAATGAGGTATTTCTTGAACAACGTGTTACACCTATTTTTGGAAAATTCATGACTTTTCAAACCAGGTTTCATAACAGCTGGATTGTTTTCTGCAAGATTGTGGGTACTAAATGTTGAATTTAGTCTTGTAATTGAACCAAATTAGAAAATGATGACCCTGTTGTTTTCCATATGGAACCAAGGACTTATTAAAAACTAAAGATCGAGCTAATCTGGTAGATAAATAATCTTGGCAAATTTTTTCAATTTTTTCTCTTTGTTGTTTCCTATAGATTTCTAATTTGTTTCTATTAGCCGTTTTTTCCTTACAACTAAAAAATTGTTGCATCTATGTATTTTTATGAATTTATACATTCTTGCAATTGATACATTTGAATTATATAGATATAGTTTAGTAAACAAAAGGTAGTGTTTTAATTGTTCTTATAAAAGAAACCA
This sequence comes from Platerodrilus igneus, assembly GCA_036346225.1. Classification (NCBI taxonomy): domain Eukaryota; kingdom Metazoa; phylum Arthropoda; class Insecta; order Coleoptera; family Lycidae; genus Platerodrilus; species Platerodrilus igneus. The sequence goes on along the minus strand of JARFIW010000170.1, from coordinate 12,217,502 downwards.
AAGTCCCTAAAAGTAATTTCACGGGTGGAAAAATGTTCTTTGCTTTATTAAACGAAATTACAAACATATTAGTCTTTATTAACATGAGGTGCTGACTTCGGACAATGCGTTAGATTAGGATTTTTAAACCTATAGATAATTTACTCCAATAGTATTGAGTTTTGTATTCTGAAATTGTTGATTACTATTACACCTTCGAACCAAGGGAATTATATGGCCAAATCCACTTTCCTGATTTGCCATTCTGCTAGCTTTTTATTTTTCAGCTAGGACCATTTCCTGCTTCTCGAAACTAATGGAAATAGGGTATCGTCCAACTAAATTATTGATTTAGACTTGCATTCCCGGATGACACTACATCTGATTTTCCAATGTTCCATCTGAACATATTACATTGGCCAGGAAGCGAATATTTTTTGTTACCTGGAAATTTTGGGTTTTGCCTAACCCTTGCTGTTCCAAGCAAGGTAAGGATCTTTAACGTGCGTGACATAACTCACACATGGAACCTACATTTTACTTCTCATCCGAACGATGGCATATTTTTGTGAAAAATGCTCGCCTAACATTTTTCAAGCGGACTGTGTCAGGATTCGAACTCGGAACCTTTGGCTTAGTAGTAACACCAATTCCTGGATAACAGCAATACAATCCTATATAGGTTGTTCTGTCACCTATAAAAATTAATGGTACACGATAGTTTGTGTGAGTAGAAGTTTTTGAATGATATACCCTGTTCACGACAAATATGGGATGACGTCTCAGTACAAATAAATGCTGTGTTGTCATGTCTGACTTATTCTATGTGTATTTAATAGTTAGACTTCTATAATTTTTGTTTATTATTAAATAATTATTAAACGTTGGCATATTTTAAATTGTAAGGGTATTTTTAAAATACCTCCTTTGTATATGGTTTGTGAATTGTAGCAGCAATGCAATTCAAGATGCAGAAGTAAGATTTTTCAAGTAATAAAAGTAGTGTCTTAAAGTTTCACTGTAAACATATTTTGCGTCTAAGGATACAGAAGCAGAAAATGTTACAACACCGCACAAAACTGCCAAATGTAACATACTAAATCATAATATAATTAAAGCTGCGTTCATAGTTACGTCCACATTATAGAATTACTAACACTTTACGACGTCATCCCATATTTATCGTGAATAGGGTATACCATGAACGTCTGTGATTGTGGAAGTCACTTCTAAATAGCAACACAAATGGAACAGGAAACAATCAACCACAAGATGGGAAGTTAGTCATGCAAAGCGTTGAAGTGCCAACATGAATGCACACCACTTGTCGAACTTCCCCCGTGACTAACAACAACATGGATCACCTACAAGAATAGTTTTATGTTATGTGTATGTATTCCTTCAAAATGCATTTCCTAATTGCTTTAAATCCTCAATACAAGTACAGTTGTTCCATGCACACATCAGCCATGGAGGAGTATGGCTTAGTAACATTCACGCTAGTAGAGTACGCTTGCTGTAAGAATTTTTATATGAAATTAAAATTATTTTTTATATTAGGTATTATGAATACTGTAATAAATCAATAAGTATTAAGACCAAATCATAGTCAATTTAAAACAAGGATTATCCTAAAAGTTAGTTAACAGAAACAAGATGGTTTTTTTAATACATTACAAGTTTACAGTTTTTGTACGTATTTAAATACACAGTTGCGCATTGAATAAATTTCAATGCATAACTATCTAAAAAATGACATTATAATAGCTTATTGTACACAACAATTCTGATGCTAGATACCTTTGCTGTCATTAGTTTCATTTTCATAATCTTCTGATGATTCTATATTTACAATAAAGTACAAGCTATCAACAGCATCCAGTAAACCATTCCCTACACCAAGGTTTTTTAGTCAAACGAACACTGTGCATGTTTTTATTGACCAACAGCATTTTAAAACGGTTAATCAATTAAAATACACTAACCTGTAATGGTTGCCAATTGCGCTGGTATGAAAAATATAGTGGACTGTAATCTGCATGACTGCCGTTAGCTGCATAAACAGAAGAAGTGATACGTATTTTGATGTTGGCTGACCTCACGTTGTGACGCCAGAGTAACTATTTTTGCTAGGCCTTACGTTGGATGGGTGCCACTGAAACGACTTCTGTTTTACAAAAGACTGGAACGTCTTTTTTTTATATTAAGGCGCTAGAGAACAAAGTCTTCCGACAAAGCTAGGGGTCTATTCCTGGGTAGAGCAATGAGAAGTGGGGGGTAAGTCCAATTCTGTTTGCAAACCAAAATTAAGCTAAATCAAATAGGCGCCACCATGTCCTGAAATAATTACGATAATTGCAAAGCACAGTTCTAAGGGCAGACGTGGAAACCCAAAGAAAAAATGATCGCCTTCATTAACAAAAACCTGTCTTAACAAAATAAGATGCAGCTCATGTAAGAAATTGTAATGGTTAAATAAATAAAAAAGTAGAACACCACTTGTGTCCTATAAAAGTAATTAAAGAAATAATAAAAAAGTATTTCCAATATAATATTGGCATCAAATTATTACTCAGAAAAATTTTAGCTTTACGTAATTAGATTTGATCGCACTTGACCAAAATAAAAGTCTAAGATTTTGAACTAAATGTTTACTAAAAAAAACTCTTTTAAAATATCGGAACTTGTAACAAAAATGGTCATAATCAACTACATCAAAATTAAAGTTTTAACTTTCCTTTTTTTCTTTCATTAATCAACCGACTTTACTTTAAACATGAACTTGTTATACAAATTAAAGTGATAATGATTGGTAAGCATAACACAGTGAATTAAATTCTAACCTGGGCAGATCTTTTCGGGTAAATAACAAATTACTAGAAGCTAACATAATGAGAATTTGAACTTTCAAATATACGTTTAATAATCTAAGTATAGATAAAGCTGATCACAAAAATAGGCATGTTTGTTTAAATTGCATTACAGCTGTTCAAAGCATTTGCTTTCAAGACAACATCTGCCAACTGTACAAAATAGAAAAATATGACGTCGAAAACACATGTTGAACTTATCGACGGTTCATATAGAACAAAGCATGTTTTTTAGAAAGCTAATTCAACAAAATTTCGTTTTACAGCTTGTAAAACCAGCTCAACAATTAATTGAAGTTTACACAATTTACGTGTACTAAACATAAAAGCAAGTTAACGTGTTCTAAACTTTGAAACACATGCAAAAAAAGATCTTATAGCTAATTACGAACCAAAAACTGCATTAGTCGCTTCACAACAAACTGAGACGGGATTTCCGTTCTTCAAGCAAAGTTAACAGCGTTTTTAACGACTCCATCCAAATTAACTTCTATAATTCCTTGTCAGACAAATTTCTTATTAGGCAAAGTTTAAATCGACTGTTCCTAAATAACGGTAATTCTTTGGATCCTAGATGACGAATTATTTTCATTCCATTCTTAATTGTCGAATTGTATTTGTTGCATTATATTTTGTCGTTGTCGTGTTCTAAAGGTCGCGCTAAATAAATTACCTCAAATTACATTATCATCATCATCATTGGGTCTTCAGTCCTGAAACTGGTTAGACGCGTACCATCATTGTTTACTATTCTGAACTAACCTACAGATTTCCCCGAAATTTGCACAGTCTGCATCTATCACTATCTGATCTAGGTCTACATCCGCCTCTTTTTTCCTATCTCTGCTTGTCATATAACAATCCCATGCTGTTAAATGAACTAGTTAACAAAGTACCAGTCAGCTACCAAATAGAATGGGCTAAATATAAATCAGCACTAACGCATAACTGTCCCAACCTAACAGACTTTAATGAGTGGTTACGCAGTCTAGCTGATACAGTCAGCACCCTAATCCCTCAGGTGAATAACGTCAGACTGGAGCCGGAAGAAAGACATTCTAAACGCTTTCAATCACGGCGCGAATACGTTCATCACGCTACAAATCACCGAAATAAATCTGATGCTAGTAAAAAAATTGCAGCAGATGCTATGGAAGATGGAAAACATTGTGTTGTGTGTGATGCAGCGGAACATCAGAGCATATTGGAATGTGCAAGCTTTAAATTACTAACGGTTCAACAGCGCTGGGAACAATTGCGAAAGAACAAACTGTGTAAAAAGTGCCTTCGCAGGCACAATCCTATGTACTGTAGATCGTATAAAGAATGTGGCGTAAACGGATGCAAGTTTAAACATCACTACTTGCTACATGATCAGGCAACGCATACCGCCGAAGAACAATCGAAAGTCGTTTCGGATACAGCCAATATTGTCAGTATACACCGCCCTCAAAATGCCAAGTTACTGTTCCGTGTGGTACCCGTGATTTTATATGGAAAATCAGTGAGCGTGCATACTTACGCGTTTTTTGACGAAGGGTCATCTATCACATTAATGGAAAAACAGTTGGCGGATCAACTGCAATTAACTGGTGGACCTACCGAAAAGCTGTGTTTGACATGGACAAGTGGAGTAACACGTGAAGAACCCGATAGTCCAACGGTAACAGTAGCAATTTCAGGCAAATACAGTGGAGCCAAAAGGTATAAGATTCATAGTGTAAGAACAATTAAATCATTGAATCTTCCCACACAATCGTTAATCAACGGAAATATGCAGAGTGCATACCCTCATCTAAAAGGTTTGCCCATCGCCTATTATGAAAATGCAGTCCCTCAAATACTAATCGGAGTTCAACATGCAAATTTAGGTGTATCAATTCGTACTATAGAAGGCGATTGGGGGGAGCCAATTGCGTAAAGAAGGAACAACCGGTCGGAAATGGTTCTCCAAATGGGTTGTATCCGCACCTTCATATCCACGATAATTCCACTGACGATATCGACTTACATAACGCAATAAAAGACTTCTTCTCCACCGAAAACTTTGGTGTGAAAAAACCGGACGCAATGTTAGAATCAGCAGATGATACGCGAGCCCGTCGACTACTAATCGAAACGACACGCAAAATGGGTGACCAATATACAACGGGATTGTTATGGCGATATGACAACGTTAAATTTCCTGACAGTTTTAGCATGGCCCAACATCGATTACTTTGTTTGGAAAGAAAGATGGAGAAAAATCCCAATCTAAAAACAATTATTTCAAGACAAATTGACGAATACGTTATCAAAGGTTATGCTCGAAAACTAACACCACATGAAGTTCATAGGGAAAACCCGAAGAAGTGGTACTTACCTATATTTACTGTTGCGAACCCTAACAAACCTGAGAAAGTCAGACTCGTGTGGGATGCTGCTGCCACAGTGCAGGGTGTGTCATTGAACTCGATGCTGCTACCAGGACCCGACTTTCTTACATCGTTATTTGAAGTTTTGCTCCGGTTTAGAGAGCAACGATTCGCAATAGCAGGCGACATAAAAGAAATGTACCACCAAATTAAGATTAACGAAGACGATCAGGATTCACAAAGATTTTTATGGCGTGATGGAGATGCGAACAGAGAACCGGATGTCTACGTAATGTGCGTTATCACTTTTGTGGCAACATGTTCTCCGTGTGCGGCCCATTTTGTAAAAAACAGCAATGCGAAACTGTTTGATAAAGAGCATCCTCGAGCAGTCGCAGCAATCATTAACAATCATTATGTTGACGACTGGCTTGACAGTTTTGGTAGTACTGCGGAGGCCATCGACGTTGCAAGAGCAGTGATAAAAGTACATGCTTCTGCAGGTTTTAAAATCCGGAATTTTGTCTCTAATTCTGAACATATTTTAGAAGCTCTGGGCGAAGCGAGCGGTGGCGTACCGAAAAACATAAGTTTCAACACTGCTACAGATGGTGCGAAACTATTGGGAATGTGGTGGTCAGAATCCACAGATATGTTTTTTTATGTCATAAACTACAAGCGTATGAACATGGAAATCTTGGATGGCACTAGACGACCAACCAAACGTGAAGTTTTGTGAGTCCTAATGATGATATTCGATCCTCTTGGATTGATTGCCTTCTTCTTGGTATATATAAAAATGTTGCTGCAGGATATTTGGAAATCATCTATTGGCTGGGATGATCGTATAACAGAAAGACAGTATACTAAATGGATGAAGTGGATAAAGGTTTTGCCAAAGTTGAAGGACGTTAGAATTCCAAGATGGTATGCACTAAGTGATTATCATTCAGTTCAACTGCACGTATTTGTGGACGCAAGCGAAAATGCATTTGCTGCACTAGCATACTTTAGATTCGAAGGTGAAAACGGGGTTACAATCGCTTTGGTCAGTGCGAAAACAAAAGTTGCGCCTCTTAAACAATTGTCAGTACCACGTCTCGAATTGCAAGCAGCTGTTTTAGGAGCACGTCTTGCATGCACAATTTGCAAAAGTCATAACATCGTTCCAAAAAGTAAGACCTTTTGGTCAGATTCACAAGATGTCTTGTCATGGTTGCGATCACAGCATCGAAAATATCGTCATTTTGAAGCGTTAAGGGTAGGCGAAATACTTGAGACAACGGAGGTAAAAGATTGGCGGTGGGTTCCCACAAAGCATAACGTCGCTGATGAAGGTACTAAATGGAAAGAGCAGCCGTATATATCTTCCACTAGCCGTTGGTTTCAAGGCCCCGAATTCCTAGCAAAGCCAGAATCCGAGTGGCCACACAAGGAACTCAACATTACAGACACTGACAGAGAAGTAGTGCATCAACTGATCCATGTACTAGACATTTCATCGCAAATCACGCCAAACTTTAAGAACTTTTCTAAATGGCAAAGATTGGTAAGGACGCAAGCTTGGGTACTAAGATTTTTTAAAATTGCGAAAAGGACGCGTTTGAAGGACGAGAAGGGTGAATTAACTACTCAGGAGATAGAGGAAGCTGAAAAGGAAATATATCGAATGATACAAGCTGAAGCTTTTGGTGATGAGATCTGGCAATTAAAGCGAAACCCAAACATGTCGATCCACAAAACAAGCCGGCTATACAAACTGTCCCCATTTTTTGATGGGTCGTCAGTCCTAAGGATGAAGGGTAGAACTACGTTGGCAGATATATCGTACGAGGCAAAAAATCCTATATTCTTGCCACGGGACCACCCTATTACCGACCTAATTATTAGATATTACCACGAAAAGCATCACCATCATAATAGGGAGACGACGGTGAATGAAATACGGCAAAAATATGTTATACCTCAGCTACGAACTAAAGTTAAAAAAATCTGTACTAACTGCCAGTTTTGTAAAAATTATCGAACTATACCAAAGGTACCAGAAATGGCAGATCACCCTAAGGCGAGGCTCGCAGCCTTTACACGACCATTCTCCTACGTCGGAGTCGACTACTTTGGGCCAATGGAAATTGTTAATGGACGAAAAGTTGAAAGGCGATGGGGAGTATTCTTTACATGTCTCACTGTAAGAGCAGCACACATTGAAGTAGCTCACTCGCTGAGTAAATCATCCTGTATAATGGTTATTCGCAATTTTGAATTACAGTGCGATATGCCAATAGAAATAAGGACAGATAACGGAACGAATTTTCGCTGCGTACATAATGAACTAAAGAGACAACTAAAGAACATACATCCGGACGACTATAAGAGGGCATTTCAAAATATTAATTGGAAATTCAATCCACCGTCGGCACCCCACATGGGTGGTTGCTGGGAACGTCTCGTACGATCTGTAAAGAAATGCGTGATGTTGACGATGCCAAGCAGACGACCAGATGACGAGACCTTAAGAAACTTTCTAAAAGAAGCGGAACACATCGTTAATTCTAGGCCTCTAACGTACATTCCTACAGACCCAGAAAATGAAGAAGCGTTAACGCCGAACCACTTTTTACTTGGGTCTTCGAGTGGTGTTAAGCCGACTGGCGAATATACCGACGACGTTCTAATACTGCGTAGAAACTGGGAAATCTCTCAAAGACTAGCAGATCATTTTTGGAAGCGTTGGGTGGTCGAGTACATGCCGGATCTGACTCGTAGAACGAAATGGTTCGAGAAAGTGAAACCTATTGAGGTCGGCGATGTGGTGATTATAATGGATGAAGACAAGCGAAATTCGTGGAAAAGAGGCATTATATTGGAAACCAAATACGACAAGTTATTATACGAACGTCCGACGGAATTTTTCGAAGACCGGCAGCAAAAGTTGCTGTGTTGGAAGTTAGTAAGCAGAACCTCGGTGCCGGTTCAACTTACCAGGGGGGAGTATGTTAAGAACTGTAAATAGTTAATAGTTGGTTGTGTTATTGTAGCATTTATTATTATTAGAAGTTATTTAAAAATAAGGATCAAGGACTGTAGAAATCAAAATTTAAAAGGAAAAATTTAATTTAATTATTTTGACAAGTTTAAAAATATTGGAGTAGATAGAAATCTTGTGGAGTTACACGCGGTTACAAGTAATTGTTAAAGGCCACAATGTAAGTGTATTCCAGACTAGCTATTATCCTGTATTAAGAGAATATTTTTAGGAAATTTATAACGCTATTATAAAATTGACAACCTACAACATTTTGTGTGAAGTTGAAAATAAAGCAGTTCATAAATTTAGTGTCTTAACAAAAGCTTGGAACCAGTAGTCGGACAGCCCACCATAGAGAGCCAATCCTACATATTGTGGTAAAGTTGCGACTTTGTACATCAACCGCAACGGCGCCGCAACACATATTATATTTCATTTGTTCCGGAACATTTAAAAAATTAAGGCATTCTAACATTTTACGGACTTTGGCAAATCTGCTACATTTTAATAAACATCTCATTGCACGATTCTGTATCTTTTGCAATCTTTCCAAATCACCTTGGTTTGAGACAAATAAAATGGTGCTGCAATATGTTAGGTGTGGATAAACTATTGCTCTATATAAAGTTATTCGAGCAAAACTTGATAGCTTTGCACTAATTCTTCTCAGAAATCCAACCTTTTTGCTTACTTTATTTATAACCATCTGTAGATGCATTTTAAAAGTTAATTTTCGGTCGATTATTACACCAAGGTATTTAATGTTCTCTACCAGTTCAATATCAGACCCATCTATTTGTACATTCCTATTTTCTGTTTTTATCATTTGATAACTTCTATCATTTGTTAACAACATCCATTTTGTTTTATCAACATTTATCTTCAGCTTATTTCCAACTAAATATTTGCTAATTCTTATTAAGTCACTATTTACAGATTGAATCAGGTTTATTACATTTGCACCTTTAGCATATATTAAAGTGTCATCAGCAAACATATGCATCTTTGTTTCCTTCAATATATTCACTATATGGTTTATGTAAATTATTAAAAGCAATGGTTCCAAAATACTTCCTTGTGGAACACCCCACTCAATTTCTGATTTACTAGATGTTTCCCATTGCCATCTCGTTTCTTGCTTCCTGTTTTGTAGGTAGTCTTTAAACCACTCTAACGCATTGTCTTTAACTCCATATTTTTCCAGTTTTTGAATGAAATATTTCCACTTATAGTCTCAAATGCTCTTTTGTAATCTATAAAGACTGCACACACCGCCTTTCCTTTATCCATTGATTCTTTCCAGTCATTTATAATTAGCTGAATCGCTGTTTCACATGAGTGTTTCGTTCGAAAACCAGACTGATAGGTGGTTAATATATTAGTCTCATCCAAGAATTGCTTCAGTTGCTTATATATTACTGTTTCTAATACCTTTTCAATTGTGGCCAACATATTTATAGGCCTGTACTCTTCGCATTTCTTTGTTGATACTACTTTTTGAATTGGTGTAATTGTTAATATCTTTAAGTCCTTGGGCAGAATACCATGCGCAAGAGACATATTTATTATGTTTAGTAGCGGATAACCAATTATATCAAAAAGTTCTTTAAGAACTCTACTGTTTACACCATCCGGGCTGCTTTTATTTGCTTGCTAAATATACCAATTCTTTTAGTTCATGTATTTTTAATAATTTAAAAGTACTTAATTCCTTCAAACTTTTCAATACCAATTGATGATGTAATTTCTGTTATACTATTTCTGAAGTAAGTATTGAAGTTTTCAGCAATAGTCTTGTCATTAGTTTCTAGTGTATTCTCAAATATAATAGGGAAGGAGCTTTGATAATGTTAATAGCAAACCAGAATAATATAATGTGATAATCAGTAACCAAAAATGCTATAAAATGCATAACATACCATCCACCAAAATAGGAATGAAAACTTGTCATTTAATAATGCCGTGTGTAGTTTGAACCTACGCCACTCTGACGACATTGTCTGTACCAGGATGCAATGGGGTAATGCGTCCCAGTCGCCAAAGCAACCGAGAGGTATTGTCCTCCTTAATTAGGACCAATGTCCGAATCTTGACAGCGGGAAGAAATGAAAACCATTTAATTTCTGCTGGAGAGTATGTATGTAAGTACTCGCTATGCCAACGGCGCCAAAAAGATTTTTGGATTCTCTGAATGAGTTGCTAACGATCTAAAATTGATAATTTCAGGTCCAAGACATTTGGGTCAGGAAGCACTGAAACTGGTTTGACTCCTAAGAAATGACACAGTGCTAAATAAGAAAAATCTTGAGGATTTGTACTCAATGAACGCAATGGACAAGAATTAAGAATGGCCTCAATCTGAATTAGTATGGTATTGAATTCCTCATTCGAGACAATTTGAGCACCGATAACCTTGTTGAGATGACTCTTAACTGACTTGATACCAGTAAGGCGACGACGGGGGATTGAAAATAAATTCAATACCCTCTGCGGTAGCAACATGTTGCATAAGTTCTGCCAGTTCACGTGCAGCACCAGTGAAATTTGTGCCACAATCACAGTAGATTTTGACACATTTATGACGGCGAGCAATGAAACATCTCAATGCTGCTATAAAAGCAGATGAGGACAAATTCTAAACTAGATCTTAAGTGCAGAGCCTTAATTTCAAAACAAACGAACAAACAAAGATAAGCATTTAATGACTTTGAACCACGAGTGCGGCTCATGGTAATTGCGAACGGTCTACGAAAATCAACCCTAGGGTGAAGAAAAGCTTTACTCGAAACGGTGCGGGTTGCTGGTAGGTCACCCATAGGGGATTGGAAATTGGTTTTATATGAAAATAAATGATACATGCCTTTAGACATTTTTGAACAGCCTTTTTGTTGCCAAGATCCAAAAATTTTGCGTTAAAAGAAATTGGGTTGTTCTAAGACCAGGATGTAAATATTTTTGATGACTGTCCAAAATAACGGGATCTATCAAACGATGAGTACCAGGTAATGTAAGTGGAAATTTTTCCTCATAAGGTAAATTTGAATTTTGAAGGCGACCGCCGACCCTGAGTAAACCATGTCAGTCCAAAAATGGGCTAAGGAGTATAAGCTGTTTGCTAACGGTTCTCCTCTTTTCAATATTCTCTATGTCCTTATAAAAGAATTCTAATTGAACTCTTTTAGCCAATAAATGAAGTGCAACTTGTTGTTGCTGACTTGAAATGATTTGTGATGCATTTGAAACGAGATCCACAGAGGGGTCTCAAAATGCGAATGAAATGAAGGACATAACATACAGTATTGCCCGAAATAAACAGTACTGAAATTGTAATTGTTTTGTATATTTAAAAAATACATATTATTGACACTTTATTATATGTTCTAAATGTGCACCTCCTCGTTCGAGACAGACATCATAACGATGTTCTAAGTTTCTGGTCATGTTATTGAATAAGGGTTGTCTCAGGGCTGCGAAGAAGACTCTAACGGCATCCTTTAATTCATCGATGGTTTGTGGTGCCCGTTTGAAAACGGCATTTTTAGCCATGCCCCAAATGTATGCGTCTGGAGGTGTGAGGTCTGGAGAATGTGAAGGATAAAGGAAGTCAGTAAATCGTGATATGAATTTGCTTGGAAAATGTTCTTGAAGAAATTGACGAATTGCGGCAGCAGTATGGCAAGTTGCCCCGTCCTGCTGAAAAATTGATTTCGAAATGCCAAGTTACGTGCACGACAGAATTGACGTAGATCAGGGATAAATCGTGTTAAAATTTGTCTGTACCTCTGTTGATTAAGTGTGACTTGCCTACCATTCTCTTCGATAAAGTACGGACCAATGATTCCGTGTCCGGAAACAGCACACCAGACACTCACTTTTTCACTATGTAAAGGAACCTCTTGAACCTCATCGGGTCTGGCAAAGCCCAGAAATCGATTTGTGCGACGATTCACATAGCCTGACAAGTGAAAATGTGCTTCGTCTGAAAACCAAACATTTTCAAAAATTCAGGATTTTCATACTGTAACGCGAGAATTCTGGCGCAATATTCCACTCTACTGCGATAATCCCGAGGATGTAGTTGTTGATGTACCTGAATCACATACGAAAATGTACCCAGCTCCTTCAGGATTCTTTGAAAGGAAGTTCTTTTAAATCAAGTTGTAACGCTGTCCTTGCCTGGCTGACTTTCGGATTTTCTAAGATTTGCTCAAAAACACGTTCATGGTTATTGTTGTTGTTAACTGTCCTGGGACGCCCCGAGTTTCCTTTTCGTTGGCACAATACACTACCTGTATTTCTAAACTTTTCAATAACCTTCAAAATTACAGCATTACTTGGAGAACGTTTATTAAACCTTTGTGTGAATTGATCAGACACGTATAGCAAACTTGCACCATTTCGTATGAACGAAAATAATGCTCTACCAGAAACACTTTCTCCTCTGTACTTAACACCATTTTTAACAATTAGGGCCTACTAATTACTTGTTTGAGGTTTACTTGACAGGTCTATACTAGCTAACTTGAGTGTGACAGCGCACGCATAAAAACACCCCCAACTTAGTTTCAGTACTGTTTATTTCGGGCAATACTGTATAATGCGACAAACTTTGTTTATATCAGAAAATTTGTTTAATAAGAGATCAAGAAAATGATCCGAAATGATAACATTCAATTAGATAATTCTCTTTTCCAAATCCGCAAGTGTTGAATCCACTTTAGAAAATGTACTCGCCGGCCAATCTGATTGTGGAAAAGAAAGCAAAATAGGACCGCACCACCATAAACGATGCTCTACTAAGTCTGTGGCTAATAAACTTCAAAAGGCACAATCCGCTAGATTATCTTGAGACTTGATGTGGTTCCAACACCCAGGAGGAATTCAATCTTGAATGTGTGATTCTATAACTAATGAAAGTTTTCCAATGGTAAGAAGGTGATCGAATCCATGATAAAGCCACTATAGAATCTGACCAAATCGATACCTTTAGTCGAACCTTGTAGATATTGAACAAGAACTTGATCAAATCTGATAAAAGTAGCATGGCAGATAATTCTGGCCGAGACGCAGAAATGCGTTGAGTAGGTGCAACCCTTGATTTTGCACATACCAACGAAACTTTGTTATTACCATTTGCGTCTACCACTCTGAAATAAACTACTATGGCGTATCCTTATTCGTAAGCGTCGCATAAGCCATGCAACTGAAATTCCAGACAGTTAGTTATCAGACAAAATCCATCGAGGAATTTTCACCTTAGGCAATTCTGATAATTGATCAAGGTAAATCCTTCCATTTGACAGAATCCATAAATATTCAATAAGGTGTTTTGCAAAAAACACCAACAGTGTCAACAAGTCCAAAGATCCGCCCTATTTCTGAAACCATGTGTCTTTTGGTACAAATCCGATCCACCAGATTGACGTACATAAAAAAAATTTGTCCAATGACGCATGCCACTGAAGGCCCAAAATTTTTTGCGAGAGATTAGTTGAATCTTCGAATGAAGATGTACTACTTTAATTACGTCATATACGTTACTGTTCCATTTATGTAACGTGAATCCACCCAACAAGCACGGTTTGTCTAATTCAAAATCAACTGCCAAGCTTCTTCGGACCATTGTGACCCGGTCACGACATTGTCAACATATGTATCGGATTCCAAAGCCTTAGCAGCTAAAGGAAAGTTTGATGATTCTTGGATCACACATAATGCCAAATATGGTGCTGATTTGACACCATAGGTTACTGTATTTAGTACAAAATCTTAAATAGGGGTTGTAGGATTAGACCTCCAAACAATTTTTTGAAATTTCTGGTGTTCCGGAGAAATCACAATTTGTCGATATATCTGTTTAATGTCTGCAGTGATGACAATTGGATGTAAGCGAAAATGCAAAAGTAAGCCAAGATATCATTTTGTAAGGAAGGATCGGCAAGCAAATGGTCATTAAGAGACCCACCAATGAAAGTAGTTGACAAAGCGTCAAAGACTATCCTTAATTTTGTTGTGTTACTTTCTGGTTTAATAACCGCATGATGCGGAATGTAGTATTCTGTCGAATGATGCGGTGATTCCTTCATGCTAGAAGGAATAAGTGCCATGTGGCCATTTTGTAAATAATCTAGCATAAACTCCCTGTACATTGTATACAGTGGAGGGTCTTTTTTGTAGACGACTTTACAATGCCAAAAACCCACGAAGTGCGACTTTCCGAGAATCCCAAAAAATGGATTCCGGTCCATTAAAGTGACACTATAAAACAACCCTGCTCGTTTCTAGAGTGTGTTGTCAAAAAATACTGTTCACAGGCTTCTTCTGCAGAAGAAACATTGTGGACATCTGGAATACCTTCCACCTCCCAAAACCGACGAATTAGAGTATCCAAGGGTTCTATTAGTACACATAATGAGATACCATCTGCTGCAGGAGAAGTTATTTTCCCTGTAAGAACCCACCCAAATTTGGTATGAATCGCGACTGGTTCGTCTACGGTTACCATACGAGTCTCATTTAACAATGAGTATGCAAAAACATCTGCACCCAAAAGTAAATCGATTGTGGCTGGCTTATCAAAATCAGGATCAGCCAATGGCAAATTCGCTGTATGCGGCCAATGGTTGGTGTTTAATTGCACTGCAGGCAATTTACCACAAATATTTTGTAGAATATAACCATCTACATCAAATTGGGTATGTATTTTATCCCTAGGTCAAATTTTGCAAGATAAAACTCCCGTAATGTGTGAGGGAGTTAAACCTACACCTTCCACTTTAATGACAACGTTGGATTTTTGTAAGCCAAATCGCTGACGACAAGTTTTCGTCATAAAACTTTCCATACTACAGTTATCTAACAATGCTCTGACCTTTTGAATCTTTCCGTTCCCATCTCGAATTGCAATAGTTGCAGTTGCCAACAAAGTGACGGTTTTCGAAGAATGCGATGAAAATAAACTGCTAATACGTGATGTACTTGCACATGGTTGATTTGTTTGTAGTGTGGGCGTGTTATTAATGAATTGACCCGTCAATGATTTTTGGTTTGTAAAATGTAGCAATGTGTTGTGAGGTTTATCGCACTTTCTACAAGCAGATTTTGAAGAACATTTCGTGGCTTGATGAAAAACAATTTTGCTGCTTAACAAACTTGTAACGCTCGTGAGGTGTCTTGTCCAAAAAATTCTGATACTGATATAAAGCATGTTTGCCTTTACAATGAATGCAACTTTTGTTATCTGATATTGTCACCAATGAAATGTGATATTGAGATTTTGTATAAATTCCAGTAGGTTTATCAAAATGTGTAGATTTACGATTTGTTTTAGACTGTTTGCTCATACATAGGCTACTAACTTCCAAGGCTTTACAGTGCCTTTCAACAAAGGTTTTTGATTGCTTAAATATGGGAATCAAATTTACACCCACAGCATTGGTTTCCAATTAGAATAATTTTAAAAATTCGTTATCCAATTTTTTAGATAATGTACGAAACTGAACCATATCCAAAACATCTACCTTAGCTTGCTCTAAGTATGCCAAATTTTCATCAAAGCAACTTATGAATGCTCTAAGCTCTTGGTGAGAATTAGGGTTGGCTTTGGAGCATTTCCAAAGCCGCAAAATGTAAGTTTACTAAAAATCGCTTGCTTTCATACCTTTCAACCGCGGTTATCGTATGCTAACGTAAAATTATCCCCTGTAATAGGTAAATGATTAATTAAACTTTTAGAGTCTGAATCTAATGCGTCCAGCAAGAAATAAAATTTCTCTACACTTAATAAATTCTGGTTATCAACAAGATTTTTAAAAAGTTCATTAAAACGCATCAAATCTAAAATCTTGCCAGAAAATTTTGGGACAGATATCCGAGGAAGTCTTATGTTAGACACGCTTGTTAATTGAGATTATTCTTGTGTGTCGGCAAGAATATTTTCTTTCTTGATTTTGGATAAATCAAGCTCCATTTGTGCCCCACTATTTTTTATTGAATTGGCTAATCCATTTGTACTGGATTTTAAACTTTTAATTTCCTCCAGATTTTCTGTGCCTAAAGTGCACATTTTGTGCACACTATCCATCTCATGTTTGAGATCGATAGCTGTATGCGCTAAAATTTGAGCCAAAACTAAATTTTTTCTGTTGAGTCCAAATTAGACATTTGATCAAAAAGTGAACGAAACTATTCAATAGCCAATTTTAAACCAAGGATAAACCGTTCGGTTGAAATTTTCTTGGTAGCCATTGTACCTACTGAAACACTCTTATAAGTTATAAGGAATTGTTTTGAAATAAATGGCAATAAACCAAAGACAAACATTTGTCTTTAAAAATTAAAAATTACATAAATAATTTTTAACCAAGAACCCAATGTTCAAAATTAAAATATCTATAGCAATTATAAATTTTTAAACACCTTGTGCGAGGTATTGTTTTGAAATAAATGCCAATAAACCAAAAACAAAAATTTGGCTTAAAAATTAAATGAATTATATATTTATAACATGTTTACCATTTCAATAAGTATTTGTGCTGAATTGTGACAAGTGACAATATAACTTTTGCGAATTGAATTGACACCAAAATAAACAAATCTTTGCAAAATTGTTTTGAATGCACGAGCAACTTAAATTTTGTCGCTTAGAAGTACCATTCGTTATCAGATACAACAGGTTCACACTGCCGGCGCTATGACCTCGGAAGTTATTATTTGAAATGAATGCACAGGTGTTTTTAAAGCAATATTGCACTTGTAAAAACTGAACTACATCGATTATTTTTAACATAAATATCACTGAAAGACTAAATTAATGTGATTTAAATAGAAATTTTAATAATTTTAAACCCATGAAATCCTAAGAATAGCAATGCGTTTTGTTTTATAAACAAATATTTATGCAGTAAACGAGAAGTAATATGCAGCAAGGGGTGTAAGGATTAGGAAAGTGTGGAATTTGTTGGAGAGGGAACAAAAAATGTGCTATGTGTCGGAGAAGGACAAAAAAATGTGTATGTTTTTATCGACCAACAGCGTTTTAAAACAGTTAATCAATTAAAATACACTAAGCTGTAATGGTTGCCAATTGCTTAAACAGAAGTTCACTATTCTTGAGGCGTTTTCACCATTGAAAATCACATGTTCAAAGCACACAGAACTAACTCGTACGGACACTCCCTTTTTTAATTTGTTAAAATACTCTGTCTAATACTCCTCTGATAATGTGCACACGAAACAAAAGGCACTCGCGCGCACTTCTACTAATGTTCAAATTTGTATGTATAAGGTATAGGATAGACGATAACAGGGAAGGATTTGATAATGTTAATAGCAAACCAGAATAATATAATGTGATAATAAGTAACCAAAAATGATATAAAATGCATAATAAAAACCATGGACAGATTGTTTTACCCATTCTAATTCACTAATTTTGGTAAATGCATTTTGTGCTAAATTTTCAATTTATTTTGTTTATGAAACATTTAGTAACAAAATAATTCAGTTGCAAATGTTAGAGATATGGTAAATCATTACAAACATAGTACATAAATTTCTAAAGCAGTTACATAATTGTTTAATTGGTTTCACATATACCAAAACCATGAGTTTCTTAATAAGCGAGCAGATAGTCTGGATTTAAAAATGCGCATGAAGTCTAAACTTACAAACAGATCTGCATGTTTATTGAAAACATTAACACATTGATATTCAAATGAACTTTTCAATTTTGATGTGTGGTGTATAGGTATAGTTAATGTGTTGTTGTTTCTTAAAGCAAGATTATAGTTAGTACTTCTAAATTTAAATATTTTGAACAAATAGCGAGGTTCTCGAGAGTTATAGATACTAAAGAGACAAACTGCAATTAATACTTCGCATCTAGATTTTATTTTTAAAATTTTTAAATCATTGTTAATCGGAGTAACATGTTCTCTATAATTAATATTATATGAAAATCGAAGACATGAAGTTTGAAGCACTTGCAGTTTGTTCTTATTAAATTCTGTTAGGAAGTTAAAATATACAGTACTACAATAATAAACGTGGCTTAAAACTAGGCTCTGACAGAAACACCATTTTGTAGAAGAAGACAGCAACATATTATATTTATAAAGAGACAAGTTTGTAATAGCCAGTACTACAAATTTTATTAACGTGGTTATCAAATAAGAAACTAGCATTACAAATAACACCCAGATTTTTAGGTTTATCACTAAAACTGATTTTAGAATTCCTTAAAACAACATCTAACGAATGGCGATTTTGAAACACTGCACAATAGTGAGGAGTACCTATGCATTGTACAACTATTTTTTTAGGTTTAATACTAGGCCATTATTCAAATTCCAAGTCACGACTGATAAGTTATTATTGATCACTGTGATTGCCTGATTAGGATAGTAAGGATCGCAAGACACATATATCTGTGAATCATCCATGTACATATGAATCTCACCGTTGATAGAAATTACTGAAGGTAGATCAGCTGCAAAAATGGCATATAATTTCACCACTTCTTTGATCTGCATTATTTATTGCAACCTTATGCTTGGCCAAACTCCATATCCATTCTATGGGATTGAAGTCACAATGGTACGTACGGTGGTAACCGTAGCATAGTGATGTTTTGGTATACGGAGGTTCTTAATTAATACTAACAATTCAGTTTTATGCATTGTATTTATTGTTGAAACACCTTGATTTACTAGCCAACCCTGAATAATTTCCTTTCGTGATGCTTGTGTAGGCGGTAAGTTAAGAATTAAGTGTTTTTTCCATCTATTGCATAAAGTTGTGGTAATTCATGTCATGATAGTCTCCAGATTGAATTTTCTATTTGAATATTAATTGGCCATTATCAACAAAACCATGACGTCTATCTGCATGCACAATTATATATCGTTGGTTAGACCAATCAGTGTTGTTTACACCAGGTTTGTCTTGGAGTGTGCCATTATTTCGATACGTCGTGCAATGGATATGAATGTTTCATTCAAATACAGCACTGGTCACTTGTTTTCTGCATGCACATTGTTTTCGCATAAGACGCTTAGATAAAAGGAACGCTATGCTACAATGTCCGTACCTTCTATCAACAACTTATATTTATTGTAACATTTTTTAAAACTAAAGTCAACCTCTACAAAATAGTTTTTTAATGTTTCCCGTCCACCGTTATAATTGATTTGGTCTTTCATTTTCTTACCAAAATATCCCATGTAAGAACTTGCTCATCAACAGTACAAATTTTCTGAAGGGTACGGCTCAATATTCCCAAATCAAAATTGTCAAGGGTAATTTTATTACAATCTCCACTACGTTGCCTCTTCCACAGAGATTTTAACCCCTGATTCTCAGATATGGAAACTTTCTTTCTTATATATTTTATAAATGCACACGAATTCCCAGTAGTAGCATCAGCAAGTTCGGTTGTCTTTTCTAAAGTGAATGAACATACACCAGTGTCTTTCTGTTTACAAAAAAGTCAGATATAATGATGTTTCTAGCTTCAGAATTAACCTTCCCTAGGTGTTATTCAGGGTTTACAGTAAAATCTACAAAAAGAAACTTTTGTTAGATAACTAAAGACAATTGCTTAAAAATCAACTAAAATTAATTAATTATTTCTAGCAATCGAAGTTAGGTAAAACTTGTTTCAATTTAACACTAAAAAATTTTCATACAAACTTTTAATGTATCAACGAAAATATGTAGTTTTGTTAAAAACTTTATAAAGTTGAATAAAATAGAAAAATTGCAAAACACATGACAATTAAACATGAGAATGCCGTACAAAACGATATCCATCTAGAGGTGGTCAGTAGGTGAATAACAAATTGTCTCATTTACACATTAATTATGCATACATTGGTATCAAGAACCCGTTCTGAATGGACCTGCACCTTGAAGAAGTTCTAGATTACTAGAACGGGTAGAACGCTTTCAGAGTTCTAGTGATCTAAAGAGCCGAACTATAGGTTTGACCAAATTAGTGGGGTCTTTAGTGAAGAACCAGACTAAGACAGGTCCCAAAAGAGGGCAGCGGCTCTTTTGGTACTTAGATTGGCAGAGATCATAGGGGTCGGTATGGCATTCTGACTCACTACTGTTGTTCGGTCTTTTTTATTATTTTATTAAGTTTAATTTGAAGACGACTCGCTCCTGTATCCTATTAATGTAGACATTGGAAATATGCATCCTGAATACCTCACCCCTTTTATCACGAAGGTCACGCGTGATCAGTTTGAACAAGTAGAAACTTGTTTTGACCTGCTTGCACCCCAAAATAGAGTGTAATAACGGAGTCAGTTAATCGTTTGAAACGTGAAGACGTTATTAACGCAACATACAATTCGGTATGTTTTCGAAGCTCGTTTCATGGTTCGTTATGTAAAACATTAATTATCGTGTAGTGTTCGGAATAAAGGGTTGTAATTACACAAGTGCTATTTATGGCCATAATAGTGCGAACTTTGTAAGTGAGAATAAACTGGTCGTTTAATGGATATTTCGTCTCGGCTTGCAGAGGAAGCACTACAACATCATAAACATACAGTCCATTAATTCGTCGATTATTAATCGTTGGACCAGCAAATTTCGTCCTTCAATAATATCTCCAGGTATGTAACTTGATATATTCTAGCTACAACCTCATAGGTATGTCCATTGGTCGCTTCGTCGCCGTATATCGTTAACGGTGTAGTTAATGAACTTTGTACCCTCAGGGTATAGTGCAGCTGTCGTTGGTGTCGGTTGTATTCGTAATCACGTGATTGGTGCGTGAATAATTCGTTGTTTGGTGCAGGTTGTAAATACTTGTGTTTATTGACGTCAATAAAATCTTGTTATTCCTTACCTACAAACTTGGAGTCGCCTTCAAATATTAATATAATTGAAATTTCGTCGTTTTTAATAACTTAGATAATTTATATTTGTTATTTAATATTCAAAATGAGTAATAAATTGGAAACGATTATTTTAGAAGCTAAAACAGCGTGGAGTAGATTAAATAGTATTCTTGAGAATATGAGAGAAATTGGTAGAGCGGAAAATAATTGTTGTGTGATAGACGTTTGGCTGGATTCTGCGAAAGAAGTCGAATCAGATTTTAAACTTTTGTGTCAGACGGTCGTTGTGGAAGAGTCGGTGGAATTAGAGGAGTATCGTGCTTTGAGGATAGAGATAGGTAATCTAGTTACGGAAATTAAAATTTTCGCTGCTAAATTTAAAGTGGAATTCGCGAAAGATGTTAAACCGGTTATTGGTATGTCAGCTACAGGACCGCAGGATGTTGTTCCCGTTAGTGGTAACCTCCCCCTGCCTTTGTTAAAATAATTCGCTTTTCCGGTAAGATTGTCGATTGGGAGAGTTTTCGATCAGTTTTGAAAAATTGGTTCATGAGAATGATAGATTGTTGCCAATTCAGAAATTCATGTATTTGTTAGATAACATTGATTCGAGTACACATGCTTTGATTAAACATATTCCAATTGGGAATGATTCGTATCAAAAGGCGTATGACATTTTAGTAAATCGTTTTCAATCCAAAAGGTTATTAGCATCCACTTATTGGAACTCGCTTGAGAGATGTTCGAAAATTAGTACGGTAAATTCGCATAAACAATTAAGAAGTTTGATTAACTGTATCGATGAAAATTTGTTTGCATTGGAAAAATTAGAAATCGACTTGTGGGATTTTGCACTTTTTAATTTGTTATCCAAAAAATTAGACAGTGAAACTCTAAAAAGGTTTGAGTTGGAGAATGTTTTAGATGTTCCTACATTTAAGGATTTAAGAGCATTCGTAGAAAGGCAATGTAAGGTGTTGGAAGTGAGTGAGATTGTTTCATTAGATACTTCTTCGAAAACTCGGGAAAACATAAAATTCGGTGCTTCAGATACTAGAAAATTCGCTAGCGCATCGTCGGCGCCTAGAAATTCGTTTGTCGCTACTTCTACCGATAGAAAGTGCATTTTGTGTCAAGCTTCGCATCCATTGTATAAATGCAAGCAATTGTTGGATAAATCCCCTCAAGAACGCTATGAGGTGGTAAAAAAGGCACAAGTTGTGTATTCGTTGCTTAGGTGATGCACATTCGGTGAAAGATTGTCGTTGCCAGTGGAATTGTAGAGAATGTGCCAAAAATCATAATACCTTATTACATTTTGGAAATCGTCGGGCACCAGTTTCTCCGCAGAGAACCACATCAATTAATAGTTCGTCATCTTCAACTGAAGAAAGTTCGGTGGTTAACCAACAGGTTATTCAACAACAAACCACTACTAATTCGTTATTATCAACGTCGTTAGACCATACCACCACGTTGTTAGCTACAGCGGTGGTTTCAGTACAAGATTATTCGGGTCAATTACATTCTGTTCGAACTTTAATCGATAATGGAAGTATGGAAAGCTTTATTACAGAAAAATGTCGGCAGAAGTTAGGGTTAAGGAAAGCTAAAACTGAAGTCACGGTTCAGGGATTAGGTTTGAAGTCATCTTCAGTGTCTGGCAAGGCATTGTGTTTTGTTAGTCCACTTGGTTTATCGTCACCTCTATATAAGACTGAATGTTTTATCTTGCCTACGATTTGTGATCGATTGCCGTCTACTAAACTACCAATAAATAATTGGCCACATATTCAAGATTTACAGTTGGCTGATGCAAAATTTGATGTTCCGCAGCCAATCGAAATGCTTTTGGGAGCAGACGTATTTGCTCAAATAATATTAAATGAATCACGTTGGGGCAATGCATTTGAACCCGTTGCCATTCATACTACTTTGGGGTGGGTACTAACAGGTAAAGTGGTATCTCCTACTCGTTCGCTTACTTCATTCTGTGCAGTGGTAGAACCACTGGATGTGGACATTCGTAAATTTTGGGAATTGAGAATATTCCTTCCACAGTGCATCGTTCGCCTGAGGAAGAGAAAAGTGAACAAGATTTTGTGAAAATTATTCGAGGATGAAACTGGAAGATTTGTGGTTTCATTGCCATTGAAAAATTCGGAACCTTTGTTTTGTAATTCTAGAGAAATTGCAGTTCGTAGATTTTGAGTTTGGAACGTCGTTTATTAAAGGATTTGGATTTGTATTCGAGCTACAAAGAATTTATGAGAGACTATCTTGACAGTGGTCATATGACTAAGGTTAAGGTCCCTTCAGTAGATTCTCTAAAATGTAGTAATTTGTATTATATACCGCATCATGCAGTACATAAAGTAGACAGTACTACCACTAAATTGAGAGTAGTATTCGACGCCTCGTGCAAGGATGCTGCAGGTAATTCTTTGAATGATAATTTGTTAGTTGGTCCTGCTTTGCAAAAGATATAATTGTATTATTGTTGAATTTTCGTGTACATCGTGTAGTCATATCTGCAGATATAAAGCAGATGTATAGACAAATTCTCTTGAAAGAAAGTCAGCGTAACTATCAACGCATTGTTTGGAGAGATACGCCCTCGGAATCTATTTGTGACTTTCAGTTAAATACTGTCACATATGGGTTGGCATCATCGCCATTTTTAGCATTACGTACCATCCAAGAACTAGCAAAGCTACAAGCATCTAATTTCCCTCTTGCTGCAAAGGCCATGGTCGACGATACTTATGTAGATGACGTAGTAACAGGTTGTGATTCGATTGCAACAGCAAAACAACTTGTCATTGAATTGAATGCCCTTTGTAAATCTGGAGGATTCGAACTGCGCAAGTGGTGCAGTAATTCGGTAGAAGTTCTCAAGCTTCTCAAATTTAAGTCAAATGGAAACATTGTCATTTCAAGATAATGTAAACAGTTCTTTGAAAATTTTAGGTCTGCAGTGGCGACCTTCGTCAGATGTTTTGCATACACTATTCATGTGCAACAAAGACAATGCACTAAACGTAATATTTTGTCGGAAATAGCTAGAATTTTGATCCGCTTGGTCTTTTAGCGCCAGTGGTGTTCTTCGCTAAACGGTTTATCCAAGAATTATGGTTATTGGGGTTAGATTGGGATCAAGAACCTCATAATAAGTTCGTTCAAAAATGGAGAAAGTTTTTATCAGATTTACAGGAAGTTTCGAATATAGAAATTCCTCGTAGATTCGTTGGAGATAACTTACAAAAAATAGAGTTAGATGGTTTTTGTGATGCCTCTGAGGCAGGATATGCTGCAGTAATTTATTTTCGTTGTGTGGATATGGATCATAATATTGTAGTTTCTTTGGTATGTGCTAAGTCAAAGGTAGCACCACTCAGCAAGATAACATTGCCAAGATTGGAACTCTGTGCTGCAGTATTATTATCGGAATTAATTCATTTCGTCATGGTGACATTTAAAGATATTTTGGAGTTCGCAGATATTTTTGCTTGGTCGGATTCAAAGGTGGTATTAGCGTGGATTCAATCAACGCCGAACAAATGGAAAACTTTTGTTGCAAATCGGATAGCTCGTATCCAGTCATACGTAGCTCCTTCAAATTGGTATCATGTGGAATCGAAGTACAATCCCGCAGATTGTGCTTCTCGTGGTTTATTCGCTTCGGAACTGGTCAACCATCCCTTATGGTGGGCGGGTCCTCCTTGGTTATTGGTTGCAAAAAGGAATTGGCCTTCCAGTAAGGTATTAGAAATAGAGGATACGTTGCCTACGGAAGAGAGAGTTACGAAAACATTTTTGGTAATTTCTCAGGAAAATTTCTTTGATTGTTTGTTGTACAAATTCTCAACATTACAGAGACTATTAAGAGTACTTTCGTTTTGTAGACGTTTCGCATGTAACTTGAGAGTTGCTCGTTCAGAACGATTGGTGGGAAACATTTTAAGTCAGGAATTGCAATCTTCATTGCATATTCTGGTGAAAAATGTACAGTCGGAAGTATTTCAAAAGGAACTTGACAATTGTATTCATAAGAAACCTATATCAAAGCAGTTTCGCCCTTTGAGCCCATTTATTGATGATCGGGGTTTGCTTAGGGTGGGCGGCAGATTGAAAAATTCGCAGTTAGGATTTGATGCAAAATATCCGTTATTTTTACCAAAGTCGCATAAATTGACGGAACTTATTATTATGGATTGTCATGTCAAATATTTACATTCGGTGTGCGCACTACATTATTTTTGCTTGCTCAAAATTTTGGATTATTTCAGCAAAGGGAGCAGTAAAAGCTTGCTTGAAAACTTGTGTTCGTTGTTTTAGGACTAATCCTCCCTTATTATCGCCTTCGATGGGAAATTTACCCTCTCCCCGAGTCACTCCAGGAAAGGCTTTTCTCAATTCCGGAGTTGATTATGGTGGACCTTTTAATATTACATTCAATAGGACTAGAGGCCCACGGATTACTAAAGCTTATATTTGTTTGTTTGTGTGTTTAAGCACAAAAGCCATTCATTTAGAATTGGCATCGAGTTTATCTTCGGAAGCATTTATTGCAGCTTTGCGGCGATTCATCGCTCGACGAGGTCGTTGTTTAAAAATATATTCGGATTGTGGAACTAACTTTGTGGGTGCCTCTCGAGCCTTGAAGGAAATGATGAAAATTTCAGTGGAGTCGGAAAGTATCGAATTCGTTTTTAATCCGCCTGGTTCTCCTCACTTCGGAGGTCTCTGGGAATCTGGGATTAAATCCATGAAAGGTCACTTATATCGTGTAGTAGGTGATCAGATTTTAACGTATGAGGAATTGTGCACAATATTGGCGCAGATTGAAGCGGTGCTGAACTCACGCCCATTATGTGCGTTGAGTACAGACCCTAATGACTTTTCGTATTTAACACCAGGTCATTTTTTAACTCTCGGTCCAGTCTCGGCTCTACCGGATCCAGACTTATTGAATACCAAAGTGTCTCGGTTAGATCGGTGGCAACTGCTACAACAAATACACCAAACCTTTTGGAAAGATGGAGTGTAGAGTATTTGCACACTCTACAACAGAAAATAAATGGTTCATTAATCAATCGAATCAGGTAAATATCGGTTCGTTAGTGCTTCTTAGGGAAATGAACACTCCTCCGTTAAAATGGCGTTTAGGACGCATCGTTAAAGTGCATCCGGGTAATGATGGAGTTATTCGGGTTGCTACTGTAAAAACTAGCCAAGGGTTAATCAAACGACCACTGGTTAAGTTATGCGTACTGCCTGTACAGTAATATAGTTTTTTTTGTGTTGTTGTATATACTCACGTATAAACCTATTGTATTATCGTTCTATCTTTAGCTTAAAAATAAGTTAGTTTCTAATTATTTTGGTGAGCGGTATGTTCGGTCTTTTTTATTATTTTATTAAGTTTAATTTGAAGACGACTCGCTCCTGTATCCTATTAATGTAGACATTGGAAATATGCATCCTGAATACCTCACCCCTTTTATCACGAAGGTCACGCGTGATCAGTTTCGAACAAGTAGAAACTTGTTTTGACCTGCTTGCACCCCAAAATAGAGTGTAATAACGGAGTCGTAGTTAATCGTTTGAAACGTGAAGACGTTATTAACGCAACATACAATTCGGTATGTTTTCGAAGCTCGTTTCATGGTTCGTTATGTAAAACATTAATTATCGTGTAGTGTTCGGAATAAAGGGTTGTAATTACACAAGTGCTATTTATGGCCATAATAGTGCGAACTTTGTAAGTGAGAATAAACTGGTCGTTTAATGGATATTTCGTCTCGGCTTGCAGAGGAAGCACTACAACATCATAAACATACAGTCCATTAATTCGTCGATTATTAATCGTTGGACCAGCAAATTTCGTCCTTCAATAATATCTCCAGGTATGTAACTTGATATATTCTAGCTACAACCTCATAGGTATGTCCAACTGTGATGCAGAAGGCAACGGGAAACCACCACATTACCTCCCAAGTACACTGCGTACTTAAATTATTATTAAAGATGATGGCATCTTCTGAGGTAAAAAATTCCTGAATTAAAATAGTCCATCATTTGGATCTTCGGTAGGGGACTACTTCAGAGGATGTGATCAGAAAATTTAGAAAAAGAGTGTGTAACATTCTGCGAGTCGGAGCATGGAATGTCAGAAGTATGAGGCAAGTAGGTAAACTAGAGAACTTAAAAATTGAAATTGATAGGTTAGCGCTAGACATAGTAGGGATCAGCAAAGTTCGTTAGCCAGAGGCGGAGGATTTCTGGAATGGAGACCTTGGGGTCTTATTTTCCATCTTTCAATTACTACCTAGATTTGAAAGGATCATTTGGGCTTTGCATAAAAGTCTAAATTATTATTTCATCGTATTCACTGTAATACGATAGTATTTATCAACTTACCTTGTGTAATTAACTACCTAAAATATTTACATATATTTAATACTTGGCTTATAGCCGTAATTTTGAGCGTAGCTTACTGTCTATAACTGACATAAGTCAAAAAACTTGACAATGTCAGACATGCTTGACAAAAATGCCAAACGTAATTGAATATTAGGTTTATGTATAGTTGTGTACACAATTTAAATTTGTAAATTTCCCAATTGTCGTCATCGGTCTCGGTGGCGTAATTGGTAAACGCATGGCTCCGACAAAACCAAGATACAGGTTCAAGTCCTGTCCAAGACCTTATATTTTCCATCTAGCTCGTTTTGAAATTATCATTTGGGCTTTGCATAAAAGTCTAAATTATTATTTCATCTTATTCACTATATCTATATATATATATATATATATATATATATATATATATATATATATATATATATATTGTAGTGGTATTAAAGGGCTAAATTTAAGTATAAACAAGGCAATTTCAAACACCCTGTATAGAGGAAACAACCAGAATTTACGTGCGAAATTTATTTCATTTAGTTCATTTTAAAGTAACAAGTATTACCATAATTTTACAAGTAGTGATTAAAATTTAGGTAGGTTCGTAAAGAAAATAAATTGTAGAAGCCAATGCAAATTAATAATTAATTTAATTGAGTTAAATTGAACGGGTAATTACGTCTAGTACGCATAAAAGCATGAAAAATCGATAATATCAAGGTGAAACGCTTTGCTAACACATAAACAGCCGTTGAATATAAAATACCTTGAAAAGCCAACTCCTAGAAATGTGTTAAAACGTTTGTTAATTGAACACCTGCATATTTTCGAAATGTCAGGTTCCCCTTATTTGTATAGATAAAAGACAGAATTCAAAGTATATCGGGTAAACGGTCGGACGCTTCGCTTAAATGTTAACTAAAAATTTCCTTAAAGCGCAGAAAGGATAGACGATCAATGAAATACGTCGGAATAAGACAGGCATTATAACAGTCCACTTCTAAACGCACGTATTCAGTCCACATGGGTTAATTTGAAACGCGGACCGTAATATCGATTTCTACCACTCAAACAAGGTTAGAAGGAAACATAGAATATGCATAAGAGAGGAATTGCGTTTATACAGGCGGGGTTTCCAGACGTCATTGAATATCTTATTGGTCTATATACTTAGTTGTACAACAAGACAAACACGGGAATATTGAATGTTAATTTTTCGGAAAATATAATAACGACGAGTTAAATTTCGAAAACGGTTGAACCAAAATTTTAAGAAGTATTATGAAGGATTTCGCGTTAGGAGGGTCTGGAGAGGTTACATTCGAAGTGTATAAATACTCTAAAAGAATTAGCCTCGCTCTCTCTTTTAACTTCGTTCTCATAATACTTTCATCGCTTCAGACTCCGAACAGAAATTTACCACCAGCTTGTAAGTATATAAAATTATTTTAAATTAAATAGTACAGTGTTGGCCTCATAATTTTGAATCGCGAGTTGTGTCGAGTCTAGATTTTATTGAGGTGCTATATTTATTTTAAACAAGCTCGTGAAGTAACGTAAATTAAATTAAATTAAACTAAAGTACGCAAGTATGAAAGAAGTGTAATAATTTTGGATTTGGATGCATCGTGGAGGCAGAGCACGCAGCACAACTTAGATGGTGTTCATCTACAAATAGCTAGAATCGGCCAGCAGAACAGAACGACGAAATCGAGAGCGAAAACAATTTAACGACATCGTCAACGAAGTAGAGATCGTCAAGAAATTCCAGGTAACCCTTTAGAATTTGTTGTTTTTATAAACTATGAAGATTGTTGTGATGTGTGAGAGTAACTATGAAGGTATCTTGCATTATTTTGCGTATTGAAAATAATACGTATAACTAACTTTTATTATGGTATTTAAATATAAAACTAAAGGTGTATATAAAGCTGATTAACGTTCTATCAGGAATTTAAATTTTTATTGTTACGAGTACATGGGTTTTTTTGTTTGCAGTAAGCGTATGCAAAGTAAAAAGCATACATTATTCATAATTAACTGGGTTATCATGAGCTCACCATACTTCAGAGTGTCCTAATTAAAATTAATTATAAATAAAGAACGAAAAATAAAGTATTATTCAGGGCCCATTTACTCCGGTTATATTCAACGTGTTTAATATTTCTAGTTAAAAATACTGAACTTTACAAATAGAATTTATTGAGGTGTAACTTGAGCACCGAAATGTAAATAATCTTGAAGTTTTATTTGTAAATAGTGGTAAATAAATATTGTACGATTGTGGTATTATTTTGTGGTTTTATTGAGAGTGTGCGTGAACAATAAAGAGTATGATAGTGAATCTAGGTATCCAAGAGGAGATCTAACTGAGCTAGCCAGGGAAGCGGTTGAAGAATTAAGGTGATGAAGATAGGAATCTGGGTAAGAAATTATTTTTTTTGAAAAATTTAACTATTGTGTGCAATTTTCGAGTTTTGGTAAATTAATAAATTTCGAATATTTTTGCTACTGAGGCTCGATTTCTTATAGGTTACACGGCAATATATATATATATATATATATATATATATATATTGATATGAAAATGGCTACATGTTGGGCGCCACTAAAAGAGTGATATGATAAGGCCTTGTATTGGAGCGCTGCTGAAAGAGTACCGTGATACAGATACGGCAATTTGTAAAACTTGAAATTGTTCACTTAGCTTCCTTTTTAATTTTGCCTGGATAGTTCAACAGAATCGATGGAGTTTACAAAATGAAACATCAAACAGCAATATCACAAAGCATTTATACAGTATGAAATATTTTTTCTTATACAAAAGCATATAGAACTTTTACAACATCGTTTCTTTCAAACATAAAATATTTCTAAAAAAATGCATAAGATTTTGCACGAACATTTGTATGTTCAGAAGCTGTGAGCGCGTTGGATTCCACATTTGTTGACATGCTCAAAAATGCTTGTGTCAATTGGTGCCGTAAAATGATTTCTAAATCGTCACAGGTGACGAGTCGTGGATTTATGCGGATGAGCCCAAAAGAAAAGGCCAGTCGGCAGTTTGGGTGTTTCAATGTGAAGCAAAGCCAACAAAAGTTTTTCCTTCTCGAAGCGTTAAGAAGCAAATGGTGGCGTTTTACTTTACAAAAACCGGTCCTGTGGCAACTGTGGCTCTCAAAAATCAAAAGCGTGGTATACGACCATTTGTTTGCCTGAAGTTTGCGGTAAATTGAGAGAAATCAACCCAAAACGACGAATAATTTTGCATCATGACAATGCGAGTTCACACACAACACATGCAACAAACGAGTATTTGGGCACACAAAAGATCGAATTGATGAGTCATCCGTCTTACAGCCCCCACTTGGCACCCAATGACTTCTTCTTGTTTCCAGTAATTAAAGATAAACTGCGTGGGCAACGATTTTCATCGCCCGAAGCAGCGGTTGAGACCTTCAAAATGCATGTTTTAGAGCTACCATCTTCTGACTGGACAATGTGCTTTGAAGGGTGGTTCAGTTGCATGCAGAAGTGTATAGATTTTAAAGATTTGGTGGTTACATTCACATAAACCTCACCATCATCACTTCCTATATATGAATGCACAATGAAAACACTTTTTTACAATTACATACTGCATCAGTAATTTACCAGGCGACCGAAATTTAATATGTGTACCATCATGTATCCTATTACTTTTGTAAATCAGGCAATTTGAAACATTCCTGTTTGTGCTCCCAGTATATCATGCATTGGGCATTTTCACATATATTGGTCGCAAACTTGCTATCACTGTTGAAACTCTATTAAGAATCCTCGAAACCGTTGTCTGATGTATTCTCATAAAATCTCCTAAAGTGGTTTGGTGTCCACTAGAGGCATAGAACGTTAAAGCTATTAACAGTTGGTTTACGGGTGAAACACTATTGTTCCTGGAGGAAAAAGAATAATGCGCCTGTTGAAATGTATGGAACTTACAAATTATGAGGAAATTACAATTCCGGCTCGATTTGTTCCAAAATGGAATAAATGCTAGGTTTTGTTAAACAAAAATGTCAAAAAAAGGATGTCATCTATTTCTACAAAATAATCCGTCTGATCGTAAAAAAATCTGGGAAATCCAAAGCCAATGATATTGAATATATCTAAATCATCACCAATGAACATTTCATCTTCAATCTCCATTCTTACTTTCAAATTTTAAAAATGTCAAGGCGATAATTACTTAACCTCGCAAAACATCAGGTTTAAGGTTTAAGCCGTCAACATTGAGAACTTAACTATAGACCAGCTTAATATAAATTTTTACTCGTTGCATACAAGATTGGGCTTCAAACTGGCTTAAGTGTTTACGGTTCATTTGGCGGTAATAATTATTATTCACAATGGCAAGTATTTACAGAGTTTTGTTTACATTAACATTAGCTTAATCAATATTCGTACGCACTAATTTAAACTTCTACATACAACGAATTAAACACTATTTTATCACTGACTTTGCTCGTAATTTATTTATCCTAACACACATATCACGTAAGCGAATTTAACTTTACATTCATTTAAGTACATAAAACGTTTATTAGTACTGAGACCAAACTAAACTGCCTATCACAACAGGGCTCGTTCTGATATGCAATAATCTTTTGTTCAAGAAAAATGCAGAGAAATCTATAATGTGAGTCAAAAACTTTCAAGAACGACCCTATTGTATTACAATGATTGTCACCATTCTTATTTAGATATGATTGTTTTACAAAACCTATTAATCATCCTATCTTATCGCTAAGCAGATATGAGGTGCTTTAGTAAAAACTGAGCAAGCATAATTTTCAGTGTTTTATATATTTCTTAATTACTGACACAATATTAAAAGAAAAAGCACGCAAATGGAAGATCTAGTGACAGAAGAGAGAAAAATTTGTAGAAACTGGTAAGTTAAAACTGTTTCTTAAACCACAAGTCAAATCAAATCTTTAAATTTTAACGGTAATAAAAACATTGTTTTTATTTCGATGCTTATTACAAAAACATTTTTCAGAGTTTTAAAAAACCTTTTTAAAATTCCAAATTGATTTGACAATTTTATATTTAGTTTTTAGTTGCAGATGGTAAATTGTCAAGACCTATTCACACTAGAAAAAATAAAATTATAATATTCAAGCTAATGGGTTGTCTACATTTTATCATTGTAGTAATGGATTCATTCAACCGGTCTTCTCTCCCTCCCACCCATTCCTTCTCTCACCACTCAGGGCTTTTTCTCTTTTCTTATTACCTTTTCCTCTTTCCTATATTCCTTCTTGTTCAACATTGTACCTTTTGAGTGAATTAGATATTGTTGAGTACAAGGTTGTAAATGTTAATGATATTCCATAAAACGTGTTTTGATCAAAATCTTGAAAAGCGATATTTTTTATGTTGATATAGTAATCAGCTGCAAAATTTACGCATCTTTGCTAGTTAAATGAACTTCGAAGCTTCAATAATAACAAAGTTAGCAATGGTGTTGACTTAATTCGAACCAAACTGTTTAAAGGGAGAAAGATTAATACAGCACAGTAAAAAAGTTTTCATTTTATGCTTCCACAAATGTTACAATTTTTGAAAGATTAAAAAATATTATTAATCTGATTACCAAAAAATTATAATTTAACTTTAGCATTATAATTCATCTTTAGTTGATTGTGAAAATAAATGTTCATTCTCCTTAAAGTTTAAAGAATCCCAAAAGTGTTTGTCCCCTAAATCTGCAGTCTGCTTCATTTCTAGTTTTTCAGGTGATGCTATATGCAAATAACTCAATTGGGTATCAGGTATATTTGAAACAGGTATCCATTCTGTTCCATCGATATTAGGTTTCCTGAAAACATTAAAACTAATTAATCAAACAATGTGAATACGTTAAAAAATTACCCAGTTCTAGCAAGTGATATCCATATATTTAATAAAATATCCCTCATGGTTAAATCTCTTTCTGATAATTTTTTCAACAGCCTATTAGGATTATTAAATATAAATGCTGCATCATCCCCATGGCAAATACCTAAAGAAGTAAATTTAAATTATGTATTTAAATACAGAAAAAATATTACCAGGTCTTTCCTTTATACTCTTGCTGACAAATTCAATAAAGGAAGGTACTACTTCACCTTCGTAAGTAAAGTAATAAAAATATGTTGGAGATTTGTTAATTTGAGCTTGAAGTCTTGCAGCTTTTTCAGCATCCACAATAAAAAGTCTGTCACTGGCCAACTAAAAATTTTGTTCTTATTCAAAATTAAAATGAAAAACCTTCATACCTAATTTTTGTCTTAATCTTTCTTGGGTATTAAACCACTCAGAGTTTCTAAAATTGTCTTTATTTACATTTCGATTCATGACCTAGGATCGTTGTCAAAATATTATTATTTATTTATTTATTTATTATATTATTATATATTTATTAATAATATTATTGTTTTGAGAACGATCCTAAGTCATGGATCGAAACGTAAATAAAGACAATTTTAAAAGTTCCGAGTGGTTTAATACCCAAGAAACATTAAGAAAAATACAAAACAAACCACGACAAACATACAGGGAGTATCTTCATACCTAATATTTTAAATAAATACAATGATAATATTAATATATACTGATGATAAAGAGGTCACAAAGGGTCATTTACGTTAACAATCTAACCATCTTGTATGAATGAATGGCTCAATTTCCAGAACGCGATAACATCGAGAAACTATAAACCATATAAGATAATAAGTTTTAATGGCTATTACAGAAACTGATGAGAAAGAGAGAGATATATCGTCTGTTACTTTACTTCATTAATAAAGGATGGAAAATTTCTTATGTTCGCAATATATTTAAAATGACGGGCCATTTAATATAATCAACAAATGAAATTGTGGTTAGTTGTTACATCGTTAAGATGACTCCCCATCGAGAATATGATCGAAATTCGAGAAAAAATGACGTATTAAGAATGTGTTTATATAAAAGGCAGAAGTAATGAGAACGATTTCATTCAAGATTTAGCATTGAAGTTTTGAACATGTCAGTTGACATTCTATCATTGATAGATCATTATTTTATGGAGTGTAACGACAATTTATTGGTCCAATATAAATAATAAGTTATCTTGGCACAAGGACATCGTTATTCTTAATCTATTAAAAATAAATGTACTTTTGTAAACTGATATTTCAACATATGGAAATTGATTGGAATGGAAATCTAGAAATGGAACCAGGAATTTCTCTATGCAGTTAATTTTAATGAAAACAATTTTTAGATAGCGATAGAGATAAGAATACCAGCAAGAAAACGATAATCCAAAACATAAGTATACCTTTGTTTTAAACCTACCGAGACAATTCGTGTATTATTAAGTAGATTAAGCTAGTATAGCTTTTATTTTGCATATAGAAAATTATTTTTGAAGGGATAGTTTATTTTAACAATTTTGAGGTTAGATCTGAAGGTGTTTTGACCTTACCAAAATGTCTGCTCGACAATTCTGATCAGCTACACTGAGACGGAGTAATACGAGAATATTTAAATTATTCATAAAATTTTAAAGAAGACTTTGTGACACATATGAAATGATGTAGGGTTTTCTAACTATCAACAAGGATTAGGTGAAAATTATATTAATATGTAAGAAGTGATAAGATATTGCTTCTTTCTGAACTTAAGCTGTAAAATTGCGTTTGTAAGCTTTCTTTATATCTGTGCGTGTAAGTAGATTTCTTAGATAATATGTATAAAAGAAAGAAGTTTTTAAACGTATCAGGAATTTGTTCATAAAATTAAACCTGTCTTGTTGCGATTTCTTTGTTTCATTTCATTTTCATAAAATCCACAGCATATTTATCGCTGAACTAGCAAGAAGAAAACGGGTTTTTTTAGGTAAAGTTCATACTTTTTATTAAGGTTGCATCGATTGCATCTTATTGGCCAAGGTGGCTGTACCCTTATTACAATTTACAAATCTACGCCATTTTTAATATCATTTACCTTTTATAGAGCTTTTAAACAAACAAAAATATCCCTATCGAATTAGCTCTTTATAAAGATTATAAATTTTTACACCTTTTGAAAGCAATTAAAGCCATAAAAAATGTATCTTACCACGAATAGTTTCGTTAAACATTCAAAGAAATATCCCCGTCTTTAACATAATTGTACGTAGCGTCCAAATTCTTGTTGACCTTTTACACATTATATTTTATCATATGCAAATTTTAAGCTCACTTCGGAATATACGCTACGTGCGATAAATTGAATAAATAGTTCTGACCTTATAGTTGGAAGGATGGATAGTTTTGAATCTGTTTTAACAGCAACGTTGGATACACCAGGTGATAATTTAAATAATATTTAAGCAACTGGCTATTAGTTTTGCTAATTTTAAATTACATATGGAAGACACGATAAAACAATTAGGCAAACGTTTATCTGCGATTGAAATTAAAGCTGGTGATCTAGAAAACTACTCCAGGCGAAATTGTGTGTTACTTCATGTTGACCTATGACCTGATGTGTTCGACAGAGTTCATCGAGTAGGACAATTTAATAAACAAAAGCATCACCCTATTATGATTAAGTTTATAACATACCAATATCGACAGCAAGTTTGGAATGTAAAAAAACTGCTGAAGGGAACAAAATTTCTATTGACTGAATCTCTTAGCCAACAACATTATCATCTGCTAAAATATGCACAATCAATTCGCAATGCCTGGACCTCAAATTCTAAAATAATTGTATTCTTGCCCAACGTTGACAAACGAGCTATCACCCATCAAATGGAACTAGATGATATTAAAGTTGCAATTGAAGCAGTACGTCAACTTCGCAGCAAAACAAAGAAGTAAATGATTTGTTAATTGAGTCCCTTTCTAGCAAATTGCCATCCATTTGTTTACACAATTAAGTCTGGGTTATGTTTGGGTGTTTTTTACGGATCCATAATGCGACATAGTTTTATTTTCGTTTTGTTTTGGTGTGTATTAACTGTGGAATTACTCTTATGTTACTCTTATATTTTTAAATTTTCTATTAACGACAATAAGTCGTTTATATATTTTTTACGTGTTTTTAATGTTTACAATATTAGTTTCAAGTTACGAATGTGTGTGTATGTGTAGCGGGACGAGTAGATGCAAGGAGTTAAAACATTTTCACCAATTAAAAAATCTGCATTTTTCTGCTTTAACTAAGAAGGAAAATGGCTGATAACTTCACTGATGTGTTTAATTGATACTGATATCTTTGATGAGATTTCTGAGTTGGAAACCAATCTATCATTAATTCTTCCAGCTGTTCCATCGCCTGAATCCATTCTCAGTAATGCCTTTGCCAATCATAGTTGAGCATTTAATTGTTGTCATATTAACACTGGGTGACTATTATCGAATTTTGATGAATTTTCTTATATATTTGACCATAATCAACCTCATTGCATTGCAGTTAGTGAAAGATGGCTTAAACCCACGTTACAGAGCACTTCAATAAAACTGGTCGGTTACAAATTAATACAGAACGACAGAACTGGGAAACGAGGAGGTGGTGTTGCTCTGTACATTCATAATGACCTATAATTTAAATCAATTGCTCATTCACCTTCATTATATAGTGGACGTCCCGAATATCTTTGTTGAAATTTTCTGTAATTGTATTAAAGTATTTGTTGGGGTTGTTTATAAGCTCTTACGGTTTAAACCAAGTCATTTTCTTACGTTTAAAAACGGATTCTTACAGTTAAAAAACGTCGATAAATACAGTTAAAAAGTTCATAAATACATCGCGCAAGCGCGATGAAAAAGCGATGCCACGGCAGGTGGTAGCTCCAAGCTTACACAGGTTTTAGCGCGGCCATCTGCCAATGACGTCACCAATGCACAAAATTAAATTACGCAATAATCGGAAAACATATAACTTTAAAGACAATTGATTATATCCGCGAACAAATTAAACTAGGAAGTACTCACATAATAGGTCCAGATTCCCACGAAGTACGCCAATCGTCCTTCAGGATAGGTTAAGACGGCGTCAGCACGTCCATAAGGGCGGAATGCTGGCCCTTTTTAGGCCGTTAAAGATGGTACTGCTCCGGTGCTGTCGGCGGAACATGGACATCCGGCTCGTCTAGGGTCGTACAGTACGGTTCGCGAACGGCTGCAGATTACCTACCTATGCAGGGAAAGACGGGAACATGGTAAAGGTCGACAAACAAAGACAATCAGGCAAGGAAATCCACATAGGCAAAGATAAGGCACGATACGATAACTGACACGACCACACTCCTTGAAGATCAAAGGCAAACAGCCACGTTCAAGCGTCTAACGGAAACCTCTCACCACTTTGTCCTTACTCCACTCGTGTCGCGCGATCTGGCACAAACGCACTGTGACGTAACGGAAATGCGCGCCCCGAGTCTTTTGAAATTGTGGCGCGAAACTTCCGCACATCAAAATTAACCTAAAACAATGTTTAAGGGCCAATTTGATCGGCACGTAACAAAGCCACCGCATGTGGGTTTTATGTCAGATATCGAAACCGTCTTATTTCAACTCTTATCTCATCATACTGAAATAATTATTTTGGGAGACC
Organism: Platerodrilus igneus; assembly: GCA_036346225.1. Taxonomy (NCBI): domain Eukaryota; kingdom Metazoa; phylum Arthropoda; class Insecta; order Coleoptera; family Lycidae; genus Platerodrilus; species Platerodrilus igneus. The sequence goes on along the minus strand of JARFIW010000170.1, from coordinate 12,179,389 downwards.
GTGAAACTTGTAAGGTTTTGAAACAGGCCGGTATTGGTAAAATTCAATCAACGTCAGCCTTAAATACAAATTTCGAGACTCAATAACCATTTGGCAGATATCAACCAACTGGATGACATTACGAAGCTACACACTATTCGTAAACTGTTTTTGGCTCAATCATCTAAATGTATCCAACCGTTTTCATTTGTTGATGTTACCGAGGATGCATTTCTAAACGCAGTTCGTCGTATTAAATCGAATGCTGCTGGTTGTGATCGAATTTCGGCATCAACGTTTCTTCAAATTTGCCCAATTATCAATGACTCGTTTAGGTCGGGTTGTTTTCCTGTTATGGAAGCACACGTTTGTTAGACCACTACCTAAAAATTCAAAACCTCAGAATCCTGGTGATTACTGGCCAATGAGCATCTTATCTGGGTTGTCAAAATCTATACAATATTTAGCTTTAGATCAAATGTTGGACTTTTTATATAATAATAACCTTCTAGACAAATATCAATCACGATTTCGTGCAAATCATAGTACATGTACAGCTATTTTGAAAGTTATTGATGACGTAAGGATGACGTATGGATACACAACAAATTATAATCCTAATTCTCTTAGATTTCAAGTCAGCCTTCAACAGTGTAGATTTTGACATTCTTTTGACAAAACTTAAATATCAATGTAATTTTACGGAGCTATCATCGAAATGGCTTAGGTCATATCTCAATGAACGTACACAGCAAGTAGTTGACCACAACATATCAACTTTTTCAGCTTCAAGGAGCCTAGTGTCAGGAGTTCCACAAGGGAGTGTCTTAGGACCCCTTCTACTTAGTTTATATATTCAAAATATTTCTACCTGTTTAAAATTCTGTCGCGACCACTGTTATGCTGTTGATGTCCAATTGTATCATCACTTTAATCTAAACAATATCATTCAAGCATTTACTGAAGTTAACAATGATCTAGCTAGAATTCTTGAGTGGGGTGCAGGTATAAATCTCACCCTAAATCCAGTAAAATGTCAAACAATCTTCCTGGGGACGCAAAAAATGTTAAACAAACTTAATTTTGAGGATGTTCCTCCTCTACGCTAGACAAATCAACCACCACCATTTCTTCTACCGTTAAAGATCTTGGAATCCTTTTACATTCTAATTTAACCTGACACTCTCAAATATCCAACATCTGCAAAAAAGTTTTTTAACTCTTCACACACTTAAGCGACTAAAGTGTTTTTTGCCACTTAAACTCGAACAGATGCTACTTCAAATTATTATACTACCCCATTTCGATTATTGTGACTTAATCTATACAAATTTATGTTGAGGCCATCGTATGTGTTTACAACACGTACAAAATACATGCATTCATTCTATTTTTGATTTAAAATATTACGTCAGAGTTAGCATTTTCTACTCTCAATTAAATTGGCTTAAGCTTGATGAAAGACGCAAACCTCATCTAGCTATTTTTTTTGTATAAACTACTGATACAACAGTTGCCATTGTATGTATGCCTTAATTATGAATTCTTTTGTATTCATGAAATTATATGTACACAGGATTTGCGCATAAATATAGAAACGTTTCAACGCCTTTATCAAAATCAGTTCGTGATATTACTAAAAGCTATCTATCATAGATTTATTGATAGGAAATGGCTAAAATAATGTACAAAAACTACTTACTTTAATTAGTTCTTGAGCAGTTTCAGATGAAATTGGTTTATCTTTAAAGTAAAATTCTCTGATTTTCTTAGCAACTTGGGATTTTAATTTAGGATCTACAGTATAATCATAATGTAATATATGAGATGCCAAGTCTTCCCAATCTGTCTGCAATTTCTCTAGGTACTCATCGTTCACAATAAATTCTTAAACAAGAAATAAAGATCGCAATACTTTAAATATGAAAGCTATTTTACCACCAACTGGATAAAGTCCTTCGTGAGAAACAACTGATGTAATCCATGGCAGATCATGAATTTTCCCTTTGATCAACAATTCATAAGGATGTGCAGGTAAAAATGGTGCCTTGCCATGCTTTTCTACAACTAAACCAAAAACACTAAAAGGGTTATAAAGCCATGGTCTAAATATTCGAGTGTTTTCGCATATCTCTGTCACAGGTCTTTGTCTCATGCACTTAATAAGATCTTCCGTTGCTTCTTGAACACACCCAAGAGATTTTGCTAATTGTCGTGTTTGCTGTAAAGCGTTTTCTTGCAAGGGCCAAGGACAAAGTGCAGTTCCGCTTAAGGATGCACCAGCCTTAAATAATCCTAAAAAACAAAAGGGATATAAAAATAGTTTACACATGTGGAGATAGAGCAAGCAGTTTATACATTTTCAGTTTTAAATTTTAACTACACAATTCCTGTAAAGATAAAAAAACATAAAAGTTCAGGTCATCCAAAAATAGATTGTGATAGAAGTAATAGACTATCATCAGTAAAACTATGTAAAAATAGTCGAAGATATACTTTATAAGACAAACTATGGCTGAACGACATCACGAAACTGGATTAAATCTTTCTTAATCTTCTTTGGGAAATAAACCACTCAAAGTTGTTAAAATTGTCTTTATTTACGTTTCGATCCATGACCTAGGATCGTTGTCAAAATAATTGCAATTATTTTGACAACGATCCTAGGTCATGGATCAAAATGTAAATAAAGACAATTTTAACAACTTTGAGTGGTTTATTTCCCAAAGAAGAATAAGAAAAATACAAAACAAACCACAACAAACATGCATGGATTAAATCTGTCAAGGGAATGCTGTCGTTAGTGGATTCATAGAAATGGACTTAAATTCTATAAGGTCGAATTACAAATAACAATTTAAAAGTGTAATTTTAAACAAAATTGTTTCTTATAGGCAAAAAAAAAGACACTGTTGATGGAAAAAAAGAAAACCAGGCTTCTATGGGAAAAATCAAAACTTTTTGATCGGTAGAAGATTGGTTCAGAGTAATTTTGAATGACGAATCAAAATTCGACGTATTTGTTTTAACCATATTCGTTGCAATAGGTATAGATATTTTCCTGTGAATTCAACATAAGGATTTTTGCTGGACAATGGTTCTTAGCCTGTCATTTGACATTTCAGGAATAAAAATGGTTTGGGATTAAATGCAATCTGATTCGTATGTACTTGAATACGAAATAACTTACCGTTCCCTATTGTGTATTTAAAAAAAAACCACTTTGCATACTGTGACCATACTACAATTACTATAATTAAATTTAGTACAGCCAACAACATTCAATTGTTTAATCAATCAATTCGAATAAACATATCAACACAATTAAAAAAACTAAGAATACAAATAAACATAATTCAATGATTTAAAAAAAAAGGATGCATAACACCTTAAAATCTACTTACAATAGAAATTGCACAATAGGTGATGGTACAGTTTCCTTCCCGTCTTTTTCCATTTCAATGTTCTTGAATTCGTTTTCGGAATGGCCACTCCAACTCGAGCTTATGGTTCATATTGTTCTCGTACCGAAGTAACGCATAATAATTTTAAAAAAAAGATTACTTTTGTCTCTGCAGACCATCCATTTCACCGGACTTAGCTGGGAGCACAAAACACATACAAATAGAAAAGAAACTGTAATGAGATGACCTTTAACCATATTTAAGACAATGTAAATAACGAGGTGAACACTTCGGCACTACATTTCCGTTTTTGTCATCTGTCAATTTGGTGTTGATTGTTGATTGCACCTGTTTTGGTTTTGATGGATTTGTTATTGTGAAAATTAAATTTTTTACTACAATGTCCTCATATGTTAGAACCATTCTGTGTTAAATTGCGATGACAAAATGAACAAAAAACATCGTTTTCCACGTGAACCTGATATCTTCCGCGTGTGGCTTAGGAATATTAATAATCCAAAACTCTTAAACCTTTCCCCGGTGCTTGTGTACAAATCTTATTATGTGTGTCATTTACATTCTGAAAGGTGGCTTTAAAGTTCCTGGTGCTAAGAGAAGCTTACAAAAGGTTGCTGAACCAACCTTGCATCGTAATAATTGTAAGTAGCAGTAATTAACGTATTCAATCAAACAAGGTGAACATTTCATTTATTGCACTACAAAGCAACACAAGTATTCTGAATAATAAAAATTTGTTCATTTTAGATTCAGACGCAACTCAAAACTTGATATCAGATAGTATGGAACATTTATGTAAAATTGTGCAAACTCTAGGCAAAGAAATAAAAATTCACGTTGCAAATGGTGAATGTATGATAACTACAAAGAAGGGTTACACTATCAGGTACATGTTGAGGTAGAAATTTGAGTATAGGTTGATCGTCAAAGGAATAAAACATAACTTAATTTCTGTAACTGAACTTGTAAGTAGTATTCGAAAAATGTTATCAAAATAGAAAGAAATAATTATACCCTTGAATGCAAACTAAAAGATAAGTTATTTAATTAGAAATAGATATAGAAAACTTTGAACAATGTTGTATAGCAGAAAATATTTGGCATCGCAGATTAAGGCACCTGCATCGTAAAGGGCTCAAACCAATAAATTTACCCAAAGGAAAAGAAATTTGTTCAAAGTGCGTAGAAGGGAAGTCAACGAGAAAACGATTCTACTTTAAACCAAAAAGATCAAAGCAAATGGGAAAATTAATACATACAGATGTTGCAGGACCAGTAAAACCAGAAACCTCAGAAGGACACAAATACTATCAGGTTTTAATGTTTGATTACTCTCATGTATGGTGGTAAAATTATTAAAAAAACAAGCCTGAAGCAATAGAAAATATATTTTATAAAATTAAAAAATACTCATATATGGACTAAAAACAAAAAGAATTCATTGCGATAATGGAGGCGAATTTTATTCAATTGAATTTAGGGACTACTGTAGATTTAAAGGTATTGAAATACAATATACCAAACCCTATACTCCACAACAAAATGGAACATGTGAAAGAATGAATAGAACTTTGATGAGCAAAACAAGAACAAAATTTGCAGAAACTGGATTGCCAAAACATTTATAGGGGGGAGGCTATAAGATGTTCAGCATATGAGCTAAATAGATCACCTACGGTTGCTAATAGAGGCATACCACCTGCCAAGATATGGTATGGAGCAATGATTTATCTATATTAAGAGCATTTGGTAGCCGTGTATGGGTAGTAGTACTTCCAAGACGTTCTAAGTTGGATATTCGAGCAAAGCCAATGACATTAGTTGGATATTGTGGTGGAGGATACAGATTGTGTGATCAAAATGAAAATAAAATTGTAACTTCAAGAGACGTAACATTTGATAAAACTGATATACATGTTAATGAACAGAAAATACAAAAACAATTGAATACAAAGAATAAAATGATGAAGACTATAAGGGGATAAATCATGAAATTGTAAAACATAAAAATGAAATTCAAACCGAAAATGAACATAGTGATAATGAAAATATTCAAAATTATACAGAACCGACAAGAACCGTAAGAGTAATCAAAAATCAAGACATTTTGATAAATATGAGCTATACACTACATACTGTTTAATGACCAATCAGGAGAAACCACACAATTATGATGATGCGGTATTGTCCACAGAATGGAGAGAAACGATTGACAAACAATGGGCATCACACGAAGAACAAAATACTTGGAGTGAAGAAAACGTACCTAACGGACAAAACGCAATAGAAACAAAATGGGTTTTTAGAACCAAAGAAGATGGTACAAAAAAGGCTAGAATCGTAGCAAAAAGATTTCAAATTGAGGAGGCGAATACATTTAACACTTTATACCCACCAGTTGCTTGAATGTCTACAATAAGAGTTATGTTGCCTTTTGTATTACAAATCAATTTGAAGGTCAAACAGTTAGATATACCATCAGCATTTTTGAATGGAAAATTGAATACTGATGTTTATATACAAAGACCAAAAGGAGTGCAAACTAGATCTTCAATATTGAAACGTAATCGTGCATTATACGGATTAAAAGAATCCCCAAAACATTGGAATAATAGATTCAATGATTTTGTTATCAAATATATAATAAAAAGGTCACCATATAATTGTTGTTTGTACTAAACAGTAATAATTGTTGGTTAATACTTTATGTTGACGATATATCATGCGGCAAGGATGATGACATAGAAAGAGTAATACAAGCACTTAAGTTAGAATTTAAAGCTAAAGATATTGGAGAAGTAAACAATTTTTTAGGTATGAAAATTGAAAGAACCAAAACAAAAAATTACATAAACCAAACAAAAATGATTAGAAGTTAACATTTACAAAAGGTGGAAATGATTATGTTGAAGGATATATGGATGCAACTTGGCAAACGGACAAATCAGATAGGAAAAGTGTAAGTGGTGGAATAATTTTTTATAATAGTAATCCAATAAATTGGTTTTCAGAAAAGCAAAACTGTGTTGCACTGTCTAATGCTGAGTCCGAATATTTGGCAGCAGCTTCAACAGCTCAAGATTTAATAAATATTGAGATAATCAGAGTACAATTTCTATAAGTAGTAGTTGTTCGGTTAACTTGCGTATAAATTCGGTATATTGGCCGGATCGGTAATGGTAGGTTAGTTCGCGAATAATTCCGATATATTAGTGTGAGTTTACTCCCATTCTTTTTGTTATTTAAAATAAAGAGTTACTTTCCATACTTGGTGGAAGCAACATGTAAAAATATTTTTGACGGGTTAAATGTGTGTACCATCCTTTTTTTGTATGTATGTAACCTATGTAGTGATTACTGTGTGATTTGGAGTCGGTGTTTATATTTTGGTTTATGACTGTATATTAAAGAACGGGCAATTCACGTTTATGCTGTCCATGTGTCCATAAGATCCAGTGCTCATATATGCAGTCTATTGGAGGGACAAGGTGAGTGTTTGTTTGCTTTATTATATAGAAACCAATTGTTTACATTGTCTCCAACTCTGAATATTTCATTTAATTTAGTTATTGAGAATCCTATGTAATTACAGTCCGACTCAATTTTTATATCGTGAAAAGTGAATGAAACCCGTACAGTAGTATTAACAATTCAAAAAGGCAAACATATAAACATTAAGAATCACTTCAACAGATCTTGTTTGTAAAAATGTTTTTGATCCTACGTACAATCACGTAATAATGTAGCTAACATTTTTATCAAATCATTATGTAAAGTAATATTTAGTTACTTAAGGAACAAGCTAAACTTAGAGATTTGTACGATTTAACATTTATACTGATTAATGTAAGATCGAGGAGTGTTGAGATACATGTGAGTGACGAGAGACTATATATATTGCCGTGGAATGTGCCTTTAGGTCACAGGAACTGGTACTTTCTAAAAAACATTTGAGCCCCACAGATTGGGCATCATAAATTGCCGTGGAATGCTCTAATTTAAGCTGCGGACCTCGCCAGAGTAAAAAAAAAGATAATTTTCAAAAATATAAAATTTTTACAAAATTTTCTTACCCGGATTCTGCTTCATCAAATTAATTTCTTCAGCAGCTTCCCTGGCTAGCTCAGCTGTGCCTCCTCTCGGATACCTAAATTTACTATCATTCTCTTTAGCGTTCACACACCATTCGATAAAATCACAAAATAATACAACAATCATACAATATTCATTTACCACTATTTACAAATAATAATTCATGGTTATGTACAGTTCGGTGCTCAAGTTACACCTCAATAAATGCTATCTTTGTAAAGTCCTTGTTTTTAAAATTGAAATTTCTAACACATTTAATGCAACAGGAGTAAATGGGCTCCAAATAATACCTTATCTTTATTTATTACCGCACACTGGAGTATGGTGAGCTCATGATAACCCAGTTTATTAATGTATGCTTTCCACTTTGCATACTATGACTACAAACTTAATAAACCCATGTACTCTTAACAATTAAATTTAAATTCATCAAGAAATTTAATAAGCTTTACGTACACCTTTTGTTTTATATTCCAAAATACCATAATAATAGTCAGTTATACGTATCTTTTTCAATACGTTAAATTACAAAAAATAACCATCAAAGTTCACTCACACATCACAAATAATTTCAACAGTTTATATAAAAAAAAAACAGCAAATTCAAATGCGTTACCTGGAAAAAGCGTCAAAAGTTCTTCTTCGTTGAAGAAGCTCTATATTCCTGAACCCCTCGGCTTCGTGATTATGCGCGCTGCTCCACCAGCTATTTATAGATGACAACTCAGTTTAAGCTGAGCTACCAATTAACACTAACTCCAACATCCAAATCCATGTATATTACACTTGTTTATTATTGCATTATTAATTTACGAGCTTGTTAAAGTATTCGTGGACCTCAGTTAAATTTAAATTACACGCCACTACTCGCTTTACTAACTATAAGGCCACAAATAATCTAATACTATTTCACTAAATGTTACAAATTTTTAATACTCACAAGCTTTGTCAGTTGATTATAATACGTTGTTAAGCGATGCAAAATTAAAGAGAGCCCTCCTAATTCTTCCAGAGTATTTATATCATAAAACTAAGCCCCCTTGGCCACACTTTACGCGAAATACTTAATCGAAATTAATATTTCCGCAAATTTTGTATAACCGTTTTAAACTTCTTCAAATATTCCCGCGTCAACACGCTATATCAGACAAACTATCACAGCCACCTGTCGCGTGTTCGTCTGTTCTAAACCTATCTATTTCGACCAATGATACATTTCAGTGACGTCTTAAAACTTCGCCTGTAATATCTCTATTCCTGTCTTATGCATATTTGATGTCGCATTCTAACCTTGCTTGAGTTGTAGAAAATCGATATTGCTGCCCACGTCTTTATGGACTCCACGTGGATCGAATACGTGCCTACTAAAGTGAATGCTTTTATGCCCGTCTCATTCTGAAGCATATTATTGATTGTTCATCCCTTCTGCTCTTTAAGAAACTTTTGTTAGCGTTTATGCGAAACCACCGACGGTTGAACAATATTTCCTTGAAGCTCGCCTCGTTATCTTCACAAATAAGCGGAAGATGACCTTTCCAACATGCAGGTGTGCTCAATTAACGATCGTTTAAAATAACAGTTCTCGGAGCTTATATTTCACGGTATTCTATATAACCGACGTCTGTTAGTTCGTTAAGAAAGCTTTTCGCCTTGGGATTATTGATTTTTCATGCTCTGATGCGTTTTCTGACGTTATAACCCCTTGAATTAAACTAAATTATATTAATTAATAATTTCTATTGGTTTATAAAACTGATTTTCTTTATGAACCTATTAACTTTTAATCCCTAATTATAAAATTATGTCAATACTTGTTAATTTAAATTAAATAAATGAAATAAATTTTGCGCGTAAATATTATGTTCCTCTCTCTACACAGGGTGTTTGAAATTGCATTGTTTATACCCAAATTTAACCCTTTAAATCCACTACAATATATATATATATATATATATATATATATATATATATTACTCATATTTAGACCAAGGTAGAAAATTAAATAATCACATCAAATAATTTTAATCACCGTGTAGAAGCTTTGGGAAAAGATACATAACTCGCGTTATTAAATAAAAGCGTGAAGCATAAAAATTCATTCGTTTCATTAAAAATAAGAGATTTAAATCATGTACAAGACGCTTTATATCAAAAGAAGCAGTATTAAAAAGCTCTACGTATAATTTAATTATTCCTAGTAAAGAACAAAGAGAAATTACGTGCAAAATTTATAAAATTAATTAACTCAATTTTAAGTAACCGGTATTAAAACGTACAGATAATAATTAATATTTAGTTAGGATTCACTAAAAATTAAAGGGTATTAATTTTAATTGAAGTTAATTGAACCGTTAGTAACATATAATATCTATAAAAACTTGTAAAAACCCAATAAAATAAAGCTCTGAGAATTAATAGTATGTTTAAACACCTGCGTATTTTAAAAGCTCATTCTGCGTAAATGTTGCAGATAATTAATGGTTACAAAGAATCTTGGAGAAACCGTGGCTTAATATTCACGAGAAGGTGCGATACGGGGTTATTTAACCCAGATAGTCCACATGGACTGAAATAATCGATAATAAGGAATATCAATTTGCACTAATAAGAACAGGGTAGATAGAGACAGATAATAGGCGCAAGACCGAGACACATATAGTAAAAGGCGTGAGTAGAGCAACGTCATGGGGTTGCGATTGGTTGAAAGTAAAGGCAAAATTGAGAGGTAGAAATAACATTTCTGTATAAAATTTAATTAGGTATTCTCAGACGTTGCGTGCCGTGTGGAAATTTTCTGAGATTTAACTGAGGCGAGTACAAAATTCGTAAAAATCGCATGCCGAGCTACGGAATGGGAACATAGAATGACGAAATTCTAGAAACTGGCCGTTTTGGGGAACAGACCGACAGACAGGCTAACCGCTATATATACGGAGGTTAATATGAACAAGCTCTCTTAGATCTTCGACTTGATTGAACGCGTTAAACAGTGCTTTTTAGTTTTCCGGTTTTAATATTAAATAATTTAAACAGTTTGCTCGAATATTATGTGATTTAAAACAGCTTGTTCTTTACGTGCTACAATAAATGTACTTTAGTGCACTTAGAAAAGAAGATACAAGGTAATAAAGTTTAATATCACTGTACCAATTGGTAAAATTCACTATGACAAATAAATACACAAAAGTAGGCAGTTTTGGCGTATCTTGGTGAAAGAAGTATGAATTTCTTTGTTATTTTCGGGGTATTAATACTTAAATGGTGCATAAACGTGTCTGGATCCACAAAACAAGGTTCAGATATACACAGATTAGTTCCGGAAAAGCCCTGAAACAACTTTAAATAAATGGTGATGGAGAAAATTTTAAAGCGTTGAGAATCAGAAGCCATAAATATAACCCAGTTAGAATGGTGTAATTAACAAAGGGACGATGTACATGGAAGCTACGAGTGCAAGTAACCTTCAGGTAAATTATACTATTTTGTTTGAACTTTGATATTTTGTGTGTGTTGAATAACTTTATAATTGATTTACTCAAAATGGACAGTAGTGAAATTGTACTAACAATAAAATTTTAATTTTAAGGTGAAATTTGCTTGTTTAAGTAGAAAGGGGTATTTAGTATTGATGTTCTGGATTATGATGAAAATTTGGGTATGTCTTTGAGCTCAATTAGACGAACCTGGTTAATTAACGTAAAGGGTGGTAGATGCTCCTTTGTACTCAGACTCAGGTCTGCATATATTGTTATAGTAATTAGTAGGCATCCTACAAGGACTTTAATTCTGGATGCACATTAAAATGATAACAAATTTAAATCTTGAAATTTTCTGATACTGAAATTTATGCTGAATTTTAATTTTGAAATTTTAATGTATTGTGAATATTGATGGAAATAGAGTTAACGTTGATGTTTGTGGTAGGAATGTGTTTGTTTTTTTTATGTATGAGGATGAAAGCTATCTAGAGGAGCAGCCGAGGCGATTAACGGAAGAAAGTCAATGGACCAACACAGTTAAGGTAATGAATAGCTTTTTGTAGGTTTCACAGCATTCTTGACGCCCAATTCACGAGGCTCGATTCTAATTAAAAAGGTATCACAGCATCTTTGACGCCCAAAAGTGAGGCTCGATTATAAAGCGTAGTTCACGGATTTTGTAGGTTTCACAGCAATATATATATATATATATATATATATATATATATAATGCTGTGGTAAGGGGTTGTTTTGGGGTGTATTGAGTAGTAAGGGTCGTGTAGTAACTGTAAATAGCGATAGTAACCAGAAAACTGCATTTATTTAGCAGAAAAATAAGTAATTCGTACATTATGTAAATAGCAAGCATTTAACACTTTGTATATAGACCGTAATTAACATTAATCAATGCAAGTGAGCATATCCTTCAACAATAGAACGCGTATTCAGCAGAGAAATAATCGTACATGCAATTAAAACTACGTTGAGAATGTTTAACAAGTTTTTAAAATAAAAACCACAAAAGATAAGACAAAACCTAATAAATCCTCATACAATTACGCTTGTGATAAAGAAGGAACAATATGCGCTTTGATAAGAAACGCACTTTCAAATAAATACATAAACGAAAATAGTACTAGAGTTACATCATTTATTTTTGTAAAATTATCCAAAAGTATTATCTATACAAAACACGGACGTAATTTGAAAGGCTGGCCGCGATAACAAATGTTAAGGCAAGCAAAGATAGTAAATAAACACGATGGCACGGAAATACAAAGGAGTTGCATCAGAAAACAGCTTCAAAAATACAGGGAGTATTAAAGACAAAACCTGGTTGGTCGCGACAATCTGCAAAACTGCTTGGAAACCCAACCCAGATGTAGTGGGAAAAGGCTATTTAACACCCATTCGGTGATAAGACAGTCAGTTTCCACTTGCAGCACGTCGAAGCCACGACACTTTTAACCAGAAATCTACGCGTCAAATAAATAAAGTTTAAAATTTATATTATTGTGAAAGTAGTGCTGTGCAACAATTACGTTAAGCATACATGAAGAGTTTTTGCCGTTTTTATAGAAAACGTGAATAGAAATTGGGTAATTAATTTAAACTAAATATTTATAATCATATAGGGCTTCTAATTCTAATTGGCTTCTGGTACAATTCTAATTTTAATTCTGGAATAATTCATGATACTAAGTAACCTACGAATTTAAGTGGTATTTAAGGGAAAAGATTCAAAGCATATGCAGAGAAATATAAAATAAAGAAGCACGAGGTAATTTTTGGAAAACAAGGGGTAACTGTACTCAAATATTGGTTTAACTAAACAGAGCATTGGTATTCGATTGAAGACAACAAGGGGATGTTGATCCACAACACGAAACAACATATCACAGGTCAGATCTACTTAATTTTAAGATATTTTTCAATTTAAATCTTAAAACTGAATTTATTCAATTTATCCAAAACTTGTAAAGAAGTCAACAAGAAACATTGCATACGTTAAACTTACGTAATAAATCATAAAGAGGTCTAGAATGTTCCAGATTTTTTTGTAAAGAGGTAGTTTTTGGTGACTTTATTTTAAATTAAAAGTATATAAATTTTGGGATAAATAATCCATATGATATTAATTGATTGATGAGCGTATTTAAAGAATTTCAAAAATTGTAAATATTATTTCCTTTCATTATTTGAATGTTGATTGACTTCGTTTCATCAATTCAAACAGGTAATCATAAGGGGGTGAAAGAAAATTGATCATCGTAACGTTGTGCACTCTGTGTAGATTAAAAAGGGCTAGCCGTGGCATTATAATAAAAGTTAAAGATTAAATTGAGAGAACACAGAGCGGTGGCGTTCAGTAGAACGTTTATTACACCGAGTACGGCGTTATCATATATAATACTGATTAATTTCATGTAGTTGAAGTTTTGATAATGTTAATAAATAATAAAGATAAATCTGAATCTAGAATTAGAAGTGTTACCGAGATGATCTTTTGATATAAATGAGGACCAAAAACATATATTTCCATTACATATAACAGTCATCAGATTTCACTGGTCACTCTTTCCGTTACTTTCCAGTTACTTTATTAAATAGATATGTTTCGGATTGATGAAGCAGGTGAGTTTGCTCATACAAACATAACTTTCCTTACAATTACTACTTTGCTACAGACACCATCTGACAACTGGGCATGTGACTCAACATGTTCTGAAGTAGCAACCACATCTTGTCCTAATGATGTTCCTTATAAATGTGGTCAAAACTTCAACTTTAATATTTAACATGACACAGTTCAAACTCACAAAACGTAATATTAATTATGACTCCGACCGTGAAGGCCCCGAACATATCATAGTCTTCTTATAAAGCTAAGTTCTTACCTGCAGTTAAGGGTGACATGTAATGAAAATGGACACTGGCGCCTCCTGCTGACAGACCAGTGAGTGTGATTGACTCAGGATTTCCACCGAAGTATTGTATATTTTCCTTAACCCATTTTATAGCAGCAACTTGATCTTTCATACCATTATTGCCTGGCACAACTTCATCTTCAGTGCTTAAAAAACCTAAAACATATTAAGAACGAAATCGTTAAATTGTTTTGAAGGATAACTTATTTTAATAAAATTGATACCTAATGTAAAGTAATATGAAAATGTAAGTAAACTTACCCAATGGTCCTAATCGGTAATTAATCGTAACCAGTATAATATCTTTGTCCATAATATGTTTTTCTCCAGTGTATATAGATTTGTGTCCAAAATTGAAACCTCCTCCATGTATGTCAATAATAACATCGAGTAGTTGATCACTGCCAGATAAATCTGTTTTTGGAACAAACACGTTCAGATGTAAGCAATCTTCTTGTCCTGTTAGAAATCATAAAGAAGTAAATACAAACAAAAACCAATACAAAAATGTATATTTATACAGCATCTCCCAGGCAATAACTTGCTTTTTTTGAAAAATAACTATAAAAACCTTATATATTTGTAATTGGGTGAAAATTCTCCATAAGATTGTGCTACAAGAATTTCAAAATTTATATAGGTATAAAGACAGCAACTTCCATTTGCTTTTTCTTGATCTTCTTTGGAAATTAAATCACTCATAGTTGTTAAAATCGTGTTTATTTATGTTTCGATCCATGACCCAGGATCGTCATCAAAATAATAAAGATTTTAAGTTTGACATTTATGATATAAATCGAAGGTGACTTTGATTTATTAATGTTTGATATATTTGGTTTGAATACATTGAAGGCACTTATTCTTCTAAACTTTAAAATTTTCACCTAATGTATTCAAACTAAATATTTCAAACAGTAATAAATCAAAGTTAACTTCAATTGTTATAGTCTCGGGTATAAATGTTATAGTCCCGCGGGCGCGTGTTCAGAGCCACTACGACAGTTGGCAACACATACTAACCACATACACAATATTGCGCATCAAGATATTAGGTCATAATTGCGTCTCAAATTGTATCACATACCAAAAATGTTTACAGTGGTACAAGAGGCGCCTTAAAAAGATAAAAAACACTCACCAAAAAATGTGGAGTTCTTCACGATTTTGCGGTTATCCTTGCGCAGAGGCCATACTCTTCTTCGTCTGGGTGTTGTTGGGCGTGAGTGGGGCTATGCGCTCGTTGAAACCAGATTAATTTGTCTTCCCTCTTCGTCGTCTGTAGCGGTATGGTAGGAATAAGGTCAAGGCAACGATATCAGGTAGAGATAAAGGGAAACCTACATTATCTGGAAGAGAAAAGACAAAGGCACCACACAGGTAACGTCACTGTTCGACGTCTCGTTGGCTAATCCTCTTCGTGTCGGACTTACTTCCTCACTCCACGTCTGCGCATTCTCTTGCGCCGACGCAACTGTCCGAAATAACGGAAATTTAACAAGTCTATTTTTAAAATATTGGCGCGAATTCAGTCACATATTTAAAACTTAAACCAAAAATGATACATAGCCGATTTTCGGCATGTAACACAATTTGTGTAATAAATGTCAAACTTGAAATTTTTATTATTTTGCCAACGATCCTAGGTTATGGATCGAAATGTAAATAAAGACGATTTTAACAACTATGAGTGGTTTACTTTCCAAAGAAGGTCAATAAAAATACAAAACAAACCTCAACAAACATACAGGGATATTTTCATTTTTTTTTAAATTGTATTTTATATTTTTTGGGCTTTTATAATAGAGCATTCTGTTCTATTCTTAAACATGTATACAAATATGGGTGTTACATAACAAAATTTTCGATAAAATTGAAATATGGGTTTATAATATTACTATCTAGTACGTGATGAAACAATGAGGTTTTTTTCTCGATTTTTAAGGCAATATTGATGCAGGAAATGTCTAGTTGTCAATAAAACCTTTCTAGGAATATTTGCATATTCTGGTGAAATTAAGGACAGGAGTCTTATAAACACACTTCTTTAAATAGCCCCAAAGAAAATAATCCAAGGGAGTAAAGTTGAGAGAGTGTGCTGGCTATAATACTGGGCCATGTGTTCCCAACCATCGCTGAAAAAAAACGATGGTCTAAGTAATTTCTTACAGTAGCACTGTTATGTAGAGAAGCACCATCTTATTGGAAAATCATATTTATTCTGGAACAAAGAGGTATTTTTTCCATTAGCTCTGGCAATATCTCCTCCAGAAAATGTAAATATTGATTACCATTCAATGAATAAGCATAGAAATAACGTTTCCTTTAACATTTCATCAGGTATTTCAACCAAACATTATCTCCAATCACCGTGACTGTTAGGTGGACCAACACCTGGAATTTTGCGTTGAAACTAATCCATTATTACGGAATCTACTTTCATCTGACCAGACAGAATATTTGTTTCAAAAAATCATGTTGTAGATCTAGCAGTTCTGCCCAAGCAAAAAATGTAAGTCTCATTTCTGGATTTGTATACATGTTTCAAAACAGAACAAAAAGCCTAAATATATATAGGATGCAAATTTAAAAAAAACAAATAAAAATCGTTGCCTTTATACACGGGCAAATTTTGAGATTTCTGCCCATTTACAAATATATAAGATTTATTATAGTTATTTTCCAAAATATGCAAGTTATAGGCCTGGAAAGTCAAGTCTGGAACATGCTGTATACATGGTGTAATTGGAAACAGTTTAAAACTTTTGGCAAATAGTATGTTATATGATTCTAAACTGATATATTCCTATCATCGTATGTCCGCATACCACTTCCTAACATTTTAAAATGATGCTTGTTTATTTTGTTTTTTTACTTGTTACTTATAGTCTTGTTTCTGACATGCAAAAGATCACTTTCAATACAATCGTTGCATCTATGAATGTTTTGATGGACTTTCATATACATTTTATATTTTTGATAATTTCAAAGGTAGCTTGAATTTGTGCAACGAATTGTTTCTCAAAGTTAAAAAGGTTATCATAAACAAAATGCATCATATGACCTCATGGGAGATTAGTGAAAGTAGGGCCAAATGAGGTGAGCATGGCGGTGTACAAAAGTGACCAATCAATCCCACTCATTTTCTCCTGTAAGTTGAGAAGTGTGCCAGTGTTATGCTGACACAAATGCCTAACAACACCTCGCCAAACACCCCTGCTAGTACTGCTTTTGAGCATCTTACGAAAATGGAACTAATAAAACAATTTTAAATCAAATATAGCCTAGTTAAGGAACCAATATTATACCGACCCACATAACACTCAGCAGTAACAACATTGAACGGTTCTGTTACATTTAGAGAAAAGTGACATAATAATTCAGCAAGTAGCTGATGTCATTCTTGTTTGTTAATCCTTAACATATTTCCAATTACTCAAATCGTTTGACAGAATTTATTGACTGCCATTAATCTTTATGTTGATGATACTTCGATCTATATTACAATAATTGACTTACTTTTGAGTCATTTATTCATCAGGTTAATTACTGCGGTTAATGCTCTTTCATTGCACCAAACCTTATATCCACGATATTGATTAGTTACTTCTAACTCCTTTGCTTAGAATATGACTATAAAAACTAAATTGGAATTACCATATATCATTTATTGTTTTATAAAGCGTACATCTTAGGGAAATAGGAATTATGTTACGTGACTAAACTTACCAGCGAATTTGCCGCCATTATCTGAATGCATCCACTGAGCACACGAAGTGTTAAAATTTGCTTTCCATGTGCCATGCCATTTCTTAAGTGGCTGTGGTTCCTATAAACAAAAATAAATGGTACAAACTAAATAATATTATACTGAAGCGCCAATTACACTACCTCAGACTAGAACAATTACATTGGAATGTAAGCGAGGCCTTTGTACATAAAGGATGATTGATAGGCCCATGCGGGCGATGAACTTGGTTGACTGGTACAAGAGTTTTGCATTACCAAGACTACAATAGATACATTCGATATATGATTTGCATATTCTGGCATGTTCTTGAACGATTGATTAAAATATAAATTACCGTGATGAGTGTTAGTTAGTTCAGTTCTAATTACAGCTTTGATTACAATATCCGTTTTAGTTTAAAGCTTTGACAGTCGTGATATGCCATAAGTTAGTGGCGCATACTGTTTAAAATAAATACCCTATGTGATATACACTGGCAAGCAAAAAATTGAGGACAATGTATAGTTATATCTTTGCGGAAAACAATTGTACTATACTTTGAAGGTAAATTAAAAATTCAATGATGAATCAGAAAGCATATTTTTTTGTTTTATAGATTTATTGTGCCAGAGCAACAAATTTACATTTTAAAGGAAATTCGACATAGCACCAATACAGGACAAAAAATAAACAATCACTAATAACGTGTACGAGACCTACCTTGAATTTAGTTAAGGATTATATTCTGGTCAATGCTATCCCGTTCTAGCAATAGTAACTCCCTTAGCTCCTGGATAGTTCTTGGTGCTGGTATATGCCCACAAATAAGACGTCTCAACACATCCCAGACATCTTCAATGGGATTTATGTCCGGACTGAGGGCTGACCAATCGAAACACGCAATTTCCACCTCATCCAGATATTCTCCGACAATTCTAACTGTGTGAGGTTTAGCATTATCGTGCATAAAAATACCACACTCGCCCATAGTGATCACGAAAAGCACATCATCTTCTGGCGTCTCGGTAATGTATCTGTGAGCTGTGTTGTGCTCTGCACCACTGTACCGCATCGTATAAATGTAATTCACAGAGAGGGAAGGCGGCGATGGCTAGGAGTTAAGCGGAGATAGCGCGAAAGTGACGTTTTTGATGGGGGAAGGTGAATGATTATCTAAATTCCCCGACCACTTCGATTAATATTAAGATTTATGTATTATAGATAGCACGGGTCCTAAATTGCATTTTAGTTTCAATTGCAGCTCAATGTACGAATTTATTATAATTTTATTCGATACCCTTGCTGTTGCTAATAAATATTTACAGGTATCGTGAGTTTCATTTTTAGCACAATACAAATTGGCGCCCAACGTAGGCTTAGTACAAAGGCGAGTTGCAGATCACAATTCAGAAGATCATCTTAAATATACGAAATAAATATTGGAATTGGGGCGAGAAAAAGGTCAACTTTGCTTGGTATTTACAATTGTCCGAACAAATAATCAAGATTGTATTTGACCTAATACTATAACCATCATCATAGCAAGCAAACAGCTGGTCCATCCACAGCATTATAATTATAACAGGGCTTTTAGTTGCAAACAAGCAAGACCGTCATGTTGGGATAGACGCTATCTCAAGTGCAAAACGAGTATGAAGTTCTAGAACAGGTTTTAATTTTATAGATGTGTTTAGTAAAATAAACTTCAAGTTTTCAAGACCCGGTTAGAAGATAAAAAGTCAGATGTGGCGTGTATGTTGTATTACATTGTCTTACATTGTTTACAATTATAAGACTGTTTTGTACAGACTAATATTGTTTAATTTTTAAGGAAGTAGGAGTCGTGATAGTGGAAAAGTACCCGCACTTTGGTAGTAGAAAGTAAAATAATAATGGAGGGTGACAAAGGCTCAGGAGAATCTATGGATATGACTGATTTACAAAGTTTAATGGTTTATCTAATACACAATATGCTTAAAATGCAAGGTAGTATATCGGATTTGGCAGAACAGTAAGGCAAAGTTCCCAAAGAAGTATTGTTGTAAACTGGTCACTAGCTATACTATTGCGGGTAATAGTTATACTATTGCGCAATTGTTAAAGCCGCTTAATTCCTATAACACGTATCACCTCGTTTTAAGTATTGCGCAATAGTCAAATTTTCATGCACATATAAAGTCAAATTGCCTACACAATATAAGTAAAATAGGTTACTCACTTGCATGGTATTTCATAGCTAAATCTCAGGGTCCATGTTTGTGGGTTAGGTTACGCCATTGCTGAGTTTCATATTGCCAATCCGTTCTAAAACACTTTTCTCCTCGTAACGGTTTGATAGGAACACCAGGTAAAGAAACGACAGAAGATAAGATACAGGAACCTACATCCCTAAAAAGAGAAAAGACACACACACACACCACAGATAGTTTTTGAAAATATTAAAACAATTATTTATAGATGCAGGGGTGTTAAACAATGCGAAACTTAACCTCGCGATATTAGAATTAAAGACTGCAGCGGCAGATTGGGCGGCTGCTCGCGAAAATTCATGTACAGACTTCCGTGATTTTGAAAGGCAATTTAAACATCGATATTGGAACGCGGATAGTGAGCGTGAACTATTCTACGAGCTTAAATATGGGCAATACAAAACTGGCAGCCGAGCTGATTTTATTTTAAAATTATCCGGACAGGTAGAATTTTTATCGGAGCGAGTCGACGAAGAGGTATTAGTCAAATGGTTAACGACACATTTTAATCCAGAAATTCAAAGGGGGATTGTGTTGCAGGGTATCAGCAATACCACTGAGTTGGAATTCTTTTTACAGAAAATTGATGCAACATACATTTCGAAAGAAAGATACAGTATGCCACCACGAAGGAGTTACGAAGATCGTAGGATTGTAAATCATAGGGGGTTAATCATGATGCACCTCGTTATCAAAATAATTACCCGAGATTTCCAAAAAGGCGGGAATCTTCTAGTAATAATCTTAATGAAAGAGAAAACTGGCGTAGTACAGATAATAGGGAAATGGCCAACCACGATAATAATAGGGAAATTTGATATTTAAATAAACATATTAATTTGGAGCCAAGCGAACTGTTAAAGTGAAGCGGAGGACACCCCAAATTACAATCAAGTGTCACCTATCATAAAAGTATATGTAAATGAAAACCTCGTGAATGTTTTAATCGATACTGGCAGCCAGGTGTGTGCAGTATCAGAACTTTATCTTAAAGAATTACAAAACCAAATCCAAATACCAGCGTTACCTGTATCAAATGTTACCGTGTCGGTATTTGTAGGTTGTAGGGTAAGTAAGATATCCGAACAGGTCCTGTTGCTTATAAGCATAAATAATTCTACTTTCGATGTTCCTTGTATAGTAGTACCAAAGCTCAATCAAAAAATAATTCTAGGTAGCGAGTGGCTAAAACAAGTAAATGCAAAAATTGATTGTTATAGTATGTCCTTTCTTTTACTGGAAGAACAATTAAATTTCAAATTTTCGGAGGATGAGTGGCCAACTAAAGGGGTTTCTATCAATTTAATTAATCAAGTCAAAAAAGTTCTCGTCACAGATATTCTGACAAAGCATTAAGGGAAGCGGCCTGGTCAGCTCAAACCTTTGATGACAAACAAAAGGCACAATTGTATGAGCTATTACAGTCTAATAGCCAAGTTTTTTCAGAGACGCCTGGAAAAACTAATGTCTATGAACAGGTAATTATTATACGAAATAAAACACCATTCTTTAAGAGGTCCTACCCCATCCCATTTGCTTACCGGGAAAAAATTAAAAAGCAAATGCAAACTATGTTAGATGAAGAAGTTATTGTTCCATGTAAGTCCGAATATATATCTCCAGTAGTAACGGTACAAAAAGAGACAAAACCCCAAAGGTATGTTTAGATGCCCGCTTTTTAAATTCGCGCATCGTTAAAGATCATATATTGCCTCCTTAACTTGAAGAGTTGCTGGCTAAGTTTGGTAGTGGTCAAGTAGTTTCGACATTGGACATGATGGCGTCATATTGGCAAATTCCGATTAAAAAGAAACACCGCCAATATACGGGATTTTTATATGAAAACACCACATACTGTTTTAATGTTCTTCCATTTGGATTCTCTACATCAGTTGCCAGTTTCATCCGGTGCTTAAGCAAGGACCTAGGACCTGAATTTGAGAGGTTTGTTTTGAATTATGTCGATGACCTCCTTGTTTTTTCAGCCTCATCATTTAATTAACCTTGAGAAGGTATTTCGGAGATTTTTAGAAAGTAATCTTACTATAAAATTGCAAAAGTCCCATTTTGAGCAGCGTGAAGTCGAGTTTTTAGGGCACATTATTTCAAGCACGGGTAATCGTATAAATCCAAAACGCATTGAGAGTATCTAGAAGTTTCCTGTACCAGGAAATATCCGGGAACTGAGAGCTTTCCTGGGATTTGTAAACTATGAATACAGATTTTGCGACAACTTTGACGGACTTACCGCCCCACTACTAAAATTACTTAAAAAAATTGTAAATGGGAATGGGATAAAGAATGCATGATTGTATTCAAGAATGTTAAGGAAGCTTTTCTACAAGTTACTACTGTGATACACCCAGATTTCAATAAATGTTTTTATATTCAATCAAATAGTTCAGATCAGACGGTAGGTGTAGTTCTTTACTAATTAAACAGTCAATCAATCAATCAATCATGTATTTATTTCCATTATACAATTAAATGTGTTGGATGTGTCAAAATAACTATTAAATTAATAATAATAATAATATATAAACTAATTTTAGACTCTAGAAAAGGTTACTGGAGATTTACTGCTTCATTAAGATAATCATTAAAAGAATAGAAGGCATTTTTAACTAGAAATTTTTTTAGCGTAGCTTTAAATTGAGTAACTGGCAATTCTCTAATACAGGGACGCAGTGCATTGTAAAATATACAACCATAGTAATTGGTTCCAAACCTACTACGAGACAGCCTATGACAGGATGGCACCAAGTCAAACTTGCCACGTGTGTTAAAGTTGTGTTTGTTTATATGTTTACTATACTTAGGAAGATTTTTTCGGACATAAACGGAACATTGCAGAATATAAATACATGGAAGCGTTAAAATGTTAAGTTCAACAAAATTATTGCGACAGTCATCACGAAAACTTAGATGTGATATGGCACGTATTGCACAGCGTTGTAATTGAAATATACGTTTACTGGATGAGCAATGGCCCCAGACTTCAATCGCATAAGACATACGACAATGGAACATGGAAAAATAGCAAGTTTTTAGGACATCTAAAGATACTGAGTTTTTAGTGAATTAATGAAATATAGTGTTTTACAAAGTTTATTACTTAAACTGTGACAATGTTTATCCCAACTTAAAACTGCATCAATTGTAACCCCAGAAAATTAGCAATCTGGTCACGATTTGATGCTCCAGATTTCAGTGAGAAGACAAGTTGAACAGTCTTATTATTGTTTAAACAAAGTTTATTGTGAGTAGACCAATTCTGAGCTAGGGTTAAGGATTTGGTACTTTCTTGTAAAAGCTGTGATAAATTATCCCCCCTGATAATGCAAAGTCGTATCATCTGCATAAAGAATAAGGTTAGAATCGCATAAGAATGTTGGTAAATCATTGATGAAACATAGGAACAGAAGAGGTCCCAATATGGAACCTTGGGGTACACCTGTCGGGACATTAACTAGAGAAGAAAAATTATCTTTGTAATGCACTAATTGAGACCTATCGTGTAAATACGATTTAATAAGCATGATACAACTTTCATCACAGTTCAGGGCATACAACTTATTAATTAGTACATGGTGGTCAACACAATCGAACGCTTTGCTAAAATCTATGAAATCGGCCAAAAGGTATTGACCTTTTTCAGTGATAATAATTACCAAATTATTGAATTTGCAAGCCAAGTGTTGAAGGGGACTGAAGTGCACTATAAAATTACCGAAAAGAAAGCCCTTGCGGTTATTTTTGCACTAAAGCAATGGCGCACATCAGTGCTGGGTCAAGGTTTAATAATTATCACGAATCATAAGGCATTATCTTTTTTGCTGACGATGAGGTTAACTACGGGAAGGCTGGCTCGATGGTCACTTTATGCTCAAGAGTTCGATTTTCAAATACAGTATTGTCCAGGAAAAGACAATGTGTTGACGGGCACGTTATCTAGGTATCCAATTAAAAAAAAAATGGGAAGGGTGTTGTAGATTGTAAGGAATTAACCTTGGGGGTAGCCTTCATGCAATTAATGCAAGAATTTTGACAATTAAAAAACAATCTCAAAACAATATGCCAGGACCAACGGAAAGAATCGCGGATTAGTAAAATAATGAAGCTATTGGAAGGAGATAAAGTATTGTAGGGGAAGACAGAGAGCATTTAAATGGTTTCAAATGCATAAGCGAATTTTATTTAAAAATGGTGACGTTAATTCACCCGGCTGGAAACTATGTGTGCCGCATTGTCAAATACATGGTGTTCGCCTCGCTCTCAGTTTTAAACGAATACTCGCGAAGCGACCCGATATATCGTGTTTCTAAAGACTGTTGTACGGGACGTGCTCAAGGATACAACATGGTTTAATTCTCGAGCAACATGTAGATGGGGGCCATTTCGGCTACAAGAAGGTATATATTCACCTAATGGAACTGTGGTATTGGCCGAAAATGTGTAAAGAAATTTGACATGTTGTGAGGGCATGTGAGCTGTGCCAAAAGGCAAATGTTCTAAAGGTATGGTTATTCCTAAGGGGCCTGGCAAACTTGTGTGTCTGGACCTGGGCCCTTACCTAGGTGGGGGAGAGGGGGTGTGGCGGCGACCTACCTCTCAGTCGTTGTTGACGCATTTACATGATTTGTAAAATTATATTCTCTGAAAAGGTCTACCGCTCGTGCCATTGTAAATCGTCTTATTAACGATTATTTTGTAACTGTACAAATCCCACGGGTAATTCTGTCCGACAACGGGACACAGTTCAAATCCAAATTGTGGTTATCGCAGTTGGATCAATACCATATCTCTGCTCGATTTACATCAGTGTATTTCCCAGAGGGCAACAAAACAGAGCGTGTGAATAAAAAAATAGGAAGATGGCTTTGCACTTATTGATTCGACAAACATACACGTTGGGCTTGTTGCTTGACTAGGGTAGAGGAATGTTTTAACAGGGCTATTCACAGTGTTACATGGTATGCCCCTGTAGTTTTGCAATTTGGTGAAGGTACGAAAAACAATATTAATCAAATTAATCAAATTATACAGTTGGTTTATGAACGGCTTATTTCAAAAGCAACCAAATATAAAGTAAAGGCGGAAAGGATCAAGGGTCCTACATCTTTCAAGGAGGGGGATCGCATTCTTGTACGGACCCATCCCATATCGTCAGCTATAGATGCGTTTATTGCAAAATTTTTCTTGCTGTATGAGGGGCCTTATATCGTTAAACGGCTTGTAGGGCCTAACTCGTACGAACTTGTGATGAAGGCCGCTATAAGGGCAGACAAAATATCAAAAATCTTAAGGTATTTCATACCTTGGAAAATCCTGAGTTTTCGTAAGATGTATTTAGGCTAAAATTGTTTAGTATTGTTATATTAAGGGGATTTTGCTTGTTTTCATTTCTTTTGGTTGTGTCGTATATTTGTATTAAAATAGTGCTGTTGGGGATACCGCTTACTATTTTAATGGAGGGGGACGGGGGCAGTGTTGTGCTCTGTGTCACTGTAACCGTATCGTATATATGTAATTCAGAGACATGGAAAGCGGCGATGGCTAGGAGTTAAGCGGAGATAGTGCAAGAGCGACGTTTTTGATGTGGGAAGGTGAATAATTATCCAAATTCCCCGACCACGTCGATTATTATTAAGGGGTACGTATTATAGATAGTACGGGTCCTAAATTGTATTTCGGTTTAAATTGTAGCTTAATGTACCAATTTATTATAATTTTATTCGATACCCTTACTGTTGCTAATAAATGTTTACAGGTATCGTGAGTCTCATTTTTAGCACAAAAGCTGTCAGGGAACTATTCTGTATAAAAACCAACTCTGTGCGTGCTTGTGAATTGATTTCTGCCAAAACCATAATAGAGCCACCGCCAAATATAAGTCGTTCTTCAATACAAGATTCGGCGTCTTTCTCTGGGTCTTCTCCATACTCGCCTACGTCTGTCTGACCCAGCAAGGAAAAAATGCGACATCTGAAAACACTACCTTACTCCAGTCCTCACTTATTCATGCAACATGATTCCAAGCAAAAGTTAATCTTGCAACTCGATGCTGACGTTGCAATGGCGGACCTGTAGCCATCATTCTACAAGGCAATCCAGCAGTGCAAAGTCTTCTCCTAACGATCCATTCGCTAACGTTTACATCACTAACTTCTTAGAGTTAATTTTGTAGCAATATCAATTAACATTAACCTCCTTTCAACTTATATACTTGAGTTAATCTTATTTTAACATTGGTAAACTCCTATGCTCATGTAAAAGTTTGGGGAAAAAGAGATCCATTATTTTTGCGTGAACTTCAAGACTTTATTTAACATGTTTCAGATTGTCAGATTTGGGTCAAATATGCACCGTTTTGTTCTATAATTTGTTACCATTTTAAAAGTAGCTTCACAACGCCTCTCTCATAGAAGTCTTGGTCCGAATCCGAATTTAGTGTTTGGCCATATGGAAGCAACTCATAATAAATGGGCGATGCTGTAACTACTAACATGCCGGTCAACTTCGATTATTTCTGTTGTTTTATCGACATTTGTGACGACGGGCCTGCCTGTGCGAGGTGCATCTTTAACATCAAAAATGCCTGAACAGAATTGACGAAACCAAAATTGGACGTAATTAGCTGCTACAGTATTGGGACCATAAACACTATTCACAATTTCAGCCGCCTGGGCATTTTCGCCTTTAATCAAAGAAAAACTGTAAAATGTACCGAATTTTCTCTCAGTTGACTTCCATTTTTAACACCCTGTAACTCACAACTGAATAAACAAAAAAAACAGCAAAATAATTTTTTAAGTGTGAAATGTCACCTTGACAACGAGCATAAATCTGAAATTGTTTGTTCGATACTTTACGAGATATCGATTACTACAGCCATCTACCAAAAAAATAATGGAATTATTTTTCCCCAACCTTTTATATATGTGAAAATAACACACCTGATTGTTGAAATAGCCCATGCTTTCAAGTTTCAATTTTTGTTGGATACGCTGTAACATCTCATATGTAGGCAATAATTGTTTTATGAATATATAGGCAATTATTAAACTGCTATATGTTCGAAGGATTGCCGTGATTCAGGCGCGAAAATGTAGTCGACCCGTTTATCGATCCGTGCTGTCATGTGCGTGAGCTTGGAAGCAGCTGCTGGACGTACTTGATCGACCATTATTGTAGCAGATGTAGTCCGCATCACATATTTTAAACGTGGTAGGAAGTTCCCTACCGAGATGAAGAATCCAAAGTTGGATTCGTGTGAGAGGCATGTCACTTGGCGGATGGAAAACAGATAAGTAGAATGAATTGAAGACAATCCGCAGCAAGAAGAAGGTCGAAATAAAACGGTTCCTAAGCATGTCAATATGGCGTCTTTGTAGGTAATAATTCCTTTGAATTTACAGCAAGCAGTTCCGCATATAGTTTCACATGTAATTCCAGCTATAAATTTCATCTACAAGTTTCATCTTTAATTCGTATGGAAGTCAATAAACTTTCAACATGATGCATTCCTTTGTATGGTGGTTGAGTTGCATGTGCCTGTAATCTGCAGTGGTAGTAAGTGTTTGAACTCTTTCCTTGGTGAGTACATTATAATTTGTTATATCAAACACTGACTCGAACAAGAATTAAGCTTACGAGGAGGATAGATAATTTTCTAAATGATTTGTTTGAGAAAATTTAATAGATTTCTAATGTTTAAATGTATAAAAGTTTCCTGAGAAACGATCTTAAAGTTGTAGCATAGTTTCATACCCTAACATGTAAAAGCTTTTCTATTAATATAAATTATGTGCCACAGAAAATAAGTAAAACAATTGGCTTGACGATTTCTGAATAGTTTTAGTGTTTTGAATACAAGATTAGAAGTTTTGGTAAAAATAAAATCACTTTATTTAAAATATGTTAAATAGTTTGGCTAAATTTTTTTGTATTATTTGTTAAATTTATATAGAGTCAATTAAGGCACATGTTGGTTTAACATCTGTCAGGTAAACACCTGGACTTGCATGTTTACTTAAACAAGTACATGTATGTAGTACAAATGAGTTGTATGATAAGCTAATCTTTAACTTATCCTTGTGAGCCGAGAACAAAGATCTTTGCTTGAAGCATTTGTGTAATGTTATGAAATATTAATTTTATGGTGGGCTTCACCCACTAGTAACTGCCTCTTTTCTTAATGCAACATCGATACGACCTTTTTACTTCATGTCTGATAATTTTGATTGTCTTTATTTTATTTGATTAATTTGTTTGATTAATTTATTTGACTAATTTTTTGTATATACAAGAGCCTGAAATAACGTTATTACATATCTGCAAACAAGGTAATAGTTTTATTTCTGATAATTCTAGCTACAAGGTTTAAGTGCATAAGAAACACTGTTGTTTAGTATCTATCTTCAGGTATAAGTTGATTCTGTTAAGGTTTATCTACGTCTTTCCTTAAGAAGATTATTTTTGGTGTTTATGTCTGTGACGTAGTGGCGCCCTAAAATTGTATAAAGACAAGTTAATTAATAAAAGACCCGTCCCCACCCCATCTCATGCCTCCGCAGGAATAGACCCCGAGACTAGTCCGCGTGCTTATATAATTCTTTTTGGTAACACTGTTTGGCTCTATGTCACCTTAACTGAAGCCACCCTCTGCATAATTAACCAGAAAGTTGAAATTCTATAATAACGCTAATAATAGACGTTTAAAAATAAGACGCATTGTCGTAGTCAGATTATTATAAAGATTGTAATATTTCTTCATTAAGCTATTTTACATCTAGCAAATCATTCTAAAGCAGTACATTTAATGAAAACTGTAAACAAAAATTATTACTATTACTGATAACCTGATAAATAAAGTCTTATCATACTTGCTTGTAATTGAATAAATATTCTTGCATAAGTACAACTTGAATATATTACAACATTTTATAAATAATGACATTTCACATTTTAGTTTGTATATACACTAAGCAGATAATATACATCAAACAAAAGCATCGAATTTGAATACTTCAATAGTTACACAGATGAAAATTTGGTACCTTTTTGTTGTGGTGCTAAAAATAATTTTGCTGAATATACTGTGATGATTTCTACTCGAGTAGAAACACTGCAACTGAATATGACATGCAGTTATTTCATAGGCTTAAGCATTTTCTGATGAGTACTTATGATTAGAATTATCATGGGTTTAGAGAAATTATTTCCAACTTTGATGTCAAAGAAAAACATCTAGGTGCCAGGAATGTTATGAATGCAAGATCACTAAAATCTCAAGTACTTTCCCATGTTACAATAGATTCAAAGATCGTAAATCAATACATTTAACCAATATACTGAAGAAGGTTGATCAAGTAAACATTGGCAAACAAGCAGAGAACTAAAATCAACCAAGACAAGTCTGTAATTGTTATATTTTCCACATATCATTGTAAGATGTCTAATATACATTTTAATCAAAACGTTTATTCTTAAAATAGACTCGGTCAAATATCTAAAAAGACATCTGAATAAAAGACTAATCTGGAAAACTTATTATTTGAATAAAACCATAGCTCGCTTTAATATCACCAAATAATAAAATAAACAAACATTATTTTAAAACGACTTTGGTAAATAAATAAGTAAATTACTAAAAAATCATCTTTCCGACACAAACTGAAAATGCAAATTCAAAATAAATTCTGCATACATGTAAAGCATGAAAACGAACAAACATATGTATCTAGTAGACATATCGATAAAATTCAATTAGTATTGGAAACAGCAATAACATATGTAACCAATCAGATTTGCTGCAAGCATTTTATAGCCGCCTTAAACAATTAACAAAATGTTGTAATGCGGGTGTGTTATGCTAGTTATAAAAATTAAATGGATAAGGAAAATTAATCTTAAACAGACAACTTAATACTGAATATTCTAATTTCATATATAGTAGTGTACAGTAAGCAAGGCATTGCAATAAAATTTGTGGTTTTATTCAAATCATAAACTTAAAAACCACAAAAACATAGTTTTATATCTGTTAAATACAAATTAGGACGAAACTTAGGGTCCTGAATTAATTTAAATCACAAACGTGTAAACCAAATATTTATAACTGTAAACTTTCACAATAAAAGCATGTTTTTTTAGAAAGCTTTAGAATTATGAAATAACAGTGAGTTTAATTATAGCCATTTCAAATATAGGAGAGCGCTTTTGTAAATTTTTAGTTGAATAAATTCCATTTAATGTTACTCGGACACTGAGTATGGAAAATTCAATAGTATTACATTGCAGATATAATTAATCATTTCAATACATTACAATGTATTCATTTTATAGTGCAAAACAGAGGAACACAAATATTAACCTAAGTAAATCACATGATAACACAAGTACTTACCTAGTTTCTTTCATCAAACTCAATAGGAAAACTACAATGACAAAAACCCGGACAACCTAAGAATTACAGGGGGCGTTAAGGCGGAAGTTTAAGTTTTGGAAAGTAAAGATCGGAAAGTGAAACTGAGAGAACTTAATTTAGAGCGAAAAGAAGTAGCAAAATGAGTGACTAGTAGAAAGTTGAACATAACACAGCTGCAAGAAAAAAATAAAGATGGATGCTCCCATAGAGACAATAAACGTGACATACTATAAATTTGTAAACTTACTTGCACACAGACAAGGTATTTCCAATGCATCTGTTGGTGTAATTATTGTCCTTGTGTCCGGTTAAAAGGGGTTGGGACTTGGATATTTTGCCCCACCATTAAGTTGTAATTTTGGGTTATGTTGGGTCAAGGTAGCTGTTATAGTATGAGAAAATGAAAGTTTTGAAGATTGGAATTAAACTATGAGTAGAATGAAGAAGCATTAAAATGTATGCTACTGGTGGTTGTTTACTAGTTAGGGGTTATTTTTATATCCCCAAATGTGACCAGTTAACTTTAAGGAAGGATTTCCTTAAAATGATGGGACGCAAATATCTTCCGACTATGCTAGGGGTCTATTCCTTGGGCAGAGCTTATGAGGATTGGTCGTGGTTCTTTTTACAAAGCATTATTTTCTTACTAGGGCTTGATTCTTAACAAAACATGGGTTTAAGTAGGGCGCCACCAAGTCATTAATTTTTAAACACAGGGTTTCCCTAAGGGGGCCTTGGGAGTCCTTAGAGAAGAATCTCGTATTAACTGCTAACGCAGAAGCTGTAAAGAAAATTTAATTAAATTAACAAAAGTGAGGACACAAGAGGTATTCTCTTGTTACCTCATATAAAAAAACAGAAAAGATTAATCAGGCAATCCATATTATGAACACAGATTTTATGCTTCAAGTTCTGAAAAGGCTATTAAAGCTTCTTGTTAAATAGGGATACCACTTTATGCTATTTGTTCATATACCTGGTTACTCTATTTCTAAACTTACTTGTTCAGAATAAAATAATTAATTAAGAAAATTAAATGTTGATTATTTAATTAAAAGTTGTTCCTTCATAAAAAATGTAAATATAAAATTTATGTTTAAGAAAAGATTATACAAATTTCATCTACCCTGAGGTAGACTTCTGAATTCAAAAAAAATATCAAAAACTTTAAGTGTCGTTTTCGTTACAAAATTTAACTTGAATTTATACCAAAAATACCAGATCTGTTATTCGGTTTACATATATGTATAAAAAATTATCTAAGTTGTCTATTAATCCAACGTTCAGAAACTGTAAGTGAAATCATGCATAAATGAAACGTTAATAAGACTTTTTTAGGTTTGCTTAATTTCATTAAAAATAGTAACTGCGATTACACTGAAATTATATTGGCAATAAAAATTTATCAAAGTCCTTTTTAGTTTGTTGAACAGATCAATGGTAATAAGTCTTCACAAAGTTATTTTCTGAAGCAGCCTTGTATCAAATATCGCCAATTGTAGACGTGATGTAAGAATAATACTAATCTCTTACTTCGTTTCAACAGATGTTTATGTGAAGGTGTTACAGCATGTTAGAACAGGTGTTAATACATACGTTCTTCGGTAAACAATTGACGTAGGCTCCACATGTTGTACAGCACACAATCAGCTACGTGATCCTTGGACCGGACCATATGAACTTAAAGCGTTTTTCTGATACGCACAAACGGGTCCAACCAAAATCCAATACAAAACTTAGACGTTCCAATATGTGTAGATCGTTACCAAAATAATTACCATCATGTAGTTGTCCTCCTAATTACTTGCAATTTCACACTTGCAACTTCAAAAAGACCATTTCAATTAATTATTGGACTTTAGTTCCAAACCATAATAATTTCTACGTACTTCGTAGAACGTTTCTTTAAAATCAAAACATATTGATTTTTTGCAGAACATTTCATTAAATCCAACTATTCTAGTAAGGTTGAAGGACGGTCATACTAGATCGATATTTTCTTATCGCAACGTTGACGTCAATGAACTATAACTTTGTACTCGTAGATGCGAAAGTAGAATTAATATCATCTTGAAACACAACATTCAGACGGCCTTATTTTTATAAAACCAGATAAGGCGGAATCATTCTAACAAATGAATATACGAAGAAGCCTTACAATTGATATACAAAACGATTTCTTAAAAGTTTTTCCTCTACATTTGTAAGAGAATTATAAAATAAATATTTAATTGAAGATTTTTACGGAGCATTTTAAGTAGTATTTAATTGAAAATTTTTAACGAAGTGTTGTAAGAAATATTTAATTGAAACTTTTACAAAGTTATTTAAAGAACAATTTTAAGAGATATCTAAAGAAATATGTAAAGAGCTATCTAAAGAGCGCTACAACAAAATTATTTAGTTTGTCTAGTAAATTATTTTTAACTGCTTACCATTATTAAAAACACTGAGCCTAGTGTTCACTACACCAGGGCTCCACTACGGCACAAGGCCACACGCAAATTACTTGCTAGAACCTTTTGGATTTCCATGTTAATTCTTAACGAAAGTTCTAGCTAAAGTGGGCGCTGATGCAATATGCATAAAACAGGAAAGCTGTTTGGCCTTGATAATATTCATACTAACATTCAACGCCTGATGTTAGCAACCAAACTAGCATTTCTGTAGGGCGGTTAGACCTCATGATACCAATATAGATATTTATTTACTTAAAAATTGTTTACGTGATATAATGAACTAGACAAAAGGTTTGTGAAACTAAAAATTTATTGACGTTCTGCAGTGGTCAAAAAAACTGTTACAGCATTTTATTTTGAAAAATTTCTTTAGTTATGTTTTTTAATGTATTTTTAAGAAAGATAGGATATAAAGTTATAAAGTTTAGGATATCCAGGCAAGGAAGATTTATGTGGAATAACAATCTTCCATATATAGAAATATTATCAAACAAGATTACAGCATCGGACGTTTTGGCGTCCCTCAAATTTGACAGAGAAAAGGTCTTTCAGGGTAAGTGTTAGTGTAATGTAGTTATATTCCAGCTATTTTATATATTTTCTTTATTATTATTTTTATTTTGAATTTTTCTATTTTCTCTTGCAATTCTTCCATAAGAACCTGCTTGCACACACCACTACAATTAGCTAACGCACTCTTATAT
Source organism: Platerodrilus igneus (assembly GCA_036346225.1). Classification (NCBI taxonomy): domain Eukaryota; kingdom Metazoa; phylum Arthropoda; class Insecta; order Coleoptera; family Lycidae; genus Platerodrilus; species Platerodrilus igneus. The sequence continues at coordinate 12,145,922 of JARFIW010000170.1, read as the reverse complement.
CATTACGGGGTTATCGTCCCTTCAGGGCAACTCCGAATGTATTAACTTCATGCTCATTTTACCCGTAACGTTGTATTGTTAAGCACTTGTAAAATGATGTAATATTTAATTTCTCTACAAGCATATTATGGTTAGAACAATATATTATAGTAACGTAAGCTAACATGTCAAGCGTGTCTTCATATGCCGGTCACCATTATTGTTGTTTCTATCTTGCTCTCTGTAGCCCTTATATTTGAACTAAAATGGAATTTCAACGCCAAAAAGGAACATTTTCCTTCATATCTAATTCGATGAATCATATGACAGGGTATGCTACATGCTTTTATATGAGACTGCAAAATATTTTCTTGTGTACTAAACATTGAGAATGTTTGTCCTCAATTGCTATACCACTTATGACATATGACAACATACGGTTATAGAACCGATTAGTTGCTAACGATTAACCCAGTGTTAAAACCGAATAATCACCGTCCGTTATTTAATTTTGAAATAAAATAATTGTCGACAGTTAATAATTTTCAAAGCAGGTTTTTTAAAGACTTAGATATTGCATATACTACTTTTTATATAAAACTGCAAACGATTTTCATTTTTCTGGTTTACCCCAAGGCCAATGCCATGAATAGTCGTGGTATTCACAGATGTATTTTTTGGTAATTTAGATGCCTATATTTTGGTTATACTTTTTTAAAATCACAGAGGTATCTAATTTTGCTATTATATGTTACAGCATACATGATGTTTGTTGACAATCGTCGAAGAAAACGTCATGACCGGTTGTGCTGTATTTTGAATTCATCGGATGGGTCTATTTGTTGCATTACCAAAATTCAACTAATCTTAATATCATTAACATTAGTCAATTATGTATTATATGAAGAGCAAAAATTCAAAACACCATCAAACTGAATTCAAAAATGAATGCCGTAAACAACTTTATTATAAAGTACACTTCGCGGTCATGTTGAAGACCGTAGTCGGTCTAAATCGACATTCAATTAATCATTAGTAGTGTTTATTAGTGATGAGCAATATTTTAATATTTGTGACATCACCGTGGCTTTAACTGTAATCGGTATATCGGTGATACGATTTTTCCGGAGACGACAACCTGTATACCGGTGATACAATTTTTTTGGAGACGACGACCTAAGTCGCTGTTTTATTAGATTTGTAAAGATTACATGATTATCACTATAAGTCCACAACGTTTCTCCGTTTAACCAAATTTGTATATTACCATTACCAAGATCCCTATGCTATGTGTCCTTATCTTGGACATCTTGTATTAGAACTAGTATAATTTTGGTATTTTATGTAAAACGAATACTTACCTTAAATCGAAGATCTCCAACAGGTGGTTGTGCATAAGGAATACTTAAAAATTTAGAATACGTTCTGCCGCTATATGATTCTGAATAGGAACCCTCGATTTTTCCGTATGGTGTTATAATAGATGGATTTTCATTTTGGTTATCATCAGTTCTGCTCAAATCGAAATCTGAAATTTAAAAATCAGCACATTAATATTATACAGACTACATGATATGTCTTAAGCAAATTTTTGTAACTTTAAGATAAGTGCGGTGCTTTTGGTACAAACACACACACACACACACACAGAAATAAGAAAGTTTGTTCAAAAGTAAGTACGATTACAGTCATTGTGCTGTATACTCAGTCACTCATTCTTAGCAAAAATTCGTGAAATGAATGGCATCAGTTTGGATTACATCGTAAAGTAGACTAGACTCGTGAACGTCGTGTCCTTGGTGACCTGCATGTACTCCCTGGGCACAGAAGACTCCTGAAGTGCGCATCAGGTGTTGGAATTGTTATGATGACTGATTCTACTTAGAAGATGGAATTTTACACAAACAATAAAAAGATAGTCCATTGTATTTGACGGTCACATACTTGGTTACCTTGGTATAGCTACGCATTGCCAAACGAGCCATATATGTTGATCTCAAATAATCTGTAGGTATATGGTGTCGTACATGCAGATTGTATCGTCATTTTAGTCCAATGCAAGGCCGCCCACAAAGGGGGTCAATGGGGGTCGCCTGACCTCCCCTGAATATGTTCCTTTGGTTTTTTTCGTTAGAAATCGCAACACGAAGTGCACCTTCACTAGAGATTGAAGAAGAATACGATTTCACTATCGGTTATACTATTGTTTAAAAATAAAGTAAACCTAAATGTTGAGATTACACTACAGGTATGCCTATTGTCTAACTATAAATAGACCGACTTTGTATGTCATTTTAAGCAGGAAATGTGAATTAATGCGATTACCTTACAATTGTAACCCTAACTGCATATAACAAAACTGTTATTTTCATTCTTTAATATCTAAATATCTTTACCCTGAAAGTTTCTATTCAAACGAAATATAAATAAAAGCTTTCATAATGGTTTCTTTCTTATTGTACAGGTTCAGGTACTCTACAACTAAAACTTTGGAATGTTCTACAAATGTCTCATTGTGTTCTATTCTGAGAAAAAATATATTCTTTATCTATTACAGTAAAGTAGGTCTATATCTTCAGTGACTTCAGTTTGTATTCAGTGTTTTTCTAATGCGGTGTACTTTTAATTTGTGACTTAGGAAACTTTATTTGACTGTTGAATTAGTAGAAGACGTGTTGTGTATGTTGATAGATATTGATTGGTCATTTTCCTTGTAGTTATTGTTATCAGTGTTGATAAGTAGTGTAGTTACTGGTTTTTGTTTTTAAAGAAGGCCGAAGATTGCAGTTACAGTTTAGTTAGATAGGATAGCAGTAAGTACTAATGTACCTAATGCGTGAGAATACATATTTAAAAATAATATTTATTTGCAATTGGGAGATTCTTATTTTTTTTTCTTTAAAGTCTATTTGATTAACAAATCTCTTCTTTTGCAGTATCAGAAAAGTAACGCGTGTTATTTTTTTTCAGAAATTCAGATCTAAGATCAGTAACAATACTAACAATGGATATTAGAAAATTTTTCAAACGAAATGAACTAAAAGAATCATCTAGCATAGGCTGTAGTAGTAGCGGTGCTGGTGCTAATGCTATTTTTGAGTGTAATAGTATAGTACATAATAGTGTCAATGATCTAAATAAAGCTGGTAGTTCGTCACCTAATACTTTAAAATCTCTCACATGTGAATATGACACCAATCTTTCAACTGATAAGAATGAGTACATGCTCGATTTGGGCAATTTTGTTAACTCGATGAAACACTTTCCGACGATGTTCGCTTTTCATTATTAACAAATCCTTACAAACCAGATCCTAAATATAATTTCAAGAACGATTCCGAAGAAAGAAGACGTACTTTTAGATATGACTGGCTTCAACAATACGATTGGCTTGCGTATTCTCCAAAACTCAAAGACGCACTTTGCAAATATTGCGTAGTTTTTCGGTCAACTGTTAAAAGAGGGGTTCTTGGTTCTTTCATTGTGAAGCCCTTCACAAAATATCATGACTTTGTCGCTTCTGCAAAAGCACATGCTACAACCGAATGGCATCGTGATTCAACTATAAAAGCTTCTAGTTTTACAACAATTATTGAAGGAAAACGTCTATCAATTACCTCTCAAATAAATAAAGCTGAGCGGGATTTGATTGAATCGAATCGCAAAAAACTTATACCAATAATATCCACCGTCATTTTTTGTGGTATGCATTATTGCCATTACGAGGTGATAAAAAAGGTAATTTTGAGGATCTTTTACAATTCAGAATAGAAAGTGACGATCACATTCTAAACAAACACCTAAAGTTCTGCAAGGAGAACTCAAAATATACTTCTCACAGAACACAAATTCAAATAATTTCAATTCGTGGAATATTAATTAAGGAAAAATTGTGGAAGATGTAAATTTAAGTGAAGCATTTTCAATTCTAGCTGATAAAAGTGCAGATATTGCTGGAGTAGAACAGTTATCACTTGGAGTAAGATTTGTTAGTAATGACAATTCGGTCAGAGAAGAATTTTTAGGCTTTGTAGTCCTTACATCGATGAACGCAGAAGGTATAACTGCTGCAATTTTAAACGTTTGTAATGAATATGGTCTTTGTATGGATAAATTAGTTGGATTAGGGTTTGATGGTTGCTCGACGATGGCAGGTCATGAGCAGGGAGTCCAAAATCTTATTAAAAATAAATATCCAAAAGCGATATATTTTCACTGCGCGTCCCATAGATTAAATTAAGTGATAAATGATTTGAACAAGATTCCGGATATTCAAAATTCAGTAGGTACCATTAAAGAAGTAATTACTTTCTTTCGAGATAGTCCATTAAGACATAGATATGTTTCTAATATTCCACTATTATGTGAAACACGCTGGTCCGCCAAATATAAATCAATGAGGTTGTTTGCGGAACATTTTGCAGATACTATGAACGCTCTGGAAAATTTAGCTCATAACCGTGAAATAAATGCTCAGACAAGAAATAGGGCCAGTCAACTTTTAAATTGCGTTTCTTCGTCGAAATGTATTCTTTGTCTGCATATTATGGCCAAATATTCTAGCAAATTGGAACCTGTTTGTAATGCACTGCAGTCTAAAAGTATAAACTTATTTTCCGTTAAACAGCACATAGATGAACTACTCAAACTTTTTAAGACACGCCGTAGTGATCCTGAACAATATTTTAAAGAGGTTTATAAAAAAAGTGTTGAACATGCCCATGGTTTTGGATTGGAAATTACATTACCACGTATTGCACCAAGACAAACTCATAGGTCTAATTATCATATGAGTAGTGTTAAAGATTACTTTCGAGTAAGCCTTTTTATTCCTTATTTGGATTCTGTTATACAGTCTATTTCCACAAGGTTTTCTGAAGATGCTACGACTTCTTTTTTACTCTCTGGATTACATCCAAATAACTTAAAAGACAACAATATAAAAAGAGCATTGTTAAATAAAATAGAAGAAATAGCCAGAAGTTACAACATGGATAACTTTTCAGAACAGTTGCAAACGTGGGTTGAACTTTGGCAAAATAGAGAGATTCAACAAGATACAGATTTTGTACATTTGCTTGATAATGAAGTTTCTTTTTTCCGGCCATCAAAACTGCGCTGAATATTTTTTTGGCATTACCTCCAACTACTGCAACAATAGAAAGGTCATTTAGTACGCTAAAGCGGGTATAATCGTGACTTAGATCAAGCATGTCAGGGGATAGATTATCAGGTTTATGCATGCTTAGTGTACATAAGGACATGGTAAGTAGGGAGAAACAAGCATTTATAAATGAAGTCCTAAATAGATTTGGCCAAGACCGAAGAAGATTGATATTTTTATTCAAAAATGATGATGATTAATAAAACGCGAGAACAGTCCTATTCAGCAGTGCCAGTTATAATAGTTTGTTGTACCCTTCTTAGTTCTTAGTCATGTTTGTTTGTGCAACAAATATTAAAGACACTATTTAAAGCGCCGGTCAGATATTTATTTACTATTAATTAAGTCTGTGGTTTGTGGCCATTTGATTGACAATATGGCTTTTCTGTTTCAGTTAAATATGGTTGTGTCGTGTCTGTATTTTTACATTTTCTTACGGGCGGCTTATTACGTGTATTGGAATAAGTCCATTCAATTTTCAATTAGTGTGTGTTAATGTAAAATCCAATCTTTTCCATTTGCTACCCTGTGCATCATCAAGCCAAAAGAATTGATGGCCTGCTGCACCAGCAATTTACCAGATTGGTAAGTAACTTTACACTTTATGAAAATTCGATTAATTACAGAATGCTGCATTTATTAAGAAACTATCAATCCTACGTTTTTCTTTCAATTTCAAATACTATAGCGAAATCTCGAAAGAATGCATTCGCGTCATAGGTTTCTGAATTAAACACCGACATACTTTTAATGTATATCGCTTTTAAATTCAGTAACCTATGGCGTGAATGCATTCTTTCGTGATTTCAACTATAATATTAAAAAACGCTGCATTATCAATGGTCCTAACTGCTTTTGAGCTACTCTAAGGAAATAAGATTTTATGCCTTACATTACTTTCCAATACGTCCGGTAACGGGGTTGCATTAACAGTGTTCATCCTTTGTGTAACATAACTAATATTTTTGAAAGTAGTCTTGACCCCCTCTACAAATTATTCTGTGGGCGGCCTTGGTCCAATGGTTGCTTAGGGCCATCTACACCAGTTCAGTTAAGGAATCCTTAAATCTGGGTAACCCTTAAAAATTAGTATATGTAAAGACTACTAAGGTTTACTTTAATTAAGTGGCCATTGGGGATAACTTAAGTTTTAAGGAGTACTTAACACTGAATTGTTACTTGACTGAACTGGCAATGTTTTTTAGTATTCTGTAGGTTATGCTTTTCTGTTGTGCTTGTGTTTATACTTTGCAAAGCAGTATTACATATTAAAATTTCATAGGGTTGAATTCTCGTTATGTGGCATAGTAAAAGATGAAATGGATTTAAAAAACTGTCTCACTGTACCAACTTCAGTATGCACGAAAAGAGTGTTCTATTAACTCTAATTGCAAAACGAGTATAATTAAAAATAGGAAGACTGACAATATATCCACAGGACACAAAATAAAGACGGGATGAAATTACAAAGAACTTAATTCTCAATCTTCAAATGATATAGTACGCAAAACTAAATCGGTAAAAAAATGTTATGTCAATTTGAAACAGGAAATTAGAAAATCTGCAGCAGAAGAAAGAAACAAAAGGATAGTAACTGGGAATGGTGCTGTTAATATCATAACATCGTAATATTCCAATCAAGATATGGTTCTACTCTCAAAACTATATGAAGTGAAGGTAATATTCCGGTTAGGGGACCTAGCCCCAATGACCTTGACATGTGTTGTCAAAGTCATAACCCTGAGTAATAAATAAACGGTTTTACTCATCGCTCATTCTTTATTAGAAAGTTATTAAAAAAAGTTTCATGAATTACATGTAATTTTCCAAAACTTTATTCAACATTTAATGGCTATATTAAGCTCATTATATTGAAAACATCAATACGTTCATCATACTATTTTCTTAAATAAAGCCCAAAGACCCTTCAACGTGGACAAGAACAACAATATGATTTAAGGATATAGGATGGGCGTTTTTAAAAGCCAATCACTCTCAGGCGAGTCTTGAATTGTATGGAACTTTGCTGGAGGTATTCACCAATATTTATACGCGCGTGATGCGTGGATTTAAATCGCAAATTGGTGATGAATTAAAAGGATAAAAAGTCAAGTATCACTCATCAACGTATGTTAGATAAATCTCATGAATAAGGTGTCTTAATGTGCCGAGGAAATAATTGGTCCATTGATGGTGTTAATCTGGAAACCCTTGAAATATATATTGTTAATGCGGTTCTTATTTTATTTGATGCTTGAAATTTATGTAAAGACGAACTTGTAAATATAATTATAATTGATTTGTATAACGACAGAATTACTTATTTACATTTAAGGATAAGATTGTAAGAAAAGAAGTTTAAAACTTTCAAAATGAGAAAGTGCGTATTAAGTAAAACGCAAGCTTTAATTGTAATAAGTAACGTTTTTAAATTTTTATAAGTAATTTTTATTGTTTTAATGGATCTCTAAATAGTGATAACATAAGTTTGTATTGTGCTACGTATTTCTAAGTTAGTTGTTCGTCATTTCCAAGCAATTGGGATTTACACAATTTCGTAAAACAATTTAAGAATTTAGTGCAATGAAAAGGTGGTATTGTTTTCAGTTTAAGGTTTAATTAGGAGTTCTGTCAATAATACCAGACCAAAGCACCTTAGATTAGGTTTTGTTTCGTTTAAAGTTAATTGACGTGTAAAGATAATGTTTTAGAAATTTACGATTAATAGAGTTCAAAGTAAGATGGGATTTTATTTACAGTTAGTTATAAGGTAGGTAAGAAGATTGTTGTGACAGGATATCCAGTTACCCCTAATGATGAAGTTATATTTGGGGGAAGTTGTTACTTCGAAAATTACAGTAAGTGGGTAGAAAGTTAGGAAGTGTTTCTAAGTCGGGTACAAAAGGAGATAGCTGAGGGGCGAGTTTGAAATTAGAAGAAAGGAAAGTTATCCGGAATAATCGTCCTCCGGGTAGAAAAAAGTTACGCGCCGTCGCTGCATCTAAATATTTATTACCCATACTTAATCTAAACTTTTAATCCCATATTGAATTCACGGTCATTTTGCATGTTTATTAGCGAGTGCGACTTCCTTTCAATTACACGATTGTTTATCTAACATCCTGTAGAGTTTTATTAAAATACTCAACTATAAATTCAAATGCTTCAAATCTATTTTGTTTGAGCCTTAAAATCGGAGACTTTATTGTTAACAAAGTATTGCAATCTATTTTATTTTGATAGCGTAAAAGCAGTTTCATTAGCAGAACATTTGTTTTTATAGAAACAACAATGGTGCCATGTGTTTTTTTCAAGGTGGGTTACGGATACAAATTTAGATTCCCGATTACGTTATATCTAGACTGTACAAATTTTTTTTTTAATTTTATACGAAAATATAGGAAACTTTTCAACCACGTCATGCATAAGTCTTAGGGTCGATGTACTTCCGTTTTGATTTAGAACGTTTTATGACCCGTTTCACTACATAGGTTAACGTGGTTTCTCCATTTTATCGATCGCCATTCGGTCTGTTAGTTTCTTTTATCTGGACATGAATGTTTGCAAGGTGAAGTGATCCGTAGTGTTTCTAAGTCGATTTCTCATTGGTTGATAATTATTGAAAACATTATAGTGTACATTTCGATATTTGAAGGTATTTGTTAGAATAGCTCAGTAACCACTTGCAGGTTTCTGAACGCATTCCGTTATGTCAGAATTTATGTTATAATGAGCGCATGTGTAGAGACGATCGATCGAGTCGACAAGGTTAAACGACTTTGTTTTTAGATTTTAAAATGACAGGTTGAAAAAGCTTCCCTTGGCGTTTTTTTTATTAAAAATGATGTTTTTAAGTTTATAATGTAGTGGTTATTTAAGGTAATATGATTACATCTTGTAATCAGAGCGTTGTTTTGGATGTGATGTTGGCACTTATTGTAAAACCGTTAGTTGTTTAATCATTGAAGGAAATATTTGTGTTACCTGTTACTTTTGACTTAGCATTTGATATGGATTGTTTGATATATGTAATTTCAGGTGAATTTACTATGTTATTGAATATGTTTTATGTATAAAGGTGTGTTGTTTGGTTTAGCAACCAAAAACTAATATTTATTTATTTAAATTGTTTATTTAATATCTAAATCAGAGTAAAACTAATATTTATTTATTTGAAATAATGTTGATTTTGTATTTAATCCAGAGTTGGAACTACAATTGCGTTGCACTTATTGCAGAATCGATAGCAGAGGTACCATTACTGTAATTTTGCGACAACCAATGAAAAGTACCGATATCATTGTTGAGAATTCATTTGACTTTTTAATTATTCTAATATTTCTCAAGCCGTCCCTGGCTTCATATTAGTTCAAATTCTGTTTGATGTGTCCTTTGAACGCGCCCCACTTAAGAGTTGCTCGTGTTTTCCGATAACACGGACGTTATAGTATAGTACAAGTCTATTCGTTCGTGTGTGGTTTAAACTAGAACCTTCCAATGTTCTAATCCTTAAATTCAATTATTTAAACTGAAATTCAATTCCTTAAAATGCAATAATTATTATATTTTATCCAAGTATAAATTGTGTAGTGTTTTGTAAGCAGAAAGTTACATGCAATTTTTAAATGCAGATAACAGGTATCGTAGTTGTAAGAATTAAACGTCGCCGTGTGGACTCAATCAACCTTATTTATCTCGTTAGAACAGAGATATAATACAAAAACATTTACGCCGATTATACGGCATATTTTCCTGTCATCTGTTTATAATTAATATGTATTGATTAAATAGTGTGTGTACAAAACGTTGTCGTTCATTTTATTTTCCAGATTTCGGGCGCGTATCACCGACCTGGTCCTTATCTATCGAAGGAAAAATTAATAAATAAGTTTAACTGTTAAAATTACTACTCAGTAATTGAGAACAAGAAATTCGAAAAAGAATTGGTAAAAAAAACAATTTCTTTTCAATCATATTTAATCCAATTATTGGGCAAGCTTGAACATGAACAGTATCATATTTCTATTTTATATTTGTTTTGGTTTTAAGATAGTAATTGCATTTAAGCACACCGTTGTTGTGTATATTTTTTGTTTGTAATTTGTAATGCCACAATGTGTTTAATTTTTTTAAAGTACGTTTTAACCGATGCAATCATAGTGAATACTTTTTACAATTTGCTTACTAAGGTTAATATATTTAACTAACATGCATTTATATAAACATTTAGCGCCTGAATCTGGGCCTGTATTTGTGCTATAGAATTTTGGGGTACGTATTTGCTGTCAACATATTTTATAATGTTTGATATTTGTGATTCATTTGACATTTTAATTTTATGTGTAATTGTGTTATTTCAGCATATTAATCACATTTACAACTGTACCGTTCATATCTCTGTTTAGACGTAATGATATGTTTGTTGTTTTGTTTATCCTATTATTTAGCCGATGTTCCTATATAATTAACTAGTATTTAACGTTTGTGATAATTGTTGTGATGAAATTAAATTGAACCTCTGGTATGGTCGACCATCTCGTGCCTTTAGCTTTTGCAGTTATGACTATGTTGGAGATAGTCTGTTCAATAATAAGCACCTTTTAATCATGCGCAATCATACCATAAGTTCATTTCAGCCATTCATGTCGTCTTGTCAATGTACTTGTGGTGTACCCTTTTGCGAATAATAGGAAGTCGGCTAGCCTTTGTGAAATATTTTGTAACACGGGCTGGAAACTGTTAATGTATGTATGTGAGCGCGAGTGTTCAAGCCTTGTTGAATGTTACTAACATTTTATGTCCGTGCGGGGAGGAACATTGGTAGGCAAGGTGCAGGTCATCTTCCTGGTGTCCCCCCTCTTCAACTTTAGCGGGGTAGTATTGGCCTAGCCCACCTCAGTACCTATCAGAAAAGACAAGCTGGTTGACACTAACGTTTCTTCAGTTGTCATGTGTGGTATGTCTGGGTAACAGTTGACATCCCGCCAATTTCAGTGTTGGTGATCTGGGTACTTGTACGTTACCCGTCCTTGTCGAGATGTGCCAAATGCAGTTGGAAGTGTGAGAGAAGTTTGGGGTTTTCTCTGCCGTGCTCTTTACCAAATCGCCCAGGTTGAGTACGACACTGTTTGCTTTAAATGTCGTTTTTCTATGCTTTCATGCCAATGACCTATTTAGTGGTTATTATTTTGATTAAAAGTCAAGTTAGGTAAATTCTGTTGTTTTATTTCAAACCTTAACGCCGTCTTCCCAGTGTGAACTTTGGTTACATTATAACAACACAACGTGGGTGTCGTCGAGCCACTGCCACTAGATGTTAGATCATGGAGCCCGATGTGCCGTTTATAAAGGGCGTTTGGGTCAGCCTTCAGGTCGGTTACACTACAAAGGGAGCTTGCAAACAGAATAAAATTATTATTGTACCGGCTTTCATGGCTTAAGAACGAAAAGTAAAAGTGTTTTCCGTTATAAAAATGCCTTTTGTTTCGAAGCCTGTTACACGATATAGTGAATAGTTCGTTCTAAGTTTTCTAAAGTTACTGTACACGGTTAAGGATATTTTAATGAACTGACGCGTCTAATTAATTTAAATGTATCATATTTACGAAATATGATAATTAGCGCGAGCTTTACAAACAATTGCATGCATGTAAACATAAAACAAATGTATCATTACATAATCACTCACCAGTTAGTTGTGTATGTTGTGCCTATGCTCTTCGTGTGATGTCGCTCTCGGGGGCGAGTTGAAATTTGATACACTAATGTTCAATGGTTCATTGTTTGGAGGGAACGCACGGCACAAAACACTCGACCGTTGCTTACAAAGGCCAACGACGAAGTCCCAGTTCTTTTGAAATACTAGCACTATCGTCACACGCGTGACATTACGAAAACGCAGGCGTGTTCAATGGACTGTCTTATTTCACAACTGTTTTTACTTTTAATAAATACGAAACAGTTACGATTCGTGTAATGGCTCTTTTATAAGTTAGCTTTTCGTTGATGTACAATTAAAAAGATGCGATCTCCTTTAATAAGATGGCAATTCTAATACCTAGAAGTGAACACAACACATTCTGGATTAAAAGTAAATTCAGTTACTACTAATGTAAAATGAGATCCGGTAGGTGTCGACTACAAAAGATTGTTGCCTCCAACGGAACGTCATACCAAGCTGTACAATTTGCTGTTTTTTTCTCTACACCGTTTGATGACGTCCAACAGTAAAATAAATTGGGTCTGGCTATGTTGATTAAATTTTTAAGGCTACATATTTCACAATCGGCAATATCATGGTATGGAATTTGAACTTACTTTATACCAATTCTCAAAAATGTTACTGGGGCAGCTGTTATTGGTTGACTATTAATTATATAATAAGATCTGCATGTATTGGCTATAATTTTTGTTTAAATAAATTTCTTTTAGAGTTACCCTACTGCTTATTGACGCTATGATGTAATTCAGTACTACTACGGCTAAAGTGCATTTCAGATGATAGAGGATTTTTTTTAATTGCTACGGTCCACCACTACATTATTTTTTTAGGTTATTTTTAAGAAGTGTGGACATTAAGTAAGTATATAAGTTTTCTAAATGAATTTTTTATATATAAAAGGTTTTAATAATTGGATTGAACAATCAACTACATATTTCACTTTAATGTTTGTTTTATGTAAATATCAGAATGACGTTAAAAATTAGTTCTAGATAATTAAAGAGTGTGTACATTATTTTTGCATAAACTTTTGTACTGTGATGCTTTCGATAAATGTTATTTTCTACACGAGTTGATGTTCTTTTGTACCATGAAACACTGGAGGTTTTGTGAATGTTCTTTTTAACTGGAGGTTTTATAAATAAAATTTCTTTAACGAGGTTTACTTTTTCTTTCTATGTGACCCCACACTACTCTACGACGTTTTAGCTAGCACGGCAATACTTATTTGAATTTCGTTCTCTTCCTTTTATGTTAAGGTACTCGATGCAGGTTAATTTCCTAATTTACTTTACTTTTTCTTTCTTGTCCGCACGAAATACCGTAACAAATACATCACTGGAATTGCTAGACACGATTGGTAGGCGCCCTTAATTTGGACAATGAATAAAACCTTTTAAGGTAAACAGTATTTATAAGTAGTGTATATTTCGGTCATTTTACTTTCTAGATTTTTATTTTTTTGTATCATATTTTTCATAGAAACCCACTCCCGTACTCCGTACTACTGAAAGTTAACCGGTGTACTTTTTAAATTGTTACGGGTTCCCGCCTTTTCTAGGCAATTCAAAATTAATGACCTAAAGTCATTTTTATCTTGTTACATTCCAAATTTGGAAATCTACATTGTTAAATATGTAAATACATTCCAACGATTATTTTCAAATAGACTTGTTAATTTCCGTCATTTCGGACAATTGCGTTTGCGCAAAAGAATGCGCAGGCGCGGAGTAAATGGCGCAAGTGCGCGGTGTGAAGACGTCATTAGACTACAAGGCCTGAAGCCGAAAACAGCTACCTGTGTCGTGGTGTGTCTTTTCTCTTTTTTTTAGGATGTAGGTTCCTCTATCTTATTCTACCTTCTATCGTACCTCTACCTGTATCCTTGTCGTCACCCCTACAAACAAAAGAGGATGGACGAATAAAATCTGAAACAACGCTGGCGTAGCTGACCCTTCCAGAAACAAAGAGAGTCCTGAGATGTAAAAGAAATACACGTGAGTACTCGTTCTATTTATATTGTGCTTGTACTTTAACCATTGTATCACTTTTAAACGTGTTTGGTATTTGATACAATTTGCAGCGTAATCATGTTATATTAAACGATTGTACAATAATGTAAAACGCAGGAAACGTATCAATCTATAACAAATCTGTTTTGAACAATTTAACAGTACATATACTGTTGCGCACGCGACGTGTACGCTTTCCCGTAGTAGGAGGGCTAGATCAGCATTTGAAGGAAGAAAACTGAAAAAACAAGTTGGGTTTTGGGACGTCAGTTTTGAAATTTATATTGGTAACATTTGTTCAAAATACTAAAAGATTTTATAATATTTTTGTTGATTTAATGTTAGCTGTTCTTGGTTTGAAATAAACGAATACTGTACAACGGTACTAACAAGAGTTTGTTGTCATTACTAGCAATACCAAAATATTATAAACTCTGCTGTCACCGTTATAATTTATAAAATTTCATTAAAAATCTGATTGGTTTAAAGTGAAAATTTAAATAACCTATGTCTAACATGAGTAAGCGTACACCTTCGAATCAAAAAACGCCAAACCAAGTAGCAGTCACATCATCATGCCCCTTATGTAAGAATGTAGACGCGAATGATATAGTTCAATGTGATTTGTGCGACGGTGGTACCACTATATATATATATATATATATATATATATATATATATATATTGCTATGCTACTACTGGAATTATCGTGCCCCTTCGTTGGGCTGTTATATTATTTGCTATGTACTCTAAATTATTCGCGCTCCATCATTTGAGCGACCATATTATTATTACTATGTATAAACAAGATTGTAATTATCTCCGACGTTGGGCTGTCTTATTAATATTGCTATCAATTCCCTCCAGAAACTTAACTGGATTTTATCTTGAACCAACCTTGTCAACCAATAACAAAACTCGGTACGTTACCGCCTTACTTGTTATCAATTTCCTATTAAACTCGTAGCTCCTCCTTGAACTATTTAAATTAACAAATTACTCCCATTGACTTTATCTTATGACCTCGGCTAGCATTTATTTGGAATTATGAAATTCAGTTAATTTCGATTTTATATAATGAAACCAATATATTAAGTACAGTTTTTGTACATTATTTGTAATACACTTTTCAATTAGTTAATGTTGTAAATATCATTTATTAAACATCATATACAATTTACTCAAAACCCAAAGTCACCAAAAAAACCTATTATCCTTATCAACGAAGTGTAGAACGTTCTAAACCTGTTATCATATTACTCACTTTATACGTATGCAACTTCTTTTGTTGACTTTTTCGCATTCATATTATATTAAGCAAATTCAATACTCAAAATAAAAAAATATATAGAAAAATAAAATGTCTTATAACTAAAAAATCTGACTTGGTCTATTTTCTTCACATCGACGCTTCCATTTGAATAAAAATTATCTTCCCCAATTCAGGATTACATTTAAATTATTGCCATTACCCTATGGACTACCATTATTAATTTATGCACCCCAATTTATTGTCGTTTCATTTCAGACTTATTACTTCTTATCAATCAATTTCTTCAAACTTAGAATAGAATTCTTATTATCATTGTTTTCTGACTTGAAATCGTGGTTTATTTTCTATTTCTATTTCCCGGACTTAGAAATTGTCGTTTGTTTCCCCGGACATAGAAGCCGTTTAATCGGCAATTATAGTTTTCATCTTGGCACTTATTTTATCTTTTACTTTTAAAATTATTACGTATCACTTTATTTCATAGTGGCGCACTTCGGCCTTTGTTGAGTTGAAAACTGACTTCGTAATCACTGTACCTGCTAATATATTATTCAGTTCCCACTCCGTCAGTGGGTATGGTCTAAAACTCGTCGCCCATTTATAACCAATCAAATAATTAAATTCAAAGTAGTTTCTGATGTAATTCTCCACGATTCCCAATAATTGTAACCTGCTTCCAGCTGTCTTCGTTATCAACATGCGGTGTTTTGATAGATCTAATTGCTTTTCCATAAACAACTGATGCAATTCGACTTTTAATTTTCATATTCACATGTTATTCACGCAATTTTTAATCTGCTTTCTTATCAAAAATGGTTAGCTATTTGCACGCATTTACCTATGCTACCTGAAGCTCTATTTCTATCTCCGTATTAATCTAATCGTTTGGAACTCTTTTGAATGCGTGTCTGCTTACACTTTATTATATTTACCTATAAATATACGCGTGCTTCCACTGAAAAATATTATTACTTGCTTTACCTAAATTAACTAAAACTTTATCTACAGGGTATTAAATATTTTCTATTCACCTAATGAATGTCTTCCTGGTTTGTACGCTAACTATGCGTCTTCCTATGTTTATTTGCGTCGCTTAAAACTATTTTTGCTTTATATACAGGGTGTTGACTGCTGACTATTTACAAACTATCTCCATTTCTCAATTCTTCACTAAATAAGTGCAGTTTTCTGCTGCCTATGGTAATTTCTCATTTCTAAACGACCTTTACTATAAAGTACACCCTTAAACAACCCCTTATCACAGCAATATATATATATATATATATATATATATATATATATTATAGTGGTTTTAAAAGATTAAAAATAAATATTAACAAAGCAATTTCAAAACACCCTGTATAAAGGAACAACCAGAAATTACGTGCGAAATGTATATTTGTTAGTTCAATTTTAAGTAACGGGTATTAATCAAATTTCACAAATAATGGTGAATATTTAGTATGTTTACAAAGAAATTAAATGGTAAAAGCCAATGCAATTATTTTATTAATTTAATTGAATTTAATTAAACGGTTATTTACGTATAATATGCATAAAAGCGTTGCTAACAGACAAATATATCGGTGGGATTAAAATACGCTGAAATACAACTCCAAGAAATGTATTTAAAACTTTCGTTAGGATTGAACACCTGCGTGGTTTGGAAATGTCAAGCTTCCAATTATTTTTGTAGATAATAAACAATTTCAGAGAATATCGGGTAAACCGTCGCTTATATTCGCAGGAAACACTAACGCGGGGTTATTTAACTCACGTAGAAAGTCCACGTGTGGTAGACAGCGCACAAACAAGAATATCGATTTTCTACCACTCAAGCAAGGTTAGAAGGAGACGTAGAAAACGCATAAGCATGAGACAACAGTAGTATAGGAGGGATTTGTGAAACGTCAGGAGGTCTACGATTGGCCGATATGTTTAGTTTGACTTGAAATAAACACGAGGATAGTGTAGCGTAATTTTCTGAAAATATTATAACGACGTGCTGAAATTCGCGAATTTAAAAATCGTGTTGAGTGCAAAATTGTGGGAATGTGTTGTGAACTGGAGATTTCGAATAAACGTGGTCAGGAGGTGGCAGTCTAAAGATATAAATAGTTTACGAGAACATAGTTAAAGCCCTTAATATTTCGATCGCTACAGACTACGTATGGAAGCTACCACGAGTTGTAAGTAGAATAAATTATTGTAAATTATATTGCACGGTGATCCTCATAATTTATACGCGGTTTGTGTGCTGAGAGTACAGTAAAATTGAATTGAGGTTTCACTTATAAATTTTTAACAACCTCGTGTCGGAAAGTTTAAGTAACGTAGTTTGAAGTATTGTAAAAGACGTATGTTTAATTTAGAATTTGGATACATCGTGAAGGCAGCGCTAGCAAAACAAATTAGATGGGATTCGGCTAGTAATAGCTAGAAACAGCCGGCAGACCAGATAGAAGAAATACATGGCAGCGTCCTCGAAGCAGAGATCGTCTAGAAATTTCCAGGTAACGATTTGAAATTGTGATTCTTATAAACTGTGAATATTGGGTGGTATGAGAGTGATTTTGAAGGTATTGTGGATTATTTGCGTATTGAACATAATACGTGTAAATAACTTTATTATTTATTTATTTATTTATTTATAGTGATCACAAACAGGCAATGCCTAATTACATGGATCAACATAACAATAATTATAAACCTAACTTAAACAGCGTTCAATGTAAAGAAACATTAATAAACACACACACACCTACACACACACACACGCGCGCGCACACACACACACACACACACACACACACCAGTTATAAATCACAAAGGCCGAAGGAAAGTAAAAATATTTAGAGTTGAAGCTGCGAACTAGTAGTGCGACATGGGTGAGCACTATATTTTATTAAATAAGGTTCTTACATACAGGCATGTCATAAATTGTAGCTGTTGCAAGACGACAACATAGCCAGAATCCACGCTACGTCGTGATGGCGTTGAATCCATTGCTTCGACTACTCGTTCGATAACTTCAAAATGCTCTTCAAATCGCCGACGCGCATTGAAACTACAATGTCTTGAAGAATGCCGTTTAATGAAAGAAAAAAGTGATCAAGAATATTCAGCAGAAATAGTAACTTTGAGAGGAAAACGCTATGCGGAATTTTTGGCTGAGAAATTTGAAATCTTAATGGAAAATACATCGCAAGAAGCTTACGATGATGAGGCCATTGCAGATACAGATACCACACTAAAGGAAACAACCAACAAGTGGGTGGAAAAAACTACATTTACTTCTACCCCTCCGGTAATGCCTTCAGAAAATCTACGAAACGCTAACTTGAACGAAGAGCAGTTTGGGCCGAAAACCAGTAACCATCAATATTCAAGTAATTTCAACGAAGTGTCACATGTAAACAACTCGTGTAATGCTACGACTCAAGTAGACCAAGGCCGAGTGTTTACCACGAAAGCAACTTTAACGTCGATGTGGTCAGTGGTACGGTTAGGCTTGCAAAAAGAGGGTAGAATGCTCAGGTCTACCACTAATGAGAACAATGTAGAAAACGACCTTGGACATTCAACACACCCCTATGCACAACCATCTCGTAACGAACGATCTTTAAAGATTAATCAAGCGTGCAAAGGCGAACATCAAACGCACCTGCAAAATAACTCAGAACTGAGTACCAAACAAATCGCCGCTAGACACGAGTTGTCCAAAGAGCTTCCATCCTTTTCTGGACGACCTGAAGAATAGCCACTATTTATAAGATCCTATGAGTATTCTACGAAAGCTTGCGGCTTCACTAACGAGGAGAATCTTATTCGCTTACAAAGGTCACTCAAAGGCAAAGCTTTGGATGCCGTTAGATGTCGTCTTATGCTACCGTCCCAAGTTCCAAACGTCATATCGTCTCTAAAGATGTTGTATAGTCGACCTGAACTGATCATTAACTCGCTTATTCGGAAAATTCGTAGCGAACCCGGTCCAAAATTAGATAAACTGGAATCGTTGATAGAATTCGCAATATCGGTAGAGAATCTCGTAGCTGTAATGGAGGCGTCGAACCTAAAAGCGCACTTATCAAATCCGTCAATGCTGCAAGAGCTTACAGACAAACTACTAGCATCGATTAAGCTTAATTGGACGGTATACAAGCAAACCATTCCAAATCCGAATTTATCGACTCTTGGAACTTGGTTAACATTCCTTGGAGAAGCAGTTAGTGAAGTCACAGTAACGTCTGCATTCGATGTTGGACCAAATAAAACAGTAAAACACATGTCAAACGATAAATTCCACGGAAAAAATGTGGTTAATGTCCATGAACCAGCTCTCTCTGTTAGCAAACCCAATGAGCCTAGAGAAGACAACGCAAAACAAGCTTCTAAGATTTGTGGCGGTACGTGCAAAAATGTTGTAGACTGTAAAGAATTTCGAGAACTAGAACTCCATAAAAAATGGGAAGCAGTAAAGAAAAACTTTCTTTGCCGCAAGTGCCTCAGAGGCCATGGGGTGAGATCATGCAGAACAAATGTGAGATGTGGTGTAGACGGTTGCACATACAAACATAACCGTCTTCTCCATAAAACCAAGGTAGAAGAAATATTCGGTCACCAAGGTTCCAATCCGTTAGTTGGAGATGACAGTAAATCAAGCTACCTTGCACACTATCTGAGTGAAAAGGGTGTTTTGTTTCGAATAATACCTATCACTCTTTACGGACCCAATTATAGTATTCAAACACATGCATTCTTAGATGACGGATCATCAGTAACATTAATTGAAGAAAAGACCGCAAACCAATTAGAACTTGGTGGTGACGTCCTACCCTTTTATTTAAAATGGACTGGCAATACATGCCGAGTAGAAGAGGGTTGGTGAAAGGTTTCACTTGAAATCTCTGGTACTATTAACGAAAGAGCGAGGTATAGAATTTCCAAGGCGCACAAGGTGATATCTCTAGATTTAGCGATCCAATCTATAAATGAGAGGAACCTAATCAAACAATATTCGCACTTAAAGGGTGTCCCAATACAGTCGTACAGTCAGGCCAAACCTACCATACTCATTGGATTAGATAGCCAGAGACTCTTGATACCACTGAAGTGTAGAGAAGGCGGAGACGCAGAACCGGCTGCGACAAAAACTCGGCTAGGATGGGTGTTGTCTGGATACTACAGTTATCCTGAGACCGCCAAATTTCACACACATTATAACTATTATTGCGAGCTACTATTAGGCAACCCGTCAAACACACAAGCGCCGTCAGCACTGTATATTCGCCATGGACCGAGAATCTTCTAGCAATTAAGTATAAATAAGACCGATGATGAAGTACAGAGTCAGTCTATATCAGAATGTCGAATATAAATTATATCGTGTAAAGTTAAATAGTTGAGCTTTTGGAAGTCCACGAGTAAACATAAATGTTATATTATGTGAACGTGTCTAATGTACATGCAGCTTGTAGAATACATAAATAGACAAAAGTGTAATAAATAAATAGTTGTGTTAGTGTTGTTAATGGACCTATGGTTAAGGAACTAGTTTATGAAGATATTAGTGCTTGTAAATTCATTAGTGTGATAGTGCTTCATTGTTAATTAGACTGAAAACATCTATAAATAAGGCATATACGGTTAATTAGACTTGCGAACAGTGAGTAATAAAGACTCTTGTTATTACTTGCTTTAAATTAGTGAAACGCGCTAGTAGTAGCCCGCTACAATAGATAATCGATCGGCATGGTATTTTTCGCCGCTTTGTGTTTAACTAATGCCGATCTAGGGTTAATTAAACGTTAAAAAGTAGTTACGAAATATTTCCTTACTACTGATATTGAATATGGTATTAGATATAACTTTAACTACCGGCTGTAACAAAATAAGTGTAAAACATTTCAGGGGGGTGATTCCTCATCGTAAAAGAGATAGGGTCTTTCATATAAAGAAACTTCATTGGAGCATTTCTTGTTAAGATACAGCCCCTTAAAGGGGGTACATAAAATTTGTTTTTCATTTTTTTTACAAACACTAAAAAAGTTACAAAATTGAAATTAAGGTGACGTTTTTTACTATCAAAAATACACTTACTCAGTAATTTATTTGGTTTACCCCATGGTTGTAAGGAGTGGAAAACGCACGCAACCCCTAAAATTTATTTCCAATATAACTTTTTGTCTTATTATTTGTTTGCCATTTAAAAATGTATTTTCAATAGCTTATTTTATTCTAAACGAAAAATGTCTTTTGAATTTTTTGCCCAGTTTGCAGAAAAAAAATTATTTTACAAACAACTACCGAGATACATTGTCATAAGACGAAAATGGGTTATTATTGTTATTTTGTAGTTACTACCTGCATCAAAGTATTATTAAATATGAATAAACAAAACTAATTTATTAATAACAAAACATACAACATGTAGAAATCAGAGTAAATGTTCAATATATCCACCTTCAGTCATTACACATGCGTCTAGACGTCGGCGCATTGAGCAACGTATTCGCTCAAATACTCATGGAGTCTCTCTAATTACCCTGCACGCATCGATGATGCAGTTTCTTAAGTCTTCTACATCGCGAACAGGAGTTGGATAAACCTACTCTGTAAATGACCCCAAGTAGAGAAATCGGGAGGATTCAAATCCGGGGATCGAGCGGGCCAATTCTGTGGTCCTCCTCAACCTATCCAATGATTTAGATATGTTTGAGTTAAATGCTGACGTGCTGCTTGACTAAAATGGTCGGGAGCCCCATCATGCATAAAAAACATAACCCTTCTGATACCACAAGAAACTTTCTCCAGCAGTACTGGATGCACCTCTCTTAAAAATTGAGTGCATGCTTCTCCATTTAATCGAGAAGGTAGAAAATGAGGGCCAATTAAATAATCCCCAATAACTCCGACCCACACGTTAAGACAAAAATGTTCTTGATGGTTAGCTTGGACAATAGCATGAGGGTTTTCATCAGCCCATATGTGGTTATTATGAAAATTAATAATCTTGTCCCGAGAAAAAGTGAAGAAAAGTGAATTCGATCGTCTTCAGAAAGTCAGGATTTCTTCTAATCATTTCCAGCATCCAATTGAAAAATTCAATACGGTTTGGAAAATCTCGCGGTAACACTGCCTGTACTCGTTGTAGATGGTAGGGGTATAAGAGTTGTTCCTTTAAAATTTGAAATACCGTCATATGATCAACATTTATCTCGAAATCAATCTTTCTAGTACTGCTAGTGGGTTGTTCTTCAACCAAATTAAGTACTGCTTCTTTAAGCTATGGTGTTTTAACTTCTTAATGGCGACCACAATCCTGCGTTCTTTTTTCGAATGAACCATATTCTCGTAATCGTTGATGAAGTTGGTCAAATATTCTATGCGAAGGAAGCTGCCGTTGAGGATACATTTCAGCGTACCTTCTACAAGCTTCTAACCCATTACCGTGCGACAGACCGTAACCGTAATGCATATCAGCCATTTCCGCATTTGTGTATGCCATTTTAATAACAAGTGAATTATTAAACTAACAAATTAAGAACAGAACAACGACACACAATTATTAATTCAATTTCAAAAATTTACAAACTGACAGCGTGATAACAATTTAATTGTCACTATCACTAATAGCGGCCTACTAGATAAATTAGTTTCGCATTTTCGTCTTATGAGGATGTATCTCTGTAGTTGTTTGTAAAATAATTTTTTTCTGCGAACTGGTTAATTTTGGGCAAAAATTTTTTGTTTAGAATGAAATAAGCTATTGGAAATAAATTTTTAAATGGCAAACAAATAATAAGACAAAAAGTTACATTGGAAATAAATTTTAGGGGTTGCGTTTTCCACCCCTTACAACATGGGGTAAACCAAATAAATTACTGAGTAAGTGTATTTTTGATAGTAAAAAATGTCATCTTAATTTCAATTTTTTAACTTTTTTAGTGTTTGTAAAAAAATGAAAAACAAATTTTATGTACTCCCTTTAAAGGGCTGTATCTTAACAAGGGATGCTCCAATGAAGTATCTTTATATGAAAGACCCTATCTCTTTAACGATGAGGAATCACCCCCTGAAATGTTTTACACCTATTTTGTTACACCCGGTATAATAAACGCAAGGCAATGTTGCCTATTAAGAATTACTTCAATTCACTAAAAAATATCGATAATTATTTTTTAAAATTTCCTACTCTTTAGTAAGTTTTTAGAAAGTTTCCTGGCTTCCTTTTTAATTGACCTCATCACTTACTACTTTAATTGCAAGGTATTCTTGCTGTTTTAGAACACAAATATTTAGTAGATACTATTGTTTACGAGCGTCTCGCGCCACATCTGATCTTGGCTGCCGCTAAGGTCATCATAGTTTTCAGTTGACAATTGTGAAACTTGTTTACATGGTGAAGATTAAACATCAAAACTTTGCTGGCACTCTCAGCAATTAAAATTACACTTGTGAGGACTTTACCAAATATATTATGTATAAATGACTTATTAGCCTTCAGTTACTAATAAATCCTTGTTTCTATGCCCCAAGAATTATTCTCCTTTCTGTGAGATCCAATCTTATACAATAAGTGGTTTAATTTTTTCTATAATGTAATGAAGATATGGTTTCCAATTGTTCATTTACAGAATTAGAATTATTAAATTAAAACCACCAACAAACATAACATAACTATCCAGGCACATGACAACGTAATGAAAACAAGGAAGCTATGGCCTTGACGGCAGCCGAGATCAGATGTGGCGCGAGACGCTCGTCTATTGTTTTTGCATATTAGTTATAATAAAACTATGCTACAGATACTTACATAGAAATATAACTAACGTTACTTTACACAGTAGCATCTTCGTTCAAAGTACAATACTGTAGTAAATGACAAAATATTTATTAGATCCTATTTGTATTTCAAGAAGATAAGATAATGTTAATTCCTTCAACTTATGTTGTTTTAATTGTACCGGTTTATAAAGTAGAATTTTATTAAATTTTAATATGTGCATGATATTGGTAATTACTTAGACTAATTGTTTTACTTCTTTGGCTCCGAACACGTGAAAGAGTTTGGAAGATACAACAATCTTGTTTTATAAATCTCTTGATATAACACTTTACCTATTTGATATACGAAATGATAAACTTCGATTATTTCCAAAAAAATTATATATTACTTATTAAAAATTTTTATATACATGTTACAGTTAAATTAATTAATTAACTGACCATTATCAATACTAACATAGCTGACCAAACCTAAGTTGTAAATATAGTCGAAATCAGGAAAGAATGAATGCATGTCATAGATTTCTGAATTAAAAAACGACATACTTTTAAAGGATCTATCCGAATATACTTAATGCATAAGATTTGAAAGTATGTCGTTTTTAATTCAACAACCTATGACGTACATTCATTCTTTCCTGATTTCGACTATAAAATGCGCTTAACATCCAGTATGCCGATTGATATTTTCACTTCTATGTTGGAGAATATCGTCGAATTTTATTATTAGTTGTTGCTATTTTATAAAAGTGCGTTAAAAATCAGCATGTATAGATTTTTGTAAATCACAGAGACTCTGAGCTGTGCAATGGAGGAACTGAGAAATCTATAGAAAAGGATGTAACACAGAGTTTTTAGTTCAACCTAAAAACATCCAGTAGGGTTTGAAGAAATTCATAGATATTTAAAGGATTGAACAGCAAAAATTCACTACAATACAAAACAAATTATTTCTTTATAAATATTTGTTAACAAACACTGAAATTACAACAGTTTGGTGAAATCAATAGCTGAATACACCACTTTATCTATTTCTCTGTTATTTATTATGGGGAGTGAACTTGGCAGTTAATTCCAGCAGCGAATTTACGAGTTTTGCCGAATGGTTAGTGGCGCCGTTGAAGAAGGATACAAACAAATACGCTGCTCAGCAGCGAATTTCTGGACGTATTAAACTATATACAGGGTGTCCGGAAAATACGTGTACAACGTAAGAACAGAGATTCTTTGGCTCGAAATAGATCGATTTGAGCCAACTTACCTATTATACAAGTTGTTTCATTTAGCCGCTAGATGACTTCAAAAATCGTGAAAAATATTTGATATTTTAAAATAACTCGAAAATGCGTCGATAGATTTTGACCATTTTTGGGGTGCCAGTTTCTACTTTTAATTGACATCTTTTGGTCGTGTGCTCAATAATTTTAAAAGCACACGAGTGTCCCAAAAATGATGTATTGTATAAATATCCGACCATTACCTTTTTCCTGTTTATGCAATGACTACCAATTTTTTTTTATGAGTAGCCGACTTAATTTGGAAACTTTTTGTCTCTTGTAAAATTTTGATTAGACGAGCGGTTTGACAGAAAAAAATTATTTCAAATGTCTGTTTTTTTATTTTTATTTCATTGTTTTGTTTATTTTTTATTACTATCATTGAAAATTAACAGCGCGGTACAAGTGTTGGACCATTACAATAAATTTTCAAAATGGCCGCCATTTTCTTCAATGCATAAATTAACTCTTCGTAAGAAGTTTAACTGAACCCTCTGCATTGTTTGTACATTATTTTTTAAATAGTTGACTGCATTTAAAATTCGTCTATACAATTCTTCTTCGCTATCAAGTGGAGACGAATAAACCTTAGATTTTAAGGTACCTCACAAAAAATAATCACAAGGCGTCAAGTCCGGCGATCGTGCTGGCCAATTTGTTGGAGCATCATATGCCTTTCCGATCCATCGATCCGGATATTTCACTACCATTGCCTTGACAAAATCCGAAAACCAAAAACATATCCACCTGTTCGTTGTTTGTGTAAGTACTCATAATGTAAGATGAAAGATGCAAATTAAGCAGAAATTCACGACTTGACAGGCAAACTAAGGTTAAATAATATTCAAATTAAATAACAAATCAACATCAAAGTATGCAGACACTTGAAATTATTTTTTTCTGTCAAACCGCTCGTCTAATCAAAATTTTACAAGAGACAAAAAAGTTTCCAAATTAAGTCGGCTACTCATAAAAAAGAATTGGTAGTCATTGCATAAACAGGAAAAAGGTAATGGTCGGATATTTATACAATACATCACTTTTGGGACACACGTATGCTTTCAAAATTATTGCGTATACCACCAAAAGATGTCAATTGAACGTAGAAACTCGCACACCAAAAATGGTCAAAATCTATCGACGCGTTTTCGAGTTATTTTAAAATATCAAATATTTTTCACGATTTTTGAAGCCATCTAGCGGCTAAATGAAGCAACATGTATAATAGGTAAGTTGGCTCAAATCGATCTATTTCGAGCCAAAGAATCGCTATTCTTACGTTGTACACGTATTTTCCGGACACCCTGTATAAATTGCATATTTTGCGCTGTTAATTTTAGGCAATCATACAATAAAAAAACAAATTCAAACTATTAACACTTTTAGTAGCTACTATTGAACAGGAATCATTAGCAAATTTATTAGAACAAGTTCGTTTCGATTGCGTTTATCGATAAAACATAAATATTTTAAAATAAAAAGTAAATACAAAAATGATTTAAATTAAATACCATAAATCTTTTTGAATTAGGCAGATTAAGTGAAATAGAAAATAACTAGTATTACATTACGTCTGTGCACCCAATTTTATCTCTTAATCTCGCGGATGTAAGATTTTCATAATATCCGAGATATTTGCAAGATCATGTAAAATCATACACATGAAAAACATTCACTCGCAAATTGCACGGTGAATGGCAAAAAAATTTTAAAGTTTACACACTATGATCAAAAAAAAATTATTTTCATCTTTTAAGTTCCGGATACAACATTTTCGGAATATCCCGGATATTTGCAAGATCATGCATAGTGATACACATGAAAAACATTCACTCGCAAATTACACGGTGAGCGGTAAATAAATTTTAAAGTTTACAAATATTTTCATCTCTTAAGTTCGCGGATGCACGATTTTCCGAATATCCCGGAAATTTGCAACATCATATAGAATAATACAGATGAAATATATTTACTCGCAAATTGCACGGTGAACGACAAAAAAATTTTAAAGTTTACATTAATACAAATGAAATATATTCTCTCGCAAATTGCACAGTGAATGCAAATATCCGGGATATTCCAAAAATCGTGCATCCGTGAACTTAAGAGATGAAAATTATTTTTTTTATGTACATAGGTGTGTAAACTTTAAAAAATTTTTACTGTTCACCGTGCAATTTGCCAGTGAATGTTTTTCATATGTATGATTCTACATAATCTTGCAAATATCCGGGATACTCCAAAAATCGTATATCCGATAACTTAAAAGATAAAAATAATTTTTTTATGTTCATAGGTGTGTAAACTTTAAAATTTTTTGCCGTTCACCGTGCAATTTGCGAGTAAATATATTTCATCTGTATTGTTGCGAGCTACTAGCAGGCAACCCATCAAACACACAAAACGCCGCAAGCACTGTTTATTCTCAAGGGTTCGAAAATGCTTCTAATAATTACTGGAGGATGAGTCATATCTTTAATTCAGGATATATATAAGACCGTTTATAAATGTAAGAAGTCAGTCTATACCAAAATGTCTAATATAAATTATATCGTTGTAAAGTAAAGGTAGTTGAGCTTTTGGAAGTCCAAGAATATACATAAATGTTATATGCTGTGTCTAATGTACATGCAGCTTGTAGTATACATAAATAGATACAAGTGTAATAAATATTAGTTGTGTTAGTGTTATTAATGGACCTATGGTAAAGAAGTTAGTTTAAGAAGATATTAGTGCTTGTAAATTCATTAGTGTAATAGTGCTTCATTGTTAATTGGACTGAAAACATCTACAAATAAGGCATATACTGTTAATTAGACTTGTGAACAGTGAGTAATAAAGACTCTTGTTATTACTTGTTTTAAATTAGAGAAACGCGGTAGCAGTAGCCCGCTACAGTATTATTCTACATGATTTTGCAAATACCCAGGATATTATGCAATCTTACATTTCGGAGATTAAGGGATAAAATTGGTCGCACAAACGTAATTTATGACAAATTATTTTCTATTTCACTTGATCTGCTTAATTCAAAAAGATCCGTGATATTTAATTTAAAAAAATTTTTGTATTTATTTTGAAAGTGTTATGTTTTATCGATAAACACTTTCGAAACGAACTTGTTCTAATAACTTTGCTAATAATTCCTGTTCAAGAGTAGCTACTAAGTTGTAAAAGTTTGAATTTGTGGTATTATTCTGTGATTGTCTAGATTAACAGCGCAAAATATGCAATTTATATGGTTTAATGGGTATATAAATTCGCTGCTGAGCAGCTCATTTGTTTATATCCTTCTTTAACGGCGCCACTGGTCGTTCGGCAAAACTCGTAAATTCGCTGCTGGAAATTAACTGCCAAGTTCACGCCGGTTATTTATTAAGCATTGCATTGGTTTTGACAGCATAATTAAGAGTTTTCATACAATTTGTCCATGATAAATACTAATGTTCGGCGTAATTAATATAATTAAACAAGAATCAAAAAAATATTTACTGCACTTACCACCAATCCGTAAGTCGACGAGTTGGATATTTTAAGTGGACTGACTGTATCGAATTCCTTCCATAATGGACTATAATTAATTGCAACTTTATTATTACCCCGGGGCATAACTACGTGTATACACGTCTTCGCATCTCATCGAGGAATGCACTTTTCAACACACACTTAGGTTTTTCGAAAGAAATAACACTTAAGCAAACTAACCCTCAGGCGTTTTCGGATAGTCATTGTTAACAGAAGTGGTGTTTGGAAGACAGGATCAAGTAACAAAGGACGGATTATACTTGTTTCCATCTTCAAGCAACCCTTTCTCGTTTAATGTACCGGTAACAAAAGCCGTTCTGCAGCATAAATTTTGAACGGCGATGTTGGCAACACTGTTTTAGACAGTTTAACATATTTTGGTGCCTTCAGATGCAGAAATTAAAGCTGTTTTTGCAAATGTTGTTTAATACGTCATTTGTTTTAAAGGTAAGTTGCACGATGTGGACCCTCTATACAGTGTCTGTTTTTTTGTGTCACAGCGAGTATCTCGGCTATTGCAAGAATTTTAGAAAAATGTTATATACAAAAGTTGTGTAACTTTTTATTTGCGATATTATGTCAAAATAAAAAACCAATGGAGCATCAAATTTTTGATATACAGCAAATCGATTCAAAATTTTAAATAGACCTTACACGTTATTATTGCATATTCTGAAAGTGCTTAAAAGTTTCTTTCTAACGATATATTACTCAATAATAAGTAACCAATCAATTAATCGCAGAAATCGATTATTAAATCGCGCTTAACATCAGGCGTCTATTTGAAATAATCATTCAAAACAGTGGACGGTGAAACAATTGATAGCGCTTCTTGATAGTTGTTCCTTAGTAATTTAATTCCACATTGTTGATCTTCATGTTTGGTGCAAAATGGATCGAACATGGGGGTCCCATAAACTGGCCAGCAAGATCACCAGATCTTTCTGTTTTAGATTTTTTTGTTTGGGGATATCTCAAACAACATGTTTATGTAACGCGCCCAGAGAGTCTTGATATCCTTAAAGATTGCATTCGAAGACCGTGTGGTCAAATAGCATCATGTATGTTGCAAAAAGCACGAAGAAATTTAATAATTAGATCTCAGCGATGTCTTGCAAATAACGGAGGCCATGTGGAACATAACCTTTAACATTATTATTATAAATTATTATCAATTTCTGCGTTTAGGTGAGCGCCAGCAAATGTTTTGCCGCCCACTGTTTTGAATGCCTATTTCAATTAGGTACGCGCTATTTAATAATTGTTTCTGTGTCTAATTATTATTGAGTGATATATTCTTGGAAAGAAAATTTTAAGCACATTAAGAATATGTAATAACAATGGGTATGTTCCATTTAAAATTTTTAATTTACTTGCTATATCTCAAAAATTTGATGCTCCATTGTTTTTGTTTATTTTGACATATTGCAAATAAAAAGTTACACAACTTTTGTATATAACATTTCTCTGAAATTCTTAAAATAACCGAGATATTTGCCGTGACAAGTAAAAGCAGACCACAATATACGATTCTGTTGGCGCATTTTAGTATTAACACTATCCGAATAGATGGCGCCCACAATATTAACAGCTATTATTGATTGTCATTTATTTCACATTATTTTGACGTTTAGAATTGTTTATCTAACCGTAGCCATATTTAAAGATTGTTTAATTCGAAGTACTGCATTTCAAAATTCATTGTGAATTTTGATAATCGACTTTCTTGAATATATCCAGGTATGCGTTTACAAAAAATTAGGTTTATTTAAAATTACATTAGTGCTGTTTTTATAGGTAGAGCCTGTACGTCATTTGACATATGTGCAAACTTTGAAAGTCAGTGGTGTAGTGGATTTAATAATTTTTATCGAACTCCTATAGAGTAAATATTCTAAAATCAAGTTTTATGTTGTTGGTGGTTTAAATTTACATGGCGAATACGCGAATAAGCAAGGCATAAAACACAAAGAAATAGAAATAAAACTATGAAAGTCTAAAAAATAAATATAGAATATCAACGTCACAAATATCAATTGACATTTAACAGCAAATTATCTATGCCACTGATATGCTGAACGAACACGCTTATTTATAAATAATGGAGTAATCTGACACCGTTTTAGCCGTGTGCGCATGATGCCGTAAGGCTCTTCTTAAATAAATTCTGCTATATTTATTTCACGAGCGTCTCGCGGCAGTAATGCCATGGCTGCAATGATAGGTTAGCTTACTGTTAGAAATACATATTATTATTAAAAAACACAAATCAACTAACACGCATATCAGAACAGTTGTTGCTAAAACTATTGCAGACTGTTCTGATATGCGAGTGAAGTGATTTGTGTTATTTAATAATAACATCTAATTTGTGTGTTTTAATAATATCTATTTCTAACAGTAACCTAACCTGTCATTGCAGCCACGGCATTACTGGCGTGAGACGGTCATCTTATTTCACCAACTATGTCTATTATGATATACTGAAATTTAAGAGAAACTGATATCTTAAAGTTAAAGCTTGGTGTTTGTTTATATATTCAACTTTATTATTTTTTGTAACAAATAGTAGAATAATGGGTTACATATTCAACGAACTTCGTTCGTTTATGAAATCGATTTGTCGTCCGTCTGTCCGTCCGTCCGAGGCCTTTCTAATGGTCGGACATCAATGTGTGATACATCAATCGATTCAGCTGGGTGTCCAGAGCTTAAGTTTTGATGTCAGTTAAAATCGGGCCACGGGGGCGCCGTGCCCCCGCGATATTCCGTCGGGAAAAAAAAAATTTCAAATAGGTCCAAAATTAATGTGCGATACATATTTGGACTCCCCTAAGATAGCTGAGTCGAAATATGGTACCCCCCACAAAA
The DNA here is from genome assembly GCA_036346225.1 of Platerodrilus igneus. Taxonomy (NCBI): domain Eukaryota; kingdom Metazoa; phylum Arthropoda; class Insecta; order Coleoptera; family Lycidae; genus Platerodrilus; species Platerodrilus igneus. The sequence continues at coordinate 12,114,313 of JARFIW010000170.1, read as the reverse complement.
TCTGACCACGGATACCCGACCCCCGGGAATTAATTTTTATCAAAATTTCAAATAGGTCCAAAATTAATGTGCGATACATAAATTGTTTTAAAGTAAGTCTACATTTGGAAGTTCGTTGCGGCAATGCCTTGCATTTTCAACTTGTTTTATCTGAATAGATTATGAATATGTTCTCTACTACGTGAGAGTTTGTAGAAATAAGAATGCCACTAGACATATATTTTCAAATCCTGTTAAAAATGAAATACGTTTTGATGATTCCTTTTTTTTAAAATTTGTATGTCGAAGGCTCGTGTTTTGTTGTATTTGTCAATAGTACCTGAAATCAGTTTTATTCTAACTATAATATGCAATAAGCTAATAATATATTTTGGTAAAATTTCTGTTTATTTCATTCTTAAAATTTCCTAAAAATTTTCAGTTTTATTAATTTAGCCTACATACATACATAATGTATGTAGTTTATTTTAGTAAAATATGGAAATATAAATTTTTGCATCTATAAGCTTTCAAATTAATTTGCAGTGTTATTTTAGATATGCACCATAGTAGGGTTTCTAACCTTTTAAGTGTAGTGCAGATAAAAACCAAACCTATAATTTCGTACGAAGTATTAACACTATCCGCCCAGATGGCGGAAAAAGACGCCAACAATTTGTCATCAGGAGTGGCACATCTATTGATCATTCCAGAACAGCTGACTTTGACAGATCGGTCATATCGACTGAGGGGCACATATACATTTATTCTTCCATTTAACTGTATGTGTGTTTGTAGTGAACATTGTTTAAAACAAAGCTTGTGGTAGTAAATAATCATTTTTGGTGTTAATTTGTGCAATTCAGGTATTACAAAATGTCTCAAAGTTACTATTATCTCACTCTTACTGGTGATGTTAAGTGCCGGTATGATGAAAAGATAAAAATTATAGACAATATTGATCCTTTTACTCTTACAACTATTGAACTTTCTTTAAACATCCTTGACTTACCTGTTGGAAAACTGTAGCTACTACATAGCTTTACTTATCATCCAAGGAAATTAAACATTGAACTAAGACTACTCTTTTCAGTATATAGTCGTAAGTCTTATTATATCATTTGAATTTCACTTGTTGTTAGGATTAAAATATCAATTTATAAATTTTCGGCCAATGACATTTGTGTATTAGTTTACTCCAAATTAGAATTTGACAAGAGCAATAAGATCTATTAATAAAAAGTTGGATCATAGAATGTTAGTTGGAAAAGAATTGTAAAAGAGTAGGCTGGTTTAATGTTTTAAGGAGCATCTCCATAGAGAAGTGACAGTTGTTAAATTAATAAATAAAAAAGGGTTGTTAAAGAATTTTTTAAAAGAGAGTTGTTAAAAAAATTTAAAAAGGAGTTGTTGAAATTGAAAATTAAGGAAAACTGATTTGAAAAGAACTGAAAAAGAACTTTACAAACTATAGAACAAAAAAGTATACTCTTTTTTTGGTGACAGTTTACGAATTGTATACCTTTTATTGTTGTAATCTCCTACATAAAATTCAACATATGAAAATTGTAATTGTGATATTCAAAGTATAAAGGAACTGTTGATATTAAAAAGTGATAAATGCAAGAGTCCTTGTCATTGTCTTATTATTGACCATTGATTTCTGGGAGTATTTTTGTGTAGACAGAGGAGTTCCAAAGTGGTGCTATCAGAACGCTGGAATTGCTGAACTTTTGGTGTCGAACACGGTGTTGATTTCACGGAGCTGAGTTTCCTGATAAGACCAACGACGATAAGTATAAGTGTCTCTAAAGAATTTTTGGCGTACCTAAAACCCTAAAATAAAAGGCGTAAATTCAGTAATACAAATTTTTAAAACGTACTTATCCACAGGTATTAAGAACCCACATCTGGTTCGAATCGTCGCTGTAGGCAGTGGAGCTTCATTGTTCAGCAGCAAGACGTTTCATTGGAAGTTCAGGTTGTATTATTATTTTCACTGTCATAATTTAAACACTTAATCCATTATACTCGATTGAAATCTCAAATTATTAACTAATATAAACTGTTTTACTGTGCGTATTTTTCAAGTAATTGTTTACACTGTCACTTTTAGAAATTGCTTTAGTAGAATTAACTAGAGGTCATTTGATTGGCAGTGTCACATACATCTGTATATGGTTCAGAACTCACGCTGTATGCAGATATAGATTTTTTCACAAAATTAACCTGAGATAAGAGTTTCATTGGCCGAGGCGCAGATTTAAAGACTCAATAGAAAAGTTAACAAATTAATTAAAGAAAGGAAATTATAGGGAAATTTGGTGCATTGCTAATTTGCTCATATATTATAATTATCAATCCGAAAAGGGGGGGGTTATATATGATAATATATATATATATATATATATTATTATTGTTGATTGTTGTTGAATCTCCCACTTTTCTTTTACTCTCACTTACTGTGTTCAATCACTCTCAATTCTATATTCTTTTAAAAATTTTTATTTTATTTTACCCCTTTTTGTCGCGCCTTTTTTTGTAATGTGCACACCTAATGCACGCCCCGTACTTGCAACGTTTGGTTGGTTCTTTAATTAACTATTTAATTCAACGCCTCGACTATTTAAGCTCCTAAATCTCAGGGTGGTCAACTACTTATAGTGAGTTCTGTTATAAGTAGATGTGCAAAGTCCAACCAAAGTGCACCTCTTTTGTTTCAGTACTAAATTTTTTTACTCTACTTTTTATATGCCAAAATTATACTACGATCAAAGTTGCTTTGTGCCAAATTAAATTACTACCAAAATTATATGACTGTTTTTGACGTTTAAGATATATCAGCACTCACCTGGTTTATACTCCGTTCTTGGCCGCTTCTGACTGCTGGCTCAAAATCCTTGCCGCCGTATGCGTCTTTACACTTTTGTCCTTCCTGATTGAATTTTCGTGCCGCCTCCAGGTGTTGTTCTTAATTTAGCTGCTCCCCAATACCTGAAATAATTAACCCTAATTTAGAATTTTGAATACCCAGTGCTGTAACTTCCCCTGTGCTAATTCCTGCTTCGAATCCACCACTACCAATCGTTGTTCTCCTAAATTTCGCCCTTCGTATTCTCGATCAATCCGTCCGCTTCTTCGTATCTATCCAAATCTACTCGTCGTCTTACTTCAAAATTGCTCTATGCTCCGCTACCTAATAATCGCTATCCAAATCCCACTTCGTTCCTTATATATTTTCCTCTCGATGTCCTGCTACCTAATATCGCTATCCAAATCCCACTTCGTTCCTTATATATTTTCCTCTCGATGTCCTGCTACCTAATATCGCTATCCAAATCCCACTTCGTTCCTTATATATTTTCCTCTCGATGTCGTGCTACAAATCTATAAATCGCTATCCAAATCCAACTTCTTTCCTCTATATAATTCCTCCCGATGTCCTGCTACCTAATATCGCTATCCAAATCAAACTTCTTTCCTATGTATAACCACTCTCGATGTCCTGCTACCTTTCCCAATATCACTCCAAATCTATATAATTTTCCGTCGCTTCGCCGTTGCACAATCACCACTCTTTATACTAATTACTCTCGTCGCTGTTGCTTCTTTACGCTTCTTTACTCAATCAAACTCTTTAAAATCAAATACTTTTATTAACTTCTTTTAAAACTCGTATACAAATTAGCACAGTATGAAAAACACGTCTTTTTACAAAATGAATTTCGAAAATAATCTCCGTTGTTTACTTGCCAAGGCGACCATTTTAACTTTTTTTTCCTACTACACTTTAAAGTACATAACTAAATTGTCCAATAACATCTTAACATTTCATTTGTGTCGCACATACCATAGTTCATGTCCTTTTACACTTTCCTGATTCACATACAATTCTATTATTTGTCCTAAATATTTACATTTCACAAATCATATTTGAAGTTGTTATAACTAATAATTTTGAGCTTACAAATATTGTCCAAAAGTTGATTCTATTTAAAATGAAACCAAAATAAATCACACTTGAACCTGGATGCGTGGTTGATAGTAAACATTCATAGACGCATCCGGTTTTTGGACGGCAAATGTACTTTCAATGGCCTTTAACATTCAAACTCGGCATAAACCCTTGAGCACTGTACATCTCACTACGTCATTTAGTCATTTCAATATTACCTTTTGGCACTTAATTTCAACTACCATTTTGAATGGTATTTTAATATACGTAAAATACGGCAAACATACATTTTTAAGTTTATGTGATCAATTATGTGTATTATTTTGCTTGGCATATACTACCTTGTACTAAACAACCCCTAGAACTCTTGGTATCTCCCTTATACATTTCAATATATATATATATATATATATATATATATATATATATATATATATGTGTGTGTGTGTCTCCTATTCACACACACACATTTTTTTTTCCTCAACACTCCTCCTCGATTTTACATTAATCAGTATATAAATGTTAAATCGTACACATTTCTAAGTTTAGCTTGTTTCTTAATTGACTAAATATTACTTTACATAATGGTTTGATAAAAATGTCAGCTACATTACTATGTGATTGTACATAAGATATTTCAAAAACCTTTTTGTGAACGAGATCTGCTATGAAGTGATGCTTAATGTCTATATGTTTAAGTCTTTTTGAATTGTTAACACTACTACTCATAGAAATAGCACTCTGATTATCGCAATATAAAAAGGCTTTTTCACTCGCGTTAAATTCACTAACCACACATTTGATGTTTATTAAATCTTGAGCTGTTGTAGCTGCTGTTAAATATTCCGACTCAGCACTAGACAGTGCAACACAGTTTTGTTTTTTTTGAAAACCAGTTCATTGGATTATTATTATAAAAAATTATTCCACCACTTACACTTTTCCTATCTGATCTGTCCGTTCCCCAATTTGCATCAGTATATCCTTCAACATAATCATTTCCTCCTTTTGTAAATGTAAGTTTCATGTTCTTTGTTCCTTGTAAATATCGTAGAATTCGTTTTGCTGCATTCCAAGTTTGTTCAGTAGGTTTGTCAAGTGTGCGACTTAAGGTATGATTCAGAATAAGTTATATCTGGTCTTGATGTAGTTGATAAATAAAGTAAATATCCAATAAGGTTTCTGTATGGTACTTCAATTACCTCTTGTTCAGTATCAATTTGAAAATTATTTTCCATTGGAGTTTCTATGCTTTTGCAGTCTTGCATATTAAATGCCTCTAAAATTTTTTGTATCATTTCAGTCTGGTTTATGTAGATTTTTGTTTCAGTTCTTTCGATTTTCATACCTAAAAAATTGTTTACTTCTCCAATCTCTTTAGCTTTAAATTCTAGCTTGAGTGCGTATATTACTCTTTCTATCTCGTCGTCCTTGCCACATATTAATATATCGTCAACATAAAGTATCAACCAACAATCATTACTATTCAAGTACAAACAACAATCATATGATGACCTTTTCATTTTATGTTTAATGATAAACTCATTAAATCTGTTGTTTCATAGTGTTGGAGATTCTTTTAATCCGTATAATGCACGATTAAGTTTCAATATCGGTGATCTAGTTTGCACTCCTTCAGGTCTTTGTATATAAACATCAGTATTTAATTTACCATTCAAAAATGCTGATGGTATATCTAACTGTTTGATCTTGAAATTGTTTTGTAATGCAAAAGACAACTTAACTCTTATTGTAGACATTCTAGCAACTGGTGCGTATAGAGTGTTAAATGTATTCTCCTCCTCAATTTGAAATCCTTTTGCTACAATTCTAGCTTTCTTTGTGCCATCTTCTTTGGTTCTGAAGACCCATTTTGTTTCTATTGCATTTTGCCCTTTGGGTAGGTTCTCTTCGCTCCAAGTATTTTGCTCTTTGTGTGATGCCAATTCTTTGTTAATCGCATCTCTCCATTCTTTGGATAATACCGCATTGTCATAATCTTGTGGTTCTTCCTGATTTGTCATTAAACAGTATATAGTGTATAACTCATATTCATCAAAATGTTTTGGTTTTTTTATTACCCTTCCAGTTCTTGTTGGTTCTTTATATTTTTCATTATTTTCATTATGCGTATTTTCTTCTTGTTCGTTTTCGCTTTGAATTTCATTTTCATGTTTAATGATTTCTTCATTTATCTCTTTGTGGACTTTATCATCTTCTTCCTTGCAATCAATTGTTTGTATTTTCTGCTCATTGAAATGTATATCAGTTTCATCAAATGTTACGTCTCTTTAAGTTACAATTTTATTTTCATTTTGATCCCACAATCTGTATCCTCCACCACAATATCCAACCAATGTCATTGGCTTAGCTCGAATATCCAGCTTTGAGCATCTTGGAAGTACTACTGCCCATGCACGACTTCCAAATATTCTTAATTTAGATAAATCATTATTTCCGTACCATATTTTGGCAGGTGGTATCCCTCTATTCGCAATTGTAGGTGATCTATTTAGCTCATAAGCTGAAGATCTTATAGCTTCTCCCCATGAATGTTTGGGTAATCCAGTTTCAGCAAATTTTGTCCTTGTTTTGTCCATTAAAGTTCTATTCATTCTTTCACTTGCTCCAATTTGTTGTGGAGTATAGGGTATGGTATATTGTATTAAAATACCTTTGAATCTACAGTAGTTCCTAAATTCACTTGAAGAAAATTCCCCTCCATTATCACAGCGGATCCTTTTTGTTTTCAGTCCATGTTGAGTGTTTATTAATTTTATAAAATCTTTTATATTTTCTGTTGCTTCAGACTTGTTCTTTAATAATTTTACCACCACAAAGTGAGAATAATCATCCATTAAAACCTGATAATATCTATGCCCTTCTGAGGTTTCTGGTTTTATTGGTCCCTCAAGATCTGAATGTATTAATTCTCCGATGTGCTTTGATCTTTTTGGTTTAGAGTAAAACGGTTTTCTTGTTGATTTTCCTTCTATACACTTAGAACAAATTTCTTTTCCTTTAGGTAAGTTCAACAGTTTGAGCCCTTTATGATTTAGATGACCTAATCTACGATGCCAAAGATTTTCTGTTACATAACATTGTTCAGAGTTTTCTATATTTATTTCTAATATAAATCGCTTATCTTTCAGTTTACATTCAAGAGTATAATTATTTCCTTCTATTTTGACGGTCTCTTTTTCAAATACTACTTTGTTTCCTTTATTTACAAGTTCCGTTACAGAAATTAGGTTGTGTTTTATTCCTTTGACTATCAACCCGTTTATACTTAAATTTCTACCTTGACATGTACCTGATATTGTACCCTTTTTTGTAGCTACCATGTATTCACCATTCTCAACATGTATTTTTATTTCTTTGCCTAGATTTTGCACATTTTTACATAAATGTTCCATGTTGTCCGATATTAAGTTTTGAGTTGCATCTGAATCTGAAATGAACAAGTTTTTATTACTCAAAATACTCGTATTGCTTTGTAGCGCAATAAATGAAATGTCCACTTCATTTACACTTTCGCATTGTCCCATTCCACGTCCTCTGTAATTGAAATGTCCACCTCTTTGTTGATTCTGTCTACACTCACTACTTTTATGACCAGCCTTACCGCATGTGTAGCATATAAAGAGAGCAGCTTTAAATGATACATCTTCTGAATTTGCAGTTTTATCAGAACCTTTATTTTTATTTTTCATTTTCAATTCTTCATCTAGCAATCGACTTTTTACAAATTCCATTGTAATTTCACTATTTAATGTTTCTATTGCTGTGATGACCAAATCATACTCTTCATTTAAGGTTAGTAGCAAATGACACACTTTGTCAGTTTCTTCCATTTTCGAACCTGCATTTTCTAGTTCCCGTATTAAATTATCAAAATACAGAAAATGATCTTCTAACTTAACATCCTTTTTTAGTTTTAATAAAAGAAAGTAACCTTTTCTTTAATGTAAGCTTTGTAAAAACACTTTTTCTTTCAAATACATCTGCTAGAGCTTTCATCATCTATCTTGCTGTTAATGCATCTTTTACTAAATCTAGATGCTTATCAGTTATGCACTGTATTATTATGGACTTTGCTTTGATGTCCTTTCGTGTAAATTCTTGCAGTTCATCGCCCTGGTATTCACTTTTATCATGTTCTAATGCAACCTTTGTTTGTCTTTCATCTAATAATGCCAATACACGAAATTTCCAATTATTGAAATTTCCATAACTAAGCTGAGGTAAATTAACTTGATTGCTACTGCTAGCCATTCTCTTATTTTCGAATTTCTTTTTTATTATTTTCTCTTAACCTCAAAATTTATACCTTTCATTTGTGATACCTGGGCCCATAACCTGTTGGAAAACTGTAGCTACTACATAGCTTTACTTATCATCCAAGGAAATTAAACATTGAACTAAGACTACTCTTTTATTATATTATAGGTATAACAAATTTTCTAACACGCATTTTATGACTAAGCTATATATATATATATATATATATATATATATATATATATATAAAATAATTCAATTTATTGGGGATTGCAGCAAATTAAGAAAGTCTACTCTTTTTTCTTTAACTCAAGCTTTCGAGATTTTATTTTTCTCTTCTTCAGGAGTAACTAAATAAATACAATGGTAAACAAATAAATAAATTTTAAAAGTTAAATACTTACGAATGTGAGGTTTGACTTATATTTAAAAATTAATTTTAAATTACAAAATATGTTTCAGAATTTAAGTGTCAATGTCAATGGTATTATTAGATTAAATTAGTGATACAATAATAATTCCTTGGATAAATTTTAAACATTAAACAAGTATTAAAATAATTAATTAACATAACATAACTAAGCTAGAGATTGCCTGTATGAGAAATTTGTACAAGTAGTAGGAAGACTTACAAATTTCTCATACAGACGTACATACTCTTGCGTTTTAGTTTATGTTTGTTAGTTAATTAATTATTTTAATACTTGTTTAATGTTTAAAATTTATCCAAGGAATTATTATTTTTGTATCACTAATTTTAATCTTGTAGTACCCATTGACATTGACACTTACTTCTCCTATACACACACACACACACATTTTTTTTCCTCAACATGATGAAAAGATAAAAATTATAGACAATATTGATCCTTTTACTCTTACAACTATTGAACTTTCTTTAAACATCCTTGACTTACCTAATGTTACCATAATGGATCTTGTCAATTATTTAATTTTAAGCCACAGTTTTTACACTGGTCAACAACTAAAGGCTTATAAAAGTCTTCAAGCATATAAGTATTATGAAGCTGGCTTTGTAACAGAAGCACTAGCAAAGAAAGTCAATGATGATGCTTTTGTGATTATTTGTAAGGTAAGAAAATATTTTAATAAATACATATACTTAAAGATCTTACTGTACTATAATGTAATGAAATAATTGTGTTTGGGAACTTATCAAACCTTGTGTTTTAGGTAAAACATTCACAGCGTACAAGTGAAAAAGCACTTCTAGTATGGATTATACTTCTAAAAGATGGAAGCATCTCGAGTGCTCACTGTACTTGTATGGCGGGTTTAGGTGAAGTTTGTACACACGTTGCTGCTGTACTATTTTATTTACATGCACGTCCAAATACGATTGATGAAACATGTACATCACGACTTTCAAGTTGGCCAGTTCCGCCAATGAAAAATGTGGATATGATGAGAGTGCATAGCATGAATTGGTCGAAAAAGTTAAAGCCATTAGCTCCATCGCAGAAAGGTGTACCAGCCATAAACCAAGAGGAAATTTGTAACATGTTACAAAAGTTTCAAGTTGGGGGTGTGTCTTCGGCAATTTGTCGTTTAATAGAACCGTTCGCCTCAGACATGAAAACAACTGAAGTCCAAAATTTGCCTATACCTTGGGACTCTTGGTTTAATGCAAATTGTATGGGTCACACATATGAAGAACTTTTAAATATTTCAAAGAATCTAAGTATTTTAATTACGAATGAGCAAATTAAAATTATAGAAGAGAGAACTCGTAATCAGTTGCAGAGCAATTTGTGGTTTAAATATAGAACGGGCAGAATCACAGCCTCTGTGTTTAAATTAGTTTGTAGAACCACAATTGCAAAACCCTCATTGACGGTAATTAAATCCATTTGCTATCCTCAAAAGGTTACTGTCCATTCAAAAGGCACACATTATGGAATAAAAAATGAAAAAACTGCAATAAAAATATATGAGACTACATTCAGTACTAGACACAATAATTTTACATTAAGAGCTTCAGGGCTGTATATTTCTTATGGTCATCCAGAATTAGGTGCGTCTCCAGACGGAATAGCGAATTGTGATTGTTGTGGCGTAGGTTGTGTTGAAATTAAGTTTCCGTATATATTAAGTAGTGATGCCATAACTCTGCAAGATTATGCTAATAAAAAATACACCTGCCTTGTTTGCAATGGTAATGGCCAACTAAAATTAGATCGCAGTCATAACTATTGTTATCAGATCCAACTGCAAATGTATGTATCAAACTGTAAATATTGTGATTTTGATATATGGTCTAAAAAACATTTATTTACTGAGAGAGTATTTTTTGATAATACATTTTGTTTAGAAAATGTAGCAAATGCTTTAGATTTTCATTATTATGTTGTAAGACCAGAACTTTTAGGAAAATATTTCACTGAGAAAGACGGCTTTGTAAAATTAACACTTTGGTGCGTATGTGGAAAGCCTGATGACGGGTGTCCTATGTTAAAGTGTGACAACGATGATTGTGAAATCCAGTGGTTTCATTTTGAATGTACAAATATAAATTTGGCTGAAATTCCTGACACCAATTGGTTCTGTAAAAATTGCATACAAAATGTTACACTATTAGTTAATTAATTTATACTAGATTAGCCCCGTCGAAATTTGATGATTATTTTAGTAGTGTTAAACTTGTCAATTGTTGACACACATGCATTAGACATTTGCACTTCCTATTAACAGTATACTTTGTTTAAAATACTATATTCACACTCTGTGTTTCATGTGTACAATTACGTTTAATATAATGATGACTTTGTTTGTAATTATTGTAAGTACTGCTAGAAACTTACTGAATCTTTGCAATGGATAATGCTGGGTTATTTTGTTTTTTTGCAGGGTGATTTCTGTATTTTGTAATTTACTATATGCGGACTGCTGCAGCAATGGTAATTGAACTGTACGTGAAGTACTTGAAATCATGGTGTAATCTTATAAAAGTATCTAAATTGCAGGCTATTTTTCCATACACGCCCATTGAAAATACGAAAATGTACATCATCACTGGCACAAAAAACAGATTGACTTGAATGGCACAAATGGATGGATGTAAATATAACGGAAAGTTTTTGTATTCATTCGCCCCACTCGAGCCCATATGTATTTAGGGCTAGTGATGATGTACATGTATTTACATTCGGCTGGCTTGTACTTAAAAATAGTTCAAAATTTAGCTTTTTCTTACAAGATTATGCCATTATTTCTACCCTTTAGCCACCTGCAACACAATCCTTTGGTTTTATTATTATATAATCATTTATTGAACACGGCTTGCGCGAAAATGTTGACAACAAATACCTTTTATTTCCGTTAGTAAAAATAGAATTTTCCATATGTATCCCTAAGGGGCACCCATAAATAACCATTCTACTCAACATCGGTGTTTACCTGTTGTAAAATCTTAGAAAGGTAACAACTTTTACCGAAACGTAATAATCAAGTATAAATACACACTAAAAATCAAGTAAACACAGGCTAAAAATTTTAATAATATATAAATATAAACTGAAAAATCATAAAACAAAGTGCAAATTGTTTCAAGATGTAAATTCATTCATTGTTTAAGTACATTATAAATATGAAATTGGTAAATAAATATCTATCACTTTAGGTAAGTGGTATTTGCGAAGGGCACAAGTTTAATAACGCACTACATACAACCATTTTATCCAATGCCCCCAAAGAATCTCTTTTATTTGACAGCATGCTTACTGGAATAGTGTCTTTAAAAATGTGGAACTTACTCTTCAACAAGCCAATAACCCTTTCCACATGAATCCTCACAGTAGCAATATTGCGCGTACTCTCCAAGTCTGTAGAATGCAATTGTTTTACCTTTAGTAAAGGCTGGTATTTTCAAGTGGGCACCCAAAATTTGAACATAATCGTGTATTAAAAAACCACGATCTGGTAAAACTATATCACCACGTAAAATTAAATTTAAAAATACACAATTTTCTGTTAAAAATTTATCACTAGTCCTCCCGCCCCATGCTTCAGATATATAAGATATTGTACCGTGAGGAGTGATCCAATTAGAAATTTTACAGTTTCGTGGTGTTTATAATTTGACCAGCAGCGAGATGCATTAACAACATTTGATGGTGTTTCTGTAAACACCTCAAAACAATCTATAATAACTGCTACTTGGTTGCCAAATGTTTCTTTAAAACAGGCAGGAACATTTTTTTGTAAAGCTTCTCTCTCTGGACAGTAAACAAGATTCTTCAATCTATCATAAAGAACATCAACACATTTATAAAACGATTCTGCAGCAGTGGTTGGGCTTACAGCAAACCTATGAACCAGATACTTAAATGGTAAATTTAATCGAAGTTTCATTAAAGTTAAAAGAAGTTGCTGAAATGTAGATAATGTCTTATCAGGATGAGAAGACAGGTACACCGACACCACATCATGAATCATAAACAACATTTCAGCTTTGGGTAAACCTGTAAAATATGATGTTTTAGAGTCATCGTTTCTAAAAGCATCTTCATTTAACTCAAAACTATCTAATTTAGTTTTCAACGTATACATTTTGTTGTTGCACTGAATAAGTTCATCAAAAGTACTGCACAACTGTTCTACTGTTACATCAGTCTGCACTGAAACACTACAACTATTACCCCGCACCTCTATGGAAGAAATCGCCTGCAAAGGATTTTCTTTCGCGTGTGTTACCACCAATGTACTGTCACAAAATGTTTCTGGTTGAACCTAAAACAAATAACTCACTTCAGTAAACCTAATTCTTGTTTTAATAAACGCGCAAACCTGTGCTTCAATATTTTTTCTTTGGCATGTGGTAATTCTTTCATGCCTTGCTGCTGCAGAAGGTCCAGGATGTTTGCTTGAAATATAACCCATGTTTTGGTTTAGTACCCAATCAGGATTACTTTTATCCTCTAAATTAGCTGGTGCACCTAAAATCATGATGTTTAATTAAATGTAATTAAGTCGTTGGTTTTGATATTCTACATAAACTAACATTGGTATCTTGAGTTCTATTAATAATTTATAGGAGTATTTACCTTTTATAAAATGTTTGGCACAAACACGGCCGTTTTTTAGTTGTGTTTCAGTTAGATTTCCACGCTTCAAAGCTTTTATCCATGCATTACAGCGTTCTACAGATAGCGTATTTATATTATCCCCTTTATTTGTTAAAACAGCAGGAAACCGATAAAAAGACACTCGATCGCTTTCAGCTCGCATTCCACATTTTAAAACACTACAAAACCTTGGCATGTTATTTATTTTTATAAAAAAAACTTTAATTATGCGCGTTGTTTACATAACATTCAATAATATTGTGTGCCCCTCAGCAAATATGGCCGACACAAATGTGACATTATTCTGGAATGATCAATACTTACTTATCTAACCTACAATATACTACAGTACGCTTTGAGGTTAATTATATCGTATTTTAATGTCCTTCATAACTTTATTCAGAAAAATAGTACTTTTAAGTTAAAACCTCTAATATGAGTTGTGCACATAACCTCAAACAACACTTTTTTTAAAATTTTCTTGGGTATTAAACCACTTAGAGTTTATAAAATTGTCTTTATTTACTTTTTCGATCGTTGTCAAAATAATTGACAATGATCCTAGGTCATGGATCGAAACGTAAATAAAGATGATTTTAAAAACTGAGTGGTTTAATTCCCAAAGAAGATTAAGAAAAATACAAAACAAACTACAACAAACATCCAGGGAGTATCTCAAACAACACTTTTTATCTTGGTTGGTTTCATAAGTTACATTCCCATTTTGGTGTTTTTTTGCACGTTGTTACGTTCATTTTGCGACAAGGAATTAATCCGTATCCTTTTTGTTTCATTATTCATTTACGTAGATTCTGCCTCTATCCTCCAACAACCCCGGTATATTTTATCTTTTTACAATAAGTACACTTTACGTAATTGCATTTAAATCAATTTATTTCAAAACCAAAAGCTCTTCTACAGTCGAATAGTCGGTATCTTGTTTTCGGTGTCCGGTGGCTTGATACCTATTCCTATAGAGCGTAATTAATACTGATACTATTCCAACCTAAAGATTCGTTGAAATAATGGGTCGTACTTATTTGATTAGGAATGTTTCCATTTTCTAACCACCTTTTGGTATGTTTGATATCGCCGGCATGGATATGAATTGGTGCTATTAAACGAATTAATATTCATTTTCTTTTCTATACGATCAAGCATAATTGTCGTTTCCGTTCGCTGTAAACTCTTCGTGCACACACCACTGTGTGGTAAGTACTACTAGTCCTACTACTAATAGGTCTTCAAATCATACTTCAAATTCTGTTCTCAGCTCTAGGAGCCAAATTTCTTCTGCTTCTAACTCTACGTTCTCTTCTGTACCTTATCCAGGTCATCCCGCTACTGCTATCTAAACATACCCTTCTTCGGCAAATTTTTTCCGTCTCTAGTTCTACATCCTTTTCTGCACCTCCTTCTGCTCGCCATACTACCAGCACATCTTATCCTTTTCAACCATATGTGTGTTGAAATTATAATATTGATTGTTATGGCTATCACGGCCCTTCTAACAGAAACCAAATTTCTTCTGTCCGTTGCGACTCAAACGATGATCAAACGTATCCTACGTATTTACTTCCACCCCAGACTGTGCCTCCACCACAATTGCAACCCATACTTCGAATTAGCGATTTACAGCTAGCTTCTCAACAGTTTATTCCTGCTTTCATAAATAATTCTACTAAAGAAATTTCTGTCGCGTCCGCAATAACAAATGCAGCTGAAGTGATGATAACATCTAATTCAGTCAGAGAAGGTCCTGTTGACGTTCAGGAACCTGTATCTTTAATGCCTGTTGCTGTTGTGAAAATTTTACCTGTTCCTGCTTTCTTAAATGGTTCTATTCAAGAAATTTTTGTCCTGTCTGCAATAACAACTGTAGCTGAAGTGACGATAACTCCTAATACGGATAGAGAAGGTCCTGTTAAAGTTAGTGAGCCCGTAGCTATACTGCCTGTTGCTGTTGTTGTAAAGTGTTACCTGATCCTGTTTCTTTATCTACTATTGTCAAGGAATCCGGTCCTATTGCGGCTGATGTTTTCTTTGTTTCTACTCCGTTGTCTAACATTGATAAAGTCTTACTTGATTGTACTCCTTTATCGGACGTTGATGAAACGTTACCTGCTCTTACTCATTGTTCTAATGTTGATAAAATTCTTTCTGATTGTGTTGCTTTATCTAATGCTGACAAAATTCAACTTGCTTCTGTTCTTTTAGCTAAGGTTGGTGAAATTCTAGCTGGTGCCTCTTTTTCTAATGTTGACTAAGTTCTTTCTGATGTTGTTTGTTTTTGTAAGTTTGATGAAATTCTACCCGATTCTGTTTCTATATGTAATGTTGCTGAAGTGTTATCGGATTCTGCTCCTTTTCCTAAGAGTGATACTCTTACAGCCAATGCTGTTTTCTTTCCTAACTGTGATACTGCTAGTCCTTTATCTAACATAGATGAAATTTTATCTGCTTCTATCCCTTTATCTACCGTAACTGAAGTGTGCTCTACTTGTGTTTATTTTCGTAAGATTGATTCTCCTACAACCAATACTTCTTCTTTTTCTACAGTTGATATTCTGACAACCTATGATGGTTCCTTTTCTACCGTCAACTTTCTTACAACCAATTCTAAAAACAAACCACTTTCTTTCATAACACGTTTTGAGTTTCCTCCTCCTCAACTGCGTGCTACAACTACTACACCCTCTACTGTTCCAGTTTTGCAGAAAACTGCACAAAAGAGGCAGACAATAGTCTATGCTGATTCCGAACCTGAAGATGTATGTCGGCAAAATCCTAATGTTCTTGCCTTCACTGCGTTTTCTTGCTGGCGGCGCAAACATCTTAAGCTCAATATCTAGTTCTTGCGCCCTCAGATTCTTATGCCGATTTTGCTCTCCTTAGGATTTGACGTTTGGACCTTATGATTTCTTTGTTTACCTCCCTGTTTTGTTGGGATTTCTTTCTTTTTCCTTTGCTAATCCCCTGTGGGTCCAGGAATAGAATATTCCCACGGTACGAGCTGCCTGTCGTAAGAGGCGACTAAAGCGGACCCACACATACACACACATACTTCATACACACACCCACATTTCTACTTGGTTCTCTTTTCTTTCCTTCTCACCTTGTGCCCCAACCCCGTGTGGGTCCGGGAATAGAATAGACCCGCCTGCCATACAAGGCGACTAAAGTGGTCCAACACACACGCACACCAAGCGCGCGCACACGCACACACATTTCTGTTTGGTTCCCCTTTCTTTTGTTCTCTTCTTGTACCCCAACTCTGGGGATCCGGGAATAGAATAGTTCCACGATATGACCTACCTGTAGTAAGAGGCAACTAAAGCGGTCCAACACACACACACAGATTTCTGTTTGGTTAGCCTTTCTTTCATTCTCTTCTTGTACCCCAACCCTGTGTGGGTCCGGGAATAGAATAGTCCCATGGTACGACCTGCCTTTCGTAAAGGGCGACTAAAGCGGTCCAAAACACACACAAACGCACGCATGCACATGCACACACACAATTCTGCTTGGTTCTCTTTTCTTTCGTTCTCTCCTTGTGCCCCAACCCTGTGTGGGTCCGGGAATAGAATAGATCTACCTGTCGTAAGAGGTGACTAAAGTGGCTCAACACATACACACCACGCGTGCGTGCACGCACACACACACTTTCTGTTTGGTTCTCCTTTCTTTTGTTCTCTTCTTGTACCCCAACCCTGGCGGTCCGGGAATATAATAGTACCATGGTATGACCTGCCTGTCGTAAGAGGTGACTAAAGCGGTCCAATACATACACACATCTACACACACACACACAGATTTTTGTTTGGTTCTCCTTTCTTTCGTTCTCTTCTTGTACCCCAACCCCGTGTGGGTCCGGGAATAGAATAGTCCCACGGTACGACCTGCCTGTTGTAAGAGGCGACTAAAGTGGTCCAACACATACACACATACGCACATCCACACACACTTCATAAACACACACATTTCTGCTTGGTTCTCTTTTCTTTCGTTTTCTTCTTGTACTCCAACTTCGTGTGGGTCCAGGAATAGAATAGTCCCACGGTACAACCTGCCTGTCGTAAGAAGCGGCTAAAGTGGTCCAGCACAACACACACACACACCCATACATACATCCACGCACACACATACACTCTCTCACATATTCATGCATAACTACACTAGGATTCTGTTTTATTTTCTTTTGTGGTATTCTTAGGGTTTTTTATATGGTTCTTGTACTTGTTGCTTGGTGTTGTTCTTTTTGAATTTTTTCTTTTTTTCTTTGTTCCTTCGTTACATATTCCTCTCCTTTTTCCTGTAGCTGGTTTTACGTTCTGTTGGTCTTCGTGCTGACTTGGTTAAAATTTTCGAACCACTTCCTGTGGTAGGTGCGTTCGAGTCCATTTTTCTTTTCTTCGGAAACCACAACTTAGTCGACTTTAGGTCTAGTTAGCAATCCTTTTCTTCGGTTTTTTGTTTGTTACGATTCTTTGGTACCACAGCTTGAAGTACCTTAGTTGTTTTTTATCCAGCATTCCTGTTGTTCCCTGGCTTACTTTGAGGCTTGACACTTTTGTCGTATTTTGGCGATTACTGTTGATTTTCTTCGCTTCTCTTCTCTTTTCTTTACTCTACTTTTGGTTTTTCTGCAGTAAACCTGCAGAAAACCAATCGTCTTTTGAGGTTAAAACCATACTGTTTCTATGCGGAAGAAGCATCAGTCCTTTGACGACTTTGGCAGTGTTGACGCCGTTCTACTTTTGCCCTCGTTCATTGCTACTACCTACCTATCCTTCCCGGTGGTCCTTTTCATTTTTGGTTTTGTCCGGTACCTTGGTTCTTCGAGCCGGATGAAATTTTTTTTATTGATGTTGGAGTGTTTTTTTATTTTACTTTTAGTTTTCTTAAGCAAATTTTCTTTTGGTTCTTCCTATTATTGTATATGGGCTTTTCGAGCTGGATGTCAGTCGACTTTTGTTGTTTTTTTGTTTTTGAGTTTTCTTAAGCGATTTTTTTTGTTTGTTTTTTTTTGGTTAGTACTGTACTGCCTGTTTCGCTACTTTTGTTTTCTTATGTTGACCTTTTAATTTTGCTGGGGGGGATTTGTTACGTTCACTTTCCGACAAAGAACTAATCCGTATCCTCTTTCTTGCATTATTCATTTACGTAGATTCTGCCTCAATCCTCCAACAACACCCGGTATATTTTACCTTTTTACAAGAAGTACGCTTTACGTAATTGCATTTTAAAAGAGTTGCTTTATTTATGACCCTAAAGCAATGAAAAAGACTGGTAACAGGGCCTAATAAATACAAAAAAAAAGAACTAGTGATAAAGGCACAATCATTCAGTTAACTGTATTTTACTACTAAGATAAGTATATAAAGGCAATTTCTTGTGTTTAAATAATCAATTATGTTAATATACCTCTACATGACATTTAAAGCATATCAAATATTATTCCAAAACAGTAATGTATACGGAATATTTAAATTTAAATTAAAAGATATGTTATTTTAGTAACTGATTCCTGATGCATATTTGACATTTAACATATAACATTTTACACTGATAAAAGCATATCATATCATGGAACTTTATAATCAGAAATATAGTGCTTTAGAAGTTTGGTAAATATTAGTTTTTTAGACAATTTCAATAATGCAGGCGTCTCATTGTAAACCAACACACTGCAATAAATGGGTGAGGTTTGACTTTTTGTAGTCTTTAATAGGTTTGTTCTAAATCTATTTGATATTCTAGTACTGTAATTATGTATTTTGTCTCTTGTTATTAAGGCACAATTAAATATCAAGTGTTTGTTTGAGATATTGTGTATTAGTTTTATCTGTTCTAACATACGCAATTTAAAAATAGAATTCAAATGACAAATTGCATAGACAAGTTCGGTAGGAGTGTAGTATTCAATCCCGAATAACACTTTGATGACTTTATTTTGCATTCGTTGCAGTGGATTAATTATATATTTTGAACAGTTTTCCCAGCATGTTATTAGATATCTGAAGAATGGTACTATAAAACTATTATAAATTAATCTTTTGGTTGAAATATTAAAAACAAACTGACATCTTTTTATTGCTTCCGTCATAGAAGCATGAGACTTCCAAGTTAGCTGGCTGTCTATAATTAAGCCAAGATACTTATAAGATTCTACTTTTTGAATATGTACATTATTTAAAGAAACTGAAATATAACCTTCTGGTTTATTCTTTTGTTTTTATCGGCATATATGCCGTTTTATTTAAGTTGATACAAAGTTTATTATAGCCTAGCCAGCTAGAGCATATTTTTAAATCTTCATTTATTAGATTTTGCAGCTGAAACAAATCATACCCCGAATAGAGGATCGCAGTGTCGTCTGCATACAAAAAATATCTGCCCCTTAGTTCCACAAATTGTAGAATGTGTACGTAAATCAGATACAGTAACGGGCTGAGAATAGAGCCCTGCGGTGCACCTATACTAATGTTAGAAATTATACTTTTATGCCCTTCGTATACTGTAAAGTGATGCCTATTTACTAGATGTGACTTTATTAAATCAAATGCAACACCTCATTACCATTTTATACAATTTTTCCATTAAAATAGGAATGTTTACAGTATCAAAAGTCTTTTGTAAGTCAATAAGTACCAGAATTGTATATTTGTTTTTATTTAATTCTTTTATTATTAATTCGATTAAGTTAGTAGTTGCCCCAAGCGTACTATTCCCAGGCAAAAAACCATACTGATAATTGTAAAAATTATAAAAAGTAGCAATGAATTTTATAAACCTTTCTTTTATTGCTGACTATGAATTTTGAGATATACTTAGTAGTGAAATTGGTGTATAGCTACCCATCTCGTGCCGACTACCCGCTTTGTATACAGGTATTATTTTAGCAATTTTTAGTTCCTCTGGAAAGATACCGTTACAAAAGGAGCTGTTAATTAACTTAGTTATGTTTATTAATAATGCATCACTACCGATTCTAAGCAAATCTTGTTTTGAAATATTATCTACACCTGGAACGGCATTATTTTTTAAATGTTTTATATCTAAAACTTCCACTGTTGTTACTGGATCTAAGAAAATTGATTTACCCCTACTACAAATTGTAAAAAGATCTCATGTGTTTAGCATAATTATGATATGAAACATGCATAACAATTTTACAGTTATTTACTTTTTTATTCTAAAAGCTTTCTGAAAATGGTATGACTAAGCTATACAAATTTACTGTTATAAATATTGTCTATCCTTTTTGCTGTTTTGAAACAATTTATGAACTTGAGTTATGTTCAAATATGTCTACTACAGAAATATAACTTATACTTTTGTGATTTTAAGTTTATGCCCTAAATGTCTTTTAATAGAACTTAAAAATTAATTGAAATGTCATACTTAAGGAACACTACTATTCATGAAATCAAAATATTCAGAGTACATCAATATCGATTTTGTCCGTTGAAGATTAAGTTTCGCTTTTCCATCTATAACGCCAACACATTACAGTATCTTAATCCTATCAATCAGAGATTTAAAAATTAGCTACATATATTATTACAATATGAAAGATTTTCCAACATATTTACACCTATAGAAAGCGTACATTGTATTATGAACAAATAGAAATTATTTTACACAGTAGCGATTGTTACATGTCATTTAGTATTATCTTTTGATTACACTTTTGTCTTAATTAAGCACTCTTTTCTGAACATTTCTATCCTAGGAAATTGTAAGATTAGCTTTCAACAATCGTGTAACTGTCACAATCTAATGAAAACTGACTCTAGCACAAATAAAAAATACAAAAGTGTCCCCTGTAGTGAAGGGACACTTTCCGGCATCTTCAAGAGATGAGCAGTGCAGAAGATTGCCTCTATCTTATCTCTTTTCCATTCTGTACCTTTTTCCTATCTCTTCTACAGCAGGTGCTGTGGAATTTGGTGATAGACATAGATCCCACATTAAAATTTTGTTTAAAGCTTTTGGTTGAACAATCATACATACTTCTTGGCACTGCACTGCGGTGTTATATACTTATGTTATTTAACAGGATACTATGTCAGTTAGTTAGTCATTTTCTTTGTGTGATTGTATCTTAAAATGGCGCAATGTGCATAATTTATAACTGCCAAATGTCACCTTTGAAATATAACATTCGACTTTAAAATGTAACAATTAACAGTTAAAATATAACACTGCTTACCATTGCCTATCGACCAGTAATAAGACAATCATAGAAATACACTGACTGGAATAAATACGAACAGTATTAAAACCATCTTCTTGTCAAAGAAATTATATGTATGGAGCAAGTGCTTAAAAGTTAAAAAAATTTATTTTGCATGTCAAATAACATGTGTTTAAATCAACATCTGAAAATATTACTATTGTTGTGTTTTCTTATCTTAAAAAGTATAAGATCCTTAGTAAACATTTTCAAAAAGACTAAAATAATGCATAATATCAATCACATTCTTCTGTATTACAACTCGTCTTTATTTATATTTGAAAACAAGTGTTCATTTTCTTTAAACTTCAAAGAGTTCCAGAAGAATCCGTTTCCTAAGTCTTTGGTTTGGTTCATTGTTAAGTGATACGGAGACATTATGTGTAAATAATCCAATAAACTATTAGGTTCATTCGAAACGGGTTTCCAATCTACTCCATCTATATTAGGTTTTCTAAAAAAAAAAAGCATTTTGATAAGTTAACTAAACGCAACCAATTTATTTAATACTTACCCAGTTCGAGCAAATGATGTCCATATATTCAACAAAATTTCTCTCATATTTAGATCGTTTCCTGTAAACTTTTTCAAAGGTATTTTAGGACAATTAAATATAATTGTTAAATCATCACCATGACTTACACCTTAAAAAAAGATATTTTTAGTTACCACAAGTATGCTTGTCGGTGTATGTTTATTTAAATATTTTATTTAATAATGCACTAATAATAGATATTCAAAAATATTGAATGCGAGTTCAGAAAAATAATATATGCACCTCATAGTAAAAGAACATTCCCTGACTCTCGATGCTTTGCATTGTTGCCTGGGAATATATTGCTTTTGTTACTAGATACACAATATACTATTGTGGAATCAGTTAGGCTTAGGATTGTGTTTATAATTTCACGAAACATTTCAAAATCTCCCAATGGGGATCTGTAAATATTAATTGATTGTGGCTATTGAAGTTAGTAAGATGGCCGATAATTTACAGTGAACTTCGATTGAATGCTTGTTTAAGCAGTGTAAATTGTGATATTTATCCTGTACTTCATTTCGAAGCAAAATCATGAATCTTTAAAGTTCCACAGAAGTATGATGCAACAAAGTATCCATCCATAAATCAGAATTCTTTAATCAATGCTCAACAAAACATAGTATATGAAAGTTTTTATTCTGTATATATGATTCAATTTCGTTTAACTCATTTTTAACTGATGGAATGTTTTGATAGAGAATGTGTAATGGAATAGTATGAGGTACATTATGGGAAGTACAGTAGGCATTGGTCTTCGGGGTTCTACATATGAATATAAGAATATTTACATTGGTTGTCGGATCAATAACACAAATTTCATTGTTAGTATTTTACATCATTTGATAGATGTTTTATTAATCATATCCATAAGAATGTCAATCAGTTTCTTTTTGCTCTTAATGTTTAAATGTAAACCAAACTTTGTATAAGCTGACCATTTTAAATGAGTTTAGACATGTATAACTTGAAAGATAAATTTGTTTTTGTTAAGTGTCATTAGTTATTTGTTAATATTGTAGATTTGTTTGTTATATAAAGAACCGTTCAAACCTGTACAGGATTGTCATAATAATAAGGTTAGTATTTTTATATAAATCTATGATATATTTGAATGATTTCACGATTTGCTTATTATTATATTTATTTAAATCATTTATACTACCACTAAAGCATTTCGCTCTGGAAGTAGCTCTTTATAGTGTTAACTAGTCCATCTACGATTTGCCTAATTGTTGCATTTGGTTTAGTATACGTCATGTTTTTTACATAACTGTCCTCTATAAGTAATAGCTTAGGTGTATTTAACTGGCTATCTTGTGTTTTTAGATCATGTAACTGATGTTACCTGGCTTCAATAGGTGATGGATGTATTTGTTTCTGTAATTGCTGCAGCTTGAAAGCTTCCACTAGAATTTTGTGCATTATGATGGTGTGACTGCAGTAATGTGAGTGTCTTAGTAGGTATAATTGATTATGTCTATAGTTTTACCCTCATTAAGAGTTGAAGTTAATTGTTTCAAATTTGTCCTTGCATTGGTTTGGTTTTTACTTGTGGTATAGACTGGGGGATATCCATAGAGGATTTCGAACAATTCATCTGAGTAGGTAATATCCTGTGAGTTTGTCCCCTTGTTGGAGAACATGAGAAACGACAGGGAAATAGGTTGGCAGAATTTTGCGACAAGAACAATTTAATCATCACAAACACATTATTTCAACATCATGCTAGAAGACGATATACGTGGAAAATGCCAGGAGATATAGGAAGATATCAAATAGATTACATTCTTGTTAGACAATGGTATAGGAATCAAGTAAAAGACTGTAGAAGCTACCCAGAAGCAGATATAGACACTGACCACAACATCGTAATTATGAAGGCCACGCTTGAATTAAAAAATTTGAAAAAAAAAGAAACGGAAAAGGGCACTTTGACTTTGAAAAACTAAAAGATAAAGATATCCACGAAAGATTTGAAAAAAAGTCAAATGAATTGCTGAAAGGCGTCGGGAAAATTTCTGATATTAAGGAAGTAAAAACAGAATGAAATAACATTAAATCCAGTTTAGATATGGTAGCCAGAGATATTCTGGAGTATACACAAAAAGAAAATAAAAACCACCGGATAATAAAGGATATCCTAAATATCCGAAAATACAAAAATAGATCAGACAAAACAGGAAAACAGAGATACAAAACCATAATATGGGAAATTATTCGCAAACGCAGGAAAGCTAAAGAACAATGGATTGATGAAAAGTGCAAAGAGATACAAACTAAGATGGAAATAGAAAAGACAGATGAAGCATATAAACTAATTCAAATGAATTTTATGCATATAAAACCATATAGCAAAAATATAAGGGACACGGGAGGAAACGTCATTATAGAAAATGTAGAGAAATTGGTTACATGGCATGAATATATAGGGAATTTATATGCAGGAGAAGAACTAACACCATTAGAACGGGAATCAGATGTTGAAAAGGATGACTTGGGATGAGGTGAGTTTGAATTAGCATTAAAAAGGTCTGAAAAATGGTAAGGCGCCGGGTACAGATAAGGTGCAAACAAAAACACAAAGCCACTGGACAAGCAATAACAGAATTGTCTTCCAACTTGTAAACTATACAGGGTGAGTTTTTTTTTTCATTTTCACTATGGACATCTTGGAAACCATTAGAGATAGAGAGACGCTCAAATGGGAAAAGTAATGCGGTTTTGTCTGCTGATCTCGCATGTGCTTTTCTTCTTTTAGAAAAAATCCACGGATATCTAGATATATCTAGATATCTAAATATTGTAATTTTTTTCAAATCCATCTGTCGGTGTTATTGTTGACATTAGAGTAATAATGTAAATAGAAAACTTGTAGATATTTTTATGCTGAATTAGAATGAGTGGTTGGAAAATTTTTTTTTTTTGTTTCATAGATATGTACATAACCTCAATTTTTTAAATGGAATGCATAATTGGCCATGGGCTTGTTTAATAGCTTATGTTGTGCAGATTTGACTAATATAGCACATGATGGAGTTATTCTTGTAAATGAGCGAAATATTAAGGTTTTTTGTTTTTATTGTTCAGAATTATCAGACCACCCATGAAAACAATAAAACAAGCCTATAGAATCCCACTTTATATTTTGAAGTAACTGTCATTGGTGTTATTGTTCACATTATTACTAATAATTAGGTTCTTTTAAGCTAAAATGAATTATAGTTAAGGAGGAAAAGCTCGATATGTTAACTTGTTACATTGAGTGTAATTAAAATTCTACTAGAGCAGCAGATTTATATTTTGAACGCTACTTTAACCGCCGTCAATCATCTGTTCCGACATTTTGTAACTTGTATATAAATTTAAGAGACCATGGTAGTTTTATACAAGGAAAGGAACACAATGTACAAAATATTGATGAAAGTATGCAAATACATGTATTAGCTAGCAATCAGGTCAATCCTTCTACTTCTACAAAAGAAATTGCTTTATCCAGTGGAAAATCGCAACGATCTGTTGTTCGGGTCCTGAAAAAGCATAAGTTACATCCATACAAAACATCAATTGTTCAAACATCCAGGAGATGAAAACAAGCAGATAAAATTTTGCAGATGGTTTGTGGAGGAGTGTCAAAAGGATCACGAATTTCCATTTACTGTTTTATGGTCAGATGAAACAAGGTACACGAATTGTGGTATTTTTAATAGGTTCAATGAGCATCTGTGGATGCAAGAAAATCCGCATGCACTTCAGCAACGAACACCACAAATAAAATTTGGTTTTAATGTATGGGTTGGTGTTCTAGGCACCAATATTATAGGACCTATAATATTTAATGGAAGTTTAATAGTAGGAAAATATTTAAATATGTTGGAAGCAAATGTCGAGAATCTTTTAGATGAACTTCCTTTACGAGTGCACGGGAGACTCAAATGGTTCCAGCATGATGGTGCACCTCCGCACAACACGCGTAGTGTTACTGACTATTTAAATCGGTTATATCAGGATTCTTGGATTGATAGACATGGTCCAGTGCAGTGGCCACTCCGAAGCCCGAAATTTTCAATATTAGATTTTTTTATACATAGACATGTGAAAAATGAAGTGTACACTAAAAAATTTCATACAGAAGCAAAACTAGGTGAAGCTGTAATTAACGTTCATAGAAGCATTACTAAGCGTTCATTAAAAAAAGCAATGCATTCCATTGCTAAAAGGTGTAGGCTATGTATTGCACAAAGTGGTGAGCTTTTTGAGCATTTGTAATTTATGAATACAATATTTATTCAGTTTGTGTTCGTTCGTATTTTAGTTTTGTTTCCATTTATTATACATTAAGATAAGACTATTGCACACATATAGTGAAATATGTAGGCTGTAGAAATTTCAAGGAAATGTACAGGCTAGCTCAGAATAGAAATCAATGGGGTACGCGTCCAACCAGATCCAAGATGGAAAACCTAATGACAAAAAAATAACTGTACTTAAACATGATTATTATTATAAGCAACTATAGGTATTAGTAGTTTTGCAATATTCTCAACTAATGTTAATTGTGCGAAAGGATTTGCTGGATTTGGGATCCTTGGCAGCCACAGGTTGCTTAACACTCTTCACATACCACTGAAACTCGGTGAAATAAGGCATATAATAGGAAACAACAGAAGGGGAACCCAGCTGTATCAAGGCTGTGGAAATTTCAGGGAACAGGTAGGCTAGATCAGAATAGAAATAAGTGAAGATATCCATCCAACCAGTTTCAAGACTGAAAACCTAATGACGAAAGAAACTTAAATCTGATGATTATTATAAACAACTACAGGTATTGGTTTTGAAATATTTTCAACGAATGTTAATTGTGCAAAATGATATATTGGAAAAATATTAATTAGGCAAATGTTCAAGTGTTGGGAGATCTTAGTAGTCGCAGACTGCTTAACCCCCTTCATATACTTACATGTGATTTTCCAATGCTCCATCCGAACATACTACATTGGCCAGGAAGCGAGTTTTTTATACCTGGAAAATTTGGAATTTTACCGAACCCTTGCTGTTCCAAGCAAGGTAGCGATCTTTAACGTGCACGACAACACTCACACACGGGACCTCCATTTTACCTCTCATCCGAACGAGGGTGTATTTTTGTGAAAAATGCTTGTCTAACATTTTTCAAGCGGATCGTGTCGGGATTCGAACCCGGGACCTTCCCCTTCACATACTACTGAATGTCGGGGAAATACGGTATATATTTTTAAACAATAGAAGGGGAACCGATCTGTATCTAACAAGAACGAGCAGCTGCTATGTCCCAAGACAACAAACATAGAAAAAAGCATATGTGTTAAGCACAGCACAGTACGTTTATTAAATAGGGGCAATAGGAGAAGCAGACAGAAAAATGGCAGAAGCCTTTTGGAATGTTGTGCTTGAGATGTATGAGGATGATAGCATGGACAGACAAAGTTAATAACAAAGAGGTTATAGAAATTGTATTGTATTGTATTGTATATCTTTATTATTTGAATAGCATTTATACAAATAACTATTAACTCTAGAAGTAACCCTAGCGAGATTTGGACTATGAAGTCCACTCTTACACCTAACTAGAGATTACTTCAAAATTGACAGAAACATAACTAAAAATATTAAAAATAAAAATAAGCATTTTTACAGTGTTTAAATAAATAAATAAATATTCCTTTGCCATACACATACATACTCGCGCGTATGTGCACTCACACCTATGCTCATACATACAGATAACAAAAAACACTCAGTCACACAACAGGCACTTAATCTCGGAACCCATGCATCCTAAATGTAACTACTGTTGCGATAGTAGATACTCCCGATACGTTTGTCAGAACAGAGATTGTGGTAGAATTTCTTATAATGGCAGGAATTGAGTTCCACAGTGAAGAAATACTAGGGGAGTAAAGATATCTGTGGAAAACAAAAAAAAAATAGGAGAAATAGGACAGGATACGTTTTAAGGCATTCTTGGAGAATAGTGTGGGATATATTACAAGCAGAGATAGAAAAAGATAAGTAGAGATAGACTTAGATGATTATTGCATGCAGATAGTGAAATATGCAGACTGTGGGAATTCCAAGGAAATGTGTAGGTTAGCTCAGAATAGGAAACAACCAGTGCCAGGACTGAAGACCTAATGATGATGAACTGGTAAATTAATAGTGCTTTGATTGTTAATTATAAGTGCATCATCATAATAAGAAGAAAGTATTGTCGCTTTAAGAAAGTTAGTGCTGCTAGTGATTAAACTGTCCTTAGTACATTAGAATTTCACTGGACCTATAGGTAAAAACCTAATGTATTCGGTTAATAGTAAACAACTTTTGCTGAAAAAGAAGTTTTGTTACAATACAATCAACTTTAGTATAACAAGCAAATGGATTTATATTGACAAGTATGTCGTGTCCTAAGTCACTGCCTTATAGACAAATATATGCAATAATCTCTAAAATAATATTGTTAACATGGGTGGATGAATTTTGTACATCTTACAAAATCTAATATAGAAGTTTGTAACCTTAATCGGCAAAATTGTTAGTTTTACTACGATCGAACAGTTAAATAGCACTCACTACAAACAAGAAATAATTAAAAAGCAGATCATTATTATTAGGTGTACAAAAAAGTTCTGAGCTTTTTCTTGCAAAATTCAATATTTATTTAAAAACAAACAAAAAGATATTAATCAACGAAATATTTCCCATTTGCATCGATGACCTTTTGCCATCTTTCGGGCAACTTGCAAATTCCCTTATGATAGAAGCTCACTGGCTTCGAGGCGATAAAGTCATCAATGCATTTTCGTACCTCTTCAAGTGTCACAAAGTGTGTATCAGCCAAGTGATGCTGCAGCGACCGAAATAGGTAATAATCAGAAGGCGCCATGTCTGGGCTATATGCATGCGGGAGAAGTTTCCAGCCTAACACAAAGATATGGTCCTGACTCATGTGGCCGGGCATTGTCATGAAGCAGTATCACTTTACGACGTCCTTTGCCAGTAAATGGCCTCCTTTCTTCAAACGCATCGCTCAAATTGGTCAATTGTTGCTGTTAGCAGTCTGCCGTAATTGTTTCATCCGGCTGTAACAACTCGTAATACAATACATCTTTTCAATCCCACCATATGCAGAGCAGAACTTTCTTGCCGTGGATATTGGGCTTTGGAGTCGATGTCAAAGGTTGACCAGGGTCAACCTGTTACGTGCCAAATTGGCACTAAACATTGTCTTAGCTTAATTTTTATGTGCGGAAGTTTTCGCGCCTTTAAATTTAAAAGACTCGGTGCGCGTATTTCCGTCACGTTAAAAGTGGGTTGGACGAATAACTTCGCGCCGACGCGTGAAAGAACAAAAGTGGGGAGTTTCCGAAAGACGCTTAGGAAACGAGGCCGTTTTGCCTTTGAACATCGAGAAAGGGGGCTCTAGCCATTTGGAAGGCGTAACCTCCGTTAATTGCCTTAAAAGGGGCCACCAGCAGTCCTGATAGACGTCAGCAGACGCCAACTTTAACTCAACCCCGCAGGACGTCGGATTTCTTATGTAAGTACTTCAATTGCTTAATTTGTTTGCTAATTTAATTTATATTTTTCCGCAAATGGCGTATTTAATTTGTTATTGGTGATTGTCAGATTGCCGCGCTAAAGCCTGTGTAAAGCTTGGAGCTACCACCTGCCGTGGCATCGCTTTTTCCGCACTTGCACGATTGCTATTATAAACCTTTATTTTGTGCAATTATGAACTTTAAATTGTAAGAAACCCATGATTTGTTACATTTCGGGTTAATATAAAGTATCCACTTTTCAACGCCTGTACTGATTTGGTGCAAAAAATCCTTTTTCTGGAAACTTGAAAGCAAAGTGAGCGCAGTGTCATGCTGTCGATTTTTGTTGTCTTCGGACAGTGCACGCGGAACCCATCTGCCTTCCTTCTAAACTTTTCCCATTGCATGCAAACGTATGGAAATGGCTTGCTGCTTAATGCCAAGCTGCTGTGCAAGCTCCTTTTCAGTTTGTGCAGAGTTTATATATAACAATGCTGCAGTTCGTCCGTTTCAATCTTTTGAGGGCGTCCAGCTGAAATCTGACGAAATCCAGACTGAAATCTCCTTGGCGAAATTTTTGATAACACCTTTTACACGTAGTATGACTTACAGCCTTCTCTCCATATGCAGCACAAATCATTTCAGTGACTTCAGCAGCATTTTTCTTCAGATGAAACGCGAAGTGGATGGAAAATCGAATATGCTCTTCTGTTATTGCCATCGAGAACACTACTAATTTTGCAGGTTATGTGCATCAAACGTAAAACTTCATGATATTTTCAAAGACCAAATGTCAACGTTGTAAAACCGTAAAAGGGCGGGAAAACTAATGAATTTAAAATTGTGGTTTCGGTTGTATGAAATCTAAAGCTCAAAACTTTTTTGTACACCTTATAGTTACCGCTGTCCAATAGCTATCTGTATTAATCAATTTGAGATCAATATTCACCCTTACAATAACCCATCCTGCTTTTTTTTATTAAACATATGCACCATATTCAATTCTTATACATACCTTACAAAAACCTTTAATAATATACTATAGATCACCATAGTCATATTAAAAATTTTTATTTTACCTGGTCTTTTTTCAAAATCTAGTCCCATAATATCCACAAAGGAATGGGCTGTTTCGCTTTCGTAAGTAAAATAGTAAAAGTACGTTGGTGACTTATTAGCTATTGCTTGAAGTCGTGCAGCTTTTTCTAGATCCACAACAAAAAGACGATCACTGGCTACCTAAAATTGTATCAATCGATATTTGATTAGAATATTCCCTTATATATTAAACAACGGTTTTCATCTCTTATTAATCATCATTATGTTTGTATTTGCAAAAGCATAAAACAGCATGTAATATTTTATAAACAAGTGGTATTGTGTCGTGCATCTTGTTATATTTAGAACTGTCAAGAACTCATTTTTATTATCATTGTTATTTCAGTTGATTACGTTAATGAATCTCTTTTCAGATGCTAAATATTGATAAAACATCTTTAAATCTGGAGGTTAATCCAACATGATTTGGTACTAAAGCACATCTCTTTGCAACTTCACGGCCCATGGAAACAACACAAGCAGGAGTGGAGGCGGATAAAGCCCTGTATTGCTATAGGATAATGTACTTGGTTCAAGTTTTAACTGAGTAAAATATCTATTTTCAGTTCCTCTGATGTCCACTTCTAATTCAAAGGTCACAGATGTGATTCTCACCAAAAATGTGTTCTTGATATATATATATATATATATATATATATATATATATTATTGTGAAGTTAACCCTTTCATTCTCGTCACGAATTGGGTCGACATAATCTCGCATCGGCTGCTCCTGAATAGTCCTCTTTATTCGATGCTTCCTATATTTTACATACACCTACCCGTTACATCAACCTCTCATTATTACCATAGAAACCTAAATAGAAATCCACATCAATCATGCATTCAAAAATAACTCAATTAACCACAAAAAAATCACACTCTATTTATCTGAAATCCAAATTACTTTTTTTTTCAAATTTAAAATACCATTGCTTTATCTACTAAATTTTATAACAATCATTTTGCATATTGATAACCTTTTGAACACATAACTTTTTATTAAATTAAGAGGGCATTCCTCATACCTTACGTTACCCTTCGTTCTAGCATGAGCTCACCTTAAAACTTTATAAATTCTCTGCACGACCAATATCAAAAAACCCTCTATAACTTTTTACAACTTTTGGTTATCTGCAAATTAATGAATCATGCTCAAAAATCAATTTCGTTTTTAAGCACCCTATAAATGTCTGTTCAAATAAAAATCAAAGCAAATAATCATAAAACACATCAAAACACCATAAACACTATAAAAATATTCACCATGAAATGTCTTATTCTATCTCCTACCTTGTAGTTGTCTTCGTACTGCGATGCATCAGCTAGCCCTTCGTAGATGTTGCCGTCTGGTAGGTCCTCCGTTTATCCATTAATTCCATGGTCGAATCCCCATGTACCATACAAGCCTCTACTCCAAAAACTCTTCTTTTATAAATATCCAATCTCCAAATTTCGTTCCTTTTGTTACAAATACATTCTACTATCCCAAACCTCGCTTTGATCCACATCCAAACAATTTACAAATTGTAGTACTTCTCGTGCATCCAAACAAAAATCTATATACTTACATCTCAACTTTACCATTCACTAATACAGCTTTATCAGCTTTTACATAAATTTAATTCGACTGCACTAATGCACTTATAAGTAAACTTATTCTATCACCGATGGAATCAAACAGCAAAGAAAAAAGAGAGCGAGACCCCTCTCTGTTCCTGATTATATAATCGAACCTGTCCCCCCTGTTAAAGAAATAGCATGTATATCTGTTTAACCGTTGTCTTATTTTCCTCGAAAATCACCAATGACCGTCGATTTCTCGTAATTTTACATAACATAACACAACAGTACGCGGTAAAGCACTTAAACGCGTCAACTGTCGTTTCCAATTCTCCGGATTAGCATATACTCCACGCCTCTAACTTCAAACAAACATATTATCTCCCTTGTACATATCGCTCTATTGCACACATATGCTTCTACCACCTGAATTTCTAGCCCTTCTTATTTAACTTTCACCAATCAACTCTCTTGGCTCCAATTTCCCACTTTTCTGAGCGACGCGTGCCTGCTTACAACTATCCTTGACATTATCGATTTTTAATTCACTTCCTCTCGATATAGTTTATGTATCTCTTATACCTATAGGCTTTTATTCAATCTTCGTCTTTTCATTGCTCCTTCAGACTCTATATCTAAGATTAAAAATCAATATTTTAACTAACGTATACTGCTTTTACATCAATTCTGTGTGGTTTTGTTTACGACCTTGACTGTTTTAATTTCAACTGTTGTTGGTTACCCTAAGCTATTAAATTTGTTTGCAGCAACTATACCAAGAAACACATTTTTCCTCCTTGTTATTTGAAACGTAGAAATTGTTATTTTTAACGTGCTTAATGCTTTTAAAACTGTTCCATAGAACTTCATTATGCTATAATTTAACCCCAAATTATTTTTCTTTACGCTTTTACATACATAGTATGACACAAGGTCCCTAACTAAATCTAATTAAGATAAATTATTCCTACATTAATCACGCGTTAAACTAAATCGATATTCCTCTATTATCCATTAATTAAGCTTAGAAAATAATTGCTGAAAATCTTTTAACTCAATAAATTTATTTGATTGTACCCAATCGCTCTCAACCCTATGAGTTAACTTATGTATTTTATTTATTGTCCCTTTTAATTACACGATAATATATATTCAGTTCTCTATTAAAATAATACTTATTACCTGTTCACACAAGACCTAAGTAGTAAGTTGCAAATAAGAATATTAACAAGAAAATTTGTAGCTACTCCTAGTTAAAAAATAGATTATCAAGTTCAAGGTTAGTTTGTTTGAACTCAAGTACTACGTAAGTTGATATATAACAGTATTCTGACATAATCAAGAAAATATGCCGTTGTGTAAAAAATAGTAGAAGCATTTACTCACTTGAATTAGTTCCTGTTTAGTTTCAGACGAAATTGATTTATCTTTAAAATAGTGCTTCTTAATTTTTTTAGCCACTGATGATTTTACTTCAGGGATCACAGTGTATTCATAATGTAATATATGTGATGCCAGATTTTCCCATTCCTTTTCTAATGTTTCAAGGTATTTCTCTTGTGCAATAAATTCTTTTTAAAAGTACTTAAAAGTGAATATACTCTTTAAATTAATAAAACAATTTACCAGCTACTGGATAAAGGCCTTCATGAGACACTACTGATGCTATCCATGGTAAATCTTGAATTCTTCCTTTAGCCAATAATTCATACGGATGTTCAGATAAAAACGGTTTGTTGCCAAATTTCTCCACAACTACTCCAAAGACAGAAAACGGATTATATAGCCATGGTCTAAATATTTGAGTGCTTTCACATATTTGTGTTACAGGTCTGTGTCTCATACATTCGATTAGGTCTACCGTTGATTCCTGAACACAGCCAACGGCTTTTGCCAAACGCCGTGTTTGATATAAAGCATTTTCTTGTAAGGGCCAAGGACAAAGTGCAGATCCACTTAGAGAAAGTCCGCCTTTAAATAATCCTAAAAATAGAATAAAGATAATTGATTTAAAAATCTTATCTTGGAAATTACTAACAAATAAGATACATATTGTTACATGTCTTTAGAGATGGGAATAACGGTTCTTTCTAAATACCGTTACAGTCGCGATCGCAATTAATGAATACCGCGACGGAATCGCGTTATTCAGTAACGGACTGCAGTATGCGTCATCTGTAAAGGGTTTCATGCACCTCTATTATGTAGGGAGTTCCTGCTGAGTGCTTGATAATATAGTCCATTCCAAATAAGAATAAAGTAGATGACTTGTAAGCGAGGTGGATTTACACAGCAAATTAATTATAATTTCTATATATACATACAGAATAATTATTAATTCCATATTTGAGTGATTATAAATTGTGACTAGCCTAAATTATTTTCAATGACTCGTTTTTATTGCAAATCCGACAAGGGCGCATTACATATATTTTAAATACAAATGTTTAATATTAAGCTGTGTAAATCAGCATTATGTTTTAACCAATCAAATCGAAGGTAAAACTTTCCCTATACCTTCCATCGCTTTAATCTTAGCTGGAATGGACTATAGGTTTATAGCGATTGTGGAATCAATGAATCTTTACCCTTTACCTGTTTCCAATATTATTGTTCTTTTCTAACGTTCTTTGGATCGGATTCCCAAGTCTTCAGTAACATTTCATTTCCATAATTCTTCTTATTTAGTGTTCGTTCAGCAGCTGATCGTTGTTAATAATTTGTATATAGTGTCTGTTTTGTGTTAAGTTATAGTTTGAACTTTATTTATAAAAAACATATATAACAATATTTCTCAATATTTTCAGGTAAGTTCGTTTATCTTTAAATAGATATTTTATTTACTTGCTACTTTGCAACTTTCAGGAAACGTGTCTAGCAAAAGATCTATTAAGTCATCGCTATATGGAATTTTTCACTGAAAACCAAAAGCAGACAAAATTGCCATTTGTAATATGTGTAATAAAGAGTTTAGTTTTAAAAGTACCTCAAACAACTTGAAAAAGCATATTGAAATAAAGCATGTAAGTGTAAACATACAATGTGCACCGCAAAAAAAGCAGAAGGTGGAATTTGTAGAAGCTAGCATTACATTGCAGAGCGACACTGCTATGAATTCCAATACTGAAGAAACTTATTCTATTGAAAGCACAAGTTCAGCAGGTATTAATATGGTTAAGGAGCAAGGAGCTAAAACCCAAACAAATATTAACTCTTTTCTTAATAGAAAGTTGGGTATACCTTCTAGGAAAAAAATTGACAATAGCTTATTAAAATTGTTTACTTTAGACTTTCAACCTTTTTCTATTATTGAGGACTGTGGTTTTAAAACCTTTGTATTTAACTTAAACCCTTCATATCATTTGCCATCGTGAAAAACAATTACAAACACATTGCTTCCTGCAGCGTATGAAGAATG
This sequence comes from Platerodrilus igneus, assembly GCA_036346225.1. Classification (NCBI taxonomy): domain Eukaryota; kingdom Metazoa; phylum Arthropoda; class Insecta; order Coleoptera; family Lycidae; genus Platerodrilus; species Platerodrilus igneus. Next base: position 12,078,581 of record JARFIW010000170.1, on the reverse strand, counting down.
TTGTAATAATATAAAAACTATTGTGCCTAAAATTAAATCATTTACATTAACTACGGATTGTTGGACTTCTAGAAACACCGAAAGTTTTTTAGCTGTTACGGCCCATTTCATTGATGCTGATTTAAAAATTAAAAGTATATTATTAGAATGTGTTTCCTTTCCAGAAAATCACACTAGCCTTAACCTAGCAGCTACAATCAGAAGTATCACAAATGAATGGAATTTGGAAGGCAAAATTTTAATGGTGGTGTCAGACAATGCATCAAACATTAAAAAGCTATTAAAGACGAGTTAAAATTGAGGCATTTTGGATGCTATGCACATACGCTTAATTTAGTTGTTCAAGACGCATTAGAAGATGTCACTGCAGTCATTAATAAAATAAGAACCATTGTAGGCCATTTCAGAAGAAGCACTTCATCAACGGCAAAATTAATTGCACAGCAACAGCAAATGAATAAAGCACCTAAGAACTTAATTTAAGATGTGTGTACTCGATGGAATTCAACTTACTCTATGGTAGAACGATTTGTTGAACTCGAAGAACCGCTAAAAACTGCAATGGTTCTTTTAGACAAGGATTTTCCAGTAGTTTCTATGGAAGAATGGGCATTCCTGAAGGAACTTATAGTTGTTTTAAAACCGATGGAAAGGGTAACACACTTAATCAGTGGAGAAAAGTTTGTAACGGCGTCCTCGGTGATAATACTTACTGACGGAATTCTACATGTTTATAGAGCACTTCATGAAAAAATTTAAATTCCACTATGCAAAAATGTCATACAAATTATTAGTAAAGGAATTACAGAACGATTGGGAGACCTGGAAAGCAGCCAGTCATTAACATTATCCACATTTTTGGACACGCGATATAAAAATTTGGGATTTTTGCAAGCTTATTAGCGAAAGAACAAAAGAAAGTTATTTCGCTGGTAGCCGATAATATCAAAAGAAACAATGCTACTTCTGCTCCCTCAGAAGAATCAAAAGAAAGTTGATGAAGATGAAGTCAATTCTCTTATATGGGACAATTTCAATAAAAAGTTGCCAGTTTTGCCCAAGCGCCACTGAAACATCAACGGCCATTATCGAGGTACAAAGGTATCTGAAGGAACCCTAATTTCGAGAAAAGAAAACCCACTAGACTGGTGGAAAGAGAAATCGTATAATTTTCCCAATTTGAGCGATTTAGTAAAAATTTGTTACAGATTTTGTCAGATCGGTAACAGACTAAGTTCCACAAAAGTGAAACAAATTCTATTTTTAAATAATCAATTTAGTAATATGCCCAATCATAATTAGGATTGTAACAAATTATTATTTTATAAGAATTGTTGTTTACTTTTAATCTATAATAGATCGATGTTCTTTAAATAATACCTTTAATTACCAAAAGCTATATATTTGTCAGTTTAAAAAATTAATTCTGTTTAAGAACTGATTTTACTTTGATTGTATAATTCATTTTGTACACTTAGACTATAATAAGTTATTTGTAAACATATCATTGCAATTTCATCATAAATCATGCAATGACATAAATTATAAAATTGTATAAAAACATCAAGATCAATAAAAGCTCAGCATGCTAATAAATAAATACGGAAATTTGGTGATCATTAATTAACTTAATAATGATGTTTATACTTTTTTTACGAGTGAAGTGTATTTTTAATTATAATGCGTAGGTTACCAGCCACCCTCTAAAAACGTGGACTTCGAAAGCGAAAGCATTCAATGCGGAATCGTAACTATACTATACTATGGTATTGTGATATGAAAGAGGTTACACAGATTGAAATAGCGAAGAACGAACGTAAATCGCGGTCGCGAATCCAACAGTGCCAATAGAGATAGAGAATGCTCACAGGGTAGCATATACAGGCGCGTTGCACAGTAGTCTCCACCACTTCTTTTTCTTTACCCAAATCGCGATCGAGTAGGAGTAACGAGTAACCGGTTATTTCTGTTTTCGTTACCGCGACCGGTCGCGACTAGGAAATACCGCGATTAAATAACGTTATTCAAGTAACGATACATCCCTACATGTCTTTCCATTTTTAAGACTGCTTTAGATTTTTATGTTAGTAAAGTTTAAATACTAATTTAACCATTGACTGCCGATGACAGATTGAAGTACTCGCACGTTAATTAAGCATACTTTGGTCAATAGAAAGCATTTATTAAAATTCAACTAGTGAAATAAGCTTTATGTAAAAATAACCTTAAAATTTTATAGCAGCTTGAGTAACTTACAGTATATAACGGAGACTATTTAATTATAATTTTAAAGTAGAATACTATAACAAACTGTAAAGCACCTAGTACATTTTCATACAAATCGTAACAACGACTGGGGTTTTACATTTTGCATATCAAATTAGAAAAATACTAACATATTTCAGAAAATAATTATCCTACAAAAGTGTATTTGTAACCATTCCCATCAATTAAAAGAAACAAAAATCATTGTAAATTATTCAAATGTACAGGAACCCATAGAACAAAATTTAATGCGAAGGGAACATTAATGCGTTCACATGGACTGATACTCTCGAACTTGACACAGGACAGCTTTAGACGCATCAAGTGTGGGAAAAAAAAGGGTGGGAAATTAAAAGGACTAAGTTTGAACAAAATTAGTACAGTGAGGTGACCAAAGAGGAACAAAATTATGCGTCAGTGACAACGGACCCGACGCATACGCAGACTCTTGGCCCTTCAACAAGAAAAAGAACAAAATGATGTTTGAGTGACACAGGGCATGTCATTGGTGGTAAGGCAATGTGCCCTCAGGAGCCGATATCAAATTATTTTGAGTTGTACTAGATACGTAATAGCAGGAAAGATCAGATACGCGAATCGTAGATTTGTATTTGTGTCAGTTGGGGTGATTAACCAGAAAAAGGCGATCAATTGGTTTCACGTGTAAGAATTATTTGGAATATTAAAACCATGAGAACTATATGCGTTTTTTGTTTATTTATGATGTATATTGATGTACTTGTGGAATTAAAATAAAATGGTTTGTCTCTATCTAGTAAGGAAATTAATAATCCGTTGCATAAGTATTCTGTTGGACTATGAAATAGGGACGGAAATAATTATGTTTAAATTTAAACATACTATCAAGAAAGGAAGTTTGAATATTTTAAGAGTAAGAAATATGTACATGTAAGCTCAAGTGTGGAATTATTGTTAGTTAAAGGGTGAAACACTGTATTTTAATTGGTTACATGAAAAGTTGGTATTGCGTTATTTTATCTCTGTACTGTTGTTAAGGGCATTTCCAAACAAAGGGGATTTAAAATATCATATAGATCAACCGGGGAAAAATTAGAACAATGGAATAGTAGTATTATTTATGAATTAACGGTTTTTGTGCAATTCTGTTAACAATGCCTGGCTAGTGGAATGTAGATGAGATTTGTTGCTTTTAAAATTTATGTGCCAAGATATGTTTTGAAATTCACTGTTAATAAACTCTAAATCTAGATTGAATTTTATTTACAGTTAGTTATAATACAGGTAAAGGTGAGTATTGTAAAAGGATATTCAACCACTCCAATGATGCAGTTCTATTTTAGAAAAGACTTACTTTAAAAAACTGTATTAGTTTAATAAAATGTTAAAGGAGTCTTTTTAAGGTGTGATTACAAAAAGTAAAAGATGAGGGTACGAGATTTAGGAAAACCGAAAGCAAGGAGGCCTATCCAGAATAACCGTCTTGCGGATAGCGAGAATATTAAAGGAATTACTAGGATAATGATGGTTTGGACATTAATTTGGACAATTAGTAAATCCTTTCAAGACAAGTAGTACTTGTAAATTAATTTTATATTTCGGCCATGTTACATGTTTTTTTTTCGTTTTTTAGAGGAATCCACTCCCGCAACACGAAAGTTAGCCGGTGCACCTATAAAATTGTTACAGGGTTCTCGCCCCTCCTGGGCATATCTAAATTGGTAACGTAGCGTCATTTTTACAAGTATAAGTTTGGCACTCAACAAATTGTATTAGACAGAAAGTTCAGAGAACTTTCCAGGTAGATGTAAGTGAAAGTGTTAAGGTATGTAGACCCCTAAAAGATTTGCATTTGTTTTTATAGAATGCACCCCTCGCCACTGAAAGCTAGTTGGTGCATTATTTACTGTTGTTTCCGTGATAGAGTAAATTTCATTCAGGTAATTGGCGTCAATTTATCAAGTAACAGAATTTTACTGTCATAAGTATACATCTACAAGTTTACATGACAGTTATTACCATCATCAGTATACTGATATGATATTCAGTTAGAGTTTCTAACAAATAATTGTAATTGTTTGAACGTGTTTATGAGATATCGCTTTAACATAAAATTATGCTAGTTGAGTTTATAATGGTGGATAATGGAGTGGGACTTGCACCAGAAGGATTAGAAAATTAAATTTCTATTATTATTTTAATTTGGAAAACGATTTACAAAAATTAGGGAAGATTTTGATCGAGCAGAAAATGAGGATTTATTTCAAAATAATTTTGAATTTGTTTTATATTTGATGCAAAATACATTTCAGAAGGTAATAAATTGCGAATTTTAGAGAGCAACGTGGGCGACTATGATAATGACAACATCCAACAACAATTTCAACTTACCCCTCCATCTGGTATAGGTGGTGTACATGCTACCATTTACAAATCTAAAATCTTCACAAATTTCAATTCCTGTTTGTGGCGAGGATACATTAAACATTTAAAAAATTAATTTCACTAAAAATACAGAGTTTCTTGTTATACCCGATGGTAAATATTTCGATTTATTTTTAGGTGAAAAAGTTTGTTTTTGATTTGTTTTTTTATATGTGACAGACCAATTGATTTTGTGAAAGATGAAAGATGAAAATTCTATTTCTTGATTGGCGAAGTAATTAGTAAATACGTTTCAAGAAATTTTTTGCTTTAACAATGTTATTGTCATCACAGATTACTTGTTGCATCATGCTACTGTTGGCGAATTGTATGTTTTTTTTTTTATATATGGGAACAATATCCACTCGGCCCTACATTTGATTTTTCAATGCTCCACCTGAAGGTACAGCGCTGAGCAGGAAGCAAGTTTTTACCTGCAAATTTTGAATTTTGCCAAATCTTACTGTTCCAAGCAAAGTAGGAATCTTTAATGTGCGTGACAACACTCACCCACGGGATCTACATTTTACCTCTTATTTGAAATAGGGCATATTTTTGTGAAAAATGCTCACCTAACATTTTTCATGCGGTCCGCGTCGAGATTCGAACCTGAGACCTTACTTAGACTTAGTAGTTACACACGAACCAACTAAATCACAGAGCCACCTTATATCCAATCGTCCCCAAGACTACTGGAAAACTACTTGACTATTTTCTATTCCTTTTTTTGTTAATTCTATGAGTAGGGATCCTTATGATGGAGGTAGTGTCTAAACCATTCTATTTTGATACAAAGGTAAAATAATAACTTTTGAGGTGACTATATTTTGAAGACTATTCAAAATTAAGACTATTGTTGATTATTTCAATAACAAAATGACTGAGGTTCTATTATCCTGATAAAAATCTGTCTTGGAATAAGTTAATGATTCTGGGGTGAGGAACACTCTGGCAGTACAACAAACATAAAATCCGCAAATATGACATCAAATTGCACATTTTCGCCAACAGCACTATTTTGAAATTTTCAGTATATACCGGGCAATTGGATGATTTTGGAGACAAGAGTCATGATGTTAATGTGATACCGTCAACTGGGATGTAGTTGGACAAAATTTTGGATAAAATTTGGTTTCTTTAAGATACTGCAACTAATTTTAGCTCCAAAAATATGCCAAAATTCATGAAGGTAGGTTTAGGTCCTATCTATGATATAAGTTATTTAGGAATTGCAAATAAAATAAGGTTTCTTTTTTTGAAAAAGTGAGTGTTCAATTTTCCCTGTAAGTTGATATGAAGTTGGAATTAGCTCTAAACGTCCACAGAACCAACTACGGGTTTCCATATAGATGGAGTTGGACTCCAAAACAGTTTTTAAAAGTACAAAAAAAAAATTACAATAGAAATTTGAACGTTAAAAAAATTTTTACATCTTGAGTGAAGCACTAAGAAGTGCAAAATCATAATTGAGATTTTTTTGGAACTGGAAGAGATTTCTTCTCAAGTCAATGAAATTTCTTAACAATATCTTGTTTTTTCGCTGGAAACTATTGATCTATCAGGACAAAGTAGACAAAGTAGTGATTACTATCCCTACAAAGCCTTTCAGATAACTTCTTCCTTAAGAAAAAAGTAAACTCTCTATGGATTTCTTCAATTTTTCCTACAAAGTTTATATTTCTTTTACTAACCTCAAACTTCACAACAACAAACTGGTTCTTTTGAAAGACAGTGTCATAAGTAGGAACTATAGGTTTAATAATCTTATTTTTACTGAAGGCTTCACCATATTTTCACTAACACCATTGCTATGAGCATCGCTGTTTGCTGAAACTTAATTTGAATCCTTGTCTGCTTCAGATAGTATTTCAGCTTCTTCAACAAATTCACCATCGTCATCATTTTTAGATAATACACTTCTGCCTGACAAAATAGAATGCTTTTTGTCCCTCAGTTTTCTTGTTGCAGACGTCGAAAAAAAATTATTTTTAAACAAAGAAGTAAAACTGTCAGTCCAGTTCCCTTCTATATCGTCATTGTCATTTACTGGTGTGCAATCTGCCAATTTTTTTAAAACTCAGTCTGGATTGGGTGGGGTATTTATTGACTAATTTGTTTGAAATTTTTGGGCCAGCAGAGAGGGAAAATCACTTCTAGGAAAAATTGTTATTCATTTTCCACTCTCTAAGAACAGAGCATCACACTTCTTTCATTGCTCTGAAATAAAACACATCAAGTGGCTGGCAGAGGTATGTGGAATTGGGTAGAATTCAATATTATTATCCTGATATTTCTTGATCACTGATATAGAAACATGACTTGAGAGGTTGTCACCTAGAAGAATTTTTTCGCCTTAGAGCTTAGAAAAATATGTCAAAACTATTTGATTAAACCAGTCTTCAAAAGAAAACTGGTCGAACCAGCCACTCTTACTTCTATTATACACAGCACCCAGGGGGGTCATTTTCGATCCAAGTTGTATATAAATGTTGTGCTTTATACACAATATATAGAAAGAGAGCATGGCCAGACGCTGCAGCAGCAATCATAACCAAAATACTTGTTTTGGAACTATCCACATATAAGCACAATGTTTCGCTCCCCTTTTGACAATAACTGCAACTTTTCCCGTATCATAGAAAAAGTTAGTTTCATCATAGTTGACTACATTGTTGGTAGGGGCATTTTCGATTGATTTGTAAAGTTCGTTAAAAGAATTTTTAATTAAGTTGATGTCACTTGTGCTCATGCCCATTTCATATTTTGTGACAGTCTAATGGATAGATAATTCATTGACCGCTCATAGTCAGGAACATTGTGGAAAATTTTAACAGTCTTTCCAATCCGATTTAAGTAAGATTTAATAATGTCTTACATCTCCGACCAGTAAGTGGAAAATTTGATTTTGCTGCAGTCTTAATTCCACGCTCAATGACGATTCTTCAGCTGTGGATAAGATTGTTTGCCCGCCATATATTTTTTGTAACATTTAATTCCTTTTTATAATTTCGAATCATTTTGTGGGTGTTCAAATTGCCCCTACAAAATAATTTTTTTTAATGTTATGGCTTTGACATCAATATATTTGAGAAATATGCAAGGAGTATTTTATGGTATGTTACTATAGTAATAACGAAACTTTAGCTGAAAAATCACTATCTCATAACTGTCCATACATCAGGTACAATAGTTATAACACGGAATTGAATACAACATAAAAATTCTTTATTAAATTTACATACAAATGTGAATCGCTTACCGTGAATTATTTGTACCACATGTCAGAAAAACTACACTAAAGTACTCTGAAGCTGGACCGGCATCTTTGGCGACCCATGCGAAAATATTACTCTTTGTCCAACTACACCCCAGTTGATGGCACTTCATTTAATGGAGAGTCTACTAGATTGTGGACATGAGCCTATACGAATATACACAACAATAGAAACAATTTTGTCATTAAATAGCTAAATTGTCAGACACTGCACTTGTACACAAAGAATTGTCTGAAAAATACAGGGTGAAATTTTTAAAACCAACCAACGTAATTAATTTAAAAAGTATAAGCTACAGAAAAAAAAAGTTCAGATAAAAGTTATAACCGATGAAGGGGAACATACCTTTCGAGAGACAGTTCTGAAAATTTTGTAGTAGTTTTTTCATGAAAATACAAAGTTACCTTTTTTAAATAGAAAGGGGTATTTTTAACTATCGTATCGAATAACTTTTTAAAAATGCTATTTTTCAATATAACATATCGCTACACCTAAAATAAAAAATAAGCCCTCCGAAATGCATTAATGTGTATGCATGCTTAGAGGTGATCCTGCAGCAACAGGCATCAACTCTTATCGTTATAACGGCTGGCTGTGATTTTGATAAAACTTTTTTCTGCATCATACCTATCAGACTGAATTAATTGAAATTGCTCCTCAACAATTAAATAATTCTGACTTTTTGAACTAACAATTATGTATGGTGAATGCGGTCAAAATTTAAGCGAAACGATTCGTTAATTTCGAATAAGATATCCATTGAAGGCCAGATCCTCTCGCCAAGATCTTCACGCTATTTTTCATATCATGAAGAGTATTGGGTCATTTAAAATTAGTAATAAACAATGTTGTTGATGAAAACCTCGAAATAACAGTAATGGCTTTCTTTACTGTTGATCCTAGTACTTCTACACGACAAGTTGCATCTCAATGCGGAATCAGTCATATCACCGGAAAATTTTGAAGACACATAATATGCATCCATACAAATACAGATTAGTACAAGAGCTTCGTGAAAATTATTCTTTAAAGAATCGTTTTTTCGTTGGCACAGCTTCATAAACACCAGGTGAGTGCTTTAAGTAAACGCTTGAACTGATTAAAACCATTAATTATATGTTGTTTGTTAAATTATCACTTAATTTTATATACAGTCCACTTCTCTCTACCACAGAGCTATTCGAAATTTACTCCGCCCATATTTAACAATGAAAATCTGACAAGTGAACGATATTTAAATTTAATAAGGAATTATGTGACTAACTATGTGGACAATCTACCATTAGCAGAACACCAACACATTTTTATCCAACGAGATGATGCTCCTGTTCACAATACGTGAGATGGTGGTTTAGCCTTATACAATATTTTTACCGATAGATGGATTGGTAACAAAGGTCCCGTTTGCTGGCCACCGAGATCTCGAGATTTAACACCGCTCAATTATTTTCTTTGGAGATATCTAAAAAATAAGTTTTATGCAGTAGCAGTAACAACTGAAGAACACTGCAAAAATAGGTTTCGGCAGGCTATTCAAGAAATAAGAAATAATTAAAGCAGCCACATCGAAAGAACTGTTGAAAAGAGTAAATCTTTGTTTAGGTCAAAATGGTGAAAATTTTGAACATTTAATTAATAAAAATCCGTAAAAAATACTTCCATTTTTTGTTAGTATGTTTCATTGTTTTTTATTCATTGTCATCTATGTATTTCGATGTGAAACTGAAAATAAACTTAGAAAAGATTGTGTTTCACATTGCTCTGAAAGGCATCGAATGTCTGTACGCATGCATACACATTAATGCATTTTTGTAGGCTTATTTTTGATTTTAGGTATAGGGACGTTATATTGAAAAATAGCATTTTTAAAGTTATCCGATACAATACTTAAAAATACCCCTTTCTACTTAAAACAAAATAATTGTATTTTCCTGAAAAAATTACTGAAAAATTTTCAGAACCGTCTCCAGAAATGTATATCCCCCTTCATCAGCTATAACTTTTATCTGAACGTTTTGTTTTCCTATACCTTATGCCTTTTAAATTAAACGCGTAGGTTAGTTTAAAAATTACACCCTATATACCAGTTTAAATGACAAACTAGAAGTTAAAAAGGAAAGAATATATATCGTTGTAGCAAGGCTAATGTACTTATAGGTAACTGATGTGATGGGGGATCTTATGCCACAACAAATGATATGAAATGCTATGTTGATAAAGGAGATCATGAAAAGAAAAAACGAAATCAGGTATATCAATATAATAAATTTACGAGCCGAGTAGATAGACAAGATTTGCTAATTGTATACTACCAAAGGGTTAAATCTATAAATAAAGTAATATCCACAGAAAATTCTGACCAGCTTTAGTAACTATAAATAAATATTTCGTAGCTCAATATAGAGTTTGCGGATGTATAATTTTTCCATTATAATACTTTCGTTATGCTTATAATTATAAAGATAAACCATAACATTAACTTAAATGTGATTTTTAAAGCTATATTATAAAATAACGATAATAATCACAAAATGTGATGCTTTCTGCTGAATAACCTCACTTTTTACAATGCTATCAAACATAACAGTAACGTGACCGAACTAGTGCAAACAACATTTATATGTTAATACATACTATTTTATACACTATAAATTTACCACAACAATAATAAATACACCTCTTGCAAAAACTCTTTCATGAAGTGAAAACAATTCATATAAAGTAGAATAGTTATTAAGAAAGAACATTTTTTTTTGTGAAATTGATTGAACTAGTAATCATTAAGAAAAAAATATATAAGTTTAAAACTTAAAATTTCGGATTAATTTATGTTTTAAAATTTTTTGTTTATGTTGATTGATTACAATCCAAAGAAAAACAATTCTTTCTAATTGCTATTGGAAAATAAAAACTACTTGAATAATTTTTACATTGCCATTTTAGATATTTTAAACTGCCTACTTTCTTAAAACAAAGTAGAACATATCGCTATATAACGTTAATATGCTAACGAAAGCATAGTGAAGGTGTCTTATCTATTCTATGCCCAAGTTACTAAAGATTACAGCTGTTCTGCTGAATCGGCACAATCCTGTTCCCCCATCTTTACCCAGAGCGATACTGTAATCTTTAGTAATAATTTTAAAAATCGTCCACAATTTAAAAATTAAGACATGACTCCTTTAGTGTGCCAATTTTCAATGTAATCATAAAGAAATGCACTCAAAAGCAATTTGTTTGTAAAATGAGAACTACTTTAATACTTACCTTCTGATAATGGAGACAAGTAATGAAGATGTACACTTGCACCTCCTGCAGACAAACCAGTCAATGTAATTGATTCTGGATTTCCCCCAAAATATTTTATATTTTGTTTTATCCATTTTAAGGCAGCAACCTGATCTTTCATGCCGTTATTGCCAGGAAGAACATTGTCTTCAGTACTTAAAAATCCTAAAATTTTAAATATTAGTATTATGTTACTTACGTAAACTACAAAGATAGCGTGTTATGCACTAGGAACCATATCTGCGGAATTATCAGAAGCCGCTGTCCTTAAAGTTTATTACGCCCTTTTTGTATGGTATACCCTTTTGGAGATATACCACATTAGAAAAGATGTTTCTCACCTTCAAATTGCAAAAATGTGCAACCAGTACTATTTGCCGCAAATCAAGAAATGAGCGTTGCAATCCATTCTTTAAATGACTTAAATATTCTAACAGATGGCTCTTTATGCATTTTGAATACCTTGTTGCTCTTCCACAAAAATATTCTTAAATTCAATAACACCAATACTGTTACTTTACATAATACTAGAAATGCAAGTGACATTTATAGAGTTACGTCTACTTCAATCTTGATTTATAAATCCATTCTTTATAGGGCACTAACACTTTACAATAAACTTCCCGATAATATCAAATGCTCTACTTCAAATCGAAGCTTTTGACCTTGCTGTGTGACCGTTGTTGTTACTCAGTGGAGAAACTTTTAAATGATAAATTTGTGAAGTAGACCTACTATTGTGATAGGGCCTGAATAATCTTTTATTATTAGTCATTCCTTATTTGTTTGTGACTGTGATATTTTTTATGGTACACTATTTTTAAGACTTATTAATGTGTCTAGTGTTATGTTTTTCTACTACCATATGTATATGGGTTCAAATATGTTATGTATGTGACCTTATTATTTACCTGTGGAGAAGCAAGTGAGAAAAGAGTGTATATGTTTTTGTAACCTGTCAGTTATGTCATATTTTCATAATTAATAATGATATATTTCCTCTTTGAATATTTAATCCATACTTAGTTGTAATATATTACAAGGTTGCAACGAGAAAATTGGTAAAAAAGAAAGAAAAGTCGTATTTGAAAACTAACAACCAAGAAGGAGATAATACAAAGATGGAAAGGCCAAAGACTTCACCAGTAGGAGTGAACGGGGTAGGAATTGGTTCATTATCAGATTAGCGATGACTGGAATGTATCAAGAACGCATGGAACAATATTTTACTGCAAATTTTGTGACTAAGAAGAGACAAATCGCTGTCTTATTGACAGTAATTGGTTTAGTAACACAAAATTTTAAGAGACTTATATGATCCATACTTACCTTAAAAAAACATTAAAGAGTTATGCGAAATGTTGCAGAAGCAATTTTCTCCTAGAGTATCGGTTTTTAAGAAAAGGATAGAATTTTATGAATTAAAGTAGGATCAACAAGAGTCAATTAGGCAAGGATTAAGAATAAGTTGAAAGATAGGTTTACAATTGGCCTTGGTTAAGGGGAGATTTTGGATAGATTATGTCAGGAAGACCATACGGAATCTTTGTCAGAATTGTTAGAAGTGGCAGTAAAAAGAAAAGCTTCAATAGACCCTATTAGTAATTACATAGCAATTAACAAGGTGTATACAAAACGAAACACTCAGCATATGGGTGCAGTTACGTGCGGAGCAGAGGAAAAGGATAAAGGAAGTAGGGAACAAGTTCAGTTTACTCCGAAGCTGATTTTTTCAAATTTTTTTTCCAAAAATCTGTGAAAACACTGTGTGAACATCGATAAAAAGAAATTAGAGACAGGTCGATGTCCAAACTGCCATGGCGGGTGCCCAAACCCGCCAAAGACATATTTCCGTTTTTCATAAAAAATGATTAAATTTTCAACATTTTAGCGCCAAAGTGATGGTTACCGAAGATTTTGCGAGTCAGATGAGTTCCCGCCCGGCGGGTACTAAACCCCGTCAAAATAAAATTTTACAAAAAAAAATTAAAAATTAATTTTCTCCGTTCGGAAGCGTGGAAACATGCATTTTTCAAAAATAAGCCTACTTATGTCTAAAATTTCAAATTTACTGTAACATTAAGTGTATAGTATATATTGATAAGCATGTACAGATTATTAATTTCTGTTTTATTTTACAAAGTCACTTTATTTTATTTCATTAACTTTATTACGTGTTAACAATGAGTCAAACACAAAATGCATTTAAGTAACGTCACCAAAACTATGATGTTATAACTATTATTATTACCACTGCGTAGAATAATTTCTACAAATTTTTTAATTAAAGAGAATTCATTCCATATTCAAAATTAATACGGTATTAAAATCTTAGAAAATTACTTCAGTTATATCTCGCTTCGTTTACGTCTAACCTGGCCGCTTCGCGGCCCTTATAAGAAACAAATCTCGCTAACACGTAGTACGTATGTTGAACTTTCCGCTTACCCCTAAGTTCGCTTCGAAAGAAGAGCTAAAATGTAAATTGTGAGAAGATAACAAACTACTGTTTGGTTTGACAGCTACAAACGCTTTTACAACTTCGAAAAGGAAAACTCACCAATTAAGTATAATATGAGGAAATCTCAGAGTGCCACAATTCTTATTTTTGAAAAATGCATGTTTCCACGCTTCCGAACGGAGAAAATTAATTTTTATTTTTTTTTGTAAAATTTAATTTTGACGGGGTTTGGTACCCGCCGGGCGGAATGCATGGCGGGAACTCATCTGACTCGCAAAATCTTCGGTAACCATAACTTTGGCGCCAAAATGTTGAAAATTTGATCATTTTTTATGAAAAACAGAAATATGTCTTTGGCGGGTTTGGGTACCCGCCATGGCGGTTTGGACATAGAACTGCCTCTAATTCCTTTTGATATCGATTTATACACACTAGAGGAACATCCTGGCCAAAGGGCATTCAAATCCGAAGCTTCGAAGTAAACTGAACTTATACCGGAAGTAGCAGTAAGGGAAAGGATTCGACAGTAACATGTATTCATTGTGGAAAGGGTATGCATAATTTTACCTACTGTAGGTATAAAGATTTTCGTTGTAGAAAATATGTAAAAAAAAATCGGATATTTAGTATCTATTTCTAATTTTAATAACAATAATTTTCTAGAACCGGAACTGTCTCAGGAGCGCGTGAATTACGTGTATATGTTTAATGTAACGTAATGAATCAAGGTAGAAATGGTAGTAGGTGATAGGAAATTGATGATGGGATTAGATACTAGAGCAGGTAGTTCTCTGTTACCGGAAAAATAAATATTAAATATTATCAAGAGTATGAGTTAAAACAAACACAGGTTGTTTTAAGAACATATACTGACTCAGTAATCGTTCCTGTTGGGGAAATTGAAATAGAAATTTCTTACCATAGTTTAACGGTTGGGTGTAGATTGGTGATTGTGAAACAAGGTTGTAGACCCTTACTAGGGCAGGACCTGATGAAAATTTTTAAAGATGGCAAATATAAATTTGCATAACGTACAACACGATGGAAGTTGCCAGTCATTGTTATTTGAATTTAAAGAATTATTTGTGAATGAGTTAGGCCGTTATAAATATGAAAAGATTAAAGTTAGTAACTGGAGTGATACCCAAATTTATCAAACCTAGACCAGTTCCGTTCGCTTTAAAACATATGATAAATAAAGAGTTAGAGCAATTAGAAAGAGACGGAGGTCATATCATTAGTCGATAATTCCCAGTGGGGAACACCATCAGTACCTGTTATGAAACCTAATGGGAAAATGCGCCTTTGTGTAAATTATAAGATAACAGTAAACAAATTTATGGACAATGTACAATGTCCATTACCTAGAATTGAGGAGGTGTTTGCAGCCTTGCAAGAGGGAGAGTCCTTTACTAAATTAGTTTTTAAGAATGCCTATAACCAATTAGAAATTACGGATGAAACAAAAAAAAAATGTTAGCGTGAAGTACTCACAAGGGAATCTATCTTCCTAATAGGTTACTCGTTGGCACAAAACCTGCACATGCTATTTTTCAAAGACTCGTGGGAAAAAACGCTGTTGAGTGTACCAGGCGTAGTCAATTTTTTAGATGATGTAAATATTACGAAAAAAACGAACAAGAACATTTGTCGAATTTAAGGGAGGTTTTCATTAGACGTTTAAATGTTGGATTTAAAATGAATCTAGAGATATGTAGTTTTTTTTAGACTGAAGTTAGATACTTAGGGCATATCAAATCAAATCAAATTTATTCAATCAAATCATAAGTATGTACATTATGCAATATATAGGACTATTAAATATTGGCTGTATCGAGTTTAAACACATTGCACCTAGACCTAGGGGCCTGTACGTGCAAATATTTAGTACTGTACTTGCTAAAAACTTTAAGCTTTGTTTTGTTAAAATTATGTGACTGTAAGGACCTACTTGAAGGTATATGATGTTTAATAACTTATAAGCATATACTAGTATAATCTAATACAAATCAGTCTGACTTCATCAGTAGAAACTAAGTATTTGAGTTTTAATTTAACATAGGCTAATACAGGTCAATTACTGCAAACATAAAATGATCAACAACTTAATATGGCTTTTATGTGTAATATGACAAATAAGATGGACATAACTAACAACTTAATGAATAGGAAACTATGATAGGCAAGCTGTACCCTGCCAGTATGTAGATTAAACATAATTCTACTAAACTAATTATCTATTATGGTATACCACTCCTGCAGCCCGCAGCCAAGACAGGCCCAAACCTGTTTAGAGGAATATTTAGAAGTACCACAAGATGTACTTTTAGTTATCCTTAATTCAATTTACCGATAATCTACGCCTATATGATTTCCAAAAACTTTGTATAATTAAAGTACACAAATTGTTTACATTCTTTTGAAAAGAATTTACTATTTGATGTGTTTCTAATTTTTAAGGGTAAACAGTTATAAATACGTGCACCCAAACTGGGGATGAATCCACGGTTTGATTGTTTATAGAAAAATTTAACCGTAATTGAGGAATTGCTAACTTTCCTAGTAAAATACTTATGATGATATTAAATTTCTGAGTTGTTGATTTTTAAAAATATATTTACACGTATTATAGAAGATATTTAATATCTCTTTGGAGTATAGCAAATACGTGGAGGTTAATTTGGGTTTACTGTATATTATGTTAAGTATATAATTTTGGATAACATTTAGTGGGAGCAATGCATTTTTATAGGCACCACCCCATATTACTATCCCAAATTGTAGTAGCGATTCAACTAATGCTTTATAGATTATTATTAATAGTTTATTATTTAGTATTTTCTTTAGTTCATAGAATTTATAAATTAGGCGTCTAATTTTTGTTACAAGATATGTTATGTGAAATGTCCATTTAAGTTGATTGTCCAAAACTACACCAAGATACTTCAGAGTTTGTACTTCTTGGATTTCCATGTCTGTACCTATTAGTCTTATACAGATAAGGAGAAAGCGAGGTACTTTGTTTTTTCTATGTTCAATGATAGTTTGTTCTGGTTAAGCCAATCTTTTATTTGGAGCATTCCAGATTCTGCTTTATTCTTAGCACCTACCCATGTGGAATCACTAAAAATTAACGCAGTGTCATCAGCATACGAGATTATATCACCATTTAGGTCGGATGAAACAAACAATGAGTTGATGAACACTATGAACAGAAGTGGACCAAGAACGGTTCCTTGTGGAACTCCAATGTTAATGTGTCTGGGGCTTCCACATACTTTCCCAATTCTGACTTTCTGCTTCCTATTTGTGAGGTAGCTTTTAAACACCTCCAGAACTATTCCCCTCACTCCATAGTGACCAAGGGCTTCTAACACTCCTTCATGCGAGACTGTATCAAATGCCTTGGCTAGATCAAGAAAAATACCAATACAGTTATTTTGATGGTCTAATTGATCCTTTACTAAATTCACTAATTGAAATACTGCATCGTTTATGCCTAATCCTGGTTTAAAACCGAATTGTCGAGGGTTTAATATATTTAATTTTGTTAGATGACCAAATAACCTTTTTGCTAAACACTTTTCAAAAATTTTTGAGAAGACTGTGATTAAACTGATTGGTCTGTAATTTCTAATATCAGTAACTTTCGCTGATTTAAATACAGGAACAACTATAGCAAATTTGAAATCTTCTGGTACTTCACCATGTGAAAATATTAAATTGATAATGTGCAAGAGTGGATCTATAATAAATTGATGACAACTTTTTATTAATGATCCTCTAATTTCATCAAAGCCTGGAGCTGAATCGTTTTTTATCGAGTTGATGTGACCTATTAGTTCATTTTTTTGGACAGGAGTGAGAAATAGCGAGTCCTTTACATTGGGATACACATTTTTTACTTCTACAAGTGGTTTGGATATTCTTGAAGCCATGTCAGCTCCAATGTTAGCATAATAATTATTAATGTAGTTTGCCGACTCCAGCTCAGATGTAAAAGTATTGCCATTATCATCCGTGATGGAGATAGTTGGCCGTGCACTTGTTGAAGGAGCAGTTACCGCTTGGATGGTTTTATATAGCTTCTTCAGGTTACCAGCATTGTTGTTAATTTGATTGGTGTAATACAACCTTTTGGCTTCCTTAATTATTTTATGAAGTCTATTTCTGTAGGTTTTATAGTTTCCTAGAATTATTTCATTATTATTACAAGTTATTGCAAGTTTCTTCATTTGGTCCCTTTTTTTTATTGATATTATTATAGCATTAGTTATCCAGGGCTTTAACTTCTTATGTTTTGTACTTCTATTTACAGTCGTTTGACAACTTTTATAAATATTTTCAAATGTATTGGTAAATGCCATCCACGCATCAACTGGCAAATTACACGATAAGACATGATCCCAGTTTGCTTGCTTAATTAAATGGATAAATTTTCCTAAATTAAATTCATTGAATTGTACCTTAGTATTCTCGTTATTGCAAATAACTGGATCCTTGCTCATAATTTGCAAATAAATAGGGCAGTGATCAGTTATATTGTGGTTTATTACAGACGTATTGATTTTGTATAAATTTTTGTCCATATTGGATTTAACAAAGATATGATCTATGCAACTTTTGGATGTGTCGGTTACCCTAGTAAAAGTATTGATGTATGATTTAAAACCTAGTGACGATAGTAGAGATAAATACAGATTTGCTATATTAGAGTTATTTCTTATGTCTAAGTTAATGTCACCTATAAGAATATTTACATTTTTAGCTTGGGTATTTGATAAGAAATTCTCTAAATCAGTTATAAAATTTTTATCATGCGTAGAAGGAGATCTATAGCATGGCATAATATTGTAGGTCACCATATTACTTTTAAAATTGATATTGGATATAGTTACAGATGAAAGAGGTAATACTGTATGTATTATTTCACAATTTAGTTTATTATTGATTAAAAATATTAATCCATCGTTTTGATTAATTGTACTATTATTATAGTATGCGTTATAACCAGGTACGGAAATCTGTTCTAGGCTAAAATTTGTTCTTGTTTCACCAAGTATGAGTATATCCACTGACTGCAAGCTACAAGACTCCAAAAATACTAACAACTCGTCAAAATGACTATAAACACCCCTAATATTTAAATGCAAGATATGAAAAATTGGAGTTTTTGTAAGCAACTTATTCCTAAATACATCTAATATGTGATATGTGATATATCACATATAATAGATAAAAACAGATTGCATAAAGATTCAGAAAAGATAAAGGCTATTGTAAAGGTGCCTAGAACGACTAATGTAACTGAAGTTAGAGTTTTTGTTGGGTTAGGAATTATTAGGAGCTATTTATAATCTAACAAAAAAGGAAGTTCCTTTTAAGTGGTCAGAAGAACGTGAACAATCATTTTTGAAGATAAAATCTGTAATAGCTTCAGAGCAAGGGATGGCTCTCTATAACCCTAACTTATCCTTAAAGTTAATTTGCAACGCATCTGATATTGGGGTTGGCACGGTGTTGGCACACATGAGGATAACACTGAAAGACCCATTTGTTATGCATCACGTGTTTTAAGCGATTTTGAGAGGAAATATTCAGTGATACATAAAGAGGTATTGGCTATATATCGAGGGGCCCAGAAGTTTTATCAGTATTTAATGGGTAACAAATTTGTTTTATGCTCGGATCACAAACCATTATTAGCGCGGACGTTTATAATATTAGGCTTTGTTTGTGAGTGGGTTTGATTATACTTTCAAACATATTAAGGGTTTTGATGGACGTGGTAGGTTGTTACATTCCAAATTTGGCAATGTACATTGTTAAATATGTAAATAAATTCCCACGAATATTTTTAAATAAACTGGTCAATTTCCATCATTCCGGACAGTTTCGTTTGCGCAAAAGAATGCGCAGGCACGGAGTGAATGGCGCAAGTGCGTGGAGTATGTGATGAGACGTCATTAGACTACGAGATCTGAAGCCGAGAACAGCTACCTGTGTCGTGTCTGCCTTTTCTCTTTTCAGGTGGTAGGTTCCTTATCTCTATCTTCTATCGTTCCTTCTACCTGGTTATCCTTACCGCCCCCACCCCCACCCCTGAACATAGAGAATGGACGAATAAAAATTTGGACTCAACAAAGGCGTGATGTAACCCACACGAGATGGTCCTGGGATATAACTGTAAGGTGCGATTTAAGTGAGTACATTGCTTTTATGAATTATGAATTCGCTATTTTTTAAAATGTTTAATATGTATAACCAACTGCCAGTCAATGTAAAGGAATCGTCTAGCTTGAATAAATTTATAATCAACTTGAGAAAAACGTTATGATGATGACAGTCAAAGTTCATACTTAATAATTAGACTAGAATAGTTTTTGATTTGTGATGAAATATATGTTACTATTTCACCATATTATATTATATTATATTGTATTGTATATTGTATTATGTAATTTGATATAAGTTGTATTATTATTAGGATTAATCCTATTTATGAAGAAATATATTGATTGATTGATTGATTGATTTATATTTTAAAAGTAAATCTGATCATTGTATCACTTTTAAACGTGTTTTGTATTTGATACATTTGCCGCGTAATCATGTTATAATAAACGATTGTGCAATAATATGAAACACGGGAAACCGTAACAAGGTACGTGTGAAGATGGGGTTGATTATTTTAATTTTTTGGTTGAAGACCAAATACTAGTAAATAGTGAGTTAATTAGAAGGGTATTAAGAATAAATTTAGTATTAAGTAAGGTGTTCTTAAACACACAGCGCGGTTGGACTGAAGAGGTAAGTAAGGAGTTAAAACCATATCACAGATGGGCTGTAGAGATTTCCTTGGATAACAGTGTATTGATGCGGGGGTATAGGGTTGTGATTCCTGGGAAATTTAGAAATGCGATTCCACTGTAAATTCACGTGCGCATACTGGAATAGTGAAAATGAAAGCTTTAACGAGGCAATATGTCTGGTGGCCAAACGTTGATAATGATATTGAGGACTATGTCAAATCTTGTAATGCTTGTTTAAGATGTGCTCCTAACCCCAAGCAGGCAAGTCTTATTAAGTTTAGGGAAGCTGAATATGTTTTTGATCGCATTCATGTAGATTTTTTAGGTCCGATAAGAGGGAAACAATATTTAATAATAATAGATTCTTTCTCCAAATGGCCAGAAGTATATGAAATGCCAGAACAGCGTTGAACAAATTAAGAGACTTTTTGCATGATTTGGGTTACCAAATTTGATAAGTGATAATGGCAGACAATTTGTAGCCGAAGAATTCGAATATTTTTGTAAAATGAATTATATCAGGCACCACACTTCGGCACCTTATCATCCGTCTACTAATGGTGCGGCAGAAAATGCGGTAAAATATTTAAATGTAATTTATATAAGCTACTCAACGAGCGAATGGTGAGGCAAGACGTTTCCGAATTAGTAAATATTTGTTTTCATATAGGAATACTCCTCATTGCACAACTGGCAAAACACCATCGTACTTGATTAACTGCAAGGTTAAAACCAGATTAGATTTTCTAATCAAATCACAAGCAAAAAAGGGCAGGGAAGATCAGGTTAGATACCATCACGGTAATAGAAACGTTTATTTTGAAGTAGAGGATATTGTTCATGTTAAGGACTATAGGAATCCCAGCAGTACAGTTTGGTGTGAAGCGGATGTTTTAGATAGGTTAGCGATAGACATCCATACAGGTCAGTAAAGCGACATTTAGATTAAATAAGACCTGTGGGAAAATTTTATGAAGGTGCGAGCATTGTAAGTGAGGAGAGTGAAACAGGTAACCGAATGAGTGGATCAGAAGAAGGTGAGATTGGCCGGTCAGGTAAAGTAAATGCAACGGAATGTATCGAATTACAGGAACATTCAGACATTTCGGGTACTCCTAGCCTTCCTGGAGATAGTTTCGATAGGGTAAATTGTAATGGGAACAATAACTTGTCGCTCGAGTATTTGTCGTAACTACCTGTCACTGCCCTCAATACCATAGCATTATGTATAAAAAAACCTATAGAAACATAAGTACTTCTTAAAAAATTTAGCTTGTAGACTTTGTTCTAATTAAATATATCTCTTCTTTAGTCTATCAATATACAAATGCACAATAATGATTAAAGTTGTTCAAATTTGTATATTCATCAATTATTTTTAATTCTACATTTACTTATGCCACTCCAGATATAAACAACATATTATGGAAGTACCAATAAAGTGTGCAAAAAATACTGGTGCTGCCCGTCAAAATAATTTCGTATTTGTAGAGATTGCAAAAGTGCTCCGCAAGTGTGAAAGCTAGTCTCAAAGGAACCAGACCAGTTTATAGCTGGCGTTAATATATACTGACGTGACTTATGTTAACTTCGATGCAAATTATTTTGGATAAAACGCCACAAATGTATAATAGCACATAAAATAACAAGTGTCCCCATTTTGCAGTGTGATCGAAATCAATATAGACGTTTGCTTATATTGTTAATACACAACAAACATGTGAATCTCTATTACCTTCTGAAGAAGCTTTTCGAGGTGTCTCAGTTAGCACATTACAATGCCCACTTGTAAGCATATTTTACTTCAAGATGAGGTCCTCCACGATTTGAGTTTGTAAATGCCCGAACAACAAAGTCCGTCATTATTTTGCAAAACAGAAGACAAATGTAAATAAATCATCGAACAATAATAATATTAAGATGAATGCAATTTCAGAAAAATTATTTTTATTAAACCATTATGAACCCTCCCTTTATGACGACGTTGAAGAAACGGGTGATCCATTCAATGATTTGGACATACAAGACAAAACTTTATACGTGTGGAGGTATAGCTACATCAAGATTTCAGATTAACGGAGATGATTGCTTTGTGCAATCTTGTTTTAACCACTTCATGGTACGTGAGTTACTTACAGGATATAATAAAATAAATTGCAATTTATGCACAAAGAAACATGGTGAACTTGATAAAAAGACAGTTTATACAAACGCCACTGAACAACTTTTAATCTCAAATCCACCTGCTTCACTAATTTTACATATAAAACGATTTCATATTTCAACTTGTCGATCTTCCACGGTCAATAAACATGTTTTGTTCCCTATGTTATTGGATTTAACACCATTCTGCTCAAAACAAAGACAATACTTTCCAACGTCCAATTCTAATCAAATGCACGTGTTGTATGCACTATTTGGCATCATCCAACATAGCGGTTCAATCCTTGATGGACATTATGAAGCATGGTTTCAATTCAATGATGGTTTCAATTGGTATTTCTTACCTAGAAATCAAAAACATACTTTATCTTCACAGTGTAAATACGCTATACATAACATTGGAATGGTATCATATCGGTGATTCTCGTGTTATAAAAGTGCCCAAAAGGAAAGTACCCAAGGTACAGGAATATATACGTTTTTATGAATAGATTTTGTAGTTGTTAATAAATATGCTTCAGCAGTAAACAAATTAATTACAATACAATACTTACCCAATGGTCCTAGTCGATAATTCATAGCTACAAATACTACATCTCTATCCATCATATGTTTTGGACCAGTGTAACAATCTTTTGTTCCCCAATTTAAACCGCCTCCATGTATATGTACAATAACATCTAGTAATTGGGAGCCAGATGGATTCTTTCTCGGAACAAATACATCTGTATATAAACAATCTTCTTGTCCTGTTTAAAATAAATTAATTTTATTCTATTTGAAATTTGTTTAATAATTTAATACAATTAGAATTCATGTGCTACGTTGTAAATTAGCTTCCGCTTATGTGTAAAAATATTGTGGTTTGTCATTTCTAAAATGGTTTAAGCGTAACTGCGTAATTATTTAAAAAATTGAATATGCGAGCAGTGATTTATTTGTAGACACAAATTGTCGACACTTATTTTTTTGCTAGTTAAAAGAGTTTGCTATTATGATGATAGCTGTTTTCCTTTTATTTATATTGTCATCAAAGTGCTACGCTGTCAAAAGAACAAAAATTATGTTCTTAAACAATTTTTGGAGATTTTCAAATATTTTTGTCGCATATGGTAGTTACATATTTTATTTTATTTGTAGTTTTAGGGCTATTTATTTGATTGTTATTATAGTGATTATTAATTTTTTTACATGTTGTCTATTAATCTTAGCGGATAGTTGTTTTCTACTAAAGTATTTTTTGCTTTTGCAATCGCATTTCTTCTATATTGCAGATCAGGTAACTTAATCTATTTGCCAATCCTGTTAAAACCAACTTTTTGTGGTTATGGGATGCTGCGACAGAAAATTCAAATTTGGTATACCCTTTTATTTTTACTTCTTGGTTAGAATGGTACAGCATCATAATATTAAAGAATCAAAACTTTTACTAATTAAATAACTTCAAAGAATATTTTACAAGAACTTTTACATGTCTGTGCTAAAACTTCTCTAAACTACATGCGTGTGCTTCAACTTATTGTCATTTTACATCTTCGTGTATTGATCAGGTAATGGATTAATAAGTATTTTATTTTCGTGTGATAGATTTCTTTTAATTACTTATGCAAACAGACCAATAGTGGCAATAACTGAGTTGATTTAAAAAGGCTGATAAGCAGACCTGCTTTGTAATAAAATATCCTTGCAAATTTAAAATATTTGCTCAAATTAAAGAATAAAAATATAGCTGTGGTGTAATTTTGGAAATAGCATTTTATTTATATTAGGATTTAAAACTGAAGAAGTCTTTAATTTTAAAGTAGTTTGAGTAATTGTTAATGCAAAATAGCATTTAGTTATAAGTAATTAGTTTCTTTTCATGTGATTCATTTTACACTACACCACTTACCAATAAATTCGCCTCCATTTGCTGCATGATTCCATTGAGCACAGGCAGATGTAAAATTTGCAATCCAAGTACCATCCCACTTTTTTAGTGGTTGAGGTTCCTATCAGAAGTAATATATTATTATATTTAATTGACAAAATAGATTGTTAGCATCTAAGACCGTTTTGCTTTTTAGTTGTAATTATTTAAATTTCATCATCATCATTTTGTTTTCGACCTTACTTAAGGTCGGTTTGACGCAGCTCTAACTTCTTTTCTAATCTGTGCTAATCTAAAAAAGCTCTACATACCCTTCACAACCTAAATTTCTAATAATTTGACTAATATAGTTTGGTCTAGATCTTCCTAAATCCTTCTATCTATTTCCTATCCAGCTGACTCTACATAGATATTAGCAACCTGATGGTTGTTAAAGAACTCTAACATGTTTACATGATTACCATTTATAAGGAAATGAAATATAACCTGGTTATCCGCTTCAAAAATGAAAAGTGTTAAATAATATGTTATGGTAAGACTTAAGCAACGAATCGCTGCCAACATGCCAGACCGCTACCTAATTGTGAGTTATGTCATGGTGACGTTTATTAAATTATATGTTATGGTAAGGCTTAAGCAACGAAACGCTACCAACATGCCAGACCGCTACCTAATTGTGAGTTATGTCATGGTGACGTTTATTAAATTATATGTTATGGTAAGGCTTAAGCAACGAAACGCTACCAACATGCCAGACCGCTACCTAATTGTGAGTTGTGTCATGGTGACGTTTATTAAATTATATGTTATGGTAAGGCTTAAGCAACGAATCGCTGCCAACATGCCAGACCGCTACCTAATTGTGAGTTATGTCATGGTGACGTTTATTAAATTATATGTTATGGTAAGGCTTAAGCAACGAAACGCTACCAACATGCCAGACCGCTAACTAATTGTGAGTTATGTCCTGGTGACATTTAGTTAACTGATTTTTATTTTTTTGTTTTGTTTTCGAACTTACTTAAAGTCGGTTTGACGCAGCTCTAAATTCTTTTCTATTCTGAGCTAGTCTAAAAAGGTCTACATACCCTTCACAACCTAAATCTCTAATAATTTGACTAATATAGCTTTGTCTAGGCCTTCCTACTCTATTTTTATTTGGTAGTCTATAATCTAAGACTTTACTAAATAGTCCCTCATGTCTTAACTGGTGCCATGTCTTAACTGGTGCCCTATCATTCTATCTCTCCTGACCTTCAATTGTTTCCACATACAGGGATCCTCACCTATCCTTCTATAAACTTCCTCGTTTGTTACTCTATCTGTCCAACTAATCTTTAACATTCTCCTATAACACCAAGTTTCAAAAGCTTCTATCCTTTTCTTATCTACTTCTTTAATTGTCCAAGTCTCACTACCGTATAGTAGAACGCTCCATACGCATTTGACTTTAAAAACTTTTTCTATTATCTAAACTAATACTATTAGCTATTAGTAAGTTTTTCTTTTTTAAAAACATTTTTCTAGCTTGAGCTATTCTAGCTACTATATCCCTTCTGCTACGTCCATCCTTTGTAATTATACTACCTAAATAGCAAAATTCATCTACCTCCTCTAACTCGGTATTACCTATTTTTAATTTTGGTTTAGAACTAGGCTGTAACTCACTTGTCATTATCTTTGTCTTTACCGAGTTAATTCTCATACTATAGTTACTCCGTAGTATCTCATCTAAAATATTTAAAACTCTCATAACTCTTTTCTAGACTCTGCTATAATGGCTATATCATCTGCAAACGTAACATGTCTATTTTCTGTCCCTGTACACTAATACCTATCTCTTTCTCTCTCTGGCTAAGTTTAAAGCTTCCTCAATATAAACATTAAAAATCAAGGAGACAGTATACAACCCTGTCTAACACCATTTCTAATCTTAGCTTCCTTTTCTATTTCATCAAATCTAATTACTACGCTTTGGTTTTATATAGACTGTAAATAATTTTTCTATCTTTATGAGAGATTCCTATTTTTGCAAAACCCTGAACATAACAATCCAATTAACCCTATCAAATGCTTTTCTAAATCTACAAACGCGAAATGAGTCTTTTATTTTTTGTAACCTTTTTCGATAATTACCCTAATCATTAGTATCGGTTCTCTAGTCCCTCTGTCTTTACGAAAACCATATTGGTCTTCGCCTAAATAATTCTCAGTCAAAGCTACTACTCTATTTTTAATTATTATTGTTAGTATTTTGGAAGCATGAGAAGTTAAACTAACCGTTCTAAAATTCTCACACCTATCAGCTCCTGACTTTTTTGGGATTGGGATAATAATATTTTTTTCGAAATCTATTGGAACCTCACCTGTGTCATATATTACATTTATTAGTTCATATAATCTGTCCAAAGTTTTCTGACTTGCATATTTTATTAATTCTTGGAATATCGCCTATCCCTGGCGCTTTATTTAATTTAAGATTCGAATAGCTCTATCAAATTCCTCTCTTAATATTGAGAACCCTATTTCTACATCCTCTTCTTGGTCGTTCTCTAACTCATCCATATCGTCTCCTTATATAAATCTTCTAAATATCTTTTCCATCTATCAGCTACCTCAACTTTATTTATTAGAAGCTCATTATTCTCGTCTCTAATACCATTATATTTTTTCACTAACTTCACCAAAAAACTTTTTAACTGCCCTGTAAGCCCTGTCTGTCTTACCGACTCTCAAATCATCTTGTATTCCTTACAATTCTCCTCCATCCATTTATTTCTAGCTTTTCTACACTCATGTACTATCTTATTTCTAACTGTATTATATTTTTGCTTCCTTTCACTATCCACTTCTCTGAAAGGTTTAAGCTTTCTTCTATTCTCTATTAAATCTAATATCTCCTTTGTTACCCACGGTTTTCTAGCTTCTATTTTTTCTTACCTATAGTCTGTGTTGCTGTATCATGTACCGTCAGTTTTATTTCTTTCCATCTATTTTCACGTTCCTCCTACAGCTATCTCTTTGCTCTTATTATCTAATACTTGTTTATATTCCTCTTTACCCTACTATCATTAAGCTTACCTAGATCCCATCCTCTCTTTTCACCTTTCTCAATTTTTTGAATTTTAGTTTACACTTCATTTTAACTAAGTTATGATCGCTATCTATGTCAGCCCCTGGATAACTACGACAGTTTTAACTTGGTTTCTAAATCTTTGTTTAACTAAAATATAATCTATTTGGTATCTAGCACTATCACCTGGGGCTTTCCAGGTATATCTTCTCCTAACATGTTGTTCGAATAGGGTGTTAACAGTTACTAATCTATGTTCCTGGCAAAACTCAACTAATCTTTCTCCTCTATCATTTCGTCTGCCATACCCAAATTTTCCTACCATTTTTCCCCCATAACTATTAAATTCTCATCTCCTTTTACTTTTCTCACTATACTATTTATATCCTCGTATACCTTTTCTACTTCCTCATCCTCGTACTGAGTTGTTGGCATGTAAACCTGTACTAAAACAGTGTCTGTGGGTTTTGTACTCAATCTAACCATAATTATTCTATCACTAAATTGTAAGTACTCTTTAACTTTATGCCCTAATCTTTTATCTAACACTATTCCTACGCCTGCCTGTGCATTAGTTGAAGAAGTTGTAATTATTCTATAATTCTCCTTCCAAAAGTCATTACTATCTGGCCATCTCACCTCACTAATACCTAAAATGTCCAGCTTTTGCTTTCTCATTTCGACTAATAAATTCGTTAACTTATCTACTCTGAGTAATGACCTTACATTCCAAGTCCCTATCACTAAATCAAACTGTTGTTTTATATTCTTACGATGACGAGCCCCAAGTACCCCTCCCGGAGATCCGAATGAGGGAGTATTTTACCTCGGACAAGAATTTTACTTGTGAGCTCTCCATCATATCTATTTCGTGTTTTAGGCCACGCACACCTGGGAAATATTGTGGTAGGCTCCCATATCTTTCCACAACGCAGTTTTAAAGATTTTAGCAAAAGCCGTATCCGTCACGGCC
The DNA here is from genome assembly GCA_036346225.1 of Platerodrilus igneus. Lineage (NCBI taxonomy): Eukaryota > Metazoa > Arthropoda > Insecta > Coleoptera > Lycidae > Platerodrilus > Platerodrilus igneus. The sequence continues at coordinate 12,049,998 of JARFIW010000170.1, read as the reverse complement.
AACCCCAACAAGCTTGTAAATTATTGAGGATCACCCGAGACCAACCGACCCTCCTCCAATATCTTTTAGCCAGCAAGGCTGCTGCCCTTGCTGCGCCTTTTAATCGCCTTTTACGATAAGCAGGCTTACTATAGTAGTATTCTTTATCCCTACTATAGGGATTTAAATTTAGATTTTGAAAAAGGATGTGGTAGTTTTGTAATATTCTCTTCAACTGTAGAAATAAACATAAGGATTGAGCATGAACGTATGTAAATAATATATATATATATATATATATATATATATATATATACATAATGCTGTAATTATAGGGTTAGTTTAGGGGTAGGTTAAGTCATAGGGGTCGTAGAATAAACAAGGGACACTCCCAAGTAACAGAAGCACAGAATTAGAGATATTAGAAGAGTAAATACGTCATTATAAATATTATTAGTTGAGAGCACACTGTATATAGCAGTACAAACGATTAAAACAGATATCCAAGAGTAACTATGAGCAAAGATAAGAATATGAAAAGGTAACGAAACGCATTGAAATTAAATCAGTGAAAACCTGCATGAATTGGCTAAACATATATTCAAAAAGTGCGTGGATATATCACCTTAAACAAATAAACAAACACCAAATTTATTGGATTCAGATTAAAATAAGGCCAACAAACAATACGACGTGATCGATTGAATGAAGATTCCTGGGATTTCTGAAGTAAATGCATAGGTATAATACGAATTTATGTGACAAAGTGAGCATCGCGTCATGCTATTGAACTAGACAACTGGTAAAATTCCCAAAATAACAAGTGATAATACACTTGGCCTCGCCCAGCACGTGGAGTCGACGAATCAGAAACTAAAGGGGGCCGATCCTATAAATATCTTAACAATTGAATATTGAGTTAGTATACTTTTGAAACTGGGCAGTCACTATACTTAAATGTGATAAATATTTACATGAAAAGTTAAGTGAAAATTATTTTAAAGAGTGTATAATTGTGCAAAGAGAGCCGTACTTCTGAGACGTAAGTAGATAAGATTTAGGAAATTATACCATTTCTAATAATAAATAAAACAGGGCTCTTAATTACCATATTCATTATCATCGTGATTAACATCCGAAAACTACCATTACAATCTTAAAGTACAATCAAAATAATGTTACGATTCCTGTTAAAACTTTAATAACGATCAAGTACGATCTGAAATACAATTTTTGGATACGAGACTTTGGAGAATGCTACCTGTTCAAGCAAATTGATGGTAAATATTCTATTGTGGAAATGAAAAACCTTTTATTGCAATAACGATTGGGATATTAATTTGGTTGTATATCGACTTCAATTCTTAGGAATGCAGAGCCTACTAAACCACTTCAGGTCAGATATTTTTGATATGATTTATTTTTAAAACTGTTTTATCTCAATAATAATTTAAAGTGTAAGAGCCGACAAATTGGGGTTTCTGGATAAATTTTATGAAAAGTTATAGACATTTTGAAACGTTTCAATAGGTCTCTAAAGGTAATATAAAAGCTCGTTTTGCTGGCTTCATTTTCTAAAAATGTAATAGATGTAAATAATTCAAAAAGGGAGAAGATATTTATTTAAAAGGGGAAAAAGTTGTAAATATTTAATCATTATACTGTGTATTGTGAAATTGCTTTATTTAATTGAATCAGCTAGTCGAGGCAAAAGAAAATTATAAATTAACATTTTCACAAGTGTTTGAGCAACATAAGGGTATATCACAACATTTATGACATACCCAATCGTGGGTCTCGATTAACACAACTTTAATGTGCGCCCAATCCATGGGGCGAGTTTAACACAGCATTTATGGGCTGCCCAACCATGGGGCGGAATTAATCTCAACAATATATATATATATATATATATATATATATATATATATATGATAAAAGGGTTATTTAGGGGTATATTGAGTCATAATGGTCGCACAATACATGTACATAATACTAGAAGTTAGAAAACTACATTTATTTACGTATTTATATACGTAATTTGCATATTATGCAAAGAGCGAACATTTAACACCCTGTATAAGGATAGCAGTTGACTTTAATTAATGCCGGGAAGCACATCATTCAACAATAAACACACATTCAGCGAAAGAAATAACTGTACGTGCAATCAAACTTGTCTTAAACCGAAAAGCATTCATAAATTGTGAATAGATACGCGTTAAATGCAGTAAAAGCTAGAAAATCATGATATAATTCCCGTTAAAAAATTAAACATGCGATAGTGAAAGGAGATAGCATAGCATTCTGATAAGAAATGCATCTTTCGAAATAAATACCAATTAGTAACGCAAGATGTAAACAGAAATATGTTAATTTACGTCATTTCGTTTACGTGATTTTCTACATAAACTTAATACAAAACCCAAAGTACTATCTAGACAAACAAAAGCCATAAGTTAAATTACGTGCCAAGGCGAATTAGAAATTCCTGTAATAACATCAAAACAGATGGTCTAAAATAAATACAGAATAGAAATCCACTGGTATCCTACGTGACCAAGAACATCATTCCGGCGAATTATTATCAGACGTATACCTGTAAAAGCCCAAAGTATTCAAAACATCCCATGGCTGGTCATAAACTTTGAACATGCAACGCCGATAACCAATGAATTTTAGATGGAGCGTTGCTTATAATAATACGCGAATTTGATAAGCAGACAGTCTTCATTCAAACTAAGCACAATCCACATCACTTATAGTCAAGAATTTATGCAACGAGTGAATATTAAAATTAAAATAATTAACTATTTGTGGAAGTGGTGTTGAAAATTCTAAAGTAAATAATAGTGAGAAATAAATGAGACAAGTTTCGCCATTTGCTAGAAAATGTGAGTAAAAATTTATTAATTAATTAATTTTAAATATTTATAATTTAGGACTCTAAGGAACTCTAAGTGAGATTACGAAAATCCAAGTAATACTAAGAAAAGACTAGAAATCTAAGTGAGACTACGAAAATCTAAGTAATGCTACGAAATATTTGGTAAAATTAAGAACTATTTAATTATTGATTAAACGAGTTAAAATTTGGAAACTAAATAAATTGAAAGAATGGGAAGAAATCCGAATAAAAATATTGGCTTAAATCTATGCAAAAGCGCACCAAAGAAATGATTGTTTTAAGCATTGAATGGAGCAACTCAACTAAAAGTAATCCTGGGGTATTGATCCACAGCACGCAGTAGCAGATCCAGAAAGACACACAAGGAAAACTACAGGTCAGAACTATCTAGCATAAGGCATTGTTTCTTTTTATTTTGAACATTGACTATATTTATTATACCTGAATATTTTATGTAAAGAGTCAACAAAAATCTTTTTTTTTATACGTGAAAATTTACATAAAAAGGGGAAAGGTCTTGAACGTTCAAAGATTTTCCAGTAGAGTACATTGTGTTATTTTTGCTGGCTTTAAAATACGGAAAGGGAGCTATAATTTTGGGAATAAACAATTTAAAAATTATTATTATTTGATTCATGGGTTTATTTTGTCATACAGTGAAACATATTAAGCTGTAAAGTGTATATGATTTTTTTCTTTCTCATTATACAAATATTAGTCGATTTCGTTTTTCTCATTAAAAGCAGGAAAAGTATTAGATAAAAAAGGGGGTAAATTATTTGTTATCGTAACATTGTGCACTCTGTGTGAATTAAACTGAACTAGTCGAGGCATATTTAAATTTTAGGATATTAAAAGACAGAGCGGCGGCGACAGCAGGAGACTGAACGTATATAATTACATAAATATGTTTTGATTTAAAAAATGTGCTTTATATGAGTGAAATTAGGGAAGATTTCATGTATCTTTTCATTCACTGCACGTGGAAACTAATTGAAAGTATGAACTACGCAATCTTCAATAAAGTCTGCTTGTTTTTGGAGCAAATGAGTAACATTTTGTGCATCATATCATTCATTAGTATTAAAAATTATTAATGGAATAAACACAATAATATAAACTGAAAAATTGCATTTATTTTGAAAATTCATGCATTTATTTTGAAAAATCATGCAAATATTACTAATTGCGCAGATGTTATAATGGGAACTTCTAAGTTTTGTTACACTCAATCAGTCATGTACGTGATAAAACAAAGCTGTTATTTACAGTTGGAGATAACTGAATCAAATCAATACAACTTTATTGGAATTTTACCTATAAGAATGACGCCGAGCTAGCAAAATCAGAACCTTTCAGCAAATAGAATCTTAAAGATTTGAAATGACAAGCGCTCATTCTTCATCGTGTATGTGTGATTTCTCAAGTTCTACACCAGGCGTGATTTCTAAATTTCCTTTATGCAACTGCTGTTATTGGAGCTAATGTTTATAGATAATAATATATTTAAGGACGAGGATGACTATTGATTTTTCAATGAGCAAATAACGTGAAAATGCAGAAAGAGCTGCATTGAAATAATAGCTAAAAATTAAAAGTTAAATTGTGTGTAAATTCGACTTAGCAATTCAATCATAAGTAATACTTCCTTGTTAAAATTATGAGGGGGGGGGGGGCACTTCTTTAAATGATTTTATTACTCCACGAGAATTTTTAAATACTGATACAAAGTCATTTCTTGGAGATTTAATGCGTTTACTGTGAGATATTGTTTTAATTTAATTGGTTTGGAGCTGTTTAAATAAGATTTTTTGTTGGATTTTAATCTGGATATCAATTTAGGTAACTTTGTTAGTACTTCAATGCTAGAAATCGATGTCCATTTTGGGAAACCGTTTATTTGAATATAATTTGAGTTTACTGCAATCAAGGTCAGATTAGGTTATAAGTTGTGTGTTTTATGTAAAGGACAATTGAAAATGTTCATTGTGAATTGAATAATTTTATGATAATATTTAGTAGTTGTAAGATTTCATTAATTTAATTAAAGGATTGATATAAACTGAGAGCAATTTATGCGAGTTTCTTTTGTTCAAAGTTTTTATTTTTAGTAAAAGTTCGGTGGTAAGAGCATTCTAACTCAGAGTTAATTTAATAGTATATGAAGTAGTGTAAATTGATACTTTGGTAAGTTTTGAATATTTTGTGATTGGCTTTACCCTGCTTACTTATTTTACTTTATTACTGTGAACGTTTGTAATTCTATAATTTTTGCACGATTTAATATACCGATTGAGTTGGAGAGAGATTCCGTATTCTATTCACCAAATACCCGAGGTAGTTGTTCTATTTTCGTTTCACACCCTCCATCCAACAGTCACAGAGTCTCCTACATGAATGGCCTGACAGATTTCCGGAGCTAAATAGAAAGGAATTCTTTTTATGAAGTTTTATAGATCATATTGTTTATCAAACTCCTGTTGAAAATCGGACAGATTTGATTAACAGAATTAATCCAGCTATAAATCAAATTACTTTAGAAATGTTAAACAATGTTATGAGGAATCGCAACAAGAGCAATTAAGTACTATGATACTAATGGTGGCAATTTTCAACAATTCAATCCATAGGTTTCACAAATTTCATGTTGCCAGCTTTGCATTTCTTCTAACTAGTTACCGTAGGTAGAGAAGGATTCATTCAAAATGTTCATGTTAAGTCTTTTGCCTTATAATGACCCAATAAAGTAACACCATGTATGAGTTAGAAATGTTTTCATTAGCAAGTAAATAGATATTCAAGACCAGATACTTCAAAACAAGTCTTCATGACATCAAAAGTAAGTAATTATACTTTTTAATAAAAGATATTTAACAAATGTTTTTATAATTTAGAACAAGGTAACGATTCTTCTAAACCCATTAATAAACGACCTAGAATTATATTGATGCCCACTTCATACTGCACTCAGCATCGCTACTGGAATACTATTCAAGAATTATGTAAAATTTTAGTACCTTCTGCAAGTGCAAACAGTATTGTTAGTGAAGAAAAATATTTTAGTGTATCATTAATACAACGTCAAAACCTGTACAAAACTTTTAAGCTTACAAATTTTATGTCAAATGTTGATCAAAATAATTGGTCATATTAGAATTGTAGATGTGGAATATAGTAATACGTTAGCTTCGACTATATCTCGAGATTTGTGCTTCATTCTGTCATTGAGCACGAGTCTTAATTTTCGTAAACAATTTTTCATCATAATCTGGTGGAAGAAATTCAACTTTTAAAGCAATTTTTTACCCTTCCAATTACTTATAAAATTTTTATTAGCGCTAGCAAGTTAATACTTACCAATAAAAAACCAAGTGCATCCAAAAATAATTGACTATCTGAAATTAAATTTTATAACAATTTTTTTTAGTGTATAACAAAATTTCTCCATGGAACAACAAAGCTGTATTAAGGCAATAGAACAAATCAAAAAATTTGCCAAATATATTTATTTGCAAACCTAAATAGATTTTCGAAATCTTAATAAGTGCTTGGTCCCATATGGAAAACAACATACCATATGTTGTTTCATAGTATAGTTAAATTGCAAGGCTAAGTTCCACATTTACTACCCACAATAATATAGAAAATAATTCAGGTGTTTTGAAACCTTGCTTAGAAAGTCATAAATTGTATTCTAATCTTATAAAGTCCGTGCAAATAACTTATTGTTCACAATATATCTCAGTGTTTTCAATTCATAAATACAGCACGTGATCACCAAGCATTTGTTCTGATAAGAACTCTCCAATTCGAATTGTCTTTACGAGTTGTTTCTTCAATCCGCTCATTTCCACGTCATCTTCAAGCAAAACAGAATGGGAGTCGTTGAGGTAAGGATTAATAGTGAAAAATCAAGTGCCTTAATTTATATTTGTTTCAACGCATATACTCTCTAGTCAAGAAATACGTTCTAGTCAAGAAATATCATCAGAACAATGCAAACACCCACTAATCAAGAAGGCCGATAAGCCACCTAACTGGAGATCAATTGGGGTCCATTGAATTTTATACCTGCAAGCAAACAGCTGAAGACAAGCTGAAACCTGGGTACAACCAACATAAGGGTAGCAGTCGGCTGTCAATGGTCAAGGGCAAATCCATTTTTGCTGCATCTTTAAATGGATTTGTTCAACAGCCCCTTTTCCCACACATGGATAAGTTCCTAGCCGCAAAAACCCCCATCGTTTCAGTTTACAAGATCCATCATTCAATTGTAGCAATCTCACTTATTTAATATTGTTAAATTTTCATGACCGTATATTTTTTTGTGGAAGAAAAATCTTTCTTTAAATTTTGTTAAATTTGAAGCTCTTACCTACAAGAAGCTTAGAAGAGTTTCGGCTTACTAATAACAAAATTATATTTATATTAAGATTACTTGAAATTACTGTTTTTTATTAAATTTGTACGTGACTGGTAGATCTGACAATCATTCAAGGACTTAACGGTCATGTAGCAAAATTCTATTCTACTATTTAAAAAAAACTAAAGTCTGTGATATTATTCATTTGTTAAATATCGTTTGTTACTGAAACTGTTAAGCTCCCATAGTAGCTTGCTTGTGAATTAATTATTTTATTATTTATACGCTTGGCCCTGAAAAGAAATTGAGAGTGACAAGTTTTAATTACAGCTGTCAAAGAACTTGTTGTATATAAACTCCATAAAATAGGTATAAAGGGCACAAGTGAAAATTTTGAACACCACCATCTCTTTTATTCAATGTACCCTTATAAATTTCTGCTTTGTGATAAATAAACAGAACAATTAGCCAGTACAACGTCATTTAAGAGAAGTTCCAAAATTTGAAGCCCCTTATTTCTAAAACCAAACCGCAACAAATTCAAAATTTTCACTTTTATTGAACTGGAAGGTAGGTTGAAGGGCAGCCCCAATACTAACTCGAAAAGGTATTGGATAACAGTGTAACAACCGCTTAAAACAGTACAATGACGAATAATTGCGCGATGTGTAAAAATCCTGACACAAAGTTTATGGTCGCCAGACATATGTGACAAATGGTTCCATTTCAACTGTGTAGGGGTAGATGAAGCGGTAGAAGATCGAGACTGAGTTGTACAGTATGTACAAGTAAACTTGCACATGACAAACAGGTCAAGTCGATCAATCACGCGACAGCAACCCGCAATTAGTAGCTGAAGTGAAACGACAACAAGAGGAAGTGATGGAGTTGAGGGCTCTGGTGGCACAACTTCAAGCTAGTCTCAAACAGCAAGCTGTGTCAAGCACAGACCCGACGGGCAATTACCGTATTAGCGGAGTATTCGAGGGGTTAAGCAATCCTAGTAACCCCATCAAAAATAGTAAGCCTAGTAATGTGGTGTCCGAAGAAATAACTACTAAAGCAGTTTCTAAACTATGTGCACCCTACCCACGGTTGCTTCCGGTCGGGCACAGGTTAGTGGTAACAAATCGTCAGTGATGAACAAATCTAATAAATCGATTTCAAAACGAAAACTGGCCCACCAGCAGTTAAATGCCGAACTGGGTCTACGTTTAGAATTCTTAAAAAAGGGCTTTGAAGTTGATCAGCAATTTTGTGATGAGGATACAGACATATCTGACGAAGGTGATTTATTGGCTGCTACTGAGCAGAAAGTTTCGTCCTGGGTAGACAAACAACCATTCGAGAAATCGCAAATAAATGAAGAACATCAACAAAGGGTTCTCGCTAAACACCAAATAAGTGACTCTAACGCTAATTTAAAACCAGCGGTGTTACGGAGAACCTCCTCACATCATAACTTGCATGTGACGTGCGATCGGGACACGCCTTCTGCTTTGAAAGCGTTTACGCCATGGCTTTCCAGTAGAGAAAACGAGTATTTTCTTTCCATCGGCGGCAAACCGAGTCAGAATGAGACAGGCGAGAACGAATAACAATGCAACAAATTGCTATGAGACAAATTCTGCCGAAACACTGCATGAAATTCGGCGGTGAACCGGATAAATGGCCGATGTTCATCTCCTGGTTCAAGCGTCTGACGTTAGAGTGTCATCTCCTAGATGATGACAATTTAAGCCGCTTGCAAACCTGTCTGGAAGGTCGAGCACAACGTCTTGTACAAAGCTTCTATAACTTCCTGAACGCTGCCGCAAGTAATGAGAGCTTTAGAAATTCAATTTGGAAGACCAGAGCTTATTTTGGATGCTGTGGTCAATCAAATTGAATCGTGGCAACGTTTCACAAGAGCACCTTCAATCGGTGCAAGAATTCGCCGTGACTGTCCAACATACTGTAATAACAATGCGCGCAGCGGACTACACAATATGCTCACAAACTTTGCACTAATGCGGACGATTGTTAGTAAACTGTCTGGAACCTTACAACTGGAATGGGCAAAATATAAAGCTGCAAGCGAATCCTGACTTAATTATGTTCACTACATGGATCTCAGAGTTATCAGAAAGTGTTGGAAGTATCGCTGTTGTAAAGCAACCTAACGAAGTGTATAAAATAAACGTCCGAGATTCGTAAGCAATCGATTCACAATGCACATTCCTTAAGTTTGGAAAACCGGTGTTATCGAGAGATAAAGACAGGCACCCACACACTAATAAATGTTCACTCTGTAACGACGGCATTCATAGTGTAAACGAGTGCCGATTATTTTAGAATCTTCTAAAACTAAGCGGTGGGAACTACTAAGACAACATAAACTGTGCCGGAAGTGTTTAGGGTCTCACTATGCGGGTAGATGTAAAGTGCATAAAGAATGTGGTGTCGATGGATGTATCTTTAAACATAATCCACTGTTGCATGATACAAAGCTGCATGCGATCAAAAATTCAACCGTTAATGGAGCACCAAAACAAGAAGTTATCAATCTCCATCAAACGACGACGGCTCAGATACTGATGCGAATCGTTCCAGTAATACTATACGGACCGAAAGCATACCTCAGAACCTATGCGTTCCTTGACGAAGGTTCGACTTTAACTCTAGTCGACGACGAGATTGTTCAAATTTTAGATGTCACCGGACCACTCGAGCCACTTCATCTAAAGTGGACCGGTGATACGACGCGCTTAGAGGAGAATAGTAGACGAGTATCCTTCGATATTTCTGGAGATATGCCTAAAAGCAAAAGATATGAACTGTCAGACGTTAGAACCGTTAAATCGTTAGATCTTCCAACACAAACACTTAATTATGAATCATTTCCTGGAACGTCGGCACACTTACGAAACATTCCTATCGCTGAATACAAGAATGCTAAACCACGCCTGCTCATTGGAATTAAACATTTAGAGCTGAGCCTCCCAAGAAAGATCAAGGAAGGTAGACCTGGTGAGCCAATTGCGACTAAAACGAAGTTGGGGTGGATTATCTGTGGTTCAATCGGTGACGTCACATTGAATGCTGCAAATGCACAGCCTCATTTTATGCCTGCAGTTGCTCATCGGACGACGACATACATATGAAAATCCAAGAATACTTTTCTATTGACAATTTCGGTGTTAAAAGACCGGACGTTCCTCTAATAACATCGGAAGATAAACGCGCCATCGCCATCCTTAAGAGTGAAACAAAACAGGTTGGGCAACGCTACGTTTCGGGTTTATTATGGCGATACGACAAAATTCAGCTTCCGGATAGTTATGAAATGGCATATAAACGCCTGCTGTGCCTTGAGCAAAAAATGAATAAAGATCCAGCGCTTTATGCTAATCTTCAACTACGATTAATAGAATATGTCGACAAAGGATATGCACGTAAGCTGAACAAAGAAGAAGTTGCGCAGCGACACCAAAAACTTGGTACCTACCTGTATTCCCGTAATAAATCCGAATAAACCGGGAAAGTGCGCTTGGTGTGGGATGCAGCAGCAACTGTAGGATGTATTTCGCTAAATTCATGTTTGCTAAAAGGTCCCGATCTACTTTGTTCACTTCCTGCTGTTTTGTTTCGATTCCGTGAAAGAAAATTCGCAATATCAGGGATATACGTGAAATGTTCCATCAAGTGTTGATCCGAGAAGAAGACCAGCAGGCCCAGCGATTCCTATGGCGTAATAGTAAACAAAAATCAGAGATTGAGGTTTATGTGATGCAGGTGATGACGTTTGGTGCCTCCTGCTCACCTAGTACTGCACATTACGTCAAGAACATGCATGCCACAAAATTCGAGTCGTCTCATCCCCGCGCTGTGACTGCCATCCGAGATAATCATTATGTCGATGATTGGTTAGACAGTTTTGCCACCGAAGGGGAGGCAATATCGGTTGCGAAGGACGTGGTACGAATACACGCTGAAGCAGGGTTTGAGTTACGCAAGTTTGTGTCGAACTCCTCACAAGTGTTGCATGCTATAGTCGCAGAGGACTCTGATTCTAATAACAAGAATTTGAACCTGGCAAATAATTCGTTGGGAGCTAAAATACTTGGAATGTGGTGGTCGACCGAAACTGACATGCTCTATTATGAAATTAATCTCGGTAGGATACCACCAGAAATCCTAAATGGTCAACGTCCCCCAATGAAACGCGAAGTGCTAAAAACGTTGATGTCCGTGTTTGATCCTCTTGGACTAATTTCATGTTTTATGGTATACCTAAAAATCTTATTACAAGAAATTTGGCGTTCCGCGATTGGGTGGGATCAAGTTATCACAGACCGTCAACACGCGAAGTGGATAGCTTGGACAAAAACATTGCCGAAACTTCGGGAAATAAGAATACCCCGATGTTACCTTTCCGAACCGATCGATAATTTTCAAATGCATACTTTCGTGGACGCTTCTTTGAATGCATTTGCCGCAATCGTTTACTTTCGATTTACTGGTCCATATGGAATAAAAACTGCATTGATTGTATCAAAAACTAAGGTAGCCCCTCAAAAACTTATGTCAGTTCCACGATTAGAACTGCAGGCAGCAGTACTTGGTGCCCGTTTGGCAAAAACCGTTATTACTACGCATTCGCTTCGTCCAGAACTACAGGTATTTTGGTCTGATTCGGTGGATGTTTTATCATGGCTCCGGTCTGATCACCGTAGATATCGACAATTTGTAGCTTTCCGGGTCAGTGAAATTCTCGACACCACGAAAGTAGAGGAATGGCGGTGGGTACCGACACGCATGAACGTCGCCGATGAAGGGACGAAGTGGAAAGATCAACCAAAAATTAATTCCAATTGTCGATGGTTTGTTGGGCCAGAGTTTTTAAACCTACCGGAATCTGAGTGGCCGAAAGAACTACCACAAAATTTAAAACTAGAAACGGACGAAGATAAGCTGTCAACCATGAGTCACTTTGAACAAATTGACACATGTCTAGTTCCTAAAGCGGAACGGTTCTCGCAATGGTGCCGATTTCTAAGAGCTCAAGCATGGGTGCTAAGAATCTTTTATAAAGGAACGAAACCAAACGAAAATCTTAGCGAGCTTGAAGTTTACGAAATACAACGAGCGGAACAAGAAATTTTAGGCATTTACAATTCGGAGACTACGAAAGAGAAATTAAGAGCCTAAAAATGATCCTAATAAGTCAATCGATAAGCGGAGCGCAATCTACAAACTAACTCCTTTTCGACCAACACAAGATCTTGCAGTAAAAGGACGGGCGAAGGATGTTGTTGGTGCAACGTACGACGCCATGAATCCTATAATTTTACCTCGTAACAATCCGATCACTTATTTAATACTAAGCGACTACCACCGCAAATTTGGACATCAAAATCACGAATTGGTTGTTAATGAAATTCGACAAAGATTTTGTATCCCAAAGTTGAGGCGTTGTATGCAGCAAGTGAGATCGAACTGTCAATTGTGTAAAGTCGAAAGGGCAAAGCCCATGCCGCCACGAATGGCAGATCATCCACCGGCAAGAGTGGCAACCTTCGTCGCGCCTTTCACTTACACAGGACTTGATTACTCGCCATCTAGAAGTAGTTGTGGGACGAAGAGTGGAAAAGCGATGGGTAGCCCTTTTCACATGCCTGACTATTCGAGCAATTCATCTTGAAATCGTGTATTCGCTAACTAAGGATTCTTGTTGGATGGCCATTCGTAATTTTATCAGCGAAGGGGAACTCCACCGAAATAAGATCAGATAATGGTACAAACTTTGTCGGCGTTGCAAATGACTTAATTACATTGTATAACTTGATGGAACCCGACGATTATCGGCGAGAATTTAGCCAAATACGTTGGCTGTTCAACCCCCGGCATCGCCCCATATGGGAGGATGCTGGGAACGGATGGTCAGATCGGTAAAATAGCCCTGTTAAGATCTGTTACTTCAAAAGGCCGAACGATGAAACACTGCGGTGCTATCTAATGGAAGCAGAAAGTATGGTGAACTCGCGCCCACTGACGTACGTCTCTAGATACCGAAGATCAGGAGGCTCTAACCCCGAATCATTTACTCATGGGCTCGTCACGAGGTTCAAAGCCGCTCATCGATCCAACTGAAAGCGACGTATGTCTTCGCTCCCAGTATCACTTATCACAGCAAATGGCCAACATGTTCTGGCGCCGCTGGATTAGAGAATACCTGCCGACGATCACGCGTTCAACGAAATGGTTTCAATCTGTCCAGCCCATAGCGATTGGAAACGTCGAGTGATAATGGATGACACGCATCGAGATTCTTGGAAGAAGGGAAAGATTATCGATGTGGTAAAGAGCAAGAAAGACGATCAAGTACGACAGGTAGTGGTGCAGTGCGGTAATAAGTTCTACACACGCCCGGCAGCGAAAGTGGCAGTACTGGACGTGGAAGGTAAACTGAACACAGCGGCGCTGCGTCAGTGTACCGAAGGGGAGAATGTTACTGAAACTGTTAAGCTCCCATAGTAGCTTGCTTGTGAATTAATTATTTTATTATTTATACGCTTGGCCCTGAAAAGAAATTGAGAGTGACAAGTTTTAATTACAGCTGTCAAAGAACTTGTTGTATATAAACTCCATAAAATAGGTATAAAGGGCACAAGTGAAAATTTTGAACACCACCATCTCTTTTATTCAATGTACCCTTATAAATTTCTGCTTTGTGATAAATAAACAGAACAATTAGCCAGTACAACGTCATTTAAGAGAAGTTCCAAAATTTGAAGCCCCTTATTTCTAAAACCAAACCGCAACATCGTTATTATTTGATGCAAATGATTTATTATGGAATAGAAGCATTCTTATTCTGGTAATTTTCTCTATATTAAGGAAGTCTGATCAATTCTCCAAGAATCCCAAATTAGGTCGATCCTTGGTTCTTAATAAATCCTTGGTCCCATACCGAAAACAACAGACCCTTTGTTATTTTCTAATTAGGTTCAATTATAAGGCTTAGTTCAACATTTTGTATCCACAATCTTGCAGAAAACAATCCAACTGTCATGAAACCTGGTTTGTAAAGTCTTAAATAACAATTTAATCTTCCAAAAGCCTAACTTGCTTCATACACACGGCACGTGGGCATTAAAAATTTGTTCTGGTAAGACTTCCCCCACTTAAACTGTCCTGGCAAGTAATTTTTAAATCCGTTCACTTCCACATCTTCGAGGCAAGCAGGTTGGAAGTTGATGGTGAGATTTGTCCAAAAACTGTAAGTTCCTTAATAGTTTTTTATTACAATGCAATCCCCCAGTAAGGTTTACATCTCAAATAGCTTATAGTGCCAGCCATGATAATGAGATTGTTAGACAATAGGCTGTAGGGGTGGAAACCATTTGTTCATCTTCGTGTAACCTCTAGCTGGTCAACATTTTCGAAATCCTAAAGCGGATCCATCATGTACCTGTGCATAACCAACCTAAAGGTAACCACCAACAGCTAGTGTTAAGGGTGAGTAATTTTTACTAGATCGCAAAAGGGTCTATTAATTGTTTTTGCAAAGCCCTTTTCCCCTATTGCTATGTCCCAAAACCGTAAGTTCTAGTCCGTAAGACTCGGCACTCCATTGTCACACATAATAATCTTATTCCAGCTATTTAAATTTTTTATTTAGAATATACTTTTCCTATAAAGTAATAATTGCTCCAAATTCTGTATACTTGGAATTTTCAGTAATAACTATTGTAAAATAATTTTAATTTGTAGGCATTTGCACTCATAAAATGTATATTATGTTCATAATTCGAATATCGGCGGGAATCTTTTAAAGAAAGGAAAGGAATTCAGGTGGGGATTAGTTAAGGTTATGATTGAGAGAGAGAGAGATGTAATGGAAGATGGTGGTTAATAGAAATTTATGTCTTGAGTATTTTTTTTATTTTTAAAAGTCATACTAATTAATTCGGCCAAATCCTACAACTTCAGGTGTGGGGTGAATATTTAAAATAATATACAAGATTATGGTTTGTATATTTTTATGATAGTTTTGTATGAAGTGTCAACATAACCTCATTCAACCTCATGGATAAAGAAAATAGTTTAATTAGAAGTAATGCCAGTTTTGAAGCTTTTGTAGCTTCTAAAAGGGAGCAGGAAGCTCCAGGAATAGTGCCACTTCAAACTCAAAGAATGTCCTCACCTCAGGGTTCATCATCCGATTTAAGACAACCAGATGGTTTTCAAGGAAGCAACTTGGGATCATCACAACAAGCACAAGATGCTGGCCAGTACTTTAATGTTGTTAACATGTTAATCCAACAGAATGCACAAATGCTGCAAATGCTACAGTTGCAACAAGCTCACAATACTGCACCTAAATACGAAAATAATGCTGTAAAAAATTTTAATATTATGCCGGATCTATCAAAAACAATTGATAAGTTTGCTGGTGAACAAGATTTAAGCAGGGCTAGATTTTGGTTACAACAAATAGAAAGCACAGCTTTGCTGCATAATTGGCCCGATTCTTTTATTTTCCAGACAGCTAAAAGTAATTTGGATGGTGCTGCAAAATTCTGGTTTATCGGAAGAAGCGATGAGTTAACAGATTGGCCTAGTTTTAAAAGTGCATTTCAAAAAACTTTTGTATTTACTCAGAATAAAACTGATTTATGGAAAAGTATGCAAGGACGCTTTCAGTCCGCCAGCGAAAGTGTTTCGGTTTATTTTCATTCTAAAGTAGCGCTTTGTATGAATCTCGATTTGTCATTCGATGAGACTAAAGAACAAGTTGCCATTGGTTTGTGGTCTAGGGAATTGAGCAATTTTATTATGTCCAAAAGTCACATTGATAAAGACACTTTATATCAAGATATAATTAATTATGAACGAATAGTTGATGCTAGAAAATCTAGAATCGGTGAAAGGAAAGAAAAGGCCGATAGTTTCAAAAGTTTAGCGTTAAAAGTGAAATGTTTAACCACGATTCTCGGCGGGATGATATAAAATTTAACAGGGCTATTCCAAATATGACTTTTCAGCCACAAAAAGGGATTCTGCGATGCTTTAACTGCAATAACGTAGGACATAGCATTGCTCAGTGTAGTAAACCGGTAAGGCCAAAGGGATCATGTTATCTATGTGGATCTCCGGATCACCAGAAGAGGGACTGCTCAAGGAATAACCCGGAGCCCCACGTTAGGTCAGAAACATCAACCGCCCTTCTTGTAGAACCTAATACGTCAAGTGGATATATGCTACCAATCTGCTTGAGTAAGGATAATTTTTCTATTTATGTTGATTCTATTTTAGATTCAGGTAGTGCAATATCACTAATAACTTTTGATAGTATAAAAATGTTTAATTTTCAATTTTGTGATACTCCGAATAAAATTTTTGAAGGTATAAATAAGGCTAAGTTAATAGTGTTAGGGTCAATTTATTTCAAACTTAAAATATGTGATATAGAACTAGATTTGCTTTTTTATGTAGTTCCAAATAACACTATACCTTACAAGTGTCTTTTAGGACGTGATTTTATGACACGTGAGCAAATTCAAATATCTTTTGTAGGCAATCAAGTAAAAGTTGTACCAACCTATAAATTGAATGAGAGTGATCAAGCTTCCTGTGTAAATGATGAAATTTTACACATTAATTATGTAGGTAATAATAAAATCGATCTGAATATTAACCCTTCTCTGTGTCCAGTGGATCACCAACGGGTTGTCGATCTTTTTGTAAATAATTATGTTCAAGCTGAAAGACCTATCGAACCCCTAACTAAGTTTGAGATGAAAATTGTGGTAGAACCTAACCACGTACCATTTTTTTTAAACCACGTAGGTTGTCTTTTGCAGAGAAAAATGCATTGCAAGAAATGATTAGGGATATGTCCGAAAATAACATAATTAGAAAAAGTAATTCAGAATATAGTTCCCCAATCGTTTTGATAAAAAAGAAGACAAACGGTTATAGATTGTGTATTGATTATCGATCATTAAACAAAATTACGTTGTTGCGTGATAATTTTCCAATCCCACTAATTGAAGATCAGATTGATCAATTACGAGACAAAACCTACTTTACGACGTTAGATTTAAAAAGTGCCTTTTATCATGTCAATTTGGAAGAATCGTCCATTAAGTATACGTCTTTTGTAACTCCGGACGCTCAGTATGAATTCCTAAAAATGGCCTTCGGTTTAAAAAATTCGCCGTCGGTTTTTATGCAGTATATACATGCTATTTTTAAGAATATGTTAGAAGCTAACAAAGTTTTAATCTACATCGATGACATTCTGATTGCTACTAGCTCTGTGGAAGAAAATTTGGTTATTCTGAAAGAGGTTTTTCAGTTATTGGTTCAAAACAAACTAAATTTGCGACTAGATAAATGCTCATTTCTTAACACTGAAATAACACATTTAGGCTATGTCAAAATGGTTCGCACATTAGACCTAGTGACCAACATCTTAGGGCAGTAAAAAACTTCCCCGTGCCTCGTAGCACCAAGCAATTGCATAGTTTTATTGGCTTAACGTCCTACTTCCGGAAATTTGTGCATAATTACTCATTAATCGCTGGTCCTCTTTATGATTTATTAAAAAGAGATGTTCCATTTCATTTTGGCCCGAATCAGATCAAAAGTTTTAACACTTTAAAAGAACTGTTGGTTTCCAAAGCAGTTCTAGCTTTGTATTCTCCAAAGGCAGAAACACAGGTGCACTGTGATGCGAGTTCGTTTGGATTTGGAGGAATCCTCATGCAGAAACAAAATGATTTAAAGTTTCACCCTGTTTTCTTTTATAGTCAACGTACTACGGAAGCCGAATCAAAGCAACATAGTTTTATCTTGGAATTAAAGGCTATTATTAATACTTTAAATAGGTTTCGAATTTACTTAGAGGGAATTCGTTTTAAGATCGTTACTGACTGCCATAGTGTAACGGCAGCCTTGAAAAAAAGAGATATTAATCCAAAAATTATGCGTTGGAGTCTTATTCTTGAGAGTTATTATTATATTTTAGAACATAAAAGTGGTACCAGTATGCGACACGTAGATGCGCTCAGTAGATGTTTTGAGAATATTCTGGTTATTGAAGAAACGACATTTGAAAAAAATCTTAGCATAAAACAAGGTCAAGATCCTAAAATTTCTGAAATACGACAGTTGTTAAAACAGGATTCCAATTTTCGGAGCAGTTTGTCCGCCAGATTCAAACACAGGTTTCTAGCGAACGTATCGCTTTAAAAAACTATATATTGAAACAATAATTACAATTCGTTTTAGTTATAATAACACTACTTACTTTGGTTTCCCTTTTTTTCTCGTCAATACACAGCTTAATTCTAAATAAATTCAAGTAATAAACAATAACAATTCTTTGACATTTAAATCGTTCAGTTTTCAAGGCACCCTCTCTTTAGTTCATAGCGTTACCGGGACGACAACAATTTCAGCGGCGTGAGTAGCACAAGTGTTGCCAACATACTCCCCGCCGGTAAAACGATCCGAGTGAGTTTATACCTTACTAGTGGCAACTACGCGTTGTTCGGAGCGATCCCCTTCACGTCAAGCACTGCAATCTTGGTTGCCGGACGATGGTACTCTCCATTGGTTGTTCGAACACGGGCGCTCCTAACTTGGCCATCCTTACCAGCAAAGGTTTGGATTACGATCCCTTTGGGCCAAGTGCAGCGAGGAAAGTTCGGATCGATGATTATTACTACATCACCTACTGCCAGCGGTTTGACTTGATCGGTCCATTTACTTCTTCTAGTAAGAGTCGGTAGCACTTCAGTCACCCACCTCTTCCAAAATTTATCAGCTAAAAACTGAGAGTGTCTCCAAGAACTTCTAATATATTGGTCGGTTGCGTCAATTTGCCTGGCAATTTAGCGCCAGAAGAACTGCCCAACAGAAAGTGATTTGGTGTGAGTGACTCTTGTTCTGCGGTGTCTAGCGATAAGTAAGTAAGCGGTCGGCTATTTAAAATACATTCAACTTCTAGGAAAAGGTTATGCAGTTTTTCATCTGATAATTTCGTTTCGGTGTTACAATATGGTACAGCACGTTTTTCACAGAACGTATCATCCGCTCCCAAGAACCTCCCATGTGAGGACTAGCAGGTGGGATGAAGGTCCACTTAGTTTCGGATGTAGTAAATTGTTCCTGCAAGGCGTTAAAGTCCAGTTGCTTGTAAGCTTCTTTTAACTCTTTTTCGGCTGCCGTTAAATTTGTGCCGTTGTCGCTAAACATCTGTGCCGGCATGCCTCTCCTGCTACTAAAGTTCCTAATCGGCATTACACACGAGTTCATGGACAGCGAATAGGCTACTTCAATGTGTACTGCACGACATGTCAGACACGTAAACAGGACGCCGTATCTCTTTTCCGAACGTCTTCCAATTACCACTAGAAATGGTCCGAAAAAGTCTACCCCAACGTATGTGAATGGGCGAAAGTTCGGTGCTAAACGTGCTTCGGGTAGTTGACCCATTTCTGGCGGATTGGGCTTAATGTTACGATTTTTACAGACTTGACAGTTGTTTCTAACTGTTCGCAGTATACGTCGCAAACTTGAGATACAGAATTTTTGAAAGATTTCGTTAACAACGGTTTCGTTGTTACACTTTATTTGAATGTTTATCTGGTCGGTAAAACAGTTTACAAAATATTACACTTAGATGGTGGTACATTTAAATGGCGATAGATGGCTCTTAAAAGCCTGTAATACAGTTACCAAAGTTCAAAAGATACATCGCGCAAGCGCAATGGTTAAAAGCGATGCTACGCCCTGGCGGCCGGTAATGCAAACCCCTTTTACAGGTTTCACGTAGCCAAACACCATGACGTCATCGACAATTTATATTGCGCGTAATTAGGAAAATTTACATAAAATTAAAACAATAAAAATTGGAGAATCTACTCACGTGAAGGATCCGGTAACCGGCAGGAAATCACGCTACGGTAGCCTCGGCACCGCTGCTGCGGGTAGAGCTGGACATCGGGCGTGGGCTGCTCCAATGGCCTCGAGGTGCTGCAAAATTTAACCTACCTATGTAGGGAAAAGACAGGAACAGGTTAATTAGGAACGACAACAAAGATAATAAAGACAAGGGAATCTACATAGATACGATAAGATATCACACCCGGCACAACTGTCACACTTGAAGGTAGAAAAGAAACAGCCTCGATTCCAGGGCGTCACGGAAACACGACCCCACTCTTTTTTTTCTATTGTCCTAACCCTCTAGGGATAAAAACACTATGCAAACTCACTACTATGACGCGCCGGAAGCACCGCCCAGTCTATTTAAAAATGTTCCCGCGTCTTGCGTATTTGAAAATATGGCGGGAAACTTCCGTACATCAAGAAAATTAAACCTAACATAAAATGTTAAAGTGCAAATTCGATTTGCACGTAACATCGTGATGAACATGATGGTACTTACGATGGTACCAGTCAATCAGCAAATACGTGATTCTATGATCTTTTGGTAAAATGATTGGGTGCTTTGTTTCACTTGCGATTGGGGCGTTATCTAACCGTCCATGCAGTCGTAGTATTCCCAGGTTGTCAACGAAGGGAGAGAGTTTCCTAAGAGTACTTCCTTTGTCTAGAATATATCTGGGGTCTCGTTGCAAATTCACCATTTCGGTTGAGAACGAATGCGTTTGTGCAAGCTTGTAAAGAAATTCTAGGCTCTGTGTTAACTCTTCCCCTGTCAGATGGTTCGATTCTAGTTCCACTACGCTCGTACTAAATTGTAAGTCGTTTTGCTTCGCTCTGCGCACCCTTCTTATAAACCGTTTGACGTAAGCTACGCATCTCACCAAGCGTTCCCATTTTGAAAAGCGGAAGGTATCAACAACTGGAGAGCATTTTATCTGGACCGCCACGATTTTTTCAGGCATCTCTGTTTGCGGTTCAAAAATGTAATTATTCGTTGATTTAAAATTTTGCAGGGGCCATTGGTCAGTTTGTAGCTGCAAGAACTCCGGACCCGAATACCACGCTACGACGGTTCAAATACATTTTTATTATGCCACTGTAGCCAGGTCAGCAACATTTAGTCTTGATGGTAGGTAGTGCCACCGCTTACATTTGTATTCGTTTGTATTTCAGCGATTCTGTACATCACAAATTGTTTGTGCTTTCTTGGGTCAGAACCAATCCATACTAGAACAGTTTGCGAGTCTGACCAGTAATGTGTATTGCTGATTACAAGCTCATGTTCTTTAACTATATGCCTTGCAAAGCGAGAACCCAGTACTGCAGCGAAGTTCCATGCGGGTATAGATATTGGGCTTAATGGCGCTACCCTTGCCTTAGAACCTATCAGTGAAACATGAATTTTGTTTTCGTAAACGAATCTGAAGTATGCGACAGCGGCATACGCACAGTCACTTGCGTCCACAAACACGTGCAATTCAATTAAGCAGTCTTGTGCTCTCACGTCGTTATTGTAGCATCTTGGAATGTGAATTTGCGGCACTAGCTCTAAGTGTGAAAGCCATTGCTTCCAACTAGGTATCAACTCACTAGGGATTGTTTCGTCCCACTCGATTCCAGTACGCCAGACGCACTGCAGCAGGATTTTGAGTTGAATTGTATAGCATGATAGCAGGCCGAGGGGGTCAAAGATTGACATCAACAGTCTTAAAAGTTCTCTTTTGGTTGGTGCCTTTCCTTCATGTAGAATTTCAGTGCTGGCTTTTGTATACTTTAAACTAAACGTAAAAGTATCGTTACTTGTTTGCCACCACAGACCAAGTACTTTTTCTGGCTGAACCACATGATCGATTGACTGCCCTGCGTGGCAAAAGTCTTCTTTTACTTCTGGCGGACCGAGCGCAGCCACTACCTCTCGAGAATTTGAAAGCCAGTTACGAATATGAAAATTCCCACGTTTATGAACTTCAATAACATTTTTGGCTAATTCAATAGCTTCACTTGGAGTATCAACGCTGTCGAGCCAGTCAACATAATGACGTTCTTGTATTGCTTTAGCGGCGCGTGGAAACTCCCTAGAAAATTCTTCTGCATTTTTATTTTTGACATACTGCGCTACCGATGGCGAGCAGCATGCGCCAAAGCTCATAACTTGCAAAACATAAACATCTGGTGGTCGATTCTTCTCGCAGTTGCGCCACAAAAATCTTTGACACTGCTGATCTTCTACATCAATGTGAATTCTATGAAACATCTCGCATATGTCACCACAAATTCCAACTCTACCAATACGAAAGTTGAATAAAACTTGAAGAAGCGGACGTAACAAATCCGGGCCTTGTTCAAGACAGTCATTAAGGGAGGTACCATGGTGTACAGCCGCTCGTCCCACACTAATCTTATTGTACTCGCTTATTCGGATTATGCACTAAAATATAGGTAAATACCATTGCCGTTTGTACTCTTGCTTTATTTCAGATGGGGTAAGCTTTCACATACTGCTTTTGTTGCATGCTGTCTATATGAGTACTTACTAAACCCTTGAACCCTGCATCCTGATTTAACTTCTTTTCAAGCATACTAGTCGGCGATAGCCATATTATAATTATCGGGTAAAGTTATGTTATCTGCACGCCACAGAAGCTTAGAAGTAAAGTGGTTTCCGTTCGTTTTACACACGCTTCGAGCATTTTCAATTTATCGGAATCGGTGTGATTTCGTGCTGGGTTTTCGGGGCCCATATCGCTGCCGCCATGCTTTCGCTAACGAGTTTGTGTAATGCCATGTCGCTATCGCATTCGCAGATGTGTAACTGAAAGCACGCATTTACGGACCCACAAACGTCTTCCTTTTCTAACACTCCATAAACTGTCCAACCCAAACGTGTTTTAGTAGCAGCTGGTTCCGTGGTTTTGCCTTCTCTAAACTTCATGGGCATGGCCACGTGCTTATTGTTTAGGCCGATAATCATTCGTGGTACAACATCTTGGTACGACTCTACCGGTAGACCTTTTAAATGTTTGTATTTCACCTCAAGTTCTTTCATGAATAATGTTTGAGTAGGTAAGTCTAGTGAAGGTTTGGTTGGGGTTGTGTTTGCTGGACACTTTAAGGTTTACAAGTTCTGAGTTATTTTCGACACGAATAGAACCATCGGTCCACCGCAAGCATAACTCAGATGTTTCACCTTTTAGATCCAGTTGCCTTATCACGTCTTTTTCTATTATGGTTGGCCCAGAACCGTCATCAAGGAGCGCATAAATTGCTACAGAAGCTTTTTGACTGTAAATTACAATAGGAACGATTCGGTACAGTACGTTTGAAGTTTTTTGTACATGTATTGCCACGGTATTTGGCTGTACGTTAGTATCGCGTGTTACTACCATTTTATGTAGTAACCGGTGATGCTTTGCAGTGCAACGCTCTATTCCGCACTCGTGTCGTTCTTTGCAAAATCGTGGATTTTGAAACTTTAAACAGGAACGACACAACCGTTTCTTGTGGACAACATCCCATCTGTCATTGTATGTCATTTTCTCAAAAACGTCACATTTTTCGATGCTATGATCTTGTAAGCACGCTGCACAATTGTGTGTTTCTGCTTGACGCCAATCTTTTTTTGCTTTGGTTTCCAATGTCTCTTGTCCCTTGTGAAAGGCGACACGATGCGTTTTACGCTTTTCGTCTTGACTTGCAGCTGGAGGAACTGATGTTACGGAACTCGCCGCGCAAGCTAATTCGTAAAGCCATAGGCTAAAGGTCAAGAGATTAACTTCGACATTACGTTTTGTGGTCATGGCCCATTCTAGATGCATTTGGGCTGGTAATTTACTGATCAACTCTTGGACAAGTAAAGGATTATTTAAATGCCAATCAAGTCTTGCGGCTTGTATAGTTGCTGTTAAATTTTTAACTTGAGCGAAAAGGCGATCAACGTTTCAAGTTTGTTGACGTTAACACCACTAGAGGCGCGTATTTTTCTAGCAAACTATTTATTATATATTCTGGCTTTCCGAATACCATTCTTAGCGTAGAAATGATGTCAGGAACCAGAGCGGAATTAATAACTGACTACTGACGTACTCTAAGGCTTTACCTTTTAATGATCGTTGCAGGCGAAGTAGGTTTTCGTCGTTGCTAAAACCGCAAAGTCTAGTTGAGTTTTCGTAGCTACTTATAAAGACCGGCCATTCATCGGGTTTTCCACTGAAAACCGGCAAGTCCTTGGGTACCCCTTGTCGAGCATGAATGTGTTCTGCTCGCAAAGGTGTAGCAGGTGTAAACAGAGGCAAAGATTCATAATTTAG
This sequence comes from Platerodrilus igneus, assembly GCA_036346225.1. Classification (NCBI taxonomy): domain Eukaryota; kingdom Metazoa; phylum Arthropoda; class Insecta; order Coleoptera; family Lycidae; genus Platerodrilus; species Platerodrilus igneus. The sequence goes on along the minus strand of JARFIW010000170.1, from coordinate 12,025,496 downwards.
CAAGTTTTGTGTCGGACTACAGTCACCCGTTTTGCAATAGCTCATACCTTTTTTGCAAGTAGCGCAAATTAGCTTGTCGCTCTTCTTCTAAGTACTTAAGTTCTAATTCAGTATCAAAAAAACTAGGCTTATTAGTAAATTCAGCTTGAGTGTGTATTCGATTTTGCTCAACGCTCACAGTGCGCGTACGCTGTTCATTGTTCACTATTACCCTGTCTTCTTGCCGCTGGATTTCGATATTGAGGTTTTCTTTGTGTTTGCAATTAAAGCACGTCCAGGCTATCCTCTCGATACCAGCGGAAACACCAGCACAGTGAAAGTGGAACCAATCATCGCAATCGTCACATTGGACCATGTCACCGTCCTCTGGCAGCTTGCATGTGGCGCAGTATGTGACGCCTGAATGATGACTCATATTTCAAATTTTTAAAGATTTTGTTAAAACAGGATTCCAATTTTCGGAGCAGTTTGTCCGCCAGATTCAAACACAGGTTTCTAGCGAACGTATCGCTTTAAAAAACTATATATTGAAACAATAATTACAATTCGTTTTAGTTATAATAACACTACTTACTTTGGTTTCCCTTTTTTTCTCGTCAATACACAGCTTAATTCTAAATAAATTCAAGTAATAAACAATAACAATTCTTTGACATTTAAATCATTCAGTTTTCAAGGCACCCTCTCTTTAGTTCATAGCGTTACCGGGACGACAACAATTTCAGCGGCGTGAGTAGCACAAGTGTTGCCAACAACAGTCTTTGAAACAAGCTGAACAAAAGTTGTTTGAGCTTAATAATGATTTGGTTTATAGAAAACAGAATGATTTGCTTTTGTTTTATGTTCCACAGACCATGGAAAATAATGTTATACGAACCTGCCATTACGAATTAGGACACGTAGGTATTGATAAATGTTGTGAGGCAATTAAACAAATTTATTGGTTTCCAGATATGCGTAACAAAGTTAAAACCTACATTTCAAATTGTTTAAAATGTGTTGTTTACTCCCCGACCAATAGACAAAAAGAGGGATTACTTCATAGTATTCCAAAGGGTGATAAACCTTTTAATATCATACATTTGGACCATTGTGGACCATTAGAAAGGACTAAACAGACTCTAAACAAATTTCTTTTTGCAGTAGTAGATGGTTTCACAAAATTTATTAAGTTATTTGCTTGCAAAACCACTAATGCAGCTGAGGTTATTAAACATTTAAAGCAATACTTTGCATATTATAGTAAACCGTGTAAGATTATTACAGATCGTGGTTCAGCATTTACTTCAAAAGCATTTACAGATTATTTGGAATCTGAAAATATTTTGCATGTTCTTGTGGCAACAGGAGTACCACGGGCAAACGGTCAAGTAGAACGATTCAATCGACGATTATTACTATGGTCGCTAAATTAACGGACGCACCAAATAAGTGGGACCAAATACTTACCAAAGTTGAATTTGCGGTTAATAACACAATTAACAGGTCTACTGGTCAAATTCCAGCCAAATTATTATTTGGAATGCAGCAAGAGGGTGCAATCAATGATGATTTGAAATACTTTCTTACTACAAAAATTATAAACATGGAAACATTGATGAATTGCGTGAAACGGCAAGCAAAAAATTGAAAAGTGTCAAGAATACAATAAAACCTATTATGACCTTAGACATAAAGTACCTAAAGTATACGATATTGGTGATTACGTCATGATTCCCAATATAGATGTGACTCGGTGTAAATAAAAAGCTTTTACCAAGTTTAAAGGTCCATATGTCATTCGGAAAATCTTACCAAATGATCGTTACGTTATTTCTGACATTGATGGTTTTCAAGTCACACAAAGACCATTCGAAGGAATCTTTGAGACAGATCACCTTCGTTTATGGGCAAAATTTGCAAACTAAAGGGGGGGGGGGGTAGATCATTGTATCTACCCAATTTTGATTTTAAACTTATGTTGTACTCAAATTTTATGCTTCTTATGCTCCTGGTTTTATTATTACCTTATGTATTATGAATAACGCAGGGCACTTGATTACTTATGTATTTGCCTTATGATTTTGAAAAACTTATGTTTATGTGTGACTTAGGATTAGTCGATAATATATCTTAGTATGTGAATTTAGTGTTTTTAGTTAAGTGTTGGCAAGAGCGAGGACGCTCTTATTTGTCAGGTTGGCCGAGCTGTAGGCATTTGCACTCATAAAATGTATATTATGTTCATAATTCGAATATCGGCGGGAATCTTTTAAAGAAAGGAAAGGAATTCAGGTGGGGATTAGTTAAGGTTATGATTGAGAGAGAGAGAGAGATGTAATGGAAGATGGTGGTTAATAGAAATTTATGTCTTGAGTATTTTTTTTATTTTTAAAAGTCATCCTAATTAATTCGGCCAAATCCTACAAATTACAGTATGTACATGATTATCAGCTCTGATGCTCATTTAAGTCATAAGAGACAAAATGTTGTTTAAATAATTTTTTTTTAATATCACTAACACTTGTGAATTGATTTTATTTTTTATTCGATAAAAGTTAATTTGTTATACGATATATACTTTCTGATTTTTACAGATTTAATTTTTTAAAATGAGTAAATTAAATATTGATTCACTTCAATAAAATCACATCCTTTTAATGTTTGCTAGATACAGTGGCGTCCAACTTCATTTCACTTAGTTTTCTGTTTCATGAAGAATATTTCAACCCTACACATTTCATGACCTCCCATGGAATAATATAGCCAAGTTTTTATAGTTCCAACTCACATTCGTAAAAGTTCAGGTCCCTTTAAATTTCGAATTATTCATTCTATCTTCTCCCTAAGGGCCGAAGAAATAAATTTCCACATTAGCCCAACAACGCGGTGCGGGTGAAAAAAGAAATTGGCTACACAGTGCTCACAACTTTGGGTTAGAAATAAAAACTGCTACCTTGGCACCGCATTGTGAGTCTCGAGTTGAAAAATAAAAATAAACTTGTTACAAGTCATAAGGATATTCAAATTCTTCCTCTACCTTTATTTGAGTCAATAATTTTCCTTAAAATTTTTTGTAATTCAGTTACTGTCATGTTTTCTGTGACTGCTTATAAATCAATTCAGTTTTTAATAAACAGTTTACATTATATGTGAATTCCATTTTTAAATCTTAAACTTTGTCTTTTTTAGTCACAATTAGTAAATTTTTATTTAAAAACCTTACAAGATACTTTTTCTTGCAACAAAATTCTTTCAAAAAAATTTTACATTTTACCTACTTAATTATAAAAATTACAAATAATTTAAAAAACCTTAAACTTTAAAAAACACATCTAAAGTAAGAAAATTATTATAAAACATTTAAAAATCAAAAATCAGGCCTCAAAAGTTGGACAACAAAAATTTTGTTAGTTTTAAATTAATTTCTCTCTTTTACATTTGGTTTTTATTTCCCGTAATGTCAAGGCATTAGATAAGGAAATGTGTACCGAGTAATTACAATAAGAAATATTAACGACGAAAATTACAGTCTAATTTCTTCTATATGCAATATACTTGAACATAATAACATAGCACTGTAGGAATACTAACACGATGAACTTCAAATAATTATTTTAATAAAATCCCTTTATATACAGAATCCAATAAAACGCAGCAGTTTTCCTATTTTATAAAACGATCTGAAAAATCAATATTTTTCACAAGTAAGCACAAAAACGTGTCATTTTCTAATACAGATTATCAAATTTAATCAAACTGTACTTGCTTATTTTCAAAGGAATGTTATGAACACAACCGCTTGCCGTAAAATAAATTCAAAATTGTATAATTTTTTTAATATTACTTAGTGATAAATAATACAGTACCTTAAAGCGAAGATCCCCAACAGGTGGCTGAGCAAATGGAATACTTAAGAATGCAGAATAAACTCTACCACTGTACGATTCCGAGTAAATACCTGCGACCTTGCCATATGGTGTTTCTACAATCGGATTTTTGCTCTGGTTGCTATCTGATATATTTATATATAAACCTGCAATTTAAATATAAAGATTAGAAACTTGACGATTGTCAAAAATGTAATACAAAATTTAATTTTCGATAATTTAATTTTTTTTTTACAAAATGTATATTTCTGGTTCAATGTGCCACTCATAGTTACTGGAATAGCTCTAGGAACTTTTATTTATCGAATTCATCTTTTACTATATAAAAACTTTTATTGGTAAATAAGATAAATCATGGAGGAGAAATTCAGCAAGCTGTTTTTAAATTCCTTCCGAAATTACAAAATACAAGCATATATACTGTAGTAGTGTGTTATGAGACTATTAATAGAGCCCTCTTGCTGTCCTAGTAAAATTGGAAAATTATTTTCTCTGAAAACTTCTTTTAGTGTTTTTCTAGAGAAATTTTTACATGTATCAAATAAGTGTGAAGTTGGGTATGCAAAGTTGCATTTAAATTTTGTCGCTGAGTGAGAGGGAATAGATAAATTAGAATTTCTTACATTTAAGTGATATACACGAGATCTTGATTGCAGCAATTTACTAAGGCATATAAATATTTATCTTGCAATTATATTGGCCATTCTGAACGAATCTGCGCACCTTGAAGTTCTAGATTACTAAAACTGGTGGAACGGCTTGTATGTCCCAGAGCTAAAGAATCGAACTGAAAATCTAACCAAATTAGTGGGTTCTTTAGTGAGCAACCAGACTAAAAAAGGTATCCGAAAGAGGGCAGCAGTTCTTTCAGTACTTAGAGTGGCAGAGACTATAGGGGTCGGTAGACATTCTAAGCCACACTACTGCAATGTGCAAAGCAACAGGAAACCATCACATTACCTCCCAAGTACACACTACATTTGACTTTTTTTTCAATGCTCCACCCAAAGGTAATCCATTGGCCAGGAAGCTAGTTTTTCTTACCTGAAAAATTTTCAATTTTGCCAAACCTTTGCTGTTCCAAATAAGGAAGGGATCTTTAACGTGGGTGACAACACTTACACACACCTGATCTCCATTTTACCTCTCACTCAAACGAGGGTGTATTTTTGTGAAAAATGCTCGCCTAACATTTTCCAAGCGGTCCGTGTCGGGATTCGTACCTGGGGCTTTGGGCATAGTAGTCACACACATACCAACTAAACCTGGGTGCCGCCTTCCCAAGTATACAGCGTACTTAAATTGTTATTTAAGATGATAGCATACTCTGGTGTAAGAAATTCCCGAGTTAAAATAGTCTCCCCCATTTGGATCTTTGTGATAAGAAAGTATAAAGGAAGAGCCAGGAACATTCTGCGAGTCAGAGCGTGGAATGTCAGAATTATGAAGCACGTAGGTAAACTAGAGAACTTGAAAATTAAAATGGATAGATTAGCATTAGGCATAGTGGGGATTAGCAAAATTCGGTGGCTAGAGGAGGGTGATTTTTGGAGCAGAGACTTTGGGGTAATTCATTCAAGATCAGAGGAAGGAAATTCGGGTGTGGGCAGAGTTGTGCAAAAAAAGATAGGACACTGTGTAGAAAACTAATTACAAAAGAAGGAAAGTGTAGTCATGGTTAGATCAGAGTCTAAACCAATAAATACAGTAATAATACAGGTATACACGCACACCTCTAGCTAGTGAGGAAGAGGTAGAAGCGAGCTACAAAGATATCGAAGACATACTAGGATATGTAAAAAGACATGAAAATTTATTAATTACAGGGGATTTTAACGCCCTGGTAGGTGAGAGTAGGGTAGGAGTAGTAAGAGGGTTAGTTTAGGCACGAGAAACGACAGGGGAAATCAGCTGCAAGAAAAACAATTTAACCATCACAAACACATTATTTCAACATCATGCTAGAAGACGATAAACGTGGAAGATGCCAGGAGATATAAAAAGATATCAAATAGATTACATTCTTGTTAGACAACGGTTTAGGAATCAAATAGAAGACTGTAGAAGCTACCAAGAAGCAGATTAGACACTGACCACAACATAGTAATTATGAAGGCCTCGCTTAAATTTAAAAATTTACAACAGAAACAGAAAAAGGCCCTTTGATTTTGAGAAACTAAAAGATAAAGATATCTACAAAAGATTTGAAAAAAAGTCAAATGAATTGCTGAAAAATACCGAGAAAAATTCTGATACGACGAAAGTAGAAATAAAATGGAATAACATTCAAACCAGCTTAGACATGACGGACAGAGACATTCTGGGGTATACACAAATAAGAAACCATGGATAACAAAGAATATACCGTATTTAATAGAAGAAAAACGAAAATGCAAAACAGACCAGACGAAGCAGGAAAATAGAAATACAGAGCTGTAAAATAGGAAATTATTCGCAAATGCAGGAAAGCTAAAGAACAATGGAGGATCAAAAGTGCAAAGAGGCACAAACTAAGATGGAAATAGGAAAGACAGATGAAGCATATAAATTAATTAGAATGAATTTTAGAGATATAAACTGTGCAAAAATATAAGGGTTTGGAAGGAGACATCATGATAGAAAATGTATAGTGGTTAGATGGCAAGAATATATAAAGAATTTATATGCAGGACAGTAACTAGCAGCAATAGAACAGGATTCAGACATTGAAAAGGATAACTTGGGATATCCTATACTTAAGAGATGAGTTTGAATTAGCATTAAAGGGATTGAAAAATGGTAAGGCACCGGATATTATATAAGGTGTAAGCAGAATCTTTAAAAGCCGTTAGACAATCAGTAACAGATCGTCTCTTTCAACTTGTAAACTATATGTTTGAGACAGGCGAGATACACAAAGATTTCAAACTTAACATCATGGGCACTATATTCTTAAAAACCGACTTAAAGGCACCATCTCCAAACAGCTCTATTTACCTTAGAAAGCATTTTTGGATAAAGGCATTTGGGTTAAAACCACCTAAAATCAGGCCTAATATGTGTGGTTTTCATGTAGCAGAAGAGTTTCTGCACAACCTTTATACATTAGCTGGGATAGATTAAAAAACAGGTAAATTTCATATTAGTTAAGGATAGATTAAAATATGTAAAAGATTATAAAAGGACAGGAAATATTGCTGAGCTACTGAGACAAATCAACCTTGAAATTATGTGACAAATTAAACTTAAATCAAAGTTCACCAATTGCAAAAACAGGAGTTCTATTACAAATCCCAAATAAAATACTTTAAATAAGAAGTTAGTTTAATTATTTAATCAAATTATATAATGATCCTATTCTTAAAATAAAAGCCCTAATGGCATTCCTGCTATTCCCGCTTTTGTAATTTTCTAGTTTAACTAAAGATACTTACCAAGGAATAAGACCACTGTTAGCTTAAAAAACATCTTAATTCGATTGACTAACACTCTAGAAATAAGCCAATATCAAGCATTTGCAATATTGCCTCACACTTAAACTATTTTTTATTGATAACCTACTAGAATACTTTTGCATATTCTAATATGATAAGCATCATAATTAATTACTTTAATGTAAGGCAATTTATTTTAAATATGTGGGATGTGTTACATCACCACATTAACCGTAATACCAATTAAAATTTTAAAACTTCTACTGTAACAATTTTTTTAAGGTAAAGGAATGAATTGCTAGTTGAAACAAATTAGAACTATTCAGGAAAGAGGAAGAAATTGAAAAAATTCGTCAAGAATATTTGTTTGCTAAATTAGATCGGTCCTCGATTCATAATAAGTCCTTGGTCTCGTATGAAAAACAACTGGCTCATTGTTATTTTCTAACTTGGTTCAATTACAAGGCTAAGTTCAACATTTTGTCCCCACAATCTTGGAGAAAACAATCCAGTTGTTATGAAACCTGGTTTGTAAAGTCATAAATAGCAATTTAATCTTCTAAAAGCACCTTAATGTTCAAAAAATACCTCATGGTTTCCAACTTGTTTAATACACACGGCATGTGGGCATTAAAATTTTGTTTTGATAATGTAGCGATCGCTGATTCTAGTACTTGCATGCTATCGGTGGAACCCCAAATAGTATCAAACCCGTTTCTACTTGCTTGGATGGTTAGTCGAGCAGTTACCTATTTTGTTCGTGAGTTTGATTGATGAGTGGTCATAATTTAGGGAGTCGAGACTGTCCGTACCTCCGGCGTGAAAAGAGAGACGTGCTAGCTGACGTACTTGTTTAATTAAGACAATTACCAGATTAATGGATATATTGAATACTAATACAATTTCTTTAATACATAAATCCTCCCTAACGTTTTGTTATAAGTTATACCTACAGATAACCAGCGGGCCCAGCTCTCATATACATAGGTTTATGGTTAGCACAATTTTACATCACTTACTATCACTAATTTCATTATTTTCAATTGACTTACTTTCATTACATATTTTTTTCTGAAGAGACTTCACCAGTTGAAGTCTGGAGTGGAACTCCCACTGATATATTTTCTTACTTGCCTCACAGTGGCTCTGCCCCTATTTTAAATTATAAACTATGCTTATTTCGGGTTAGTGATCAGCAGCTACCTCATGGGTTCTGCTTGGACTTTGCCTGTATCGCTATTCTGATGTACTCGACTATTTCGAAATTATAAACTATTTTGCTGGCCTTATGTTGTAACCAACTGTTTCCTCTATTGGAAACTAGCGCACAGGTTGAAGACCTGAATGAACTTATAATACATTTAACATTACATGCTATCTTCTTAAGCTTCTTTGGGAATTAAATCACTCATAGTTTTTAAAATGATCTTTATCAAAATTTATCAAAATTTATTTTGACAACGATCCTAGGTCATGGATCGAAACGTAAATAAAGATCATTTTAAAAACTATGAGTGGTTTAATTCCCAAAGAAGCTTAAGAAGAATGCTAAACAAACCACAACAAACATCAGGGAGTAATTACATGCTATCTTTATAACTGAGTTTACTACCTTCCTATCTTAACAATTCTAATTTTGTCGGTAGGTGTATGGAGGGTACTACAATAAGACTGCTCCACTTTAACTGTCCTGACAAGTAATTTTCTAAATCCGCTTCACTTCCACACCATCTTCAATGCAAGCGGGTTGGAAAGTCGTCGATAGTGAGATTTACTGACCAAAAACTCTTAAGTTCCTTAATCGATTTTTATTACAGCGCAAACTCTGTAATGTTTTATTTTAAAGCTTTCAGGAATTAGAATTATTAATTTTGAAGTTAGGGACTTTACTTTGATATTTGTAAAAATTCCCGTTTAATTAGTGCAATTCCGTCAATGTTGTGAAGCCTTGGGATTAGTAAAATTCAATATATAGGGTTGAGCATTATAATTTAATGGAGCTTATAATTATGAAAGTTGTAACCCCCAGTAGGATTAACACCACAAAAATCCTATAGTGCCATCAATGATAATGAAACAGCCAGACAATAGGCTGTAGGGGTGGAAACCACTTGTTCATCTTCATGTAACCTCTAGCCAACAAACATTTTCTAAATCCTGAAGCGGATTCATCACGTACCACATTAGTCTGGAGTCGAAGTCTTTGATTATCCAGCTGGAACCTGTGCTTATATAGTTTAAAGGTAGTCGCTAACAGCTAGTGGTTAAGGGTGAGTGATTGTTGCTAGACCAAAAAAGGTCTTTTAATTGATTTTGCAACTCTCTTTTCCACTACGGCTATGTCACGAGCTGCCAATTTCCAGACTGTAAGTCTCGGCACCACATTGTCACAGTAATCATATGCTAACCACTGAAATTTTTTATTTAGAACCTAATGATTGCGCCAAATTTTGTATACTTGAAATTTTTAGTAATAACAAACCATTGTAAAATAATTTAAATTATAGTATGTACGTGATTATCAGATCTGATGCTTATTTAAGTCATAGAAACAAAATGTTTAAATAATATATTTTTTAATATCACTAACACTTGTGAATTGATTTAATTTTTATTGGATAAAGGTTATTTGTTTATACAATAAATACTTTCTGATTTTAACGGGTTAAATTTTCTACAAGAAGTAAATTAAATATTTTAAATGAGCCACTCCAATAGGGTTTCTTTACCTACCCTAAAATCACATCTTTTAATACTTGCTAGGTACAGTGGCGTACAACTTCGCTTCATTTAGTTTTCCGTTTCACGAAGAATATTTCAACCCTGCCCTATTCATGATCTCCCATGAGATAATACCCAAGCTAGCCGTCGGCACAGCAAGTTTTTATAGTTCGAACTCACACTCAAAAAGTTCAAGTCTCTTTAAATTCCGAATTATTGCTCTATCTTCTCCTAAAGAGCTGAAGAATAAAATTGTTACATTGGCACTGCATCGCGAGGCCCGAGCTGGAATTAAAAATTAATTTGTTACAATGACATTCCCAACGTGAGGCCCGAGAACATAGCCCATCTCCTTGGCCGTAATTTGTAATTTGCTACAGTACCCCACCAATGCACGACTAAAAAAATCGCTATATTCGCCCACCAATTGGGTATCTTAGGGACCCTATTAATTTGGTTAAGTGGCAAGCTGCAATTAACGTTTTTGTTTTAAATAAACATCGCGTGGTAAACTTTTCGATGTAAAACATTTTTGTTTTATTCAAAAAAAAATTGTGCTTTCTTCGCTGATAAATAAATAAAACAACAGAAAAGAAAAATCTAGTGAAAACCGTAATAGTCACGACCAAATAAACTTAGGCATTTGGACCATGAAAATATCACTAAAACAATTTTGTTTTGTGTTATTTAAATACTATATAATACTATGGGAATATTTGTATATTGTTGAAGTTTATAAATTGCAGAACATCCTCTAGTGTATGTAATACATATACCCAGTGTCTATAGAAATGCAGAAATAGGACTTCGCCAATATTAAAAAAGAAAAAGCTAAATACCTCAATTAAAAATAATATATTACATAACAAGAATTGTAAGTAGCATATTCGCACGAGCGGAAAAATGTGCACGAGCCACGTAGTGGCGAGAAATATAATTCCGTGAGTGCATAATTGCTTTACAATTCGTGTAATGTACTATACTTTTTCTGGGACGACATTTTATTATTTATTTGTATAATAATTAATAGTAAAACTTTGGCAGTATTTTATTTTTATTGGTACATTAGTAGATGTCGAAGGTAGATTATCGTTGTAATTTACAATATTTTCACTATTATACACATTCAAGTTGGTTGTGGAATTGTCGACTGCTGAAGTAAGTTGAGAAGCATTGTTGTCATTTTTGTTATTTTTTACCAACTGCAAAATTTTATTAGCTGTAGAAGTTTTTATATGTAAAAAGTTGTCAACATATCCTTCTGCGGTAATATATGACTTTCACCCTCCATGTCTCTTTAATGCCATTATGTCACCATCTGCATCAACAAGTATAGTGGCCGAAGTTCTCATAAAGCAGTGGCCAGTGTATGCAGATGATTCTTGCAATTTTAGATACTCAGCTACTTGCTTAGGTGCATTTCCTAATTTGTTTATGCCAACAACTTGATTAGTACATTTACCTTTTTGGCAATTTTAAAAAAAATTGGCTAATACTACAATCATTGACTTGTTGACGAACGTGTATGTACTGCTTGCAAATTGTATAAAAAGATCCAGACACAACAAAAGATCTATGTATTTTTGTTTTTGTATCTCGTATATGAATGTGAAGTATTGTACCCGTTTTCAATGTCAGTAATTTCAAGTTTTTCAATTCTTGCTTTCTGCAAGCATCACTAATTCCAATAATCATAACAACCTAAAATAAAATAAAATATTGCTAAATGTTTATAGTTACTTTATAGTTATTATACTTACATCAATAAATAATTAAAATTAGGAACTTCTTTAATAAATTTCTTAATTTCCTCAGCAGTCATTTCGAATAATTCTCTAAATTTATATTATTCTTCAAACTAAGTGTACATTGGAGCATAGAGTATATTGCCCACAAAGATGAGGGCTTAAATTGATCAGTAATAAGTCCAAAATATGCTATGAGAACAGTTTCAGAAAATGATTGTACCTTGTTCTTTACTCACCAGTCCATAAATTTTTGATATACGATTTCATATCTGCCCTTTGATTTTTGTGGGAAGAGATTGTTACATGTGCTTGCCGCTTTTTCGATTATTTCTGGAAGAGTTCTCGGTATTTCAGCATCGGTTTCTGAATCCGAATTCATACTTTGTTAAGAATCTAATAATACCGAGTAACTATTTTGCGCAAGCAAAGATAATAGAGCAGATTTAAATTCTGTAAATTTCTTTAGATTTGATATTAATAGGTAGTTTATTAAACAATGTTGGGGCTGTGTATATAAACGACTTTTGATGGGCATAGATGAAGGTCTAGACTTATATATATCCCCAGCTGATCATTTAAAATGGTTGTGGATACTATTGTGAGCACTGAAGTTTGTTTGCTTTTTAAACAGTATAAGGGTTTCATAAATAAAAATTGAGGCATAAGTTAGAACATTTAGTTTTATAAATAGAGGTCTGCAATGACAATCCCTTGCTGCTTTGGCTATCATTCATGTGGCTCTCTTTTGTAGTCTTAAAATTGTTGTTATATTTGCGTTAGTTAAATTACCCCAATGGGTGATACCATATCTCATCCTTGATTCAAATAGTGCATAATACGCATTCAAAGCACATTTATTTGATACTGCATTTCATACAGCCTTAATAGCAAAACAAGCAGAAGACAACTTTGCGGCTAAATCAGTGACGTCTTTCGACCAATTAAGCCCTATTTCAATAATTAGACCTAAAAATTTGACACAACTGGATGCAAAGATAAAATTTTCGATAATCTCTCTGTAAGAATTTGGTTTTTGAAAATCATTAAGCATGTTTTCTGGCCATTAACAACCAACTTATTTATGATAAACCAATTATATGTAGATTTTAAATCTGCACTAATATTATTTTCTAAAGTAGCTATGGAAGCGACATCCCAACTAAGACTTATGTCGTCTGCAGAAACAGTGCAATTTGCAAATGTCGTAGACCTGACGAAATCATTTATGAAGAACAAGAACAATAAAAGGCCAAGCACAGAACCCTGTGGTACTCCCAGGTTTATATCTAATTTATAAGATAGTCTTATTTCCATCATTGATTCTAACTGACTGTTTTCTTCCCTGTAAGAATGACTGAAACCATTTGTTTGGAATTTCTCTGATACCATAATATTCTAGTTTGGCTAAAAGTATACCATGATTAACCGATTCGAATGCTTTGCTAATGTCAATGAAGGCTCTTATAATCTAGGGTATAACTGTTATAGTCCCGTGCACGCGTGTTTGGAGCCACTACGACAGTTGGCAACACATACTAAAACGTAAATAATATTGCACAACAAGATATTACGTCATAATTGCGTCTCAAATTTTATCACATACCAAAAATGTTTACAGTGATACAAGAGGCGCCTTAAAGAAAAAGATAAAATGTACTCACTTAAAATTGTGGAACGCTTCACGACTTTGCGGTTATTCTTGCGCAGGATCCATATTCATCTTCGTGGATCTCGGCGTTGATGGGCGTGGGTGGGGCTTTAACCTCGTTGAAACCAGAATGCCTTGTCTTCCCTCTTCTTCGTCTGTAGCGGTACGATAAGGATAGATAGGGCACGATAAAAGGCAAAGGTAAGGAGGAAACCTACATTCTAAAAGAGAAAAGACGAAAGGGACGACAAATAAACCTCACTGTTCGACGTCTCGTTGGCTACTCCTCGTCGTGTCGGAAACCGCGCACTTACTTCCTCACTCCACGTCTGCGCATTTTCTTGCGCCGACGCAACTGTCCGAAGTGACGGAAATGAACAAGTTTATTTTTTAAAATATTGGCGCGAATTCAGTCATATATTTAAAACTTAAACCAAAAATGATACATAGCCGATTTTCGGCATGTAACAAGGCTGCCGCTACTATGAATTGCATCGTTTGTGGATTTTTTGGCACAGAACCCATATTGAGCAGGACTTATAGTGTTATACTTTTTAGCAAACCTAGTAATATGTGTATTTACTATGTATAGGAATTACAATTGCATGCTTTAGACATAGACATAATAAGTAGATCATCCAAGTAGGTATTAGTTCAAGTATACATAGTCAGTATATACACATTTTGTTCTTTTCCTTTTGCACAAATATCTTTTTATTTAACATTTATTAGAATAAGGTTTATATGAGTACTTTTTCTTTTGGGTTCCTCAACAAGAGTATTACAACTTAAGCATTTATGTTTAGACCTGTTATTTACTGTTTAGTTCCTACACTTTCTCGGCTGTATTCTTAGTAAACAATTTGATAAGTGTAGTTGCACTTATGGGTAATCCATAACGAACCCCTTTGTTAGTCTCCTCAAACTCCACTGAAGTTAGAGTTCAGAGTTTGTCGCCTGAAAGTCTTTTATTACAGATTAAAAATTCATTTTTATTGAATTGACTTTAAGAGGAGGTACGTTTGTTGAACCCATCTTTTAATACAGTCATACACATACAGTTTTTCGTTCGAACCGACGTCTAGCTCACAGCAAAGAAAATTGTAACATTAGCGCCGAATGTTGGGGATATAAAAAATTAAAGTTGTTACAACACTCAATAGACTTATCCCATGATATTTTTTGCATTCGTACTTTCTGCATTTACCTTTGTGCAAGGGATAATGAATGCACTCTTCCAATCATCAGGCACCTTTGCTTGTTCTACACACAACTCTATCAGTTTGTACAAACATTCAATCAACACCTCGGATCCATGCTTGGGCATTTCACTTGTTAATCCATCTACACATGTCACTTTGCCATTCTTTAGAGTTCTCGTCACCTTCCATACCTCCTCTAGATGCATTCGAACTTTATACTACTATCTACGTTTTCAACCAGTACGTTATTGCTCTCTTCATCATCGACAGTTATCTGAATCCCTCTTGCCACCACCACATGCATCTTTCCAACAGTTTCTCACACATGCCCCATCCCAAACAATTGCGTTTCTACTGTTAACAACACCATTCAAAAAGCGTTTGAGCCATGGCGGGTTAAACATCGTGGCTACATCGCTCCTGCAAACTATTTTATTTCACATGAACAGTATTGATTATTAATTAATTAGACCAAATACAATAGTGGTAGTGAAACTTATAGTGTCAATTATCTAAAAGGTGATAAATACTAGATCGTATTTGTAAAAGGCGACAATTTAAACAAACTATTCCGATTATTTATCGCGTTCTTTACACATTGCGACGTTACTCTGAGCTAATACGTGTATTTTAAGTTGTGCATTTACTTCTTTATTATTTGGATTAAATGGATTCTGCTATCAATTCCTTGGAACAGAGGTTCCTGAATATAATGACGGTGTTTGAAAAATCTCTGCAAGGAGTTGCTACTGGCAATAGCATGAAGAGTGTAACCACACTTGAGGCACTTTCCAGTGATTTCTATTTATTTAAAACTGAAATAATGGAACTTCTTTCTGATTTAAAGCTTCATATTAATAACTTATCTGACAAGGTTGACGCACTGGAGGCATATAGTAGAAGAAATTGTTTGGTTTTCCACGGAGTTGTGGAAGAAAATAAAGAGGATATTAATTATGTAGTATCTCAATTTATTAAAAATAATTTAAAGCTTCCATCTGAATTTTCCATGAAAATGGTGGACCGTTGTCATCGTATTAGTAGAAAAAAACGTAATTCTGCTGCGCCTACGCCGATCGTAGTAAAGTTTATTACCTATTCGTACCGAAACTTAATATGGAATGCTAAAAACCAATTAAAAGGAACAAAACTTCTTATTACTGAATCACTAACAAATCGTTCAAATGAACTCCATAAGGCAGCCAAAGCTAAATTTGGCAGTAAAAGTGTGTGGACGTTCAATGGTAAAATTTTCGCCGAACTCCCTGATAATAAAAGGTTTTGCATCCACAATGCTGTAGATATTGATAGAGTCTATATGGATCAACAAAATGCACCTTCAAAAGAGCCGATTAGTCATCGTCTAAGATCCAGTAGTCAGAAATGATTTACTCAATATCTCGTAACAATATTGTTCATTTTCCTTTTTAAATTAATTTTAATTTTCTTGGTTTGGAAGCGACGTAGCTGAACCTCTGCCTAGTTGGTTATTTTAATCTGAACTTAGTTTTATTATTTTTGTATTTATTCGGAATTTAGTTGCTATATCTTAGCTGTTATTTGTACTTATATAAATTGTACTCTGCATATAATGTCATCCGTATTTTGGTCTCCCCCGCCTCCTAGTCCAACCTCCATATCCAATTCTTCTGTAAATATCCTACTTAAGCATAATGAAGATGAAACATCTACCTTGGTTATTGATGAGGAATCTAAACACCGCGTTAATTCTGAGCCTCTTTCTGAGTTAGCAAAATTCCCAAACTATCTACAATTATGCCACATAAATATTCAGAGCTTGCCTGCCCATATAGTAGATTTTCAACTCTTATTTGAGAACTCTACTATTGATTCGATACTTGTTACTGAAACCTGGCTGAAACCATCTATTCCAGATATGCTGATATCCGTGCATAACTTCAATATAATTAGGTTTGATAGACTATCTAGTAGAGGTGGAGGGGTTGCTATCTATCTTCGCAATACATATGAATTTAAAATTATTGCTCAGTCAAATCCAAATAACGAACAATCGTTTGAGTTTCTATTTATCAAGCTTCCAAAGTTCAAATTACTTGTGGGCGTCATTTACTGTCCGCCTGAAGCAAACTACTTTGATGTTCTTGAGGATACCTTCGAGCAGTTGAGTGCTGAATATTTGAACTGTATTATCATGGGTGATTTTAATACTGGCCTTCTAAAAAATGACAACCGCGCTGTCAAACTTAGAATATTGTTTCTTCTCTTAATTTATTCATTCAATCCTCTGATCCTACATATCACTACAGCGAACACTCAAGCTCTCTTTTAGATCTAACCATTTGTTCGGATCTCAGTAAAATTATGACATATAGTCAAACTGGTAACCACAATTTTTCAAAACATGATCTTCTCTATGTAGCTTATAAAGTAAAATCCATCCTTCACCGATCTAAATTCATTACATTTCGAGATATCAAAAACATTAATATCAACCAGTACAGATCCGATGTAGCTTCAATTTGTTGGGATCATATGCTACTACTAAACACAATTGATTTAAAGGTGGACTGGTTTACAATACGCAATTTTTGACAGAAACGCGCCTCTCAAATGTGTAAAAATTAAAAACAAACCGGTACCTTGGATTACAAATGCAATTAAACAATTAATGAGTATACGTGATAAAGCGAAACGTAAATATCTTCAGCAAAAAACTGAAATACGATGGGAAGAATATACAATTCTACGTAACCGTTGTAATCAAATATGTAGGAACGCCAAAAAGAAATTTATTAATGATTCCCTATCAGAAATCCCAATAGGGAGTTATTGGAAATTTCTTAATAGGTTGGGTGTAGGGAGTCAAAAACGTGACGTACCTATACAATGTTTGATTTAAATGAACTAAATATTCATTTTGCACAACCTAAAACAATCCTGGGACACAAAATAAAGGCTGCTACTATTAAAAAGCTTGGTTCCGAAATAATTGCCACAACTTCTGCTTTTTCGTTTGTTGAAGTAGATAATGATGAAGTACTACGTGTTATGCATGAACTTAATAATGAATGTACGGGTTATGATGGCATAAATCGTGAAAGTATTTTAATTGTTGTCGACATTATTCTTCCCATTATAACCCACCTTGTTAATTTCTTTTTGTCCACTAGCTGCTTTCCAAAAATATGGAAGAAAACGCATGTCATTCCAATTCCAAAAATTTCAAATCCGGGCTTAATGTCTGACTTTAGACCAATATCAGTATTGTCTTTTCTCTCACGTTGTTGCGAAAAAATAGTCCACAAGCAGTTGTCTGATTATCTTGAAGTCAATAACTTATATAATCCTTTGCAGTCAGGTTTTCGTAAAAACCATAGTACATCAACGGCGCTTATTAAGGTTATTGATGACATTCGTTATGCACTAGACAATAAAGAGGTTACAATCTTGACCTTACTTGATTTCACTAATGCCTTTAATTTAGTTGATCATGACATCCTACTAGCTTATTTAAAAATGTATAATTTATCTGTGGCTGTCATTACATGGTTTGAATCCTACCTAACCGAACGTGAACAACGTATACAAGCCAGAAGTGGATCTTCTAATTGGGTAGTAGTCACCAAGGGTGTTCCCCAAGGTAGTATACTTGGGCCGTTGCTTTTTAGTTTGTTCATTGCCTCTATTAGTAAAGGTTTAACCTGCCGTTATCATTTATTTGCTGATGATTTTCAAATATACAGGCATTCAGAGGTACAGCATATTAATACTACAATTGGTCTAATAAATGAAGATTTGAGCAAAATAACTGATTGGATTAATAGACATGCTGTAGCAATTAATCTTAAAAAACCCAATGTATGATTATTAGCTCACCTTATAATAAAATACTTATACAGAAGAACACCCTTACCGATATAAAATTTATTGACACCATAATACCTTTTATTAGTGTAGTTAGAAACTTAGGTATCCATATCGATGATACTTTATCCTGGATTCCTCATGTAAATAAAATTAGTCAAAATTTCTTTTTTACCTTCCATAAGCTAGCATTATTAAAAAATTTTCTTCCGTTCCAAGCTCGCTTACGTTTAGTCAATGCACTTTTAGTTCCAAAAATAGAATACGCTGATGTAGTATTTACAGATATGGCTGGGTATCTGCGTAACAAACTCCAACGTTTATAGAATGTTGGAATCAGATTTGTTTATAACTTACCTAAATTTGAACACATTACTCCATACAGGAATGCACTAGGTTGGTTAATCATGCACGACAGACGTAGTATACATTGCGCTGTATTACTTTACAAAGTAGTAAAAACACATACTCCTCAGTACCTACAAACTAATTTTCACCTTTTGTCAGGACAGTACTCAACAAGATCGACTGATAATATTCGTTTTACAATTCCAATTCATAGAACTAATTTCTACAATGACTCATTTACTGTTAAAGCTATTCGACAATGGAATTTGCTTCCGATAGACATTAAAATATCTAATTCAATTAGTATTTTCAAAAATAAAATCAAACTGTATTTCTTCAACAAGATCTAACTTTCATGTGATATGCTTCCAATTGTTCCCCATTCACATCCGTTTCCGTCCTTCCCCATCCCTCTATGTTTTTCGTTTAACGTTCAAATAACTTTGCATTTTTATTTAATAATAGGTATACAAATCCGATTACTAAGTTAATATTTTCTATTGTTTATTAACTTGAGGTTTCGCCAATGGTAAATTGGAAGAAATCGCCAGCTGGCGATAAATTCACCATTTGTGAACTTTGTAATTAGTTTATTTTTTTTTATATTTTATGCACACATGTAGAAATGTACAAGTTCTCAATAAAGAAGTCATTATTATTCACACGCTTATTTCCATCCTTTCTTGTCTTCCTTACCCATTTCCATAACAAGTTTTTTTTAAAATCACTCTGCATTTTTACTTCCTCTCTCTCAGTTGCAGGCTTCTTTGTTGCTTGGTGTTGATGGCTGGTGTTGCTCATTAGTCGATACGATGTTAGGAGAGGTAAGAAATGTGGAAACCACTAGTCAATACCATGGACAAGCTCAGAGCACTAAAACATATGGGCACTCAACGGAAGTTGGTAAGTTACATCAAACGAACAGCTGTTTACCACAAACTAAACCATCAGATACCGGACTTACATACTGCCTCTTTATATTGTAGCAACAGATTGTAGAATGAAAACCAATAAATAGTTTTATTATATTAAAACTTGAATATGAAAACTTTGTTACTTGGTTGCACTGTAAAAGGAAAGTTTGTATATAAAGTATATAAAAAAATAATTAGTGCGAGCCTCAAGTCGCTCGTGGCTAATTTGTTTGCCATGTTCTAAGATGACAGGGTAACAAGCAACTGCGGGATTGAACCGACAATCCTGGGCTTGCAAAGCTGTTATAGAACAAGCATATGCTTGATGTTATTTATATGAACCCTTATCATGGTATAATAGAACAAAAATGATTAAAAATAGTTGGAAATACATTGTGTTTGTTACAAGGTTAAAGATTCATGTACATTGTTTATTGTTTTCAATAAATTTAACGACGAAAACCAAACATTGTTTTGCAATATGCATTAACTTATAATTTCAACTTGATAGAAAGCAACAAAACGACTTGAAACCAAATTTATTTACAATTTTATTATCTAAGGAACATAAAAATGTTATGTACCCGGTAAAATGTATGGTAAAAATGCGACCGAGAGAGTTAGCAAGAAAACACACAGCAAGATATGGAATGTTCAAAGTGGTTTTATGCATGGAAGAGGATGTGTGGATCAGATGTTCGCAATGCAACAAATTGTTAAAAATGTATGCATACCAGAAAAAAAATATATGCAGCATTTGTAAATCTGGAAAAGCCGTATGACTCTGTGAACAGAAGTGAATTATGGAAGGAGCTGCGTGAATACAGTGCAAGCAAGTGCTTGATAAAATCTATCAGAGTGATGTACGAAGGCAGTAGAGCATGTGTACGTATGAATGGTAACATGGGGCAATACTTTGACATTCTAGGTGTAAGAAAAGGCTGTGATGTCTTCATGGTTGTTCAATGTACTTATGGATAAATGTATCAGACGGGCTTGTGAAATAATGGAAGAAGTGAAAATTGGTGAAACAAATGTCAGTGTGCTTTTGTATGCGGATGACGCAGTATTGTTGGCTGAATATCACAAAATTTGCAACGAATGCTTTACAGGTTGTCGGAAACATATGAAAATATGCAATTGAACGTGAATGTAAATAAGATGAAAGTATTGATTTTTGACAGTGATAGCGAAATTGATGACTTTGTATTTAGAATGGACAATGGCACAAACAGAAAGTGAATGACTTCGTGTACAACGGTAAAAAGTTTTTGAGTAATGGAAAGCTGAATGGTGAAATAGAAAGAACGACAAATGTCGAAAGAAAAGTGTCTGGAAGTATGAGGGCAATGAACAAATGAAGGATTGAGTATAAATGCATGTACAACAGTGTGTTTGTGCCAAATGTTCTGTATGGAAGCGAAACTTGGGTTTGGTAGAAGAAACATTTTAGTCGTATAAATGCTGCAGGAATAAGATTCCTAAGAAGTGTGTGCGGAAAAACATTAAGAGACAAAGTACCAAACGAACAGGTCAGAGCAGAGTGTTGGGTGCAAGTGACCCTTACGAAGTTGAGCAAGAGAAGCACGCTTAGATGGTTTGAACATGTGGAAAGAATAAATGAGGATTGACTTACCAAGCGTATATATGCAAGTAAGATGACCGGTAAAGCTGCAAAAAGCAGACCGCATAAAAGATGGTTGGATATAGTAAAGGAGGTTCTGAAAAACGACAAGGGTACGAGTCTGAAGAATAAAAGTACATTGCATTTACATTTCCAATGCTCCACCCGAAAGTACTACATTGGCCAGGAGGCGAGTTTTTTGTTGCCTGGAAATTTAGAATTTTGCCAAACCCTTGCCGTTCCAAGCAAGGTAGGAATCTTTAACGTGCGTGACAACACTCACACACGGGACCTCCATTTAACCTCTCATCCGAACGAGGGCGTAATTTTTGTGAAAAATGCTCACCTGCCATTTTTCAAGCAGTCTGCCATGTCGGGGTTTAAACACAGGACCTTGGGATCCGTAGTCTTACGCTTACTACATTGATCCACGGCGACGCCTAGAATAAAAGTATATCTCAAAAGCAATATGTGAATGTTGCAGATACAAAGGTAGTTGTAGGAACTGAGGGATGTGGAGAAAGATTGTGAATGGTGTTGGGAGTAAAAGTAGTGTAGTAGTCTAGAGTTACACTGTGCTACCTACCCCCCAAAAGTGCTAGGTTTAGTTACCCTAAAAGGACAAGATACCTAAAACCACAGATTATTTCCTAAAACTTAAACTGCTGCACAAAATTGGGTAACGATTAACTCTTACTGACCACTATTGAGGCCTTTTACCTACGTGAAAACCGTGCTTATGGATGTGAAAATACTAAATATACAATAAACAATGCGAGTTTTTATTAACTACTATTAAAAAATTAAAAATTTTAAAAACATAGGCAACTAAACTAGTGCGTTAGTGAATTACTACGTGCTACGATTAGAATATCTTAATTTATTGGAAACCCTTTGTATAGAGAAATCTTAAAATATCAAATTAATACCTTACATGTGATTTTCCAATGCTCCACCTGAAGGTACTGCATTGACCAAGAAGAGAGTTTTTTTTACATGGAAAATTTGGAATTTTGCCGAACCCTTGCTGTTCCAAGCAAGGTAGGGGACCTCCATTTTACCTCTCATCTGAACGAGGGTGCATTTTGTGAGAAATGCTCGCCTAACATTTTTCAAGCGGACCGTGTCGGGATTCGAACCTGGGACCTTAGGAGTAGTAGTCACACACATACCACTATGCCACGGAGCCGCCTGCCAAATTAATACCACAAGAGATGCCTTTGATAGTATTAAGAATATAAGCAGAAACTAGTAAATGTGTAAAACTAGTATTGAGTACTTTCAAAATGCACGTTATTGAAATATTTGAATACTATCATACTCTGTAACGTTCTTGAATGTAATTAAATTATTTAGCATTTGGGTTGCACCGCCCCTGTCGAAGTGTTGACGCCACATAAATTCATCAATGTAGTGTGGAAGCATGAACAACGATAACACCGATAAGTAAAGACAAAATGTTTTTAATGAGCTCAGATAACCCTCTATTGCATTTGTACATACATCACTTGTAGGATCTACATAGTTTCGGCTATGGTTTACAGTTGCATATGTGTATCCGGTGCCACCAAGGACGCTGTAAGCATGCCAATCATCAGTCCATATTGTTGAACCTGGCAACACATGTGCTTGAATTATGGGCAGTAATGTAGCGTAGCCCTATTTGCTACATAAACAACATATCCTTTCTTTGTGATTGTATCAGAAATGCCCAAAACCCACCACTGCCGTACTATACAACCTCTGTGATATTTTCCTCGGGACACTAAGCTGTCGTCAATTTGCACAATATGGCCAGGTCCACCAAATACAAAGATTTTCGGCAGTTGAAGTAATTTCCAAGAATATATGTCGTGAAAATCATTGGCTTGCTCAATGATGAGGTTCACAGTAACAGCAACTAGTGACTTGATGCACCAGTACCACAACAATTAGAAAATTAAACTTCAAGGTGGGTTGCATTTTTCAAATAAGGTGTTGTGAAGTAGGCTGACCATAGTGTGGCACCTTGGACATTGATAGAAATGACCAAGCAATCAATTTGGATCTCTCGTCAAAATCATTTGAGTACGGCATCTTCTTTCCACACAACGAGGGTTACTTTGCAGCAAGTGTAAACTACGTACATCTGCAACCAATTGAGCATCATTGCAGTCAAAATAACGAACAATATTGGAGACATTGTTGAAGTCTATCTTATAGGATTAACAATCCGCAAAAGCACTTATTAACAACTACAAATAGGAATTGAAAATGACAGTTAGCAAAGTAGTAGCACTCTAGTAAATAGCAAAAACAATTTTCAAACAAAACACGAAGAAATTAGTTTAAAATCGCTATTATCATCTGTAAACTACATTACGTGTGATGTCTCAAAAACTATTCAAAAACGGTTGTGTGCAGAATTAGTCTTCAAATTAAGTTAGTGTTAAAAATATTTTACTGCTAAGATAAAATACCAAAATTAGTGCATGTGCGAAAATAGTTGAATCATGGACTGCTAATATATAGTTGAGACCATTTACAATAAACATGCTAAGTCTATCAGATGGCATAATAAACAACAATAAGTGGATATGATTTAATCTAATGCAAAAATAATACATTTTAATGTGGTGTACCTAACGTAACTAATCAACGTGGCAGCAATTTCGGCGCCGCAGTCAGTACATTTGTTGGTAAAGATTTTGTTCATGTGCCAAGCATTTTCTAGGATGTTTAAAATAAAGTCAACAATAGTGTTGAGGTTTCAACGTAGATTAGCAGTCAAAATGTTTTACTAAGACAAAATAATCGAATGGGTACATGCACGAAAATAGTGTCGAGGCAAAAACTGTGTTGAAGTTTCATCTAGGTTAGTAGTAAAAATGTTTTACTGCCGAGACATAAAAGTCTGGTGAGTAAATGTGCGAACAGCAAGTCGAGACAAAAATAGTGTCGAGTCGAATATAGTGCTGAGGTTTAGGCTAGTAGTCAAAATGCTTTACTACTAAGACAAAATAACAGAAAGGGTACATGTGCAAAAATAATGTTGGGGCAAAAATAGTGTTGCGGTTTCAAACTAAGTTAGTAGTCAAAATCTTTTACTACTCAAACAGAATAATCGGAAGGGTGAATGTATTGAAAGGGTGTTGAGACGAAAATAGTGTCGAGACGAAAATGGTATTGTGGTTTCAATTTAGGTTAGTAGTTGAAATGTTTTACTACTTAGATAAAATAATGGAATGGGTACATGTACGAAAATAATGTTCATGTTTCAACTTACATTTCCAACATCAAAATAACTAGGAATTTAAGGTTCATTTGTAGGAATAGATTGTTTCTTTTGAATTTTATTAGACGCTTACATCAAATTTCCAAAAACTATTAGATGGGGTCGAACCCCGCATATTTTTCTGTCTTTTTTTAAAAGTACGTGTTTTAAGCCATATCAATTTTTTTGTATTAACTCTTAAATGAGGCTGCAACTCACAACTTTTTCCAAGTCATCTTTAAAAGTTTGTGTTTTTAGGCTATATCCATTAACTTTTTTTGTTATTTTGGGGTCAGTAAATGTTAACCATCTCCCAAAATTGGATTATGTTGCTAATGTGTTTAATCAATAAAATTTTAAGAATGTACAATCACCATACCTAAGTTTACTAAGTGAAATGAAATGGAAAACCTCTTTTAAGGTTTTAATAAATAGTTAATTAGAGTAAACATTAAACACATTAAAACTAATGACAGATAGGAAAGTGAATGTCCATAAACAACATCAGGCAACTAGATCATAATTATATCACATTCACCCCTGCCTATAAATTATAACACGTATTCTTCAAGGAGAGAAGGTAATCTTCTTGTTCTACAACTTCTACGTACACTAGGTTGAACGTTTCGAGAATTATTTAATTCGACTTGTGATTCAGGAGTGTCTGATCACATTTCGTTAGTTTCGAGAGTTAAAACTTCTTTTTTGGAGTTTCTAATGTGGACATTAGGAACTGGAGCTAGACCTCGTTCAGATGCAGAGTTCATTCTTCCCTCAGAATCTCCAATCTGAGTATATTCAGCATTACCAACTGGAGCCAAATCCCATGTAGATACAGACATAATTCTTCCTTCAGAATCTCTAATATTAACATATTCGGCATTATTTTCGAGTAGTATAACTTCTTTGACTATGGGATCATATTTGGAATTACGAACAAATTGTCGTAGATAAATAGGACCAGGACTTAAAAGCCACGCTGGAATTGTTTCTCCATTACCATTTCGCCTTTGATGCCTGAACAATCGTTCATGCGGAGTTTCATTTGTAGAGGTACAGAGTAAGCTTCTTATTGAATGTGGTACTTATGGAAGTACACTTTCCCATTGACATATTCTTATTTTCGGATTTTAGAGCTAAGTGAATTGTACGCCAGATGATACCATTGTACTTTTCAACTTGGCCATTACCGTGAGGGTTATAATCTGCTAGAAGCGATTCCATTAGAGTTTCAAAACATTTTTAATTCATTAGACATAAATGAGCTCCCTCTGTCAGAGAGAATATAAGAGGGAGTTCCAAAGAGATAAGATATTTTTGAGAGCAGCAACGATAGTTGAAGAAGTCATATCTGGACAGGCGATGGCAAAAGGATATTGTGAGTATTCGTCAATGATTGTGAGGGCCTTTAAAATCCACATTAAACGTTCAAAGACGAAAGTAGCTTTTATGAACCTTCCCTTATATATAAAACCTAGGCTTAATTTCACAACATACTGGACAAGAAGAAGTCATTTTCTTTACATCTTCCATAGAATAAGGTTAATTTTTTATTCAAATCCAATGATACATTCAAGTAATTCCAGGATGACATAAAGTATCATGTAAATCCATACATCGAGCTTCGTTAGCAGTTATTGCAGAACAAATACGAGAAAGTGCATCCGCAGCAGTATTCTGAGGTCCAGGTTTATAAATAATATCGCAACTAAAACATGATAATTTTAATCTCCACCGAGAATTTTTTCGTTATTTATTTTGCTTTTGGATTTTAGATCAAACATAAATGTAACAGAGCGTTGATCGGTGACTAGATTAAAATATCTTCCCATTAGGAAATACCGCCACTTCCTAGTTGCTTCAACAATCGCATATGCTTCTTTTTCAACAGACGAGTGTCTACATTCTGATTGAGAAAGAGTCCTTGAAAAGAATGCAACAGGACCCCAGATTGTGAAAGAGTTGCTCCTATTGCTTCATTTGAAGCATCGGTTTCTACTGTAAACATATCCTCACTATGTATAGGTGCAAACGAGACATTTTCTATCTCTTTTTTTATACTATAGAAGACTTTTAGAGCTTCAGGAGATAGTGGAAATTTGCTATGAGAAACGATACTTATTTTGTGTGAAAAACAAGGAATATAATTTGAAAAATGTGCAAACATTCCAACGATTCTTTTTAGTGAAGCTGTGTTATTTGGAGGTGGAATTTCATGCAACGCTCCGAGTCTATCAGGATCAGGTCTAATAGAATAGCAGGATATCAAATATCCTAAGGGGTGAATCGAATAAAGAGAGAATTCGCTTTTCTCGTTATTTATGGTTAGGTTGAATTTCTGAATAGCTTCTATAAAACGTCGAAGATTCTCATCATGTTCCTTCTGATCTCTGTCACAAACAGTGATATCATCCAGGTAAGTATATGTATCTGATAATTTTTCATTGCGAATAATGTAGTCTATGCCTCTTTGAAACGCAGCTACTCCATTCGTTACTCCAAAGGGGATCCGCTTAAACTGTAAAAGTATACCGCAAGCATCGAATGCAGTATATGGCCGGTCTTCCTTTTTGATAGGAAATTGGTGATATGCACTTTTCATGTCTATTTTGCTGAAGACTTGATATTTAGACACACTATTTACAATATCTTCAATACGCGGAAGAGGATATGCGTCTAACTGAATGAATCTATTGATTGTCTGAGAATAATCGATTACCATACGTTTGCGGTAATTTTCTGAAGATGTAACTAGCACTTGCGCTCGCCATGGTGATTTACTTTCTTCAATTATATTCTCAGAGAGTAAGCGTTTAATTTCAGCTTCTATGAATTTGGAATCACTTTCAGTTTGCCTGCGAGATTTTATAGCAATTTACCTAATTCAGGTGTTAAATTTTCAAAGAGAGTTACGGGTTCAATACTAGCTGTAGCTAAAGCATTAACTTTCAACGAATGTTTTAAGCGACCAAATTCAACTTCCACTGAGTTCTGTTTCATAAGATCGTGGCCAATTATTATATCTGAGCAAAGATTAGGAAGAATAGACAGACGAACATTAGGATAGAAGTGAATGTAGATGCCATTGTAACACTTGTGAAGACATTATAAGGAATTTAAGTTTCTTTACAGCTTGGTCACTAATAAAACTACAGAAGCTACCAGTATCTATTAGCGCATAGAGAGAGTAATTATTAACTTCTACACAAATCACAGCTTTTGCCAAACATTCAGGTATGGGTTTGGTATTGATAGAGCTAATCATTAAAGCAGAGTGATTTGAGTTCGACCCATTCTTTTGTGATTTACATACCGTAGAGTAGTGACCTTTTATTTGGCATATATTACAGACTATTTCGAGCTGGACATTTGGATCGAATATGCCATTTAAATCCACAGTAGAAACACTTTGTATAAGTAGCAGCCAATGTTTCTTTAGTTTCACTATATGGAACGTTTTCATTTTGAACTTCTTGCTTAAAAGGTGCCGCATGATTGACCGGATTGTGGGTTTGTATAGTTTACATTCAGAGATTGATTGTAAGCATTGATTGTTGTTGTAGAGCCATTTCTAGTGATCGAGCTTTTTCATATGCATCACTTAGGGTCAATAGAGGACTTTCCAAAAGTCTCTGCCTAATATTGGTATCAGATAAACCACGAATAACGGCATCCCGAGTGAAATCTTTTTGTTGCTTTTCAGCGGTAACAGCTTTAAATTTAAATTTTTTTGCTAGAAGATTTAAAGCATGTAAAAATTGGTCAACATTTTCTTCAGATAGTTGACTTCGAGTGGCTAACATACCGATTATACAGGGTGTTTCACGACGAGAGGGAATAACTTCGGATAATGATTCTCTGAGTAATTCTAAGACGAAATGACTCTCTACACTTTTGCTCAATTCACAACCATAAAAAGTTATGAGCAGTTAAAGTTCATATTCGCATGGGTCGTGTCATGGGAAGCCTCTCGGTAAAAATGCACTTGCAGTATGAAAAATGTCTCGTTTCCTTTGACTTCCAGATAGTTTCCATAACTACAAATTCAGTTGAATTAGCAGTTGTGGAAACTTCTGTCAAACAAACTTCAAAAATTCCCAAACGCTGGAAATTTAACGTTTTGAAAGATTTTATTTAAAGTTTCAAAATGCCCTTTTATTCAGTAACACGGAATACGCCGATATGGTGTTTATGTATGGTTTTGTAATGGAAACTCTGTTTTAGCAGCCGAGACATATCAAGCCAAATTTCCAAATCAAGAAAGCCCAATCGGAAAACCTTCACGAGACTATTTCGATCCTTGAGGGAAACAGGAGCCTTTCCTAAACTCGCTTACGAGAGAGAAACGCCTCGCAGGAACGCAGCAGAAGTTGTTTTACGGAAGTCAATGAAGATCCTCGCACGAGTTTAAGAAAAATAAAAGCAAGAACAGGACAAAGCGTAACAAGCGCGTGGAGGACATTACGTGAAAATGGATTGCACCCTTATCATCTTCTTAAAGTTCAAAATCTCCTCCCAACCGACTTTCCAACTAGAGTAACGTTCTGTGAGTGGATGGAAGATAATTTGGAACTCATAGACCTAACTCTGTTTTGACGAGGCCACTTTCACTAGAGACGGAATCAATAACACTCATAATCAACACGTCTGGGCTGATGAAAATCCCCACGCAATAATCGAGAATCATTTTCAACACCGTTTCTCAGTTAACGTTTGGGCTGGAGTAATGGCAAGCAAGTTGATCGGACCATTTATTTTCCCAGGAAATTTAAATAGTGTCATGTATCGTCAGTTTTTGGAGGAGGAGCTGCCCATTTTACTTGAAGATATACCCTTACAAACACGAAGACGAATGTGGTACATGCAGGACGGGATTTCTTTGTTTGGGGACACATGAAGACACTGGTTTATGAACACGACAAGCCAAGAACGAAGGAGGAACTTATTGCTAGAATAAACGATGCGTTCAATCTTGTGAAAGAAAATATGGAGAACTACAACTGGCCCAGACAAATGAGAAGAAGACTTGGTTATGTGTGGAGCAGGAAGGAGGCCATGTCGAACATTTGTAGCCGTAATTTTGTTGCTTTATCAGTTCTTAGCTTGTTGTAATTGTCATTTTAAATGGTTTTACTTGTTGAAATTTGTTAGTTATTAAATTTTTTAAAAGTTAAGAATGATAAGTGACCTACTCGTCCATTCATTGTAATGTTAGTATTACCCAGTAGGGTTGGCAACTTTAAGGGTCGATATCTCACATACGGTTGAGAATTGAGCAAAAGTGTAGAGAATCATTTCGTCTTAGAATTACTCAGGGAATCATTACACGAAGTTATTCCCTCTCGTCGTGAAACACCCTGTAGACTTCATTAACTGGCTTTGCATATATATCATCGAGGATTGAAATAGCATCTTTATATGCCCCAAAAGCACTAATATACTGGTAGACTTTGGCAGAGATGTAATTATAAAGGATTTTCAACTTATCAGTGTCTTCTTTATAAAGTTCGGGTCGATGTCGAATCGTTCCGGAACCAGAAAACGATCCATTTCTATTAACTAACTGTTTATTAAATTGAAATGAAATGGAAAACCTCTTTTAAGGTTTTAATAAACAGTTAATTAGAGTAAACATTAAACACATTAAAACTAATGGCAGATATGAAAGCGAATGTCTATAAACAACATCAGGCAACTAGATCATAATTATATCACACTTATTTTCGACCATAACCGATTTAACTTTTATTTGCACCCTAATTTATCAGTAAGTGCCAATCATATTTGTCTAAAAATTGTTTAAAATGTCATATTAGTCGTCGTAATTACTTATAACCATTTTAAATAAGCGATAACTATGAAAACAAAAAAAGTAATTCTGGAGATTTATAATACATTAAACTAACTTACATTTCACAAAATGCCATGCTTCAAGATAAACGACTTTTTCCCTATTAATACGTACGTAACGCGAAAGAATTTAATTTGTTTGGTATAAAACGTTTAATAACACTTGTTGATATAGAATATAGAAATTTCCCGGTTTTCTTTTGACAACTGCCATTTTAACCTACGTTGAAGCTGCGCAGTTGCCAAGTTAAATTTAACAGATACACAAATCTTCCTGTATTTGAGTATTTACAATTTTCTTGAAAATATTTATATAGGTATATATTTCTTTTAGAACTAAACCTGCGTTATAGACATATTATATATTACGATTATTATAATTTTATCAGTGGCTAAATAAATAAAGCAAGTTAGTTATTAATACTACATTTTACAATAATCGAAATGATTTTGGATATAAAATTAAATTATATAGGATAACATAATAACTTAGACCATTATGCAAAGCTCAAATGATCATTTGACTTCGATCTCTCTTTATGAAACGATCAAGTAATTATTTTGTAATGGGTATGCAAATACTAGTTCAATTTGTATATTTAATTTCGCGTGATCGGTTTACAGATACATCTCATATATATATATATATATATATATATATATATATATATATATATATATATATATATATATATATATGTATATATTGCCTCTTTTGAGAACTCCTTTGTTGGACGTCAATATACTGTGCACATATATATGACTATTGGATAGCTCATTAAATGCCAGAATCGAATACTACAAGTACAAATATAATAAGTTGAAAATATCAATTTTATAAACAACTTTTTAAATATACAATTCATAATCATTATGTACCCAACTACTTTAATAGCCAACATATTTTAAACACATGAGAATTATTTACCAAGAAATTTTTAATTAAATATTTTCATTAGCGTTACTATTTACACAAGTTATTTTCTATTTAAGACCTATCTTAAATAATCAGTCTTATAGAAATTCATCTAATTTAATTTCCCTCCTCTAATATCATATTAAACCAAAGAATAATAACTATAACAATTCTTAGTTAATATTTTTTGAATAAACTAGCTGAGTATTTAGTCTGTTTATTATATTTTATGTAATCACAAATTCTTTGCGTAAATTGCAACACTAAATAAATTATTCAGTTGACCATGTACAAAAAATCTACATTAAAAAATAAATTCTTAACGTAATAAATGCTTTTTAACGAAACCACTCAATTGAAACAAAAGAGTTTCTATAACTGACCTCTTTAACAGCCAAGTGTCCCTTTGTGGTTTGCTCTCAAGTTGCCAGACCCCACTCTTCGAATATCCAAATATAACGACTACCCAATTCCTATAAACAAAACTATTGTTCAATTGTCTTTTAAAATCGTTTAAGTATTACAAATTCCATTTTAAATTGCAAATTAATCTTCAAATTTTTAATTTCTTGAATCAAACTCCAGTCTTCAAACTGTTTTAATATGTATTAAATTGTAGATATTACATTTTAAAATAATATACTTTAAATAATAATTTACAGCAAAATATTGTCCATTTTTCGTTCGAAATTAATTACGTGACTTATCTCGACACTCACATACTCGTGACAGTGTTTGAAGAACTACTGATCGATTTCATGCTGTACACATTCGTTTAAATACACTCTCGCTTCTAACGTCATACGTTCTGGTACCTTCTAGTACTTTTCTTAATTTACTAACACACGTCTCAGAACAATTATTTTTGACTTTTTCAAGGTCAACTTTGAAGTTTCAGTTTAAACTCATATTTAAATTATCCGTTACAATTGACTATCTATAATAGTATCTTTTAATTTGAACGGTAACGGAATCTAACTGTTAAAACGCTTCTTCCACTTATATTTTATAGATCTGTACATAAAATAAAACATATACTTTTATGCATAAATATTATAATTATAAAACATCACCGCACCGCGCCATATAGGTTTTGAATTTTATTTTTATTTGTTTTAACTTTGCATAGAATTATTAGAATTAGGATTAGATAATAAGTTTTGTTAATTAGTATTATAGAAGAGGAAATTATTTGTGAAGAGTGCAAAGGTTAACATTTATACGTCAAACATGACCTTGAAAAAGCCAAAAATAATTGTGTCCCTAGACGCGTGTAATATACTAATCCTCTTTCAATACCAAAAGATTGCGAACTGTTGCTGATGATACACGTAGATAAATGTTGTTGTCGACCGTCAAGATGATTTTACTAAAGTGTTACCTTAATTATTTTGCTAGCTTAGTTTAAATAAAAGCACTAAAATCAGGCATCAAACTTATAATATCAAATGTTTTTTAACAAACAATCTATCAATAAACAATTGCTACATCCACAACAGCTTTTTCTAATAAGCAATATCTTACATGTAACCTCAAAAAAATACTTTAATACTAACATTAAAATCCAGTCTAATATTGCCACAACGGCTTTTTCTTTCAAACAATTTCTTACGTCTAAGATCAAAAATTTATAACTACTGGATAATCACTAGCTTTTATACTAAGCTAGAGTTAAAAAAATCTCCCTTTCTAATTAGGATATTCATTCACAAATCATTTCCTATTTACGCCGAACATATAAAAAATTCTAGAAAATAAGTTAGAAAATCTTAATAACCTCTCATTTAAATCGGATTTAAACGTAGCTGATCAGTCATGTTTAATAATTCTCATTATAAAATGGCCAGACTTACCAAAGTATAACCACCCTAAATTCCAATTATCCACTTTCACACAAAGACTTACACACAAAATTTTACGTAATTTAACCTAATTAAATTATATAAAGAGTTTTTTAAAGATTTTAAAACAAGAATGTCATGTATTGTATACATGAACCGTAGCGTAGTCATTACTTATACTTAGAGGACTTGATGTTTTAATGTATGGAAAGATGTCAATTTGACATATGTTTTAATTATAATATAATTCGTTATGAACAAGTTGTAAAAGTACACTTAATAAAGTATTTGGTCTATGTTACAATAGTACAGCTGTTATTAATGTCTGTCAAATAGATATTGTTATAAAACGTAACAAATAAGATTCTTGTTTTACTGTTTAAATTATGCTGATCATTCTTTTCCCATATCGAAAGCCTGCATTCATGTCCAAAATCGTCAAAAAATGCCATCAAAATTGGATTTTGAATTTATATACCAAGATTGTCCAAATCGTTTAAGATTTGATAGTCAATATACCATTAAATCCATTCAAATTTCATACATGCTTCCATTCAAATTAAAATTCAATTTGCCGTAATTCATTATTGTTCATTTGTTAAAAACCATTTTAATTATCTACTTCAAAATGTCAAACTTGAAGTTTTTATTATTTTGAAAACGATCCTAGGTTATGGATCGAAACGTTAATAAAGATAATTTTAAAAACTATGAGTGGTTTAATCCCCAAAGAAGATTAAGAAGAACAATAAACTTTTTAAGTAGTTTGTTTAATACATAAGACTTGCATCATGACGTTTAAAAGAAAGTATTTAATACCTAGCATTGCGACGTTTTTACCGAGTATTCAACACTGACACTTGTCCGCCTTTTTAATTGGTTATATAAGATTCAGCCTAGCTACGTCATAAATCTAGAAAGATCTCGCAATTTCTGGGCGTTGTTCCTATGTTTTGATCGGTTTAAATTTAGAGGGACTGTCTAAATGATGCAACTTCACCGAATTTTTACAGAACTCAACGTTCTAATAGCACCGAGGCTACTGTAAATTAATACACGTACACGCCTTATCTTTTATCTACAAGATTTATCGCTGTCTTTCTCTCGTTTTTACAACCCTTATCGATTGATTTATGACTGTAGTTTGCCCTAATTGAATGAACGTATAAACTGTCGAAGTTTTTAATGAATCACGCTTTTCAATTTAATATTGTATACGCGCTTTCGTCTAAATAAATGTGGCCGTTTGTTTAGCATTATTATACTCGTTCTTCAATTCTTTTAATATCCTTGAAATAAATTGAAAATTAAATGTTCGACCTTTTCTGCAATCTAAAATTCTTTTAGAACGCGTTTATAATGACTTCGCAACGAGTACTTCGATTGTAAATAATTGATGAGAAACTTTTTCAAAATTGCGTTAAGATTGTGTGGATACTCAAATTCTTATTATAAATGTATTTCTACCAAATAGTTACGCAGGTTAGTTAATTTCATGGTATAAAACCAACACTTACTATGATAACGGCGATATCAAAACAAATGTATTATTTACACTCGGTGAGATGACAAATTAATAGTAACTTAACATTATTGGAACTTAAATATGATAATGACGTCGGACTGACAATAATCAAACCGTTCAACGAATTGAGTTCTTTGTTTTGAAAAGCATGGTCGCTTACTGGTCAAGGTGTACGTGCCTTGTCCAAGTTTAGCGCGAAGCGTAGAAAGAGTATCTGGAACAAACCTCTCTGTAAATTGAATTAATGTCTATAAATAAGAGTAGATTTACATTGAAAGAAATTTATTGCATTTTCAGTAAACAATTGAGGATTTAAAATAATTACGTGCTACAAAATAAGTAAGAGTCAAAATATTTTCTTTGAAAGTGTAGTTCAAGTGAGTTTAATTTCGCCGATGCAAAATCGTAAGCGAAAGATGCATTTTTGAATTATTTTGCTAATGAGCATGTCTTAGGGTTTTTGAGTGCGACTTTAAGTAATACTCTAGGTACGACTTTAAGATTTTAAAAGAGATTTCAATTGAAAATTTTAAATATTAATGCAAATATTTCTTCGATTATTAATGCTTTTATAGCTTCAGTGAATCATTTCTAACTTTGCTAGTAATATTTGTTCCAATTTATCTGGTAAATCCTTCTGCAATAGAATTTGTTACAAATTAGGTTTTGGATTTAAATTCGTTGTCAATTTTGGGTAATTGGGTATCAATCCTTTAGATAAACACCTGTGTTGAGAAGCTGTTAAACTGAACATTATTCAAGATTCTTGTGATCACTGCCAGATTAACTTTTAACGTTTATTTTTTCTACAAAGGACTATTGGAAAAGTGCATTATGTATTCAATAATTTTAGTATGAAACCTTGTAGTTGTAAGATTTAATTAATTCAAATATTTATAACGAAAAGCAATTCACACGCATTTTTTTGTTTAAATATGTATTTTTGAAGAAACAATCTCGAAGCCCAGAGTACTCTGACCCTGAAAGACTAATGTTAGTGTATGTCAAGTGTAAGTTGAAAATTCAAAATAAAATATTTTGACAAGAACATACACCCTTTTATTCATATGACATAAATTATGCGTCACACAATCTCAATATTTACAATTTATTTACAGTAAAACATTTCACACTTTAGTTCAATCTAAAAGTCTCGTGACTTTTATGTTCCTCTGTACTTCAGCATTTCGTTTAGAAGTAGATGAGCCTATCCTGAAACCCTAAATTTACTTTTTCCAGGTTTATGATGAGCTCAGTATAAACCCTTTTTATTCTGTATGCATAAAACACCGCGTTATTAAACTACACTAGAGACCCGTTTACTCCGTACATCAAATAAAAATATTATTCATGTACTTACACCTTTATATTTAAAATAGAAAAGTGTCTTTCCATATGTAATCAAATTAGATTTCAGTTCATAAACTTTTTCACCAAGTAACTCAAATCACTCATAGTTTTTATAATTCAATACCAGCACAACAGTTCAATAAAAAGAATTTGTTATTTGGGGTGTTTTTAGGAATCACCACCTCTGTAGATGACGTCCACCAAGCTCACGTTCCTGAACTATACCCAATTTCTGCTTTCTAACTAAGACAACCATTCTATCTCGACTCGTTTTTCCAATTTCTCAACAATTTGTGGATGCCTTCCATACAGCTACTCCTCCAGAGTCCAAGCTCCACTTAACGTCCAACCAGCACTCTCGTTCAAGATGTAATTCATTCACTTACCTCAGTAACATCCAGCATTACTTGTTACAATTATTTATACAAATATGTTCAGCCCGTTTACTTCAATTGCACCTACTTGTGCTTTTATAACACTGAAAAATACATTCGGCGGACTGCACTATCACCCGGTTTTTAAGCTAGGACGTCTTCTCAACAGTACTCAATGTAAGTAAAGTCAATCAAAAAATAAGCGAAAAATAAGAGAGCTTTGCCACCTCCGGCAAGGTTTATATAAGTTTAAAACCCCCTATTTGTGACGTATTTTCACTCAGCTTTCCTTGAATTGTAACAACCGATACACCGTTCCACAAAATTATCCTGTACAAACAACATAATGAACTTTCAAAACTACAAATTTTACAACTCCAACGACACATCTTCGAAAAACTAATTAGACTGGTCAACCGTCCGTATGTTCCATGCAAAACCGTTCCTCTACTATTCATTCTAACGAGTCCTAAGCACACCTTTTATGTCCGCGTCTATATTGTTATTCCACTCATGCTCTAATAATCACCTTGTGTTGTCTCTGTCTTGTCTTCCTACTTACAAAGTCGACGTTATTTCCACTTTACTGCTATATTTATCCATCGCATATTTTCCGTCTTTCTTATAGTCCCACTATTGCTCTCTCGTATACGGTTAATGTTCCCTTCCTACACGTGCGCCTTAAAAACTCAGTAACGTTTACAAACATGTTGCATCTCCGTCCCGCCTATTTATTTTTAAACTACACTCTTCTGTCACGCTATTGAAACTGTTTGTCATATCGCCACCTGCTATCTTTCATCTTTCTTTGTTATGTATTAGATATAGTCTGTCTCAGGATTATATCGATTTGTTTTGAACTAGTCAAGAGCTGTTGTTAGCCTTAAGTCGTCTGTTCGTACAAACTACCAAGAATTATTTTCAACGTAAACTGGCTTTTCTATAAATGTTTATCTAACCCAAGTTTGCTCCATGAAATACCTGACGGTTTTAAACGTGTTTTTGATATTTAAGCTTGTAGCATTCTGCGAAAATTTTAACAAATGCTATATTATATATACGTACCTTGCATAAATTATTAATTTTTCTACTGCAAAGCTTTGGTATTATCAATTATTGTACACGATTTTCGGCCTTGTCGTCGATCTTAATTGTTGTGCTTGTCTTATAGTAACGTCTACTAATTAAACCTACACTATAAATTGTAATTTAATCCCAATCCAATTATTGCAGATTTTATATAAATAAATGTTTGATTTTTATTTACAGGGTGCTTACCTAACTACATGCTTGACCTATTTACACATGGTTAGCTTTAACCATCACTGCAATATATATATATATATATATATATATATATATATATATATTATTATATATACTGTGATCCTATCTTATTAGTGATAGGCGTAATATATATATATATCTGTCACTCCTTGTCTTATTTTAGAGCCTTGTTGAGTTATGCCACACAATTTATCTTAAAATATTTAACACGGCAGCTGCACTTAAATATTTTACAGGGCCGTCAAACACGTAGCGGAATCTACCTAGGGTGGGTCCGTCCTAGGCAAACACCTCTCAACTAGACATCCAAACAAATATCCAAGGAGTTTTCAAAATAATTTTAAAAGCCAAACGTATCCCCAAACACTAGTTCCACTTTTATAAATTTGATTAAAGCACTGCGTAGATATTAAATACTAATACCTGGAATCCAGATACAGGCGCCGCTTTCCAGCCGTCCTGAAGTCAAGTGACCAACTGCAGGCACCTCCTGAAAAAATAAGTAACTCGAGCAACTGGTAATCTCCGGACTATAAAACTACTAATATTTCTACAAATTCTATGTTATACAAATACTCAGATAACTCCAATTCCACTATTCTTTTCTCTTCAAAACGATAACGGTACAGACCAGCACTCCATCTTTTAATTAATTTTTATTCGCCACAAAACTGCTACTATTTGCTATCTCCAGGTACAACTTGACTTTCAAAATATACTCGTAACTTTTTAAATGAAATAAAACTCAGAACAGTACAAAAACACGTCTATTTTTTCAGTAATATAAATTTGAAGTCTTTTATAAATAAAATCCGTCTTCCTTTGTTTCCGTTGCCATAACAACTATCTCTACGCACACTATGCAAATTATAATTATTAATAATTGATTAATAATACAGTTCTTTTCTCTAGATACATTCATTTTCCAGATGGTTTGATAATCCAGTGATTTATGTATATTGAACTTTTTACAATATTGAAAATAGCTAACAAACTTTGATGGTTCAGCTTTTAAATTGTACGTAACAGACATTTATGTCTTATTCGGTAAACGTCCTGTCATTACATAACAAATCTTTAATTGGTAAAACATATTCAAACTGAATTTCATATACAAATTTTTCAGGAGTATCACTTAACTCCTTAAAATTTTAAAAGCGTGCAGTATACCACACAATTTTGATATTTGTTTTTACATTCAAAAGGTTCTGAAAACGCTAACTCCAAATTAAATTTCATATACGTGCAACCATAACAATTAAAAATACGTATACAATGCAAACTTATCAACTAGCTTAGCCTGGTTTCTGGCCGGTATACGTTGTTGAATGCAATGCAGTTTCAAAAGCTTTATAAATTTATAAACGTGGAATAGTTGTTGTTAATTTATAAACCAAAATACCTGAAACAAAATACCCTAACAAAACCAAATATACTCCCATTATAGCAAGTCGTTTCTAAACCCTATTTAAAACATTTTATAAGCCCACCCCTTTTTGACAGTATATAAGGCCCCACTGATTTTTAATGAAAATTACTATTCGCATGACTTCACTGTCGAATGTGTATTTTGATAGGTTAATATATAATTTTATTTAAAAATCACTCTTTCAAATAAATTTCATACTTTTATGCCTGTCGTTTTTTATCAATTGCTCTATTTACTTTTACCCTACCGTTACCGTCATAAATCCTATAATTCATCCCTATCTCATTTCTGTCAAAATTATTTCCATTCCGTTTTTCTAAACTATTATCCAATAAATTCTCATCCTTTAAACCCTGCTGTCTGTCCTGATTAACCGTTCCTAATCTAATACTGTCCGTAAATCCATTCCTAATATTATCCAGTCTATCTCCAATAACCAATCCAAAATCTAAACTCCCTTTATTATTATCATACGTTTGCCATTTTTCTCGCTATTATTCTTATATCCCTTTTCCAAACTACCATTAGGTTCCACCCAAATCCTCTTTGAATTTAACATCTGTATCGTTCAATCCCGTCCATCTAAAACAACTCCACGTTCCTTAAATCTTTTCCATTGATCGTAATTGGTATACACAGCATCCTTTTCGCTGTCGACAACCGCTTGTTCATTGCGGACCATAAATTAACCCCTTTTATTTTACAAATCCGATTTTTTTAATACTTACATATGTTTTAAAACTATATCTTCCTTAATCAAAGAACATTGTAATCCCGCATCACAAAAACCCCAGTATGTAACCCCATTTAACCATATTTTAACAAACGTAACTTCTTATTATTCAAACATTCAGAAAACAATAAATTATTTACAGAACTAACTACACTAATATCTAAGTTACTATCAACATTTATAAAATCGGCGTTTTTTTTTAAACCTGGTGGTGCGTGTACCTCCGCCACCTGAATCTCGTTATCTCTGTCAGTTGTGTTCTGGCGCGCCGTAATCGTTTGGACGAAAGTCCTAGGAGTGTCCGGTTGCCTGTGAACTCTACCCCCGGTGCCCCTACTGTCATCGTAATTGCTCCGTTGTGTTTTGTGCATATTATACTCCGCGTCATCTCGCGTCTCGAAATTCTGTCTATTTTGTCGGTCCCTTCCTTGCATGTGGTAATTGTTGGCGTGATGCGTGGTTTGTCTTACATTTCGGTAATCGTCGTATGTTCCGTTCCCTCTTATAAAATCGTACCCATGTCTTTTTCTGTGTTCTTGTCTACCATTAAAATCGTTATTGCTTGATGCACGGTGCCCTTCAAAATTATTATAATTCCCGCTACGTTTTTCATTAGCTCTTGCGGTGTCATAATTCCGCGTGATCTCAAGAAATTCCCTCAACGTCTTTATGTTCTGAACCGCAATTGCGCGTGTTATTTCCGATTCCATGTGTCGCGATAACAACTGCACGATGTCCTCTTCACTCATTTTTGGAGTTAAGTGTTGCGCGAGATTATACTTCTCGATAACGTAATCTTCGCGTGTTCCGAAATGTGTTTGGTATCGTCCGGTAATTAAGTCGGCACGTATGTTTGTCTGGTGTGTGTGTCCCCAGTATTGCTCAATAAATAAGCGTCTAAATTCGTCGTATGTAGTGTACTGTTTCCGGATTATATTATGCCATTTCTCGGCATTTCCTTGTAACCCCGCGCTTACGATTTGTAGTTTGATTCTCTCGGGTTCGTCGAGTACAAAATCGTCAAGCTTATCAATAAATCCCATGGGTTGTTCGTTTTTTCTCCCCTCAAATTTCGGCCAAGCGTCCTTTCCCATCCTGTTTTGAAAACCCAAATCAAATTCCCGCGTTCTTTCCAAATAATCAACTTTATTTCTAATGTTTTGCACGTTACTATCCACCCCTAATATCATTTCGTCAACCATCGTCCCAAGATTTGTTATCTTTGTCTTAAGTTCGGTTGTGTCGTCCACGTTTTCCCGAACGTGTGTTTGTATGTTCCTAGCGAATGTCTGGTGTTCGTCTGTCAGAATCTTTAACCTGTCTGTGTGACGTTTGTCTAGGTTTTCCATGTCATCGCGTACGGATGTTATTGCATTTACAAAATTACCCTCGACCACATTAATCCGCGTGTCAAGTTCTTGTTGGATCTCCTTTTTAAATTTTTCATATGTCCCTTGTACAGACGCTGTAAGTTCTCCCATGCGATTCTCAATAGCCACTATCCTTTTTATCCCGGCCTCTAACTTTTTCATCCCCTCGTCCTGTGATTTTTCTAATCTTAACATTCCCTCGTTCTGTGATTTCTCTAATCTTAACATCCCCTCCTTCTGTGATTTTTCCAGTGTCTTTAAAAACCGCATTATGTCTATGTTCTCGCAACTTATCCGTTCATCTTTTTCCCTAACACTTGTCTGCCCGGCATCTAAAACACCAATGTCAGGTTCCACGTGTACGTCAGTTTCCTGTGTTGTGTCTGTCACCCTAAAATCTCCTATTCCTATTTCACGTCCGAAAACTCTTCCTGAGCGCGTTATATGTCTGTCGTCGTTCGCCATTATTTCTTTCAAAAAAATTATTTTTTTTTTTGTTATAATGGGCCCCACCTAGTGTTTTACCGCCGTTAAAATTGCAAAAGTATGAATACCAAATTATGTCTTTGCCTACTACAATAAGTTTAAAACCTTCAACAACTGTCAACTACTACTGTCAAATAAATATATATAAAACGTCAATCAAATATTAATTATCACTTTTAAATGGAATATATGCAACGTACAACTAACAAATCTACTCTGCCCCACGTTGGGCGCCATATATTATATATACTGTGATCCTATCTTATTAGTGATAGGCGTAATATATATATCTGTCACTCCTTGTCTTATTTTAGAGCCTTGTTGAGTTATGCCACACAATTTATCTTAAAATATTTAACACGGCAGCTGCACTTAAATATTTTACAGGGCCGTCAAACACGTAGCGGAATCTACCTAGGGTGGGTCCGTCCTAGGCAAACACCTCTCAACTAGACATCCAAACAAATATCCAAGGAGTTTTCAAAATAATTTTAAAAGCCAAACGTATCCCCAAACACTAGTTCCACTTTTATAAATTTGATTAAAGCACTGCGTAGATATTAAATACTAATACCTGGAATCCAGATACAGGCGCCGCTTTCCAGCCGTCCTGAAGTCAAGTGACCAACTGCAGGCACCTCCTGAAAAAATAAGTAACTCGAGCAACTGGTAATCTCCGGA
This sequence comes from Platerodrilus igneus, assembly GCA_036346225.1. Taxonomy (NCBI): domain Eukaryota; kingdom Metazoa; phylum Arthropoda; class Insecta; order Coleoptera; family Lycidae; genus Platerodrilus; species Platerodrilus igneus. The sequence continues at coordinate 11,983,068 of JARFIW010000170.1, read as the reverse complement.
CTATAAAACTACTAATATTTCTACAAATTCTATGTTATACAAATACTCAGATAACTCCAATTCCACTATTCTTTTCTCTTCAAAACGATAACGGTACAGACCAGCACTCCATCTTTTAATTAATTTTTATTCGCCACAAAACTGCTACTATTTGCTATCTCCAGGTACAACTTGACTTTCAAAATTTACTCGTAACTTTTTAAATGAAATAAAACTCAGAACAGTACAAAAACACGTCTATTTTTTCAGTAATATAAATTTGAAGTCTTTTATAAATAAAATTCGTCTTCCTTTGTTTCCGTTGCCATAACAACTATCTCTACGCACACTATGCAATTTATAATTATTAATAATTGATTAATAATACAGTTCTTTTCTCTAGATACATTCATTTTCCAGATGGTTTGATAATCCAGTGATTTATGTATATTGAACTTTTTACAATATTGAAAATAGCTAACAAACTTTGATGGTTCAGCTTTTAAATTGTACGTAACAGACATTTATGTCTTATTCGGTAAACGTCCTGTCATTACATAACAAATCTTTAATTGGTAAAACATATTCAAACTGAATTTCATATACAAATTTTTCAGGAGTATCACTTAACTCCTTAAAATTTTAAAAGCGTGCAGTATACCACACAATTTTGATATTTGTTTTTACATTCAAAAGGTTCTGAAAACGCTAACTCCAAATTAAATTTCATATACGTGCAACCATAACAATTAAAAATACGTATACAATGCAAACTTATCAACTAGCTTAGCCTGGTTTCTGGCCGGTATACGTTGTTGAATGCAATGCAGTTTCAAAAGCTTAATAAATTTATAAACGTGGAATAGTTGTTGTTAATTTATAAACCAAAATACCTGAAACAAAATACCCTAACAAAACCAAATATACTCCCATTATAGCAAGTCGTTTCTAAACCCTATTTAAAACATTTTATAAGCCCATCCCTTTTGACAGTATAATATATATATATATATATATATATATATATATATATATATATATATATAATTTATTCAACTATTTTTGTTAACGACTTTTAACTAATATAAATGTTACATGTTATACGTTAAGGAAGTAGATTCTTTTCTGTCCTAAATTTTCACATTATTGAAGCTTGATCACAGGCACAACTAAAATTCTACAAATCTAGCAAAACTAAATGTAGCTACGTAAAAAACTCAGAGTGAGGTTGGTCAGAAGTTAGCAAATTCTAAATAACAAAAGTTATCCGAATAATAAATCCTAAATTGATAAATATAAATGTAGCGTAAAAATGTAAATTTTAATATTATATATTAATTTGTCAAGTTAATATTAAAATTTACCTGTTTATTATCATAAAAATAAAATCTGTTAATGCTCCTGTTTTTCAAATATCATCCAATTAGATTATGGTACTTGCTTGTGAGTAATGCCATTCATTGATCCATCAACGGTGTAATACTTTTACCATAGAATTAGTAGGTTTGGCAGCTATGCTATCAAATAATTTCGTTATAACCTGGAAATAATTTGAAATTTGTTTATGTCAGATACGTTATCTCTGTTATCTATCCAACTATATAGTAACGCTCGTCTATAGCTTGTAAACTTTTGCATTTTGAAATTGTGTATAAAAGTTAGTTCTTTCTTTATCGAAAGCAATTGATTTTGTGTATAATTAGTTAATCTTCGCTATGCCTAAATCCAAGAAGAAAATCAAGAATCTCTCTAATGAAACGGGTGATAAAACGAGTATAGCTGCTAATTTCTTAAAATCCCCCAAAGATAAAGGGTAAGTACTGTATATCGCTCTATATTTTAATGCTATTATGCAACAGGTAAGGATACCCAGTTACTAATTGGAGAAATAATGCTAAATGAATTATAGGGTTCCATTGTTGCTGAAATGTTCGTATTAGCAAAGCTGTTTTACCTTTACTTCAAAAGTTTTAATGTTGTAGTAAACTATTGATTTTTTTCAGGATTTGTGTAATCTCTGTTTTATACATAAATATGTGGATTGGTTCTTCGTTGCCTTATTAAAAATAGTAATATGTGCGGGCTTATATGTAATTGGATAATTTATTAAAATCTGTGACTTTTGTTAAATATTAAACTTTACCATGCCACACAAATACAATTTAAGAGACCATGATTAAATGTTATCATTGTTAGGTCTTCAATAGTGGAACTGGTTAGACGAGAACCTTCGTTTCCTCTGAGCTTAATCTACATATTTTCCTGAAATTCACACACCCTTCATCTTTCATTACCTGTGTGCAATAGTGCGTTCTAGGTCTACCTCTTCTTTTTCCCATTCATGCTGTTAATATATCCTGCACTATTCCCCAAATGCCTTTGAACATGTCTTGTCCTTTTATTTCTCCTATTTTTTTTTGTTGTCAACAGATATCCCTCCCCTCCTATTTCTAGAATCTCTTTGTTATTAACTTTCTGTCTATGCCATCATCATCATACATATGAAGCACCACATTCCAAAAGGTTTCTATCTTTTTCCTGTCTGTTTCTCCTACTGCCCCTATTTCATAACCATACAGTGCTGTGCTCCACACATATATGTTTTCAACAAATTTTTCATTGTTTCTATGTTTGTTGTCTTTGAACATGGTCCTTGCTTTTTTGTTATATACAGTTCGGCCATCTTTTATTGTTTTCTAAATAATATCCTATTTCATCGATATTCAGTGATATTTGAATGGGAGTTAAGTAACCCAAGATCTCCCTAACACTTAGACCTTCGCCGAATCAATAGTTTTCCAATAAATCCATTCACACAATCAACATTAGTTAGAATATTACAAAACTAACACCTGTAGTTGTTTATAATAATTATCAGGTTTAAATACAATTTTTTGTCAGATTTTCTGACTTGGTACTGGTTGGGCATGTACCTCCATTGATTTCTATTCTGTGCTAGCTAGGCATTTCCCTGAAATCCCACCGTCTCCCATATAACACAGAAATGTTTTATGGACATCCAATGAATATAAGTTCACGGACATAGCAATATCCACTGGACATCCATTTAAGATACATCAAACAAACTATGGACATCCATATAACGTTACTTTGGCACAACATTGGACATCCAAAATCTATCCTTCCTTGGACGTCCATAGAAGATTAATTTCCGGACATCCATAGTGTGTCCATTGCTAAGACATCCTATGTATGTCCATTGCTGAAATATACTATGTACGTCCATTGTTGAGACATTCAATGGAAGTCCGCAGCTGGACATCCTATGTAAGACGAGACTTAAATTCCTGGTTATCAAACTTGAAAAATAATTGTTGCATATAATTTTTTAGTAGTAAAACATTTCGACTATTTTCGCAAATACGCTAAATATTTTATTACTAAAAAATTTTCACAATTTTTTTTTATATTTAAACATTTCTAGCGTATTTGCAAAAATAATGTTGAGGCTAGGTTCATCGTCAAAATGTTTTACTACTAAAAAAATTATCTGCAACAACTATTTTTCAAGTTCAATGACCAGGAATTTCCTGAAACTAACGCCTCCTCCATGTAAGTACATTTGTTCCACGACATGACTTGCAAACAAAGCGACATATTTTAGAAGCTTATATATAACTACTCAGGAGAGCGAGATAGCAAGTTTTACCAATATACTTCACTATTACAAAATTCCCTCTTCTTCAAGTGCTTGAAATGGAATACCACAACTGTACCGTTCCTTAAGTTTAAAAAATTGCACTTTAGTTATATAATCAAAAACATTGAAATTATACAGAAGTATGCATTTTTATAAAACTAAAGAACAAAGTGTTTTAATGATTTATTTGTATTCCGGTCCACTTATTAGTATAGTTATATGAGCATCTAAAATGCATCAGTCTTCTTTGTTATAAGTAAAAATATGTTGAAGTTTAGACAACAGTCATGTTAAAATATTACTTATAAAAAGTAGAAAACTCAACACAGCGATTAAAACCAAAAATATCTTGCACTTTGAGCCATTTACACTATTTTATACAAACAATCCTAGGACCATCAAATATACTTTAAAATCGAAAAATATCTCTTTATTTTTAAAGGGTAGTTAACAATAAAAATATTTTTAAATACAAAATAAACAGGTTTTTGCAAATCCTGCAAAAAAAAAACATGCATAAAAGTAAAATAGTATACTTTAAACTTAATCTAGTTTTGGTTTGTTTAGTATATTGTGTTTTAAAACAAAATTGACGTAACGTCGAGAGGATTTAAGGTAAGGCATAAATGAAGTATTAAAATCAAAATTGATGGGTATACGATTTTGTTGCCTTCGTTTCCAATAACTTTGTATCTGCATTCTATAACTAAGTATAAGTAGTGTTTTCATACTCGATTTTAGCTCGTTCAGTACACCGTTTTAGCCATTTTTGTATGGCTAGTTCAACATCCCGTATTGTGCATTTATGATGGGTCATTGCAGATTCTGAAAATAATTACGTTTTAATAAATTAGGTAATACACGTGCATTTTCCTTACTTATTAACATTTCACTTAGAGTGAGATTTTTGAATATCTTCTTTCCCTTCCGTCCTAACCAGCTGTATTCAGATGCAAATTTATTGGTGATTAATTTTTCAGTGGAGCGATATATAAATTCATAGATAGATTTTCCACCTAAACTAGATATTTCTTGAACCTATACACAAAACCATTAAAAAAAACAATGTAACATATAAATACCATACCACTTTATTAAACTCATTTTTATCATCTAATCCATTTTCAAACTGTTCTAACTCTTGCATAGATTTTATTGGTAACACATACTTTGTATAAATGGATTCAACTTCTAATTCACTAACCTGGGCAACTTGCTTTTGCTTGATTTCCGCTAGATCTCCCATTAACTCGGACATCATGCCTTGGAGTATATTCTGTTTTTTAATTATTAACTTCAGCAGTTCTAAAAATTCTCATTAAATTATATTATATTATATATATTATGTAACTTCTTACTTATTGTTTCATTATCATCTACAACACCTGCTTGAGACATATGTTTATTTGATATATAAATATCATTGGATGCCCTGTGATTATCTGTAAAAAAACATTTTATATTCTTTTAGAGGTTTTTTGAACCACTACCTAACATGCCAGATTTTGGTATGAAAGTTTCATTCACAGTCAAATCATTTATATTATTACTGATATCATTTCTGCTTGATGATCCACGAATGGAATTGGTACCCGACTTTAATTGAACATCTTGTGATATCGAAATTGTTTTAATTTTACTTATTGTTACTGGCAAATTCTTACTACTTCTATCTGCAATAAAATAGAAAAGTAAAATGTGACTAGTATACCGCTGATTATATCAGTATAAAATATCTTTGCTTAATTTAGGTGGGTCGGGCAAGACTGTTTCTTCCTCTTCTTCTACAGAACTGAAACTAACACTTTTCTTAAATATTTTTCTATTGGAGCGAGAGTAGGAGAATGATTGTGAATCTAAGTCAGAAGATACCTCAGCTTTTCTGGCTTTCCTCTTGGCTACACTGTAGTCATCTACAAAAACAATCTTTTTGTTTGCAGTAATACCAAAATAAAAATAATGTAGCTACCATAAACATTATTTCTAAAACCGTCTATTTTATACTCCACCCAAGTTTCGGGATCATAAGGTATGGCCTGGCCTGTTCCAATAACTGCTGTAACTTAGCTTTTGTAGTATTTGGTGGCAAAAAACATTTATTTCCAGATATCCAAGATGTGGGAATAGCTTCCACACTTCCATTTTCTTCAGGAAATTTCACAACTGACCAGGTCACCACGTTTGCATCCATTCCATAAATTTTGCTCTATATAAACTAATAGCTTTTCTTAATTATGTTAAAGAATGAAAAAAACACAGACTAGTTTTAGACCTTGCATTTGATAATTTATTACGTAAACAATATTGGATATTAAGGATTGGTTAATGTTTGTTAGTATGTAGCAAAGGAATAATAACAAATTTATCTTTAAGCGACAATTTAACAAATTTATAAGCTATTTGATTCACACTCCATATGTCTAATGGGCCAGGACGACTTACTTTAAATACTCCTAAATCCGAGGAATTGCATGGCTTAACATATAAATTTTCAAGCAATTGAAATTTACAACCAATTAAAAATAAACCTTTGTCATTTGATACAAAATTTTTAATCCAAATAACACTGTTGTCAACTAAACAACAACAGTCATCACCTTCCAAAACTTTTAAAGTAAATTCTTCAAATGCTACCACTTTATATTGCACAAAGAACCTATCATCTATCACTGGTCCACTGCTATGCTCACCACTTGGTTGAGCTTTGATAAAGTTCGATACGTGGCTTTGAATAATAGTACCACAAGTTTGTTTTTCCACTATTCTATTTATAATTTGTGATAATGGTTTATCGCCTTTTCGAAGTAGTGATTTAAAAGTTTGTAAATAATTCTCAAACGGAAAGGAAGAAAATTTTTGTAAAACACCAAACTTTTTGGTATCATCATAATCATGAAGCAAATTATGCACATTATGTGAAACATGTTGTATGCTATACAATGTTATAAAACTTTGAATAAAATATTTATATAATGAGTGTGCGTATTGGCCGAATTCATTCAAATATTTTGTACTAGACAAAATAGTTGAAGCAACGTGAAAGCATAAAAAATTTAAGAACATATTTCCGCATCACACCTAAGCAAATCAAGTGCATGTAGTCAAGTGGAATGTCAGTAATCATATCAAAACCTGGTAGAGACTCAATCAAAGATGTTCCGGTGTGATGCTCTTTATCAACTTTTAATTTAAATTCACAATGAGTGCGATATTTTAAGTTATCGGTGGCAGGAAAATAAGTTCGGTTTTCAATGTAATCTCCCTTAATACAACATTTAGAACAAGAGTAATAACCCGTATGGCCTTTTGTATAACTAATGAACGACTTGGCGGGGGTGTCACATATAAAAGCCATTATTTTGAAAGGAAGCAATCGGCCATTATACTCGAATCCATTTTCAGTTAAAAAAACTGCCTCATTAATGAATTGCTTTAAATAGCTGTTTGCATCTTTAGGTTTTTCTAAACCATGATATAAACCAATCACTTCGACTGCACTTAGTTTGTCTTGTAAACTACAAAGAATGGGATATAGTTGACTTCCAGTACTTTTCGCAATAGGTAAGCCATCGATGTTAATAAAGACGTCAATGGACGTCAAGTCATTAATACCTTTATACTTTTGAAGTAAGTTATTTAACGCTATATCCAATCCAAAGTGATAATATTGCCCAGGTTCTATAAATGTTAATGTTACAGCTCTGGGGGTCTTTAATAATGTCCGTGAGTCCACTGGTAAATTTATTTTGAAAGTGGTATTTAGTAGGCTTAATAAACCATTTAAAGCATTATGTTTGATTTGATTTTTAACGGCCCAAACAGCCAATTCCATATGAAAATTATTAACTGGACTATCTGGCTCACCATTTGCCAAGTTTGCAGAAGATTCAAAATTTGGTTGACAATTAGCATCCAAAACAGAATCTGAATCCACATCACTAACTATGATCGAGCAGTGTTCATCATCACTGATCGGATTGTTTACAGAATTGTTTATACTACAAGCTTCAAGTTCATGCTCGACAATATTATTTGTTTGGTTTATTAATGGAAAATTACTTTGATCACTATCAGATTCTATTTTATTCAAAGACCGAGATGTAGAAGTAGTCATATCAAATAATAAATCTGCTTTAAAATTTGCATGTCTATAAAGAGTGCGAGGCAATTTCATTTTAGGCATTTTTATTGACAACGTTGAAACTTTCCACGTGCAATTAATATAAAAAAAAATCTGTTATTATGTAGTAATTGTTGTAGGAATTTATAGAACTAAAACAGAAACCACAGTCACCTATGCCAAATAATTTTGTTTTAATTACTTTGGTCTCCATAGCAAACTCTTCAGGCAAAAATAACAAACCTATAAACTGATGGTTATTCCTTTCAATCTTTATATTCTGCTTACATTATGTAAATATGGTCGATTATAAATACAATGAAACCTCACACTAAAAAGATTTGGATTAGCATTAAAATTATTACATACGTTTTAGAAAATACCCGTAGAGTTGAAAAATCTCTGAATTCTAAATTTTAATTGTAGAATGAAATGAATTCGTTGCGACTGTCTTCAATATCTTATATTACTTTATTAAATTTTTTATTAGTGACAGCACAATGCACAAACCCATGAAGCATTGTATTAAATTTGTAGGTTAGGTTACATTGCCTGCATGAGTTTATATTACCAGAATTTCGTTTTTTCATAGAAACCAAGACTAATATAGGATTACTTACGTGGAATATAATAGTATTATAGTAATTATAAAGATATAACACGTAATAAATTTCTTTACAAATAGCTTCCTCGTGATATTTGCACAGATCATCAAGAATCGGTCAACCTGTGTAAATTACGCGGCTGTACAATCGTACATCATCGTCAGTAACATGCAACAAAGAGGTTATGTTATGTTGAATTTGGATAAAATGAACCTTCTATGGACGTTCGTAAAACGTGCAGAAACCTATGGTCGTATGTATGCTTTTAATGGACGTTTGGTAGATACTTGCTAAAGAACGTCCATAGTACTTTAACCTTAAAATGTTTTATGAACGTCCATTAAACTCCAAGAATGTTCATTGGTTTAGTGGAACTAAAATGGACTTACTATAAATGTTTATGATCATACGCATTGAACAAAGGATTTATAGAAGTAATTTCCGGAGGTTCAGAAAACATGTTGAAACTTTTGTGCTTAAAGCTGGACGTCAAATGGACGTTTGTTAAAGGAAGTCCATACCACTTCAACTGGAAGACATTTTATGTATGTCCATCAAAAGTACATGGACGTTTCTACATTAAATGGAACCAAAATGGACGTCTATGGAATGTTGTGTGTTATATGGGCTACATACATTGCATTTACATTTTCAATGCTCCACCCGAAGGTACTACATTGGCCAGGAGGCGAGTTTTTTGTTGCGTGGAAATTTAGAATTTTGCCGAACCCTTGCCGTTCCAGGCAAGGTAGGGATCTTTAACGTGCGTGACAACACTCACACACGGGACCTCCATTTTACCTCTCATCCGAACGAGGGTGTATTTTTGCGAAAAATGCTCGCCTGACATTTTTCAAGCGGACCGTGTCGGGATTCGAACCCGGGACCTTGGGCGTAGTAGTCACACACATACCACTACGCCACGGAGCCGCCTGATGGGCTACATACAGCTTGGTTCCCTATATATTGTTTTCTAAATATATACCATATTTCACCGATATTCAGTGATATGTGAAGGGGGTTAAGCAACTTGCGGCTACCAAGATCCCCAATACAGACATCCTTGAAACTCTTGCAGCCTAAATCTTTGACTATGTGTGCAATAGTCTAACCTAGGTCTACCTCTCTTTTCTTTCTATCTCTGCTTCTCATATAATCCGCACTATTCCCTCATGCCTTACTATGTGCCCTATGGTCCTATCTTTCCTCTTTTTTACTATTTTTCAAAATATATCTTTCTTCCCCTACCATTTCGAGAACTTTTTTGTTCTTAATTTTGTCCATGATATATTCGTCATAAGTCTGTAGCACCACATTTCAAAGCTTTCTATCTTTGTAATAATAATACATTTATAATACTTTGTTTACAATAGTCCAATACATAACATTTACACTTGAATAAGTAAACATAGTGTATTAATTTATGGCAAGTTATATGCTGTAAAACAGTATAAAAAGAGGGAATTCATCCAATATGGATGGTTTACAAATCCCCCTTAATACAACTAAGTTTTGCACTTGATCAGAGTCGATGGTATTGCAGCATTATTATTTTTAATCCGAAGTTAGTCGCACTATGAGCACAACCTTCACATTTTCTGCATTTTTTTAATAATTCTGCGAACCAAACAAATACGTTTCTGTTCTCCCTCCATATCTTTAAGGCAACCTTTAACTACAATGTAGGTATCTTATGTTACGGTAAATCTACCCAGTATACGTATAGCAACCACGTTAGTAGGGTGAAGCGCATAAGTGTGAAGGTACCCTTCATATAGCGATCAACGGCATACGTTTAAGTTATTAATACCGTTTAGATATACATGGTTGTGTCTCACATTGCGTTTTTTTTTTGAGTTTTGTGTAAACTTTTACGCAAGCAGGATGACAAACCGGGGAAGAAGACTTGTAGAGCTCGCTCTACTAAAATTTGAACAGGACAAAAATAAAGGTAGGTGTCTGTTTACACTATGATTTCGTATTATTAATTTTGATATTTCAGTTCTTTGTAATTATAATTGCAATCAAATATCGTTAACTCACACATTCATATACTAGATTTAGCAAAACAGATAAAGGATTTGTATCATACTACTTACTACTCTTATTGTTATAGATGGCCCGCTAAGTGAGCTACAAGTTTTAGATGAGGGTGAAAGTGATGCAGAAAGCGTTCATAGTTCCCACAGGACAGATTCCGAGCAATCAAACTGTTCTGATTTACCAGATTACAATTATTATTCTAACACTGTTCCAAAGTTTCTGAGAAAAGAAAAGGTAACCGAATGGCTGAAATGCCTACCAAAAGTCACTGGCCGTACTAGAAAACAGAACATAGTTTTCCATCTGTCAAGAGTAAAAGCCGTTGCCAGTAATGCCAGATCTCCCTTAGAATGTTAGGAACTATTCTTCCCAAAAGAGTCAATTCAGGAAGTAGTCACCTGCACGAATATTTATTTAGCAAAAAACGGCAACGCTTTGCTCGGGAACTAGATGGTCATGACACGACCGTGCAAGAAGTTCGGGCCCTTATAGTACTTCTTTATTTAGCTGGCGTGAAAAAGAGCCACCATGTCAATTTGAATGAATTGTGGACAGTTGACGGTAGAGCTCTTGAGTGTTTTCGAGCCACAATGTCGCAGCGGCGATTTTATACCTTACAGAGCGCACTTCGGCTTTACAACATTGCAGATAGAAATGAACACAAAGCTATCGATAAATTAGCACCCATAAGGAAACAGTTTGATGATTTTGTAAATCTTTGTAAGAACAATTATCAAGTGGGAGAATATGTAACGGTAGACGAAATGTTGGGTGCATTCAGAGGATGCTGCAAATTCCGACAATACATCGCAAATAAGTCTGCGAAATATGGTATAAAAATTTACGCAATGGTTGACGCAAGAACCTTCTATACATCAAATTTAGAAATATATGCCGGAAAGCAACCACCTGGTCCTTACCAACTTGACAACAGTGCGGCTAGCATCATTAAGCGAATAATCGGCCCTATCCTAAACACCAGCAGAAATGGAACGCTGGATAATTATTTTACATCAATACCCTTGTCGCAGGAGCTTCTCAAAAATCATCGAACAACAATCCACGGAACGTTGAAAAAAATAAGCGAGAGTTAATTCTAGAATTTATAAACATAAAGGAACGTAAGACGCGGAGCAGTATGTTTGCTCTTTCAAAAGGAACTTTGCTTATATCGTATGTTTCAAGAAAAGGAAAAAAATGTGCTGCTTATATCAACCATGCACAATGATGATGCTATTGACAAAAATACGGGAGATCTTGAACCTGAGGTTATTACTTTTTATAATCTAACCAAAGGGGCAGTTGATGTGGTGGATGAAATGAAATCACTATATTCAGTTTCTAGAGTAAGTTGTAGATGGCCCTTGACAATTTACTTCTCAATGCTAAATATTGGTATTGTAAATAGTTTTATAATTTACAAAATCAACAACTATAATAATGAGAATGATATAAGAGAAAGACGGCTGTTTATAAAGAATTTAGCTCTTTCACTTCTCAGACCACATCAGTACATCTTGTACTCGCTTCGGCGGTACATATACTAAAATTGGAACGATACAGAGAAGATTAGCATGGCCCCTGCGCAAGGATGACACGCAAAATCGTGAAGCGTTCCACATTTTTACTTCTTAAATTCGATCAACTCTCCTAAAGTTAGCAAAACTAAAATTGAAAAATACGGTAATACACGAAAAACTGGAACTCCTGTTTTTAACTTGAGTACTATTAGCTCTGATGAAATAAGTAAAATTATCTCTTCAATGAAGACAAATGCATTTGGCATTGACTGTATAAATTTACATATGCTAAAATTAATTTTACCCTATTCGTTAGATGTTATCACTCACATAGTGAACTACTCAATAAGCCATGGTGTTTTTCCTGAACTTTAGAAACAAGCTATAGTTGTTCCAATTTCTAAGGTACCAGTTACCAAAAGTTACAGTGACCTACGTCTTATTAGTTTACTACCAACCATGTCCAAAATCGTGGAAGCCATTGTTCATAAGCAACTCTTGGACCATGTAGTAAACAACAATATATTACCTGCACAACAGTCTGGGTTCCGCCCTAAATATAGTACTGCTACATGTTTATCTAAAGTTATTACTGATCTTGCGAGAAATATTGATAACTCAGAAGTAACCTTCTTATGTTTATTGGACTTCAGCAAAGCATTCGATGTCATTAATCATAATCTTCTTATTGCTAAATTAGCTTATTACAGATGTGACAACATTGTTTTGCAGTGGTTTAATAATTACCTTACTAATAGAAAACAGTTAGTCAAGATTGATAACAAGCAATCAGAACTTCTTACAATTAATCATGGAGTCCCGCAGGGAAGTATTCTTGGTCCGTTGCTATTTACGATTTTTACTGCTGATTTACCGCAGATATTAACCACTGACTGCAACATACACATGTATGCAGACGATACGCAGCTTTACATATCATGTCTTCCGTCATTATCAAACTACACTATCTTAAAAATGAACATTAATCTTAACCATATCTACAACTGGTGTATAAGTAACGGTCTAATTCTCAACCCTAAAAAGAGTACTGCCATGTGCATTGGTACACGAACTGGCTGCATCAACGCAAAATTTAATGCCACTATAGACATAGTAGTTAACAACACCGTGATAAAAATAGTAGATACTGCAAAAAATTTAGGTATTATTTTTGATTCTCAGCTGACATTTGAACATCACATCAATAAAAAAATCAGCCTCTGTTACTTCAAAATGAAGTCGTTATATAAATTTAAAATGGAGCTAAGTTCGGCCGTTAAGTGGAAGCTTGTGAACAGCTTAATTTTAAGTCAACTGGATTACTGCTTCACGGTTTACTACAACTTCTTAACAGTAAGACTAAGAAACAGGGTCCAAATTATGCAGAACGTATGTTTCAGATTTGCATTTAACATATGTTAATATGAGCACGTAACCCCACACTATGTCAATCAGAAGATCCTTAAATTCAGCTATAGATCTGAACTTCTTTATGCGACATTCATTTTTAAGATTGTGCATCATCAACTACCCACCTACTTGTTCAGCCAGCTACACAGGCGTTCTACTATCCATTCTCGTTGCTTACGTGATCAAAATCACTTTACCATTCCAAAACATTATTCTGCTAAGTTTGAAGGATGCTTTGCATACACTGCCGTCAAGGTACTAAATAAATATTCAACAATCTACATCAGAACAAAATCCAAACTCAGCTTCAAGTCTTCAGTAAAAAGCATTCTACTCGCGTTTCAAAAAACTGAGTTATAGTCTATAGACTAAATCTATAGACTACTATTCCGGTCATATTTTCTGATGATTATAATTGTGGTGTTACCATGTTAGGGTATAAGTAATAGCATCTACGGATGAATTATGCCTTTTTGAATAACTTTTGTCTTTCAATTTGCTTACTAATTGTATTACTTACTAAATATTTGAATATTTGAAATTTATAATATGTACTGTGACTAACTGTAGTTATTCAATAAACTTATTTATTTATTTATCTAGAAACTCGTATACAAACTACAAATTTGCCACCACTATTACGTACCACTATAGGAAGAATCGCTAGAATTCCAGTGCCAAATCTGCCACCACCAACAGAAGACTTAGACAGCCGCTTTTGCTATTTTTGCCCCCGTCTGAAAAATAGAAAAAGCAAAAAATTATGCGATTCTTGCCATATGTCCATCTGCCAAGAACATACCTACGTCAACCATAACGTATAAATGTGCTAATTGTATAAGAAACTCATCAGACTCTGATTAAAATTTAAATGTATGATAAAATATTTAATATTTTTCTAATTAAATATTTATATTTCTTTTTTATAAACATATTTGTGTTAAAATTTTTAATTCCTTAAGGATATAGTATCTATTTAACAAACGTTAATAGATCAATATAATTAGTGTAAATAATTTGTTGATAGAATAAATTACAGTATAGATTAACCATACTTGTTGATACACAGTCTACAAAAACTATACGTACATTTTTGTAGTAAAAAATGTATTTGTATAGTGTGAAGACTACCTTCGACATGCGAGTAACCACGTTGTGAAACACTTAGTGACTAATGCAGGGTTAAGTATTAAATATTTCAGGATTGCTCTTCTTCTTTACCATCTTCCTAAAAGAACTTATGGTTGTAATTTCACTTTTAGGATATCGGTTTAATGTTTTAGGTACAATATAAGGAAAAGCAAATTTGTACATGACAGTATTATGTTGAGGTATATTTATTTTCAACTGATTTCGCATATTTTTATTATGCATATCCTTCCTACATTTAAGTCTATGATAAAGGTATTTTGGTGTTTGACATTTGTATATTTTGAACAAAAAGCAGGTTAAATGAGTTCCTTTCTTTCATTCATACATAACCAACCAATGTTCTTTATAGGTTCACTTGTTCATGCTCTGCCCCGAAGACCTAAGCAATATCTTGCACGAGCATTCTGTACCCTTTGAATCATTAATTTGTGGTTTTCTGTAGAAAAGGTGAGTACACACAGTCACAATAATTAAAAAGCGAGAGTACCAAAGTGTTTGTAAATGTTATTTTTGCTGGCACTGGCAGTGTTCTTCAGTTGGTATAGCTGCTTAAGTTTAAGGAAGGCGGCCTTAAACTTCGCTCTCATTTGTCCTTCAAAAGTTAGCTGTTCATCCATGGATTCGTAACGTACTCTGAGTATGACACACAAATATCAGTAACCCATACTTGTTTCTGTGTTTTGGCATGTTATATTGCCAATTTTGTCCCAAATGTAATTACTTGTATTTTATCTGGATTAACTGTAAGTCCATTTGCAGTACACCAAGCGACCAACACTTTCATTTCACCGTTAATTACTTCTAATGCCAGGTCAACATTTTCAGTAGGGAAGGAAAGCATGTATTGCATATCATATGCATACATATACAGTGTGCCACTTGTTACTGTGCATGGCGCATCTGCTGTGAATATATTAAATAGCTTTGGTCCAAGTATTGAGCCTTGCGGTACCCCAGATCTTAATGTTACCTCTTTTGAAAGAAGCTGCAGACTCTGGGTACATATTCTAATAATACATGTTCTACCTGTTAGATAATTTTGAACCCATTTCAGAGTGGTATCTGTAAAACCATGACTATTCATTTTGGCAAGTAAGAGCTCAAAGTTTACTGAATCAAATGCTTTTGACATATCAAGTAACACCAGTATGGTTACATTTCCATCAACTCTTTCCCTAACTATACCATCTACGATAGCGCTTAGTGCTGTTGCTGTGCTATGTTTCCTTCTGAAGTCTGATTGCAGTGCTGGAAGTATGTTTTCTAATGTTAGGTAGTTACTTACTTATACATTTACTATCTTTTCTAGTACCTTGGAACAGATGGGTAGGATGGATTTTGGTCGAAGATCTTTTAAGGTAGCGGGGTTTGTAGTTTTCGGTTGTTATAACCCTGTCGCCGCATTCAGCGCCACTACTGCAGTTGGCAACACTGATACTATCCACGTTCACATCATTGCACAACAAAGATATTATGACATAATTGCGTGTCAAATTGTATCACATGCCAAATACGTTTACAATGATACAAGTTGCACCTTAAAAAGATAAAAAGTACTCACTTAAAAATGTGGAACGCTTTACGATTTTGCGTGTCATCCTTGCCCAGGGGCCATGCTAATCTCAGGGTATCTTGTTTAGGTGTGGGCGCGTCATGCCATCGTTGAAACCCAATTTATCGTCTTTCCTCTTCTTTGCTCATAGGTAGGGCGAAGGAATAAAGGTAAAGGCAACGATAGAAGGTAGAGATAAAGGGAAACCTACATCCTAAAAAGAAAAGACAACAAAACGACACAGGCAAACGTCACCGTTCGACGTCTCGGTGGCTAATAATCCTGTCGTGTCCAAACCGCGCACTTACGCCACTCCGCGCCCGCGCATTCCTTTTGCGCAAACGCAACTGTCCGAAATGACGGAAATGAACAAGTCTATTTTAAAAATAATGGCGGGAATTCACTCACAAATTTAAAAGTGTACATCTCCAAATTTGGAATGTAACAATCGCGACAAAGCCATATAAGAAAAAATCTTAAAAAAAGAAAATGACTGATAGCACGGTAAAAACTTAAATCTAAAGCCTAACTAACCTACATATACTCTAACTTAAATTCTAGAAAATGTTTATTTTAGGCGCCACCTGGTTTTTCAACCGATAACACGTCTTACGAATAACCAGGAAACGGAATGTGTAGCCCCATTGTTTATGAACTACATCTATAAATGCACACACGATTCTTTGATGTGGCGCAATTATAATCGACAGCACAAATTTGCCGGAGAGCACGAAACACTACTAAAACTAAAACAAATGCGACAAGTCGCCTAACATATATGCTATAACTAAAGCTAACATTACAGTTTTTTAAGTGCACACGCACATAAGCATTGCATCTAAACTGTTTTTTCTTTGGCAAGAAAATTCCCAAATTTCAAAATGTCCAAAAGAGCAAGTTACTCTGCACTTTAGCAAATTTTTATGTACTGGTACTTTGGCTTAATAAAAAACAATACACATCAAAACTTTTTCATGACATGGTTGTGAATTAACAAATTTACTAACAGTACCATCTTACTAATTTCTTACGTTACTAACCTAACAAATTACATTGCTACCTTCAGGTTAGCTTCTGCACTCAATACTCAAAAAATAATTCCTACGTCTGATCGTAAATACCAAACGTTAGGAAAACAAAAAAAGATAAGGCAAAGTCTCAAGTTAGTATGAAAGATAATAGGTAAGATAAAGATATTAAGATAAAACTAGATAACAATAGGTGGATCCGAAACGTCCCAGCATGCTAAGACACGCTACGAATACATACATTAAAGATATAACGTAGAATTTCCCAACTCACCAAGCCGTTTTGTCATCCATCACAAAGATACAAGATAGAGTGGCTCCTTGAAGCCGTTATATAGGTAAGATACTCATACTCCATAGAAGAGAGCGACTTGTGAGACAGGCCTGTTTATAAAAGCGGTATGAGGGACCGAAAAAAGGCATGTGGTACATTCCTGCACCGGACGTTGAACGATATCGATACGATATCCACACGTTTCTACATACACTCACACATTCACACACTCATACATACATGCACTGTTAGCGGCCACGTGCGCTGGCAGCGTCACCGCATGACCTCACGAAAGATATAGGAAGATATAGGAAAGGTAAAAAGAGGGAGGTAGGCATTTTGGAATGCATAAGTGACACTTCCAGGTAGAAGAGAATAGAGGAAGGGCTCGCATTGAGCAAAAGAGACAGAAAAGGTGGATAAAAATGCACTACTCGGCCAACCAATGTGGTCAGTAGCCCGGAGTGAGGGAAAAATCACTCTTATGTGGTAGACGGGTGTTCCGGGACAAGAACAGGGCTACCAAATGAAAAATAAGGCGGAAACGGAGACAGCAGGATAAGAAAAAGTAGAGTTTTTGGTCAAGCGTTCGAGAGAAGGTAGAGAGTTGTCTTTGTTAAGCGCAGATCGGGCTGAAGGACCACCTGCTATGTTAATCAGACAAGTTAAGACACATAATAAGTTAAAAAATTACTAGACTCTTAGTGAGAACTAGTACAATCATTTTTCCTAACGAGTACATCCACTGCGATAAGAAAATCAGACAAAAGTTGAAACAACAACTTAAAAGTATCACTACCGATACCTTCACACAAAAAAACCAACTGTTCCAAAGTAACTTTTAGAAACGGTAACGCCATAAACACTTTCTTTTTCCAAACATGTTCGCCTAAAGCAAAGGAAATATCTCGTTTACGCAGATTATAGTGATCCTTACTCTTTTCGTAAGCTTTTAGCAAATTTTTTCTAACATCGTAAAGATAGAAGATAATGATTGTTGGTCTTTGTCCCAGCGTACTTTTTCGTCAAATTCAATTACGTTAGTATCGTCTGGAACTGAACCATAAAAACTACCATCGATTGGAGTATATCTTCCAAAAACAAGAAATGACTGCGGAAATTGGGTTGCTTCGTGTTTGGATGTACGCAAAGCTTGAGCGATTTTAAAGATATTTTCATCCCACCTAGTGTGGTGTGAATCGATATATGAAGAGATAGCGGTAATTAAGACTCGATTTACTCTTTCGGTAGGGTTTACCTGGGGATGGTATTTTGTGTTAAACCAAATTTTTTGTATTTTATAACTCTTAACAAAATATTGAAAATCTTTTGAAATAAATTTGCGCTCCATTATCGCAGAGGATAATTTGCGGGACACCAAAGATAAGAAATACATTTTGTTCTAGGAATTTGATTATAGCGGCAGATTAAGCCACAGGATTAAGAAAATTTCTTCTCAGTACAGTTCAAGCGGAGGAGATCTTATCAGAACAAAACTTTCAAAGCCCACTCTCTGTGTGTATGAAACAAGTTGGAGACTATATGGTATTTTCTGAACCATAAGATCTTTACGCGGGCTTTTGAAAGACTTGTTGTTTCTGACTCTACAAACCAGGTTTCATAACAGCTGGATTGCATTCTGCAATATTGTGGATACGAAATGTTGAACTTAACCTTGTGATTGAATCAAATTAGAAAATAACGAGCTTGTTGGTGTCCATATGGGACCAAGGACTTATTAAAAATTGAGGACCGACCTATTGTTGTAAATAAGTGGTCTGAACAGATTTTTTCAATTTTTTATAGATTTCTAATTTGTTATAATTAAACAATTTTTCCCATTTAAAAAAAAATTGTTACAATACTAAAAAAACAAAATTAAATAAAATCACTGTTAAACACGTATGCAAGGTCCAATAATCATTTTGGTCACAAATCTTTTTAAATTAATAACTAGAATACCAGTTCTGTTAGGATAAAAGGAGGTTGTATACAGGAATATGCAGTTGAGTTCAACAGTTGATTTTGGGCATGAAGCTTGAATCACTTGTTAGTTTTTTTTATATAATACGGGTTCTCCAAGTGCTTATTTAATACCTATAATTTTTATAAACAACATTTCGGAGGGACATATTGTGCAGAAAATGCAAAATAATCACTTCTGAATGTGGTGAGCTGTAGCTTTTATTTCACTTTGATGATATCTCAATAAACAATAAAAAATTACAATCCTAAAAGCAACAAATCTAATTATAATAATAAAACTATGTACATAAAATTGCAACAATAACTATTATTCAATCAAACAGTATTAATAATGAACATCATTTCGCACAAAGGCAATCTTCTTTGTTAAGTTACAGTTAAAGTTTAGGAATCAATAAAACCTTATAAATACTCCGTTTAGATGATTACTTTGAGTCACCGCTAGCAGTCAAATCTTCAGGTAGGAACAAATTTAAGCTAGAGGGTGTGGTTCTAGTTTGATCTGCACTATTTAAAGTACGCTTTGTCCGGGGATTAGTGAAACCATCCTCCTACCAATAATACCAACGGTTACCAACAAGTAGATACAGTTGTGAAAGTTTAGCCAGATGTTAATCAATGATTCCTTGAAGATATCAGTAGAAAAGATAGTAACATCTGTCTTTCAAATCCCACATGCTGTGCAATGTGAACAGTGAAGAAGTAGGTCTGCAATCCCTCCTAGGATGTAGTACAAATAAGAACGACTTCTAATTGATAGTAAACTAGCTTCAGAAGCACGTCCCTTGTTAAGTTATGAATTATAAATATTCAATCAGAAAATCAGAAGATTGTAATGTTTTGCAAAAAGACCTGGCCCACCTCACAGCTTAGACAGAAGCAAATGAGATGCTCATTAATTGTACCAAGACAGTCTGGGTTGCATTTGGCTCAAGTTCATCTGCCTACTCCTACAGACTGAGTCTAACTACCCTCACTCCAACAGACAGTTGTAGATATCTGGGTGTTATTATCAACCAAAACCTGAAGTGGAATGAGCATGTTCTTTATGCTATTTCTAAAGCCAATAACCAGCTAAACTTTCTCAAGTACTGTCTTTGTGGTGCTTCCTATGAGACGAAGCGACGCGCATACATTAGTCTTATACGTCCTACGTTGGAGTACTGCGCATCAGTTTGGAGTCCGCCAGCTAAGTTTCTTGCCTTAGCCCTTGAGGCGGTTCAACGTAGAGCGGCTCGTCAGGTGCTGAATACTTACGACTATGCAGTTAGTTGCATGGCACTCTTACAATTCTTAGAGTGGGAGCCGTTGGTTTTACGA
This sequence comes from Platerodrilus igneus, assembly GCA_036346225.1. Taxonomy (NCBI): domain Eukaryota; kingdom Metazoa; phylum Arthropoda; class Insecta; order Coleoptera; family Lycidae; genus Platerodrilus; species Platerodrilus igneus. The sequence continues at coordinate 11,962,418 of JARFIW010000170.1, read as the reverse complement.
CGTGACCAAAGACTGCTAATTTTGATTTACGAAGCCATAACTAAATTGCCCTCCATAACGGAGATTGATAACGTCTACGTGTGGCCAACTACATCTCACATAATGACCATGGGTGTAAGATCCAACGTCCAAAATTTGCAAGCTCCTTTGGTACAAACTCCCCAGTTGGCAGGGGTATCGCATTGTGGAATATGCTGCCTCAGTGTGTCTTTGACCCTTTCCCTGGAACAAAAGCCCAGTTTACTAACCTGTTAGATTAGTATTTCTTAGTTTGATTTATAATTGGCAACAGCATATTGTATTGATAAATAAATAAAAAAGAAAAAACCCAAAACTAAATTACCTCGACTTCTTCGCATATGTGTGATAGCCATGAAACCAGGTTGTCCTATTCTGTATTAATATAAATATCAAAAGTGGAAATTAAGTTGTGATTTTAAGCAGGTTTGTCGAATAAAGCTAGATATATATCACTAAGAAACAGCACACAACCCAAATATGAGTTAAATAGAAACTCGCACACAGTATTACAAGTATAACTGATATAAAACCCTTATTCTTCTTTTCAAAATATTGCGGGAAAGAAAATATTCTACACAAAACTATAGGCAATATTCTTTTTTATCATTTAACCATAAACAAGTCAATGTTTGTTAGAAATTTGTAAATAATTTTTATTAAATTTTAAACAAGAATTGTGATGTACCTATCGACGAAATTGGTTATTTTCAAATAAGAGTGGTGCTCTGATAATTAAATCGTGTTCAGTACTAGTTAAAACTAAAGTAATGCCATTTTTTATTGAACAAGCAATATTTTTTGAAAATTATATAATAATCATTACAAACTACAGATTTTGAAAGCATCAAATTAATTGCATTATTTTTATCATCTTCTATTTAGTGTTTTACTGTATACTAGCTGATTTGTGTGGTCAAAGTTCGTTCTGCTCATTACTTGTCTGAGCACAGTAGTTTTTTCATGTTATATTATTTATCACTTTTACGAAGTATTGTAAGTTAATATTAGTATTTCATGCTTATGAATAGTATTAATATTAATTACACATTGTGTTTGTGTTGCAGTGCCTCAAAAACAGAAGTTTCAGAGGAATTCAAAGTTCTTGTTGAAAATACGATCAAAACATTGCAAAATAGTTTTCTTAAGGAATCATATACATTTCCAACTTCTCTTCGTAAAAAGGAACGCAAATATATACGTATAAGGTGCCGATTTTATGGAGTAAATTCAAAATCTCACGGCAAAGGTTCCAGCCGTTGTATACAGATTTTTATAAAGAAAAAGCAAAATGTTCACATACTAAATATAGATTTTAATGATAGGATTTCAAATTTGATGAATAAAGGATTAGGTTTCTTTAGCGAAACTGTTGATCTTATCGCATCTGAAACATCTAGCAAAAAAATTGCGTATAATATTCATAGCAAATGGAATTCTTTAGATCCAGTGCGAGTACCGAAAGCAAGATCGAATAAATTGGCATCTAATAGATGTTTTTTACCCATCCATGAAAGAAAATGGGAGTTTTTAGATTTGTTGGAGAGTGGCCAAGTAGTAATCATTTCATCGGAAACTGGTTCTGGTAAATCAACTCAAATTCCACAGTTTATTTTAGAACACGCTTACGAAAAGAAGAAGTCTTGTAAAATAATATGTACCCAACCAAGACGTTTGTCGACCGTATCTGTTGCTGAGCGTGTTGCAGCTGAAAGAGGTGAAAAGGTGGGTCAGACTGTTGGTTATCAGATTAAACTTGAAAGAAAGGTCGGGCCTAAGTCTGCTTTAATATATTGTACGAGTGGTATTTTACTACGTAAATTTATGAACAAAAGTAATAAGACTTTTAAGAATATTACCCATTTAATTCTTGATGAAGTTCACGTACGAGACAAATTTATTGATGTACTGATGATATCGTTACGAGAATATTTAAAACAAAATCTGCGCCTAAAGCTTATTTTAATGTCTGCAACGTGTGAAATTGAATTATTTAAGTCATATTTTAATAATGCACAGGTGTTACATGCAGATGGCAGACGTTTTAAAATAAAAGAGTACTTCCTTGAAAATATTTTGCAACTTCTGGAATATAAGCAACCATTAAAAGATAGTACTGCGACTGTATCTGATATTGCAACAGAGCGTCCTAAAGATTATAATAGAGATGAAGTAAATACTGTCATAAATAGATGTATTGGCGATAAAGATGAAGATGATTGTTTACAGTTACTGCAATTAATTTTATCTGAAAATGCTGATATTAACCATCAGACACCAGATATGGGCTACACGCCTCTAATGGCAGCTGCCATTTGTGGAAACATAGAGCTAACTGATGTACTACTAAGAATGGGTAAGTAAAATATCAGGAGCAGCTAGAGAAAGACCTGAAAGTTCTGTCTAAAGAGAGACATTCGCATGTATGAAATGTCAACACGATAGTTAATCTTACTTTTATCGATTGTGGATATTTATGGTGGTTGTGTTTCAAACGAAAATGTTATACACAAGAATGAAAAATGCTCCATACTTTCAATTTTAACGAAACCTGATTATTCATTGCATCATATCGTGTACTGATACTTTTCGTTAAACGCATCATAAAACTAACAACTAAGATTTATGCCCCCTGCGAATATTCTAACACTACTGAAAGTAACAAAAATCTACTCACTTTTAAGGTTTCAAAAGTTACATTATATTTAAGTGAATTCAGGTTTTTCTCTAGCTGCTCCCGTAAAGTGTATTACAAGAACCTACTCCTTTTGTAATTATGATACTATGAATTTACAAACATGTTTAAATATTTTGTTGCTTGAAGCTGTTACTTAAGTTTAATATTGCATGATTGATATCTTTAAAATATTCGTCGCTCTGATATCGCATATAACATTGTAGCATTTGCTATTTTGATTTAATATTTTTAATGGTACTTAATATTAAATTATTTTTTTAGAAAGTGTTGCACATCTTCTTTTTTATTGCATACCTGGGGGGTCTTGAAATACTGAATAAATTATAAATAAGTGCTTTATATTAAATTTTGTTACTGAAACTAATTTAATTATATTTTCTACAAAACAGTAAAGCATGACATTACTCTTTTAAATCGAATATTGGGTTCATCTGCATCCTATGGTGCCAATGATTAAATTATGGTGTACAGAAACAATGGTTTTTTTACAGCGTCGGTGGGCGATTATTGTTCTTACAAAATTTAAACTGTTGAGATAGTTGTGATTGGTAATATGGTGTAACACTTATCTCACTTAAGTATTTATTTAATAAAATAATAATGGAGATGCACAGTTATGAACTGCCAACTTTACGTAACACCAACTGTCCGAATCATCCAGCTGTCAAAAGAGCCCTCTCATTCCTCATGCACCTCTTGTTGTGGGAGAAATCCAACGGCATTAACATAAATAACTTCAATTAAAAATGTAAAAATTGGTATACCATTTGTTAAGTATTTATTTAAGTATTTATTTAATAAAATAATAATGGAGATGCACAGTTATGAACTGCCAACTTTACGTAACACCAACTGTCCGAATCATCCAGCTGTCAAAAGAGCCCTCTCATTCCTCATGCACCTCTTGTTGTGGGAGAAATCCAACGGCATTAACATAAATAACTTCAATTAAAAATGTAAAAATTGGTATACCATTTGTACGAACACTACTGCTACAGTACCCCACTAGTAGTGGCGATACCTGAGCAGAAGCGAAATAGTGCGACCGAAACATGTTGTTTTAAGCGATCTCTTTTGGGTTTTGTTATCTTCAAACGATGCTCTTGGTTGCTGAGTTTTAGGCTGAGTAAAAATGATTTTAGTTTGAGATCATGATTGGAGTAAATCAGGACCTGATGCAAGAAGCAAGGTTTGAGTCGAGCTATTGAAGTTGTGTTGACTTGTTGTTCAAAACTTTATATGATCCAATGTAAGGTTGTTGCAAAGGTTTAAGTATCATATCATTGCGAATGAAAACGTGACTTGAAAATTGCAAAACTGGATAAATAAATACTTTCGATGAATTACAGGTTTTAGAAGAAAGTGTGCATTTTTGATCGAATGTGCATTTAAGCTTTTCAACAATCTCTGGTTCTGTAGTGTTAGATTAAGTTTGATTGTTAAACTCTGAAGATAACTTACATCTTAGTTCCAAATAATACTTCAGCGAGTGAAAGTTGGATAAACCCAATAAAATTAAAGGAAGTATATCAACCCAATTATTGGTTGTATGGCTTTTGATCGAAACTTTGTGTTCGATATCATCTTTCAATTTTACCATTAGCATGAAGATGATATGCAGTAGTAAAAAATGTTTGATTTCAAGTAGTTTGTTAAAAGAACGGAATAAATTAATTTTGAACTGCCCTCTTTGTCATTTTTTCATGAACACCATAACGTGAAATCCAATTATCTAAAAGATGCTTGTGCGTCATTCTGCAGTAATATCTGCAATGGACATGACGTCCAGCCAAAATGAGAAACATTCAATTACAGTTAAACAATAACAAAAGCTTCTGGAGGGTAGTGGATCTATTATATCCGTATTAATATGTGAACATCTGTAATTGGCTAATTCGAATTCTTGTAAGGGAGATTTAGTGCGACTAGTTATTTAAGACCTTCGACATGACATGCATGTTTTAGTCCATTATTTGCAATCTTTGTTGATTCCAGGCCATGTGAAGCGTTTTTTAATGAGTTTAAGCATTCTTCAAGTATCTGTATGTGAAAGATTGTGAATTCTATCAAAAACGAAAACTAAGCGGCACGTAAAATTTATTTTTCTCGTCACAGTATATTTTGATATTGCTTTGACCAGCTATTGGAATTAACTGAATATCGAGTGGGTTAGAGCTTGGATTGTTTATCATTGATTGCGGTTCTTGGTCTATGGATTGTTTGTTACATCCCCGCGTCGCGTGTTCAGAGCCACTTCTGCAGTTGGCAACACTGGTACTATCCACGTTCACAATATTGCACAACAAAGATATTACGACATAACTACGTGACAAATTGTATCACATGCCAAATATGTTTACAATGATACAAGTTGCACCCTAAAAAAGATAAAAAGTACTCACTTAAAAATGTGGAACGCTTCACGATTTTGCGGTCATCCTTGCACAGGGGCCATGCTGATTTCCATGTATCTCGTTTGGGTTGTGGGTTACGTTATGCCATCGTTGAAACCAGATTTAATGTCTTCCCTCTTCTTTGTTCGTAGGTAGGACGAAGGAATAAATGTAGGGAACGATAGAAGGTAGAGATACGATAGAGGAATCTACATTCTAAGAGAAAAGACAAAAGGAACGACACAGGCAAACGTCACCGTTGGTTAATCATGGCGTGTCGCAAACCGCGCACTTGCCCATCACTCCGCGCCTGCGCATTCTTTTGCGCCGACGCAAATGTCCGGGATGGCGGAAATGAACAAGTCTATTTTAAAATAGTGGCGGGAATTCACTTACAAATTTAAAAGTGTACAATGCCAATTTTAGCATGTAACAATCGCGACAAAGCCATAAAAGAAAAAAATTTAAAAAAAGAAAATGACTGTTAGCACGGTAAAAACTTTAATCTAAAGCCTAACTAACCTATATATACCCTAACTTAAATTCTGCAAAATATTTCTTTTAGGCGCCACCTGGTTTTTTCAACCGATAATGTGTCTTACGAATAACCAGGAAACGGAATGTGTGGCTCCATTGTTTATGAACTACATCTATAAATGCACACACGAGTCTTTAATGTGATGCAGTTATAATCGACAGCACAAATTTGTCGGAGAGCACGAAACACTACTAAAACTAAAACAAATGCGACAAGTCGCCTAACATGTATACTATAACTAACGCTAGCATTACAGTTTTTTAAATGCACATGCACATAAGCATTGCATCTAAACTGTTTTTTCTTTAGCAAGAAAATGCCCAAATTTCAAAATGTCCAAAAGAGCAAGTTACTATGCACTTTAGCAAATTTTTATGTACTGGTACTCTGGCTTAATAAACAATACATATCAAAACTTTTCATGACATGGTTGTGAATTAACAAATTTACCAACAGTACCATCTTACTAATTTCGTACATTACTAACCTAACAAATTACATTGCTACCATCAGGTTAGCTTCTTTACTCAATACTAAAAAAAAAAATTCCTACATCTGATCATAAATACCTAACGTTAGGAAGACAAAAAAAGATAAGGCAAAGTCTCAAGTTATTATCAAAGATAATAGGTAAGATAAAGATATTAAGATAAAACTAGATAACAATAGGTGGATCCGAAACGTCCCAGCACGCTAAGGCACGTTACATAGAATTCCCCAGCTCACCAAGCCGTTTTGTCATCTATCACAAAGATACAAGATAGAGTGGCTCCTTGAAGCTGTTGTATAGGTAAGATACTCAGCAACTACTGAGTTCAAAGGCCACAAACATAGAAACAAGGAAAATATTGCTTAAAACATATGTGTGGAGCACAGCACTGTACGGCTGTGAAGCTTGGACAGTAGGAGAAGCAGACAAGAAAAAGGTAGAAGCCTTTGAAATGTGGTGCTACAGACGTATGATGAAGATACCATGGACAGACAAAGTTAAGAACAAAGAGGTACTAGAAATGGTAAGGGAAGAAAGAACTACGTGGAAATCAGTAAAAAAATAGGAAAGATAGGATGATAGGCCATACTAAACATGAGGAAATAGTGCGGAATATATTAGAAGCAGAGATAGGAAAAAAGAGAAGTAAAGGTGACCTAGGTTAGACTACTGCACACAGATAGTGAAAGATGTATTCTGTGAGAATTTGAGGGAAATGTGTAGGCTAGCTCAGAATAGAAATCAATGGAGGTACGCTTCCAACCAGTCTCAAGATGGAAAAACTAATGACAAAAATAATAACTTTACTTAAACATGGTGATTATTATAGACAACTACAAATATTGGTTTTGCAATACTCTCAACTAATGTTAATTGTGCGAAAGGATTTACTTGAAAGCTATGAATACGGCAAATGTCTTAGTGTTGGGGATCCTTGGCAGCCACAGGCTGCTTAATTTTTCACAAAAATACACCCTCGTTCGGATGAGAGGTAAAATGGAGGTCCCGTGTGTGAGTGTTGTCACGCACGTTAAAGATCCCTACCTTGCTTGGAACAGCAAGGGTTCGGCAAAATTCAAAATTTTCCAGGTAACAAAAACTCGCTTCCTGGCCAATGTAGTACCTTCGGGTGGAGCATTGGAAAATCACATGTAATGTATATTTGGCTGTTGTAAGAATTGCAGGTAACGGTGTAGGCTAGCTCAGAACAGGTACAAGTCCGACCAGTTTCAAGAACCCAATGACGAAAAACTAAGTGCTCTTAAGTCTGATGATTATTATAAACAACTACAGGTGTTGGTTGTGAAATATTTTCAACTAATGTTGATTGTGAAAAAGGATAAATTGGAAAAACTATTAATTCGACAAAAGTTCAGGTGCTGGGGGAACTTGGCAGCCAAAGACTGCTTACCCCCCTTCACATACCACTGAATATCGGGGAAATAGGGTAAAACAAAAGAAAGTGACCGAACTGCATCAAACAAGAAAGAACAGCAGCTATGATCAAAGACAACGAACATAGATACAAGAAGAAAACTGTTCAAAGCATAGTGTGGAGCACAGCACAGTACATCTATGAAATAGGGACAGTAGGAAAAGCAGACAGAAAGAGATAGAATCCTCTGGAATGTTGTGCTTCAGATGTATGAGGATGGTAGCATGGACAGACAAAGTTAATAACAAATAGGTTATAGCAATAGTAGAGGAATAAAGATACCTGTGGAAAATGAAAAAAATAGGAGAAATAGGACAGGATACGTTTTAAGACATTTCTGGGGAATAGTACAGGATATACTGCAATCAGAGATAGGAAAAGAGAGGTAGAGGTTGTTACGCGCCGAAATCGGCCGTAAACATTCTTTAGTTTTAGCTTTGATGTGCGGGTGTTTTCGCGCCTTAAATTCAAAAGACTGGCGTGTATTTCCGTCACGTCACAGTGCGTTTGCGCCAGATCGCGCGACGCGAGTGGCGAGAGAAAAAAGTGGGTTTTTTTCCAGGAGACTCTGTAACGTGGCCGTTTTGCCTTTGAACATCGAGAAGGGCGATCGTGTCTGGTATCGTATCTTCATTTTTATTATGTAGATTTCCTTTGCTTATCTTTGTTTGACTTTACCTGATAAACCTGTTCCTTATCGTTCCCGCTACATATAGGAATTTGATACGACCCTGGAGCAGTCCCACGACCCTAGAACGAGCCGGAGTCCATGCTCCGCTAACAGCTAACCGGAGCAGTCACCATCTTTAAATACTTCAAAAGGGGGCTCCAGCCATCTTGAAGGACGCTATCCTGTTGGACGCCATCCTTGGCGTACTTCGTGGGAAGCTGGACCTATTTATGTGAGTACCTTATTGTCATAAACTGTTTGCGAATTTAATATATATTTTCCGTCAATTGCGCATTTAATTTGTATATTGGTGACGTCATTGACAGATGGGCGTGCTAAAACCTGTATAAAGATTGGAACTACCACCTGCCCGTGGCGTCGCTTATTTCCGCGCTTGCGCGATTGCAATTATGAACTTTTAAGTGTAAGAAGGTAGACCGAGATCAGACTTTCGCACACAAATAGTGATAGATGCAGACAGTGCAAATTTCAGGGAAATGTGTAGGTTGGTTCAGACTAGGAAACAATGAGGGTGTTCGTCCAACCAGTTCTAGGACTGAAGACCTAATGATGATGATGATTTTGGTAAAGCATTAAATGATTCAAATTTAACTATATTTGCAGATAATATCAGCGTTTTAGCTATACATAGCAATGAAAAAGTTTTGTTTGTCAAGACTCAAACCTACAAAACATCATTAAATACATATCTTAACAATAATAATTTAAAAATAAACCGTCAAAAAAGCAAGTTTGTGAAATTTCAATTGAGAAAGTCATTTTTACACAATAAAAGTCATAGCGAAGACAGTAAATACAAATACTGCTAAATTACCATGCATGGTTTCAGTCTCACATTACATATAGCATTGTATTCTGGGGGGGCAGTAATTAAAAACTTGTTTAATATCATCTTTAAATTCCAGAAAAAAGGCAATTAGAATACTGGGTAATTTAACATTTAACATACTAAGTCCTGTAAGGACAACTTCATACAACTTGAACTTTTAACTCTTTCATCAATTTACATATATGAAGCTTCGCTATATATTTATAAACTTAAAAGTACATTACCACATTATTTAGATATTCACTCATACCAAACTAGGCAAGCTAACTTGTTGATTTACAAAACAAAAATTGTACAGTTTCTTACATGAAGTCCCCCAGAAAAGTCTAATTGGAAATAAATTTATACTATGCTCAGACCACAAGCTATTTTTAGCGTTGTTTGGTGAAGACAAGGGAGTTCCACAGTTGGCGGCCAGACGTCTTCAGAGATGGGCATTTTTTGAGCGGGTTTTATTATAGATTCCAATATATTAAAGGGAAAAATAATGCGGCCGATGGACTATATATTCCCACTCGAGGTAATTGAAAAAGTTAGTTAAGACACCAATTATTTTTATTTCTTATAGTGGAAGAAAAGCTGCCAGTTAGTTCTGATGATCTGAGGAAGGAGACTAGAACTGGTAAGTTGTTAAGCAAAGTTTATTGTATGTGCGTGATGGATGGCCTGCGGTGGTAGCTGAAAAATCGAAGCCTTTTTATTATAGACATATAGATTGGGCATGTGAGGCTATAGAGTATTAATCCCTGAAAAATTTAAAAGACAACTGCTGGAGGAGGTTTATGGGGCGCACAATGGCTTAGTGAAAATGAAATCATTAGCAAGGCAATATTTTTGGTGAGCCCGCCTAGACAAGGACATTGAAGACTTTGTAAAAATTTGTAAGGCGTGTCTGATTTGAAAACACCCAACAAGTACCTCTCATTATGTTTCCGGATGGTAAATATGCCTTTGATAGGGTAGGGTGTACATTGATCTTTTGGGGCCGTTTAAAATTTAAGTTTATTTATTAATTTTTGATTCATACACTATATGGCTCGGAGTTTATAAAATGTATAAAATGGGCATTTACCATATCTTCGACAAATTAAGGAAATATTTAACTCGTTTTGGACTTCCAAATACTCTGGTTTTAGACAATGGTCCTCACCTGGTGAATGCTGAATTTGAGGAATTCTATGTAAAAAACGGCATGGAGCATGTCAAATCTCCTCTTTATCACCCGGCAATCAACGGGGCGGCCCAAAATGGGGTGAAATCTTTTAAGAATGCCTTACGTAAACTTCTTTTGGAAAATAAAAATAATAGCCAAACGGTGAAAACTCTTGTAAGCAAATATTTATTTTCTTATAGAAATACTCAATTGTATAACAGGAAATACTCCTTCCAAATTAATGCCTTTTGCAAAATTAGGACAAGGCTTGATTTTTAACTCGATCAGTTTGTGAAAAATATATTCAAAGAAAAATTGAGAATCCTCATGGTAACAAATGTAAATTTTGCATTGGGAGAATTAGTTTATGTCAAAGATGACCTAAATACAAATAACCCAGACTGGGTGAAGACATAAATTAGATATTGGGTCGTGAAAAATATACGTGTAGTTCAATAGAGGATGGTAGGTTAAAGTGGTTAAGGCATTAAATCAAATAATTAAAATGAGCAAGTTTTATGAAGAGAATCAAACTTATCTGGCAACATTGAAGAGCATCATAACCCAAAGCTAATCCGAAGATAATAAACCCATTCCTCATGTTGAGCAGAATGTCAAATTTTATGATTTAGCAATTAGTTATGACAGAAATGTGTGAAAATTCTAAGGAAATAAGTTCAATACGTTTTCTCACAAAGCAGGGGCACCTGCATAGACACAGGCCATAAGCTTTTCTGTGAATGGGACAAACGTGTCTCTAATAAAGGTGTGCTTATGTTAGAATTGGATGACCAGGGAATGATACTCCGAATGTCGTTCCACAAAAATGTTAAGCCTCCAGATCGACTAAATTTGTGAAAGCTTAGGTGTGATTTCTGCTGCTCACTACTCATGTGTCTGGGATCAACTTATGTCATAAAAATGTCAAGGTTATTTTGTAAAGTATTCATAATTTTTTAATAAAGAAGTAATAAACTGCTTGTTACTCAATATATTACAATAATCTAAATCACGCATGTCACCATACATAAACCTAACTTTCAATTATGTTTGGCATTTATGTCAATCATAGCTGACAGTGTCAAGTTTTTGACTTATGTCAGATATAGACAGGAAGCGACGAGCAAATTTACGGCTGTAAGCCAACATTTAATATACATATTAGGTAATTAATTGCACAAGGCAAGTTGATAAATACTTAGGTATTATAGTTAATAAGATGAAATGATAACTTAGACCTTTATGCGAAGCCCAAATGATCATTTCCAATCGAACTAGTAATTGAAAGAAGGAAAATATAAGGTCTCAGACAGGATTTGAACCTGCATTTCAGCTTTCCAGGCTGATGTATTTACCAATTACACTATCGGGACTGATGATGAAATGGGAAAATTTTACAAATCTAAATCATGTCACCATACAACTTTCAACTATTTTTGCATTTTTGTCAAGCATATCTGACCTAAGTCAAAAACTTGACACTGTCAGATATGATTATACAAACGTAATTGAAAGTTAGATTGGTGTATGGTTGTGTACATGATTTAGATTTGTAAATTTTTCAATTGCCGTCATTGGTGTTGGTGGCGTTATTGTAAAACTCATGGTCCGTAAAAGCTACAGGTTCGAGTCCTGTCCGGAACCTTATATTTTCCATCTTTCAATTACTAGCTCGATTTGAAATGATCATTTGGGCAATTGTTTAAAAAGCTTTTTGCTACTTATCATACATTACTATAATCTGAAAAAATTGGTGAATCCGAATGTAGAAAAAACCAAAATGGCATCCATAAGAAATAAGAAAGTTGATGACTGTCAGGTAACGACTAAACTTTTTTAACAAATTGAATCCGGCTATTTGAAAGGAGGTAAAAAGTGGCCATGACAAATTCATTTTTTTATTGCATTTTTGGAAGTATCTCGGATGCCAAATGAGATATGTCAAATTGCTTTGCAAATTATTAATTAGTGTAAAATTTAGCACAACTTTGACGAATTTAAACATATATATATATATATATATATATATATATATTTAAATTGCTATGTAATTTTCAAATTTATTTGATTTAATTTGAGCCCCAGGCTTGGGCAGCCATAATAAAATTGATATAACGCCGTACTCGGTGTAATGAACGTTTTACTTAATGCCACCGTGCTCTCACTCGCACTGTGTTCTCACTTCAATCTAACTAATTTTATTATTATGCCACGGCTAGCCCTTTTTAATCTACACATAGTGCACAACGTTACAATGATCAATTTTCTATTTTCACCCCTTTATGATTACCTATTTGAATTGATAAAACGAAGTCAATTAATTTCATATAATGAAAAGAAATATTATTTACAATTTTTGAAATTCTTTAAATACACCCTTCAATCAATTAATATCATATGTATCATTTATCCCAAAATTTATTTGCTTTAATTCAACATAAAGTCACCAAAAACTGCCTTTTTACAAAAGAATCTGGAACGTTTTAGACCTTTTTATGATTTATTACGTAAGTTTAACGTGTGCAATGTTTCCTGTTGACTTCATTACAAGTTTGGATAAATTGAATAAATTCAGTATTAAAATTTAAATTGAAAAATATCTTAAAATAGATCTGACCTGTGATATGTTGTTTGTGTTGTGGATCAACGCCCCCTCGCTGTCTTCATTCGTATACCACTGCTCTGCTTAGTTGAACCAATATTTGAGTACAGTTACCCCTTGTTTTCCAAAAATTACCTTGTGCTTCTTTATTTTATATTTGTCTGCATATGCCTTGAATCTCTTCCCTTAAATGCTTTCGACGCAGATTAGAATTGTACCAGAATTGTACCAAAAATTCGATTAGAATTGTCCCCTTAGAATCCACGTAGAATTAGAATTTCTTTTATACACAACTTTAAATTGTGGACGCAGACTTGAATTGTCTAGATTGAAATGTCCAGAAATATACCAGCAGTATTATTGTCAACGCAGATTTGAATTGTCCAGATCGAAGCTCTATCATTATAAATATTGAATTTAAATTAATTACCCAATTTCTACTCACGTTTTCTATAAAAAACGGCAAAAACTCTTCATACACCCTTAACGTAATTGTTGCACTATTTTCACTGTAACTTAAATTTGATTTATGGTACTTTATTTATTTACGCGTGAATTTCTGGTTAACAGTGTCGTAACTTCGACGTGCATCAGTTGTGGACTGAATCATGTTATCACCGAATAGGTGTTAAATTGCCTTTTTCCAATACATGTGGGCTGGGTTTTCAAGCAGTTTTGCAGATTGTTTCCAACCAACCAGGTTTTGTCTTTAATATTCACTGTATTTTGAAGCTGTTTCTGATGTTATTAATTTGGATTTTTGTGTAATAGTGTTTATTTGCTATTGATACTTTATTGTTTGTTATCTTTGCCATACGTTGTTTTATGTAGATATCGCCTTTTGGATAATTGAACAAAATAAATGATGTAACTTTAATGCTGTTTTCGTTCATGTATTTATGTATCTTTGAAACTGCGTTTTCTTATCAAAGCGCTTATCGTTCCAGCGTAATTGCTGAAACTTTGTTAGGTTTTATCTTTTATCTTCGGCATCTTTATTTTATAAATTATAGAACACTTCACTCTTCTCAATTACATGTACGATCATTTCTCTTCTGAATACGCGTTCTACTGTTGAAAGATATGCTCAGTGGCATTAATTAATAACGGTCTATATACAGGGTGTTAAATGCTTGCTATTTACATAATGTACGAATTACCTATTTTTCTGCTGAATAAATGCAATTTTCTTATTCCTATTGTTATTTATTGTTACTACACGACCCTTACTACTCAATACACCCCTAAACAACCCCTTATCAGTAGTTGAGCTAAAAGTGTGCACTTATTTTTGTTATAGGTGCTGATATATCTCTGAGATCCAAACTTTTATGGCAGACTGCAGCTTTGTTGGCAAATGCATACAATAATGTAGAGGTGTATAATTTAATAATATCGCATGGCTCATCTCCTGAGGATATAGATATCGTTCCTAAAGAGAATTTACTATTAGCCTTTGATGATGAAGAAATTAATGCTATGAAAATTAATTTTAAGTTGATTATAAAATTAATAACATTTATACATGGAAATGATAAACAAGGTACCATTTTAATATTTTTTCCTGGTTATGAAGACATAGTTGCATGCATGCAGAAACTTAAAGAAAGCTCAATTGATCCCGATGAACTTAACATTATTTGCTTTCATAGTAGCATACCAGTCAATGCAAGAAGAAAGATTTTCCAGACAGTACCCAATAAGCAGAAAATTATTCTGTCAACAAATATTGCTGAAACGGGTATTACAATACCTGATGTTGTATACGTTATTGATACAGGCTTAGTTAAAGAAACAAGCTATGATTCGGTGAGTAAATGAAATAAAATATGAGCGTTTTATTTTTTCAAACTGTTGCAGCTAAGTGATATTTCTATTCTTCAAAGAACGTTAATTTCCAAAGCCAGCTCTGTTCAACGGTGTGGTAGGGCAGGTCGCACTCAAAATGGAGTATGTTTTCGTCTTTATTCGCGAAAATGTTATGATTCGCTAATCCCAAGTACTATTCCTGAAATATTGCGTGTGCCTCTTTATGTGAGTATATATTAGATTTGAGATTCTTAAAGATTAAATTCATGCCTATCGACAGACAGACAGACTACCATAGTGGTAACTCGACAAATACGTAAGCAACTGATGCCACATTGCTATCCCTACTACTTTAGACTTACCCATTGTTGCAACATTTCCTATGACAAATTCAAATATGTTTAAAGAAATTTAAGACAGTCAAACTGACACCATTACGCTCTCGGAGAGATAAACAACTTAGTACTGATTTCAAGATTAAAAAAAATTTTTCTCTTTAATTAAACCAATCATCATCATCATTAGGTCTTCAGTCCTGGAATTGGTTAGACGCATACCCTCATTGATTCCTATTCTGTGCTAATCATTTCCTTGAAATTTCCAGTCTGCATCTTTCACTATCTGTGTGCAATAATCTGATCTATCTACCTCCGCCTCCTTTTTCCTATCTCTGCTTGTAATATATCCTACACTATCTCCCAAAAATGCCCTAGAACGTATCCCGCCCTTCTATTTCTCCTAATTTTTTCCACAGATATCTTTACTCCCCTACTATTTCTGCAACCTCTTTGTTATTAACTTTGTCCATGCTATCGTCCTCATACATCTGAAGCACATTCGAAAAGGTGAGGTGTTCCCTCGTCAGACTAAAAGTAAAGTAATTAATTTTCAACACATACAATACTTTATTTGCTGAATTTCACAATCCCGGTGTAGGTTACAGCTGGAATTGGATAAAACCGTTTTTTATATAAAATATGCCAACTTAACATTTAATTTTCTTAAGACCATACAAACTACAACCGCTTTGTTTCTGTGGTATCGTCCACCGTCTACCGCAGCGACTTTTTTTAATTATCTCACTCTGTTATTAAAAGCTCGCCGTCGCTCTCCCGTTTCCTGCCTTACCGGCGAGTGCATTAGCATTCAAATCCACATCACTACCGCACAGTTCACAATAAACCAGCCGCACCACATCACCCTTCTTAAAAGTGTAACATAGTATATGTGAAGCTTTTAACAGGCTTACAACCTAATCTTATGCTACTTAATTTTTTATATTGTTAAACACTTAATGAGCAAAACAACAGCATAGCAGAGACATTGTGAATGTACTCCAAAAACACTCTTAAATTTCTATGAACACTTTTTTCCTAATTAAGTTTCTTACTATGCGAAAACACCAAGGAATCCAAATTATGGGTGCCCTTAAGAATTCCTACAGCGTCAACTAATTCATAAGAATTAGCACCCACTACTTTATTGATGATATATGGCCCTTCATATACAAGGAAGAATTTGGCAATGCTCGACTCAATAGCTGACGATAGTGCATGGGTGCATATTAGTACCTTTTCCCCAATTTTAAATGCTGTAAGGTCGTTTGTTTTCTCTAACTTATGCTTCCGCTTTAACGCTTTAGTCAAAATCCGATTTTGCGCTAAATATAACACCTGCTGTGGTGATAATTCATCTCCGATAGGCTTTGAATATTCAACCACCTGATGAATACCACCACTTGCCCTTTTCCCAAATTGCAATAATAGGGGCGGCAATCCAGTCACACTATGAACCGCACGATTTACTTGGTTTGCTACCGTCTCAATGAATAAGCCCACTTCGTATGCTTGTAACCTTTTTTTTATGGCCTCCACTAGTTGGATACAAGTGAAGCCTTATTGGTTCGCGGCTAAGTCTGGGAATTACCCCAAGGGTGAGCAATGAGAAAGGGTGTGGGGATGGTCTAAACTCTACAATAAACTAACAAAAAGAAAAAAGGGAATTGAGCGCCACTGTATCTTTATGGATGATAACACAAGAAACTCTATACTCCTATGAGAAGATACAGAAACTCATGGGATATAAGCACCATAAAAAACTTACAACTTACTGAACTAATGCATCTGGAAACCGCTGGAACATACTTACAACCTCTTTGATCTTGATGATCCTGAAAGAAAAAAATACACAACAAACTTTCTATTAAAAAGACACCGTTTGTGCTTTCTAATAAAAAAACATACTAATAATTACAGGTGGATAATGTTAAGATTACCACACCAAAGATATTTGAATCAAAAATGAATACCTAGAACAAATCAGTTGTAGCATATCTGTGTTTTTTAAATTACTTCAGCACTCGTCTACTTTCATTATTCAAAGAATTATTTTCTTTAAAAAAAATTTTGTAAAATTAATTGTGCATGGAATAAAAAACTTGAGTCTAAAAATGAAATTTAATATAGTTTCTCTCTTTTCGTTTTTTTTCAAAATATGTTTACAAAAATGAAATAATAAAATTGGATTCTTTATACATCTGCCTTGACATAACAAGACCTTAAGTTTAATAATATTTTATAACAAGTTTCTGATACCAAATACCCAGATCTGTTTATTGGCTTACATATGTTTCACATTGAGTTTAAATTATTTCTTAAAAAAATTTGAATCACGTGCAGTTAACTTGGACAAATAACATTTTAACTTATTCAGGTATAATGAGCTTATAAGAATTTGACATCTGCAAGTAATTTTCTAGAAAACAGGAAATGGACTTTAGAATCTCGTCCTTTTTTTAATAAGTGAATGTTCTGTATATCTTACAAAATTATTGTAATAGCATTTCGTAACAATAATCTTCTACGCTGTTCTTTATGCACAAAATTTAATTTAACTAAGCAATTTTCGACTACAATTAATGTGAGCACTCACAAACATAACAAAAAAAAGTTTGATACCTGTTTTTAATGAAGCCGTCATCCCTAGTTATCAAAATACGACGTACGTTTTCTGAAATCTGCTTACTAAATGGTTGTAACAAAATACCAAACAACAGCTGTAGTTTCTTAACAAACGAACATTGTTCCAATCTCTTTATTCGTATATCTAGTTAATTCATGTGTACTTCAAATGTATGTTACTTCATCATGCGCTAAGGAAATAAAAATATTTTATAAATTATTTGAATAATGCGGTCTTACAGTTAACAAATACCGACTCGAACCATTTCAAGGAGAAGCGTGATCAAGCGCCTTGCCGGTGTCACAGGAATGAAAATCTTCTCTGTGTCCCAAGACGACCAGCCCCCCTGCCTCTACTTCGGCACGCCTATCCTGAGGCCCCACTTATGCAAAGCCTGAGAACCCATTTCTGTACGATGCAGTCTGAACTACATTCTCAAATACAAATGGCTGACTTCGTTATTCGTACCGTACAAGTACGGGACGGCGCATCTGCTTAGCGCGTCCTCGTGACCGTATTCACGCAAGCGCTATTCTAATTTTAACAAATGAAAGGGTATAATCCGCCTACAAGTTAGGCAACACAAACGACTCGTTCCCTTTTAAATATGTTTTTTGAGCGTATATTATTACTAAATATTTCTGGGTAAAGCATTTAAGTTATTTAAACGGTCATGATTTCTTGTTCCATTATGGAATTGTGTCTTTCAGATATAACCGTATCAAATACGAGAATTAAATACCACAGATTAAAATTGTACTGATGTGATTCTTGCAAAAATAGTGCTACAGAATATATATTCGTTACATGGTTATCAAAACAATATGAACGTAATAACCGACCAATTTCCTTGTTGACTCGTTCTGTTTTGTTCTCCTCAGGGAAATACCCCGAGGTAAACTTCATCTTGATATTCCTCTGGCCAATTTCCTTAGCCCACAACTTGGAGCGGAATTGGGTTCCATTATCCGTTAAAATGGCTTTAGGTATTTGGACTTTATCAAAATATTCCTTAATTAACCGGTTTAAGATTGCCTTTGTTGAGGCCTTTTTTAACGCATACAACTGTACAAACCTTGTAAATGAATCTACTATAACCTAAAGATAGGCCACACCCCCCCAGTGAAATAGGTAATGGCCCCATTAAGTCCAAACAGATTAGTTCTCCTGGATACTGAGAGGTTACTGTGTTAACAGTACCTACAATACGTTTACACACCTTTGCCCTTTGGCATAATTCACATGTGCGAACAACCTGATGGATATTGTGATACAGTTTGGGCCACCAGAAATTATCTTTCATTTGGCATATACTTTTTTGTAACCAAAATGTCCTCCTTCAACATGTTGTTGCAAAATTAAATCAATTATCTGAGTTTGCGGTAGAGTTTCCACCCGGGTGACTCAGCATTACCTTGCCTGAATAAAATGCCCTTATATTGTTGAAACCATCCTCCTCGTTCTTGAAGCTTGCTCACCTCATTCTGTAATAATGCTAATTTGTTAGCTATCCACTTTTCCTCAATTTGGTCCTTCTGTATAGTTCTAAAATTATTTTTGAGCTCTTTATATTTTACTGCCAGATGCTGACAATATACCTCCAATGTAATACCATTACAATGGGGAACATTTGCTTTTTTATTATGCCCAATACAACGCGACAACGTGTCAGGCATTACGTTGTCTTAACCTCGACAATACATAATTTTGAAATTAAATTCCTGGGCATATAAGGCCCATCGTACCAACCTTCCGGTTGTCAACTTCATAGTTAATAAGAATGTTAAAGCCTTATGGTCAGTGATGATAGTCAGGCGTTGACCTAACACAAAGCTTCGTCATTGTTTCAGTGCAAAAATAAAGACTAACACCTGTTTTTCAGCAATTTTGTAGTTTAATACCGCCCCATTTAACACACGACTGGTAAAAGCAACAATCTGCTTGCCACCACTTCCCATCTGAAACAAAATTGCTGCAATGGCTCGTCCAGAGCTATCGAAATACACAAAAAACTCTTTATTGAAATCCGGATGTGCGATAAACGTTAGTTTTAAGAACAACTCCTTTACTTGCTTAAAAGCGTCGTCGTAAAACTCATTCCACTCCCAACGAACAGTTCTTTTCAATAACTCTAGCAATGGGCCCGACGTTTCGGCCAGCCTTTCACAAAAGTGACGTTTGTAGTTTACGAATCCTAAAAAATTTCGCAGTTCCTTAATATTTTTAGGAACTGGAAACTGTTGGATACATTTTATTCGTAATGGGTTTACACACATTCCTTTCTTGAAAATTATATGACCAAGAAATTCACTTTTTAACTCGTCAAAATGAGATTTTCTCAATTTGATGGTTAACTTGCATTCTTGGAATCTTTTGAATATCGCTTCCAAACGCTGTAGATGCTCTTCTGGATTGGAGGAAAAAACTAAAATATCATCAATATACATTAGAATAAATTCATCAAATTCCCTCTTTAACACACTCTTCATGCACCGGATAAAACTCGCAACTGACGTTGACAGACCAAAAGGCAACACATTGAAACAATATGTTATGCGGTCGTGCAGGTACCCAGTATATTTCCGGTCCTTTTCTCTTATAGGAATTTGCCAATATGATGAGGTCATATCCAGTGTAGATTGGATTTGCCCCTGCTTACATTTCATTAAAAGTTCTTCAGGTAATGGTGGTGTAATATGATCACCCTCCATTTTATTATTTAAGAAGCGTGCATCTAAACAGATGCGAATCGTGCCATCTTTCTTTTTAACCGTCACTAGTGGTGATACGTATTCTGTTTTACATGGCGAAATGATATCATCCGCTACCATTGCCTCGATTTGTCCTTTCACTTCAGTCCTGTAAGCTAACAGAATTGGGTAAGACTTTTTAAAAAAGGTGTCATCTTTCATTTCAATGGAAGACTTTTTAAAAAAAGGTGTCTTATCTTTCATTTCAATGGAATGTTCGTATATTGTGGTGAGACCAGGTGTTTCTGAAAACACGTGGGAATAAGTTCTCAATAGCTGGTAGAGTTTATCTTTCACTTCCAGACTAAAGGTCTCGGCAGCCTCAGCTGCCGCATTTAATTTGGTATCGGAATATCTATGTTTCTGATACGTTTCCTTGCGCTCTATGTAATTAATCCATAACTGGTTTTCTATTACATTTAACTGGCAAAAATGTAAACGTCTCTCTAATTCAGCTAACCTAACTACTTTACTGGCAATATCGATTTCGGCTTTCACTTGGGTTAACCAATCGCTGCCTAAAATGACCTTTTGGTTTAAATGGGGTATTACCACACAAGGGATATCCACTGCCATATTATTAAATACCACGGGCAACAATACCTGTTCCCTTATTCGAGTTAATTTTCCTCCAATAACAACTGCCACTGATATATTAGACCCAGGCAATACAGGTACAGTACCTCTCCCAACGTCTTAAAATATGTATCAGATATTGCTGATACTTGACTATCCAATAAAATTTCAACCAATTGCTCTTGTATCACACCTTGAATGATGGGTACTACTTTCTCGAACTGGAAAAGCTATTCATTATTTTCAATTAACAGCTCATCTGGCTCCATAATGCATTTTTTTATTAACCTGATTTCGCGAACCTGTTCCGCTCGAACTGAATGATCCCCTTCCTCGCGCTTCCAGTTCTCGCCCCTTCCATTAACTCCTCTATCTGATTGATTATTGTCCCTGTATGTCCTATTGCCATGCCAATTCTCATTTTTATTTTGACTATTGTCCCTATTATATCGATTAAAATGCGAGTTGTTGACATTTTGGTTATTTAGCTCCCTGAAACTTTGATTTATTCTATTACCCGGTTCATGTCGCATCAATTTTTCTTAAAAATTTCTCAAATTTATCGATTGAGTCGATGCCCTGCAATAACATACTCTGCTGTACCTCCCGTGAAAAATGTTTTCTCAACCATTCCACTAGCATCCTCTCCTCCACCTTTTCTGTTAAGAAGTCAGCCTCCATAACCAATCTTAAAACATAGTCTGCCCGACTACCTGCTTGGAACTGTCCATACTTTAACTTATAATACAAGTCCCTTTGATGATTTACATCCCAATATCGTTCCTGAAATAATTTTTCAAATATTTGAAAATCGTTAAATAAATTTTCTCGTGCAGTAGCCCATTCATTCTGCTGCCGACCCTATTAAACAACCCATGGCCAGACTGACCTTATCTACTTCCGGAACCCCTGCATTCTTAAATAATTTATCAATTTTTTTTAAGAATTGCATCGGATGCATTTTACCATCTGCTCGATATCTTATTTCTGACACCCCCCCGTCACGCCATGCTGAGAGATATTTTTTATTTTGAGTTACTGGTTTGTTTTCTACATTTTCGCGGACTGTTTCTGCTAACTCAGAAAAACTGGTTTGCATACTAATCATATTCTTTGACAAGTGTACCAGAAGTGTTTGCAATTGAGCCAAATTTAACCCTGCAGCTTCATTTGATTCCTCAGTATTCATTTTTTTTTAAACCACTCTCTTATTTAAGTATTCTATTTTACCTTCAATCGTCCCTTACTATCAATTTTCCAAGACTTCTTTAACCTTACACACTTCTAACATCGAATTATAAACAACCAATAATTCGAGGTTAGGTTGTGTATCTTATTGTCTTCCTATTTAGTAAACTACTTTTAATTTCTTATAACAGTTTTTCACCCTTCTGTATTCTCATCTGTAGCGCGTCGAACCACCTCAATTAACCCTATAATTTGATGAACTCAACCATATGTCATTCAGGCACAGATACCGTTCCTTAACCTTTAGAAGTATCTAAACATCTGGTTCATGACCCTATAAAACTTTCAAGGTTATTCTGTTCCCTCGCTTTAAGTTCGAACTATAAATGCACGCTTATGTGCGGCACTCATAAGTTTTACACGTGCATTACAATGTAACCATTCCTTACAAACCTGGAGCGTTGTTGTTGTAATAACTAAACCACTTTTGCATTCTTCATTAATTTAATCCATTAGACCTTTGTTTCGCATGTAAGTTGACAATTCTAGTTTTTTCTGAACCATTTTAATCGCAAACCAGCCCCCGTTGGTGCCAATATGAGGTGTCCCTTCGTCAGACTAAAAGTAAAGTAATTAATTTTCAACACTTACAGTACTTTATTTTCTGAATTTCACAATCTCGGTGTAGGTTACAATTGGAATTGGATAAAACTGTTTTTTATATAAAATATGCCAACTTAACATTTAATTTTCTTAAGACCATACAAACTACAACCGTTTTGTTTCTGTGGTATCGTCCACCGTCTACTGCTGCTACTTTTTTAATTAATTATCTCCCTCTGTTATTTAAAGCTCGTCGTCGCTCTCTCGTTTCCTGCCTTACCGGCGAGTGCATTAACATTTAAATCCACATCACTACCACACAGTTCACAATAAACCAGCCGCACCACAAAGGCTTCTATCGTTTTTCTGTCTGCTTCTCCTACTGCCCCTATTTCATAAACATACCGCTCTGTGCTCCACACATATGCTTTCAACAATTTTCTCCTTGTTTCTATGTTTGTTGTCTTCGAAAATAGCCGTTGTTCTTACTTGTTAAATGCAGTTCGGTTCCCCTTTTATTGTTTATAAATATATACCCTATTTCCCCGCCATTCAGTAGTATGTGAACGTGGTTAAGCAGTCTGCGACTACCAAGATGCTTCAACACTTGAATATTTGCCGAATTAATAGTTTTCCAATATATCCTTTCGCACAATCAACATTAGTTGAAAGTATTTCAAAACAAACACCTGTAGTTGTTTATAATAATCATCAGATTTAAGTGCAATTATTTTTTTCGTCATTAAGTTTTCCGTCTTGAAACTGGTTGAACGCGTACGTTCACTTATTTCTATTCTGAACTAGCCTACACTGTCCCCTGAAATTAAGCCAATACATAACTGTTATAATAAAAAAAAACAACATACAAACCCAGGTTTAGAAACAAATTTTCAGTGTTACTATTAATCTTTGTATTGCCCTAATTCGAATTCTGGATTTCCATTGGTTTTGGTACATCTGCACTAATTGAGAATTGAGGATAAAGGAGGTCAAACATACAAAAAGTATCAACCAGGTCTAAAATATATCTATACTTATCAGTATTGTCAGGTAAATGCCGTAGACAGTATGTGGGTATTGTATGGAAAGGATCCGTAAGTTTTGTAATAGAGGTAAGTAAACCTTGGTTAGAACCAGTTCAATTTTTACGAATTTGCACATATCAAACAATGCTTAACAAAATTTTTTACATAACGAGTCACGTTTGGAAACCAAAAATAAAAATTAACAGATGCAAGTGTTTTTCCCCAACCTACGTGATTTTGGTCATCATGAAAAATTTCGAGCTATTGATATCTATTATTCAAAGATATGAAAGGTAGGTGGACAGTCTTACCATCCCCTTGGGGTGTACGTTTATTAATCTTGTATACCCTCTTTGTATCACTTTCTTCATTATTTAAGGATTTGATGATTTGTTTACATTCCTTACCCTGAGCAAGGGTAAGCCCATTTTTAAAATTTATGGGACCTGCATTAACTTGGTTTGCATACTGTGTAGGGTTTCTGAAATATTTCAGAACCTTTACGATAAAGTATACCAAAATTGTAATCTTGCATATAAATCCACCAATAAGCGATATGTGGTTTTAAGTTCTATTTGTTAGCATTTAATTTTATGGAGTTGTGATTGGTTACAAGTGTGATCTTAATTCCAATTAAATAGACTTAAAAGTTTTTAAGGGCTTTTACAATTGATAGGGTTTCCAACTCAAAAGAATGATATTTGCTTTCCTTTAAAGAGGTTTTTTGACTAAAATATTATTGAAGTCGAAACGAATTCTCGTGTTTTTGCATTAATATCGCACGGAATCCAAAACTACTTGCATAAGTGTGTAACTGAGTTTCTAAACTAGAAATCAAATATTGACAGCAGTGTTTTCCACATTAGCACATTAATTATGTATAGTCTGGCCTTTTCTCATTCTGCGCACCAAGTAAATGGAATGTTGTTCATAGTTAGATTTGTTATACAAACAACTTTAGTAGAGAAAGCGGGTATAACCCAGTATGAAGAAACACCACTCATAACGGCTGTTACTCTTCATAACTACCACCATTTATAAGTTAAAACACATTTCCAAATCCAATCATTATTTAGAATTTCAACATATTTCATAATACTGATAATTCCATAAGTCCACCCTAAAGTACTTGCGGTCACACTACATTAAATGCAGTTTTAATTTTTGCGCTATAAACAAAAATTTCGTTAATACCTAAAATTTACAGGAAAAATCACCTACTATTGTTCCCACGTTTCGGTCTAGACGATGTTACTGCATATCTGACCTATTCGTAAGTCTAATTTCTTCAACAGAGTTATGTTTATCTTCCACTTGCTAAACCCGACTTAAGACTAAACCCTAATGAACCAATTAACATTTAATCTTCACGCTTGCGTGCGATTCTACTCAGAACGACATTAAATTAAATGAGGTTTGCACTGTATGAAAGACGCTAAATCATATAAGTACTGCATGATATTGCTTTTTAAAGGAAAATTTCATATAGTACTCAAATAACTAGATATACCGGATGAATTTTATTGAAAGTTCTTTTTTAAATCTATGCTCAATAACAAACAAATGAAAATAAATATTTCTATTGGATGCTACAACCAAAATGAAAGAGTTCGACTTAAAGAATACGTTACACTGCCCCTTTTCCAGAAAGAAAAACCTGAGTCCAGTAAAAACATATACTGAAAGCCAGAAGAAATTTTTAAATGAACTCTATACCATAATACTGAACTAAGTTTCTCAGTATCCTCTAAATGTGATACAAAGAACCACGACTAATATTTATAACAAACTAACAGAAACACTACAATGAAATATATGTTCAGAAGTGTGCAAGACTTGGAGTGTATGGGTATCTACATGTACTACTCTTCAAAATCGGGAAGTCAGAAAATCGGGTAAAGTTATAATAGTCATAAGTACAATAGAAAGATCTGACACTCCAAACAAGCACAAAAACACAATACCAAAAAAAATGTAATCACAAGACTACATGAACCTTATATACAAATATATCGAAACGTATACTCAAGTCTAGAGTTAGAGTAGAATTTATTTAAGAAGAGCTTGTATGTCATCATGCGCACACGTCAGGGAGGATCACTATCATCCCACGTTGCAAATAAGGTTATCGACAGCTGCAACCAAAGGAAAACCATTAATACCAGAGCCCATGAAATATAATTTCAAAAAGGGAGATTTTATGAAACTGTATAATTTACTCTTAGAAACGGATTTTCAATTCCTAAAATTGTATGGAGATATTAATGTGGCTGTAGCTGCATTTTATGCTAAAATTTATGATGTACTTGACAGGTGTGTACTGAAATCACAAAAACGTCATACATATCCTGTATGGTTTAATAAGCAAATTATAAGTGATATCAGGGTGAAGGATAAGCTGAGAAAGCAATTGAAAATGGGTGATAATGATCGGTTAAAAATGTGCATCAGTAAGCTTAGAACACAAATTAAAAATGATATTAAGGTAGCTTATCAGTCTTATATTAATAAAATACAAAATGATATAGGAGAGGATATTAGAGCATTTTGGTCATATATAAATAGTAAAAAAGTAGTAGTCCACATTCCCAATAAAATGTATTGGAATAATGCAGAATATTGTACGGGTGAAGAAATTTGTAATGCTTTTGCAAGATATTTTGGTACTGTCTACTCCAACGACAACACAGACAATTTTAATGTGGTAGAAAACTTATATACCGAAGAAGTTGTTATTAATGCCATAACTGAGGAAGAGGTAAGAGAGGCCATAAAAGCCCTTAAAAGTGGAAAAGCAGTTGGGTCGGATAATATACCGGCTTTTATAGTCAAGGCATGTGAAGATATCTTTCAGTATCCACTTCATATACTTTTTAATCTAAGCTTAAAGAATGCAATATTTCCCAATGAGTGGAAAAAAGCTCGAATTTGCCCCATATACAAGAAGGGGAACAAAAATGAAATTTCGAATTATAGACCTGTAGCAATACTATCAGTATTTGCAAGAATATTTGAAAGTGTATTATATAAATTGATGTATACAAAGGTCAACAGTAGAATAACCATTTATCAGCATGGATTTATGAGACACAGGTCAACAGTGTCTAACTTAATTAATATTACTCAGATATATCAGATGCCTTAAATAACAAAACTCAGTTGGATATTATATACACCGACTTTGCCAAAGCATATGATAAAGTATCTCACAAGTTACTCATTGCGAAACTTGAATGGAATTTGATTTCACCCTCACCTGTTAGCCTTTATGTCATCTTACCTAAATGATAGAGTGCAAACAGTAGTAGTAAAAGGTTTTTCCTCAGTACCATTCACTCCAATATCTGGGGTACCGCAGGGCTCTAATCTTGGACCCTTACTCTTTTTAATGTTCATAAATAGCATCACACAAGTTACAGAATATACATCATGCCTATTGTTTGCCGATGACTTAAAAATATATAAACAAATTGCTGACATTACAGATTGTATTGAAGTACAAAAAGATATTGACAATATAGTGAGATGGTCCAATGATAATAGTCTGCCGTTTAATATAAATAAATGTCATATACACGGAAAAAGGAAACTATTATCTATGACTACTATATGCAGGGATTGATTTTGGAGCGAGTTAATGAAGTGCATGACTTGGGGGTCACATTTGATACTAAACTGACATTTAACAACCATATTACTAATATCACAAACAGAGCTATGAAAACATATGGTTTTATTGTAAGAAACACAAAAGAATTTAGTGATATAAATTGTATAAAGTGCTTGTTCATAGCGTTAGTTAGAAGTCTGTTAGAATATGCATCAGTAATATGGTGTCCCTATCACCATTACCATATGCAATCAATTGAAAAAGTACAGAATAAATTAGTTCGATACTTATACTATAAAGAACAAGGCTTCTATCATAGACAATTATCAAAAACCTGGTTATGTAGTAAGTATAATCTAATAAGCCTGGAGAAACAAAGAACAATGTGTAACATATTATATCTGTACAAAATTATTCATAGTATTATTGATGATCCTAGTTTCCTGGTTAGAATTAACTTTAATATACCGTCCCATTATATTAGAAATGTAAATACGTTCTACATTAGCAATACTGCTAATAGTAATTATTATCAGAATTCTCCTTTGTATAGGATATGTGCAGCATATAATGCGTGTCAAGACAAGTGTGATATCTTTAACGTTACATTTAAGAACTTAAAGGTGCAATTAATGGAAATATTATGAGTTTTGTTTCAATAATATGTTATTGTAATAGAATGTACTTTATAATAGGGTGTAAACCTGTTAAGTACTTAAAATAAATAAATGGTGTCAGATTAGGCCATTGTTTATAATTAGGCGTGTTCGTTCAGCATTTCAGTAGCGCCAATAATTTGCTGTTATTTTAAGTATCATTGAATGTTAAATCTATTTTGGTTAATATATAATTTTGATATTATGTTTATTAATTAAACCTGATTACTAAATGTACATATTATTATGTGTATATTTATAAAACAAGAACGCATTTAATATCTGTACTTTTAAACCATAGAATGCTCTATTCTGTAAATAATATGAAAAAGTTAGTATGTACAAATAAATGATTTTTAGTATTGAAAATCGTTGTTTGAAAAAAGCATTATGTAACAGGTAATATAATTCACAAAAACTAATTTTAATTTACATGCGTATTCTCCATGTGAATTTAAACCACCAACAAAATAAAACTTGATTTTAGAATATTTACTCTATGGGAGTGTTTTCAAAACCCTAAAAATCATTAAATCCGCTATGCCACTGGCTCTTCTTAAATAAATTCTACTCTAGAAAAGGAATAACAAGCTACAGCATTGTACTTGCCAAAACACCTTTAGATGAAAGCAAAAACGTCTAACTTATTGCCACTTAGCAGCATGCCATAGTACACGCCAAAACATATTCTTTTGGTCCTGCCAAAAAAAGGACCACAACACTCGCTATGCTCTACAGTTTGACATATTTTTTTAAAAAAAAAATGTTAAACTTGAAGTTTTTATTATTTTGACAACGATCCTAGGTCATGGATCGAAA
Organism: Platerodrilus igneus; assembly: GCA_036346225.1. Taxonomy (NCBI): domain Eukaryota; kingdom Metazoa; phylum Arthropoda; class Insecta; order Coleoptera; family Lycidae; genus Platerodrilus; species Platerodrilus igneus. The sequence goes on along the minus strand of JARFIW010000170.1, from coordinate 11,933,574 downwards.
CATAAATAAAAATGATTTTAAAAACTATGAGTGGTTTAATTCCCAAAGAAGATTAAGAAGAATGCTCTACAGAGCACAGCAACATGCAGCAGAAACCCATGACTTCTACTAGTGCACACAGGGCTGCTTCCAATAGCGTTGTCTCCAAGAAGACAACAGGCTAGGACTTGATGAGCAACTATTAGTTCTAATCAAAATCCCAAAAACTTAACAATGAAACGCTAGGTTTGCCAAAACAATAAGCACATGGTGTAACGACCAACAAAACGACATGCAACTGAATCCAATCACCTTTGAGACCAAAACAAAAGTATGATTTAAAAAATATCTATAACTGGTTCAAAAATTACAACTAAAATTTTTGCTATTTTTCAATACCACTATCATCAGGTGTATCTACAGGGGAAGCTAGGGCAAGAAATGGCTTGATATCTTTAATATGCCAACGACAAACTCTAGAACCATCCTAGTTCTCTAACTCATAAATTAGATTGGACATTTTTTTTCGGACTATACTCAAAACAAACTTCGGTGTGCTAATTTTGCAGCGAACTTATCACCAGCATGAGAGAGCACTTCATTACTTCTCCAAACTCTATTACCGACCTTAAAGGAAACAACTTTTCTTTTTCCCAAATTATAGTGATGATGAGACCGCTCATAAGGCTGATGTAATTTAGCATGAACGTCTTTAAAAGCTTTTATAAGACAAGGGTATAACCTGTAATTAAATAAGTGAGTTCTTCACAAAAATATATTTCTTTTGGTGAACAACTTTCGCTCCACTCTTAACTAAACTGCCGAAATAAGAAAAGTGTCCTACAATGCATAAATTTGCTAGAATGACAGATTCCTCTAATGAGTCTCACCTAGACTAATATACCAAAAAACTGCAACATTCTCGACCTAGAGAATGATGTAAAACTGCTAAAGCAACAAACTCACCACGAGTCTTACTTAAACTCATGTACTGCAGAACGACTAACTCTCCACGAGTCTTGTCTAGACTAACGTACTGGACAAGTCTTGTCTAGATTAAAACCAACATGCTGTGTTGCAATGTCGTTGAAAATAAAAAATAAAAAAAAACTGTTAGCTAAACAAAACCATGGCTGTGGCATAAAAGCAGTCTTCCTCCAACGTTATAACGACAGTAAAATTTAACATACCAGATTAACAAAACGTAGCCTTTGTAGGTAAGATTAAGTGTCGGCTAGTATACATTTACCTCCTTACTCGTTTTTAACAACTAGGACAATTTGGGCGAATAACTTTTTACGACCACATCCATAACAAAATAATTTTTTAGATACTCTACAATTCCTAACGGTATGCTCTGTGCATGAACAATTCCAACACTTAACTTTTTTTTTATTAGAAACTTGAGAGAATTTTTTGACAACAGGAATAGAAGAATATTGCCAATAACATTAACTCTAGAAGACAATTGACCATTGTCAAAAATACGTGAGGATACAGAAGACTGTTGAACAAAACTATGACTTGTATTTCGTGAAGATGGCTTATTATGATCGAAACTTTTCTGAAAACAGCTTAATGAACCAGAAATTGATTTTTGTTTAACAATTGAGGCTTCTTCTAACTTCTTGCATAATTTCGCCAATGTTTTGTAAATCCTAAATTTCAGATAAAGCTAAATGCAACACATTCCAGAAGTAAATTATTCCTGGCCAGTCTCACTTTAGTAACTTCAGCAGGAGTATCAGACAGTCGACATAAACTTTACTTTGTTTTCGAATTTTTTAGTCTCCCAAATTTCATCGTCAGGATGAGATGAAAAAAATCCCGTTTCAAATGACTAACCAAAGAATTCCACTCAGTTAACGAATTTCTAACATTACGGTACCATATAAGGACATTATTACTAAAAAGCTCCACTGCTGACCCCAACAACGTTTCGTGAGTCACACCGCAAAAGAGTGTTAACTCAATGATCCTCTCTAAAAATGAATACAACTCACGAGGCTCTTCAGAAAATTTTACATTCCACGAATCAAGAGATATAGGGTGTGTAACATATGTGACTGTTTTCACTAGTGTGTTAACCGTAGGAAAAGATGCCATTGAAACTTCATATAACCTATTTGAATCCTCATCTTTTTTATTTTTGTGCCCGAAGAAAATTTGAAATAAAACAACAAAAAAGTATTCAACATTGCTTCACTCTACAAGCCAAAATACTCTTAATAAGAACACTAGGTATTACCAATACACTAGGGTATTTAAATGTTAATTCAAAATTTAACTTGGGGTAATTGATCATCAAATTGTATTCAGATCATAAGCTCAATAACTTTAACTGAAAACACTTTTATTGAATCTCTTTAATTAATTGTAGGCATTTTAGATAGTATACAATTACTCGTTTATTTACGATTTATTACAGCTTTTTTATAACATAAAAGAAGTTAGGAGTTGGCCTTAAATAACGCTTTTATTTACTGCATGCCACTAAGAGCAAAGCACAGCAGATATTTACCTAAACATTAATTTACAAACCAAGACAAAACAAAGAAAAGCTTAGTTATATTACAGTCTGGCATAAGGGTTACAATTTAATTTCCTAATTTGCATTTAGTACTAACCTAATTTTGACCAAATATTTTTAAAATTTTTATATTTTCAACGATCTGCAAAAACCACTTAATATTGTTTCGGTCTAGACAACATTATTGTATGTTCGACCTATTCGTAAGTCCGATTTCGCCAATCGAATCATGTTTCTTTTCCACTTGTGAAATCCGATTGATTTTCTTAAGATGAAACCCTAATGGACCACTCAACTTTTAATCTTCACACTTGCGCACGATTCTACTTAGAACTGCATTATATTAAATGAGGTTTGCATTATACAAGACACGCTAGATCACGTAAATACTGCGTGATATCGCTTTTTAAAAGAAAATTTCATATAGTACTCAAATAACTGGATATACCAGATGAATTTTTTAAAGTTCGCTTTTAATTCTTTGCTCAATATTAAAACAAACGAAAATAAATTTTTCTATTAGATAGTACAACCAAAATGAAAGAGTTCGACTTACAGAACACTTTACACTACCAACATTTCACTTATATAAGGCTTACTTGTACACTAGCAAAATTAAAACATTTCAGCAGTACGTTTAATAAACATTTTACGTTATGCTGTTACTTCAATTTAAAAACAAAAAGAAAATTGAAACGCAAACAAAAATCAACATGGTCCTTACGAGCGAATTCAAGTCCTAACGAGCAAATATCACCATTATTACTCAAGAGAATAACGGTATTCTACGAAGTACGTATTGAGAATAATTAGATATCAAAAAAATGCCATTTACAATATCCACAAGCGATAAACGGTACAGGTCCATTGCAGGTATCACATGTAAAACACTTCATTTCTATAAAAATGTCTGTATGGGAAAGTAAGTTGTTAATTTAAAAACTAATTGCTTTATAAACACCAATTGCATATTTTATTGAGTTTCTAAACAGCGTTCTCGTTAAATGCGGTGTATAGTTCATATTATGCAAACACAAATTCAATTAGTATCTGCATTCACCGTTCGAACATACCGTAAACAAAGGATTTTTAGTAAGAAATATTATTTAGCATCTTTGAAGACTCGTCACGATCAAGCACAGAGTCACTATTCTTGCTACATTTAAAGTTAAGAATATTAACTATGAATAAGAAGCGACACTCTAGGCAAATTGTTAGTATTTGATAATGGAAAGAATTTCTGACCTTAAAGTGCTTGCCATTTTGCTGGAGTGCCAAGAATGGCGGTAAAATTCAGAAACGATTTACCTTTTATAACGGGGACAGTAATGGACACAAACTCTTGTTAGTACTGTTGTACAATATTCGTTTATTTCCGAACCAGGTACAGCTAACATTAAATCAACAAGAAAATATTATAAAATCCTTTAGTGTTTTTCAACAAATATCACCAATATAAATTTTAAAACTGACGTCTCAAAATCCAACTAGTTTTTCAAACCTGTTACAATTTACGGCGTCGTTATTACAATTTAGGCGTGGCTCTAATGCCGTTATATAACATACCGACCACGTTTTTACCGGATGATGCAATCACTGTGTCTAAGTCAATTTACATGCACATTCTAGGTAAGGTTCAAATTACTTACGTGATCTGTATATCTCAGAATTTCATCTCAAGGTCCACCACGTGTTGGTTTCATAGTTCGCCAGGTTGAACAACAAATTATTATCCATTACTGAACCTCTATTGCATCTCGTAGGGGTTTGAAAGGAAATAGGTAGAGGAACGATAAGTTAAGGGAACATAAAGGGAAACTACATACCTTCCTTTTTAGAAACTACACCATACCTTCAACACTTGTTGATTCGTCACTGTTGCGTTGCTTAATGTCACTTCCTCCACTCACGCACTCCCGCATCCCTTCTGTGCAGACTCAACCGTCATCGACGGCGGAAGTTAGCGTATCATTTCAAAAATACGCGGCAATTAACCTACAAAGTATCTCTTGCCCTAAAACATGACACATGACAAGTTTGGCATGTAACAATCCGTGTTTCAGCTTTCCTTCCCTTAAATGCTTATCTAACCCTCCTACTACGGGAAAGCATGGACATCGCGTGCGCAACATCTTTTATTTATATATTTTTAATTGACATTTCTTACACTGGTGTTCTTTGTATCGGAAAATTACCAATCAATATTAATGAGTGACTACAGTAGACCTTGTATTACATATTTTAATTAATGGGTTTAACAATATGTTGCAGATTTCTTTCTAAAAATCTGTTCAAAATTTTAGGATAATATTCCAACTACAAAAATTGCACATGTACAATGCAGCTACCGAAAATAGGATGCATGATATGTAAAGAAGTCAAACAAAACAATTATATGCACCTCGACATAAATAAGACTTCATTGTATGCACATTTATAAAAACGTAATTCACAAAACTATTCAAATTTCATAAACATAATTAATATTAACGATTCGTTTTCTTTAAAGAAATCAGTTTTATTGTTAATAAAAACCAGTATAGTTCAGTAACATGCAATCAATAAGTTTAATCATATTTTACAATAAATATCACAATGTAGACGTGGTTTTCCACCAAGGCTATTAAAAAATTAAATATCTTAGTATACTAGGTAAAATAGCCAGTTTTTCAAAATGTACCGTTTGTTTTAACCTTCAAACATTTCAAACACAAAATCGTTAAAACCACTTTTGAATTCCAAAGAATAAGAAATTCTTTGTAAAGTTCTTATAGAGGTTTAGTGCAAAACTGTTCTTGCATAATTTATAGCACTAGGACTAGTAAAATATATTCGTAAAGCAAACTGTTTAAATGCATCGCTATATCTTTGTTTCTTTGGGGTCTGCTTTGATAGGTTCATTTGAACTTGTACAAATTTTGAAATTATGCTGTGTAAAAACTTATCACACAACTTTTAAAGTCATCGAGACTTGCTGTTTAATCGATATCGACTGATTCCTTAAAAAAACAAAGTTCTTTTGCAGAACTTTGTTCTGCAGAATCAATTTTTGTGTTCTTGGGGTACTAGCGAAAAGATATGAATGAGTTTGTGTATTAACCGGGCTAGACGATGGAGTGCTGACTCACCTAAAACATTTGCACTACGTAACGTATGCGTTCTATTAGGATTTTCTAGTCTTACCTGTTCTGATAATTTTCGTGCATAACCTCGTATTGATTTAATATTGGTATTGTTAGTGATGCTATTGGCTCAGTGGGAGTATAGCCACTTGTTTGAACAAACATGGCCTGTCAATACTTGCTTGTAAAATAATTTGCTGATGAATAGTTGCAATGCATTTAATGGGTTCAGCATGAGGCTGCAACCTATTATGATTATGTAAATCATTGAGGTTTCTACTATTTCCAAAATGTTTAGTAAGCACACGTAAGTTATTATAGCAATAATTCGCATAAGCTTCGGTTCTATTCCCAAGTTCCTCTCTGGAACTTAATCACAACCACTCTTTACACCTGAAACAATTTTTACTAACAGATCTACTTACCTTCAGCAACGAGTCAATGTAATTACGTAGAAATTTAAATAAAACATTTAGAAACAACATTAACCTCTCAAGATCTTTTGAAAAACGGAACAAACTGATGATACCATCATTTCGTGTATTGCAGGATTCAACAGCTCAAGAATATTCACGTTTTTTAAGTTTAGACATTATCAAAGTTTCAATAATCGAAGTATACATTTTGACAAATTGTAAACATTAGTGAAATGACATTCGAAAACTGACAACAGAATTCCTGTAAGAAACAATCATTGAGTTACTATCTTCATAGCTCAGTCTATTTTCTTGATTAACGTGCATACTGACCAGAATTCAGGATACTACTTGAGTGTCGCTTCTTAGTTTTGTAGTTAATATTTGTTATAGTTCCGTGCAACTGTTATGAGCCACTACCCAAGTTGGCAACACTGATACGTTCCCCGTTAACAATATTGCGCAATAATAATAATATTACAACATAATTACGTGTCAATTGTATCACATACCAAATGTGTTTATAATGATACCATTGGCGCTCAAAAGATAAATAAATCGAGGTACTCACTTAAAACGCTCCGTTCAGCTCAAACTTAGGGTCCTTGGGTGTTGTTTGGTCACGTCAAGCCCTCGTTGAAGCCAGATTCATTTGTCTTCCCTCTTCGTCGTCTGTAGCGGCACGGTAATAAAGACAGGTAGGGAACGATAAGAGACGGAGGTACGGTAGAGGAACCTACATTCTGAAAGAGAAAAGACAGCACCACACATAGGCAAACGTTACCGTTCGTCGTCTTGTTGGCTAATGCTCGTCGTGTCCCAAACCGCGTACTTTCGCCACTCCGCATTCTTTTGCGCAAACGCAACAGTTCGAAATGACGGAAATTTAGCAAGTCTATTTTTACAATATTGGCACGACTTCACTCACAAATTAAAATGTGTGCAATGCCAATTTTGGCATGTAACATATTCTTTGGTTAAATAGCTGGTAAAATATCCTGTCTCTGTCTATCACGTGTTATTGCCACATTTTTGTATATCTTTTTTCCATTAAAAACTCTACTGTTTCATGAAACTGGTTTTCTTGTTGACTTGAACAAAAGCATTGAGTTTGAATTTATTTAGGTTGCAGGTTACCAACAATTAGGAACATTGTGGTTTATTTTCGCATTTTGCGTATCCTTTTTCATTTAAAGTTCTACCTATTCTATGAAACTGGATTTCTTTGTTAGCTTGAACAAAAACATTAACCTTCAATTTATTTAGGGTTGCACCCGAACTTTTAAGAATTTTGGCATGTATTTTCATTCCTTAGTGAGAAATATTTGATTAAAGAGCATTATAAAACGATACTTTAATTATGATTATTTACAATATACAGTACGTTATTGTTTAGCACACAATGACTGAGCAGTTAAATCATATTTAAATCAACAAAATTTTATTAAAGCAAAATGCCCAAATTATTCCATTGTTGGAGGAATTTGAAACTTTATAAGCAAAAATCGAAGATTTATGCGGCACGGATATCTTGGAATATCGATATGATCAATTCGAAGATGCCTACTTTGACTTAATATCAAAAGTACAGTATAGATTTAATAGCTATGAGGCAATAATAACACATGAAACATAATTGTGGGGCAGCACTTTTTTCTCTCGGGGAACCAGAAGTTTAAGTGTACAAATGCGGCTGTCTTTTTAAAATTTCAAATTTTATGTATTACCGTTCTGTAAATATGTAAATAAATGTTAATATTACTTAATTTGTCAAAAATTAATAAAAAACAAAGGATTATAGTACAGTCCTCATAATCGCAATTCACATAAGCTTCATGTATTAAACAATAATAGATTGTTTGAAAACTTACAGAATTTATAAGAAAAAATTGCCATATAGACATTTCCATTTATAATTATAAGCTACTGTTTATCCCAACTTGCATACAATAAAATAAAATTAAACGAATTACTTTAATCTTAACAACCATATGGGAAGTTTATTTAAATGTCTTTTAATAAAAACATAATGCATTGACTGAAGTAGGCATGAGATTCTGGTTGCTGAAGCCCTTACACTTTCTCCAATGCAGTCTTCGACGACAAAGAAACTGCAATAAATGTAATTGATACCAGGTGAAAGACCATTAACTTTGTGACCAATCACAATGAACTTATTTGATTTATATAGGAGAATATGCTACAGGTTTAACTAGCATTTCATATCAGCATAAAGGCATTAAATTTTATGCTTATATTGTTGAGCTATATTTCTTTTATTTTGTAATAAAACGATTTTGTGTTGCAGGATTTGTGTCTGCTATCAAAATTATTAGCCGCTGAAGGTCAAACGATATCAGATTTTTTAAACTCAGGTTTACAGTGCCCACAACAAATGTCAATTGATTGTGCAATTTCTGGTTTAATTGAAATCGGTGCCCTCGATGATGATGAAGATCTTACATTACTAGGACAACACATTTTGCAATTGTCTCTTGAACCACGTCTGGGAAAGATGCTGATATGTTCTGCAGTTTTAAAATGTTTAGATCCTGTTTTGACAATTGTTTCTTGTCTTTCTCAGAGGTATGTACAGTATCTTTTGTTGTATTTGCTATTTACAATTTTTGCAGAGATCTATTTTGCTTACCGTCTGATCCGATACAAAGAAAATTAGCAACTATGAAACAGAAAGAGTTAAAAGGAAATTCTACAAGCGACCATTATGGATTGATTAATGTTTGTCAGATGTGGCAGGTAACAATTTTGATTTAGTAATATTTTTGTTAAAAAATAATATTTGGAAAATTTTAAATTCAGACATCCATAGAAAGGTTTGAAAGTGAAGAATACTTTATCAACGCAGATGCTATGGCATTAGTTAATGGAACACGAGACCAATTATTAGGTCAGTTACGGAAAATTGGATTTATAGATAATAAGCATGATTTAAATAGTATTCAAGATTTAAATATAAATTCAAACAAGTGGCCTGTAATTAAAGCAGCTTTATCCGTTGGCTCTTATCCCAATTTAGCCTTTATGAGGGATAATAAATGGTCTACTAGGTATGCCTTTTTTTTTAATAAAATACTCGTGAGAACTAATAAACTTTTACTGAAATGACATAAGTAAGATTTTTATGTAATTTCAAATATTTAAAAAACAGACCGGCATGCTTTTATAGTTGCCCCACTTTTTCGGGCAAACTAGTCGTTGAAGTACTTTCTTTTTTGACAAAGTTCCTATTAATTCATCATTGTGGTATGACAATAGGATGGTAAAAAGGTATGAGTCGTATTTATTTTCTTGAAGTTCATATTTTACCAGCGATGCAGAAATTGTTTTAGAACTTTATAGGCTCTTGTTTAATTTACAAACACTATCATGCAAAACCTTTAAGACCACCATTAGGAAGACAGTTTTTATATCACAGTGATAGTATTTCATACCACGAGCTGCGGACACGCATATTATTGTTACTACTGTACAAAATTCATTTCATACCTCTTTATCAGTAATGGTGCTTTTAAACATACTATGTAGTATAACATTTGCTTCCTGTTGATTTCCTTTTTCATTGAATTTTAATTATTCTGCTACAAAATCTGAACTTCTGAACCCAATTTTTGGGAAAGGCTACGCATACATAGTTCACTCGATTGGTGGATAGTAAATTACCACAATTTACATGTTTGAACCCAAAAAAAATCACAAAGAAATTTGTGTTAGAATCATTTCAACGAGTTTAGCATAAATGCTTGATTGGATGGCCTAAATGTGCCCATATTATTTCCCACAACGTCTAAATTCCGCAGTGTTTTTAAATAATTTGCTGGTTTCCGATTTTATCAACTTCATTTTTGTTTGGACAAATCTTAATTTATGGCAAAAACATCAAGAGAAGTTTTTTTATTAGGAATTGTTTATACTCTTAAACAATAAAATTCTTATTAAGCCGTCACTAGACAAATTAGAACAGCAACTTTGTTTTGAGAAACAATATGGCAATTCATGAAGCAAATTTCATTAATATGCCTTTATTAATAATGTTAAGAAAATTTAAGTTTGACCCCCTTTAAATATGTTATTGAACAGAATCAAATTATTTCAATGTAATTTCTTAGTTTATGGTATAGATATGAAGGTTTGAAAAAAAATGCAGTAGTGATATATTGTGGCTGTTAAAAAGTTTAACATTTTTTGTATGACATTTTATGTAATATTGAATATATTAATGGAATAGTGTAATTAATAATTACAAATTTTTAGAACTGCAAAGAAAGCAACATTTAGTACTGCTTCAGCGCTAATCAATACTTCTGTTAATGGTGACTGTGTATTTTATAATCAGACTTCTCAAGTTGAAGGACGATACATTCTTCATTGTGGTACTGCCATATCTGCACTTACTGTAAGTATGCTTTTAAACTGTCCTAAACTTGATCTGTTTTAATATGGATAAGGATTAAAGTTGTTGTTTAGAATTAATATGGTTATATTGTAAATTTGTGGGTGTAAACTTTGTTCGCGGATAGACTAGTATTTTAATTTAGTGAAACCACCACTCTCGACCACCCGCTGTGGCTTGTTACCTGGTGAATGGAAAACGGACATTCCGGGCTGTTTGCCGCCATCCTTAGAGACGAAAGGACGTGATGTGTTTTGTCGAGAGTACAGTTGGAACGTGATGTGTTTTGTTCAGGTGAGTGTGTTGAATTTGCATATAAATTGAAATACTTGGTCACGTGTGTGTACATATGTATTTATGTACTGGTCCTTCGAAAATTTAGGCTTGATTAATTTAATTAAAGTACAGTTGTCATTTTGATTTCTGCCGTATGAATGAATCCTGTGGACGGCTCCGTGGCATAGTCGGTATCCATGTGGCTACTACGCCTAAGGACCTAGGTTTGAATGCCAACACAGTCCACTTGAAAAATTTTAGGCAAGCATTTTTCACAAAAATATACCCTCGTTCGGATGGGAGGTAAAATGCAGGTTTCATGTGTGTGTGTCATGCATATTAAAGAACCCTACCTTGTTTGGAGCAGCAAGGGTGTGGTATAATTCAAAGTTTCCAGGTAAAAACTAAACTCGTTTCCTGGCCAATGTAGTACTTTTGGGTGGAGCATTGACAAATCAAATGTACTGTATGAATCCTGTGATTGGTAGATGGTGGTAATAATGATGTCACTGTACCTGGAGTAATTAAATAAATCAATTATTTATGACATTATTCTGTGCTATGAGAGGTGCATGTGTTGGTAAGTGCTGAGATGCTATTACATAATAGCAGCTCTTCGTTAGTGACATATACGTCATGAATTGTTGAAACAGTAATTTTTACCAATTAGTCAGAACACAATAAAAGGATGATAAATCACAGGATATCAATGATCGAAATAATTTGGGATCATTCACTTTTAAAACATTCATACTATGAAAGTACCAGTACTTAACTCCATTTATTAGATGTGGTTCCGATTGCACGTGGTGGTAAGTAACTGCATGTTATAGTATTTGTTGATTTTCTCCCTATGTATTTTCTTGGCAAAATTGAATTGGTCAATTTGTAGTACCAACGTGAATACTTAAACAGAAAATTTGGTGAAAGCTGCAAGGTTGTTTACAAGAAAATTACAACTTTCTCTTTTTTTCTGAAGTAAACTACCTTTTTTTTTTTGTAACCAAAAGATCATTTAAAAGATACTGTCTTGTAATTTGACTAAAATCTTGTATCACATTTGAACAAAGTCCATCTAGTAAATATTGTTTTCAAGTGTTGCACACATGCGGACACACACACTTATAGAAGACGTGTTTGGAATTAGTCACAAATATATAGTGTAAAATACCAATTACTTGGAATAGTTGATCGATATTTGTTATTGGACAGAATTTTCCAGTAATCTATTATATCTGTCACGTTGTATTGCATTTTGAATAACATTGATCCCATACTACAAATCACACATGACCAGCACAAGCGTATTTCTAATAAATGACTGATGTCTATGAAAATTAAAACGCCTTGAAACACTTTTATTGTGTTCTAATTATTATCTGTTGCTTGTAACATTAAGTACAGGTTGTAAAATTTTGAGTGGTATACTAATGTGTTTCCACAGCAATATCAAGTACAAAATGCCTGTAAATATAGTAAGTTTTAAAAAATATGCATGCTTAATGAAATTTTTACGTTGCACACGGCTGGCTAAAGTAATACATTTTTAAAAATTAAAGCTTTTAAGCTTAAAAGATGGAAAGGTTAAAAACTGTTTGCCGTTGCTCACTTGACTATCGCCCTAAGGGAGAGTTAGAGATCGGTCTTTGCTGAAATTTTCTTAGTTAAAAAAAACAATTTAATCTAAAGTTGGACACCACTGTATCTGGTAATTATTAAACAAGAAAAGGTAGATACAGAAAACCCGTTCGTAGTGGTTAATTCGAAATTTTTCTATATAAATTCTTGGATCAACTTATAGCATAATCGATTAGACGTTTTCAACATGGAAATATTTTTAACAGATTTGTTTTTACAAAAAGATCACTTGTGCGATAATACGTCTATTTCATAACAAATAATCAAATCACATAATAACCATATTTAACAGTTAAACTATATCACAGATTCTTTAGTTTTAAAATACTTGAGCAAAATTTTGTTACATTATTTGTCTTTATGAATGAATGTCAGATCTAGCAGTCTCTTACAAATTTAATTTAAAAACTAATTTAAAAAAAAAGAAAAATTTTGAGTACTAGACTCAAAAAACGATAGTTTTAAAGGTAACTTCAAAAAATTAAGTAATTTGAGCTAAACACATGGAGGTTTATTTAAATTTGTTTTTTTAAATTGTGCTGTATCACTAAAAATATGAAAAAAAACTATTTTAAGGGTTACAAATAGTCTTAGGAACGAATAGATTAGACTAAATATATGGAAAACTATTCCCAGAATTACTAAAAGACTTAAAGGACTAATAGATAGAACTAAAAATACGACAAATCATTCCAAGAATTATTGGAAGACTTGAGGAACCAAAAGGGACTAATAGATTAATAAATGAATGAGAGGGTAACTCCGCGTATTATGCATCCAAAAAGAATCAAGTCAAGGATATACAAAATCTGTAGAAGTCACAATCGGGATGTCTACACTCGTATAATCTGTGAGAAACAAATCCCAAAGGGAACAAAAATAAAATTCCCAATATTTAATTTTACTCTGTATAATATTCTCATAAGATTTTTTCTGGCAAGATAAGTCTATTCCCACGTAAAATCTTAAGTACATGTAGTGTTGTGAGATACCATTTAAGAAGAAACCCAACTTCAAAATCAGCGTGTAAATATTCCCTGAAAATATGTCTTATTGTATTTATGAATCATAAGAACAAAGTACAATTTTAAAAGTAGCATTCACTGATTGTGTTAATTCAAAATCCGTGTGTAGATATTCTTTAAAACACGTTTCATTTACCATAAAACAAGTTTTATTGTTTATTCAGACTGAAAAATGGTCGTATTCGCTTTGAAAATACTAAATAAATTTCAATCTGTATTTTGCTAAGATGTAAATTCAATCTTTAAAAGTATCAGTCTATAAATATTATTTATTCAAATGTAATATGTTGCATTTATTGAAAGAAAAATGTTCCAGAACTTTTGAATATTGACATTAACTAAATAAAAGAATACATTATTTTCTTCAAGAAGTGTTCTCAAAGCAATAAATTATATTTTCCGTCAATGAATACAAGTTAAATTCGCGGTACATAATACTACCGAAAAGGTTATAAAATAGATCAGATAATGAGTTTAATAGCTCTAATTACATTACAGAAGTCGTACGAAAGAGATAACAACAGCGGTTGGTTTCGTTCGTTATTTAAAATATTAAATACTGTATGCACACTGCATACTTTTACTTGGTTGACGTGAAATTACATTGTCGATCGTGTAAATCGGCATGAATCAATTTACTGAATGAAATTGAATTACCGAATCAAATTAATGACATCGAATCCATTCATTGAATAAATCTAATGCCGATTGCTCCTGTGGCTTCTTAGAATAAATGTTTATTTATTAATTAGGCATTTTAGTTGTTCTAAGTACAGATGACGCATTCCTTCTATATTCCTCTCGAACATTCGAGAGAATTCTTTATTTAAAATTGAATTTATATTATCAGAAGTCAATTTGGCTAATTAATTTAAGCTTTAATTGCTTTTTGACGATGCAAAAGGCTTGCATTGTTTTTACACGGATATTTTACACACGGGTAATTATTTATTACGTAAATAACTAATGCCTTTAATTACTTTACTAACGGGTTTTGCATTGTTAACGATTGTAAAAGAAAATATTTACTTTCACGGTTATTAAACATGTTTTTTTTAATATACATTTTTATAACAAACGAATGGCTTTGTATTTATAATGCTATGTCTTTACAATACGCTTTTATTATACAAGGTGATTATTTACACGCACGGAATTGCATTTTTGCTTTGCGCTTTAACGGCTAAAAAAGTATGCTTGTATTATACGGGGTGGAACAATGAATTTTTGGAGATTTCTATTCTTTCCTGTTTCTTTTATATTTTAGTGGGCTTTATTTATGGAATTTGGGTTTCAATGACTTCTCGCGACCCCTTTATCGCGTCAATATATATTTTAAGTTATAACATTTATCCCCTCATTCCGACATAAAACCCTGGGCAATTAATATTTATAAAAACACTTCCTCAGAGATCCTAACCGGATGCATAGGTCGTCTTCGAGGGCGGGTTCTGGCTGCTTATCTGGTGTGTTGCTTGTTAAATTGCGCTGCTAGTGATGCTTTGCTGGATGATACGAGAAGGGAGAGGTAGGGAGGGTGGGAACCATTTGTTGATATTCAAAGCATTGAGCACTATAACACTTTGGCGCTCAAAGGGAGACTATACGGAAGTGTTCAGAGCTATGCTACATTACCCATATAAAATGTCTATTCCCTCCAGCCGACATTGATGTACTTTCACGCGGGTTAGCCGGAACCAAGCTGTTCCCACATGAGAATTGTACTGTCAGCATACTCGGTGACCACAAAAATAAATCAATGACCTAAATAACTATGTGAACCACAACTTGATGTGGTTTTCAAAGGCGTTAAGATTAAAACTGTTGTCTTCTGGGAATTTTCCCAGCAGAGTTCAAAAGAAAGTCCCTAAACCTAAATTAATACAATAATGTGTTGGAGTTTTAAAATGAAGTGTCACAAAGTCCACACAAAATCCTTACTTATTTTCTTTAATTTTATTAGCACAAATGCTATTATTTCTTAATTAGTACACAGTTATCAAAAAAATTTCTCTAAGTGTTGAATTTTTATTCTTTACAAATATAAACTGAAAAAAATATCAGTTTTCAACAAAATTATGAGATTCACCGTTAAGGCAGTTTCATCACTCGACATACAATAGAGTATTATCTAAGCGAAGCATTGCTCAATAGCAGTTCTTCACACTACCCAAAAATTTTGACGTACAAACAAAGAAATTTTCTTTCAGCAGATAATCTTCGAGCATTCCCAACTGAAAATTTCTTAACTTTTCTAGTAATACCACTCAAATTTAACTATTTATTTCCTTCCTATAGATAAGTAATATATCTCATCAAAAAAATAAATTAGCAAAAACCCAAAAAAATTTTAAAATTCTAACTACAAGATAATAGTTGAAAAGTTACGAAATTAGTTGGGCGCCATGTGTAACAATTGTTTTTTTGGTGTAACAAAATTTCTTTACAGTGTAACAAAGCTGTATTAAGGAAGAAATAAAAAAATGAAAAAATTCACTAAAAATCATTTACTTGCAAACCTAAATAAGCTTTCGAATTCATAATAAATGTTTGGTCCCATATGGAAAACATCAAACGATTTGTTATTTCCTAATTTAATTCAATTGCAAGGCTAAACTTCATATTTTGTTACAATAATTATATTGAAAATACTTCAGGTGTTCTGAAACCTTGTTTAGAACTTTTTAAATAGCATTCGTATCATTAAAATTCAGAGTAAATAACTTATTGTTAATGGCTTTCAACTAGTTTCATAAACACGACGCTTGGTCGTCATCATTTATTCTGATCAGCATAAAATTCCGGGAAGATAAATATTCCCCAGATAGAATTGTCTTCATAAGTTATTTTTCTAATCCTATCACATCCACGATATTATTCGAGCAAAGCGGGAGGGAGTCGTTGATGCGCAAAACCCTCCGATCAATAATACCACAATTTAGAGTCAATCTGGAGTTCTTTGAATTTGATACCTACAAGTGAACAGCAGAAGATGAACTGATACCTGATCATATCCAGTGCAAGAGTAGCAGTTGATGACCTGTGGATTAAGGGTAAGTCCATTACTTTTGCTGAATCTTTCACCGGATTATTAAACAACCCTTTTCTTCACGTATGGTAAAAATACTTGCCGTGCAAGTGATTCTTTTGTAAAAAACACATCTGTTAAAAATGTTTCTATGTTGAAAACGTCGTAATCGATTATGCTGTAAGTTGATCCAAAAATTTAAATAGAAAAATTTAGACTTAACAACTACAAAAGGGTTTTTTGTATCTACTTGTTTAATAATACTAGATACAATAGCGCCCAACTTTAGATTATATTGCTTTCTGTTTTACTAAGAAAATTTCAGCCCAGGCCCATCTTGAACTCCATCTTGGCATGATAACGAAGTTAGCCGTCGGCAAAACAGTTTTTAGTCTTTCCATTTTTTAACCTTAAAAACTTGAATTTTTAAAGTATATTACATCAACGAGTCGTGTGCAACGTGAAAATTTCATTACGCATGTGTAAATTTTTTAAACTGTTATATTGGCACACATTTACACGGGGTCCGAAATTTTCTTAGGCTTGAATCTTCTTAACGGAAAAATTTCTAATTGTTGTAAATTTAATGCTTGGGTATTTTAGATTATATCGCTACATATAATTATGGAGCGTTTTAGGAGAACTATTATATATTGAAATAGTGTTTCTCTTTATAACTCTGAATGGAAAGAAATCTAAACATGTATATGCAACAAAGTTAAAAATCTATTCTTTCGTAGAGTTGTAAGTTGTATTTAATTTTGTAATGCCAGCTGAGGGCAAACAGAAGGCTTTTGTTATCTTATTTGACGTAAATACCGATCCACACAACATTTCTTTTTAGATGGTCGCATATCGATCTGCCTTTTCTAATATTTACTTCTCAACGCTCCTGCTCTAATTCTATTCTTGATGTTTGCTCTTTGTATCAGCTATGAACTATCTGTCTATCCCTAAAACTCATTCCAATCTTTTTAGTATTTCGAACATTTTTTCCATGTTACATTGTCGAATGCTTTTTCCCTATATTCACGCTTTCTCTTTTTTCTATTGTCTTCTCCATTATCACCCTGGGAGCTAAAATAGCCTCCTGTGTTCCCCTGTTTCTCCTAATCCCAAATTGATTTTTTCTTAGTATTTCTTCAGCTTGTTTTTCCATTGGTCTTTGTACAATTCTAATTTATATTTTTGAAATGTCTGCTGTCAAACTTATTGTTCGAAAATTTTCACATCTATCAGCTCCTCTCTTTTTTGGTATAGTGACTATGATGTTACGTTTGAAATCTTTGGGTATCTCGCCGGTCTCATACATATAGCTTACAAGTTGGAAGAGACATTCTGTTACTGCATGTCCAGCGGCTTTTAGAGTTTCTGCTTGCACCTTATCTATACCCGGTGTCTTACAATTTTTCAAACCCTTTAATGCTAATTCAGATTCATCTCTAAGTATAGTATATCTCATCATCCTTTTCAATGTTTGATTCCTGTTCTAGTGCTGCTAGTTCCTATCGCGCATATAAATTCTCTATATATTCTTACCATCTAACTACTTTCCCTACATTTTCTATGATGATGTCTCCTTCCATGCTCATTATATTTTTGCTATACCTCTTTACACTTTTCATCAATTCTTAGCTTTTCTGCATTTGCAAATAATTTCACATTTTATGGCTTTGTATCTCTGTTTTCCTGCTTCGTCTGTATTTTTGTCTTTCTTCTATTAAATTCAGCATATCCTTTGTTATCCATGGTTTCTTATTTTCTTTTTGTGTATACCCCAGAATGTCTCTGGCCAGCAGAGCAGTGGATTTAATGTTATTCCATTGTGTTTCTACTTAGTATCGGAAATTTTCCTGATATCTTTCAAATCTTTCGTGAATATTTTCTTTTAGTTTCTCAAAGTCCAAGTGCCTTTTCCATTTCTTTTTCCCAAATTTTTAAATGTATAAGCAGCTTTCTTAACTACGATGTTGTGGTCAGTGTCTATATCTGCTTTAGCTTTTACAGCCTTTTACTTGATTCCTAAACCGTTGTCCAACAAGAATGTAATCTATTTGATATTTTCCTATATTTCTTGGCATCTTCCACGTGGATTGCCTTCTAGCATGCTCTTGAAATAATGTTTGTTAAATTGTTTTTGTCGCAGAATTCTATCAGCCTAAGTCCCCTGTTTTTTCTCGTGTGTAATCCAAATAAACCTACTACCGCTCTTTTTCTACCCTCACCTACCACTGCATTAAAATCCCTTGTAATTATTAAATTTTCATGTCCTTTTATGCATCTTAGTATGTCTTCGATATCTTTTGTAGATTGCTTCTACTTTTTCCTCACTGCAGCTAGAGGCGGGCATGTATATTTGTATTATCACTGTATTTACCAGTTTAGATTATAGTCTAATCATGAATACTCTTTCATTCTTTTGTAAGTAGTTTTCTACATAGTACCCTATCGTTTTTTGCATAACTATACCTACACCCGAATTTCATTCCTCCGACCCTGTATCAATTAGCCTAGTCTCCGCCCCAAAGCGCACCCCGCCTCTCCTACTATATCTAATGCTATCCTATGCATTTCAATTTTCAAGTTCTCTAGCTTACCTACATGCTTCTTACTTCTGACATTCCACGCTCTGAAGTAGTCACCTCCCGGAGATCCAAATGGGGGACTATTTTAACTCCGGAATCTTTCACCCCCAGAGAATGTCGTCATCTTAAATAAGAATTGAAGTATGCTGTATACTTGGGAGTAATGTCCCGTTACCTTTCACATCACAGTAGTATGTCTTAGAATGTCATACCGACCCCTATGGGTTCTGCAGACTCTAAGTAACGAAAGAGCCGTCGCCCTCTTTCGGGGACCTGTCATAGCCTGGTCCCTCAATAAAGACCCCACTAATATAGTAAAACCTTCAGTTCGGCTCTTTAGCTCATTGGAACATGCAAAAGCCGTTCCACCCGTTCTAGTAATCTAAAACTTCTTTAAGGTGCAGCTCCATTCAGAACAGAAGTATATCCTATGGTTAGAAAAATATTAAAGTATTTTGAGCTGTGTATTTCCTTAAAGCACTTCTGTTGAATATTTTGATGCGTAATATTTGAACTATTATTATTATTATTTGCGCATCTGTGCCATCCTTCTTAGTATTTTAAGAAAGTCGTTTTAACCTTACTTTATGTCAGGCTTTATATCCGTTTGCATCTTGTGTATTCAAAGATACTTTTATATTAGAATAAAGTTACAAAGCTACAATAATTGTTTACTTGGAACTTATACAGGTTGATACAGAAGGAAGTTTGCAATTGCACCGTGATGACTATACAGAGTTTGAAAATAACTACTTTGAAAGCCTTGCCAAGGCCAAATCTTTACTTAAAATTCATAATCGGTCTAAGACTTGTGAGGTACTATCAAACACTATTAACGATTCTAATTCTGAGCGCTCTATGCCAATATTATCCCGGCAACTTTCTCCCAATATAAATTGCACTCTAGACTGCGCAACTGCAATTAATCCTACCTTCACTTGTGAATTGGCACAAAGACAAAATAATGTGCCATCACAGCAAAACTTCAAAACTTATGCTATTATACTATTTAGTTTGTATTCATTTTTCTTTGGACAAATCTTAATCCTTGAGGGGGGACTTAAATATTTTGACGCTTAATATTTGAACTATGTTTTATTATTTGCGCATGCGCCATCCTTCTTTGTATTTTAAGAAAGTCGTTTTAACCATACCTCACGTCAGACTTTATAGCCATTTGCATATTGTGTATTTCAATGATACTTTAATATTACAATAATTGTTCTCTTATGGTAAAGTTCTAACATCTGATTTCAAAAGTAATTGCACTATCTTGTAGTTTTGTTTTTTTTTATATTTATTGAAGTGTTCTGTTTGTCATTCTATTTTATTTTTATAATTGTTTTTCAGATTGCTTTAATGTGTGGTGAAGTGAATGAAGATTCTACCGAAAATTGTTTGATGCTAGATGGTTATATCAATTTAATTAACTATCGTACTGTGATTAAAACAATTTTTAATACGAAAATTGCATGCCCATCATATGCTTTTAATGCTAAAGAAAAAATTTTTTTGAAACTCTTAATTAATATCCTATCGGAAGAGGATGAATTTCATAAATTTGCTAGTCCTTTTGTTGAATTGCCTCCAAAATTGATTATTCCTAATGACAATAGCCAAATGTCATCAAAGGGAAAAACTTTAAAGAATAGTGAAACTAATATTTCATCATCAGTGCATTCTATCCATTTGGAAGAAAAAACACCAAGAGCTTCCAATGTGAATGTGAAACCTAAACGTCGCAATTTAAAACATGGCAAAACTGATGTAGCATTGAATAAACCTTCTCCTAGCAATATCAGTTCAGTTTCAAATTTAATAGCTGCTATAGACATGAATAGTAGTTGTACTCCTAAAGATCCATTACCAGAAAAACTAATTGGCATAGGTATAGCAAAAAATGAGATTAAAGAGTCAATTCCTGTTCAGAATGTTCACGACAATGATCATTTTGAGATTCCAGAAACTTCAGCATTTTTTATTATCAAATCTGTTCATGAAATATTTAAAATTGCATTAACTACCAATAAGTTGATATGTACTCCAACAGCTAAAAAAAATTTACGTAAATTCCTTAGCGTAAGTTTACACACCCTGAAATAATATAATTAAAATATAAATTTTAGAAAAATTATTCTGTGTATTTGTTTTTCACTGTATATAATACAAGAGAGTTTCAAGGATTTGCTAAAATATCAGAATCGTGTAGTGATGGAGTAGAATTCGCATGGCCTATTGAATGGTTGAGTTTACAATCTGTATCTTATGACAGCGTAGAAGCTATGTAAGTATATGTAATTATAGTTTGTTTATAATTAGAAGAAGCCATTGTTTTTTTTAATATTAAATTTACTAAGAATTGAACTTTGTTATGTACCACTGCCGTAATCGTTTGTACAGTACTTTATTCGAGTATGTATTTGTATAAATTTCGCTCTTTATATTCAAATACGACCTCGTATATTATACATTAATATAGAGATTGTGTACTTCAAAAAGTTATTCAAACCAGCTTCGCCGTGAATTTCAAAGTTTGTTAATATTGATTATAGTCCATATCTTGTTTAAAGAAGACCGTATTAATATACTTTGTATTGGTTTACTTAGTTTCGGGATTGCATTCCGCTCTTCGAAATGTTGATTGACTTTATCAATTGATAAAGACTTAATACGAATTCTACACACCTGTTTTGATAATAAGTTGAATTAAACTTTGCTTGTGATGAAAGAACACTCATTCTTTTGCTAAAGCTATCTAACGAACAATATTTATGTTTCTATAAAAGCAAATTCCTTGTTCGTCATGGTCTTACTATAGATGTTTTCTGTCGGATTTGCGCATGGTGAAGCTGGCGCCGTGAGTGTCTTTGAAGTGATAATCTTCTCATGTTTAATCAATCAATATATTTTCTTCATAAATAGGATTAATCTTAATAATAATACATTGACTGGCAGTTGGTTATACATATAAAACATTTTAAAAAATAGCAACTTCATAGTTTTTTTGTATTGGGGTTTTTTAATATAAAAATTTGCCGTTTATAAATTGTAAATTTACTTGTGCATTCCTTAATTCGTTCATATTTGCACTCCAGCTTCTTCCGTGGGCATACAGGGTGTCTATGGGTACCGAAAATCCGGAAAGTACTGAAAAAGTGTTGATTTTGTAAAGCAAGTACGGAAATGCAGAAAAAGTGCGTAATTTACACTTCGCATATGGAAATTTGACGTATGCTTTAGACACATAAAGAAAATCTGAATTCTATTTTGCAGTCTTTCATTGTGTGTTTAAAATAAAATAAACAATATTTTTAAATTTTAACCTGCTTTGGCCTGGGATACAGAGAGTTAAAGATATTATTGACGTGCTCTGTTTTTGCAGAAATTGATTCGAGATTACTACTTGATCTGAATAAAACCACAGTTTCTAAAATGCCGACGATTTTATGGTGTATATAGGGAAAATATCGGAAAGTAGTGTGCAGATTAGGTTACTGTTAGCAGTAGTGTAACACAAAATCGATAGGCCCCCTGCAAGAAATACTAAATTAAATTCTAAAGCTGTTTAGTAGGGGTTAAGTTATATATGTAACAGGGCCCCTTTTGCGGACTGGGCCTCCCTCGCACCGCGGGGGTGAACGTTACGCCATTGACTGTTAAAAATATTTTACTGGTAAAAACTAACCAAACGAGTACAACGGCCGTAAATACATCCATAATCGAAAACAAATTATATAAAATCTCTTTAGGTTAGATTTATTCTTCTCTATTAAGTTATTTGTGTTATTTTTTGCTGGAAGATTCGGCATTTTAGCAACGGCCAATAAAACCACAATTAATATATCGCTTCGCTTCACAAAGACCTAAAAGGAATTGGCGACAGTTCGACAATTCATTTTTAACTTATTAAAAACGTCGATAAGAAGCATAACCTATAAATTATTTTTAAAACGCACTTCATCCGTGAAATATAGTATAATTATTTCAAAATTTCTATCTGTATTCTAATTTGCTAGCCAACAAAATGAATTTCTGACAGTTTTCCACTCTCTCCTACTTTTGTAATTGTTGTTTTGTTCTACAGTTTTAGTTCAAACACTCCATACCTATTGTTAGCGTGAGTGCTAGCCATAACGCGAACCAACACGATCTCTCTAGGTCACTCATTCAGAGTTGCATTTTTCATTAATCATTACAAGTGGCGGTTCCTGCCTCTGAAATTAGGTGGAGCACAACTTATAACTACATATAATTAAAACACGAACAACGATCTTATAATGGTTTCAATAAAAAATCACACTGTTGTTAATATTACACAAACACAATATTACTGAATAAAAATGTTGCTTATAAAACTAAGTCACAATTTGCATTTCAGCAAATTATGTGTATATAGCTAACAAGGAGCAACCCTCACCAATGCTCCAAAGATGCATGCGAACAATACGATGATGAAACGTTTCAAAGTGTCAAAAAGCTAAAACAAACTCGAGTATTGGTCATCGCAAGGACGTTCGTCGAACGTTCATTCTGTGTATTCTCTTTAGTTATAGCACTGTTCAACACAGAATAACATTTCAACGCATTTAGAAACCGTATCGTTCGCGTACATTCTGTGCGATCCTTGAGAGGGTTGTGGATTGTGGTTACGAACGTGTTAAAAAAGTAAAAAAAGACTGAAAAATACATAAATAAAAATATTTTCTATGCATTTTATTCTTGTATGTATGTATTATCATGTACTTATTTTTTTTTATATATGCACTCTGAATTTAAAGTATGCGATTGTCTTGATCACGCTTCTTTTTCGTTTTTTATGCAACAAAAAGTACTGAATTTTTTTCAATTGAGGTACTAAAAAGTACCGAATTTTTATTCAGTTGTTCCAGTATACACCCTGGCATAATGCCTAAGATACCGTAAGGATGCTTCACCACCATATATATGATTGATATTCAATGGGTCCAGCTGTCCGTCCTATCGATGCGTGTGACGAAGCCACCTTATACGTCCATTTGGTGAGTCCTACCCATATTGCCGCTTTTATTTGAACCTTGTAGTCTATGCAACAGGCTTCTGCTTATTTATAGTTGCTACAGGGAGAATTTATTTATTTATTTATTTACGGGAAATCCCCATTATAAAAACAACATTTTCTTTCAAAACTTATAACGAATACTAAAAACTAAAGTAGCTCTAAATATAGCTAGTGACTAACATTCAACTATATGTCCTACTGCATAACAAATACATTTATATTTCTACCATGCGAATACATTTTTTAAATTTAATTAATGAAAGACAAAAAGGGTTAACTTAATTTATTAAATAAATTTAAATATCTGTCTAAAGGTTTGTGTCGTTCATAATTTGTAGAATGAAAAGGAATACTACATAAATTATGGTTACGCAAGAGTCTATTAGGAACATTAAAATGAATTCTCTCGATAAGTTGTAAACAGTAAATTTTCCCATTTAGAAGTTTGTACACAAAAACCAAATCGCTACACTTTTGACGAGTTTCAAGGGTTTGTAAATTTAAGATATTAAAAATACTCTAATAATCTTGCTACCTCATAAATTACGGGGTAAATATAATTAAACCTATTCCAAGGGAATCGTGTTATCGCACGATGCTACTAAACAAGTAGCCTATCTAGGATTGGTCCACAAATTTTAGTATATGGTTTCTGCATTTGAACAAATTTTATACCATTCATTCTAGTGATACTTGCCAACCAAGTCTGCGATTATCTTCTTGGTTCAACTTTCCATTAGTTTTGGTAAAATATTACATAAAAATTTCATGTATTTATTCTACAAATGTGTACTCCTAATGTAAATAGTTAGTATTACTTTTAACTTTGAATTACGGCCCTTTTGGCACATGGGGAGAACGTTTTCCTTTAGTGACCAAAAATAGACATATTTTTTGATTACTTTAATTGTACTATTTTCCTATATTGCAGTGGATTGCTGTAGAGAAACCCTTTTTTATTCTCGCCCCATGAATTGGGCACCATAAAAGTGCAGTGGAACTCTCTGGATTACCTTCAAGTCCCACGCTTGGGAGCCATAAAAGTTGCAGTGAATAAGCTCTTAAATCGAGCCCCAGAATTGGGCCGTCATAAAATCTTTTCCTGAAAATAAACAAATATTCCAATTTTTCTCTGGAATGCCTCCTTATTTCAGCATACCACGGCTAGCTCTAAAATCTGCTTCTTCAGAGATACTTACCATCCTAAGTTTGTTCTTTCTCACTTACACTACCAAATAAAATTATCACTCAAATAATTCAACGAAACATACAACCTTTTATTCATACAAATCAAAATTTTACGTCACCAGTTCAATATTTACCAATTCGGTCATACAGCTTCATAAAATATTACAATCTCAATCATTAAATCCTTTTAAATTTCATGACTTTAATTTATTTCAACAGTTTTGTTTTATATAAGTAGATGGGCCTATCTTGAAACCCTAAATTGAATTTTACTCTGGTCTATGGTGAGCCCAGTATAAACCCTGTTTCTCTGAATGCATAAATCAATCGCATCTTTGTTTTCAACAACCCTAAAGACCCGTTTACCCTTTACATCAAATTTTTACGTCATTTATTTACACCTTTAAATAATAAATACAAATTGTCCTTTTCATATACCCTTCAAATTAGCTTTTATGTTCATAAAATACACACCCAATGTGTCAAATCACTCTAGCACAAAATAACAGCACAAAATGTTCAAGCAATAACAATAAAAATTAATTTCGTTACATGGAGCAAGCTTTTTTCACCGTCCCCTCTGAAGATGTTGTCCACCCAAAACCTCATCGTAGCATTCCATACACCTCTCTGCTATATGTAGATCAAACTCATTTCCAATCGCTATCCAATTCTCTGCAGACGCCTTCAATATTTCTACCCATATAATTGTCCAAACCAAGTTAATCGCTTTCCGTATCTACCAAACACCCAGCATCCTCGTTCCAAAAATTTCTAGGCATGCTTACCTCAATAACATCCTTCGTCTGTTCTTTGAATGTAGCTACAGCACCGTTTACAATATAGCGTCCACTATCTTACCCTCGTCTAACTTATATTCGTTGTCTCTTTTACAATCCCACTTTAGCAACATAAAATCGATATTGTGGTTGACCTTTAAATTTTGTCGCGTACTTTAAACGAGTGTTTTATCCAACGATCGCATCGACCGTTAACTAAAATTTCTACAGAATTGTGTTCTAACGTACATTTTGGTTCCTTGAACTTGTTTATTTATCTGTTAGGCTTTCTATGAACCGATTGTCCATTTGAAATTGTACTTTCCATGTTGTTCAACCCGTAGAATTCTTAGGATTTATTTTTAACAAACGCTTTGTTTAGTTAAATGGTAAATATGCGTTTACATTATTGATTTTATATACAAAAGCTCTCCTTATCCTTTAATGTGCTTGATTTACACCCTTCAAAATATCACAGCTAATTATATTCGTATCGTCCTTGAGTTTTCACGTACTACAAAGCTTCTACACTTATGCAAATTTAACACTACGATTTATTGTCGCTTGTCTCGTACGACCCACCTCCACTCAGCCCGGTACCTGTTGTTTCTGTCGATTGTATTATGTTTATATGGCAATTTTCATTTTTTCGTGTACTATTCTTGTGTACTACTCAGTCAAGTGCCTACCAAACAATGAATACAACCATTAAGTACTGGGTGTCAAGTTCAATAAATATAAGTTAAGATGTTAAAATTTTATTTCTTGACGTTTCGGCGACATCCTTGTGCCTTTATCAAAAGATTTATAAATCGAACTACAAAATAACAAATTGTTAGTTTACATGATTACACTTACTGTAAATAATACTAATGGTTTGTGAATATTAAAATGAATTTAGATTGGAACACAAATGAATTGAAAATTAATTTGGTAAAAGCCTGTCAGTGATACAGGTGGAAACAGTTATAATTGACATATACTGACAGAATACATTTAAAGTTAAGTGGACATACTTTGATACATTAGCAAAAAGGGAGAAATTGCTTTTAAAGATGTGACAATGATTTAAATTGATTAATGTTATATAAGGAAGCGTAGATGTTATGGAAATTTTCTACATCTTGTTTATTGTTTATGCAGTTATTTTCTTTATTGATGTAGAAAGATTCAAGACATATCCTGTTTAATATGCAGGTTCCTTATCCAATATTTCCCATTTTTCAAAATTAGGCGTATGCTTGGTTTCGTATACATGTGTGAATAGAGTCAAACGGCAGTCGCTTCTGTGCTGAGTTAAACGATTTCTCAACCATTGTGAAGTTTCGTCAATGAAGCATTTCTGCAACTGCAGACTATCTTGTAAATTAAGTTGCTATCTAAAGATTTAGGTGTTGGATCTTTTAGATTGGTAAAAAGGTTTTGATACATTTGTGTATTCAAAGGCAATTGAAATATTAGGATGTTTTGATTAAGTGTGGCGTCAAGTTAGTAATGAAAGACAGTTTCTTATAATGTTGTTGTTTTTGTTATTGATAGTGTTGATATTTAAATTATTATAGTAGATTATTTTCTGTAAGAATGTTTTAGGCTGACCGTTGTTTATAAATATTTCTAATAGAATTTTTTGTTTTTGATAGAAATTGAGGATCGAAGAACCACTCAATACGATATTTCATGGCTCTTACAGTATTGATTTTATGTTGTATTGAGTGGTTAGACAGGAAATTCAAATACCTTCCTGAGTTAGTAGGTTTTGTGTACCAGTCAAAACTCAATAAGTTATTAGGGTCTCTAATAACCAAACCATCAAGGAAAGGTAAATTATTTTTGAATTCAATCTCAAGGTAAATAGGTGTGGATCGAAATTGTTAAATATGGTGACAGTAATGTTGGGAGCAGAGCATGTGTCATCAACATATTTGATAACGAAAGACATGTTATATGGTAGAATAGGTATCACTGAATCTAATAACGAATCCATAACAAGTTGAGCTATGATAGGTGACAAAGGGGAGCCCATGGGGTGGCAAAAAGCTGAAGATAATAATGATTTTGAAAAACAAAGTGAGTGTTGTTAAATATTAGCTTGACAGTAGCTAAGAACTTGTTATTTGTATTTTATTCGTGATGCAGTTAACTTTGCAGTGGTTTTAAAACATTTTTGATACTTTTTGTGTCAATTTGAAGCCTAACTATTTGTTTTAGAGAACAGGTTTATTAACACTTTTTGTTTGTCTTATCGGTTTCTACGCCCCCTTTAAATTAATGACATAAAACTAATGCCACCCTTTATACCAGGAAATATGGAGTCCAAAATATCTCTTTAAACCTAGGATGATCACTCATCAACAATTTCTTAATGTGTACAACAACTACCATTGGAAGTCATGCAATTTAATAACCTTCCCCTTAAAAACCATATTAAACTTATCTGAATTCAGTCATGTTCAATTTTTACTTTGTGTAATGACAAAACATGTATTGCAGGTTTGCTAGAAACCCTTAAAATTAAATTTAATTGACTTTTACACGCAACTGAACTAATAAATGAGTTTTTAAAAATCACTTAAAATATCTAAACAAATTTATAAATTTTGCTGTTACAGAATTGTTGTTGGCTTTTCACAAAATATAATAATTACCATTCACTGCTCCATTTTCTTTTAAATCGTTTTAAAAGTCCCATTTTTATGCAAATTAACAACGTCTTCATCAATAGCGGACCATTCAAATCATATATGCCTATTCCAATTTAAGAAAACTTTATCTTGCGGATGCTTTAATTGTTTTAATTATCTATTTTCTATTTTGAGACTTAAGTAATTATTGCCATTAAACATTATCTTTCATTTAGACAATTCACACCATTGTAAGTACGTTAAACAATCTACTCACGTTATTTTATTTTTCATGATGTAATAACATAATAATATAATTATGCAAATTTATGGGATTAAATTCGAAGCCTGTCGAATTATAATGCAGAAACTTACCCCGTGGAGAACATCAATGGCCCGTTTTGTATTGCCTGTCAGGGGTTGTTGAGGTGTTCGTTGTTTGGTTGGCGGTGGTTCTTGCCGACGAAGCGCCTGTATTTTTTACTTCGGTAATGGGATAGGTAACAAAGGTAGGGGATCAAGCAAGCCACAGAATAAAACATCAATAACTAATTTTTATTTGTAACAATATTCAACAAAATTATTGGAGCTCAAGAAGCTAATCAAATTGTTTTTGCTTTCACCAACTCACCGTTTAAATTGCACTTATCATTCTTAGTTTTCATATATTGGTGGTTACTTTTCTCCATTGTTCTGTTGGTAACACGCATATGCATCAGTTACTATAGTGCTTAGTTCTTCTGTTGTCCGTATTCTCGACTCGTAAACTTTTTGCTAAGTCCCGAAAGAAAAAAGTTGAGAGGCATCAAGTTTTATGACCTTGACAAAATTAATAAGAGAACTGTTTTGTCCTATCCACTAATTTTCGGTTAGGCATTTCCTCACCACTACTACGTTATGCATGGGAGACCCATCAAATTGAAATTTAAAATTCAGAGAAACCAGAAAATCCTTTAGAAAGTTCAAAAACATACGTCCATTCAAATTACCCTTAAAGAAAAAAGGACCAATAATTCTATCATCAAGTATTCCGCACAATACATTTACTTTTGTGAATATTGTCTTTTTGTGTTTATGACTCACTTAGGATTTTCAGCAGACCAATACCGTGAATTTTTGGACGACACCGCCCCATTTGTTGTAAACTTGATCTTATCACTGAATAGTTTCCCTTAAAAAGTTCCAATTTTTCAGATATTCTCCCTGGGTCTACAAACAGAATGCCATTCTTTTTTCTCCTCCCTGTTTGAGTATGCAAAAATTTAGGCTTAAAAGGCTTTATTTTATTTTTATGAGGCACCTTTTACTCCCTAGGAATATTTATGTCTAGACTTGCCGTTCTCAAGCTCTAATTAGGATTATTATGAAAATATTCCAATATTCGCTCATTAAGTCTCACCTTCCGACCTAGATTATTTGTGTTTTTGAGAGAATATGCTTTGATGTAGTGCCCGTTTTGTCAAAAACCTGATTTATGCAATCAGAACGTCTCTGTCTGCATCTCTTGCCGAAAGAACATTATCGCCAACAGGGCGTGCTTAGTTCGATTTTGTCTCTTACCTAGTTGTTCCATTATTTCACTACCAAGTTGTACACTTTTTTGAATATTTTCAAAGACTAGTCTGATATAACTAACGATTGAAGTAACTTCCTGATATTTTCAGTTATTTTTGATGTTTTATTCCACAGCTAGCTGCATCAGACCAAATAAATTCATTACAAAATGCGTTTTTTAATTTTACCACAGAATTGTTAATGTGAAATATTTTTAAATGAAATTTGGTACATGTCCATTTCAGAGGATGCTTAAGCCAGTGGTGTGTTTAAATTGTTTTGTAAAAGTCGCTAATACATTTTCTTTAATTTTCGTCCGTAATAGGTAATAGGTAGGTCTTGATTTCTGTAACAAAAATGTGACAGTTTATCATAAAGTACAGTTTTTGTCAATCTACAATCAAAAACAAGTTTGTCAAAAACGAACAATAAATAAAATTTTTGACAATGGTGTCCCGTTTTTAAGTAGTCAAATAAATTATGCATAAGTCAATACTTTCTATTTTGGATGATTATTATATTTTTATAATAGACAAGTGATAAGAATAAATGTTGCTTAAGTTTTTGGTATCTGCTTTTTTTGTTTGAGGATTTGTTTTTATAGTGATGGCAACCATTCCTAAATGTTTGCGATAATGTTTCTCCTTAAATAGTATGTTACATTATAACCTATCTCTCTTTTACTGATGGGTTAATTAGTTAGGGGTTATTTTTATATCCCCAAATGTGATCAGTAACCTTTAAGGATGGATTTCCTTAAAATGATCGAACGCAAATATCTTCCGACTATGCTAGGGGTCTATTCCTTGGGCAGAGCTTATGAGGATTGGTCGTGGTTCTTTTTACAAAGCATTATTTTATTACTAGGGCTAGATTCTCGACAAAACAGGGGTTTGAATAGGGCGCCACCAAGTCATTAACTTTAAACACAGGGTTTCCCTAAGGGGGACTTGGGCGTCCTTAGGGAGGAATACCGTATTAACTGCTAACACACGAGCTGTAAAGGAAATTTAGTTAAATATACAAAAATGAGAACACAAGAAGCATTCTCTTGCTACCTCATATAAAAAAACAACAAAGATTAATCAGGCAACAATAATATGAACACAGGTTTTATGCTTCAAATACTGAAAAGGCTATTAAAACTTCTTGTTAAATTGGGTTCATCACTTTACTCTATTTGATTTTATACTTTGTTACCCTATTTTCGAACGTACTGGTTCAGAATAAAACAATTAATTAAGAAAATTAAATGTTGTTTCTTTAATTAAAATTGGCCTTTCATAAAAATCGTAAATATAAAGTTTATGTTTAAGAAAAGATAATACAAGTTTCATCTACTCATAAGGTAGGATTATATACTCAAAGAAAAATATCAAAACTTTAAATGTTACTTTAGGTACAAAGATTTAACTTGAATTTATACCAGAAATATCAGATCTGCTTTTTCTGTTTACATATTTATAAAACTTTAACTAATTTGTCTATTAATTCATTATTTAAAAATTGTGAGTGAAATCATACATATATAAAACGTCAATAGGAACTCTTCAAGTTTGCTTAATTTCATAAAATTTAGTATTAATTATACTGGACTAGTATTGACAACAAAAATTTACTAGGGTCCTTCATAATATGCGAAACGGGTTTATCAGAATAGATAGTTACAAAAATATTTTCTGAAACAGCCTTGTATCAAAGGTCACCAAATGTAGACGTGATGCAAGAATAATTCTAATCTCTTACCTTGGCTCTGCAGGTGTTCTTTACATGTTGTCGTCACAACATGTTCGGGCAGGTGTTAATACATACATTTTTCAGAAAACAAGTGACGTAAAATCCACATGTTCCACAGGACGCAAACAGCTGCTTGACCCTTGGACTGGACCATGCTAATTTCTATGCGTTTTTGTTGTACGCACGAACTGGACCAACCAAATTCCAATACTAGATTTATACGTGCTATTGTGTGTAGATCTTGAACGAAAGTTTCAACAGTACCATTCCAATCATCGTCGGACTCAATTTACAAACCATAAAAATTTCTACCTACTTTG
The DNA here is from genome assembly GCA_036346225.1 of Platerodrilus igneus. Taxonomy (NCBI): domain Eukaryota; kingdom Metazoa; phylum Arthropoda; class Insecta; order Coleoptera; family Lycidae; genus Platerodrilus; species Platerodrilus igneus. The sequence goes on along the minus strand of JARFIW010000170.1, from coordinate 11,901,327 downwards.
TAGGACGTTTCCTTTACATTCGAACTTATTGCTTTTCCCATAACATTACACAAAATCCAACTATCCATCGTACGGTTGAAGGACGTTCGTATTGGATCAATCACTTACCGCAAAGTTGACATGCATGAACCATAATTTGATATTCACAGGTGCAAAAGTAGAATTTTATCTTCTTTTAAACACAGCCTACTCGCTGCTTTAGTTTTGTAAAACCAGATAATACAAAACGATTTCTTAAAAGTTGATAATTATAATATAAAAATCTAATTGAGGACTTCTACGAAGCGTTGAAAAACATATCTTATCGTACTTTTACGAAATCATTAAAGGAATATTTTTGTGTTATTTACACAAATGTCCAAATAATTATTAAATGAATTTATCTCAGGAATTATCGAAACGAAGTTATTTATTAGAAGTCATTTAAAAACGTCTTTTAAAAGGAACGTTATAACAAAAAAATTGAAGATTACTAAAAGCAAAATTACGAAGAGTGCAATTATGAGAAGGGAAATTTACGAAAAGAAAATCTTCTAAAAGTTAAATTACGAAAAGAGCGTTACACAAATTATTTAGTTGGTCTAATTAATATATTATATATATTATCCCCTATAGTAGGGGATAAAGAATACTACTATAGTAAGCCTGCTTATCGTAAAAGGCGATTAAAAGGCGCAGCAAGGGGCAGCAGCCTTGCTGGCTAAAAGATATTGGAGGAGAGTCGGTTGGTCTCGGGCGATCCTCAATAATTTACAAGCTTGTTGGGGGTTGGCCGTGACGGATACGGCTTTTTGCTAAAATCTATAAAAACTGCGTTGTGGAAAGATATGGGAGCCTACCACAATATTTCCCAGGTGTGCGTGGCCTAAAACACGAAATACATATGATGGAGAGCTCACAAGTAAAATTCTTGTCCGGAGGTAAAATACTCCCTCATTCGGATCTCCGGGAGGGGGTACTTGGGGCTCGTCATCGTAAGAATATAAAACAACAGTTCGATTTAGTGATAGGGACTTGGAATGTAAGGTCATTACTCAGAGTAGATAAGTTAACGAATTTATTAGTCGAAATGAGAAAGGAAAAGCTGGACATTTTAGGTATTAGTGAGGTGAGATGGCCAGATAGTAATGACTTTTGGAAAGATAATTATAGAATAATTACAACTTCTTCAACTAACGGACAGGCAGGCGTAGGAATAGTGTTAGGTAAAAGATTAGGGCATAAAGTTAAAGAGTACTTACAGTTTAGTGATAGAATAATTATGGTTAGATTGAGTACAAAACCCACAGACACCGTTTTAGTACAGGTTTACATGCCAACAACTCAGTACGAGGATGAGGAAGTAGAAAAGGTATACGAGGATATAAATAGTATAATGAGAAAAGTAAAAGGAGATGAGAATTTAATAGTTATGGGCGATTTTAATGCGTCAGTGGGAGAAGGTAGTGAGGGAAAAATGGTAGGAAAATTTGGGTATGACAGACGAAATGATAGAGGAGAAAGATTAGTTGAGTTTTGCCAGGAACATAGATTAGTAACTGTAAACACCCTATTCGAACAACATGTTAGGAGAAGATATACCTGGAAAGCCCCAGGTGATAGGGCTAGATACCAAATAGATTATATTTTAGTTAAAAAAATATTTAGAAACCAAGTTAAAACTGTCGTAGTTATCCAGGGGCTGACATAGATAGCGATCATAACTTAGTTAAAATGAAGTGTAAACTAAAATTTAAAAATTGAGAAAGGTTAAAAGAGAGGATGGGATCTAGGTAAGTTTAATGATAGTAGGGTAAAGAGGAATATAAACAAGTATTAGATAATAAGAGCAAAAAGATAGCTGTAGGAGGGAACGTAGAAAATAGATGGAAAGAAATAAAACTGAATGTACATGATACAGCAATACAGAATATAGGTAAGAAAAAAATAGAAGCGAGAAAACCGTGGGTAACAAAGGAGATATTAGATTTAATAGAGAATAGAAGAAAGCTTAAACCTTTCAGAGAAGTGGATAGTGAAAGTAAGCAAAAATATAATACAGTTAGAAATAAGATAGTACATGAGTGTAGAAAAGCTAGAAATAAATGGATGGAGGAGAATTGTAAGGGAATACAAGATGATTTGAGAGTAGGTAAGACAGACAGGGCTTACAGAGCAGTTAAAATGTTTTTCGGGGAAGATAGGAAAAATATAATGGTATTATAGACGAGAATAATGAGCTTCTAATAAATAAAGTTGAGGTAGCTGATAGATGGAAAAGATATTTAGAAGATTTATATAAGGGAGACGATATGGATGAGTTAGAGAACGACCAAGACGAGGATGTAGAAATAGGGTTCTCAATATTAAGAGAGGAATTTGATAGAGCTGTTCGAATCTTAAATTAAATAAAGCGCCAGGGATAGACGATATTCCAGAATTAATAAAATATGCAAGTCAGAAAACTTTAGACAGATTATATGAACTAGTGAATGTAATATATGACACAGGTGAGGTTCCAATAGATTTCGAAAAAATATTATTATCCCAATCCCAAAAAAGTCAGGAGCTGATAGGTGTGAGAATTTTAGAACGGTTAGTTTAACTTCTCATGCTTCCAAAATACTAACAATAATAATTAAAAATAGAGTAGAAGCTTTGACTGAGAATTATTTAGGCGAAGACCAATATGGTTTTCGTAAAGACAGAGGGACTAGAGAACCGATACTAATGATTAGGTAATTATCGAAAAAGGTTACAAAAAATAAAAAGACTCATTTCGCGTTTGTAGATTTAGAAAAGCATTTGATAGGGTTAATTGGATTGTTATGTTCAGGGTTTTGCGAAAAAATAGGAATCTCTCATAGGGATAGAAAAATTGTTTACAGTCTATATAAAAACCAAAGCGTAGTAATTAGATTTGATGAAATAGATAAGGAAGCTAAGATTAGAAATGGTGTTAGGCAGGGTTGTATACTGTCTCCTTGATTTTTAATGTTTATATTGAGGAAGCTTTAAACTTAGCCAGAGAGAGAAAAGAGATAGGTATTAGTGTACAGGGACAGAAAATAGACATGTTACGTTTTGAAGATGATATAGCCATTATAGCAGAGTCTAGAAAAGAGTTAGGAGAGTTTTAAATATTTTAGATGAGATACTACGGAGTAACTATAGTATGAGAATTAACTCAGTAAAGACAAAGATAATGACAAGTGAGTTACAGCCTAGTTCTAAACCAAAATTAAAAATAGGTAATACCGAGTTAGAGGAGGTAGATGAATTTTGCTATTTAGGTAGTATAATTACAAAGGATGGACGTAGCAGAAGGGATATAGTAGCTAGAATAGCTCAAGCTAGAAAAATGTTTTTAAAAAGAAAACTTACTAATAGCTAATAGTATTAGTTTAGATAATAGAAAAGTTTCTTAAAGTCGCGTATGGGCGTTCTACTATACGGTAGTGAGACTTGGACAATTAAAGAAGTAGATAAGAAAAGATAGAAGCTTTTGAAACTTGGTGTTATAGGAGAATGTTAAAGATTAGTTGGACAGATAGAGTAACAAACGAGGAAGTTTATAGAAGGATAGGTGAGGATCCCTGTATGTGGAAACAATTGAAGGTCAGGAGAGATAGAAAGATAGGGCACCAGTTAAGACATGAGGGACTATTTAGTAAAGTCTTAGATTATAGACTACCAAATAAAAATAGAGTAGGAAGGCCTAGACAAAGCTATATTAGTCAAATTATTAGAGATTTAGGTTGTGAAGGCTATGTAGACCTTTTTAGACTAGCTCAGAATAGAAAAGAATTTAGAGCTGCGTCAAACCGACTTTAAGTAAGTTTGAAAAAAAAAAAAAAATCAGTTAACTAAATGTCACCAGGACATAACTCACAATTAGTTAGCGGTCTGGCATGTTGGTAGCGTTTTGTTGCTTAAGCCTTACCATAACATATAATTTAATAAACGTCACCATGACATAACTCACAATTAGGTAGCGGTCTGGCATGTTGGCAGCGATTCGTTGCTTAAGCCTGACCATAACATATAATTTAACACTTTTCCTTTTTGAAGCGGATAACCAGGTTATATTTCGTTTCCTTATAAATGGTAATCATGTAAACATGTTAGATTTCTTTAACAACCATCAGGTTGCTAATATCTATGTAGAGTCAGCTGGATAGGAAAAAGATAGAAGGATATAGGAAGACCTAGACCAAACTATATTAGTCAAATTATTAGAAAGTTAGGTTGTGAAGGGTATGTAGTGCTTTTTAGATTAGCACAGATTAGAAAAGAAGTTAGAGCTGCGTCAAACCGACCTTAAGTAAGGTCGAAAACAAAATGATGATGAATTAATTATTATTTTAATTCTTACCATCGTTTAAACATCAAGGCCTAGTGTCGAGCGCACTAGGGTTCAACTACCGCACAAAAAGCCAGGCACAAGTTACACGCCAGAACCCTTATTAGTTCCATTATCTTCTCTACGAGAGCTCTAGCTAATGTGAGCGCAAATGTGCTATGCACTAAACAGGAAAGCTGTTTAGCCTTGATAATAGTTGTATTAACTTTCTGCGCCTGATGTTAGCAACCAAACTAGCATTTCTGTATGGTGATTAGCACATACAATATCAATACTTGTATTTATTTGTTTAAAAATGGCTCGCGTGATTTTAATGACTATACTAGAGTTATTAGGACTAAAAATTCGTTGGTGTTCAACTGTGGTCAAAAAAAACTGTTACAACATACCAAGGAACGTAAGTAGGATTTACGGTGAAGAGAGGTTTTGCAGCCCGAGCGAGGCACCATAAATCCATTACGTTCCCGCGGTATGTATTACAATAACCCCCCCCCCCCTCCTTTCGTATTTTCTTAAATCGAATATAATTCCTTCTGCTGGTGCTTCAAGGGCATCGTGCGGCTCAGCTCCTAGTTCTTATATAATATGCCTCGGCTATGAGTACTCCTAACTCGGGTATTCTAATAATTTTTGTTGCCAAATTAACTACTCTAGTCTGGGTTCAAAAACCAGAGCAGTCACCGTTATGATCGGAAAGTTTCCCCCTTTTAAAATATAATTGACGCACGCACCCTTATGTCACGATTGACAGACTGATACGATATGTAACCTTTCACTAGGTACTGATAAATTATTGAGTACTAAATGTGTTGTCAAATATATTTTGTGTGGTATTGGATACTTTTGATTCACAGAATTAATCCTTCAATCAATAATGGCAATCAGAAGACTTATTTCTAAATAAATACCTCTTAAAATCCTGGGCTGTGGACAGCGTCTTACAAGATATCAATGGTGTACAATTCTCTAACTCTTTCAGCAGTGACATCCAAAACCTAACACAATTGTTTGTTTTAGTTCTACTAATATTACAAATGACCCTTTGTAAGGGTTGATTTTAAATCAATTACGGAAATTAAGTTTGTTATTAATGGATACTTATTACTGGTCCTGGTCTTCACTAGTAGTAGCTGTTTCACGATGTTCTTTACTGTTGGAACAATTAGGGTGCGCTGATTGCCTTAGGCTCCTGGTACCAATGCTAACAGTAGTGGTGCTTCGATCGATTTATAACTCCTTGGACTTGGGCAAACTTCGCACAATAATCAAACTCTTCTAAAACTCCTCTAGAAATATCCTAGTATCACAAGCACTATGCCTGACTCTTCTTAATTACACCAATCTTTGCTGGATAAGGGCTATTTCCCTCCTAGTCACTTTTTACAATTTCTATTAATAAATAACTCCAAATTTAAATGTAACTTATCTTTATTTTCAGAGCTTGTTTTTACAAAAAATCTCATCAAAAACTATCCAAAAATTACCTTTTTAATAATTAAACATTCTCCTGTTTCCATGACAACATCAATAGCAATCATTTTTTTAATCTACACACTATGTCTTTTTAAATTGTCCTAGCCCACTAGTTCCTTAATATATTATGTACAATGCATGAAATTCATTTCAAATGCATGATAACCAATAACAATCTTTTAACTAAACTTCTAACTTTAATATTGAACTCTAAATATTAAACTGAGGTTCAACCCTAATATTACAACTAAACTACTACAATACTGTAAATTTTGATGGTTATATAATACAAATGAAAGGTGGTCTTAATCCTAGGCATTTAAATCAGAATAATAAATTTGGCTTTTAGTTTGGATTCCTTGTTATCAAAACGTTCCAACAAATGAATCATGCTTTCATACGTTGATGCCGTCTACCACCAGTGAAGAAGTTAGCACATGACATTCCCTAGTTACTATTAATCATGGAGGCTCAACACCGAGAATCCCAAGTATCCTTTTATAATTATGACCTGTGTTTTTAAACCCTTGCTTTTTATTTAATGATTTTAAAAGTATGAATAAATGTTCCCCTGTTTTATTATTATTTTAATAAGATATGTGAACGCAGCCTCTCCCCCCCCCCCCCGTATATAAACCCACCCCAACCCTCACTGTTTCAGTATATTATTTTTTCCCTACCTCTAAATTCAAAATCATTAAAAATGCCCTTAAATTAAGTTTAAAATTCAAATAAGAATAGAGAATTATTTAATGTAGGCTTAGACCTGTAACCATAGATTTGTAACCATGAGGCTTCCTTCATTTGGATGACCACTTACGTCCCAAGGGAAATAAGTAAAACTTTACGTCCCGCTTCACATAGTCCATGGATTACCCTGTCTCGACTACATGAGAGGCGAGAGCATAATGTTTTATTTATCTCCTGCAATCTGCTCTCTGCTGTCACATTTTGTATTAACTATGGAATTAGTATTTCATTTAATCAGTATGGTTTTCTGTTTTAGGGCAGTGTCAAGCGAATTGTGCATGCTTGAATGGCAAGATGGACAAGAAGTACAGTTTTATACCGGTCAACGACTAGCACAAATGTTTTTCACTACCGAGTTTGAGACTGTTTGAAATTCTGGTGTAGGTAAAAACTCTTGAAGACTTTTATTTTTAATTACTATAAGGAAGTATAATTAGTTTCATTTAAGTATCTTTTTCTTATGTTGTTGCTTTTTGAAAAGCAGTTCATCGCCTTATTAACCTTTTTTGTAATATGTTATTAATTTATGAATACTACATTTTGAATACTACAGTGTACAACCAGCATTTTGCACAGCAACAATACAATGAATAATAGTATTTCAGTAGATTCCTGTAAACAATGTGTTTTTAACTAAAGTATCATAACTATGAAGTAATGATGTAGAAACTGAATGCTTATAAGTTTATCTTTATTATAATTATTATTATGTTGCACGAAATTACATTGTAACTAGTATTGCAATATATAAATTGCATAATATTTTATATGTATTTGATATTTTAATCTTATCTATTAATTTGCAACAAGAAGAATGTTTTGTATAATGATCATTATTCTTTCTTGTAAACCAATTTGAAAATGATATTTGAATCAATAATTTCTATGAAAATTATACAGCATTAGCAACTATTGAACTGTGCAATCCATGTAAATCAGATCGGTAGCCAAAAGTTTAATAAAAATATGTTTAAAAATGTATTAATAGAATTAGTCGAGGATAAAATATAGTATACAACTCGCTATGATGGCTGTTAACCTCAAATGATTACACTCCGTTACATACAGTTTTGGCCCCAGAAAATCTAGCCGGTAATCCACAGAAAAACTCGGTTAAGTACTCCATTAAAAATCTTGTTTCGGTAAAATATCAAAAATCTCAAGTGTACTATCAAGAATGGTTGTCGACTAACTTGGTAGGACAGGTAGTATTTGGGGGAGGGGAGGGGTGGGGGTCTAGAATGCCTAATCTCGCAGGGTTTTTTAGACAAAAGTGCTAAAAAAAAATAGCAAGAGGATGCCAAAACCTGAGATCAGGAGAGTGATTCTGGCTCAAAATTTACATAAGAAATCGTTAAGTACACTATTGCTTACACATAAAACAAGCCTTAACCATAACAACATTAATAGACCTATTTAAAACTGCTAGCTGAAAGGAAGATTTCTAAAATCAAATGTTAAATAACCTGAACTGTCAATCGCGCTTCTAGGTAATTGCAAAATAATCTACATACCAAAGTAAGCAGCACGATAAACGGCAAATATGAATTACGTCAGGTCTTGTGATATCTATAAAACGAAGAGACAGTTTAAAAACCCAACTTCTAAAGCATTATGATAATGAGCAATTAATAATTAATTATAAAATCTACCAAACTATGGTAATAAAATTAATAAGTATAAATATGATTATTTTGCATATACAGTGGAAGAGGCTGAAAGCAATAAAAAAAAAATTTGGCAACTAATGAATAATAGCAGAAATTCGAATCCTAAAAAACATTAACCAATACCTCACATAACACAAGATCATAGTCAAATAGTAACTAATAATCAAGATAAATGACATTTTTAATGATTATTATGTGACGATAAGGTAATCAATGACAAATAAAATAAAGAGTGTCCAATATATGGAAACCACATTTAAGTCTGTTAAACCCACTTCTTTGATTTTGTTGAACCAGCCACTATTAGTGAAATCAAAGAACATATTGGCACATTAAATAGTACAAACTCAGCAGGAATTGATGAAATATCAGTAAAAGAATTAAAACTACTACAAAATTATATTGCACCGCCAATACTATATTTGGTAAATACTGGTATAGAGACTAAGAAGTTTCTGAAAGTTTTAAACAAACAATAGTAATCCCTATATTTATAACCGAGTACAGAAAAAAAATTATTAATCACACACCAATCTCTTTAATAACTAACTTAACAAAAAATTTGGAAAGGTAATATCTAAAGGACTAACAAACTCCCTGAAAAAAATAATCTCTTGTCAAAATTCGGCTTTAGAAAAAAATAGTCTACAGGAAAGGCAATTTTTGAATTAAATGAAATTGTACAAGCTCTAGACTCTAATGAGAAAGTATTATCAGTATACCTAGACTTAGCTAAAGTGTTCGATACTGTTCAACATGATATACTTATTGAAAAACTATACTTAATAGGAATAAGAGGAGAGCTGCTAAAATTATTAACAGACTTTTAGCAGATAGGTCACAAAGAGTTATAAAGTTAATAATGAAACAAGTAAACCAACAACTGTCACATGTGGAATTACTCACGGTACTGTACTAGGACCATTGCTATTTTTTATTTGTATAAATGAAATAACTAACTTATATGTAAACATTAGAATAATATCTTATGCAGATGATACAGTAACAATGTTTAAAGGGAAATGCTGGAAAGAGGTGACTGATTTTGCACAAGTTGAACTGCAAATTGTAAAAACTACGTAGATCATAACCTACTCTCGTTTAATATGACCAAAACTAAATCCGTTGATTTCGCAATATTATACATTAATTGACTCTGATTAATTACACAATAATATGTTGGGCATGCATATGACGAAAAATAATGTATATAAAAAGTAAATATTACTCTATAGACTTACTGTATATTGAAACAACCGTTTAATGTAAAAATGAAATACATAAAAGTATTTATAATCTTTCTCGGGTATAGTTTCAGAGGTTTTCATAAACACCTGATGAATGATTTTTGACTGTAGCTTATATAAAATGCCTCTATCTACTTTGACTTCGAAACTCTCAACATGTTTATCCCCATCATAAAGTTATCGATATGGGAACCAATGTGCTCCTAAAATTAAAAACAACCAACTTGGTAGGGTATGCAGTCTGTTTAAAAACCTATTCTCAAAGGTAGCTAACCTACGCAAGTTGCATGTTGATTGTTTGAATGATAAGTACGAAATGCTCTAAAAAATGGACCACTCCTTAATAAAATAATTCAAGACATGTTCGGCAAACTTTTCGGACAGATGAATTTAAACTGCAAATTGAAATTATGTTTGTGTCGTCTCCATCTTATAAATATGTACAATTAACTTGCGGATAGGTTAACCAAGCTCAGAAACCGGGACTTTATTTATTTTAGTCAGCACAATTTGCATTTGACCTGTTTTTGCACTTAGATAATGAGATCATCGGTGCCGGCATAATACATTACTAATCAAAATCATAATATTGCAATAATTTAAAACGAAATTATATCATTTCTTTCAAAACCGCTATATTGAATTTGACAACCTTTGAGTGTGAACAATATAAGATCGAAAAATAATTCTATCCGAAATCAAAAATGCATGTAACCTAAAAATTATATTTCTTAAAGGAAATAGCTTAACCCTATTGCTAAGATTTAGTAGTACAGAAACTATTAAAATGAAATATGATTATAAACGTTTCAAAGGAAGACTACAACCCCCTGGTTCACTTCCCTCACTCATATGTAACTTTCATTTTCGGTAATAATAGCCATTAGCATTGTTGTATAATACTATTTTTAAACGTGATTAGTATTATTTATGACCAAGTAAATAGCAACAATAATTAGTATTACTAATAGGGGAAACAGAAAAATAATGCAAATGTAAAAGCTTTGACTAAATTTGTAAAAGAAATAAAAGCCCGATTCTTTAGTTACAGAATCAGACTTATTTTCGAAATAATTTCCTTTAGCTCCACTATATAGCTCCCAGCATTGCATTCATTTTCAGCTCTGTCCCTGAAAATTTCCAAGGTTATATTTTGAATCAATTGGTCAATAAGTTTTAATCATTTCCACTGAATGTAAGACCCTTAAGATCTCTTTTCAGCAGTAGAAGGAGGTAATCGATCAGATGCTAGGTCTGGGGAGTATGGCAGATGAACAACATTAAACTTCAGACTAGTGGGCACTTCTTGTTTTGCACTGTGTGAGGTTGGAGCATTGTCATGATGCAAGAATGGTTCTCCTGAACGAGTGCAGTGAATTGTACGTAGTGTAAAGCACTTTGTTACGGATATGCTTTTTCTTGTTATTGTTGAAACTATTTTAAATTTAGCTTGCCCTGAAGGGCGGGAACCCTGTAACAATAAAAGGGGTGCGTCGGGGCTAACCGCAGTGGTAGGAAGTGGGTTCCTATAAATAAATGCGAAAAGAAAATAAAGAAGAAATAAAGAATTACAAAAATTCTGCATTTCACTAACACACTCTGAAAGGTCTTGTCTTCGTCAATATATTGAGGGGCACCAAACAGTCCGTCATCGCAAGCTGTGTGATATTCTTCTCTATGTGGAACTGCTATTCCGCATAAACTTCCTCGCTTTGGTTATTCTACATTCGGTTATCATGTTTCTCTTTTTAATTAAACTACTTCTGCCAGGTATAACAGTTACTGGGATAGCTTGATTATTAGTTGACATCTACAATCATTCCAGAAAACAACGTCCAAGCTTGCTTCTGGCTTGTAAAAATTAAAATAATGTAGTCTATGTACTATATTAGCAAGAGCTCAGCCTCTTTATCTTAGCATACAATGCTGTTACGGGTACAGTTACACTATTTTCATTTTCAAGGCAGAAGTAATCTTGGACAGTCTTCTGGAATGACGATAGTGAAATCTACTGCACTTCGTTGCTGTAGTAGGCGGAGTGATGAATTGAGAAGCTTACGTTTCTGAATAACCAATTTAACATCTATTATATGATGCAAACATCAATTTAGGCCTGCCTTTCGAATACGACTGTTTTTTTGTAGATAAGATTTTTTCGCTGTGCTTTAACCCTGTATTAAGTATCCTACAGTACTGGATGCTCACGAATTAGTCAAAACTTCTAATTATCTACATTTAAGTTAAAAATTTCTGCTATAATTCTTTAAAAAGATATTTGATCGCCACAGCGTGTAAACTAAGATGCGTATTTTCCAGAAATTAAAACAAGCATCTTTGGTGTGTTGTATTCTTTTACCAAAATTTTCGAAAACAAAGTCCCAGTGGTGTGAGATCGTTGCATGACTATATTGGTTATCGAGAAATTATTCCATCGCCAAATCATCTCCTTGCAGGATTTAGTGTTTCACTGGCCCTGTTGCAAGTGTCGCCGTCTTATTGAAACCATAGGTTTTGAACAACCATGCTTTCTAATTCCTTCCACAGGCGTCATCATTATCCGGTATCTAACTTCATTCACAGTAACTGCACCAACGTCATTCTGGAAGAAATAAAGACCAATCTCTGAACTAAAAACCACACCGTGTTCACTTTTCAGGATACAATAGTTTCACCAGTATTTCTTTTGGATTTTGCTCATGTTATATTCTAATTCTGTTTATTGACCTAATCCAGCATTTCAAAGTGAGCTCTGTGCTAAAGATTATTTTTTAAAATATAGTAATTTTCTTTAGATGACTCGATTAACAAAGGTACAATGTCACACGTGAGCTTTTGGTTTTAATTCTTGAATCGACTGTTATGCAGGCTAGATCTTTTAATACCGACACTGTCAACATTTACGAACTGAAATTTTCAGGTTTTCATCAACACTAGTCCTAACCACAGCATTTCTTCTGGCCGAGCACCATGTTTGTAAGCATGTTGACCTTATCTTTTACTGATGCATACTTCAAATTTCTTCGTAACATTTTCATGAACTTCAATGGTTGCTACTAAGCTTCTTTTTCCAATTTCAGCAAAATACTTCTCGTTTTTGTAATGAGTTTCTCAATAAGTATGATATTTTTAATGGGAAATCACTTGATGACCAAACCACAACTAATTATAAAATTTTTTACTCGATACTTGTCACCGCAGAAAACTGTCAATTAAGATTGGTATCAATATTTAACGATTTAAACCCGAAGGTCAAATTTGGAGACCTTTTATTATTGTACCAAATAGTATTCTTATGATACATAAAACATTGTGACAAATTATCTAAAAGGAAGTTGTAATGTGCTCATAAATATTGGGTTATTTATAAACTATGGTCAATAAACGATTGTATTGGACAAACAAGCTTAAAATCATCCTTCGAACGTGTGCCATCACCCCTGCTTGTCATTTGTTACATTTGGACATAAGACTTAATGCTTTGACTCTAAACTATCTATCAAACAGAAAAAGTGATGTAGTTGTAAAGTAATTCCTACTGTACTAAACTATTTTTTTACAATGCATTATTTTAATATAAATTAGTAATAAATTGTAATTATAAATCATAAGACTGATTGGCATATGTATGTGATCGATTTTACTATTTTTGTAATTGCATTTGATGTATTACTGGAATTCTATTTCAATATGCGACACTTTTATAATACTTTTTGATTTTAACATTGTTATTAAATGGTACTACAATTTGTTTCTATTAGATTATTTAGTTAATGACCAGATTTTTTTGTGTGTAAAATTCAAGCAAAGTGATAAATCAGTACTTTTTAAAAGTTTATGATTTGGCATCTGATTTTAATTATACAACTGCTTTATTAAAAGTTCTAGCCCTTCAGCGTTAGATATCCTTTGAGTATTAAGTAGCATGTCTCAAACAAATATAGTTGACCATAAGTAGAGTCAAACAAGGTTAGCCATACATTATTTTGGTGACTTGCAATGCAGAGTTGAGGGTAGATCTGATAATACCTGCAGAGAATTGGATGAGTTTTCAATTACACCATTCCCCCTTCCTTAAATCTACCAATGCCAACCCTACTGTGAAGTTTCGTGGGAAAACAAAAAGATAGATATGTAATTGTTTTGTAAGAAAGAAGACAACAAAGTAAAACTGTGCCAAACGGAAAGCTGATTACAGGTCTCCAAAGAAAAGATGTAAATACTGTAAATATTACGTAGTAGTTGAAAATAACTCCGTAATAAGTGCAGAAGCTAGCAATGACAACTGGTAAGTAGACAGATGTAGAAAACACAATTCTTGAAACTTTTGTCATAGTCGAATATTTAGCCTCACCAGAAAAGCTGTGTATAGAAATAAATGCTGTCAAGAATCTTCATTGCGTTTCCGTGGCATAGTCGGTATACATGTGACTACTATGCTCAAGGTCCCGGGTTCCAATCCCGACAGGGTTCACTTGGAAAATGTTAAACGAGCATTTTTCACGAAAATACGCCTCTGGTTCAGATGAGGTAAAATGTAGGTCCTTTGTGTGTATTGTCATGCACGTTAAAGATCCCTACCTTGCATCGAACAGCAAGGGTTTGACAAAATTCAAAATTTCCAGGTAAAAACAAATCGCTTTCTGGCCACTATAGTGCCTTTGGGTGGAGCACGGAAAATCAAATGTAGTGCCCATAATCATCAAATGTTACACCAGGCAAATACATATCTAATTTCAACCACTTCCGTCCATTGAGCAATATGGAATTATCAGTTTCAATTGTTAAGCTTCACCAACGTTGACAATCCGTTCCGTTACCTTGTGACGTTCCTTGGAAACGTTTATACTCATATTTCAATTTAATAGTTCCTGTATTAATAAATTCCACCAATAAGATTACGCAATTTCCTTTAAGTAATATAATTTTTAGACTACATAGATTTTGATCTAACGTAGAATTATTTGAAAAATATCAAACATTTCTTAAAAGAGAAAACTTTACTTTTGGAATGAACACAAATCAATAGGATGTTACATTCCACATTTGGAAATGTACATTTTTAAATATGTGACTAAATTCCCGCCATTATTTTAAAATAAACTTGTTAATTTCCGCCATCCTGGACAGTTGCGTCGGCGCAAAAGAATGCGCAGGTGCGGAGTGAGTGGCGTAAGTGCGCGGAGCAACACAACATTATTAGCCACGAGACGTCAAGCGGGTAACGTCTACCTGTGTCGTGTTTTGGTCTTTTCTCTTTTTTAGGATGTAGGTTCCCTTTTATCTTTATCTACGAGTACCTTTACCTGTATCCCTCTTGCCTTACCTACGAACAACGAAAGAGGATAGATGTTAAATTTGGATTCAACAATGGCATGACGCAACCAACACCCAAACAAGGAGATGCCCTGAGATTTAACTGCAAGGCGCTTGTTAAGTGAGAACTTTGCTTTATTTTTGTTTTAAAATAAGAATTGTATCATTGTAAACGTGTTTGGTATTTGATACAATTTGCCACGTAATTATGTCATAATATAAACCATTATGCAATATTGTGAAACGTGGACCGTATCAGTGTAGCCAACTGTAACAAGGAGCTTTATTTTAATATGAAAGGACAGGATTTGGTATAGATTAGAGTACAAACCGTTGTTACACTCGATTCGAATGTTTTATCTGGTCGGTACAGCAGTTACCAAATGTTACACTTAGATGGTGGTGCATTGAAATGGCGATAGGTGGCTCTTAAAAGCCGGTAATACAATTACCAAAGTTCATAAGATACACCATGACGTCACCGATAATTTATATTGCGCCATAATTAGGAGAGGTTACATAAAATTAAAACAATAAAAATTAGAGAGTCTACTCACGTGAAGGATCCGGTAACCGGCAGGAAATCACGCTACGGTAGCCTCGGCACCGCTGCTGCTGGTAGAGCTGGACATCCAATTCATCTCGGGGTCATGGCTGCTCCAGGGTCATCTCCGTTTCCTATATGCAGTGGAACGACAGGAATAGGTTAATTAAGGAACGACAAAACAAGACAATCAAGATAAGGAAAACTACATAATAAGATAACACACGACACCCGGCACGACTGTTTCACTTGAAGGTAGAAAGAGAACAGCCCTGATTCCCGCGCGTCACGGAAACACGACCCCACTCTTTTTACTATTGCCTTACCCCTATGGGGATAAAAACACTTGCGCAACTCACTATTGTGACGTGCGGAAGCCCCGTCCAGTCTATTTAAAAATGTTCCCGCGTCTTGCATATTTGAAAATATGGCGGAAACTTCCGTACATCAAGAAAACTAAACCTAACCTAAAATGTTAAAGTGCAAATTCGATTTGCACGTAACAATCGCGACAAAGCCACAAAAGAAAAAACTTAAAAAAAGAAAAAGTCTGTTAGCACAGTAACAGCTTAAAATGTAAGTCCTAACTACCCTACATAAACCCTAACTTAAAACCTACAAAATGTTTATATAAGGCGCCACCTGGTTTTGGACCGATAACACGTCTCAAGTACCAGGAAACGGAATAGGTAGCCCGATAGACTTTGACTACACTAATTACCGACAGCACAAATTTGTCGGGAGCATGAAACACTACTTAACCTAACACGGGTGCGACAAGTCGCCTAACCTATCTAAACCTATCTAAACTTATCTAACTAAAGCTAACATATAGTTCTTATATGCAAACACACATGAGTGTCGCATCAACTATTCTTCTTTTTTGGCAAGAAGTGCCCAAATTTAAAAAATGTTCATGAGAGTGCGTCACCTTGCACTCTGGCAAATTTTGTTTCTGGTACTTTGGTTTCCTCCGATGCACATTTAACTTGTCCATGACACAGTTGTGAATCCACAAATTTACCAAAAGTACCGCCTACTAAATCCTTATATGCTAACCTGACAAATTACATTTCTAAATTGGGTTAGCTTTTTCACTTAATTTTCAGGAAAAAATAATTCCCACGTCTGGTCATATATACCACACGTTAGGACGATAAAAAGATAAGATAAGATCTCAAATTGATGTTCAAGGTAGTAGATAAGATAATGACATTAAGCTTAAGTTGTTATCCTCAAAGGTAATGAATAAGATAACGGTATTAAGCTTTAGTTATTATTTGAGATACTCGATAAGATAACACGATATTAAGTTAAAGTGATTATAAGAGATAGTAGGTAACATGAATTTAAACAGAAGTTATTACTAAAGATAACCGGTAAGATAACGCGAAATAACTCGAAGTCATTCCTAACGGTAGTCGGTAAGATAACGATAAATTAAACTAAAATTATTACTAACGGTAATCGGTAAGATAACGATAATAAACTAAGGTTATTATTAAAGGTAATCAATAAGATAACGATATTAAACCTAAAGGTATTGTCAAAGATAATAAAGAAGACAAAGATATTGGCCTAGTTATTACCCAAGACAATGATAACAACAAAAGAGTGGCTCCAGTAGAGCCGTTGAAATGGGATTGACCCGTGCCCTCTAAAAAGAGAAACCTGTGAAGCAGGTCCGTTCGCAAGAACAGCACGGGGACCGGCAAGACCTTTGGGTGCATTCCTGCACCCAGTGTTGATCGATATCGGTGAACTATCACCCGATATCCATGCGGTATATTCGATATACTCATTCACTCACACATTCACACACTCATACATACCTTCACTGCCAGAGCCTATGCACTGACAGCGGCACCGCATGACCCCACGAAAGATTCGCAGAGACATGGTCCAGGTGTCTGTGAAAACCTCCCGCACAACCACACGGTGACTAACAGAAAAGAAAAGGTAGTAGAGAAACAGGAACGGTAAAAGAAGGAGGTTGGTTTTGAAGTGCATAAGAGGCACCTCTAGGTAGAAGAAAGTAGAGGAAGGGCTCGCATTGAGCAAAAGCGACAGAGGAAAGGTGGATAGCAAAGCGCTACTCAACCAACAAGTGTGGTCAGTAGCTCGGAATGAGGGAACATCATTCTTATGTGGCAGACGGGTGTTCGGGACAAGAACAGGTCCACCGAGAGAAGAATAAGGCATAGCGGAGATAGCGGGTTAAGAAAAAGTATAGTTTTTGGACAAGCGTCCAAGAGAAGGCAGAGAATTGTCCCTATAAAACACAGCGCAGTCTGAAGGACCACCTGCGATATTAATCCGACAAGATAAGATATACACATTTTAAAATTCACTAGACTCCTAAGAGAACTAGTACGATCATTTTCCTAACGAGTGCTTCGACTACGATAAGAAAATCAGACAAAGATAGACACGACAACTTAAAAGTATCTTCACAGATACAAACACACAAAAACAAACTGTTTTAAGGTAGTTTTTCAAAACGGTAGCACCCTAAACACACACAAATGCCCAATTATAAGCAGTTAAATACAGATACACTGTCCCCATATGCTAAAACAACCGAGAATTTAATAAGATAACAATAAGAAGCAATAGCACCTCACCACAAAGTTCAATAAAAAACAATGAAAAAAATGTTTATAAGTTATGTAGATTTAGTAGAAAAGAAGGAATAATGATGTAGTATAATGTGGGCGACTGCAATAATTCAGAAGAAAACACATGGAATAGATAATCCTAATTTTTGCAACTGCGAATATGAACTATTTCTTTCAATGGCATAGGTCGCGAACACTATGTGAGCCCAAAGAAGAAAGCATTCACTCAACATCAGCTAAAACCAATCATAAAAATTCAATGGGTTATTTCAACCAAAGTTACGACAATTACCATACAATTAAACCATATAAGAGAAATACTAAAGACCGAACAATATGTAGTAGGAAAATTTCAAGGGTTAAATGAAACGACAGAGTTATATTGGGGGGGTGTAGAGGATGAAGCGATATATATCTAACGGTATGGTGAAGGAAAGTCAACGAAAAGAAAAAGATAGCTAAATTAAGGTAAGTAAAGTTAAACGTGTAAGAAATTATATACTATATGAGAGAAGGAATAAGTAATTAAAGATACTAATTGATGGTGAGAACAAAAAATATTAGGTAAATCGTGAGGAGAATGGGACATGAAAAACTTAATTAGCATTTGGGTCAGCAGAGAATGGCTTAAGGTCTTTAATATGCCACCTGCCTTGGCGTTTTCCTTCAGTATCCTGAAGTTCGTAGATAAGGGACTAATAACACGTGTGACTTTACAAAGAATGAATTTAGGGGCTAATTTCAAGAAAATTTCTTAGATGCATCCGATAAGACATAGTTCTTTTTCCAAACTTGTTCGCCCAAGGCAAAGGAAATATTTCGTTTACGCAAGTTATAATGGTCCTTGCTCTTTTCGTAAGCTTTTAACAAATTTTTCTAACGTCGTTAAAGATAGAAGGTAGTGACTGTTGGTCCTTGTCCCAACGCATTTTATCGTCAAATTCAATTACGTTAGTATCGTCAGGCACTAAACCATAGTAACTCCCATCGATTGGGGTATATCTTCCAAAAACAAGAAAAGACGGAGTGAATTGGGTTGCTTCGTGTTTAGATGTACGCAAAGCTTGAGCAATTTCAAAGATATGTTCATCCCATGTAGTATGGTCTGAATTAATATAAGAAGAGATAGCGGTAATTAAAACTCGATTTACCCTTTCGGTAGGGTTTACTTGGGGTGATATTTTGCGTTAAACCAAATTTTTGTACTTTGTAACTTTTAACGAAATTCTGAAAATCTTTAGAGATAAATTGTGCACCATTGTCACAAAGAATAATCTGGGGACACCAAAGATAAAAAGACATTCTGTTCTAGAAATTTAATTATTGCAGCGGATGTAGCTTTACGTAAGGGTTGTACCATAACAAATTTAGAAAACCAATCGGTAACGACTAAAAGATATTGATTGCCTCTTTTCGATCGAGGGAGAGGTCCTAATAAGTCAAGCGATATTAATTGAAAGGGATAAGATACACGCTTAAAGTTACCCATTAAACCAGGGTGAGCGTCTTGTGAACTCTTATGAGAGCCACAAATTTTACAGCTTTTAATGTAACGACAAACAGATTGCTTAAGTGTGGGCCAGTAATACAATTCAGATATTTTCGCGAGAGTTTTGTAACACCAAGGTGTGCAGCTAAGGGATCGTCGTGACATAATTTGAGCACCTCACTGCGGTTTGCAGTGGGCACAACGAGTTTCCATTCAAGTATATTCGATATTTTATGTGGGGACGAGGATACAAATTTATACAGTCTATTATTAGTTACACGAAAGGTAGGAAATTTGTCGGGGGTATCGGAAACTTTTCTAATCATATTGAGGTACCAGGTATCCAGAATTAAATTTGGAAGGTTAAGAGAAAAAACATCTCGAGATAAGGCATCGGGTACGATATTTAATTTGCCAGGCCTATGCCTAACGTCGAAAAGTAAATTGAGATATACGCAAGTTCCATCTTGCCAAACGACCTGCGGGTTGTTTCAAGTTATTAAGCCAAGTGAGAGCTGCACAATCAGTGATTACGGTAAAGTGTGTACCTTCGACATATCCTCTAAACTTCTCGATGCCAAAGATAACACCCAATAGTTCTCGTTCAGTAGCAGAGTATTTTTGTTCGGCAGAAGTTAAGGCACGGCTCGCATAAGCGACTGGATGTTCTAAACCATTGTTTACCTGGAACAACATTGCACCTAACCCAGTAAGTGAGGCATCGGTTTGTATATAAAACTTGTCATCGAAATTTGGAGAAATTAAGATAGGTGCTGAAGTGATTAATGTTTTAATTTGTTCGAAAGCCTGTTGGGATTCTAAATTCCACTCGATAGTTTGGGATTTCTTTTATTTTTATTAAAGCGGTAATGGGTGCAGATATAGTTGAAAGGTTAGGTAGAAAAATGCGATAATAGCTAATCATTCCTATTAAACGTTTGATTTCGGTAACAGTTTTAGGTGTTTTAAATTTAGTAATGGCATCAACTTTAGCAGGATCTGCTCGTAAGCCTGTCCCATCGATAATAAAACCGAGAAATGTGAGGGATGAACGACAAAATTGAGACTTTTCCCAGTTTATCTTAAAGCCTGCTGCGCTTAAACGTTCAGCAACTTCATCTAATGTGGCGATATGTTCATCGAAAGAACTTGAGATAACTAAGATATCATCTAAAAATACAAAGGCACGTTCTTGATGTAAGATAGGACCTAACGTTTGATCCATAGTACGTTGTAAAGTTTGTGGAGCGTTACAGAGACCAAATGGCAAAAAATTGTATTCGAAAAGACCTCGGCCTGGGACACAAAAAGCAGTTTTTGACGAGAAGATAAGTCAAGAGGTATCTGATAAAAAGCTTGTCTTAGGTCGATAGATGAGATAAATTTAGCGTTACGAAGCCTGCTTAAAATTGAGTTAGTTCTGGGTAGAGGGTAAGCGTCTGGAACAGTCACAGAGTTCAACTTTCTGCCATCAAAACAGACACGCCATTCATCATTCTTTTTCCGAACTAGTAATACGGGAGAGGTCCATGGTGAATTTGAGGGAGAGATAACACCAGATACTAACATTTTGTCTATTTCAGCATGTAAATGCTTTTGTAAGGCAGGCGATAAGGGATATTGACGTTGCTTAAAGGGAAGGGCATCACCTGTGGAGATAACGTGTGTTGCCGTTGTAACACAACCAAGTTCAGAGGTATTAAGTTTGCGAAATTTGTTGATTGTAGCGTTAAGAGTTACATTTTGGAAGTCAGTAAGAGAGATTTTGTTAGATATTCCTGTAGATGCACAGGAGTTCGTTTTAATGGAGGTTTGCCATGAAAAATCCTGAAAGTAAAGTGACAGATTAAAAAGTTTACAGAAATCAACACCTAGTAGAAAAGGATACGCTAATGCAGGGACAATCAAAAATAAAACGTCACGTTCAAGAGATTCTACTCGAATTTTTAACTTAAGGGAACCAGTTACATGTATTTGATTATCGTCAGCTAAATTTATGGAAGTTTTTTCGGGAATAATTTGAATTTTGATATTTTGTTGAGATAATTGATGTAAACCTTCGTTATTTATAAGAGAACATGAAGAACCTGTATCCAGTAAAGCAATTACATTTAAGGAACCTATTGAGATAGATAAGTGTGGACGGTTATCGAAGGGTTTTTTAACAAGTTGTGAAACGGTAGCAGTCTTTTTATGATAAAAGGAATTGACGGTTTGTAACCACTTAGACCACTCGGCTGGAGTAGTATAGCATAGTTCCTCTAATGAAGGTAAGGTATTTTGTACATTAATAGTAGCGGAATTATTATTAGATAAATTTAATGACGGTACAACGTTAGAAGTGGTTTTATAATTTAAATTTATTGGCGTCTGTGTCCGTTGGATGATTGGTGTTGAGGGCGATTTTGGTTTCTCGAGATATTCACACCCCGATTTGAAATATCTCGACGGGAGTTTCCCGATACGTTAGGATTACAGTTGGTGCAGTTAGATTTGTAAATATTTGAGCGACCACAACCATAACAAAAAATATTTCTAGGGTTTGTTGAGACAGTATAGCTATGTCCACTTCGCTTGCAGTTCCAACAGGTAAGTGCGTTATTAGTTACGGTAGGAGGAACGTTAAGGGTAGATAGTTTACGGGAAGGTCGGACTTGGCAAGCTAAATCAGGTTCTAGAAGACCAGATAATTTCTCGGTGGTGGTCGATACTTGTTAATTCTTGACCTCACTTCTTGAAGAGAACGACATAGGTCTTTAAAGTGAGCTAGCGAAGATATGGGCTGTAATGCCAAACGTTCTGAGAAATAGGGGTTTAAATTTCTAAGTAATTGATCGATAATTTCGGATTCGGAAGGTTTTTTGTCAAGTCTGCTATATAAAGCTTCTAATGAGGTAATAAAAGAAACAACATTTTCGTCGGGACCTTGAGTTCGGTTACAATTTCGTTCCAAAGGTCGTTAATGTAGCCATAAGATAGGAAGTCTCGTTTTAAACAGGCAACTAACTCATTCCAGGTAGAAATTTGGTGTCGTATGTTTCTGTACCATATTAACGCTGAGCCTGCGAACAAATCACCAGCTGAGATAAATAGGTCCTGGTCGGTACACCCACGAGAAATTTTAAAATCATTAATCCGGTCAAGAAAGGATGATAAAGAGACCTGCGAATCAAACCCTTCGAAGGTGAGACCCCATTTGTATACAGGTATAGATTTTCCTAATGGTTTAGGTTCGGCAAGCACAAGATTTGAAAAAGGTAACGATATATTTACGTCTGCATTAGGATTAAGTCTTTCTAAAAGAATTCCTTCAAGCAATAACACCTCGGACAACAAACCTTGTTTAGCTTGAGTCGCTTGGTCATCGTTATATAAAGATAATGATTCCACACGCTGTTTGACGTGGGTTATTCTTGAAGTCAATCTCCCTAATTCGATATTAGTGGCACTAGGATCTGTTTTATGTATTATATTCGATATGTCATCTAAAGATAATTTAATTTCTGATACGTTAAGGGCCAGTCGCCAACAGGGTTCTTTAAGATAGCAGTGCCTTTGGTTTCCTGTGCCAAAACAGCCCTAAGTTGAGATCGCCTATCATTCTGATTGCTCGCTGCTATGATACTCCTACACTCCAGCTCGTAGATTAATTCGAGGATTTTAAATGTGATACGTTCATTGTGGATACAATATTCAAGACACGATATAAAAAATATGCGATTTTGACGCAGATCAAATGATAAAAACGTTGCAGGTACTTTAAATTAATCCGATACGGTATTTAGAAGAGGAACCTTGTTTAGAAACGTCACCGATAAAAAATAATATGCCTGTTAAAGCTTTAATCCATGAAAACACCAAAGAAACACATTTAAGGTATATGGAAACGAAATCAATGTTCAGTTAAATACATATTTTATAGATAATGACAGAGAGGCCTTCCAAAATGGAAAATGGACGCAGAGGATATGTTATTTAACCTATAAGGCAACAACGTATAGTCAAACACTTCTTAAAGAAGGTATAATAGCAATTTATTTCACCCAGTGTTTTTTAAACACAAAATTTTCATGTAAAGGTATAAACCATAGTGCAGTTTTTTAGAAAGTAACATAAAAGTTTCAAAAAAACCTGTCTTGTAAAGTTAAGAAAGCAACCAAAGTTATATTTATGATAGATAATCTTGTAATAACTATATTTAAAGACATAAGGTCAGGTAAATACTTATTTGTAATACTTACATGAATAAAAGTATGTTTCCTTAAGTGATAAAGCTGTTTAAATAACATCTGTTAAAACATTGCATGCTTATAATTGAAATTAACATAACCTAAAAACAAAGAAGAAACCCCTAAAGTTCATAGCCCCACGTTGGGCGCCATCTGTTACACTCGATTCGAATGTTTTATCTGGTCGGTACAGCAGTTACCAAATGTTACACTTAGATGGTGGTGCATTGAAATGGCGATAGGTGGCTCTTAAAAGCCGGTAATACAATTACCAAAGTTCATAAGATACACCATGACGTCACCGATAATTTATATTGCGCCATAATTAGGAGAGGTTACATAAAATTAAAACAATAAAAATTAGAGAGTCTACTCACGTGAAGGATCCGGTAACCGGCAGGAAATCACGCTACGGTAGCCTCGGCACCGCTGCTGCTGGTAGAGCTGGACATCCAATTCATCTCGGGGTCATGGCTGCTCCAGGGTCATCTCCGTTTCCTATATGCAGTGGAACGACAGGAATAGGTTAATTAAGGAACGACAAAACAAGACAATCAAGATAAGGAAAACTACATAATAAGATAACACACGACACCCGGCACGACTGTTTCACTTGAAGGTAGAAAGAGAACAGCCCTGATTCCCGCGCGTCACGGAAACACGACCCCACTCTTTTTTACTATTGCCTTACCCCTATGGGGATAAAAACACTTGCGCAACTCACTATTGTGACGTACCGGAAGCCCCGCCCAGTCTATTTAAAAATGTTCCCGCGTCTTGCATATTTGAAAATATGGCGGGAAACTTCCGTACATCAAGAAAACTAAACCTAACCTAAAATGTTAAAGTGCAAATTCGATTTGCACGTAACACCGTGAGTATATTCTTAAACAGCTTCGTTCGTTAAGCCCGTTTGTGTATAGTCGTGGTATGCTCAGCGTGGACAGTAGGTTACGCAATTCAGAATTGTCATTTAATGAACAATTTCCTTTATTATTACCTCATTCTCATCACCTAACAGAATTGGTTATATTGGACCGTCATCAGACACATTTACATCCTGGTTTAAAGACCACACAATTTTTGGCAATACAAAATTTTTGGATTTTAAGTGCAAAAAGGGAAATATCTACAAAGCTGCAAACGCTATTTTCGAGTTAATCCTATGGCTTATTGTCCTCCCATGGGTGACTTGCATTCAGTTAGGGTAACTCCTAGGAAACCCTTCCTTCATACGGGTATGAATTTTGGTGACCCCCTTTCCATCACAATGAATCGAGTGTGTAGTTAAAGGTCTTTAAAGGCATATATACATGCTTGTTTGTGTGTTTCCGCACAAAAGCAATTCATTTGGAATTGGTATCAAATCTTTCAAAAGATGCATTTATTGGTGCCTTGCACAGATTTATTGCTCATCATGGAAAATGCATCAAGTTATACAGCGACTGTGGTATTAATTTTACTGGTGCTTTGGCAGAATTGGCAAAACTTATGGAAGTATCAGCAGTCTCTGAAGGAATTGAATTTGTTTTCAATCACCCTGCTTCACCTCGTTTCGGAGGTTTGTGGGAGGCAGGCATAAAATCAGTTAAAGTGCATCTGAAAGAGGCTATTGGTGATCAAATTCTTTCTTACGAGGAACTGAATACCGTATTGGTACAAATTGAGGCAATTCTCAATTCGAGACCTTTGTGCCCTATAACTAATAATCCAGATGATTTTTCTTATTTGACTCCTGGCCATTGTCTTGGTTTGGAGCCTGTGTCAGTCATTCCTGATCCATGCGTCATGGACTTGAAATTGTCAATGTTGGATCGTTGGCAACTAGTACACAGGCTATAACAATCCTTTTAGTATCATTGGCGTACAGATTATTTAAATACGTTGCAGCAGAAAACACAGTGGTTATCCACTCCATGTGAAATTAAAATTGGAACTTTGGTTTTAATAAAAGAGGATAACATTCCTCCTTTATCATGTCATTTAGGTAGAGTGAACTCTTTATACACTGGATCTGATAAAATAGTTCGCGTAGCAAACGTTAAAACTGCGCATACACAATCGTGCAGAATAGTTATTGACATGTTTATATTAGTTTTTTTCCTCGATTAATATGAAAGTATAGTTACAATTTTGTTGTAATAAATTATTTTGGAATTACTTAGAGGCATGATTGAAACTTCAGGTCATGCAACGTTTGATTTTAGAATACCTTTCTTTCAACTGTCAGTTTTAAAAGGGGTTTTCGAAGTTCTTATGGTTAAGGTTTGTTTTAAATTTAAGCAATTAACGATTTTTCAGGAAAATTTTAAGCCAGAATCGCTCTCCTGATCTCATATTTTGGCACTCTTTTGTGCGAGACTACGTGGCGTCCAAGAGACTTCCCAAATAAGATATATTTCATACCCAACATCATTTTGGAACCCTCTTCAAACACTTACTCCGCCTATCCCACTGAGTTAGTCGACAATCATTTTTGTTTGTACAGTCGGGGTTTTCGGTGTTTTATCGAGACAGGATTTCTAGCAGAGTACATCACCGCATTTTTCGGTGGATAACCAGCTGGGGTTTTCTGGGGCCAAAACTGTACGTAACAAACTTTATCGTAGACAATACAACTGCGCTATTCTGCCTGAAAATACTATATTCAGTAACATGTTTGGCACTTTCCTCAACAATTATTTAAGCTTTCATACGAGATTTCCTTGTACACTCTTCTTGGACATTTTTGTTTTGATGAGTGTGTTCATACTTTAAATAATAGCTATTTAATAAATCCGTCATTCCAAGACCTTTTTTGCTGCTGAAAGGTCAACAAAAACTTATGATTTAGCGCACATGCATAGCAGTTTGAGTGGCATAGTATCTAACCGCTCGGTCTAGTGAGCCGCTGGTAATTCTTCTGCTCTCATGCGCAGAGTAAGAATTTGCTGCTATTGTTATAGTTCATTTTAAACCAATAGTAAAATTCAACACTCCAAATAACATAGAATTTGAAATCGGGTATAATGAAGTGAAAGTGTTAAAACAGTAAGTTTGGTGTGCTTTGGGTGACATTTAAATCAATTGTTGATCATTTTTTAGTAATAAACCTCAATCATAATACGCATTTTACAGGTTAGACGAAAAATATGGACATTCAGTACTGCAATTTCCTCCATATCACTGTAATTTCAACCCTATCGAACAAATATGCAGTATAACAAAGGTACACTATTGATATCATGTTGGAAGCAGTGGTATGTTTGTAGAAAAGTCATTAACAACTTGGAAATAGTTATTTACGTGCCAAGCTCGGAAAGTGGCACTTTACAAGGTGAGCATGCAGTTTACAGAATAATTTGACAATAATAGAACTACAACAATCTTTAAATAATTTACAAACTTGTAACAATTAATTCACAAGAACTTACCAACAGATAAAAGCAGTACTGTCATGGCTACTGACGTAACATGCCTTCTTTGTTTTTAATGTAATTGTTCACATTTGAGCTTCACAATCGTTTTTCCAAGCTCTTGTATCACTTTTCCATTCTCGTATGTCACTTTACCGATCTAGCTTGACAACAACGTACTTTCCGAGCTGTAAAATGTTCAGAAACACGCATTTTCTATATCAGCCTCACAAAAACGTTCTTTCAAGAATTATTCCTCAAGTATGGGTGAAAACAGTTACTTATACAGAACAAGAATTTGAGCTGGTGGGATAAAGAAGTATTTATTGATACAGAAGGTGTGCATCCGTCCATTAATTATTAGTGTTTATGTAGACGATAATGTTAGTGATTTGTGAAGTGATAAAAGTTAAATACATGTGATGATTTTTAAATGAAAGTGATTATTAACCTTTATTAACCTTTACAGCATGTACGGTTACAAATACTAAATTTGCGATGCAATTTACTACAGTTGTAAATGTAATTTACTAATTAACCTGATTTGTTACATTTGCGACATAACCTTAAATAATTATCGATAATTAAACATTGATAACTATAAAGGGGCATTGTGTTAGAGCTAATTGCATGATTATACAGCCCGTGTTCAGTCATAGTAAGTATTTTCACGCACAACCCCCCACCCTCCCGCTCCTGTTGATTGATGGACAATAAAGAGATAACACTACCTTCCTGTGCACCTTTTGGATAATTTTCAGATTATAAATGTCGGTCTTCATATTTTTGGACGTTTTCTGAACAAAGCATTAATAGTTAAGACCAAGTACTGCAAACTGAACATTAAGGACGTATGCGTCAAGTCACTACCCTTCTCTCTTCCATAACAGAACATGACGTTCACAATTTTTTACAACAACCATTGTCTACAACTGACTATGATTAATGATATCTTACACAATATCCAAAAGCATAATCTTAGAAGTCAAAACACTGTGTTTATTTCAGCTAAATGCAGAAAGGTGAAATAAAAATGCTTGTGCTAAGTGAAATCGATAAACAGAAATATCTTGTTCTTACACTGAAATCAGCCAAAGCTCAAAATGGCATGTGATGCACAAGAATCGTGTTCCTGTTTGTAAATGTGCGGTAAACATTTGAGTGTATGTAAAATTGAAACAGCTCCAGAACGATTCCCAAAGCTTAGCAAGTGGACTGTAATTTACGAAAGGGGTGTAAGTATACAATTGGAGGTATTGGCGTGACAAACATTAATACTGATCAAACCGATCATTAATTGTCTGCTTACCTTACAATTGCATTCACCATTGGAGTCTCGCGAACCTAGTGCATTGTTCCCAATTGACGCAACCTGGTCGGGTACAAACACTTCGGCACTCGTCGACAGCATTAGCGGTGATGCCGGCGAAAGGCGATTCAATACTATGTCTGTATGGCGAAATAATCATATCACTTCGCCATATGCGCAGCAAACAACAATAAACGATATGGTCGTTGGAAGTGTTAATCGCTAAACCTCCAACGGTATAAAGTTTGAACAGTAAGTAAATTTCTGAATACAGTTCTATTTCAGGAGTTTCTTTAAGATAGCGTCCTAGTTATATGACCTTTATATTGTAATCTATTCATGGGTTAGCAGAATAACGGACATATTTCCTAAATATAAACTTTATTTAACATAAGAATTTTCTTAAATTTACAAACATAATAGTCAGGTTCACTTTTTTTTTAAACCGGACACCATCACGCGAATCCCTCGACACAATTGCTCTCTATAACCAATACGAATGTAAATAGGTAATGTTTAGGTGGTGGGAAATACAAATATTACATTTGGAGGTAAATTTAAAATATGCATATATCAAACATAACCTAAAGGTACAATTTTAAACCTACAATATAAAGATATAAACTGCATCGTTTTAGTTTGATGGACCCAAATTGCTTCCTCGAACTTTCAGAATGCTGTTGCTCATTATTTCCTTTTCCGTTCTGGTTTATAACCATTTACAGTACGCTCAGCAGACAGCACAAATATACTGAATGTATAATACCAAAAGATAATGAGGAGAAAATATTCAAAACAGGTGATCAATATAGTACACCTGCTAAATAGCTAACGAATTCATGCCAGCAAGATAAAGAGTTTAGGTTTCAACTAAGAGGAAATTACATATTTAAAGAATGACAAACTATTATAATGCCGTTATGTCTAGCTGTGACCAGAATAATTATTATGTTAGAACGTAAACGAAGCGTTTGTACATAAAGGAAGATTGATAGACCCTGCGGCATAACTTCTTTCAGATGAACTTGATTGACAGGTACAAGAATTTTGCATTTAAGAGTTATTTAGATTACAATAGAAAATCTTGAGAATGTTATTTGCATAATTTCTGGTACGTTCTCAAATTAACTAGTACATTCTTCTTAATCTTCTTTGGGAATGAAACCACTCATAGTTTTTAAAATCTATTTTATTTACGTTTCGATCCATGACCTAGGATCGTTGTCAAAATAATAAAAACTTCAAGTTTGACGTTTATGACATAAATTGAAGGTTACTTTGATTTATTGATGTTTGAAATATTTGGTTTGAGTACACTAAGCAAAAATTTTTAAAGTTTAAAAGAATGATTGCCTTCAATTTGTGTTGCGACCTGGGATCGACTTTCCTATGGTAGCTGTTCGGTCTTTTTTATTATTTTATTAAGTTTAATTTGAAGACGACTCGCTCCTATATCCTATTAATGTAGACATTGGAAATATGCATCCTGAATACCTCACCCCTTTTATCACGAAGGTTACGCGTGATCAGGTGTGAACCGGTAGAAACTTGTTTTGACCTGCCTGCACCCCTAAATAGAGTGTAAGAAGAGCGGGAGTCGTAGTTAATCGTTTGAAACGTGAAGACGTTATTAACGCAACATACAATTCGGTATGTTTTCGAAGCTCGTTTCATGGTTCGTTATGTAAAACATTAATTATCGTGTAGTGTTCGGAATAAAGGGTTGTAATTACACAAGTGCTATTTATGGCCATAATAGTGCGAACTTTGTAAGTGAGAATAAACTGGTCGTTTAATGGATATTTCGTCTCGGCTTGCAGAGGAAGCACTACAACATCATAAAAATACAGTCCACAAGGTCGTTGGTTATTAATCGTTGGACCAGCAAACTTCGTCCTTTGATCGTATCTCCAGGTATGTTACTTGCTATATTCTAGCTACAACCTCATAGGTACGTACATTGGTCGCTTCGTCGCCGTATATCGTTAACGGTGTAGTTAATGAACTTTGTACCCTCAGGGTATAGTGCAGCTGTCGTTGGTGTCGGTTGTATTCGTATCACGTGATTGGTGCGTGAATAATTCGTCGTTTGGTGCAGGTTGTAAACACTTGTGTTTGTTTACTTCTATAAAATCTCCTTATTCCTTACCTACAAACTTGGAGTCGCTTTCAAATAGTAATATAATTAGAAATTTCGTCGTTTTTATAACATAGTTAATTTATGCTTGTTATTTAATATTCAAAATGAGTAATAAATTGGAAACGATTATTTTAGAAGCTAAAACAGCGTGGAGTAGATTAAATAGTATTCTTGATAATATGAGAGAAATTGGTAGAGCGGAAAATAACTGTTGTGTGATAGACGTTTGGCTGGATTCTGCGAAAGAAGTCGAATCAGATTTTAAACTTTTGTGTCAGACGGTCGTTGTGGAAGAGTCGGTGGAATTAGAGGAGTATCGTGCTTTGAGGATAGAGATAGGTAATCTAGTTACGGAAATTAAAATTTTCGCTGCTAAATTTAAAGTGGAATTCGCGAAAGATGTTAAACCGGTTATTGGTATGTCAGCTACAGGACCGCATGATGTTGTTCCCGTTAGTGGTAACCTCCCCCACCCTTTGTTAAAAATAATTCGCTTTTCCGGTAAGATTGTCGATTGGGAGAGTTTTCGATCAGTTTTTGAAAAATTGGTTCATGAGAATGATAGATTGTTGCCAATTCAGAAATTCATGTATTTGTTAGATAACATTGATTCGAGTACACATGCTTTGATTAAACATATTCCAATTGGGAATGATTCGTATCAAAAGGCGTATGACATTTTAGTAAACCGTTTTCAATCCAAAAGGTTATTAGCATCCACTTATTGGAACTCGCTTGAGAGATGTTCGAAAATTAGTACGGTAAATTCGCATAAACAATTAAGAAGTTTGATTAATTGCATCGATGAATATTTGTTTGCATTGGAAAAATTAGAAATCGACTTGTGGGATTTCGCACTTTTAATTTGTTATCCAAAAATTAGACAGTGAAACTCTAAAAGGTTTGAGTTGGAGAATGTGGTAGATGTTCCTACATTTAAGGATTTAAGAGCATTTGTAGAAAGGCAATGTAAGGTGTGGGAAGTTAGTGAGATTGTTTCATTAGATACTTCTTCGAAAACTCGAAAGCATAAAATTCGGTGCTTCAGATACTAGAAAATTCGCTAGCGCATCGTCGGCGCCTAGAAATTCGTTTGTCGCTACTTCTACTGATAGAAAGTGCATTTTGTGTCAAGCTTCGCATCCATTGTATAAATGCAAGCAATTGTTGGATAAATCCCCTCAAGAACGTTATGAGGTGGTAAAAGGCACAAGTTGTGTATTCGTTGTTTAGGTGATGCACATTCGGTGAAAGATTGTCGTTGCCAGTGGAATTGTAGAGAATGTGCCAAAATCATAATACCTTATTACATTTTGGAAATCGTCGGGCACCAGTTTCTCCGCAGAGAACCACATCAATTAATAGTTCGTCATCTTCAACTGAAGAAAGTTCGGTGGTTAACCAACAGGTTATTCAACAACAAACCACTACTAATTCGTTAATATCAACGTCGTTAGACCATACCACCACGTTGTTAGCTACAGCGGTGGTTTCGCACAAGATTATTCGGTCAATTACATTCTGTTCGAACTTTAATCGATAATGGAAGTATGGAAAGCTTTATTACAGAAAAATGTCGGCAGAAGTTAGGGTTAAGGAAAGCTAAAACTGAAGTCACGGTTCAGGGATTAGGTTTGAAGTCATCTTCAGTGTCTGGCAAGGCATTGTGTTTTGTTAGTCCACTTGGTTTATCGTCACCTCTATACAAGACTGAATGTTTTATCTTGCCTACGATTTGTGATC
This sequence comes from Platerodrilus igneus, assembly GCA_036346225.1. Taxonomy (NCBI): domain Eukaryota; kingdom Metazoa; phylum Arthropoda; class Insecta; order Coleoptera; family Lycidae; genus Platerodrilus; species Platerodrilus igneus. The sequence continues at coordinate 11,869,065 of JARFIW010000170.1, read as the reverse complement.
GATTGCCGTCTACTAAACTACCAATAAATAATTGGCCACATATTCAAGATTTACAGTCGGCTGATGCAAAATTTGATGTTCCGCAGCCAATCGAAATGCTTTTGGGAGCAGACGTATTTGCTCAAATAATATTAAATGAATCACGTTGGGGCAATGCATTTGAACCCGTTGCCATTCATACTACTTTGGGGTGGGTACTAACAGGTAAAGTGGTATCTCCTACTTGTTCGCTTACTTCATTCTGTGCAGTGGTAGAACCACTTGATGTGGACATTCGTAAATTTTGGGAATTGGAGAATATTCCTTCCACAGTGCATCGTTCGCCTGAGGAAGAGAAAAGTGAACAAGATTTTTGTGAAAATTATTCGAGGGATAAACTGGAAGATTTGTGGTTTCATTGCCATTGAAAAATTCGGAACCTTTGTTTTGTAATTCTAGAGAAATTGCAGTTCGTAGATTTTTGAGTTTGGAACGTCGTTTATTAAAGGATTTGGATTTGTATTCGAGCTACAAAGAATTTATGAGAGACTATCTTGACAGTGGTCATATGACTAAGGTTAAGGTCCCTTCAGTAGATTCTCTAAAATGTAGTAATTTGTATTATATACCGCATCATGCAGTACATAAAGTAGACAGTACTACCACTAAATTGAGAGTAGTATTCGACGCCCCGTGCAAGGATGCTGCAGGTAATTCTTTGAATGATAATTTGTTAGTTGGTCCTGCTTTGCAAAAAGATATAATTGTTTTATTGTTGAATTTTCGAGTACATCGTGTAGTCATATCTGCAGATATAAAGCAGATGTATAGACAAATTCTCGTTAAAGAAAGTCAGCGTAACTATCAACGCATTGTTTGGAGAGATACGCCTTCGGAATCTATTTGTGACTTTCAGTTAAATACTGTCACATATGGGTTGGCATCATCGCCATTTTTAGCATTACGTACCATCCAAGAACTAGCAAAGCTACAAGCATCTAATTTCCCTCTTGCTGCAAAGGCCATGGTCGAAGATACGTATGTAGATGATGTAGTAACAGGTTGTGATTCGATTGCAACAGCAAAACAACTTGTCATTGAATTGAATGCCCTTTGTAAATCTGGAGGATTCGAACTGCGCAAGTGGTGCAGTAATTCGGTAGAAGTTCTTGCAAGCTTCTCAAATTTAGGTCAAATGGAAACATTGTCATTTCAAGATAATGTAAACAGTTCTTTGAAAATTTTAGGTCTTCAGTGGCGACCTTCGTCAGATGTTTTTGCATACACTATTCATGTGCAACAAAGACAATGCACTAAACGTAATATTTTGTCGGAAATAGCTAGAATTTTCGATCCGCTTGGTCTTTAGCGCCAGTGGTGTTCTTCGCTAAACGGTTTATCCAAGAATTATGGTTATTGGGGTTAGATTGGGATCAAGAACCTCATAATAAGTTCGTTCAAAAATGGAGAAAGTTTATATCCGATTTACAGGAAGTTTCGAATATAGAAATTCCTCGTAGATTCGTTGGAGATAACTTACAAAAAATAGAGTTACATGGTTTTTGTGATGCCTCTGAGGCAGGATATGCTGCAGTAATTTATTTTCGTTGTGTGGATATGGATCATAACATTGTCGTTTCTTTGGTATGTGCTAAGTCAAAGGTAGCACCACTCAGCAAGATAACATTGCCAAGATTGGAACTCTGTGCTGCAGTATTACTATCGGAATTAATTCATTTTGTCATGGTGACATTTAAAGATATTTTGGAGTTCGCAGATATTTTTGCTTGGTCGGATTCAAAGGTGGTATTAGCGTGGATTCAATCAACGCCGAATAAATGGAAAACCTTTGTTGCAAATCGGATAGCTCGTATCCAGTCACGTAGCTCCTTCAAAATGGTATCATGTGGAGTCAAGTACAATCCCGCAGATTGTGCTTCTCGTGGTTTATTCGCTCGAGCTGGTCAACCATCCCTTATGGTGGGCGGGTCCTCCTTGGTTATTGGTTGCAAAAAGGAATTGGCCTTCCAGTAAGGTATTAGAAATAGAGGATACGTTGCCTACGGAAGAGAGAGTTACGAAAACATTTTTGGTAATTTCTCAGGAAAATTTCTTTGATTGTTTGTTGTACAAATTCTCAACATTACAGAGACTATTAAGAGTACTTTCGTTTTGTAGACGATTCGCATGTAACTTGAGAGTTGCTCGTTCAGAACGATTGGTGGGAAACATTTTAAGTCAGGAATTGCAATCTTCATTGCATATTCTGGTGAAAAATGTACAGTCGGAAGTATTTCAAAAGGAACTTGACAATTGTATTCATAAGAAACCTATATCTAAGCAGTTTCGCCCTTTGAGCCCATTTATTGATGATCGGGGTTTGCTTAGGGTGGGCGGCAGATTGAAAAATTCGCAGTTAGGATTTGATGCAAAATATCCGTTACTTTTACCAAAGTCGCATAAATTGACGGAACTTATTATTATGGATTGTCATGTCAAATATTTACATTCGGGTGTGCGCACTACATTATTTTTGCTTGCTCAAAATTTTTGGATTATTTCAGCAAAGGGAGCAGTAAAAGCTTGCTTGAAACCTTGTGTTCGTTGTTTTAGGACTAATCCTCCCTTATTATCGCCTTCGATGGGAAATTTACCCTCTCCCCGAGTCACTCCAGGAAAGGCTTTTCTCAATTCCGGAGTTGATTATGGTGGACCTTTTAATATTACATTCAATAGGACTAGAGGCCCACGGATTACTAAAGCTTATATTTGTTTGTTTGTGTGTTTAAGCACAAAGCCATTCATTTAGAATTGGCATCGAGTTTATCTTCGGAAGCATTTATTGCAGCTTTGCGGCGATTCATCGCTCGACGAGGTCGTTGTTTAAAAATATATTCGGATTGTGGAACTAACTTTGTGGGTGCCTCTCGAGCCTTGAAAGAAATGATGAAAATTTCAGTGGAGTCGGAAAGTATCGAATTCGTTTTTAATCCGCCTGGTTCTCCTCACTTCGGAGGTCTCTGGGAATCTGGGATTAAATCTGTGAAAGGTCACTTATATCGTGTAGTAGGTGATCAGATTTTAACGTATGAGGAATTGTGCACAGTATTGGCGCAGATTGAAGCGGTGCTGAACTCACGCCCATTATGTGCGTTGAGCACAGACCCTAATGACTTTTCGTATTTAACACCAGGTCATTTTTTAACTCTCGGTCCAGTCTCGGCTCTACCGGATCCAGACTTGTTGAATACCAAAGTGTCTCGGTTAGATCGGTGGCAACTGCTACAACAAATACACCAAACCTTTTGGAAAAGATGGAGTGTAGAGTATTTGCACACTCTACAACAGAAAAATAAACGGTTCATTAATCAATCAAATCAGGTAAATATCGGTTCGTTAGTGCTTCTTAGGGAAATGAACACTCCTCCGTTAAAATGGTGTTTAGGACGCATCGTTGAAGTGCATCCGGGTAATGATGGAGTTATTCGGGTTGCTACTGTAAAAACTAGCCAAGGGTTAATCAAACGACCACTGGTTAAGTTATGCTTACTGCCTGTACAGTAATATAGTTTTTTTTGTGTTGTTGTATATACTCACGTAAAAACCTATTGTATTATCGTTCTATCTTTAGCTTAAAAATAAGTTAGTTTCTAATTATTTTTGGTGAGCGGTATGTTCGGTCTTTTTTATTATTTTATTAAGTTTAATTTGAAGACGACTCGCTCCTATATCCTATTAATGTAGACATTGGAAATATGCATCCTGAATACCTCACCCCTTTTATCACGAAGGTTACGCATGATCAGGTGCGAACCGGTAGAAACTTGTTTTGACCTGCCTGCACCCCTAAATAGAGTGTAAGAAGAGCGGGAGTCGTAGTTAATCGTTTGAAACGTGAAGACGTTATTAACGCAACATACAATTCGGTATGTTTTCGAAGCTCGTTTCATGGTTCGTTATGTAAAACATTAATTATCGTGTAGTGTTCGGAATAAAGGGTTGTAATTACACAAGTGCTATTTATGGCCATAATAGTGCGAACTTTGTAAGTGAGAATAAACTGGTCGTTTAATGGATATTTCGTCTCGGCTTGCAGAGGAAGCACTACAACATCATAAACATACAGTCCATTAATTCGTCGATTATTAATCGTTGGACCAGCAAACTCCGTCCTTCGATAATATCTCCAGGTATGTACGTTGCTATATTCTAGCTACAACCTCATAGGTATGTCCAGTAGCCAATACGCTTAACGTGAAATCAGCTGATTAATTTTTATTGGTGAATTTTATATAAATTCAATAATTTGGGAATTGGAAAACATTTTTTAACATGTTTCTATTTATACAATTGAGAGATTTCTGATTTTATGTCTTATTTTACCGAGATTCAGTGGGAGTATTAACTAGTACAGTTGAAATGCATATAAATTGCCATCATAAATATTGGAAGTCTGTTCTAATTGAAGATCTGATATGTGACAAAACTCGATTGCTACTTCAACGTGTTACACTACATTTGTTTTTTTTCTTCCAATGCTCCACTGGAAGATACTACATTGGTCAGGAAGCGAATTTTCTCTACCCGGAAATTTTGAATTTTGCCGAACGTTTGCTATTCTAAGCAAGGTAGGAGTCTTTAATGTGCATAACAATACTCACATCGGGACCTACATTTTACCTCCCATCCGAACGAGAATTTTTTTAAAAAATCCTCGTTTAAAATTTTTCAAACGGATTGTATCGGGATTCGAACCCGGAACCTTGGGCTCAGTAGTCACACACATACGCCAATGAGCTTCCACAACACATTGCAACCAGTAGAATTATTTCTAAGGTTCCGTTCTGAAGCAGCTAACTTTCCAGAGTAGTATGTTTGAATTCCTTCAAGACAGTATATTGGCCCTACTTATAACATAGGTGTTGATTAAAATATTTTTCAATATGACTGTTGCATGTGTTATCTATAGTCGACCCATTTTACACATATTTTGCAGCATTGTTGCTTACTACTGTGTACACACGAGTACCATATCTGGAATGCATGTACACTGAATTTTTCACATACATCAACAAGTGCTTGCTTCTCTAGTTTCTTTTGTGGCAGAAAAATTGTAAGATTCCAAAAAAAGCACTTTCTCCACCAGCAGTGTGCAATATTATAATTAGGTTTTTTTGTATTACTTGGGGAATTTTTTCAGCTATCTATTAGTAAAATAGATACCTAATCAACATAGTTTTTCTTTTGATTTGCATTTTGTAGCTAATTTTGTCTAAAACTACATTCGTAGTGTCTTTCCACGTGATAGCATATATGAAGATCACAAAAAATAATGAAATTTTTTAAATGCTGACTCTGTTACTGAAAATGGAATATTACAGTCAAAGAAAAACTTTCCAAGAGCAATGTCACTTTCCTTTCTGGATTTTGTGTGCATAATATCCATAGTATAGGGTTTATATGATTCTTTAAATTTTTTGTTAGAGCCTTTGGGAACCTGTTGATCAGGATCTGGATTTTAATTATTAGGCATACATTCACCGCTACTCCATGCAAACATGATTCAATTTTCTGTTCGAAATTTTTAAATTTCATTACTTACGTACCTCAATCGACGGTTCCACGAGATTCACGGTCGTCATAGTATTCATTACTTAAAAGAATATTTTCTGGAAGTAAATCATCTTCACCAATTACAAATTCAAATGATAGGTTCTCTTGTGTTGTTTCTTTCATAGCATTAACTGAGGTTATTCTATACTTGTCTGTTAGATGTGCACTATTATTTTTAGTAGCTGCCTTATAACTTTGTGTCGCTGCTGCTTTTTTCAGAGTCTGAATCAATAACACATAGTTTTCTAAAATTGATATCTCAAATTAGTAAACAGCGTACACATATTTTTGATAAAGTACAGGGCTGAAACGAACCAGGCCTTTAAAACTATATAAATTACTCACCTATGTGTGCGAAATACTATGTTTTTTGCTAAGATATTACAAATTATACATTTAGCTAGTATACATAAATGTTGTGACTTTTGTATATAAACAAGGTTATTAATTAGCATGAAACTGTCATTTTTAATTTTGGAGGGAGATATCCATAGGAAGTGTTATGTTTCTCCAGCACTTGTATAGTGCTAAAGGATAAAAGGCTAAAGGTGATAGTATTAAATGTTCTTAACCAATAAGGCAAACAAGCTACATTTACTACACCCTATTTTACGACATATTAAATCTACTACGTCGTAAACGTAGCATATGTAGTAAAATCAACTTTTATTACTTTCACCCCACCCTAACTATGTCAATTGTTAATTTTTAGTCCTACTATTTTTTACGTAATTTTCCATACAGTTTTGAATCAATTGAAGATGTTTATAATAACATGTACATGTACATGTGTAGCTTAATTTTACATCGCAATTATATTTATTAAATTTCTAAAGAACGATGGATCTCTAATATTATTTCATTTTAATTTCGAAATTATTTTAATAATAAAAACTATTATTTCATGACAATTATAACATTTAGGATCTCGTGAAAAATAAGAGGTAATATATAATTACAAAAATTATTACATATTGATGAAGTAACAGAACTGATAATAATAGAATTAATATGTCATAACTGATAAAACAATAATACACAGAATGAACAATTACTAAAGTCTCACATTCATTTCACATTTGTTCATGTCCACTTTGTCATGGGTCAAAACTAGCACATGCCGAAACGCTGTTCTTAAATATTTAGTCATGGTTGAATTTATATACCCTCTCCGAAAAGGCGTCTTATAAAAAGTAGATGCTGCCAATAATCTTCAAATATTACACTATTATCAAGCAAATACTTCCCGAATTTCTATTTCCATTCACTTAGTAATATGGAATTATTAGTTTCAATTGTTAAGATTCAACAACGTTGACAATCTGTTCCGTACCCATAGCGTAAAAACGATAGATCATGAGGTTCCTTTATCAAAACTAGAATTTCCTTGTAAACTCTTTTTGAACATTGTTGTTTTGATGAGTGGAATAGTATTTCTAATAATAGCTATTTAATGAATCCCACTGTTCTAAAGCTTTTCTGCTGCTGGATTTTATTGGGCGCTAAATAATAGCCTTAGAACCTAGAGTTCTGCAATTGATTTAATATTTTTTCAACGGTTTGTCTTAGGATATACGATATATCTACATTCATGACACTTTCACGCGAAACAGCAATGATCAGTCTTAAGCTTTTCTTGCCCAAGAACCAATGAGACTTTCCATTTTTAATATAATATACTTTAGTTTCAATATAAGTTAATTAAGTGTTATATAACAGAAAGTTTTATAATTTACTGCATATTGTAATAATATCCAATCATATATTTTTTTTATTAAAACACAACCTATGTATTAATTTTCATACATATGTTTTTTAAATAATTCTGTTTTAAATTAATTAAGAATTTAAAACTTAGTTATTAATTTTAAAGAACTTTCTTTCTATATGGAAGTGAATTGTGGTAGCAATGCAACTCAAGATGCAGAAGTACGATTTTTCAAGTAGTAAAAGCAGTGTCTTAAAATTTTCACTGTAAACAAATTTTGCGTCTAAGAATACAGAAGCAGAAAATGTTACAACACCGCACAAAACTGCCAATTGTAACATACTAAATCGTAATATTATTAAAGCTGCGTTCATAGTTTCATCCACATTATACCATTACTAACACTTTATTACTGTTTACGACGTCATCCCATATTTATCGTGAATAGGGCATATTACATTATTATAGTTGAGTTCAACACGACTATCGACTTTATGTTGTTCGAACTGTAAAACTTCAAAATGTTCCTGTTTAAAAAACTACATTATAGGAGAGTAGAATTATTATAGGATGGCGGGTTATGTCATATGTGCAATAGGTTAAAATAAACTTGAAACGTAACGATTCAGTATGCTACAAATATGACCTACAAATATCAAACTAGTATTATTGTTATAATACGTCGCCACAAATATCCCGTTTTTTGCGTAAAAAAATTGTTTAAAAGGTTCCGGTTTACGCTGACAGTACCTAGAAATGCATAAATTTACAAAAAACGTTCAGACCATCATTAATCGTCAGAGTCTATGTTTGTTTTCTGCGTAAAATAAATGTAGTACATAGTTTCTTGTTCGACAAAAATATGATGTGACAACAGTAAACATACTCAATTGATCGCAATAATGTATGTATATGACATGTCATTCTTGTTTTACTCGTTAACTCGGTACTTGTAAAAATAGGTCTAGTATGATCATTAATTATGTTGTTATATAGAGTGAAGTTTCTAAAAAAAGAAATAGACCGAAGCAAAAATAAACGTCACGAGATTATGAAATTTGTTTTATGCATTATTGTTTATTATTTAAATGTTGAAATAAAGCTTTTCTTAAATAAGGAAGCGGTATTTACATCAAAAATTTGTTCATTTAAAAAGTTTCACATCTAACAGAGAGTTTATATCATTTTTATTTTCTACTTATAGGAGCAAAAGGACTACCAAAATCGAATAAAGAAATTTCCTTTGGTTGCTGGGCATTTCTTGATCTGAAATATTGATTGTACAAGTAGTCGATGTTTTATAGTTTTACTTTGCAGCTACAGATTCGAACGTGCACGCTCAGACAAAGGGAGCGATAAAGAAATATACTTTGTTGGGACTTACGAATTAATTCAATACATTGTGGTTTAATGTCCGATGGGCTAGTCGCAACATTCCACGCAGCAACGAACGCAATTACCTCGATGCTAGGGATGGACAAGGAATCCGTCGGCCATAAGAAGATCAAGGAATAGCTACATCGCGTTCTATCTCATTCGCTCACCTCCAAAAGGGTCAACAGCGCCAGTCTAAAGGAACGTGCCGGTTCGTTGCTGCAAGCAATCATGTATGACAAGGTCAACGTCAAAAAGCTGTTTTCGTTCATTAAGGAGTGCCTGAAGTCGGCAGTCGACTCGGAAATGTTTGTTCAAACAAAAAAAGATGCGCATCGAGGTCGTTCAAGTTTGCAGGGAGCTGGAAAGCCGCAATCGTCATCGTCCGCGAAGAAGTTGGCAAAACGACCTGCCGCCACCGCCATGTCTGAGAGGGCTACCAAAAAGCCGAAGATCTCCAGAAAACGTTCCGCCGAGAAGAAACCCTGTTCTCCCAAAGCTAAAATGTCACCACATGCGTGAAGAAGTCTGCTAGTCTCGACTCCTAGAAAGGCCGAGAAGACGACGTAGGTGCTGACTAAGAAGCTCAAGACACCGAAACAAAAAAAAAAAGTATTGCACAATGCGTTTGTTGATACGGAATCCAATTGTCTTTTCAATAATAAATTAACAGCAATTTCTGGCGTTTCAAGTTAGTGGAGAATTTATTTTGGATTTAGAATAACTGAACGCAAAATATTATTAATCGACTAGATTTTGTTCACATTATGGAATGGTTACTCTCGAAAGATATACGATCGACAAAATCCATATTTAAATATAGATAATTTATCATTTTTTACAAGATTTCACCTAGCACAGCCTACTGCCGTAAACATTTTAGCCGAAAATAGATTAAAACTTTCAAATGAATTGTAAGTAGCGATTTACTATCATTGGATTATATGGTAATGATAATTTTAATTATTTTTATGGACCGCCCTCGTATTTTCTCTGCCATAATAATTTCTACCTTTAACCACTAATACCTACATAAAAACCAATACAAGGAATTCCGCCATAACTATGGACAACGATTAGAAATAAGTCGAAGTTAGGATTTCCATTCAGAAGGACAATTGAAATATTCCTTAGATAATAAACAAAAAAAAGGTCTAAGAACTTTAATAGCAAGGATGCCAAATATTTTTAATACTAAGCGACGCTTAAAACATAATGATGCAAGAAACTTAAATTTAAGTCAGCGTTAACATTTAAGGGACTCATAACTAACTTACCATCATCATTATTACAATGCAAACGGGCATAAATGAATTTACAACTCCACAACGACTATTTTTCGCAAAAAAGTTTTTAAAGTAAACCGTTTTACAAAACACGTAATGGTTGACAGTAAATAAGATTTAACGTGGCGCATGTATCTGTGTATCAATTAATACTTGTATTACAGAATTGTTAGGTTTGACAACGTTGTTACAAATTTACACTTTATAAATTTTGTATAACCTTGAAAAAGTTTTATTCAACCCATAGTTTTCTCCTCAATCTATATTCGTAACGCTCCATAGCTTGCAAATTTTTGAGTTTCCAAGTTGCATATAAAATTGTGTTGGTTCCTTGTAAATGCAAAGTTAAATTTCGCTATGCCCAAAGCCAAGCAGAAAAACAAAAATCTCTCTAAGGATACAGGTGATGAAACGAGTACAGTATCTGGTTCCGAGAAAACCCGCAAAGATAAAGAGTAAGTAAATACATTATATCGCTTTATATTTAGTCCCCCTTTAAATAAGATATTAAGCCTGGAACCTTATGATATTGTTATGTGGTGAAAAACTAAATGTTGAATCTGTAGACACATTTAGTCCCAGAAAATTTAACTTGGTTTAACACCAGTCATAATTTTTGACTTTTTTGAAATACCTTTAAAAAAATAGCAGAACTTAGTTTAAATCAATAAAACTATTGATAATGAGAAAAAATGTTTTGTTTGAAGTCCATGTGACTCAAGTAGCTGCTATTTATATTGCCATTTCTTCTTGTCTGGAGTATTCTACAATAGATACTATGATTAATGGATTGAGCTCTGTAAGGTTGGAACGGTTTTTCTTTTTCATTGCCAGAGCTAGATAGGAGTTTTCTGAAGCAGCATCATTATGTGTTCTATCGATAGGCTTTTGTACATATTATAGATAACGTATGAACTGATGCATTTGATATTTAGCATGTTATAAAATATACAGCGACCTGGGCATGGTGCACCTGGCACACTGGAGTAAAAATTTTTTGAATACTTTTTAATATAGCTTATGACCATACTTTTAATTCCCACTTACAAAAAATGCAGGTTACTTCCGACTTCAAAACGAAAAAATTCAAACGTGTAATGAAAAGAACCAATTGATATTAATGAAATACACATATTACCTCAAGTAGAATATTTTACAAGTGAACGTAAATATGGCTAATGTTGATAAACACTTGGTAATTTTTAGATTATTAGCAATTTTGATTGTGTTTCCAAATTTATATTGATAGATATTTATTTTTTCACTATACTAAAATGACGTTATATGTTTACCTTGTGGTTGGTTGTGCCAGTCGCAAAATAAAGTACGCCTAACCCTTTTTGTCTTTAATAATTTTTTTTAATTTTTTATTGTTAAAACTATTGCACGCTGCTCTGATACGCTTGCTAAGAGATTAGTGTTTTTTAATAATATGTTTCTAACAGTAACCTAACCTAGATATCGTGTATAGTTTGTTTACGAGGTAACTACAATTTCGATTTTCGTTTGATAGTACATTTCCATGTACGTTATTTATTAACACAGAAAGGAAGTGTTACTGCTTCTGTTAATATCTGCTATGTCATAAATGAAATTCCTCGAACTTCTTATTATTCTATGGTTTGAGATCATTAGATTAGTACCATAATAAAACAATATTTATTAGTAAAATATTGTAAGACCAACACTTTTTTTGTTAATTAGTTTTTAGACACTCTAGCACAGTTTAAAACATCTTGCAATGGTTTTTCCATGTGTATGCAAGTGCACCGTACCCAGAGACCTTTCTATGTTTTGTGAAGTAGACATATTAGAACACATTTGATTAAACATTTGGAATGCAAATGCATGTTTATTAATATATATTAACAGTAATAAGATGAAATGGAAACCCAACTTTTATGTAAAGTTGAATTACCATTTCAAATCGAACTGGTAATTGTCACCTTTTCTTAATCCTTGACAAATTTGAAATTTATAAGGCTTAAATTGACTCCTTTTTGATATGAATTGGACTGTAGATTTGACTATCCCAGTCTGATCTTCTATTATTCTTGTTGATGTTTTTGGATTTTCAATAACGCATTGTAAAACTTAGTATTGTTTTTTCTCGCTGATATTTTATTGTCAGAATGGCACAGGTTTTTTAAATGAACCGTTTTCCTTTAGATTAAATACTAAATGCCTAAAAATATACTTGCCAGGTTGTTTTCTTTCCGGTATTTGTTCAAATACATGTGTCCGGCTTTTACGCAATTTCTTTGGCATAAAATGTAGCAGCACTGCATATCAAATTTTTCTTCATATGTAAAACAATCTCCCTCCATTGTAAGCAAAATAAATTAAAAATACAGAATAATTGTTATAACACTTGCTACAGAAGAAAACAAGATTGAATTGAAAAACACAACACAAATAATAGTAATATATCAATAAAACTGATTTTGTTTCAAAGCCTACTATTTATTAAAATTACTTCCTAAAACGTGAAGTCATGTGTTAAGATTCTACAGTGAGACAAGCATACTACTGCATGGAAAATAGAGATAATATGTTTGAAAATTTATTGTAGGATGGTTTTTTAGTTATTCCCATCTGCTTCAAACATGATTAGGTACATAAAAATAATTAAATTACTAAAATAACATCAAAAGTTTGGAAATTTATTAAGAAGCCTGTTACGTTTTTTTTTCCGGAAATAATTGGTTATTTTATTTACAAAAAACTTTCAACTCAAATCCTTTGCTAATGAATTATCCGATTATCTAAATTCCATGTCCACGGTTAAATAAAAGTGTCGATTCATAATTAAAAAAGAAATACGCTGGCTAATAATCTTCAACTAAAATCCGCTTTGCTTCCAAAACGAAACTTTATTTGATAAGTTAAATATCCTGCCTATTTTACTTGGTAAATACTTCCGCTAATTAAGAATAAATTCTACTTCCCAGAATTCCCTAATGTAAAGTTTTCGCTATACTCAGATAGTCGATAATGTGTTCCAAGTATCCGATAATTGCTTCTTATGTGTTTTCCATTCGAAGAATTCGTCGAATTAAAGCTACGTATTATCCCAATGTAAACAGTGTTTTTCCAGGTTAATTCTTAATAGAAATATTACTTTGAACTCTGGTCACTGGCTGAACAAAATTGATTTCACTTGCTTTCCAATCTACACAATGTGTTTATTGCGCGGAGGGTCTTATAAATTTATACATTGACTTACCTCCGCGGTGTTTTGTTGTTCTAAACTGCAGTTCCTCGTCCTTCAACTAAGTGGACTGTATGCGAATTGAGTCTGTGTTACGTTACACTTGCACTGTGTTTTTTAAGGGTTTCACAAATAAAGTCTGCGGCACTTGACTAACTTACGGTACCGAACGAAGAAACCGACGACTGTTCTGCTTCGATATCCATAAGAAAGTGTTTTTTTACTGCTCTGTCCAACTTATTCACACATGCATAAGGAATTTTTATGGCAGGATATAAGGGAACAAGGGATGACAGTTTTACAATTAGATTTACAACTACGAATTTGAAGTAACTTAAAATTAACCACGCAACGTGCGACAAAGAGACCGAATATCCCGCCCACCAAAATAAGTATGAACTAACTTATTTTATATTTAAAAATAATTAGAACTATTAACTAAGAAACCTAACCGACAAACTTATATAAGTGAATATATGTGTACCTACCATTAAATATCCTGGCAGTAAACATAGTTTCACTAGGGGGCGTTTAACTAACCCTTGGGATGTCTTGACTGTAGCTACCCGAACGATACCGTCTCTACCAGGGTGAACATCTACTACTCTTCCTAAACGCCACTGTAGAGGGGGGTTATTTTCTTCCTTTAAGAGGACAAGCGAATCAATAGGTAGGGTAGCGGAATTCTTCAACCACTTACCTTTCTGCTGCAACGTGTGCAGGTATTCAGCACTCCATTTCTTCCAAAACCCTTGTTGCATTTGCTGCAACAATTGCCAGCGATTCAAACGAGAGGGGTTTATGGACAACAAATCTGGATCTGGTAACACCGAAACTGGTTCAACATTAAGAAAATGACCCGGGTCAAATACGAAATCATGCGGTTCGCAACTCAGTGCGCATAGTGGACGTGAGTTGAGAATCGCTTCGATTTGAATCAATACCGTCGGGAATTCTTCAAACGACAAAATTTGTTCATCGATAACTCTCTTTAAATGGGATTTTACCGATTTAATCCCGGCCTCCCACAACCCACCAAAATGAGGAGCAGCAGGAGGATTAAACACAAATTCGATTCCCTCAACGCCTGCCGAATGGCGCATCAATTGAGAGATTTCACGAGAGGCCCCAACGAAATTAGTACCATTATCACAATGGATTTGAATACATTTGCCTCTTCGAGCAATAAATCGACGTAAAGCATCCAAGAAAGCGTCTGTCGACAAGTTAGACACTAGTTCCAAATGGATGGCTTTAGTGCTGAAACAAATAAATAAGCAAATGTACGCTTTCAATGATTTTGCGCCACGACATCGATTCATCGTGACATTACATGTGATTTTCCAATGCTCCACCCGAAGGTACTACATTGGCCAGGAAGCGAGTTTTTTTTTACCTGGAAAATTTTTGAATTTTGCCGAATCCTTGCTGTTCCAAGCAAGGTAGGGATCTTTAACGTGCATGACAACACTCACACACGGGACCTCCATTTTACCTCTCATCCGAACGAGGGTGTATTTTTGCGAAAAATGCTCGCCTAACATTTTTCAAGCGGACCGTGTCGGGATTCGAACCCGGGACCTAGGGCGTAGTAGTCACACACATACCACTACGCCACGGAGCCGCCTGATGATTCATCGTGACAGAGAAAGGTCCACCAAAGTCAACTCCCGTATGTAAAAACGCCTTACCTGGAGTTAACCTAGAAGCTGGTAAATCCCCCATAGGGGGGCATAAAGCCACAGGGTTTACACGAAAACAACGAATGCAGGATTTCAGACATGGCCGAATAGCCCTCTTGGCACACAAGATCCAATAATTTTGAGTTAGTAAAAATTGTGTTGTTTGATTTCCAGGATGTAAATGTCTTTCATGACAATCTAATATAATAAGTTCAGTCAACCGATGCGACCGAGGAAGCAAAATTGGAAATTTTGCATCATGCGACAACTCTGAGTTACGTAGGCGACCGCCCACCCTCAACAAATCATGACTATCTAGAAACGGACTAAGGCTACGAAGTTGTTTACTAACAAGTTTTCCAGTTTTAATATTTGCAATGTCTTGAGCAAAAACATTTGTTTGAACTCTTTTAATCAATAAATGTATAGCCTCTTGCTGCTGAGCTAGAGACAAACCATCAGAATATTTTGAACGCAAATCTGGACATTGAACATTACGAATGAAATGACGAATACAGGTAATAATCCTACAAATTTTCTGCAGGTTTGAAAATTTATCCAACAACATATCTAAGAAATTGTCAGACATAACGACTGTTAACGACAGAGTACGATATTCGACGTCCATCTGAGATGAGTCAATAAGTTTTGGCAGCGATGTTACTGGCCATTCTTCATTACGACGCACTAACCAGGAAGGTCCTGTCCACCATAATGGATGATGAACCAACTCTGAAGCCAAAAGTCCACGTGAGGCACAATCCGCAGGGTTACCCTGGGACTTAACATGAAACCATGAAGATGGAGGAATACGTTCTTGAATATGCGAAATACGATTGAGACGCTGACCTTTGACGATGGGTTTGTCGGCGTGGCGACACCGATTTTTCTTGTTTATCGAAGTGAAGCAACGAATTGTGCGACTGATGACATTTTCTACACGACCAATCTAACCTACAATTTTTCATCGAATGTGAAGGATTTAAACATTTAATACAAAGATTTTTAAGCTTTACCACCTCAAATCTTTCTTGAGGGGTTTTATCGAAAAACTGCTTACATCTATAAATAGGATGCACAGCTTGACAGAAACTACAATTTTTAACATCATTGGTGGTACCAACTAAAGAAGTTTTAGCCAAGTGCTAACAAACCTTCCTTTTCTCTTTCTTTAACGGAATCTCGAGATTTTAAGCATGTTCCTGAAGCAATGTCATTGATTTCCAACACTTTACATTGTTTTCAATGTACGACCTTAAATCTTTGAACGAGGGAATTTCGTCATTATTTCCTAATTCAAACGCTTTAAAATGTTTTTATCTAATTTTTCGATAACAGATTAAACAACATGAAATCTAATAAATCTATTTCCATCTGCCTTAACGCGAATATATTTTCATCAAAACAACTAATTAATTGCCGGAGTTCCGCATGCGAGTCTGAGGAACTGACCTTAGGGCATTTTTCAAGAGCATTAAAATATGTTGAAAGTAATAACCTCTTGGACTGAAAACGATTAGTAATGATTTTATAGGCTTCCTCGTATGCATAATCATTTAATGGCAAGTGTTTTATTAAGCCACGCGACGACTCATCTAATGTATCAACGAGATGGCAAAATTTTTCAACGGGTGACAAACTGACATTATCATGAATCAACCGCTTATAAATTGCATTGTAACTCTCAAAATCTGAAATGCGTCCAGAGAAGCGTGGGACTGAAAGATGTTTCAAGCGAATTCCACAATCTGACGAAAAAGAATTATTCATATTTTCCACTTTTGGCTTATTTTCTACCCGATCTAATTTGCATTGTTCAGCGATAATACGAATATCTAATAGATAATCATCGATTTTCACCCTAAGAGCCGAAAATTCATCCAATTGTTCACTTTCTTCATCAAAGAAAATATCCTTGCAAAAGGATTTGAAAAGCGTTTCAATCTGTTCGACACTTTTAATTGACGCTCTAATTAAAGCAATCGATACGTTTTCCGGTTGGTTGATTTTGCTGTATATATGATCCAACCTTTTAACTACAAATTTAGCTTCAAGAATAGCTTTATCAATTGATATAACCATATTTAATTAATGATTAATGAACGACAATAAAAATTAATGTAAAAACAATGCGTGACTCGAATACACTAAATTACTAATTCATCTACGAAATTAAATTATTAATAGAAAAATGCAACTAACTACAGTGCTCGCCCGACAAAGCTTTTAAAGTTTCAAATAAATTTCAACCCCTTTGTTATACAAGTTGCATGAACCCGAATGGTTGCTCCAACTTGAAGTGACAAATAAGGTAAAGATTTAGGATACAATAACCCTCATAAATAGTTTACATAAAAAGATACGGACGATCGACCCTAATCTTTGCCACAAAGGATAAGGAATGTATTGTAAAATCTACGCTTATAAGCAGATGTTTTTATCATTCAATTTGCAAGCAAGATGTTCTTTTCTGTGTAACACGTTTATCCATAATAAAAACTACGACAATTTTATAAATTTAAGTATAAGGAGCTTAAAGGATGGGAACTAATTAATTAATTAATAATCCGGTGATGAAGGCCAAATTTGTTTATTGCGCGGAGGTCTTACAAATTTGTATATCGACTTACCTCCGCGTTGGTTTGTTGTTCTAAACTGCAGTTCCTCGTCCTTCAACCAAGTGGACTGTATGCGAATTGAGTCTCTGTTACGTTACACTTGCACTGTGTTTTTTAAGGGTTTCACAAATAAAGTCTGCGGCACTTGACTAACTTACGGTACCGAACGAAGAAACCGACGACTGTTCTGCTTCGATATCCATAAGAAAGTGTTTTTTCACTGCTCTGTCCAACTTATTCACACATGCATAAGGAATTTTTATGGCAGGATATAAGGGAACAAGGGATGACAGTTTTACAATTAGATTTACAACTACGAATTTGAAGTGACTTAAAATTAACCACGCAACGTGCGACAAAGAGACCGAACACAATGACACGTGTAGAAATGTTTGGTTGTTTCGTTTTTCATTATGAAATTTAGCGCACGCAATACGGCCTGATAAGTATTTAGGGTTTTTGTTGAAATTAAATTAATTCTTACTGGTAATTGCTCTAGCTTCTTCCGGTGGCCTTAAAGCCACGATGAATGGTCGTCTCTTGCTGTAATGGGAGGCCAAGTGCGTTCTTTTTGGGTGTAGACCCACCTACTCGTTGCTGTGGACCTACTAGTGATTCAACCCCGACATCAACAACTTCGAGGGTACGTGTTTTCTTTCTCCATCATTTACGATTGCGACCATATCGGTGGGTATTTTCGGTTTAAACTCATGCATTCCTAAATTTAATCCGTTTAGACGACAATTAGTGAATTAGTTTGAGATTTATTAACACTATATGAATGCATTACTATTTGCTTTAAATAACTAAGAGTGTACAACTTATTAAAGTGAAAATGATTTGAAGGCTTGCTGGCATGTTTGAAAATGCTGATTTAGAGCTGTTGGTTTTATAGGGGTAATTTTGCTTAATTTCTTTTTTTTGTTGAAACTCAATCTAGGGAGTAACCTAAAACCGGCAGCTCACCATTTAAAAAAAGATTTGTTCTTTTGGTTGATATTTTTTTTTAGATTTAGTGTGTAATTATTTATTGCGTGTACATATTGTGTTTAATTATAGGTTTCTTTTGTTGATATGTTGTGTTTGAGTATCAATGAGTGGGCAATTTTCTGTTCTTTACTTCAGGCCTCCCTTGATTTTTGTTGTAGTTATAATCCCCCGCCCACTCGTCGATTGAGCCTGGTCCATTTCTTTTTTTGGTTTTTTTCTAGGCTACGTCATTGCACGTAGCAATCAATTGGAAAAATTTTAGGTCGTAAAATAAATTCCTTCTGAAAATAAATTACTTTCACAGGAAGACATCTAATGTTAAAAAATGTTTGTGGAAACTACCAAACGTAATGTTGATGGAAAGTTTCTTGTTAACATTCCATTTCGTGATTGTCCTTCAAAGTTAGGTGATTCTCGGCAATATGCATTGAATAGATTTCTTTCAGTGGAAAAAAAGGTTAAATAAAAATCCTACTTTGAAGCAAAAATATGTCGACTTTATGGTAGAGCATGAAATTTTGGGACACATGTCAAGGTGTCGTTCATATTCTAATGAAATTTCGTATTACTTATCACATCATGGTGTAATTAATGAAAATAGTGTAACTATTAAATTGAAAATGATTTGAAGGTTTGCTGGCACGTTTGGAAATGTTGTTGCCATTAGATGTATATAGTTAGTTTTAGATTTACCATGCTGATTTAGAGCTGTTGGTTTTAGAGGGGTAATTTCGCTTAATTTCTTTTTTTGTTGAAACTCAATCTAGGGAGTAACTTAAAATCGGCAGCTCAGCATTTAAAAAAAAGGATTAGTTCTTTTGACTGGTATTTCTTTTTTTAGATTTAGTGTGTAATTATTTATTGCGTGTACATATTTTGTTTAATTATAGGCTGCTTTTGTTGATATGTTGTGTTTTGAGTATGAATGAGTGTGTGTAATTTTTCTTTCTTTATTTCAGGCTTCCTTTCATTTTTGTTGTAGGTATAATACTCCGCCCGCTCGACGATTGAGCCCGGTCCATTTCTTTTTTTTTCTAGGCTACGTCAATACACGTAGCATAAATTACTGACGCCCTGACTGCGATTTTGTTTAGTTAATTTCTTCTGCGATTTGGTTTTCGTTAATTTTCTTGTGCTGCGATTTTGTTTCATGTAACTTTGGCTCCGATTTTATTTTAGTTAGTTTTGGCTCAGAGTTCCTTTTAGTTAATTTTTGCTCCGATTTTTTGTTTATTATTGTTAGTGCCCAAGTTCCTGCATGACCCGCATTTTCTCGGCATGATAATACTTATGTTTCCGTCCTTTACGCTCAAACTTGTATTTATTTCTTTTCTTTATTTACTGTGTGGGTTCGATCTTCTTAAATTTTAGTTTTGTTTCCTTTCTTAATCGCTCAATATTTACGGTTGGTTAATTTCAGATTATTGAACTTGTGTTTTTGCCAATAATCCTAGTTCGTTGAAAACTCTGGTGCCCAAGATTTTTATTTTTTCTTTTTTCTTCTCGGTACATTTTGTTCTCTCCATCAAGTCTAGAGTTTTTATTATTACTAAAAATGATTTCTTTTTCGGCTTCCTACCAAGGTCTTCCTGTGTGGGAGTGGAACTTGAAAATTTTCTGGTGCCCTGAACACTCTTACCGTACATGATTTTTTGAGACGGGTCGAAAAACTCCGACGAACTCATCATGTGTCGGAATTGCAGGTATTCAAGTCTGCAGTGGATTTGTTTGAGTCGAATGCGTTACTTTGGTATCGTGGTTTTTGGAATAGGTTTTCTGATTCAACATTTTGAACCCCCGAATTTTGCTTATAAGTTTGCTACTACTGAGGAAGATATTTTTGCTTCACATGACCGAGTTGTTCAGATTTCTCCGACGTCTACGAGTAGATCCGATACTTCTTCTGTACGTTCTACTGTTCTTCCTCTTTGTTCTACTTCTACTCGTCAGGTCGTATGCTTTAATTGCAAAAAACCTGGTCATGTTTCGGCACGTTGTGCTAGTCCTCAAATACTCCATTGTTATGGTTGTGGATATAAGGAAGTTTCTTGCCGCAACTGTCCAAACCGTCATCCTACTACCAATCGTTCTTCAAATAAATCCTTCAAATTCTGCCCTCACCTCTATCTGCCTAAATTCTTCTGCTTCTCACTCTACGTTCTCTTCTGTCCCTCATCCAGGTCATCCGGCTCTACAATCAAAACCTACCCTTCTTCGGCGAATACAGCTTTGAACAAAATTTCCTCCGTCTGTAGTTCTACATACTTTTCTACTCCTCCTTCTGCTTGCCCTACTTATTGACTCTCACCCCAAACTGTACCTCCACCACTATTACAACCCATACTTCGAATTAGTGATTTGCAGATAGCTTCTCAAAAGTTTGTTCTTGCTTTCTTAAATTGTTCTAGTCAAGAAATTCCTGTCGTGTCTACAAGCACACATGTCGCTGAAGTGACGATAATTTCTAATTCAGTCTGTGAAGGTCCTGTGGAAGTTTGCGAACCCGTAGCGTGTAGTTTCTGACTACGGTACCTAAACTAAGTAAAATTGAAAAATATTTCCTTATATACCATGTATGCATAATTATTGTGTTAATGTTACATAAGTTAATATTGGCATTTCAGGCTTTTGGATAGTATTCTTATTAATTACACATTGTGTTTTTGTTGTAGTGCCTTAAAAATACAAGTTTGGGAAGAATTTCAAGTTCAGGTGGAAAATACGATCAAAACATTACAAAATAGTTTTCTTAAAGAATCCTATACGTTTCCAACTTCTCTTAGTAAAAAAGAACGCACGTATATACATAAAAGATGTCAATTTTATGGATTAAGTTCAAGGTCTCATGGCAAAGATTCCAATCGTTGCATACAGATTTTTGTAAGGACAAGGCATAGTGTTAACGTACTAAATATAAATTTTAATGATAAGATTTCAAATTTGATGAATGCAGGATTAGGTTTATTTCATGAAACTGTTGATGTTAACGTCTCAAAAACATCTAGTAAAAAATCTGCGTATCAAATTCATAGTCAATGGAATTCTACAGATAGAGTGTTTGTACCAAGCGCTAAATGGAGTAGATTGACATCTTATAGACATTTGTTACCTATATATGAAAGAAAATTACAGTTTTTAGATTTGTTGAATAGTGGCCAAGTATTAATCATTTCATCAGAGACGGGTTCTGGTAAATCAACTCAAATTCCTCAGTTTATTTTAGAACAAGCTTACGAAAGAAAGCAATCCTGTAAAATAATATGTACACAACCACGGCGTTTGTCGACTGTATCTGTTGCGGAGCGTGTTGCAGCTGAAAGAGGTGAACAGGTTGGTCATACTGTTGGTTATCAGATTAAACTTGAAACAAAGGTTGGACCTAATTCTGCTTTAATATATTGCACAAGTGGTGTTTTATTACGTACATTTATGAGCAAACGTGATGAGATTTTTAAGAATATTACCCACTTAATTCTTGATGAAGTTCATGAACGAGACAAATTTATCGATATATTGATGATATCGATACGAGAACATTTAAAACAGAATTCGCGTCTAAAGCTTATTTTAATGTCGGCAACATGTGAAATTGAATTGTTTAAGTCATATTTTAATAATACACGGGTGCTACATGTAGAGGGCAGACATTTTGAAATAAGAGAGTACTTTCTTGAAAATATTTTACAAATTCTGGGATATAAGCCACCATTAAAAGGTACCACTGCGACTACATCTGATATGGCAACGGAGCCACCCGAAGATTATGACAGAGATGAAGTAAATACTGTCATAAATAGATGTATTGACAATAAAGATGAAGATGATTGTTTACAGTTATTGCAATTAATTTTATCTGAAAATGCAGATATTAACCATCAGACACCAGATATGGGTTACACACCTCTAATGGCAGCTGCTATTTCTGGAAACATAGAACTAGCTGAAGTACTATTAAATATGGGTAAGTAAAATATCTTAGAAGGACATATCCCTTTTGTAATTGTGATACTATGAATTTATCAGCATGTTGAAATATTTTGCTGTTAGAAACTGTTACTTACGTTTAATATTACTTGATTCATATCTTTAAATAATTTTTGCTCTAGTATTGCATATTAAACTAGGCGTAAGATGTAACGGCCAATGGTACTCTTATTCAGCTTTGATAGTTAAAGAAAATCACTGAGAGATTGACAAATAAGGTTAAGTGTTGAAACCATAAACTCAGTATATTTATTCAGTAAACTAAATTGACCATTCACCAAAATAAACCGCTAACATTATATATTATACTGTAACATGCCTTTTTGCTTATATTTTAGCATGTTACATCTGTGCTTGGCACTATTAGCATATAAATGCTTATACCTACATTTAAATATAAAATTACTCTCTTTATTATATAATATATTTTCTATAAGAATTTATCTCGCACAATCCTGGATTATTAGTTTTAATCCACAAGTTACTAATTTGTTACATAGTACAAATTATTATATCTATATGAAATTTTCCTATTGGTTATTTCTGAAGTGTTTATTCTAAAAGCACTACTGGTGTGGTTCTAAATTCTGTATTATTGAGAATAATCGCTAGTAATCGTCCATCCCGAAGATGGCCGAAAATAATTTATTTGAAGTGTCAAATTTTCATTTCTCTGATATCTGATTGCTTATCTGGAACTGTTGAGCGATTTTTGTAATTTGAACTTCTATGCCTCATGTGTTTACCTGGTATGTAAATTTTCTAATTATAAATCCTAGACTACCATTTAAATATAATTCTAGATCTATTGTATAATGGATGAAGAAGTTCTTTATTCGTTAAGCCCATCAAATATTTATAAAGATGGTAAGATATTAATGGATTTAATTTTCCTTTGCACCTCGTGTTAGATTTTCACTTTTGTAACACAACTGAATTTTCTAGGGTGCTCCTGTAACATATGCTTCTCCGGTCAAGTATGCTCCGGTCAAATATGCATCACGGCGACGTGCTTTCTCTCATTTGGATTTTCCACATGGAAAAGTTGCTTGTCGCACAACCAGATGATGTAAAATAACACTCATCACAAGAATTTTATATTTCGTTTCCTTCTACTTTACATAATGATGCTCAGTTATTATCTTATTGAAAAATATCTACAAATTTAATTTTATGGAACAGAAGTCTGTTAAAGACAACATTTGAAGTTGACCACATGTTGTTTTTGTACGTACACTAGGAGATCCTCCAACGCAGGATGTCTCAGTTTCCTGGATATTGAAGGATTCCTATAAATTAAGTAACTTAGTATTAGTTCAGTGACTGATACTACAGGTAGTATGAGAATTAAACTTTTACCTTACCGTTTTCTGTTAAAATAAAGAGGCCTAACCTCTATTTAAATTTGTCTTTGTCACTACAAATATTTTGTTTTGATTATTAATTACATTTTACTTATCTTAAAGTTTTGATAATTAATTACATTTTACTTATCTTAAATGATTTCAAATATAATTCTCTAATACCTAATCTAAAAATATGTAAACATTCGAACTTCATGAAGCTTCTTATGGTGAAAAGGTTTATTACTTGAACTTTCATTTCATGTGCAATTTGCTACATGACATTATTACAATTATGATCACTTTTTGATTTACTACTGCATTAAGTAAAATTTAGAGTTTCTAAACAGAGATTATTTATTTTGATTTCTCTATAGAAATTTTCTCGTGTACATTTTATTAAATATGTGAATTATATCATGTTAAAATATATAGCGATGTCTACTATGTTGATGACACAAGCGTATATCTTATACATGCCTTTGGAATTGTAATAATCGAGTATTAATATACATATTTAGTCAAATTTCTCTTATCGTGTTTTAACTTTTGTTTCTTTAAGTTATTTTACAGTTGTGTAAACAAGTGTCTTGATATTTAAATCTTTAACATTCAGATATTTTCTAAACATTCCCCTTACCCTCTTACATTTAAACACAGTAGTTACATTTAAAAAGTTCGATAAATACAACACCGAGCGCGGTTTACTAGACACCATCGGTGGTTGGCAGCGCTAATCTTATACAGATTTGGGCGCGGTCATCACCAATGACGTCCACAATATTACGCAATACTTCGGAAATTTACATATTAATTTTAGAACAAAGATAAAACAAACAATATAAATTATGAAGTACTCACATAATAGGTCCAGATTTCCGCGAAGGTGCGCTAGGGTAGGCCTCTAACCAAGTCCAATCAGGGCTCCTCCCGGAGGGATTAGAGATGATACGCCGACGCTCTCAAAAGCGTTCGGGAATCAGCTCCGGCCAGCTAAGGTAGTCATGAGGTCTTCATCCTCAGTCGTGGAGATCGGTGCGCCTAGGTGGCGGCAGATTTGTTACCTATGCAGGGATTGGGCAGGAAAATAAGGTATGAGGGTAGACAAACAAAGATAATTAAGTAGGATATCTACATAGGTAAACCTAACGATACGTTACCAGAAAAGCGACCACTCTGCTCAAAGGTATCAGGCAAAAAGCCACGTTATAGAGAGAGAACCGGAAAACTTCCCCACTCCTTTGTCTTTTTTCACTTACCTCTCTATGGACACGCACACTGCGCAAATGCACTACTATGACGTACGGAAGTACCGCCTAGTCTATTTAAAATTCCCGCGCACTGCGTCTTTTGAAAATATGGCGCGAAACTTCCATACATCAAAACTAAACTAATAACAATGTTTAAGTGCAAATTGCACGTAACAATCGCGACAAAGCCACAAAAGAAAAAACTTAAAAAAAAGAAAAAGTCTGTTAGCACAGTAACAGCTTAAAATCTAAATCCTAACTACCCTACATAAACCCTAACTTAAAACCTACAAAATGTTTATATAAGGCGCCACCTGGTTTTTTCGACCGATAACACGTCTACCGAAGTACCAGGAAACGGAATAGGTAGCCCCATAGTCTTTGACTACACTAATCATCGACAGCACAAATTTGTCGGGGAGCATGAAACACTACTTAAACTAACACGGGTGCGACAAGTCGCCTAAACTATCTAAACCTATCTAAACTAAAACTAACATTAAAGTTCTTATGTGCAAACACACATGAGTGTTGCATCAAACTGTTCTTCGTTTTGGCAAGAAGTGCCCAAATTTAAAATGTTCATAGAGTGAGTCACTCTGCACTCTAGCAAATTTTGTTACTGGTACTTTGGTTTTCCAACGATGCACATTTAAAACTTGTCCATGACATAGTTGTGAATCAACAAATTTACCAAAAGTACCACCTACTAAATCCTTATATGCTAACCTGACAAATTACATTTCTATATTGGGTTAGCTTTTTCACTTAAATATTAAAAAAATAATTCCCACGTCTGGTCATACATACCACACGTTAGGACGATAAAAAGATAAGACAAGATCTCAAATTGATGTTAAAGATAATAGATAAGATAATGATATTAAGCTTAAGTTGTTATCCTCAAAGGTAATGGATAAGATAACGATATTAAGCTTTAGTTATATTTGAGATACTAGATAAGATAACGCGATATTAAGCTAAAGTGATTATAAGAGATAGTAGGTAAAGTAACATGAATTTAACAAAAGTTATTACTAAAGATAACCGGTAAGATAATGCGAAATAACTCGATGTTATTCCTAACGGTAGCCGGTAGGTAAGATAACGAGAAATTAAACCAAAATTATTACTAACGGTAGTCATTAAGATAACGATATTAAACTAAGTAAGTAAGTAAATTCACTTTATTGTAGGAAGAAATCCTAATTTTCAGTAATACAAATAAACAATAATTTTCATTACATATCATACACATTAATTAAATAATACTAAAACTATTGCTAGCCCATATAACAATTTTGAAATTTAATGTATAATAATAACTTTCTTTTGAATAAATGTATGTTATTGACATTTTTTAATTCACTAGGTAATTTATTGTATTTATCTAACCCTTTAAAAAACAATGAGTTCATAGTACTCTTATAATTTGTTTTCTTTATATAAAAGTTTTCTGTAGATCTTGTATTGTAAGAGTGAATTTCGTTGTTACAAATAACATATTTATAAAGGTATGTGGGATGTAAACCCTTCACTGTTTTAAAAATAAATATCATAGCTAAATAATACAATCTATCTTTAACTGACAACCACTGCAGGATACTTAGCATGTGTGCAATTGATGTATATCGATTACATCTCAAAATAATCCTCATTGATCTATTTTGTAATTTTTGTAATCTATGTATTTGAGTTTGGTTAAAAAGATAATTTATTGTTGCACAGTAATCAAAGTGTGGTTTTATAATACTGTTATATACCAAAATTCTACTATATTTAGATATTTAGATATTCGTGAAAAAAAGAACAATTTTCTTGATATCTTTTTAACCATGTAATCTAACTGTTTGCCAAATATTAGATGATTATCAATTATAAAACCCAAGTATTTAATATCAGTCACTATTTCTATTCTACTATTATTCATTTCAAGATTAAGTAAACTTGTGTTAAGTCGTTCATATTTTTTGTTTGTTGTTACAATCATAGCCTTGGTTTTTAGTACATTTAGTTTAAGTTTATTGACCTTTAAAAAACATTCAATATTTTTTAATGCTATATTAATTTTTTGTACAGCACAATCTAAATGGTAGTCCGAGACATAAACAAGTGTATCATCAGCAAAAAGATTTATAGAGTGTGGTCCATGAACATAATTAATGTCATTTATATAAATAATAAATAATAAAGGTCCTAATACACTTCCTTGTGGAATTCCTATGTTATTAATGATATTATTCGATATTATATCACATATTTTAGTTTTTTGACTTCTGTTTGTAAGATAGCTTTTAAACCATTGCAGTACTTTCCCACCTATCCCATAATATTGTAGTTTTTGTATTAATGTTTCTCTATTAATAGTTTCAAATGCTCGTTGAAAATCAAGAAAAACTGCCACAATATATTCACTATTATCCACAGCATTTTTCCATTCTGTTATTATTAGCTGTAATGCAGTTTCACACGAATGATTTTTTCTGAATCCAGATTGACATCCCAAAAACAAATTATTGTGATTAAAATACTTCATAAGTTGTTCATAAACTACCATTTCAAGAACTTTCTCTAATGCAGGAAGAGTATTTATTGGACGAAAGTTTATTGATTCATTGGTATTAGATACTTTTGGTATTGGTATTATTGTACTGATTTTAAAAAGTTCAGGAAAAACGGCCTTTGTTAAAGACATATTAACGAGGTTTAATATAAAATGCCCTAATGCTTCAAAGGTTTGTTTTAAAATTTACTGTTTAGTACATCATGTTTATTCACCTTTTTAATGAAAAATTATTTTACGTAACTGTGTCATACTTATTTCTTCAAATTTCTCCATTTTACTAGTTATTAATGGATATTCTACAGAAGACCATTTTCCTGCTATACCTATGCTGTTTGCTATTTCAGATATACTATTCACAAAATAATTATTAAAACTGTCTGCGATATCAACATAGTTGTTGCAAACTTTAGTTTGATCTTGCACATAGAAAATAATTTTATTGAAATTTGAATTTTTTTGAAGGTTTTAAAAGTTGCTTCAAATATTTCCACATCATATTTGAATTACAATGATTATCATCAATTTTCTTTTCATAATATATTCTTTTCTTTGCTTTTAACATATTAACATACTTATTTCGTGCTATTTTATACAGACTCCATTTTTGCTCTCGTGTATAAGTAACACTGTTTTTTAAAATTTTTATATGCTAGGTCTTTTTCTTTAGATAGGTTCTTTAATTGATCATCATAATATGGAACTTGGTTTGATTTAATGGTTATAGTTTTAAATGGCACAATATTATTTACCACTGAAGTACAATTATTAACGATTTCTTGCAATATTATATTTACATTATCTGTATTTAGGTGTTTTAAGTTCTCCATTGCTATTAAAAGTTGCTCATTTATCTTTTCGTATATATCATCATTAAAAATTTGAGTTCTTATACATTTTGCAGTAGGTTGCTTATTATTACATTTGAAAATGTTTATTGATATTATAGAATGGTCAGTAATTTTTGGTGTGTCATTCACACTAACACTAACACCTTCATAATTAGTAATAACGTAATCAATTATTGTTTTGCTACTATTAGTGATTCTAGTAAAATCATTTACAAGTTGATCTACTCCAAAAATATTAAACAAATTTTGTATCTTCTTTGTATAGTAGTAATTTAAGTTTGTGTAATCAATATTAAAATCTCCTATTATAATACACTTTCTTTTAGAAAAATATTTTTCAACAACATTTTCCAGAAAATCTAAAAATACTGAATGATTTGTATTTGGTGAATGATATAGACCACCTATTAGCCACTTATTGCTACCCATCTTTACTTCAACAAATTGCAACCAATAATTCAACTCTAAAACAAAAGAATTCTTGATTTTGTAATCAGTATTGTTTTGATATAAATTAAGACACCACCAGTATGCGGCTACTGCTATCACAACGAATTACATTATAATTGTCTATTATTATTTCACTATCTTGACATCTTTGGTTACCCTAGCTTCACTAAAAATGATTACAACAGGATTGTAACTTACTATATTCATTAAAACATCGTCCTTGTGAGCTAGATAACTTGTAATGTTTACATACATAATGTCTTGATTAAATGCAGGCCTAGAAATCGAAGGAATTGATGCACTTACCGTAGTTGATTCTTGCCATGTTAGTTTTTAAATGTTGAAATTTCATTTTATCGACAATGGTAGGTTTGTTGTTGATATATTTAATTGTTTTGTCTGAATGCCTTGATCTTGTAATTCCTGTAGTCTCTTTTTATATTTACATAGTATTCGTATTGTTTCTTTGTTTGGTCACCAAATATGCGGATATTATGGGCTGATAAATTTGTTTTATTTTTAAGTACAGTTACAGCATCTTCCTTCGAGTTCAAAATAACTTTTAATGGCCTTTTTCTTTCTTCAGAAAATTTTCCCAACCTAAAGGTTTTAATGTTGTTCAAATCCAAGTTAAGGTTCTTCAAAAGTTGCTTAACTGCATCCTTATCGTGTTCATTTCTCTCAACAAATATTTTAGATTGAGATTCTTTAATATCTAACATAATAATGTTAGATGCACGAGCTTGTCTATCCATTATTTCGGCTATAATATCTTCAGCATTTTCTGGTAGTTTCTCAGAACATATAGCTTGAATGGTTTCATCTTTATTACCACCACTGAGTTTACTAACTTTTTCTTCCAATATCGTAATCTTATTTATTAACTCTGGTACACGAAACATACCATTTTCACAACTTTCACAAAGGAACAACAGTTTTCTTTTACTTAATTTTAAGCATCTTACTTCAGTTTCTGAAATATCACCACATTTTTTACACAACTCCTTTTTACAGCTGTCACAACTGAAAAGTTGATCTTCTTCTTTTTTGCACTTATAACAAAACATTCTATTTTTGTAAAGTAATTCAAATTTTCCTTAATTTATCCTTTATGAATGTTTGTTTATATTATTATTAGAAATATAAGTAATTATCACTTCTGCCACATAAGGTACTGATAAAAATGTAGTTTTAAAAACAATGTTATCTACTTGAAATTATTTAACATATTATTGCAATTTATAAATGCTTTTTAATTGGTAATTTATTACTTATTCACCTAAGCAGTACCACTATTATTTAGATCATCTTTAGCTCTTCAAAATGATATCAAGCACCTTATTTATTTCACAATAATTACACTAATAAATTTTAATATTAAACAGAGCACATGTAACAGCATGCATATGACATATAACCTCACTAGGTTATTATTAAAGGTAATCAGTAAGATAACGATATTAAAACTAAGGGTATTATCAAAGATAATAAAGAAGACAAAGGTTTTGGCCTAGCTATTACCCAAGACAATGAATAACAACAAATAGAGTGGCTCCAGTAGAGCCGTTTAAATGGGATTGACTCGTGCCCTCTAAAAAGAGAAACCCGTGAAGCAGGTCCGTTTACACGAAACAGCACGAGAGACCGGCAAAGACATTTGGGTGCATTCCTGCACCCGGCGATAATCGATATCGGTAATACTATCACCCGATACCCACACGGTATATAACGACATATATACTCATTCACTCACACATTCACACACTCATACATACCTTCACTGCCAGAGCCCATGCACTGACAGCGGCACCGCATGACCCCACGAAAGATTCGCAGAGACATGGTCCAGGTGTCTGTGAAAACCTCCCGCACAACCACACGGTGACTAACAGAAATGAAAAGGCAGTAGAGAAACAGGAACGGTAAAAAAGGAGGTTGGTTTTTTGGAATGCATTAGAGGCACTTCCAGGTAGAAGAAAGTAGAGGAAGGGCTCGCATTGAGCAAAAGCGACAGAGAAAAAGGTGGATAGCAAAGCGCCACTCAACCAGCGTGTGGCCAGTAGCTCGGAATGAGGGAACATCACTCTTATGTGGCAGACGGGTGTTCCGGGACAAGAACAGGTCCACAGTGTAACATGTCATTTTACCTATGGTAAATGCCACGTTACAGCTTCAGTTATTTCTCTCTTTAAACCTCACATTTTACCTAGAAAAGTCCATCGAACCCTAATTTACACTTTACTTCCAATAGATAAGTTATAATCACAGAACATAGGAAGATATGAGTATTTCGTAAAGTACCGTGTTTGTTTCCAATATTTATACCTGTTAGTTAAGTTGCCTATAATCCAGTGTTCTTGATATTTATTTTCATAGTTTAACTTTGCTAAAGAATTCTGTGGTCTTTCCTTTCCTTATAACTTCAAATTCCCCTCTCTGATAATTAAGACAGATGTTTGCATGTCAAAGCGTACTGGCAAAAGTTTTCATTTCTTGTCTGAGTTCTGTGCACAACAGGTCGTCTTAAATTCAAGGTGACAAAAATTGACCATGAGGTCGAAACAAGTATGTATTCTTTTATTAAATAATTAACTAATAGTCATCTAAATATTATTACAGATGTCTAGTTTAGCGTTTTCCTTACCTCAATAAACTACAAATCCCACGGATTACTTTTCCGATGGTAAGAATTAAATAGATACATTTTAAATTCCTTTACATTTGTTATAGCGTGTTTAATTAATGCACGTGTTATATTTCAGGGTCGTTCTCTACCCTCATGTCTTCATACCTATATTTAAGTTCTGCTATGATGCAAATTTGCTTTGCTGTCGTTTTTTAAAGGAGATGACAATGCCGTTGTATTTTTGATTTACATTACCTCAACATGCAAATTTTAGTTTGGTTAAATATTTCTCTTAAAATAATGGATCTATGAAGTTACACACAAAATTCTACCTCATCATTTGCCGTGGATGCTACCTGGGACTCCTACAGTTTATACACCTTTAATTGGGATTTCCACAGATGGTCAGTTCAAGGAATTTTACGGTAACAACACATGTTTTACGATGCACGTGTCAGGTATGACAAACTAAAGTAATATTTATCCACTAAAATTAAAGTGAACTGATTTCTACAAATATTAAATTTTCTTTTCATTTTCATTTGTAAAACGTACTAATATTACAGACAATTTATCTACTATTTGCAATATTTAATTCCTAATTATACATAGTCGTACTGGACGCATACTGTCCATATGTAAGCCACATGTTTCATGAAACTTACGGTAGCAAAGTTCATTCATTAACTTAATAACGCTTTTTAAAAGCACCGTTACATTTTTTTAGTTACATAAAAACAAGTTTCATTATTTTTACTGATCTATTCTATTTCAAATGACTTCATAGAACTTTTATGATATTTTTGTTCAAATTTAAATATCTAACAAAATTTAATAAATACGATAATTAATTTGTCTATAGTTTTCTCTCAGTTATTGATGTTACAGTTATTAGTTCACCAATTCTCTTCCCCTCGAGATTTTAAGTTTCATGCAGCCTACGCAACCACGACGGTCGATGCTAGCTGTGCCAGAGCATAATTTTTTATGCTCTGTCGTGCACCTATCCTTTAATAACGCCTGAAAAGGGTAGGGTGCACGTGGCGTCCAACGCCCCTTTTTTTTTCTATACCTACCCACGTTTACACGTTGGGCCCAACGTCCCTTTTTTTTCTATACTTACCCACGTTTATACGTGGCGCCCAACGCCCTTTTTTTTTCTATACTTACCCACGTTTACACGTGGCGCACAACGTCTTTTTCCCCTATAATATTTTTTTCCATACCTGCCCACGCTTACACGTGGCACCCAAATTCCTAATAATTTTCTCTATATCTGGCACACGCATACACGTTGCGCCCAACATAATTTTTTTTTAAAATTTTTGATACAACACAACCCTACGATATTTTTTCTGTAAATTTTCTATACAACGCGCTTTGTTTTTTAATACTTTATACAGCACATGGCCACGCTTCTACGTGACGTCTAACCTGTCTCATTTTTTTTCCTCTTGCGTACGTTTACACGTGACATCCAACGTATCTTTCTTTTTTTTCTAGAGCACGCTTGCACGTGTCGCTCAAAGTATCTCGCTTTTTTTCTTGCACACACTGTCACGTGAAGCCAACGTTTATCTTTATACCTATTTCTACCTTAACGTTAACTACTTTACCGCCCAACGATATTTTTTATATATACCTGCCTACGTACACACGTAAAGCTCAACTTACTTGGTTTATAGACCACATAGTTCAAAATAAAAGTGAATTAATTTTTGGTAATATATTACAGTTATATAATGTACCACTAAATCTTTCCTTCATATTATTTTTTTTCAATTAGTTATATTTATAACTGACCTTAAAATATCTTGATTAATTGCTTTAAATATATAAAGAATTCCAATTTACGTAAATAATTTTTTTCTTAAAATATAAATAAATATTCTATCTTAAAATATAAAAAACTAAAATGGAAGCATACTTAAAAGCAGGTTATTTACTAATAGAGGAGCTTGAGTATGAACTTTACATAAGGTCCATTAGTTCAAAAAAGAGAACTATGGAGGATAAAAGAAAACTTTTGGCTCGTCAATTAAGAATTGAATTAAATAAACCACCCCCACATAAAGAACTATCTCAATATACTATAACTTTTGAGCAAGATAGTGAGCAAATAACTAATACTATAAATTCAATTACGAATTTAATAGAAGAATTTGATGGTGATGTTAAAGATTCACTTTATAAAAGAATTATGTCTCGTCTGGCGCATGTATGTGGCAGAATAAACCGATTAACTATTCCTGATAATGATAATGAAGTTGTAACAACTTTTAAAAATGAAAGTTATTCAACTGCACTTTTGTTAGATGCAGAACTTCATGAAAAAATAGACAGATATGAAATTACTACCGGTAAAATTAATGTACCTTTAATAAATACTACCCCCACAATAAATGTTCATCCACCAATCCTACTCCAATTTCTTCTTGGTCAATAAAGTTTAATGGTAAACCAGACACAGTCTTTGAATTTTTAGAAAGAGTATCTGAATTAGCTGAAACCAGAAATGTTTCACTACAAGATCTGTTTTCGTCTGCGATGGAATTGTTTGACGGAGATGCAATTGTTTGGTATAGGGAAATAAAACACTCTGTAACAGATTGGAACTCCTTAATAACTCGTTTAAAACAAGATTTTCTACCTCCTAACATAGAAACTATTTTATGGGACGAAATAAGACTTAGAAAACAAAAGACGAATGAAGCAGTGACTATCTATATAATGAAAATGCAGAATTTATTCCATGATTTCAAAATTACCTTTAGAATCAACAAGAATACAAATTATTTCACAAAATCTATTACCTGATTTTATTACACCACTTTCTATAATTTTACCTACAATTAATACTATCTCAGATCTCGTTACAGCTACAAAAAGATTAGAAGAATCTTTTCGTATAAAAAATCAACTTATATCTAATAATAACTCATTTAAACCAACTACCTCTGTTTCACTACAAAACAAAAATTCTTTTCCACAAAATCTTTATACACAAAAATTTCAAGAAAGTAAACCGAAAACTTGGACATACAACAATAAACCTAAAATACAAAATTCTTCGTCTCAATTAAATGCCATACAATATAATACGATTCCAAAAATTCAAACACAACCACATACAGTATTGCCCGAAATAAACAGTACTGAAACTAAGTTGGCGGTGTTTTTATGCGTGCGCTGTCACACTCAAGTTAGCTAGTATAGACCTGTCAAGTAAACCTCAAACAAGTAATTAGTAGGGCCTAATTGTTAAAAATGGTGTTAAGTACAGAGGAGAAAGTGTTTCTGGTAGAGCATTATTTTCGTTCATACGGAATCGGCCGACGTAATGGTGCAAGTTTGCTATACGTGTCTGATCAATTCACACAAAGGTTTAATAAACGTTCTCTAAGTAATGCTGTAATTTTGAAGGTTATTGAAAAGTTTAGAAATACAGGTAGTGTATTGTGCCAACGAAAAGGAAACTCGGGCGTCCCAGGACAGTTAACAACAACAATAACCATGAACGTGTTTTTGAGCAAATCTTAGAAAATCCGAAAGTCAGCCAGGCAAGGACAGCGTTACAACTTGATTTAAAAGAACTTCCTTTCAAAGAATCCTGAAGGAGCTGGGTACATTTTCGTATGTGATTCAGGTACATCAACAACTACATCCTCGGGATTATCGCAGTAGAGTGGAATATTGCGCCAGAATTCTCGCGTTACAGTATGAAAATCCTGAATTTTTGAAAAATGTTTGGTTTTCAGACGAAGCACATTTTCACTTGTCAGGCTATGTGAATCGTCGCACAAATCGATTTCTGGGCTTTGCCAGACCCGATGAGGTTCAAGAGGTTCCTTTACATAGTGAAAAAGTGAGTGTCTGGTGTGCTGTTTCCGGACACGGAATCATTGGTCCGTGCTTTATCGAAGAGAATGGTAGGCAAGTCACTTAATCAACAGAGGTACAGACAAATTTTAACACGATTTATCCCTGATCTACGTCAATTCTGTCGTGCACGTAACGGCATTTGAAACCAATTTTTTCAGCAGGACGGGCAACTTGCCATACTGCTGCCGCAATTCGTCAATTTCTTCAAGAACATTTTCCAAGCAAATTCATATCACGATTTACTGACTTCCCTTATCCTTCACATTCTCCAGACCTCACACCTCCAGACGCATACATTTGGGGCATGGCTAAAAATGCCGTTTTCAAACGGGCACCACAAACCATCGTTGAATTAAAGGATGCCGTTAGAGTCTTCTTCGCAGCCCTGAGACAACCCTTACTCAATAACATGACCAGAAGCTTAGAACATCGTTATGAAGTCTGTCTCGAACGAGGAGGTGCACATTTAGAACATATAATAAAGTGTCAATAATATGTATTTTTTAAATATACAAAACAATTACAATTTCAGTACTGTTTATTTCGGGCAATACTGTACCACAATAAATAAAAATATAAATGCAAATTTACCTACTTTTCCTTCAACTCAAAATACAAGTTATTTCTCAAATACCTATAGACATACCACAAGTAAATGTTGGAACTGTTTAAAATCAGATCACACATACCCTAATTGTAATATTAAAAGAAAAATTTTCTGCTACAGATGTGGCATTCCTAATGTAAAAATATCCACATGTCCCGTTTGCTCAAAAAACGAATAAAAAAGTACAGGACATATAGCCAACCCTGTACTGATATATCTATGGCTACCCAAAATTATCTTAAACCAAATAAAATTGTCTCTACCTCTATTTTTTCTAAAAAACAAATGACTACACTACCTTATACAAATCTTACCTTACCTTATACAAAACCTACCTTACCTTTAAAAATAAATCAATGTTATAAAATAAAAATTATAACATTACAAATTTGTCTAAGAAAAATTACCTTAACTTACATAAAATTTCTCAAAACAATGATAACTGGTCAAAATGGTTGACTACTGTTAGAAATTTCTATAAATCAAAACACATTCAATAGAAACTTATAATTTAATTACAAAACATTTAGATACTAAACCATATCTTAAAGTAAAATTATTAGACATTTTATAACTGCACTTTTCGATTCGGAAGTAACATTTCTGTTATAGGATCTCTAGGCATACCTATAATAAAAACCTTAAATCTAAAA
Source organism: Platerodrilus igneus (assembly GCA_036346225.1). Lineage (NCBI taxonomy): Eukaryota > Metazoa > Arthropoda > Insecta > Coleoptera > Lycidae > Platerodrilus > Platerodrilus igneus. The sequence continues at coordinate 11,832,395 of JARFIW010000170.1, read as the reverse complement.
ATATTTCCTTTAACTACACATAAATTACTAACTGCAGATGGCACTCCACAAAATATTTCTGGTACTTTAGACTTGCCTATTTTAATTTCTGACACATGTTGTTTCATTACTTGTTTAGTCATTCCTGCACTACCTCACTCATTTATTTTTGGTTCGGATTTTGCGAAAAAGTTTGAACTATCTATTAATTTTAAAAATAATTCCTGGGATGTTCACACATCTACAAATATACCTATACCTGTGGAAAAAGTTCCTTTAAAAAATTTAGATAAACATAAACTTTGCACGTTAGACGATTTACTTCCTACACAATTACCTAAAGCAAAACAAATAGTAGATTCCTTTAATTTAATTGCAAGCACTGATACAAATATAGGTCGCACTGATAAAATTTATATGAATATTGACACTGGTGACCACAAACCTATCAGAAAGCGTCCGTACCCAATGTCCCCATATATGTCAAAACTATTGAATGAAAAATTAGATGAAATGTTAGAGCTGGGTGTAATTGAAAATGTACCTCACCTTGGTGTTCTCCTATCTTACTAGTTAAAAATCTTCTGGTGACTATAGAGTTTGTTTTGATGGAAGAGCTCTAAATGAAATAACTACCCACGATAGCTACCCCATGCCTAATGTAGACCGAATTTTAAATTTGCTAAGAGGTGCTACATACATTTCTAGTCTTGATTTAAGACATAGCTTTTGGCAGCTACCTTTAACTACAGAGTCTAAGGACAAAACAGCCTTTAGTGTAATCTCCAGAGGCCAATTTAGGTTCGTTACAGTTCCCTTCGGTTTAAGAAACTCTGCTCAAACACAACAACGTCTCGTTGATACTATTTTTGGACCGGAGTTGGAACCCCATATTTTCTGTTACCTCGACGATATTATAGTCATATCTTCAACATTTTCTGAACACATTAAATTATTAGAAACAGTTCGTGACCGTCTAAAAGAAGCAAATCTAATAACTATAAATTTCGGACGCCCGTCTTTGTGTTAAAGTTGAGAGGCGCAAATCGATCGCTTATTGGGATTTGCGTCCGAGGGTTTCTGAGTTGGGGGCGCGGACGGGTGGTGGTTAGGTGGAGAATTTTTGCGTGCTTAGGATAGGCCGGTTTTTATGGGGGAAAACCGATAACTTGCGGAGAAATAAGGTTTTTCCGGGAAAAGATTAATTTGAAGCGACGTATTCGTTAACGTGTTAAAAAAGCTTGGATCCCTCAAAATTTTCCGATCTAAAAACCGAACGAGCCGTGCGACGAGGTCGGCAACTGTTTCGTTGGAATTGGTACGAGAGAGAAGAAAGTTCGAGTTGGTTTCTAAAATTCGTATTCGGGCGTTAAAAAATTTCTAATATATACCAAACAACGCAATTCGTATTCTAAAACCTGAATTATTAACAGTTTGCAAGCTGGTGATATAGAATTTCTTAAAACAGGTATTAAAAGTTGTATAATTTAGTTCTGAAATGTCAAAAACAGGTTCCGAAAGCCGGCGGAAGCGAACGAATATGTACCTTCAAAATCTATGATTACACATTTCTTTTAAAATTTCTCAAAATTAAATTTATAATTCGTCTAATATAATTCAAAACTACTGATAATTGTCTACAATTATACGAAAACATTGCTTTTTAATATACACCAGCTATTCACTTGAAAAATACATACTTATTACATTTGACGTTTATATACGGAGTCGCTTGAACAATTACAATAGACCGTGATTTATTCCTAAGACGATGTATTTCTTATGTGACATTAGGCATAGCAAGTATACAACCAACGCGATTTCAATATACATCTCCTTGACAGCGCAAGCCCAACGTCTCTGGTTACGAACCTTAACTCCGCTGGTTCAAAACCCAGTAGAATTCATTTTTTTTATTTAATTTTATGATGCTTTTTAAAACATGCAATAGCATTTATTTAACAATATGCATTAAATAAACCAACACTTTTTTTCATATGCTTCAGTGCGATCTACAATCTATAATTTGTTAATTACATTTAGTCAAGAACCATTTCCAACCTTTACTTTTCTGATATTGTCCAACTTGCAGAAACGTATTCGCTTATATGTGTATAAACACTAAAAAACCCTTTGATATTTTACGATCTTAAAACCCAAACGCACAGAGCTAAAACCGGTACATTTGCGTTGATGAACAGACGATTGAGTTGGTTTCACAAATTGGTATACAATCCTTAACATATTTCTAATGTGTACCAAAAAATATTACATCTACCATAAAGTCTACATCTTTATTTAAAGCTTTTGCTGCGATTTGTGTAATTTATTTCAGAAATGTCAAAAGCAGGTTACGTACTACGATGGTGGCACTCTATAGACGATTATGTTGGCGCATTTTAGTATTAACACTATCCGAATAGATGGCGCCCACAATTTCGACTGCAATTATGATTGTCATTTATTTGACATTAATTTGACGTTTAGAATTATTGTTTATCTAACCGTAGCGCTATTCAAAGATTGTTTAATTTGATTTGCTGCATTTCCAAAAATTTATTATGGATTGTGATAATAATATTCGACTTCTTGAATATATCCACGTAGTGATTAAAAAAACCATTAGTTTTATTTAAGATTACATTACTATTCTTCTTATAGGTACTTATTTCACCGTCAATGTTGTTATTACATACCTACCGATATTGCATGGGCAAATAATTTATTGTAAAACTGAAACTTAAGAGAAACTAATATCTTAAAGTTAGACCTTGGTGTTTGTTTATACATTACTGCATTTAGAGGAGATTCATATTTATTAGTTTTTGTAACAATTGGTAAAATAATGGGTTACATATTTTTATCCGAATCGTGGATTATAGATTATGGATGCTTTCTCTACTATGTGAGAGGTTGTGGAAATAAGAACGCCACCAGGCATAGATTTTCAAATCCTTATAAGAATAAAATTAGGTTTCCATGATTATTTTTTTAATTTGTATGCCAATGGCCCGTGTTTTGTTGTATTTGTCAATTGTACCTGAAATCAGTTTTCTTCTTCCTGTAATATGCAATAAGCCAATAATATATTTTGGTAAAATGTCTATTCCATTTCTTAAAATGCATGTATGATGTACAAAACTTATATTTTCAGTTTTATTAATTTGACTTATGTACATACATAATGTATGTATGTAATTCATTTGAGTGAAATATGGAAATATAAATTTTTGCATCTATAAGCTGTCAAAAACATTTGCAATGCATTCTTAGAAGTAAACCATAGCAGGGTTTTTAACCTTTTCCATATAGTGTAGATGCTAACCAAACCTATGATTTCATAGGAAGTATTAACACTATCCTCCAAAATGGCGAACAAAGACGGCAACATCTTATAAACAGGAAGTGGCGCATATATACTAACTCATCTAACCTATGTTACGACCTGCAAGCACGAGTACGCACTATCTGAAACTCTGTTAACACAGTTATTTTACAAATTTTCAAAAATTAAATCTAAATTACATGATAATTCTTTATAGTACTGATAATTACTAATTCTGATTATAAAAAAGCATCACACATTAATAGACGCGGTCTATTTTAAACACAAAAAGGTAAAAATTTAATTTGACGTTTATTACCGAAAACATCTGAAAAATTTCAAGTCTACGTAAATAATTTAGAAAAAACTATATACCTTTTGAGGCTTCGACTACTACACGTATACGACCAAAAGATTTTCTACAAAATAAGGTTCGATAGCGTAAGGTTAACACCTCCATCTACCCGCACTTTGTATATACTTTTTTAGTTTTTAGTGTTTACAGTTTAAGGTAGTATTAAGGTTAAAATTGAGTTCGAAATAGGTTTTCCACTGCTTTTCCTATTGTGCAACACACAACAATGGTATAAAAAACAAATAAAATAGAAGAAATCGTTAATTACTTTAAACAGTTAGGTAAATATTTCAGTACAGTTACAGAATATTGTCATTTACATTACTTAAAGTTAAACGTCGCATCGTAGGTACTATTAAGGAAATCAATTGCTATTATTGTTAGTATTCAGCAAAATTATATGAATAAGTTAAAAATAGATTATCTTTCCTTTCTTCCGTCTACCATACGCAACCTCGGTAGTTCAATGCCCAATTACATTAATTTCTTCTTTATTTTTTGTTGATTTTTTTTAAACATCGACAAGCGTCTAATATGCGTAAAATAGCCAAACAAAATTTATAACCCCTATAAAATGGTATACAATAAGTTAACTATTCCTTATTTACATTGACATTAATTGAAAACTTTAACATTTCAAGCGTTTTGGTTTTGAATTTCTTCTACATTTCATTTATTTTAAATACAAACATAGTAAACGTCCTGCATTGCTTTGATATTTGTTTATTTAAGATCCACTTATAACACTTTTCTTTTAGCAAACATCAAAAATCAAGAATAAAAGACAATTGAAGAAATTCAGATCGACTCTCTGAAATGATTTTGACAAACTCTACTAGGGCGAACTTATCTTGGCTCGATCGACTCCCCGAAGTGATTTTGACAAAGACTACTAGGGCGAAGTAATCTTGATCTTGATCAACTCCCCGAAGTGACTTCGACAGTCTACTAGGGCAAAGTGGTCTTAATCCGATCGACTTCCCAAAATGATTTTGACAGCATACTATGGCGAAGCGATCTTCATCCGATCGACTCCCACTAACTGATTTTTACAAAGTCTTCTATGACAAAATGATCTTGATCCAATCGACTCCCCCGAGGTGCTTTCGACAAGTCACTAGGGCGAAGTGGTCTTGATCCGATCGATTCTCCGAAATCATTTGGACAAGGTCACTAGAGCGAAGTGGTCTTGATCCGATCGACTCCCCGAAGTGATTTCGACAAAGACTACTAAGGCGAAGTGATCTTATTTCGATCGACTCCCCGAAGTGAATTTGACAAAGAGTACTAAGTCAAAGTGATCTGGATCCGATCGATTCTCCTAAGTGATTTCGACAAAGACTACTAGGGCGAAGTGGTCTTGATCGGATCGACTCCCTCAAGTGATTTGGACAAAAACTACTAGAACGGAGTGGTCTTGATCCGATCAGCTCCACGAAATGATTTCAACAAAGTCTACTGGGGCGAAATGATCTTGGTCCGGTCGACTCCCCAAAGTGATTTTGATAAAGTCTACTAGTGCGTGATCCGGTCGACTCCTTGAATTGATTTCGACAAAGTCTACTAGGGCAAAATGATCTTCATCCGATCGACTCCCCGAAGTAATTTCGACAGAGTCTACTAACACAAAGTCTACTAACACAAAGTGTTCTTGATCCGGTCGGCTCCCCGAAGTGATTTCGACAAAATCTACTAGAGCGAAGTGGTCTTGATCCGATCGACTTCCCGAAATGATTTCGACAAAGTCTACTAAAGCGAAGTGATCTTGATCTGATCTACTCATGAAGTGATTTCGACAAGTTTACTACAGCGAAATGATCTTGGCCCGATTGACTCCCCAAAGAGTTTTTGACAGAGTATACTAGAGCGAAGTGGTCTTGATCCGATTGTTCCACGAGGTGATTTCGACAAAGTCTACTAGGGCATCTTGATCCTATCGTTTCCCTGAAGTGATTTCAACAAAGTCTACTAGGGCGAAGTGATCTTGATCCGATCAACTCCATGAGGTGATTTCGACAAAGTCTACTAGAACAAAATGATCTTGATTTGATCGACTCCCGGTGTGATTTCGGCAAAGTCTACTTGAGCGAGGTGATCTTGATCCGGTTGACTCCCAGAAGTGATTTCGACAAAGTCTACTAGGGTGGGGTGTAGAGAGCGCGAGGCGTAGAAAAAGCGAGGCGTAGAGAGGGGGGGGGCGTACAGAGAGCGGGCGTACATAGAACGGGTTGTAGAGAGGTCGAGGCGTAGATAGGACGGGGCGTAAATAGGGCGGGGCGTAGAGAGTGCGAAGCGTAGAGAGTGCGTGGCGTAGAGAGTGCATGGCGTAGAGAGTGTGTGGCGTAGAGAGTGCGTGGCGTAGACAGGGTGGAGTGTAGAGAGGGCGGTGCGTTGAGGGTGCAGGGTGTAGAGAGGACGGAGCGTAGAGAGAGCGGGGCGTAGAGAGAGCGGGGCGTAGAGAGAGCGGGGCTTAGAGAGAGCGGTGCGCAAAAATGGTAGGGAGTATAGATGGTGGGGCGTAAAGAGAGTGGCCCACAAAGCGAGTAGAGGCGTTCAAAGTAGTCCCGTAGGGACTACAAACCGCTTCTAGTTTAACTATAAATCTCAAAAAATGTGAGTTTTTTAAAAAAAAATTAAAATTCCTAGGATACATTGTTGGTTCAAATTCTATTAGAACAGATCCAGAAAAAATTTCAGCAATGACTAACTATCCAAGACCTAAAACAACCACACAAATTAAACGTTTTGTTGGCATGGTTAGTTGGTATAGAAGGTTTATAAAATCATTTTCTACCCTTATGTCTCCTATTAATGATCTGTTAAAAGGCAAAAAGAAAAAACAACCAATAGTTTGGAATTCCGAGGCTGAGTCAGCTTTTCTAAAAATAAAACAAATCCTAGTATCTGAGCCTATCTTATCTCAACCTGATTTCAGTCAACCATTCACGATAGAAGCCGATGCATCAAATACTGGTTTAGGAGGAGTTCTATTACAAAATCTAAATGGTGAAGATCACATTATCTCTTACGTAAGCAGATCACTTACACGTTCTGAACGCAATTACTCCGTTACAGAACGCGAATGTCTCTCAGTTATTTTTTCTATAGAAAAATTCCGTCCGTGGATAGAAGGAACAAAATTCACAGTCATAACAGATCATCACAGTCTGTTATTGCTCAATAATATCCAAAATCCTTCTGGGAAACTGGCAAGATGGGCCACCCATTTAAGACAACATACCTTCGATTTAATTCACCGTAAAGGCAAATTACATGTAATACCTGATTCCCTTAGTCGATCAACACAAGATAACACAGTAAATTTAAATACCTTAGAAATAGATTTAGCTAACATAGATGATTACTATGTATCTTTAAAAAATAAAATTACAATTTCTCCAGATACCTATCCGCAATGGAAAATAGAAAACGGTTTTTTATACAAATTCCTACCTTCAAATTTACCGTTAACTACGAATATAAATAATTGGAAAATCCTAGTACCTATTAAACAAAGAAATGTACTGCTGGACATTTTGGATTTTATAAGACACTAGCTAGACTTCAAGAAAATTACTACTGGCCTAAAATGAAATATGATGTCATGAGGTATTGTAAAAATTGCTTAATATGTGGAGCACAAAAAGCATCGAATATGAAACCATTGGGTTTAGCAGGTAAAGAAAAAGATGTTACATTTCCGTTTCACACAATTGCTTTAGACCTCATAGGACCCCTTCCTAGGTCAAAACAAGGACACAAGTGGTTACTTGTAGTAGGAGACTGGTTTTCTAAATTCACTTTATTATTTCCTTTACGTAGTGCTACCGCAACAAATATCGAAAAACATATTGAAAATAAAGTATTTCTGACCTACGGGGTACCTAAATTTATAATATGTGATAATGGATCACAACTATCTGGAAACATTTTTAAAAATTTAATTGCCAATTATAATGTTGAAAAAATATGGTACACTGCAGTATATTCCCCACAATGTAATTTTGTAGAACGAATAAATAAAACTGTAGGCACGGCGATTAGATCATATGTCGAAAAACACAACATGTGGGATGAGAATATAGCAAAAATTCAGTATGCTATAAATTCAGCAAAGCATGAGGTGACAGGTTTTTCGCCAAATTTTTTAAATTTTGGTAGACATGTACCTATTTCAGGGAAGTTTTATTATTCGTCTTATAAACCCTCTGATGACGTAGATATAATTCCTGAAGATAGATCGCATATTCTACCGACCGACAAGGTCTTTTTAATCTATTCAAAGATGTAAAAAATAGATTATATCTTGCCTATAAAAAAATGTCTAGTCGGTACAATTTACGACGTAGACCATTTACTTTCAATGTAGGTGATACAGTTTGGAGATCAAACAAAGTATTGTCTAGTGCCGCTGATGCCTTTACTGCAAAACTAGCACCTAAATATATTTTATGTACAGTTAATAAAAAAATATCTAACCTAATTTATAATCTTACTAACCCAGATGGGTCAAAGACAAATAACTGGCACATAAAAGATTTAAAGCCGTATACAGGCACTGATATAAATTTAGTAAATTTTCTAAATATACCTACCTTAACTTAAATAAATTTTCTTAACAAATTTTTTGTTGTTGTTATATTACACATATTTGATGTAAATTTTTTTCTTTTGATGACATATCATATCTAGCCCCCCACACTTACATAACTGGTTTACAACAGCTATGCCCTCCTTATACCCCCATTGTTTTTTTTCCTACAAATTTTTTGTTTTATTTCTAATCCTTTTTACCCATGTTGAGTGGTTTAGTCCTTACCAATTTTGACTTCACTGATTTTTGACTTTACCAATTTTACTTCCCTTTGGGACGTGTGATACGCGTTAGATATCCCACCACTCAAACTAATCCTTTCACTCAAACATTATCCTTTCACGCAAACATAATCCTTTTCACTCAAACATTATCCTTTCACTCAAACATTATCTTTTCACTCAAACATGATCCCTTTCACTCAAACATGATCCTTTTCACTCAAACACAAGTTTTTTTCCCAAACATAATTTTTTTTCTCAAACGTAATTTTTTTCTCCTCTCAAACATTTTTCTCAAACATACATTTTCTCTCAAATTTTTTTCTCCTTTCCATTTACTTTTTTATTTTCTTTTAATGAGTCTTTGATTTTAATCCACTTTTGGATTTCATAAAAAAATATATCTTCATATTATTTTTTTTCTTTTGTAACGGGGCAGTGTAACATGTCATTTTACCTATGGTAAATGCCACGTTACAGCTTCAGTTATTTCTCTCTTTAAACCTCACATTTTACCTAGAAAAGTCCATCGAACCCTAATTTACACTTTACTTCCAATAGATAAGTTATAATCACAGAACATAGGAAGATATGAGTATTTCGTAAAGTACCGTGTTTGTTTCCAATATTTATACCTGTTAGTTAAGTTGCCTATAATCCAGTGTTCTTGATATTTATTTTCATAGTTTAACTTTGCTAAAGAATTCTGTGGTCTTTCCTTTCCTTATAACTTCAAATTCCCCTCTCTGATAATTAAGACAGATGTTTGCATGTCAAAGCGTACTGGCAAAAGTTTTCATTTCTTGTCTGAGTTCTGTGCACAACAGGTCGTCTTAAATTCAAGGTGACAAAAATTGACCATGAGGTCGAAACAAGTATGTATTCTTTTATTAAATAATTAACTAATAGTCATCTAAATATTATTACAGATGTCTAGTTTAGCGTTTTCCTTACCTCAATAAACTACAAATCCCACCGGATTACTTTTCCGATGGTAAGAATTAAATAGATACATTTTAAATTCCTTTACATTTGTTATAGCGTGTTTAATTAATGCACGTGTTATATTTCAGGGTCGTTCTCTACCCTCATGTCTTCATACCTATATTTAAGTTCCGCTATGATGCAAATTTGCTTTGCTGTCGTTTTTTAAAGGAGATGACAATGCCGTTGTATTTTTGATTTACATTACCTCAACATGCAAATTTTAGTTTGGTTAAATATTTCTCTTAAAATAATGGATCTATGAAGTTACACAAAATTCTACCTCATCATTTGCCGTGGATGCTACCTGGGACTCCTACAGTTTATACACCTTTAATTGGGATTTCCACAGATGGTCAGTTCAAGGAATTTTACGGTAACAACACATGTTTTACGATGCATGTGTCAGGTATGACAAACTAAAGTAATATTTATCCACGCAAAATTAAAGTGAACTGATTTCTACAAATATTAAATTTTCTTTTCATTTTTCATTTGTAAAACGTACTAATATTACAGACAATTTATCTACTATTTGCAATATTTAATTCCTAATTATACATAGTCGTACTGGACGCATACTGTCCATATGTAAGCCACATGTTTCATGAAACTTATGGTAGCAAAGTTCATTCATTAACTTAATAACGCTTTTTAAAAGCACCGTTACATTTTTTTAGTTACATAAAAACAAGTTTCATTATTTTTACTGATCTATTCTATTTCAAATGACTTCATAGAACTTTTATGATATTTTTGTTCAAATTTAAATATCTAACAAAATTTAATAAATACGATAATTAATTTGTCTATAGTTTTCTCTCAGTTATTGATGTTACAGTTATTAGTTCACCAATTCTCTTCCCCTCGAGATTTTAAGTTTCATGCAGCCTACGCAACCACGACGGTCGATGCTAGCTGTGCCAGAGCATAATTTTTTATGCTCTGTCGTGCACCTATCCTTTAATAACGCCTGAAAAAGGGTAGGGTGCAACCGAAAGAAGAATAAGGCATAGCGGAGATAGCGGGATAAGAAAAAAGTATAGTTTTTGGACAAGCGTCCAAGAGAAGGTAGAGAGTTGTCCCTATTAAACACAGCGCAGTCTGAAGGACCACCTGCGATATTAATCCGACAAGATAAGTATACACATTTGTTAACATTCACTAGGCTCCTAAGAGAACTAGTACGATCATTTTCCTAACGAGTACATTGACTACGATAAGAAAATCAGACAAAAGTTGACACGACAACTTAAAAGTATCATTACAGATACAAACACACAAAAACAAACTGTTTTAGGGTAGTATTTCAAAACGGTAGCACCCTAAACACACAAAAATGCCCAATTATAAGCAGTTAAATACAGGTACACTGTCCCAATACACTAAAACAACCGAGAATTTAATAAGGTATCAATAAAAAGCAATAGCACCTCACCACAAAGTTCAACAAAAAACAATGAAAAAAAAAATGTTTATAAGTTATGGTGATTTCGTAGGAAAAGAAACAAATAATGATGTGGTATGTGGGCGACTGCAATAATTCAGAGGAAAAACACATGGAATAGATAGGCCTAGTTTTTTGCAACTGCGAATATGAACTTTTTCTAACAATGGCATAGGTCATGACTCCTATGTTGGCCCAAAGAAAAAAATCATCCACTCAACAGAATAGTATCCGAAATGGTATAGTGCCGAGTTGAAATCCCTTATAGCCTGTAAAACTAAGCTGTATAAAAAATATAAGAAAACAGGTTTAGAGTATGATTATAATCAGTACTCCATTGCAAGAAGAGAAACTAAGTTCCTCATAGATTGGTGTTACTTAGTGTTTGTTTCCAACACAGAGTTAATGATACCTACAAACTTGAAATACTTCTGGTCATACATCTCAGCACTCAAAAAGGATACTGGGATACCTAAAATAATGTTTTACAAAGGAGTCAAATGGGAGAGTCCTACAGATATTGTCTCCTCTTTTGCAAAGCATTTTGAGTCCTGTTATCAAAAGCGTCACTCTGATTTACTACCAAACATTAGTATTCCAAATTATAATACACTATCTATGCATAATTTCACAGAAGATGAAATTCTGAATAAGATTAATGCTTTGGATTGTAACAAAGTGCGGGTCCAGACGGAATCCCATCTGTTTTATCAAGCAATGTAAAACTCGTTATTAACACCTTTATGCGATATTTTTCAAAGATCCTTCAATGAGGATGCTTTCCCACATTATGGAAACGTTCGTCTCTTTACCCTATATTTAAATCAGGGCAAAAGATCAGGTTGAAAATTATAGAGGTATCTCCTTAATATGTATTATGGCAAAAATATTGGAATCTATTGTCACAGATGAAATATTCTCCACCTACAAACATTACATCGCTATCGAGCAACATGGATTCTTTAAAGGACGTTCTACTGCTACTAATTTGGCGATAATACAAAATTTTTTAATATCAAATATGGAAAACGGATTGCAGATAGATGTAATCTACCTAGATATATCCAAAGCATTTGACAGTGTTTGCCATGATATACTCTTACAAAAATTGAAGACAATTGGAATAATTGGTGTATATCTTACTTGGATAAAATCATACTTAAGTGGTCGATCGCAGTACGTACATTTATCGGTATCAAATCTTCAGATATTAATGTGCTTTCTGGTGTCCCACAAGGATCGCATCTCGGCCCCATACTATTTTTATTATTTATCAATGACGTAGTCTCGATTTTCCAACACTGTAAATGCTTATTATATGCAGATGACCTGAAAATATTTTCAATAGTAAAATGCCCACAAGACTGCGATAACATTCAAGAGGATCTAAATGAAGTGTCAACATGGTGTAGCAAAATGGTCTGATCTTAAACACTGCTAAGTGTAAATTTATGCGTTTCATCGCATTAAACAGCCAATATTATGTACCTATACAATACAAAAACTGCAATTCAATCCGTTGAGTTGATCTGTGATTTAGGTGTAATGTTTGATTGTTTTCTTACATTTAATGAGCACATCAACAACATTACTGCTAAGGCATTTAGAATGCTAGGTTTTATTCGGCGACATTGTGAAAATATTAACGATGTAAAAGTGATACAAATAATTTACAACAGCTTAGTGCAAGTATTTTGGAATACAATAGTGTTATCTGGTCTCCCTCGTATGAATGTCATAAATATCATTTAGAAAGGGTACAAAATACGTTTGTAAAATTTCTTTTATATAAGCTGCATTTTCCTTATGAACATGTACCCTATAGTGTTAGGCTCCAACTCACTGGTATTAAAAGCCTAGAAATGAGAAGACAAAAAACAATGCTATTCTTCTTACACAAGTTATTAAACAATTTTATTGACTGTGAATACCTGCTGTCTAAGGTATGGCTCAGAGTGCCAAGTCGCTTAACACGTTCTGCCCAAACTTTTTATGTACAGTGTCATCGCACCAATTATGGTTGTACTGCTATTACTGAAAAACTTGCCATTAATTTTAACAAAGCACAAAAAAAACTGTCTAATAGTAACATATTTGGTGTTTCATTCGATACCTATAAAAAACGGGTCAATGAACAACTGTTAAATGATGTAGACAGTCTATACTGACTGATGGTTGATATTTTTCTGTATACTTGTTAGAATAGTACTTATTTAGAAACTATTTTATACTATTTTATTATGATTGTATGATTAGTGTGTTGTTCTTCGGTATATACCATTTGGGTTGTCCTGTAGAGTATTAATAATAAATAAATAAATAAATAAATAAACATCAGCTAAAACCAATCATAAAAATTCAATGCGTTATTTCAACCAAAGTTACGACAATTACCACACAAAATTGAATGACGTAAGATAAACACTAAAAACCAAATAATATGCAGTAGGAAAAGTTCGAGGGTTGATTAAATGAAACAACAAAGTTATATTGGGGGGTGTAGAAAATGGAGTGGTATATATCTAACGGTATGGTCAAGGAAAAGTCAACCAAAAGAAAAAGGTAGCTAATTTAAGGGAAGTAAAGTTAAACGTGTAGGAAATTATATACTGTATGAGAGAGGGAATAAGTAATTAAAGTTAACTAATTAGTGGTGAGAACAAAAAAATATTAGGTAAATAGTAACGAGAATGGAACGTGAAAAACTTAAGTAGCATTTGGGTCAGCAGAGAATGGCTTAAGGTCTTTAATATGCCACCTGCCTTGGCGTTTTCCTTCAGCATCCTGAAGTTCGTAGATAAGGGGACTAATAACACGAGTGACCTTACAAAGAATGAATTTAGGGGCTAATTTTGAAGAAAATTTCTTAGATGCATCCGATAAGACATAGTTCTTTTTCCAAACTTGTTCGCCCAAGGCGAAGGAAATATTTCGTTTACGTAAGTTATAGTGGTCCTTGCTCTTTTCGTAAGCTTTTAACAAATTTTTCCTAACGTCGTTAAAGATAGAAGGTAATGACTGTTGGTCTTTGTCCCAGCATACTTTATCGTCAAATTCAATTACGTTAGTATCGCCAGGCACTAAACCATAGTAACTCCCATCGATTGGGGTATATCTTCCAAAAACAAGAAAAGACGGAGTGAATTGGGTTGCTTCGTGTTTAGATGTACGCAAAGCTTGAGCAATTTCAAAGATATGTTCATCCCATGTAGTATGGTCTGAATCAATATAGGAAGAGATAGTGGTGATTAAGACTCTATTTACTCTTTCGGTAGGGTTTACTTGGGGGTGATATTTTGCGTTAAACCAAATTTTTTGTACTTTATAACTTTTAACGAAATTCTGAAAATCTTTAGAGATAAATTGTGCCCCATTGTCACAAAGAATAATCTGGGGAACACCAAAGATAAGAAAGACATTTTGTTCTAGGAATTTAATTATAGCTGCGGAAGTAGCTTTACGTAAGGGTTGTACCATAACAAATTTAGAAAACCAATCGGTAACAACTAAAAGATATTGATTACCTCTTTTCGATCGAGGGAAAGGTCCTAATAAGTCAAGCGATATTAATTGAAAGGGATAAGATACACGTTTAAAGTTACCCATTAACCCAGGACGAGCATCTTGTGAACTCTTATGGGAGCCACAAATTTTACAGCTCTTAATGTAGCAACAAACAGATTGCTTAAGTGTGGGCCAGTAATATAATTCAGATATTTTAGCGAGAGTTTTTGTAACACCAAGGTGTGCAGCTATGGGATCATCGTGACATAATTTGAGCACTTCACTGCGGTTAGCAGTAGGCACGACAAGTTTCCATTCAGGGATATTCGATATTTTATGCGGGGACGAAGATACAAATTTATATAGTCTATTATTAGTTACACGAAAGGTAGGGAATTTATCGGGGTTATCGGAAACTTTTTTAATCATATTGAGCTACCAGGTATCCAAAATTAAATTTGGAAGGTTAAGAGAAACGACATCACGAGATAAGGCATCAGGTACGATATTTAATTTGCCAGGCCTATGCCTAACGTCAAAAGTAAATTGAGATATACGCAAGTTTCATCTTGCCAAACGACCTGCGGGCTGTTTCAAGTTATTAAGCCACGTGAGAGCTGCACAATCAGTGATTACGGTAAAGTGTGTACCTTCGACATATCCTCTAAATTTCTCGATGCCAAAGATAACGCCCAATAGTTCTCGTTCGGTAGCAGAGTATTTTTGTTCGGCAGAAGTTAAGGCACGACTCGCATAAGCGATTGCATGTTTTAAACCATTGTTTACCTGGAATAACATTGCGCCTAAACCAGTAAGTGAGGCATCGGTTTGTATATAAAACTTTTCATCGAAATTTGGTGAAATTAAGATAGGTGCTGAAGTGATTAATGTTTTAATTTGTTCGAAAGCTTGTTGAGATTCTAAATTCCACTCGATAGTTTGGGATTTATTTTTATTTTTAATTAAAGCGGTAATGGGTGCAGATATAGTTGAAAGGTTGGGTAGAAAGATGCGATAATAGCTAATCATTCCAATTAAACGTTTGATTTCGGTAACAGTTTTAGGTGTTTTGAATTTAGTAATAGCGTCGACTTTAGCAGGATCTGCTCGTAGGCCAGTCCATCGATAATAAAACCAAGAAATGTGAGGGACGAACAACAAAATTGAGACTTTTCCCAGTTTATCTTAAAACCTGCTGCATTCAAGCGTTCTGCAACTTCATTTAATGTGGCGATATGTTCATCGAAAGAACTTGAGATAACTAAGATATCATCCAAAAATACAAAGGCACGTTCCTGATGTAAGATAGGACCTAACGTTTGATCCATAGTACGTTGTAGAGTTTGTGGAGCGTTACAGAGACCAAATGGCAAAAAATTATATTCGAAAAGACCTCGGCCTGGAACACAGATGAGATAAATTTTGCGTTACGAAGCCGGCTTAAAATCGAGTCAGTTCTAGGTAGAGGGTAAGCATCCGAAACAGTCACAGAATTCAACTTCCTGCCGTCAAAACAGACACGCCATTCGTCATTCTTCTTCCGAACTAGTAATACGGGAGACGTCCAAGGTGAATTTGAGGGAGAGATAACACCAGATTCTAACATTTTGTCTATTTCAGCATGTAAATGCTTTTGTAAAGCAGGCGATAAGGGATATTGACGTTGCTTAGAAGGAAGGGCATCACCTGTAGAGATAACGTGTGTTGCAGTCGTAATGCAACCAAGTTCTGAGGTATTAAGTTTGGGAAATTTGTCGATTGTAGCGTTAAGAGTTATACTTTGGGAATCAGTAAGAGAAATTTTGTTAGATATTCCTGTAGATGCACAGGAGTTCGTTTTAAGAGAGGTTTGCCATGAAAAATCCTGGAAATAAAGTGACAGATTAAAAAGTTTACAGAAATCAACACCTAGTAGAAAGGGATAAGCTAATGCAGGCACAATCAAAAATAAAACGTCACGTTCAAGAGATTCTACTCGAATTTTTAACTTAAGGGAACCCGTTACATGTATTTGATTATCGTTAGCCAAATTATGGAAGTTTTTTCGGGAATAATTTGAATTTTGATATTTTGTTTAGATAATTGATGTAAACCTTCGTTATTTATAAGGGAGCATGAAGAACCTGTATCCAATAACGCAACTACATTTAAGGAACCAATTGAGATAGATAAGTGTGGACGATTATTGAAGGGTTTTTTAACAAGTTGTGAAACGGCAGCAGTTTTTTTATGATAAAAGGAATTGACGGTTTGTAACCACTTAGACCACTCGGCTGGCGTAGTATAGCATAATTCCTCTAATGAAGTTAAGGCATTTTGTACATTAACAGTAGCGGTATTATTGTTAGATAAATTTAATGACGGTACAACGTTAGAGGTAGTTTTATGATTTGAATTTATTGACGTCTGGGTCCGTTGAATGATTGGTGATGAGGACGGTTTTGGTTTCTTGAGATATTCACGCCCTGATTTGTAATATCTCGACGGGAGTTTCCCGATACATTAGGATTACAGTTGGTGCAGTTAGATTTGTAGATATTTGAGCGACCACAACCATAACAAAAAATATTTCTAGGGTATGTGCAGACATTATAGTTATGTCCACTTCGCTTACAGTTCCAACAGGTAAGTGCGTTATTAGTAACGGTAGAAGGAACGTTAAGGGTAGATACTTTATGGGAAGCTCGAGCTTGGCAAGCTAAATCAGGTTCTAAAAGGCCAGATTGTTTCTCGGGGGCGATATTTGTTAATTCTTGACTTCACTTCCTGAAGAGAACGACATAGGTCTTTAAAGTGGGCTAGCGAAGAGATTTGCTGTAATGCCAAACGTTCAGAGAAATAGGGGTTTAAATTTCTAAGTAACTGATCGATAATTTCAGATTCTGAAGGTTTTTTGTCGAGTCTGCTATATAAAGTTGTGAAACGGCAGCAGTTTTTTTATGATAAAAGGAATTGACGGTTTGTAACCACTTAGACCACTCGGCTGGCGTAGTATAGCATAATTCCTCTAATGAAGGTAAGGCATTTTGTACATTAACAGTAGCGGTATTATTGTTAGATAAATTTAATGACGGTACAACGTTAGAAGTAGTTTTATAATTTGAATTTATTGACGTCTGGGTCCGTTGAATGATTGGTGATGAGGACGATTTTGGATCCTTGAGATATTCACGCCCTGATTTAAAATATCTCGACGGGAGTTTCTCGATACATTACGATTACAGTTGGTGCAGTTAGATTTGTAGATATTTGAGCGACCACAACCATAACAAAAAATGTTTCTAGGGTATGTGCAGACATTATAGTTATATCCACTTCGCTTACAGTTCCAACAGGTAAGTGAGTTATTAGTTACGGTAGAAGGAACGTTAAGGGTAGATACTTTATGGGAAGTTCGAGCTTGGCAAGCTAATTCGGGTTCTAAAAGGCCAGACTGTTTCTCTGGGGGCGGACGATATTTGTTAATCCGTAACTTCACTTCCCGAAGAGAACGACATAGGTCTTTAAAGTGGGCTAACGAAGAGATTTGCTGTAATGCCAAACGTTCAGAGAAATAGGGGTTTAAATTTCTAAGTAACTGATCGATAATTTCGGATTCTGAAGGTTTTTTGTCGAGTCTGCTATATAAAGCTTCTAGTGAGGTAATAAAAGAAACAACATTTTCGTCAGGACCTTGGGTTCGATTACGTATTTCGTTCTAAAGATCTGTAATATAACCATGAGGTAGGAAGTCTCGTTTCAAACACGCAACTAACTCCTCCCAGGTAGAAATTTGGTCTCGGATGTTCCTGTACCATATCAACGCAGAGTCTGAGAACAAGTCACCTGCTGAGACAAATAGGTCCTGGTCTGTACACTGCCGAGAAATTTTGAAGTCGTTAATACGGTCAAGAAAAGACGATAAAGAGACCTGCGAATCAAACCCTTGGAAAGTGAGACCCCATTTGTATACAGGTATAGATTTTCCTAATGGTTTAGGTGAAGCAAGTACGAGATTTGAAAAGGGTAACGATATATCTACGTCTGCATTTGGATTAAGTCTTTCAAGAACAATTCCTTCAAGTAATAATATTTCGGACAACAGACTTTGTTTAGCTTGGGTCGCTTGCTCATCGTCATATAATGATAATAGTTCTGTACGTTGTTTGACGTGCATTATTCTCGAAGCCAATCGCCCTAACTCGATATCACTAACACCAGGATCTGTTCTATTTATTATACCAGATATATCGTCCAAAGACAATCTAATTTCCGATACATTGTGAGGCCAATCACCAACGATTTTCTTTGAGATAGCAACGCCCTTCATTTCCTGGGCTAAAATGGCCCTGAGCTGAGATCTCCGGTCATTTTGATTATTCGCGGCCGTAATATTCCTACACTCAATCTCGTAAATTAATTCCAGCGATTTTAAATGTGAAATATTCATTTTGGATTGAATATTCGAGACACGATATATGAATTATACGATACTGACGTAAAACAGAAGGTAAAAAAACGTTACAGCTACTTCACGTTAGTACGATAAGATATTTACGGGTGAAAACTTCCTAAGAACATCACCCGCAAAGAGTAGTATTGGAATTTTACCATGTTAATTAATCAAAACACTAAAGAAACACATTTAAAACTATATGCGAACAAGGTTAGTATTTAACAAGGGGATATATCCTTGATAAGCTACAAAAAAAGCCCTCCAAAATAGAGAAACACATAGGTAACATATTATTTTAACAGATAAAACGAGACTATTAATGTAGCATTTTCAAAAGATATTCTAAAGGTCAAATCGTTACGTTAAATGTTTTTTAAACATAGGGTTTCTTTAAAAAGCGAGTTTAAATATTAATTAACAGGTAAATGACAAACACTTTTTTATAAACACATGAGATAATTTTAGGTGCAATTTTTTTATTTAGCAGCAAGGGTTATATTTTACACTGATATAAGGTAGATAATTGTTATAATAAACGGTATTTAAGAAATGCAATTACTTTTAAAATGCTTATTTACTTACTTGCGTAAAAGTGGGGTTACGTAGAAATCCTTGTAAAAGCTTGGAGTTTTATTTAGACCTAACACATATTTCAGATATAGACTTCATTTAGTTACAGTAAATTAATCAATGTAGCATTTTTAAGACAAAGGATATAGATCACAATAACCTCAAAGTGGCGGTTTTCATTACCACGCTTACATGTCAATTCAGGGAAATCTCTGGGGAATTTCGCAAGATACCAACCTGAAATTAAAAATTCACAGATATCTTAGTAAACATAGATAATGACATTTATTGATTTGATTTAGATGAAAAAGCTGTTTAAACATTACTTAATATATTCCATAGGCATACAGGAATCATACCACCTAAAAAACACGTTGGACAGCCAATTCTTACATTTACACGGTAGTTACATTTAAAAAGTTCGATAAATACAACACCGGGAGCGCGGTTTACTAGACACCATCGGTGGTTGGCAGCGCTAATCTTATACAGATTTGGGCACGGTCATCACCAATGACGTCCACAATATTACGCAATACTTCGGAAATTTACATATTAATTTTAGAACAAAGATAAAACAAACAATATAAATTATGAAGTACTCACATAATAGGTCCAGATTTCCGCGAAGTTGCGCTAGGGTAGGCCTCTAACCAAGTCCAATCAGGGCTCCTCCCGGAGGGATTAGAGATGATACGCCGACGCTCTCAAAAGCGTTCGGGAATCAGCTCCGGCCAGCTAAGGTAGTCATGAGGTCTTCATCCTCAGTCGTGGAGATCGGTGCGCCTAGGTGGCGGCAGATTTGTTACCTATGCAGGGATTGGGCAGGAAAATAAGGTATGAGGGTAGACAAACAAAGATAATTAAGTAGGATATCTACATAGGTAAACCTAACGATACGTTACCAGAAAAGCGACCACTCTGCTCAAAGGTATCAGGCAACAAGCCACGTTATAGAGAGAGAACCGGAAAACTTCCCCACTCCTTTGTCTTTTTTCACTTACCCCTCTATGGACACGCACACTGCGCAAATGCACTACTATGACGTACGGAAGTACCGCCTAGTCTATTTAAAATTCCCGCGCACTGCGTCTTTTGAAAATATGGCGCGAAACTTCCATACATCAAAACTAAACTAATAACAATGTTTAAGTGCAAATTGCACGTAACAACCCTGTGATTTCAAGTCTCATGCAGCTTCCGAAACCATAAAGGTCGATGCAAGCTGTGCCGAAGTATTTCTTATACTTCGTCGTGCACTTACTCTTTTTATAACATCGAGAAAAGAGTAAGGTGCAATACCTAAGGTTTTCTACAATTCGATAACGAATTGTTTATTATCGATTTGTAACCCTATCAAGTGTCATTAAATATAAAAGGAAAACAATTATGATACTCTAGACACTTCCGGTCGTAAACAGTGATGTACGTTTGCACAATAAATGTATCTTAATGTAAATAAACAAAATCACACATACATTTTATTTTGTTTTCTGCAGGATGCGGTGTCGTCCAATGACCCCTTGTCAGTCGAGGCTTGCTGGATTCACCTTGAACCCGATGCCGTTAAAGCCAGCTGGCATCACCTTATCTCAAGCATGATGGATTTTTTATTAACAGGTACACAAACTGTTGACCGTTTGTGTCAATCTTCCAGCTTGACATACTTCCACTATTTTATATATACTGTTATATTGTACAGCCACTTAGTACTTGGTGATTTATTGACCGCCATTAATAATTCATCATGTAAGAATCACTTTACATCTTTGCCTTTCAACCAGTTCCAGCCAAGTGCAAGTCCCCACTCGAATCATTATTTTCCTACGCCACCGTTCACGACCGCATGGCAGAAACCACACAATTCAAACTTAAACATTCTAATTTAATAAATAATTATTAGGCATCTTGTTACGTCTATATATATATATATATATATATATATATATATATATATATATATTTATATACCCCACCTCCATTGGATTGACAGAAACACATTCATCCAATATCCTAAATACTATTTGCTAACATAAACATGTTAAAACTATGCTGCTACCCTTTACAAAGCTAAACCTACTACTGGAGGTACATATCTCTTCAAGTTGTATACATTCTGTACCCCTAATTCAACGTTCGTGTCATCAATTACTGCTTCATAAGAATTTGCTGCCCTTTTACTAGTTATGGTGCAAGGACATCGAAAAAGCAGAAAAAATTTTTTATCTCGTTTGATTCCAAATCCGATAATGGGTGAGCACGACCACACCTTCTCTCCAACCTCAAAAATTAACTTATTTCTGCCCTCATGTCTAATTCTACGTTTGTCTGCCTTTGTCGACAGACATTCCCATACCAGAAATACCCTATATTCCCTACTCAATTTTGGTACCCCATTATTCGGATAGTTTAATACATCATTAAAACGGCTTGATCGTTCAACCCCAAAGTGAAGCATGTTTGGTGTAAAATTGATACTACCATGGTAAACCTCATTCAACCAGATGATCCCATAACGAATAACGATCATGTGATACGCTTGGCACCACTGATACGGTCCACGTTTCACAATATTGCGCAATAGTATATATTATGACATAATTACGTGGCAAATTGTATCAAATACCAAACACGTTTAAAATTGATACAAATCTTAATTTCAAATATAAATGAAGCAATGTACTCACTTAAAACGCGCCTTGCAGTTCAATCTCAGGGCCATTTCCTTGTTGTTCCTTTAGGGTGTGGGTTGCGTCTCGCCATTGTTGAATCCAAATTCATCCGTCTATCCCCTTTCGTCGTTCATAGCGGTACGATAGGAGCAACCAGGTAAGGAACGATATAAGGTAGAGATAAAAGGGAACCTACATCCTAAAAAAGAGAAAAAGACAGATACCACGACACAGGCAGATGTTACCGGCTTGACGTCTCGTGGCTAATAATGTCGTGTCACTCTGCACCTGCGCATTCTTTTGCGCCAATGCAACTGTCCGGAATGACAGAAGTTAACAAGTTTATTTGAAATATTGCTGGGAGTTTACTCACATATTTAACAATTTACATTGCCAATTTTGGCATGTAACACATGATACATATACTTCTTAGAAGGCAACCTATTTTCCTGTTCAGGCGTTCCATCATGTTACCCTGAAGATATTATACCGACGTATGTAACGTTTTAACCCCCAATTGTGCAACGTGACGTACCACAACCGTCTCGTAAACTGGGTAACGTTATCAGCTAATACAGCTTCGGGTTTGTTTATTATACCCCCGCCAGTGCGGTGCGCGTGCCACTACAGTCAGTTGGTAGCAATGTTAAATAATTGTAAAAATGACGCGTAGATAAAAGATTATGTCACACAATATTCAAATTATTACAACATAATAAAAAAAGTTATACTAATTTTAAGGCAGACCAAAAGGTTACTCACGTAAACTGTAGAGCGACTCCAGCATTACTCCGTGATGGCTACAGCGGGGCTCCGTTGATCTTTTACGGGCGTGGGTAATTGTTGAGCCGGGTCGAATCCAAATTCAATTTTGTCTTCTTCCTATTTGTATGTAGAGGTACGACAGGGAACTGGTTTAAGGAACGATAATCAAGATAAGGCAAGTAACCTACATAACAAAAGACACGATAAGACACAAAGAGAACTACATTTGTTCGCCTCTCGATCACCCGTCATGACACGATTGCCGGAAATCACCCCCACCCTTATTGGCCCACCGCGTCGGCGCAATCTCGCGCAAACACACTGTCTAAAGTGACGGAAATACGCGCACGTCTTTTTAAATCCTTGGAGCGAAATTCTTACAAATTAAAACTTAAATTGAAAATGTTTAGTGCCGAATTTTCGGCACGTAACATGTTTCCATATATCCCTTCAATATCGTAAGAATTAATGCAGCTGTTGCTCTCCTAAGGGGAAACATGGTTACTAATTTACTGAACGTATCAATAAACACTAATAGATATTGGTTCCCAAACATGGAACTAGGTAGAGGACCCATCAGGTCAACACACACAATTTGATTTATGCCCTTTGTCAAAACACTCTGTATTGCTCCAACCAATCGTGGAGAAGCTTTGGCTTGTTGGCATAAGCCACAGCCTGCTATAATTTTACGGATTCGGCATCGCATCCGTGAAAAATAATAAAAAACCCTTAAGGGCCGGTAAACCTTTTCCACCCCAAAATAGCCATTTTCTTGGTGTTCCTGTTGGACTAATACCAAAATATCTTTAAAGGGAATATAAACTTTAAACACTGGACAATTTTGGTTACCTCTACGATACACGATCCCATCGTATATCATGTACCAGTTTTTGACTTTTGCCCCAACCCGTTTCTCCAATCGAAGCCTGATAGGTTGACAATCCTCAACAGCTGAGACAATTTTATATTTTTAAAATTATTCCAATTATTCTTATACAATGCAGTTTGTTTAACCACAACTGCTACCTCTAATTTTCGGGAACTTCCCTTTCTCCATCACTATCTTTGATCGGGTATCTAGATAATGCATCGGCTATGCTATTCCTCGTACCCCGACAATACTTAAACTCCACCTCATATTCTTGACTTACTAGCGCCCAATGCATAAGACGCATTTAGGAGTCTATATGCTCTTATAAATGCCAGAGATTTATTGCAGCTGACAACAGTCACTGGTCTCCCTAAAATAAATACCTGCCATTTTTGTAAGGCAAATATTATGGCAATCGCTTCTTTTTCTGTCACTACATAACAAACTATTGCACACGTAGAGACCTACTCGCAAACGCTATTATAACCGAGACTCCTTCGGAATCCTGAAATAAACATGCTCCAAGAGCATACCCTAACATCCGTTCTTACATTCGCGCCGTGGTTACATATAAAAAAGTTCTATAAATGCAACCCCGGAAGCGAGGTTTAATAGACACTATCAGCAGTTGGCAGCGCTAATTCTTATACAGATTTGGGCACGGTCAACTACTAATGACGTGCCAGATATTGCGTAATACTACGAAAATTTCCATAATTCAAACACAAAGAATAAAGCACACAAATTAAGTAAAGGATTACTTACATCAGAAATCCTGCCTTCGCCCGAAGTTGCGCTCGGGTAGGCCTCTAGCCAAGTCCAGTCGGGGCTCCTCCCAGAGGAATTAGAGATGACACGTCGACGCTCTCAAATGCGTACGGATCAGCTCCGGCCAGCTAAGGTAGACATGAGTTCTTCATCCACAGGCGTGGAGATCGGTGCGCCTAGGTGGCGGCAGATGTCTTACCTATGTAGGGATTGGACAGGAAAAGGTATGAGGTAGACAAACAAAAGATAATTAGGCAGGGAACTACATAGGTAACCCTAACGATACGTTACCAGAGACAAAAACGAGCACTTCACTCCACGATACCCGGTAAAAAGCCACGTTCTAGCGAGAGAACCGGAATACTCTCCCACCCCTTGTCTAGTATTCCTATACCCCTAGCATTGCACGATTTGCGCAAACTCACTATTATGACGTATCGGAAGCACCGCCTAGTCTATTTAAAATTCCCGCGCACCGCGTATTTGAAAATATGCCGCGAAACTTCCGTGTATTAAAACTAAACTACTAACAATGTTTAAGTGACCCTTGGCACGTAACAATCGCGACAAAGCCACAAAAGAAAAAACTTAAAAAAAGAAAAAGTCTGTTAGCACAGTAACAGCTTAAAATCTAAATCCTAACTACCCTACATAAACCCTAACTTAAAACCTACAAAATGTTTATATAAGGCGCCACCTGGTTTTTTGACCGATAACACGTCTACCGAAGTACCAGGAAACGGAATAGGTAGCCCGATAGTCTTTGACTACACTAATTACCGACAGCACAAATTGGTCGGGGAGCATGAAACACTACTTAAACTAACACGGGTGCGACAAGTCGCCTAACCTATCTAAACCTATCTAACTAAAGCTAACATAAAAGTTCTTATGTGCAAACACACATGAGTGTTGCAACAAAACTATTCTTCTTTTGGCAAGGAGTGCCCAAATTTAAAAATGTTCATAGAGTGAGTCACTCTGCACTCTAGCAAATTTTGTTACTGGTACTTTGGTTTTCTACAATGCACATTTAAAACTTGTCCATGACATAGTTGTGAATCAACAAATTTACCAAAAGTACTACCTACTAAATCCTTATATGCTAACCTGACAAATTACATTTCTATATCGGGTTAGCTTTTTCACTTAAATTTCAGAAAAAAATAATTCCCACGTCTGGTCATATATACCACACGTTAGGACGATAAAAAGATAAGACAAGATCTCAAATTGATGTTAAAGATAATAGATACGATAATGATATTAAGCTTAAGTTGTTATCCTCAAAGGTAATGAATAAGATAACGGTATTAAGCTTTAGTTATTATTTGAGATACTCGATAAGATAACACGATATTAAGCTAAAGTGATTATAAGAGATAGTAGGTAAAGTAACATGAATTCAAACAAAGGTTATTTCTAAAGATAACCGGTAAGATAACGCGAAATAACTCGAAGTTATTCCTAACGGTAGTCGGTAAGATAACGAGAAATTAAACCAAAATTATTACTAACGGTTGTCGGTAAGATAACAATACTAAACTAAAGTTATTATTGAAGGTAATCAGTAAGATAACGATATTAAAACTAAGGGTATTATCAAAGATAATAAAGAAGACAAAGGTATTGGCCTAGTTATTACCCAAGACAATGAATAACAACAATAGAGTGGCTCCAGTAGAGCCGTTTAAATGGGATTGACTCGTGCCCTCTAAAAAGAGAAACCTGTGAAGCAGGTCCGTTCACAAGAACAGCACGAGAGACCGGCAAAGACATTTGGGTGCATTCCTGCACCCGGCGTTGATCGATATCGGTGATACAATCACCCGATACCCACACGATATATCGACATATAGATATAAACACATGCACTCACACATTCACACACTCATACATACCTTCACTGCCAGAGCCCATGCACTGACAGCGGCACCGCATGACCCCACGAAAGATTCGCAGAGACATGGTCCAGGTGTCTGTGAAAACCTCCCGCGCAACCACACGGTGACTAACAGAAATGAAAAGGCAGTAGAGAAACAGGAACGGTAAAAAAGAAGGAGGTTGGTTTTTTGGAATGCATAAGAGACACTTCCAGGTAGAAGAAAGTAGAGGAAGGGCTCGCATTGAGCAAAAGCGACAGAGGGAAAGGTGGATAGCAAAGCGCTACTCAACCAACCAGTGTGGTCAGTAGCTCGGAATGAGGGAACATCATTCTTATGTGGCAGACGGGTGTTCCGGGACAAGAACAGGTCCACGAAAGAAGAATAAGGCATAGCGGAGATAGCGGGTTAAGAAAAAAGTATAGTTTTTGGACAAGCGTCCAAGAGAAGGTAGAGAGTTGTCCCTATTAAACACAGCGCAGTCTGAAGGACCACCTGCGATATTAATCCGACAAGATAAGGTATCACATATGTTAACATTCACTAGGCTCCTAAGAGAACTAGTACGATCATTTTCCTAACGAGTGCTTCGACTACGATAAGAAAATCAGACAAAGGTAGACACGACAACTTAAAAGTATCATTACAGATACAAACACACAAAACAAACTGTTTTAAGGTAGTATTTCAAATCGGTAGCACCCTAAACACACACAAAAGCCCAATTATAAGCAGTTAAATACAGATACACTGTCCCCATATGCTAAAACAACCGAGAATTTAATAAGATAACATTAAGAAGCAATAGCACCTCACCACAAAGTTCAATAAAAAACAATGAAAAAAAATGTTTATAAGTTATGTAGATTTAATAGAAAAAGAAAGAAATAATGATGTAGTATAATGTAGGCGACTGCAATAATTCAGAAGAAAAACACACGGAATAGGTAGTCCTAGTTTTTGCAACTGCGAATATGAACTATTTCTTACAAAGGCATAGGTCATGACTCCTATGTTGGCCCAAAGAAAAAAATCATTCACTCAACATCAGCTAAAACCAATCATAAAAATTCAATGAGTTATTTCAACCAAAGTTACGACAATTACCACACAATTAAACCATATAAGAGAAATACTAAAGACTGAACAGTATGTAGTAGGAAAAGTTGAAGGGTTAATTAAATGAAACGACAGAGTTATATTGGGGGGGTGTAGAGAATGAAGTGATATATAAGTAACGGTATGGTCAAGGAAAAGTCAACCAAAAGGAAAGGGTTTAAGGTAAATGAGTTAAACGTATAAAACGTAGGTGTATAAGAGAAGGAATAAGTAATTAAAGTTAACTAATTGATGGTGAGAACAAAAAAAATATTAGGTAAATAGTGAGGAGTATGGAACATGAAAAACCTAAGTAGCATTTGGGTCAGCAGAGAATGGCTTAAGGTCTTTAATATGCCACCTGCCTTGGCGTTTTCCTTCAGCATCCTGAAGTTCGTAGATAAGGGGACTAATGACACGAGTGACCTTACAAAGAATGAATTTAGGGGCTAATTTTGAAGAAAATTTCTTAGATGCATCCGATAAGACATAGTTCTTTTTCCAAACTTGTTCGCCCAAGGCGAAGGAAATATTTCGTTTACGTAAGTTATAATGGTCCTTGCTCTTTTCGTAAGCTTTTAACAAATTTTTTCTAACGTCGTTAAAGATAGAAGGCAATGACTGTTGGTCTTTGTCCCAACGTACTTTATCGTCAAATTCAATTACGTTAGTATCGTCAGGCACTAAACCATAGTAACTCCCATCGATTGGGGTATATCTTCCAAAAACAAGAAATGACGGAGTGAATTGGGTTGCTTCGTGTTTAGATGTACGCAAAGCTTGAGCAATTTCAAAGATATGTTTATCCCATGTAGTATGGTCTGAATTAATATAGGAAGAGATAGCGGTAATTAAAACTCGATTTACTCTTTCTGTAGGGTTTACTTGGGGGTGATATTTTGCGTTAAACCAAATTTTTTGTACCTTGTAGCTTTTAACGAAATTCTGAAAATCTTTAGAGATAAATTGTGCACCATTGTCACAAAGAATAATCTGTGGGACACCAAAGATAAGAAAGACATTTTGTTCTAGGAATTTAATTATAGCAGCGGAAGTAGCTTTACATAAGGGTTGCACCATAACAAATTTAGAAAACCAATCGGTAACGACTAAAAGATATTGATTACCTCTTTTCGATCGAGGGAGAGGTCCTAATAAGTCAAGCGATATTAATTGAAAGGGATAAGAAACGCGTTTAAAGTTACCCATTAACCCAGGACGAGCGTCTTGTGAACTCTTATGGGAGCCACAAATTTTACAGCTCTTAATATAGCGACAAACAGATTGCTTCAGTGTGGGCCAGTAATATAGTTCAGATATTTTAGCGAGAGTTTTTGTAACACCAAGGTGTGCAGCTATGGGATCATCATGACATAATTTAAGCACCTCACTGCGATTTGCAGTGGGCACGACAAGTTTCCATTCAGGGATATTCGATATTTTATGCGGGGACGAAGATACAAATTTATATAGTCTATTATTAGTTACCCGAAAGGTAGGAAATTTGTCGGGGTTATCGGAAACTTTTTTAATCATATTGAGGTACCAGGTATCCAGAATTAAATATGGAAGGTTAAGAGAAACGACATCACGAGATAAGGCATCAGGTACGATATTTAATTTGCCAGGCCTATGCCTAACGTCAAAAGTGAATTGAGATATACGCAAGTTCCATCTTGCCAAACGACCTGCGGGCTGTTTCAAGTTATTAAGCCACGTGAGAGCTGCACAATCAGTGATTACGGTAAAGTGTGTACCTTCGACATATCCTCTAAATTTCTCGATGCCAAAGATAACGCCCAATAATTCTCGTTCGGTAGCAGAGTATTTTTGTTCGGCAGAAGTTAAGGCACGACTCGCATAAGCGATTGGATGTTCTAAACCATTGCTTACCTGGAATAACATTGCACCTAAGCCAGTAAGTGAGGCATCGGTTTGTATAAAAAACTTTTCATCGAAATTTGGAGAGATTAAGATAGGTGCTGAAGTGATTAATGTTTTAATTTGTTCGAAAGCCTGTTGGGATTCTAAATTCCACTCGATAGTTTGGGATTTATTTTTATTTTTAATTAAAGCGGTAATGGGTGCGGATATAGTTGAAAGATTGGGTAGAAAGATGCGATAGTAGCTAATCATTCCAATTAAACGTTTGATTTCGGTAACGGTTTTAGGTGTTTTAAATTTAGTAATAGCATCAATTTTAGCAGGATCTGCTCGTAGGCCAGTCCCATCGATAATAAAACCAAGAAATGTGAGGGACGAACAACAAAATTGACACTTTTCCCAGTTTATCTTAAAACCTGCTGCGTTTAAGCGTTCTGCAACTTCATTTAATGTGGCGATATGTTCATCAAAGGAACTTGAGATAACTAAGATATCATCTAAAAATACAAAGGCACGTTCCCGATGTAAGATAGGACCTAACGTTTGATCCATAGTACGTTGTAAAGTTTGTGGAGCGTTACAGAGACCAAATGGCAAAAAATTATATTCGAAAAGACCTCGGCCTGGAACACAAAAAGCAGTTTTTTGACGAGAAGATAGGTCGAGAGTTATCTGATAAAAAGCTTGTCTAAGGTCGATAGATGAGATAAATTTTGCGTTACGAAGCCGGCTTAAAATAGAGTCTGTTCTAGGTAAAGGATAAGCGTCAGAAACAGTCACGGAATTCAACATCCTGCCGTCAAAACAGACACGCCATTCGTCATTCTTCTTCCGAACTAGTAATATGGGAGACGTCCAAGGTGAATTTGAGGGAGAGATAACACCAGATTCTAACATTTTGTCTATTTCAGCATGTAAATGCTTTTGCAAAGCAGGCGATAACGGATATTGACGTTGCTTAAAAGGGTGGGCATCACCTGTAGAGATAACGTGTGTTGCCGTTGTAACACAACCAAGTTTGGAGGTATTAAGTTTGCGAAATTTGTCGATTGTAGCGTTAAGAGTTATACTTTGGGAATCAGTAAGAGAAATTTTGTTAGATATTCCTGTAGATGCACAGGAGTTCGTTTTAAGAGAGGTTTGCCATGAAAAATCCTGGAAATAAAGTGACAGATTAAAAAGTTTACAGAAATCAACACCTAGTAGAAAAGGATAAGCTAATGCAGGCACAATCAAAAATAAAACGTCACGTTCAAGAGATTCTACTCGAATTTTTAACTTAAGGGAACCGGTTATATGTATTTGATTATCGTCAGCCAAATTTATGGAAGTTTTTTCGGGAATAATTTGAATTTTGATATTTTGTTTAGATAATTGATGTAAACCTTCGTTATTTATAAGGGAGCATGAAGAACCTGTATCCAATAACGCAACTACATTTAAGGAACCAATTGAGATAGATAAGTGTGGACGATTATCGAAGGGTTTTTTAACAAGTTGTGAAACGGCAGCAGTTTTTTTTTATGATAAAAGGAATTGACGGTTTGTAACCACTTAGACCACTCGGCTGGCGTAGTATAGCATAATTCCTCTAATGAAGTTAAGGCATTTTGTACATTAACAGTAGCGGTATTATTGTTAGATAAATTTAATGACGGTACAACGTTAGAGGTAGTTTTATGATTTGAATTTATTGACGTCTGGGTCCGTTGAATGATTGGTGATGAGGACGGTTTTGGTTTCTTGAGATATTCACGCCCTGATTTGTAATATCTCGACGGGAGTTTCCCGATACATTAGGATTACAGTTGGTGCAGTTAGATTTGTAGATATTTGAGCGACCACAACCATAACAAAAAATATTTCTAGGGTATGTGCAGACATTATAGTTATGTCCACTTCGCTTACAGTTCCAACAGGTAAGTGCGTTATTAGTAACGGTAGAAGGAACGTTAAGGGTAGATACTTTATGGGAAGCTCGAGCTTGGCAAGCTAAATCAGGTTCTAAAGGCCAGATTGTTTCTCGGGGGCGATATTTGTTAATTCTTGACTTCACTTCCTGAAGAGAACGACATGGGTCTTTAAAGTGGGCTAACGAAGAGATTTGCTGTAATGCCAAACGTTCAGAGAAATAGGGGTTTAAATTTCTAAGTAACTGATCGATAATTTCAGATTCTGAAGGTTTTTTGTCGAGTCTGCTATATAAAGCTTCTAGTGAGGTAATAAAAGAAACAACATTTTCGTCAGGACCTTGGGTTCGGTTACGTATTTCGTTCCAAAGGTCGTTAATATAACCGTGAGGTAGGAAATCTCGTTTCAAACACGCAACTAACTCCTCCCAGGTAGGAATTTGGTCTCGTATGTTTCTGTACCATATTAACGCAGAGTCCGAAAACAAGTCACCTGCTGAGACAAATAGGTCCTGGTCTGTACACCCGCGAGAGATTTTGAAATCATTAATCCGGTCAAGAAAAGACGATAAAGAGACCTGCGAATCAAACCCTTGGAAAGTGAGACCCCATTTGTCTACAGGTATAGATTTTCCTACAGGTTTGGGTGAAGCGAGTACGAGATTTGAAAAGGGTAACGATATATCTACGTCTGCATTTGGATTAAGTCTGTCAAGAACAATCCTTTCAAGTAATAATACTTTGGACAACAAACTTTGTTTAGCTTGGCTTGCTTGGTCGTCGTCATATAAGGATAATAATTCGATACGTTGTTTGACGTGCGTTATTCTCGAAGCCAATCTCCCTAACTCGATATCACTAACACCAGGATCTGTTCTATTTATTATACCAGATATATCGTCCAAAGAAAGTTTTATTTCAGATACGTTATGAGGCCAATCGCCAACGGGTTTCTTTAAGATAGCAATGCCTTTCGTTTCCTGGGCTAAAATGGCCCTGAGCTGAGATCTTCTATCGTTTTGATTACTAGCTGCAATAATATTCCTACACTCAAGCTCGTAGATTAATTCGAGAGATTTTCAATGTGAAACATTCATCCTGAATAGAATATTCGAGACATGATATATATAAAATATGCGATACTGACGCAGATCAGAAATTAAAAAAGCGTTACAGCTACTTTAAGTTAGTACGATACGGTATTTAACGGTGAAAACTTGTTAGGAACGTCACCGATAAAGAATAATATGCAAATGTTAACACGTTAATTAATCAAAACGCTAAAGAAACACATTTAGGCTGTATGAAAGCAAAATCAATGTTCAATTTAATAAATATTTCGTTGATAACTACAAAAAGGCCCTCCAAAATAGAAAATGCATAAGGTAAGGTATTATTTTAACAGATAAAACGAGGCTATTAATGTAGCATTTTCAAGGGATATTCTAGAGGTCAAATCGTTAGGTTAAACGTTTGTTTTTTTATTATTTACAGCAAGGGTTATATTTTAACTGAGATAAGGTAAATAATTGTTATAATAAACGGTATTTAAGACGTGCAATTACTTAAAAAAATTTTTTATTGTACTTACTTGGAAAAAGTGGGGTTTACGTATAGATCCTTGTAAAAATTTGAAGTTTTATATAGACACTAACGCATATTTTCAGATAACTGCAGTTATGGACTTCATTTAAAATTACAAGGTAAATAGATTAGCATTTTTTTGACAAAAGGTATATATCACAATAACAAAGTGATGGTTTTTATTACAAGCGCTAATCTGTCATTTCAGGAAAATGTCTGGGGAATTTTCGCAAGATACCAACTGAAATTAAAAATCCACAGATATCTTAGTGAACATAGATAATGAAATTTATTGGTTTGATTTAGATGAAAAAACTTGTTTAAACATTAATTTATACATTCCATAGGTATACAGGAATCATACCACCTAAAAAACACACGTTGGGCACCCAAATTCTTACATTCGCGCCGTGGTTACATATAAAAAAGTTCTATAAATGCAACCCCGGAAGCGAGGTTTAATAGACACTATCAGCAGTTGGCAGCGCTAATTCTTATACAGATTTGGGCGCGGTCAACTACTAATGACGTGCCAGATATTGCGTAATACTACGAAAATTTACATAATTCAAACACAAAGAATAAAGCACACAAATTAAGTAAAGGATTACTTACATCAGAAATCCTGCCTTCGCCCGAAGTTGCGCTTGGGTAGGCCTCTAGCCAAGTCCAGTCGGAGGAATTAGAGATGACACGTCGACGCTCTCAAATGCGTACGGATCAGCTCCGGCCAGCTAAGGTAGACATGAGTTCTTCATCCACAGGCGTGGAGATCGGTGCGCCTAGGTGGCGGCAGATGTCTTACCTATGTAGGGATTGGACAGGAAAAGGTATGAGGTAGACAAACAAAAGATAATTAGGCAGGGAACTACATAGGTAACCCTAACGATACGTTACCAGAGACAAAAACGAGCACTTCACTTCACGATACCCGGTAAAAAGCCACGTTCTAGCGAGAGAACCGGAATACTCTCCCACCCCTTGTCTAGTATTCCTATACCCCTAGCATTGCACGATTTGCGCAAACTCACTATTATGACGTATCGGAAGCACCGCCTAGTCTATTTAAAATTCCCGCGCACCGCGTATTTGAAAATATGCCGCGAAACTTCCGTGTATTAAAACTAAACTACTAACAATGTTTAAGTGACCCTTGGCATGTAACACCGTCTGTACATAAAATCACTTTCTCATATCAGGGTGCCCAAGGAAAGTGGACATTCACGACCGCCTTTTTCATATCCATATTCACGGTTGACCTTTCTTTAGCAAACGCAATAGTGGTACTGACAGCTGTGCAAAATTTAGACAGAAGCATCTATCAAAATTTACAACCCCCAAAAATGATTTCAGGTGCTTGACATTTCTAGGTTCTGGAAACTTAAGTATAGCCTACACTCATTGCAGATCAACCAATACCCTTTCTGGAGAAATAATGTGACCCAGGAACTGCACTGAGCTTCTAGCAAAACAGAATTTCTTTAACTGTACCGTGATTCCGTTTTCTAAATTTTTTAAAGATTATCGCTAGATGTTCAAGGTGAGTATTTACATCTGGTGAGTAGACTAACAAATCATCTACATATGGGCTCACTCACTCTCCTACTTCCGGCCATAAAACTATATAAAGTGCCTGAATAAAACTTCCCACCGACGTGGACAGTCCGAAAGGTAAAACTTCGAACACATAGGTATGCTCCTCAAAAGCAAAATCAGTATATTTCTGATCACTGGCCCTAATTGGGACTTGCCAATAACTAGCTGTCAGGTCAACAGTGCTCAAACACTAACCTGGTGAAAATTCGAATAATGATTCCCCTGTATTGGGTGGTGTAATCGTATCCTTTTGCCATTCTCGTATTTAAATGAGTCGCATCAAGACATGCCCTAACTGACCTGTCCTTTTTCTTTACTGTAACCAAAGGGCTAACATATTCTATCTGCCACATCTCAATAACCTCCAATTTACCATTTCTTTTATTTGCCTTTTGGCTTCTTTGCTAAATACATATGGAATTGGTTTTTGCTTACGATAGAAGGGAGTTTCGTCCTTTAAATGTATCTCCATGACAGTAACTCTTCATCAAACCCGGCTGATTCGAGAAAATATCCCCATACCGAATTAATAAATTATTTAATAACTCGCTCTCTCTCAGGTCCTCTAAAAGACTGCTTTATTTGCCACCTTGGTTATCTCTTATTTAGAATACCCCACTGGCTTTGGAAAACCTTCTTCTAACTCGTCTTCCATTATTTCATTTATAGCAATTCGAGCATCTCCATCGCTTTGTCTCACAAAACTAAATTGTTGAGGAACCTCGTTAAAGGACCCCTCAAGAGTATTGGACAAAAAATCGACAACTAGAGTATGATCTCGCATCCAATCACAACCCAACACCATATTCTGCACTAACTTGGGAACACAAAGAATGGTTAATCCGTTTCCACCTTGCCCATTTGCATTGTTAAATATACTTGCTCTTTAACTACCATGCTTTTATTTCCCCAACCGCCTGTAAGCACCACATTTCTACATGGAACACTAAGAATTTTCATATCATATTTCCCCCAATCTCTTCCACAAT
Source organism: Platerodrilus igneus (assembly GCA_036346225.1). NCBI lineage: Eukaryota > Metazoa > Arthropoda > Insecta > Coleoptera > Lycidae > Platerodrilus > Platerodrilus igneus. The sequence goes on along the minus strand of JARFIW010000170.1, from coordinate 11,796,958 downwards.
CTCTCCGATATCCTCATAATTTGAGATCCTGAGTCCACAAATGCCTTTATCTCCACCAACCTACGCAAAACTACCCTGATAGTTGGCACCACTGCCAAAGCCTTCACCCTAACATTTTCAGATTCTTTCTCTGCATCAGAATTCCAACCTGAATTAAAGATCGTAGCTACTTCTCTCTGATCTGACTGACGACTCTGTACGAGCAGATTCACTCCAATTTTCCTGTCTTCAATCCTCCCTTGTACGTTCCCCTCTATTGTCCTGAACTTGGACCATATTTCTATTAAGCTGCACCGCCTGGTTTCCTGCTGCCCTGAAATTCCTATTATTATTTTCCTTATTTTGGCTTGAATTGCTAGGCCGTTCTGCATATGTTAAGTCAATTATCTTAAATGAGGCTCTACATCCTCCACAGTGCAAAGCTCTGAATCAAAAATCCCTTTTTTATTTCTAAATCAAAATGGCCTATTGCCATATCAATAATTTTTTTGTTAGTCAACGGTTGTGTTAAATATTTTGCCTCTTTTACAGTACGTAAAAAAAATAGTCTGCACGGGAGCCACTTTCGTAAACCCAGTATTTTACCTTACAAAGTATTTCCCCTTCCTGATCTCCACTCCAATATTGTGCTAGAAACGGATTTAAATCTTTCAAAATATGCAAATTCTTTAATCTCAGCCCAATCCTGTGCAGATCCTCTTAAACAATTTGCTGCTAACAATATTCTTTCCTTAGGGAACTCCCGCTTCATCAAACGTGCCCTCTAATTTTTTAATGAATACTATTGGGTGCAATATCCCATTAGAAGAGAAATGTAGGTTAGTACCCCCACATCTTTCCAGGCTGAAATATACTCCCTATTATTAAACATTATTAAACATAAACCAACCTTAAAATCAAACGAGCCTAATATTTCTAATTTCATTTTATCGTTACCTTCATATCTTTTAGAAGGTATGTTGATGTCATCAAACTTAAGATACTAACTAACTAAATCATAACAAATTAGAGGTATCGGGCTACCCAAATCCAAAATACTATCTACACATGTGTGGTACTTATCTTTATGTAAATGTAATGGCACCATGTATTCTTTCTGTAGTTCCTGTTCAATCAACAACATGCTGTTCTTCATTAAACTATGTCGCTCAGAAGCTAGCTTAGAGCAATGCTTTTTATCCTCCTGTGACCCATAATGATAACATGAACCTCTTGGATGAACAATCATTTTGAAATTGGTAGCAGTCGTATCATAGAAAAACTCCGACATCAAGATATTTTATATGATGTAGGGAAAATTGTTACATTTCATAGGATTTTTTTTGTATAAAATGGTGAGAGAAATTATGCGACGATATTTAACTAAAAAGATAAAACCAAAGACCTGATCGTAGATAGAAATTTACATAGAATAATTATAGACATTGGATTTGAAGTTAAAGTAGTGTTAGACTTGGAGTTGAATTTGAAGTAGAGTTGGACCTTGCAAAATCAATTGTGTTACCAAATTATAATACACATGGTTCGACGAAGCAATCAAAAATTATCTGCCAATATCTTACCATCCTTAATTTATGGGATGGGTTTGAATATGTAGAGGTAAGATATTTATAAAATTATTTTTAGTAAAACGTTATGCGTTTAAATAAAAAGGTGTGCTTATGTTAATTGATAGGTATTTTAACATTGACGGTTTCTGCATCAGAAGACAGTTAGATATCAAAAAGGACTAACGTTACTCGAACACTGCAGATAACCAACAAATTAAAGGAAGGGTTTAACAGTGGAATGACACTATTGACATGGATTCAGATCCACACTAATTGTGTTTTGAAAGACATGCGTAAAGGAATCAACCAATCAGAAAATTACTTGTAATTGTATCTATTTATATAACGTAAATAAAAGAGAAAATTGTGAATAAATATAATAATCTGTGTTTAGCTTTAATTTCTACTATAAGAGTAAACGTGCATATATATTCATAATCATTAATTTGTTACATGCCAAAATTGGCAATGTACATGCCTTAGGGTTAGTTATAATTTGTAAATAAATTCCCGCGAATATTTTTAAATAAAGTTGTCAATTTTCGTCATTCCGAACAGTTGCATTTGCACAAAAAAAATGCACGGGTGTGGATAGTGTCAGAAGCGGCATTAAGCTACGAGACCTGAAGCCAAGAACATCTATCTGTGGTGTGTTTTTTTTTCTCTTTTTAGGGGCGTAGGTTCCTTACCTTACCTTTGTACCTCTACCTGGTTGTTCCCTATCGTTCCTCTACGAGCATGGAGTTTAGAACGGATTGGCAGTTTGACTCGGCAATGGCGTAACCTACTCACAAAACAACGAGGATCCTGAGATATTAAAAAATACAAGTGAGTAACGTTTTACTTATGTTGTGTCGGAAATTCGACTTTGTCTATTGCGCAATACTTAAAAACGTTGTGATACGTGTTATAGGAATTACGTGGCTTTAACTATTGCGCAATAGTATATCAATTGCCCGTAATATAGTATAGCGAATGCTCGGTTTACAAGAAATTTCAAGTGGTAATAAAATGTATTTTTAGAGTAAGGAAAACTGAAATATTTTATAGTGTGAAGCATATTGTAATATGGACAGGCCTTGGCCAAAAGACATGTTACAGTATATGGTCTGAAGTGAAGTAGAATTGCAAAAAGATTGTTTCGAATTGTAGAATCACACATTTGGCATTCGTTAAATGACCACTCAGATGTAGAAGAAGATGAATTAAAGACTACACACAATTTTGTAGTTACGCTACTCCGTTTTAGTGTGCCGTGATGTGGCATAAAATATTCCATTGTTGTATTGAACTTAGAACTTTCTTGGAAAGCTGCACTCTTACACTTTGTCATGTGACCAATAGCTTCATATTCTTTCATGAATTGAGTATAATTTGGTTTAGGCGAAAATTATTTTGAAGTTTGCGTTCCAAACTGTAAAATGGCTTTATCGATATTTCTTTAGAATTGCCAAGATTGTTTAGTGAATATTTTAGAGGAATGGACACAATAAAATGTCCATCAGGACTCCTTGTGAATTGCAACTTGAAATGGGATTCTTATTCCTGTTCTTCCTTAGAATACACGATTCTGTCAGAAGGACTTTCTTTGATATCCTAAAATTTTGTAAGATAGTCTTTTTCAGAAGACCAAAAAACCAGTGGCAAAATTGCTAATTGTATGCATTCTTATTAATATATTTGATGAGTTACTAAAAGCGTCAATCATAATCCAATCAAATTTTGTTTTGTGGAGAATGGGCTTACCAATGCCCAAATGAATTTGTCCTACACATAGTAGTTACCTGTGCCAATAAGCATGTCCACCTTCGAAAAAATATAATATTCTGGATTGGTCGAGCGAATATTTTGGGGAATCCCACGAGAATTCACATTAGTTTGTCATTTGGCAAATGGTTGCAAATAACTGAAATTGCAAGGTGCAAAATGTCTTAAATGCATTGTGTAATTCCCATATGTCGACATTGCACTAATGCCTTACGGGAGACGTAACTTGGTCAATGCCTTGAATTGAAATATTAATAGGTGATACGCTTGGCACCACTGATATGGTCCATGTTTCATCATATTGCGCAATTGTATATTATGACATGCTTATGCGGCAAATTGTATCAAATACCAAACACGTTTACAATGATACAATTCTTAACTTAAAATATAAATAAAGCAATGTACTCACTTAAAACGCATCTTGCAGTTTTATCTCAGGGCATCTCCTCGTTATTGGGCGTGGGTTGCGTCATGCCATTGTTGAATCAGATTCTATTCGTCTATCCTCTTTTGTTTGTAGGGGTAACGACAAGGATACAGGTAGATGTAACGATAGAAGGTAGAGATAAGATAGAGGAACCTACATCCTAAAAAAAGAAAAGTCTGATACCACGACACAGGCAGATGTTACCATCTTGACGTCTCGTGGCTAATAATGTCGTGTCACACTGCGTACTTGCCCCACTCACTCCGTGCCTGCGCATTCTTTTGCGCCAACGCAACTGTCCGGGATGGCGGAAGTTAACAAGTTTATTTTAAAATAATGGCGGGAATTTAGTCACATATTTGACAATGTACATTTCCAAATTTGGAATGTAACATAGGGTGCAAGTCGGTACATTATGAATCGCAATAATTGCTCTGTTATATAATTACTCTGTGTAGCACTATCTAATATTGCTCTATAGTTTTGTATGTATCCAATTTTGCCTAATACCTGAACAACTACAGTTGGCAATAATGTTTGCATTGCATCATTGTAATCTGACAGAGACACTGCTTGTTGCCTTTATTTTCATCTGAAGTTTTGTTGCGTATATGTTTTTTTAAAAATATCAGCCTTTGTTTTTAAAAAGTGATTAAATCAAATCGAGAATGTTTGCCTGCATAATTGTAGACTTCCCATTTTTGCGCAAGTGATATATATAATTTTCCACTTTGATAAAGGGTCTCATTGCTCTGTGGGCTAATTTAGAGATTTTAGTTCCCTCAGATGACTTGATATGTTGTTAATGAGTTGACGTATTACCTGCGAACATTCTTTCGTTATGAGTTATGCATTGAAAATTGCTTGAATGTGATTATAAATTAACAGTTTTTTGTTCATAAAGCGTGTATGAAGCAATTTCCATGCACTTTTGTAATTGCTCTCTGACAGCTCTTAAGAACTAAGGTCTGCTTTCCTACTCAGAGACCCACGTAAGTAATATTACTGTTCAAGATCAGTGAGTACAGAATTTGGATTTATGAGTCTGTTACGTTGTGCAGCGTAGCCTAACAAAAAAAAACAACAAAAGAAAATGGCTGGGCTCAATCGACGAATGGGCAGGATATTATACATACAAAAGAAAAAAAAATAAAGGAAAGCATGAAATAAAAATAAGAAATTAACAGTGTTTATTAATAAGTATAATTATTCTAATTGACATATTGAATAGACATAACAGTGCAGTATGACCGTGCATTTTACATTTCCAATGCTCCATCCGAAGGTACTACATTGGCCAGGAGGCGAGTTTTTTGTTGCCTGGATATTTAGAATTTTGCCGAACCCTTGTCGTTCTAGGCAAGGTAGGGATCTTTATCGTGCGTGACAACACTCACACACGGGACCTCCATTTAACCTCTCATGCGAACGAGGGCGTAGTTTTTGTGAAAAATGCTCACCTGCCATTTTTCAAGCAGTCGACCATGCCGGGATTCGAACCCAGGACCTTGGGATCCGTAGTCTTACGCTTACTACATTGATCCACGGCGACGCCTAGTGCAGTATGACCACAGACACAACAAAAATCAAATCAAGACTAAATACATATGTCAGCAAAAAACCCAAAAGAAATCATTTTTGAATGGCTAGCGGTAGTTTTAGGTTACACCCCAATATTAATGATCAAACAAAACAAAAAAATGCAAGATAACCACACTAAAACCAACAGCTCTAAATAATCATGGTAAATCTACAATTAAATAGGTAAATTGCCCACAGTAAATACAATATTAATAATCAATATTGTCGTAAGTATAAACTTAACTAAATCAAATTGTCCCCCCATAAAGAAGTCATCACAGATTACAATATTAATAATAAATATCCTCTCGCACAACGACAAACATTCCAAAGCTACCAACTTTATCCGTCCAATAAGAAGTGGTAAATATACTGTTTGAATAATTTTACAGATGTCCTTGTTACGTTCCCTTTCGGCAGCGTACTTAAAATACATCGCTTTGCATAGCTGGTTGCATAAAGTTGATTTACCTTAATAAATAAATAAATATTCGCCGTATACAATTCGTCTTTATGCTATCTATTCTCGTTTGAGATAAGAGAAGCTCAGGTGTTATGTTAAACAACTATTTTTACATTAAACAGATTAGCGTAGTTTACAGTTGTTCTTGGTTGCTATAAATTACGAGTTTAGCAGTGTTTCGAGGTATTTCCTATAAATTGTTGAGTTTGTAGTTGTAGTTTGTCCCTTGTTCTATATTTTATTTACATTAAAAATTCTGTTGCTCGTTCTGCTTTGACGATATGCATACTTTGGATTATCGAAATACCTTTTTAAGCTTGAGTGTTTCTAAAAGTGAGGATACAGTGTAGCAGATGCAGTTGATGCTGTAGTTCTGAATTTTGTTTCTACTACCGAAGAATCTAAAATAGATTATTGCTTGCAAGTTTCGTTATTTGCGAAATATAACCGATTACCGGTTTACAAAGTTGAACTTAAACTAGTGTTACAAAATACTTGAAATTATTTTCTTAGGAAATAGGATTAACAAGAAGAGTTATCAATGCCACCTGGTTCCATTAGTATGATAATGTCTGCTGCTAACACCCGTGAAATACGTATGTGTGATTTAGTGCTTCGTTAGTGCCGAACCTCGTGACTCCCACCCTTCCATTGCACGGAAGCGCTACTGCAGGACTTTCTGTAAGTGTACTATTTCCTACTTTTTTTTATTTTAAATATCTATTCGTTGTTTTGGGATATCTTTGTCGTTCGGATACCTTTTACAATAGACTTGCATGCTATTCTAAAAGAAAGAACGGAAAAAGACTAATACTGCTAGATTACTCATATCAATAGTGTCTTATCTATTTATCTTTTGTAAAAAAAAATTTTGTCTTGATTTATGTTAAATTGGTGTGTGAGGAAACGTTTCTGCTACTCCCCAATATTACCTCACTTTGTATTAAAAGTTTTTGTACTGCTATTACCGTTGTCATATTATATAGATTATTCAAACGTTTTACCTTCTTTTACATTCTTTTACATGCTTTTACATTTTTTTTTTCTGGTTTACTTAACTATTTTTTTTTCTTTCAGGTTTGCTTAATTATTTTTCTTACAGGTACTGTCACTAACTCCTTACCGCCGTATACATTATATGTTAGTCTACTTTCTACAACCCCCCCTAATCTCCGATTGAGCCCGGTCATTCCTTGACTTTCTTTGTGTTACGCACGGCTACGAGCCAACGTAACATAAATTTTGGCGCCCAACGTGGCACCCCAAGAATTGCGTAACATCCTATACAATATAGTGAATAAACACTCACCACGTGTGTCCACGGTGTAGGTGTTTGACCGCACCCTTTCTAAGGACAGGGTGGAGCAGATCGACTGGGGATTCCGTAAACCGTGTATTCCCTTCACAAAAGAAACGAGCAAACGCCTCATCAAACAAGGTCAAAGCAACAGACGGTTCTTTCCCCCGGAAGGAGCTATAATAAGTACAGGTAAGAATTAATTTATTGATGCCGAAAAGTACTTTTTTTTTTAAAACAAAATACTCACCACACAGCGTGTGCTCGAAAATTTTTTACAGAACGAAATTGACAATTGCTCGAAAATTTTTTACAGAACGAAATTGACAATTGCTCTTGTCGTGTGCAGAAAAGAATAAAAATTAACTTGTTTGATAGCACCAATTTACATTCCTCCCGGTGTTATCAAACATACGAAGGTGATTAGCACTTCGAAACAAGCTTTATCGGTGAAGTAGGATTCATTATTTCAACGAGTCTTTAAATGGAAGTAATCTAGAATCATTTATACGCGGTCGTAATGTATAACAAGTTAACGGATACCCAAAACAAGGTATTGACTATTTAATTTTAGCATAAACTTTATGTTTCAAAGCAACTAGATTTAAGTTGAGAAATTATTGTAAAGCGGGCTTAAGATAAACAAGTAAAATATACAGAATGTTGACGAAGGATTTAGGAATAGCAACGGAATCGATTTAACTGAAAAACAAATTAAAGGGAAAAGGGGTAATTAATTTATCCTGAAAATAAACGTAACAAGTCACTCAAAGATATCATAGCAGGCCATTCATTCGTCATAACTTCCTGAAGAATGTGGTAATGGAATAATTGGAAGTTTTATATTAGGTTTGTGTTGCAGACTCCTTGCTGTGTTCAGAAATGGATTCGGAAGATGTCTTTTCATCTTAAAAACTGTTGACTAAATGTTTAGTCTGAGCAGTTAGCGCATAAAAACTGTTCTCAAAATCTGCCCTTTGAAGTAGCTCTTGATCAACATCTGCACTCAGTAGTTCAATTTCTAATTGTACATTATCAAATTTGTGTAAAATTATTTCGATTTTATCAAGCCTTTTCAGTTAATAAATTAGAAGTACTTTCTGATTCTCCTAATTGAATGGATGCGCTTTGAATGAATTTTTTAAATGTTAGTTTTGCCTTCAAAGTGCCTGTTTGTATATGTATCGCTTTTAGCTCATATTTGATATTTTGCACAGAATTGTCATTAAGAAAATAACCGATTGAAGAGAAATGCATTCAAAGAATTGTCAATGCCGAGAATGTGCTAGGTTTTCTATTACGTCTTTTAAATTTAGTATCAAGTAGAAACGATACAAATCATAGGATAATAAATGAAATACGCTTGATGAACTCACCCTGTATACGCATCATTCAATAACGTTTAGTTATTTTTAAAGATGTGATATGGTGTGTAATACCTGAACTTCCAACATGTAGTGCTAAATATTAAAAAAACAGAAATTGGATACTTGAAGTGGATTATAAGTATTTGAAGTTTCTTGAAGTTTTGAATTGATAACGAGGTAGTTGGTTTATACGTGGCGTAATGAAGGGTCAATCTTTAGGATGTCAATCCAATGCTTTCGTGTAAATGAAAATGAAGTTTAAAGAAATTATATATTTATGAATTTGAACAATGCATATTTGAGTACATGCTTACCCAGACAACTGACTAAATGTCACTATCATGGACGTAGTGAAAATGTAAAGATATTTAGACCACTGTATATTTTTAACTGGTAGGGTGCAATATACACGTAACTCAGAACTTACACAAATTGATTGTGGTACAATAAATTGAAATATGGATTCTTACAATTATTGAATCGAATTATGTTTACCATCCACAATATACACTCATTAGTAGGTCGGAATTTACCTGTACAGTATTAGTATTTAAAATTACTATATAATAAATAGTGTTGCATTTACAAAATATCAAATTCAAAACACATTTGAAACATGTAAAATTACGAATTTTAATTATTTGTAGTGAATTGTGTTTAGTACGATATGTTATTCAATCATATTCTTTGTAGAAAAGAATTAGCATGCATTTTTTTAATTGAAACGTTGTGGTACAAAGCATTTTCAATTGTGTAGTTCGAAAAGTGTGCATAATTACAGTCTTGATGATAATTACTCGATTTATCGTCGAGAAATGTTTTAAATGTAGAGCTTGTACAACTAACATTCAATAAATACCCAAGCTGAAGATTAATAAAGCATTTTGAACAAATCCATTTTTGTTTTCAATGTACACTATAATTAAACTTCTGTTTTTAAGCACGGATTGTTTTTAAGCTTTTTACAATTTGTCAGACCAGAAACCTGTATGATTGCTTTTTTTGTATATCGTATAATTCCGTTAAAATCTTTATTTTGTTACATTGAATTTTATAAATTCAACTATCGCTTACTAAATTGTTTAGCATTTTAAAACCTGTTCGCTTAATGACCTTATCGAGCATAAAAGCTCCCCTTTAAAACCAACTCAGAATATTATGATTTTCATATGGATGCGATTTAATACAGATTTCATTTTCTCTGGTATAGCAAATTTAATCTTTAAACAAAATACTTGTGTAGTTTCTTGAAGATGAAAATAATTTGTTTGATTAATTTCCTTTGAACTCCTTTGTAAATCATTTGTATGTGTAAAAGCATATTTCTTGTTATTATTTAAAGCCACATTTAGCTATGTAGTGAACGAGGCGTTTGCGTCCCTTCCTTGACCTGTTCAGACCAGTAGTCATCAGGTACTCGTGAGATGAGCAACGCACTCTTAAGTATGATGCACCCTAGCGTGCTTTAACGTTATATTATAACAAGAGATTTATGTAAGCCGTGATTCTTTACTATGCTTTATATATTTTGTTTGTGTGCTACAATGTTTGTGATTTAACCCGTAAATAAAGGCACAATTAGCCGTACATTTCTTTATTTGGAAATGCTACTTCATCAGTGCGATACCAAGCAAACTTCTGTTCTTGGTCCACTACAAGAAGGGTCTCCAACCAAAGCTGAATTATCTCAGAGGCATACGGAGTCATCCTTCGCCGTCAGCATGCACATTCAGATATTTCAATAGCAGCAATTACCTTTTTTTAAAAGTCATCAATGAAATAAGAGTAACGCCCTTTTCTGATTCTTGCTTTGTGGATTGCATTATATTAAAAGCTGAATTTGCCTATATAGTAACTGATTCTAAGGGCTTTAGGAATTTGTCAGTCATCTTCTATACTAAATGCGAGTTTAATACTAAAAATAAAACTACAACTGTTGCTATTCTAATTAAGAAAACTGGTGAGCAAATTATTACTTTATAAATACAAAAGTATGGTACCTTAAAAAATGTGATTGAAGTTCTAATAAGAACTGTTTTTGTAACCAATAACAATAAACTGAAAAAAAATTATCAACATGAGGATTAAACTGCGAAAACTGCAAATATGATGAATAAAATGCTAATGTCAGACCACTGCAAATGTCACAGGACCACTACAAAAAACTACGCTACTAAAACACGCAGCTTGACATCTGAAGTGATGATATGAAATTAGTTACGGTTTAGAGTAATTCAGTGGATACATTTATTGCTATATATATTTTTTTAAATATATAAGCTTGGTGATTAATTTAAAAGTATTCTTATTTTTGTTATAGGTGCTGATATATCTCTGAAGTCAAAGCATTTATGTCAGACTGCAGCTTTTTTGGCAAATGCACACAATAACGAAAAGGTGTTTAATTTAATAATATCGCATGAGCCATCTATTATGAATATAGATATTGATCTCAAAGAGGATTTACCATCGGCTTTTGTTGATGGCGAAAATAACGCTATGAAAATTAATTTTGAACTGATTATAAAATTAATAACATTTATACATAGTAGCGATAAACAAGGTACCATTTTAATATTTTTTCCTGGTTATGAAGACATAATTACATGCATGCATAAACTTGATGAAAGCTCAATTGATCGAAAGCAACTTAACATTATTTGCCTTCATAGCAGCATACCAGCCTATGCAAGAAGAAAGGTTTTCAAAACAGTACCTGATAAGCAGAAAATTATTCTATCGACGAATATCGCAGAAACGGGTATTACAATCCCCGATGTTGTGTATGTTATTGATACAGGTTTAGCTAAGGAAACAAGTTATGATTCAGTGAGTAAATGAAATAAAACATGAATTTTTCGTTTATTTCAAACTGTTGCAGGTAGGTGAAATGTCTATTCTTCAAAGAACGTTTATTTCAAAAGCCAGTGCTGATCAACGGTGTGGCAGGGCAGGTCGTACTCAGGATGGAGTTTGTTTCCATCTTTATTCGCGAAAATGTTATGATTCGCTAATTCCAAATGCTGTTCCTGAAATATTGCGTGTGCCTCTTTATGTGAGTATATAGAATTGTGCAAGAATTGATTTTAAAATAGATATAAATAAAATTAAATAAAAACCCTTAACCACAAAAAAATTTTTTGTGGTTAAGGGTTTTTATTTAATTTTATTTAAATCGTGCCACAGTGTTCCTATAGATTATTAAAATAGATAGTTCAAACCTTATTACACCCCCGTAAACGAGGTATGCCAGCCACTAATGACAGTTGGTAGCGATATTACATAATGTGAAAATTGACGTACAAATTGTCGATGACGTCACACAATATGCAAATTTTAAGGGAAATAAATTTTAAAGAAAACCCCCAAAGGGGGCACTCACGTGAACATGTAGAGCTTCCTTCATGATTACTCCATGATGGTCGCCCGTGGCTTCGCTAATATTTCTCGGGTGTGGAAACTCTTGAGCCAGGTTGAATCCAAATTCGATTGTCTTCTTCCTATGTAGAGGGGCGACAGGAAAGGGTATGAGGAACGATAATCAAAAGAAGGCAAAAAGGGTCGTACATAACAAAAAGATACGGTAAGACACCCCACAACTGCTCTTGTTCGCGTTTCGGAGGCTAGTTCCCCGCGTCTCTCGGAAATCCTCCACTTCCTTCTTCCCTCGCACGCGTTGGCGCGAATCTTGCGCAACGCACTATCTGAAGTGACGGAAATATGCACACGTCCTTTTAAATTTATGGCTCGAAATTCTCACATATTAAAACTTAATTAAAAATGTCTAGTGCCGAAATTTTTGGCACGTAACAACCGGACACGAAATATTGTGATACCATTAAAATTAAGCATGTTCAATGTTTTCATGTATTGGATATAGCAGGTGTCTAACAATTATTGTAGTTCTGCATGACTGTTGAATCAAACACGAATATGAATTCTTACTTCATTCAAAATTATTAAACCTACATTTGTACAATCAAAAGTAATTTCCAAGGTAAACTAATCTTTGAATAATTATTTCTTTTCGATTTTATATAAAAATTTAACTCAAAAATTGTAAAATAAAAGATTCAAATAAACTTTATCAACATAAAACGGACTTTTTTCATAATTGAAGCATTTATAGTTATTACAGGAAGTGCTCTGTTAACTTCTCAAACTAAATTAACTTTCCATCAAAAATTCATGTAAATTAAGCAATAGTATCTTGAACAGCATGAAACCATGCAGAATCTAGCTTCAAAAATTCAATTTGAAGTTTGTCCTTGTGGAATTTGTTGCTAAACGATTGTAGAATATTTATATAATGATTTCTGTATTAACATTGCTGTCACAAAATATCGTAGCAAATATTCTTCTTTGGATTATAGTATTTCAAAATCCAATTTTGCCAGGATGCACACTAGCTTGTCTAAGACATTGTAAATTGTTTGCAGACTACATTTGCATATTCAACGAAATACATAATATTTATACATAAAACACGACCTTACTCGTGAAGAAAATACTGTCATGAAGAAAATACTAGTGCATCATTGTTCTTGAGGTTTTAAAACAAAAAAACAAGTGGGTAGAAGTTCCTAGTACAATGTTTTCTATAGATACAATCAAAAATTTCTGTAAGACTGTTGTTGCTGGTTTCATTAGTTATTTAAATATTGTGTTAATCTTCAAAGGTTTTTTTTAATATCGTTTCTGTCATCAGAAATAACATTTTCACATCTAACAACCTGCTTTTACCTGCACTGATTTGTGTTCTGCAGATCCTGTATCACAAAAATAATATTAGGAAATATAGACAATCGCCACGGCGCGTACCTGTTGAGTTCTCCCATTCTTCATCTTCCAAATGATTGCATTTGTGAGAATGTGCTTCTAACAAATACATTTTTTGTATTATGTAAATATTTTTAGTTAGTGTTTCAAACGTCAATAAAGCATTGAATATGTAAACAAAATTAATTTATTGTTGACATTCAAAATTTGAAATGTCAATTCAATCTTTCAAAGTTTGAATCAACATTCAGCATTGATGTTTGATTCGACAACCACCCATAACTACAATAATTTTGACACTTGGTATGTAAATGCTAAATATTTATAGTTTTTAAAAGTATGCTGTACTTAATAAGTTTGCTGTAGTGATGTAAAGTAATGGTAACTGTATATTTTCTTCATCATCAATAGGTTTTCAGTCTTGGAATTGGTTGGGCGCATACCTCCATTGTTTTCTATTCTGAGTCAACCTACACATTTTCCTGAAATTCACACTGCCTACATCTTTCACTATCTCTGTGCAAGTCTAGTTTATATCTACTCTCTATTCTCTTTTTCCTTTCTCCGTTTCTAATACATTCCACACTATATCCTCATGCTGAAGAACATGTTCTATCATCCTCTCTCATATTTTTTACTGTTTTTTTGCATATTTCTTTCTTTCCCTATTATTTCTAGAACCTCCTTTTTTAACTTTATCTGTCCTTGATATATCTTCATGATACGTCTGTAGCGTCACATTTCAAAGGATTCATATTTCTCCTGTCTGCTACTCCTACTGTCTGCGTTTCACAACTGCACAGTGCTGTGCTCCACACATGCTTTCAATAAATTTTCCCTTGGTTCTGTTTGTTATTTTCGAACATAGCAACTGCTTTTTCCTGTTAAAAGCAACACCGTCATATGTTAATCATTATCATTATCACCCTTTAAACTAAAATCGCCTCCTGTGTTCTCCAGTTTCTCATAAACCCAAAATGATCTTCTCCTAGTATTTCTACAACCAGATTTTCCATTCATCTTTGTACAATTCTAGTTAATATTTTTGACACATGTGCTGTCAAACTTATTGTTCTAAAATTTTTACATCTATCTGCTCCTCTTTTTTTGTATGGTGATTATGATGTTACGTTTGAAATCTTTGGGTTTCTCACCCGTCTCATACATATAACTTACAAGTTAGAAGAGATCTGTTGCTGCTTGTCAAGCAGCTTTTAGAGTTTCTACTTGCACTTTATCTATATCTGGTGCCTGATTCTTTTTTCAGACTCTTTAATGCTAGTTCAAACTTATCTCTAAGTATAGGATGTCCCAAGTCATCCTTTTCAATGTCCGATTCCTGTTCTAGTGCTTCTACTTCCTGTTCTGCATATAAATTCCCTATATATTCTTGCCATCTTTCTGCTTTCTCTACATTTTCTATAATGATGTCTCCTTTTGTGCCTTCTACATTTTTGCTATATGGTTTTATCCCCTAAAATTTGTTTTAATTAGTTTATACCTCTCTGTATTTTCCTCGATCCATTGTTCTTTAGCTTTTTTTTGCATTTGCGAATAATTTCCCGTTTTATGGCTTTGTATCTTTGTTCCCTGCTTCACCGAGTCTGTTTTTGTATTTTTGCCTTTTTTCTGTTAAATTCAGAATATTCTTTTTCACCCATAGCTTTTTTATTTTTTTCTTATACCATAGAATATCTCTAGTCGCAATGTCTAAGTTGGATTTAATGTTATACCATTCTGCCTCTATTTTCTCGATATCTTTTAGTTTCGCAAAGTCAAAGTGCAATTTTTGATTGCTTTTTTTTCCAAATTTTTTAATTTAAATACACGCGGCTTTCATAATAACTGTGTTGTGGTCAGTGTTTATATCTGCTTATGAGTAGCTCCTACAGTTTTTTTACTCCTGGCATCTTCCACATTATTGTCTTCTAGCATGATGTTGAAATGTGTCTGTGATGGTTAAATTGTTTTTGTCACAAAATTCTACCAGCCTATTTCCCCAGTCGTTTTATGTGCCTAACCCAAATAAACCTACTACCACTTCTTCCCTACCCTCACCTAGCATAGCATTAAAATCCCGTGTTATTATTAAATTTTCATGTCCTCTTACGAATCTTAGTATGAGTTCAATATCGTCGTAGATCCCTTCTACCTCTTCCTCAATGTAGCTAGAGTTGGGCATTTTACATATGAACAATGAAGAAATATTTGCATGCTAGCTGAAGGGAGAAAATGACACAAATTTGATAATATAGGAAAATGTTATCATCATTGGATGAGTTTTGCTAACCACATTTGATCTAAATTATTATAGTGCAAATAGTTGTTTCAGTGAAAATATTGTTCACTCTCAGCAAACACATGCACTTGTACTTTATGGAAGAATGATGAATAGAATAAGCTCCCAAAATTGATCATCTATAATCAACGAAATGTTTATCATTTTAAAAAATTACCTAACAAAAAGTTTTAGAAATGTTTTTTTATTAATTGCTCCGTCTTAGTTTCAACAGATATTTGTATTCGAAGTAAACAATATTCTTCTTTCTTTGGAATCATAAATAGAAAAGATCAAAACTATAGAAAATTCCAATTAAAATAAACTGAATTACGATAAAATAGGGTCATTTTTAGCTCTTCTTATATCGTCAATGTTTAATGGTAATTTGCTGTTAGGAGTGTAGTTAAGATTAATATCATCCCCTGAAATAGAAACGGTATTATTTTTAAGTGGTAATCTAGAAAGACAATCAGTCACAATATTTTTAAATACATTAATGTATATTATATCAAAGTCATTACCGCTGAGAAATTGAGCATATCTTTGTAAATGATTGACAACCATAACAGATAACAGGGAGATTTCTTTTTGGTCTGGGAATAGACAACGGAGGTTTAAGGTCAGTAACAAAAAAAAAATTATTGTATATATAGTGCCACCAAGTAAACATAGGACCTGGAAAATATGTGAACTAATTTCCAACAACATATGGATCCAATCAGAAAGTAATTTGTTTCAAAGTACACTGCAGGAACAAAGCATTTTTAAGCAAATTTAAAATTCCATATGTGCATTTAATAAATTACTCTAGATTAAGGTGTGTGTTATGTCATTTCATTGTCAATTAAATCTTCTAAAATTATTAAAGATTAAAAAATACAATAATGCCATTAATGTTGAATATTAATAACCTAACCTTACAAATATTTCAATTTGACAAATAAAAGCTTTCTACTTTGAGTGTACTTCTTAGCAGGCAGTGACACCAATGACACACCTCCCAAGTCCTATGTTTGCTTGGTGGTACTATATAAATATTGGTTAAATTCGGTAATACCAAATATTAATGAAGAGCTTCTTTATCAATTTGGGAATAAGCTAATTCAACCTTTGAAAGAGTATGAGATACATATGCGATGGGTTTATCAACATTATTAGGGAAACATGAACCTATTCATAGTTCAATCTATCGCATTATAATTTTAAGAGTGTTTCTGTATTATAGTGGACTAAAACAGGTTTCGTTAGTAAGCAGCTCTTTGGCTTTTTAAAAATATCAAAACAGGATAATTTGACATCCTTTTGCTATAAAGGGAGATGAAACTTCAGACAAATTAGGAATAAATTTCCCTTAAATATTAACTATACCTAAAAAAGGATTTAAGCTGAGTGTTTTGAGGAAGTGAGACTATTTATAGCTTCAACTTTACTTAAACTAGTTTTTACACCATATTTATCAATAATATGATCCAAATATTCTACCGAATTTGTGAAAAAACATTTTTTTTAGAGTTAATCCATATTCTTGTAAAATAGTTAGAACTAACTTAAAAATTTTTTATATGTTTGGCATCGTTTCTACTTGTAATCAAAAAATTGTCATGAAATACTAACACAAAAGATAAAATGTAGAATAATTTATCCATTGTTCTTTGAAATTTAGAAGGTAACGATTTAATGCCATAGGGAGCTCTACTGTATTTGAAGAGTTTTGTTTAAGTTCTAATAACAGGTAGAGTTTGAGATTCCTTACAAACAGGCATCTCATTGTAAGTGGATTGTACACCCGGTTTGGTAATTTTTTCACCTGCTTAATTTAGCGAACAATTGATTTATCCTTCGGCATGGATAATGGTCTTCAACGTAGAAGTTTAACACTTTAAAATTCCCACACATTCTAATTGTATTACCTTTTTTAAGACAGGAAATATAGGAATACCCCATAAACTAGTATATGTTCTTTCACTAAACGATGAAGTTTATTTTCAATTTTTTCTTTGCGTTAAAACGGTAAAGTACATGGTTTACAAAACTTAGGGTTGACATGCTTAATAAGTTTAATTTTTAAAGGATTGCTTACTTTTTCTGTGAAAACTGTGTCACATCTCTTAAGTAAATTGTGTAATTCATCCATAAAAAAATTTAAAGCAACTTGAGTATTATGCAACTTGGTAAGATTATTAGAAAAACATAAATCCATGCAGTTTCTGGGAATAATGTCCACAGCCCGAATCCAATCTCTACCAATAATAGCAGGTTTGTCCTTACAATTTTTTGGCAGATCAAAAACAAATAAATCTAACGTTTCAAACATGTTTTTAAATTTTACATTGACGTTTATTTTTCCTTTAGGAGTAAACTTGTCACCAAAGTAGGGTGACAAAGCTAAGTTGAAGTTGGTTAATAAAATTGGGGAACAAGGCACCAAATTTGTAAAAGGATATAACAGATTTACCAGCACAACTATTGATCTCTAACTGGACAATTATTGACTCTACGATTGAAGTAGACAACAGATTGGGACTTGGATTTTCAGTAACCATGTTGATGGAGTTTTCTAGAAAATATAAATAACTCATATTGAAAACACCATTTAAAAAGTCACAATCTTGTTCTTCAGATGTATAGGAATCTATGTGGTGAAGCCTGGTTTTGTTATAGCTTCTACATACAGTTTTTATGCGACCCAGTTTGTTGCCGAACGAAAAGTATAACTTTTGAATTTGTAATTTTGAAAATTATGATTACTGCCCCCACCACACACAGCAATGTAGTGTTGATTTTGAACTAACATATTGAGGAAATTTCAAATAGAATGTAAAATATGAACAGGAGTAGTACTGAGTGTCGATGAATGTAATATAACTGTCTCCATTTCCACTGCTACGTTTACAAATTCCTTAAATGTTAAACTTTTGCACTGACTAAGTAATTTATCTAGAACAGGACGTTGCCATAAACCTAGTAAATGTATCACGAAGATTTTCATCAAGATTTTATCCAAATTTGCAACTGGGCGGCTAAGTTTAATCATTTAGTGCTAAAATTAGCAACATATTCACCATATTCTTGCCGGGCCAGGTGGAATTTGTAGCGTTCTGCAAAAACTGATTTACGTGGTGAGGTTTTCTTTTAATAATATTAATTGATGTTTTAGTTTTAGGATGATCAGGCAAACATAAATTCATCAACAATTTGTAGACATCATGTTGAGGTGAATAATTAAAATAACTATTTTCTTGAATCTGTAGCACATATATTATTTGAAATGAAAAATTGATCAATGCGATCATTAAAAATAGCAAAGTCGTCTTTTGATGAAAAGATAACGTATCAAATAACGGTGCATTAAAGGTACTTCCTTATGCAGAAATATTCACGTTAAGATCAATACCCATTTCGAATGGACCTGCAACTTGCCGAAGTTCTAGATTACTACAACAGGTGAAATGGCTTGCGTGTTCTAATGAGCTAACGAGCCAAACTACAGGTCCAACCAAAGTAGTAGGGTCGTTAATGAGGAACCAGACTAAGACAGGTTCCTGAAAGAGGGCAGCGGCTCTTTCGGTACTTAGATTGGCAGAGACCATAGGGGTCAGTGATGTGGAAGGTAACGGGAACCCTCCACATTAACCTCCAAAGTACACAGCGTACCTAAATTATAATAAAATGATGGCATTCTTTGGGGTAAAAGATTCTGGAGTTAATCTCCCATGCGGATCTCCGGGAGGGGACTACTTCGGAGGATGCGATCAGAAAGTTAAAAATAAGTCGGGAACATTTTGCGAGTAGGAGCGTAGAATGTTAGAAGTATGAGGCAAGTAGGTAAGCTAGAAAACCTAAAAATTGAAATGAATAGGTTATTACTAGACATAGTAGGGATCAGCGAAGTTCGGTGGCCAGAGGCGGGGGATTTTTGGAGCGGAGACTTCAGGGTAATTCATACAGGAGCAGAGGAAGGAAATTTGGGTGTGGGGATAGTTATGCGGAAAAAGATAGGATACTGTGTAGAAAATTACTTACAAAAGAACAAAAGAGTACTAATGGTTAGATTAGAATCTAAACCGGTAAACACAGTAATAATACAAGTATACATGCCAACCTCTAGCTACAGTGACGAAGAGGTAGAAACCATCTACAAAGATATCGAAGACATATTAAGATACGTAAAAGGACACGAAAATTTAATAATTATGCAGTGGTATGTGAAGGTAGGGAAGGAGCGGTAGTAGGTTTATTTGGTTTTGGCACGAGAAACGACAGGGCAAATAGGCTGGTAGAATTTTGCGACAAGAACAATTTAATCATCACAAACACATTATTTCAACATCATGCTAGAAGACGATATACATGGAAGATGCCAAGAGATATAGGAAGATATCAAATAGATTATATTCTTGTTAGACAACGGCTTAGGAATCAAGTAAAATACTGTAGAAGCTACCCAGAAGCAGATATAGACACTGACCACAACATGTAATTATGAAAGCCACACTTAAATTTAAAAATTTTGTAAAAAAGAAACGGAAAAAGGCACTTGGACTTAGAGAAACTAAAAGATAAAGATATTCAAGAAAGATTCGAAAAAAAGTCAAATGAATTGCTCAAAGATATCAGGAAAATATCTTATTCTATGGAAGTAGAAACAGAATGAAATAACATTAAATCCAGCCTAGACATAGCAGCCAGAGATATTCTGGGGTATACACAAAAAGAAAATAAGAAATCATGGATAACAAAGGATATCCTGAGTTTAATAGAAGAAAGACAAAGATACAAAAATAAATCAGACGAAACAGGAAAACAGAAATACAAAGCCATAAAATGGAAAATTATTCGCAAATGCAGAAAAGCTAAAGAACAATGAAATGATGAAAAGTGCAAAAAGGTACAAACTAAGATGGAAGTAGGGAAGACAGATGAAGTATACAAACTAATTAGAATGAATTTTAGGGATATAAAACCATATAGCAAAAATATAAGGGACACGGGAGGAAACGTCAGTACAGAAAATGTAGAGAAAATGTAGATGGCAAACATATATAAGGAATTTATATGCGGGAGAGGAACTAACTGCATTAGAACAGGAATCAGACATTGAAAATGATGACTTGGGATATCCTATACTTAGAGATGAACTTGAATTAGCATTAAAGGGTCTGAAAAATGGTAAGGTGCCGGGTACAGATAAGGTGCAAGCAGAAACTTTAAAAGCCGCTGGAAAGCAGTAACAGAACGTCTCTTCCAACTTGTAAGCTATATGTATGAGACAGGCGAAATACCCAAAGATTTCAAACGTAGCATCATAGTAACTATACCAAAAAAGAAAGGCACGGATAGATATGAAAATTTTCGAACAATAAGTTTGACAGCACACGTGTCAAAAATATTAACTAGAATTGTACAAAGGCGAATGGAAAAACGAGCTGAAGAAATACTAGGAAAAGACCAATTTGGGTTTAGGCGAAACAGGGGAACACGGGAGGCTATTTTAGCTCTGAGAGTGTTAATTGAGAAAACAATAGAAAAAGGGGAAAGCGTGTATATAGGGTTTTTAGATCTGGAAAAAGCATTCGACAATGTAAAATGGAAAAAAATGTTCGAAATACTCAAAAAGATTGGAATGAATTATAGGGATAGACGAATAGTACATAGCTTATACAAAGAGCAAACAGCAGTAATAGAATTAGAGCAGGAACGTAGAGAAGTAAACATTAGGAAAGGGGTGAGACAGGGATGTGCCCTATCCCCATTAATTTTTAACGTACGTTGAAGAGACAAAGTATACTGTCAAATGCAGGAAAACATTTGGAATTACTATGCAGGACAAAAAATTGATATGCTTAGATTTGCAGATGATATAGGGGTATTAGCGTCTAGCAAGGAAGAGTTAGAAGCTGCTCTTAATGAGATGGAAACGGTTCTTACAGAAAGATACGGTATGAAAATTAACAAAACTAAAACTAAAGTACTAGTATGCAAAGGAGGGGAAAATAAATCAAAAACAAGAATACAAATATATAACACGAATTTACAAGAGGTTAAGGTTTTCTACTACCTAGGAAGCCAAATAACGCATTATGAAAAAAGTGCAAAAGATATAAAACAAAGATTAGCACAAGGTCGTGCTACATTTAACAAGAAAAAGTAACTACTGTGTTCAAAGATCACAAACATAGAAACAATGAAAAGATTGCTTAAAACATATGTGTGGAGCACAGCACTGTATGGCTGTGAAGCCTGGACAGTAGGAGAAGCGGACAAGAAAAAGGTAGAAGCCTTTGAAATGTGGTGCTATAGACGTATGATGAAGATATCATGGACAGACAAAGTTAAGAATGTAGAGGTACTAAAAATGGTAGGGGAAGAAAGAAATGTGTGGAAAACGGTAAAAAATATGAGAGATAGGATGATAGACCACATACTACGGCATGAGGGAATAGTGCGGAATATATTAGAAGCAGAGATCGGAAAAAAGAGAAGAAGAGGCAGACCTAGGTTAGACTACTGCACACAGATAGTAAAAGATGTAGGCTGTAGGGGTTTCAGGGAGATGTGTAGGCTAGCCCAGAATAGAAATCAATGGAGGTACGCATCCAACCAATCCCAAGATGGATAAACTAATGACGAAAAACCAGTATACTAACCAATATACTAGAAGCAGAGATAGAAAAAAAGAGAAGAAGAGGTAGACCTAGGTTAGACTATTGCACACAGATAGTGAAAGATGTAGACTGTAGGACTTTCAGGGAAATGTGTAGGCTAGCTCAGAATAGAAATCAATCGAGGTACACATCCAACCAGTCCCAAGATGGATAAATTAATGACGAAGAAAGTAACTGTACTTAAACATGATGATTATTATAACCAACTACAGGTATTGGTTGGGCAATATTCTCGAATAATGTTAATTGTGTGAAAGGATTTACAGGAAAACTATTATTTCGGCAAATGTCTACGTGTTGGGGATCTTGACAGCCACAGGTTGCTTAACCCCCTTCACTGAATCTCGGTGTAATAGGGCATAATATTAGAAAACAATGGAAGGGGAACCTAGCTGTATACATGCTATGTGAGTATTTCAGGGAACTGTGTAGGCTAGCTCAGAATATAAATAAGTGCAGGTACGTGTCCAACCAGTTTTGAGACGGATATCCTAATGACGAAAATATAAGCCCATTTGAATCTGATTATTATTATAAACAACTACAGGTGTTAGTTGTGAAATATCTGCAACTAATGTGACTGTGCGAAAAGATATATTGGAAAAATATTAAATCGGTAAATGTTTAAGTGCTGGGGGAACTTGACAGCCACAGGCTGCTTACCCCCCTTCACAACCTCTGAATGTCGGAGAAATAGGGTATATAATTGTAAAACAATAGAAGGGTACCGAACTGCATCTAACAAGAAGGAACAGCGCCTATGATGAAAGACAACAAACATAGAACAAGAAGAAAATTGTTGAAAGCATATGTGTGGAGCACAGCACAGTATGCCTATGAAATACGGGCAGTCTAAAATGCAGACGGAAAAACGGTAGCAGCCTTTTGCAATGCTGTGCTTCAGATGTATGAGGATGGACAGACAAAGTTAATAACAAATATGGTATAGAAATAGTAGAGGAACAAGAATATCTGTGGAAAAAAATAGGAGAAATAGAAGGGCAGAATACGTTCTAAGACATTTTTGTGGAATAGTATGGGATATATTACAAGCAGAAATAGGAAAAAAGTGGTAGGTGTAGACCTAGATCAGATAATCATAGATGCAGACTGTGCAAATTTCAGGGAAATCTGTAGGTTAGTTGAGAATAGGAAACAATGATTGTATGTGTCTAACCAGTTCTAGGACTGAAGACCTAAATGATGATGAAGATCAATACATAACAGGTTATCAATTTATCTGAGGCTAGAGTTTGATAATTTGTAGAAAAATCCTACAAGTATGATAACCCTGAATAATCTTTCGGCTTCACCTCAGGGTAGAGCATACAAGTGGTTATAGGTTTCTACATTTGAATGGAAACAGACTCCATCGCATTTTTAAATGTACATAAAAAGCTTGAAATCTTTTGAAAAAGTTTCAGAAATCTCCAGGTCATTATAAACCGAACTTCAAACTGTTTTTGGTAATGTGAAAAATCTTTGAACGTAGCCTAGATGTTGCAAAAATTTTGTGTTTCGGCATTATATATAAAAGAAAAAGTTATTCGATATAATTTGTCTAAGGTTAGCATTTGTTTCTCCATTTTTTACTTTTAATACTAGAACAATTCTTTTTTAAAAAATTATAAAAATAGAATCGTCCCGTCTAGGACCATTATGTCCATTTTTACCTTAGTCTAATCATAATTTGAAACTCGTGGGATTTAATTCTTAGTATGTGTATGTAGAAGCTAAACTAAATTACGCCGATACAACTTCAGGTATCTTTGAATATATTATTATTCTATTATAAGCTTTATTGGGTTAAAATTAAAAAAAAAACATATAAAGTAAACAAATAGTATAAACAAACATACAAAACAAATTAAACCTTAATAAAAAGAAAGAAAAACCCAATAGGTGGAGTTCTGTATAAGACAGTTTTTCAACCCTACCCAAAAAGATAAAATACAAGTATAATAAAATGTATCATACATAATGAATGTAATTATAAATTACTCTGATTTAAAAACAATAGTTCTTTAAGCTTAACTCGGAAATAGTAAATTGTATTACTTTCTATAAACAGGTGGGGCCATTTGTTAAGAATACTAACAGCAGTATATTCAAAACAACTTTTATATTTCGTTGTAGTATGTTTGCTGATATTGTAAGTGTCTTGTCTTACTTGCCGGTTATGTATAAGAGAACGTTTACATAACAAACTAGATAAGTAAGGTGGAATATGACTACTTAAAATTTTGTACAATGTGCAGGAGTATAACAGACAAAAGCGATATTCCAACTTTAAAATATTTGCATTAATGTAGTGTGGTGTAATATGTTCACTCCTATTTACATTGTAAGCATAGCGAAAACAGCAGTTCTGAAGAATTTGTAACTTATTTTTAAAACACGAGGTCAGGTGATAATAGTATACTCCACAACAGTAGTCTATGTTACTTAGTACTAAGGAATTAATGAGGTACCACTTAATAGATTTTGGCAAGATGTACTTAAATTGGTATAAGGTTTTAAGTTTAACATAACATAGTGATGTTTTTTTAAGTACATGCGTTTGGAAGTTTAAGTTGCAGTGCAAATAAACACCCAGGTTTTTCACATACTCTGAGAACATCAGATTGACCCCATCAACACAAACACTGTTGGTTAGCACAGAAAAAGATTTTTGACGCAAAGCACTTTTTACCAACACACATCAACAGAGATTTAGATCCATTAAGTAGGAGACCATGGTTGTTTGACCAGGCAGAAATTGCTGAAAGATTAAAGTTTAACAGTTTTACACTGTGATTTATTTTTAGTGGATCACATGACATATAGCACTGAGTATCGTCAGCATAGAAATGTACGAAACAATCTGTAGTCAGTTTAGACACTAGATCAGATATAAAAAGTGCAAATAGAAGTGGCCCTAAAACACTACCTTGAGGAACACCTTGTCTGATAACAACTTCACTTGATATTTGATTATTTACTTGCACAACTTGAGTTCTATTATACAGATAGCTTGAGAACCATCTTATGACCGTATGGCCACATCCATAAAAATGTAGCTTTGCAATTAATAGCTCATGATGAATAGTATCAAAGGCCTTACTGAAGTCAAGTAAAACTAATAATGATATTTGTGAATTGTCTATAGCTACTGTTAGATCATTCACTATCTTCATAAGAGCAGTTGAAGTACTGTAGCCTGTTCTAAATCCTGACTGGGTAACAGGTAGCAAATTATGAGTATCAATATGCGACAGTATCTGTTTGTATACAATTTTTTCAATAAGTTTGGAAAGTGTAGGCAAAATACTGTTAGGTCGTAATTGTGTCATCGATGTGGCCTTATTCGTTTTAGCTAAAGGATTTACAATGGCCTTTTTCCATATCAAGGGTACTTCACCGTATCTTAGGGAATAGTTTATTATGTGTAGCAATGCAGTTTTACAGAACGGATAAGCAATCTGAAGCATCTTTAAGTTAATATCGTCTGCTCCGACTGCATTAGATTTTAATTGATGCAGAGTGGTCTGTAACTCGTCATTAGTAATTTCAGAAAATTCAAAATTATTATGGACATTTTTATGAACATTGTCTCTAAAAAAGGAAATTAGTTCATTGTTGACATTAGACCTCGGCACCATTGTAGAAAAGAAGTTATTTATGAGTTCAGCATTCATAATGGCTGGATCAATCTCATTGACATTCCTTGTGTGGATATTCTCGATATTCCAAAACATTAAGGAACGAAAATACGAACTAAAATTCTTAAAAGTTTAGTTAAATGCAACCCTAAATAAATTGAAGTTTGATGCTTTTGTTCAAGCCAACAAAGAAATTTCGTTTCATTGAACAGCTAGAGCTTCGAATGAAAAAGGATACTAAAAATGTGACAATAACATGTGGTAGACAGAGAGACTATTTAGCCCTTTGTTTTTCTTTAAAGATAGCAATAATATTGACTTTGCCCTTGACAGTGACGAGTCCTCAAACACCTTAAATAATATTTTACTAAGAAAGAACTTACTAGAATTTTTTGTTTGCCTTATGTTCGAAAATGCAAATACTATTTGAACGTGTAATAGCATAACATGAACTTTACACCACATTTAATGTACATTAGTTAGAAACTCCAATAAAACATGCAATTAACATTTCTAAAGTGATTAATTTTTAAATCAATTTGCTTATACAGATGATAATTACAGAAAAGGAGTCTATTACATGTGATACCGATAATGGATCCATGGTGAAATATATTGCTTGTGGATATTGCACATGACATTCTTTTGATACCCAGAAGTCTTACTTTGTAGAGCTTTTGTTAACCATCATTTGCCCGAGTAATAATGGTGATATTAAACATGGGCTATGGTTTACTCCAACTTGTATATACTAAAATAAAATGGAATTACTATTAAATGGATTACTTTATTCTTAACAACCTTATGGGAAGTTTATTTAAATGTTTTTAATAAAAACTCAGTGTGTTGGCGATAAAAGTCAAAATACTCATGCGAAGGACGGCCATCATCTGCTCAAGCAGGCACACGATTATGACCTCTAGAGTCCTTACATTTCCTGCCATTGTAGCCTTCTACTTCAAGATAAGAAATTACTCTCATCTTATTTTCAAAATCGTAAAATGGCTTCCCAAATAAGATGTTCAACTTCTAATGTGCAGCCCTTTCTTCCACTTGCTTAATGACAACCATGCATGACATATATTAAAAATTACTAATGCGTTTTACCATAACCGAATGTTAGATAACGTATACAATGTAATTGCTAGGTCTTTGAAAATCTCGACCATCTGTGCTATGCAATGTAGGAAATGAGAAATCTATATAAAAGGATATAACACTGTTTTCAGTTCAACCTAAAAACGTCAAGTAGGGTTTTAAGAATGAAGAAATTCATAGATAGGAAGGTATTTGAAGGATTTGACTGCAAAATTCACTACAATACAAAACAAGTTATTTGTTTATAAATATTTTAGTTAAAAAACACTCAAATTCAGGGTGTCTACTGTCACGAAAAGGGCACGAATTTCGTTTTGCGGTAACTAAAGTAACGAAAAGTCACTAAATCCGATATCTCGGTCACGAATTTTTCTTCATTGTTTGATTATCGTATGTATTTCCACAAATACGTCATAAAATTTTATAGCCATACTTCTAATGTTGCAGCAAATAAATGTTAAAGGACAAAAAATTCCTTTATCGCACTGAAAGCAGCCTGTCTCTTTTCATTATACATTTATTCGTTTGGGTTATATAAACCCTGCAGTTTTTGTTTGACGCTTTGAATCTAGAAATCGCAGCTTATCAATGCTTGAGCCGCAGTTTTGTGTGTATATTTCTGACATGCTGTTTTATTATTGTATGCGGCTGTATAAATACCTGCTATTGTAATCAACCCCAGACACTGTAGCCATGGCGCCAATGACCTTCATTGTAATAGTGAATTGGAATGTGGGGTAGGTAGCAGTCGGACGACCGTATTTAAAGAATATTACTGCAAGTCAGTCGTAAATAAAACCTTATGAGATGTGTTTCGTTCTGATTATTTGTAACGCGACAACATTTTACGTTTTTAAGTTTACACAGTGCGTATGTACTTAAAATGAAAACTTTCTTGTAAAAATGCCTGGAGAGTGTTCGCTTTCTGAACTTTGGCTGACAAATCCAATTTTTAAAAGCTGGTTACACAACCAGTACCTGGAAATGTTCATGTTGCTTTTTGTGCCTACTGCAAAAAAAATTTGATATTTCAAAAGCTGGAATATATAATGTAAAACTTCATTCCAAGGGACTAAAGCATTCTAAAATAGCTAATCCAATACTCAATATGAAGCAACCTACTATTGAGAATAATTTAGTTAGAAATACTCTGGTCTCAGACTCTCAACAAAATGATATTTCAGCTTCAGTGACAGCTGATTTACCTGCAAAAGTGTATTCTGAAGAAGCTGATTGTGAAAATAAGAATATTGCGTCATACATGATCCGTAACGAGATTACTAAAGCTGAAATATTACGGACTATGCACAAGATAGTATCTTATTCTTCGTCAAGAGTTCATCAGGATGCTACTGAACTTTTTCCAATAATGTTCCCAGATTCTTTTATAGCGAAACACATGCAGTTACACAAAGACAAAATATGTTATATAGCCACTTTTGGCTCAGGTCCGTTTTTCCAAAACGAACTTTTAAATAAAATTAAAGATTGTATTTTTTTTGTGTATAAGTTTTGACGAAAGCCTGAATAAAGTTGTGCAAAAATGCCAAATGGACATTCTTGTCAGATACTGGGATGATGAAGATAATATGGTCAAAACAAATTATTTGTTTCCGTGTTTTCTTGAAAAAACCACTGCCATCGATCTTTTAAATGGTTTTTTAAATACCCTGGATTCTCCTAGTATACCCATTAAAAAAGTTTGTAACATCAGCATGAATGGACCTAATGTGTACCTGAAGATGCTTCGGGAACTAGAACAACACATTCGAATTTCTGGTAGTGATGATGATCCCGTAATGTTTGATCTTGGTATGTGTGGGCTGCACATTGTTCATGGAGCGTATAAAACAGCACACAATGGCACTGGTTGGTTTATCTATGAATTTCTATGTGCATTGTATTACCTTTTCAAAGACACTCCTACTAGAAGATGAACTTTTATCTATCATACAGGTATAACAACATTTCCATACAAATTTTGTTCAATAAGATGGGTGAAAAATGGTGAATTTAATTAAACCCTAAATATATTATTTGGTCAGACATTTAAGCAAAGTAATAATTATTAATATTATTAAGTAATGTAAAATTTTTGCTTATTTAAATTATTGCATGTTACTGTAATGCTTTACAACCAACGTCGTCATCACTATTGTCATCAGGTAAACCGCAGTCTGAATAATCACTATCGTTATTAGCATATACCCATTTTTGTTGGCCAGCCGTACCTGACTTATTTTCAGCCAACCTCCATACATCCTCCAATTTAAAAATGGTGTTATGTACAGCAACATGGTTTTTACCGTCACCCATATTTTTCGATAGGGTTGAGTTCAAAATGATATGGAGGTAAACGTAACACTATATGACGGTTTGGCTAACATTTTACCAACAACATAATGTTTACGTTTGGGTTTATGTTGATTAATGTTTGCTTATAGTTCTAACTGGCGGCATATAATGTAGCGTTTTATATCTGTATAAAGGCATTAAATTTTATGCTTATAATGTTGAACTATATTTCTTTTATTTTGTAATAAAACGATTTTGTGTTGCAGGATTTGTGTCTGCTATCGAAATTATTAACTACTGAAGATCAAACAATATCAGATTTTTTAAACTTAGGTTTACAATGCCCACAAGAAATGTCAATTAATTCTGCAATTTCTGGTTTAGTTGAAATGGGTGCCCTTGATATTGATCAACATCTTACATTACTAGGACAACAACTTTTGCAACTATCTGTTGAACCTCGTCTAGGAAAGATGCTGATATATTCTGCAGTTTTAAAATGTTTAGATCCCGTTTTGACAATAGTTTCTTGTCTTTCTCAGAAGTATGTACTGTACCTTTTGTTATATTTGCTATTTTACTATTTTTGTAGAGATCTATTTTGCTTACCTTCTGATCCATTACAAAGAAAATTAGCAACTATGAAACAGAAAGAGTTAACGGGAAATTCTTTAAGTGACCATTATGGATTGATTAATGTTTTTCATATGTGGCAGGTAACAATTTTGATTTAGTAATGTTTTTGTTATAAAGTAATATTTGGAAAATTCTAAATTCAGACATCCGTAGAAAGCTTTGAAAGTGATGAATACTTTATCAACGCAGGTGCTATGGCAGTAGTTAATGGAACACGTGACCAATTATTATCTCAGCTACGGACGATTGGATTTTTAGATCGTAAGAATGATTCAAAGAGTATTCAAGATTTAAATATAAATTCAAACAAGTGGCCTGTAATTAAAGCAGCTTTATCTGTTGGCTCTTATCCCAATTTGGCCTTTATGAAGGATGATAAATGGTCTACTAGGTATGTCTTTTTTTCTTGAATAAAATACTCGTGAGTACTAATAAACTTTTACTGTTGTGATATGTTTTTATGTGATATCAAATTTTTAATTAAATAAACCTGTATGCATTTACAGTTGCCCAAAATTTTAAGTGAACTAATCGTTGACGTACTTTGTCTTTTAACAAAGTTCCTATTAATTCAACATTGAGGTATGGTGATAAGATGAATATACCTTCTCCATCATCATCATCAGGTTTTCAGTCCTAGAACTGGTTGGACTAGTAGCTACATTGTTTACTATTCTGAACTAACCTACACGTTTCCCTGAAATTCCCATCAATGTTGGTAAAAAGATTTGCTTCTTGAAGCTCATATTTTACCAAGAAATTGCTAAAAATATACCAGTGGTGCAGAAATTGTTTCAGGAATTTATAAATTCTTGTTTAATTTACAAACAAAACAGCTTTTATATGAAACTGATACTATTTCTGAACATGAGCTAGTGATGCACTTACATTGTTCTTACTACAGCACAAAATTCAACAACATTTTTTTGCACATGCCTGTTTATCATTAAGGGCGCTTTGAGGCGTTCTATGATATAACATTTGTTTCCTGACGATTTTGTTTTTGCTCTGAATATTAAGTTGTCTGAAATAAAATCTATGTCTTTAAACAAAATTTCATGGAAAGACTATAGCAAGTTCATTTGATCGGTGGATAGTAAAATACCACAATTTAATGTTTGTACATATAGTAATATTTGAGGTATCTAGTTAGTTGCCGTTAATGTCGTTAGTATTGTTTCATAAAATTGTCATGTTTTAGTTTATCTTGATTAAAGCTTAATAATTGTACGAATCAAATTTTCAACAATTTAGTCAACATAAACTCGTATATAAATGAAAAGATATGTTACATCGCAAATTGTAGGCCAATGTTCTGAAATGTGTGAAAACCTAGTATTCACGGGATTTACACATTGTTTAAATTAAAAATGATAAAGAAAAACTATCCCATGCGTGTTTGAAAATACCCTAAAAGTAAATAGTAAAATAAAACACAAAGCCTTATATAAAAAAGGCACAACAAACTGTTCTTGCAATATTCTAATTGGAGTACTAACTTTTCAAAGAAATTGCATCCTAACAGTTGGTTTTCCAATGAACGACAACCAAGTAGACTTTTTCAACATTTTTCCAGTTTCAGCCACGAAGGCATTGATTGTCCACAAGAAGCGGATGGTCGTTACAGCGCTCTATTTAGGTGTTCCACATGACCATTGCACAGAGAATTGCATCTCACAGAAAGGCTTGTAGCAATACCTCCAATGATATAAACAAAGTACTCTGGTCTGAATGCATCATTGAAAGCATTCCAAACATACTCAAATTTTCACTTAGACAGTTACTAAAAGTGCTAGTAGCGATGTCTCTACAAGGAAAGACGGGAATTTTGAGAATTTGTCAATTATTGTTAAAAGGTATTTATTGGCGGTCTTTTGAAATACAAAGATAGTCTTTCTAATGGTGCAGTTGCTTTAATAAGAGTATCTTCAGATTTATTAACCTGAGACTTAATTTCCACGCAAGTTCTACAAGACGCCACCCACATGTTCGATGTCATCTGCACAGTAAGGCAAATTTTTACACTGTACCCAATGCATAAGACGAATCACACCAAAATCGCACAAGGACTGGTTTTTTTATAACAGGTTGTTTGAAATACTAACACAAGTTTGTACTGATATGGCATCGGCTACAATGTTGGCCTTTCGTGGACGATACTTTATGTCAAAATTGTAGTTTGACTGTTCTAAACACCAATTTTGAATCTTATCATTGTAAATTTTACTGGCATTGTTCTCGAATATAAAGGATAGTGATATTTGGCCTGTAATTAAATAGAATCATCACCCAAAGAGATAATGCCTCCACTTACTAATACTTGCTATAATGGTGCACGCCTCTTTTTCTAAAATTGGATAGTTCTTTTCAGTTACTTAGTCTTCAAAAAGAATGCAACAGACATTCGTGCTTGTGTGAGAGATGCCGCTATTGGTTTAAGGTATCCGTTTCTACAGTAAAAGGCACTTGAGTTTCTATTGCACCCAGTGCTGACATAGATATGATACACTTGATGTCTTCAAAAGCTGTAACTTGGATGTCGCTCATTGGAAAACCAACTGTTAGGATGCAATTTCTTTGAAAAGTTAGGACTCCAATTAGAATATTGCAAGAACAGTTGTTGTGCCTTTTTTATATAAGGCTTTGCGTTTTATTTTACTATTTACTTTTAGGGTATTTTCAAACACGCATGGGACAGTTTTTCTTTATTATTTTTAATTTAAACAATGTGTAAATCCCGTGAATACTAGGTTCTCACACATTTCAGGACATTGGCCTACAATTTGCGGTGTAACATATCTTTTCATTTATATACGAGTTTATGTTGACTAAATTGTTGAAAATTTGATTCGTACAATTATTAAGCTTTAATCAAGATAAACTAAAACATGACAATTTTATGAAACAATACTAACGACATTAACGGCAACTAACTAGATACCTCAAATATTACTATATGTACAAACATTAAATTGTGGTATTTTGTTTAAAGACATAGATTTTATTGCAGAAAACTTAATGATAGATTTAGTACTTTTAAACTGGGCATTCCCATCCACAAAAAGTCGTGCATAATGGATGCTTCTTACTGGCCCGAAAATGTTTATGTTCGGGAATTTATTTTCAATCCAACTACAGATCGCACTAAAAACCAATCAATTGCCCGGACAACTGATAGTTAAGATTTTTTAGGTGCAAGTACCAACAAAATTCTCAACACATAAGTGTGCTGCTAATTAACTGTCAAAGCATGATTATTAAAATTTTAGCATTTAATAATCTATACGACAGCTATAAGGCCGACATCATACTAGCTACAGAAATTTGACTTTCCGAACATATCACGGATGCCCAAATCTTTTCTTGATATTATACTGTCTATCGACGTGACAGAGGCTCTCGGGGTGGAGGAGTTTTAATTGCAGTGCACAACAGACTTACTTCAAAGAATCTAAGTTTTGACCCAATATATGAAATAGTTACTGTTGACATTGCCATAGTTAACCTTCAAGTAAAAATTATTGTCGCCTATCGGCCTCAATTGGCACCACTAGACATTATTAACCACATCTCTGACTTGATACACAACTGGAACAAACCAATGTGTATACTACTAGCAGGCGATTTAAATCTACCAAAAGTAATGTGGAATATTACTCTATCATGCTCACGTGATCAAATAACAATTTACTATCAAATGGATTAGTTTAAAATGTACAAGAAACAACAATCTTTTAGATATAATCTTAATTAATCCGCTAGTCGATATGTACTTTTGTGAGGTGTTGGACTATTTTGGCGATCACCAACCAGTACATGTAGTTATAGAAAGGATTGCTCCAAATAAATTCACAAAAAAAACTATTTTTTGCTATAAAAAGGCCAACAAATGCAGCATACAGGAACATATGTACACAAGATAATGGATGGGCCTCACAGACAGGTACTACTAATCAGTACTGGAACACTTTTAAAGCGGTACTACATAGTTGCCTACAATTCATACCTACACGATCTCTACCTACTAATCCTGATCCAATTTACTATATGCATGAAAAAGCAATGTAGACGTTACTACAAGTTTCGTAACAAATCAACAGCCCATAAAGCAGAATTTAAAACACTAAATTAGAAATTGCTTGAAGCAAAAATGAAAGCCTTGCATGACTTTATGACTAATTTAACAGCCGTTAATGGATATTCCAACATGTGGAATTTGTTTAATAAGTACATAAAATCGTGCAGAGCCACAAACACATCTATTCCTGAAATGAAAGATAAAGGGTCTGACACTTTAACTATCTTAAGCAATACCTTTAAAGAAGTCTACAATACAGATCCCCAACAATATGCCAGTAGAGCTGTTATTAGGAATAAGGCATCTATAAATGTATTTCATTTTAGCACCAAAGATATTCGCCTGTTTCTTGGTAAAATGCATCAACACACCAAGGGACCAGACTGTATCTCTAGTCAACTAATTTTGCTATGCGGTAATACAATTGTACCATACTTCAACCTTCTTTTTGATATATGTATTGATAATAATGATATACCAGATGATTGGCTAAGAGCTCATGTCATACCTATACATAAAAATGGATCATAAACTAACCCTGCAAACTACAGGCCAATTAGCATTACGTGTATCATTTGTCGTTTATTTGAGTTTATCTTGAATAAATATATTATGAAAGTGCTAAATGATTCTAATTATCTACATCCATTACAATTTGACTTTCGGCCAGGTTACTCATGTGAATACGCACTTGCCTGTTTCATTCAAGATATTGCTGAAAGCATCGACAATGGAGTTAAAATTGATGCCATTTTTTTTAGATATATCGAAGGCCTTTGACAGAGTTCTCATAAGCTATTGGTTGAAGCTCTTATGAGAATGAATTTAGACAGTCGCGTTGTGAAGTGGATAGCCACATACTTATCAAATAGAACACAACAGGTATTGGTTAATCTACAACTCTCAGAACCTATAGCAGTTCCCTCAGGAGTTCCCCAAGGTAGTGTTCTAGGCCCAACTCTGTTCCTTATCTTAATCAATTGCTGCACAATTGGAAAAAAAGTCAATTTTTAGGCTATTTGCTGACAACGTTGTTATATACAGACCCTTTAAAGGCCAACTGACCTACATGAAATTGTCCATTGGACTCATGTCAATAATATGGCTATCAACACAGCTAAAACCGTTTGAATTTCCTTTCGCTCAAATGTAAGTCAATCATCGGTACCGCCTTGGAAATAATATCATAAATCCGTCAGACAGCTGTAAATATCTTGGCATTATCATAAGCAAAGACCTAATATGGACTGAACACATTTTCGCAGTGGTCTCCAAAACTCTAAAGCATTTACATCTAGTCATGTTTGCCTGTGTAAAGCTCCTCCTTTGGCAAGAGGCCATGCATATTTGATGTTAATCCGTCCAATTTTAGAATACTGTGCTATAATATGGAACCTCCAAATTCAGTATTTAACAGACAAATTAAACTCTGTTCAGCGTCGTACTGCAAGATATGTGTCTGGCAATTTCGACAGCGAACCAGTGTGACTGAATTAGTCAACAAATTAAAATGGGACTCTCTTACAAGTAGGCATAATAAACGTGCTCTTATGGTTATGTATGAAACAATAGCAGGCAAGCCTGTTCTATCTGAACTTGGAAAAAGATTAACACCGGCAAGCTACCTTTCCAGACATGATCGTCCTTTTAAAATCCAGCACCCATCATATTGGCACAGCGTTACCTATAATTCGTTCATTGGTGTGGGAATCAGGCTATGGAATGATCTTCCCACACAAGTTTTTAATTCTTTTCTGCAAAATACTGCCCAGTTTATTTCTGCTGTAGCACAATAATGTAAATATCTTTTTATTCTACCACTGCTTCTTGTAAGCAAAGTAGTTAAATAAATAAATTAAAAAAAAATATGATCCAACCTATTAGAATCGATTTGTGAATATGGCTATATTCGATTACTTGACAAACGATAGTTAATTGTGTCTAACCGTCACCTAGCTCCAGTGGGAAAGTAACCGGAGGCTGAAGTTATTGATAAAAGAAAGGGAGATTATGTAGAGGCGCAAGATCTTGTTCAAGAGGACTTCCATCAATACAATATACAACATATGCAAGAAACTGTTCCAGTTGAATTACAAGACTTTCCCAACCCTTTGCGCGTGGGCCTTAGTTGCTTTGGAAGAGCCAGGAAACTCCCAGAATTCTTGCATGATTATCAACGTTAGTGAGAAAGAATGTAGTAATCATATTTGAAGTATCTAGTTAGTTGCTGTTAATTCGTTGGTATTGTTGCATAAAATTGTCATGTTTAGTTTATGTTGATTAAAGCGTAATAGGTGCATCTTCAAATGCTAAACAAGACTTTGCTCGAGTTAATGGAACATGTTCCCGTTTAATAAAATGGAAGTCGACTCTAAATGGATAGTGCATCTTGCAAGGCTTGCAACAAGCTTAGGATTAATGGGCAGTAAGATGTGTCAAAAATATGTTAATGCCAAACAATGGCATTTTTAACAGCTTCTTTAATAGATCATATATTGTCTTATAGTAAAATACTTTTTAAATAAAATAATATATCATCATTACCTGTTTTTTCTTACAAATCAAGATTTGAGTTAGCTACTAGTTTACCATTTTATCAACTTCCTTTTTTTCTTTAAAATCTTTGATTTATTGCAAAAACATTCGAGTGAGTTACGATAGCAATTACTCATGTGGAAGGTTTGCGTCGCAAGCCTGTTAGGGCGAGCGATATAATCTGAATGAGTAATGGTCATAACTCACAAGTAGAATACTGTACTTTGTAACCTTTATAATTATTTACCTTTAAAAGAATTAATGAAATTAAAATGTTCTTGCTAAAATATACATGAACTGCACTCTTATCTCGAGGACTGTGTAAAGTCTCCCTTAATTTAATATTGGTTTGTTTTATTTGTATCGGTGACAAACAACCACCTAAAACGGGTACCTACAGTTTCAATATAAAAATAAGCTCTTGAGCCTATTACTCTTTCTTTTATAACAACCCTACAACAGAGTATTTCTAAAAGATCATCATTATCCCTTATTAAACACGGTAGGGATGCTTCTAACCCCTTAAATTTTTCAGAATTTCAATTTTTAAAAAGCTTTACCCTGACTTCCAGTACTTGTTCGTGAGCCACTTACAAGCTTTTACCTAACTCTATTCAAACTTATTTAGAACAAAATAACACTTTACAAGCAACTTCTTTACTCGGATGTAAAAACAAAATACACCACGGATCTATTTCTATGAATACCTAATCCCCTAACTAAATACTCTTAACCTAGTTATTTTGTATACTACAGACAAGTATGTCATAAATCGCCTTAAGGGTCAATTTAACATTAAAATTGCTTACATTACATGTGCCGCATTTCACCACCAGCGTTGTGTATAATATCCGATGCGAATTCCAGAGCCTGGGTTACTGTCCTGGTTGACATGTGGCACCGTTGTTTGTAATATACTCGCGGTATTTGTGTAGTTTATGGTCCTCGCACGAAACACTTTCACTTTTTATTCTAATAATGTGTATAGTGGCTATACCAACAACTACCTGTTAAAGGTCACACCGCATGGTTGCTTTGTCGGGCTAACGGTATTTAGTTAAGTTTACAAATATCTTCACTTTCGTACATTGAAAGTGAAAAGGCTGGGACACCTGGCTGTTTTACAATACGTGCTCGCTTCCCCAACCTGTTTTAGTGAAATCAGTTTATCTGGACCGTTAATCGTGCCCACAATTTATTTAATCAGTAACACTTGGGATGATAAATTACTTAAAAATTGAACTGGACCGTTCTCGATGCGGTCAACGAAATATTAATCACCCTTTGTATTCTCTCGAGGATCCCCTCGAGATAAAAGCTTTTTTTCTAATATTCTAATAATCAACGATTAGCGAATGGTTTCTCACTACTCTATCTGAGACTCAAAATAATAATCTTCTTAAACTGAATACACGCTGGTATTTATCAATTTTCGGTTCTTTGTTATGCTTTCTGGAGCTTTAAAGTGTTCATAAAGAACTTCGGGGTATTCTTAACCTATCAATTTCCTTTTGAAAGCACCCTTATTGATGTGTTAAGTTCCAGTTTCCTACATAATATCCTACTATTATTTCCTTATTTACAAACTACGTTTAATTTTGACCTACTTAAACATGCTGGCAATAAATTTATGAAATTTTTTTTTATTATTAACTAACGTAATTTAACTCCCCCTCACACGGACTTGTTATCAAATTACTCTAAAAATCGTGATTTACAAAACTTCCTGAATAGAATTTTGATTAGTTATTTAATTAAGCGGTAAAACCCCTATGTTTTGATAAAAATATGGCGGGCTATTCCAATCTGGCGATGCCTCAGCATATTTATTGATGGTGACTATAAATCATAAGCGCCCACATTGCTGTGCAGTGCCATGTGGTCGGGCCACATGTCCTTATAGTATTTACTTTTAATTTGAATTAAAAGGAGATGTTACAACTGCAGTGGGTTCTTTTAATTGTTATTCCTACTAGTAAAACCATACGCTTAATTTAATCCAAGTTCAATAAACTATTTTAGTGAGTAAAAAAATATATAAATAATTCTTTAAACCAATGATATGTACAACCAAAATTTTTTTTTACGGAAATGTTGCCACTTGCAAAATAAAAATAAAATAAAAAATTGCTGCAATGCAAACAGCATAAAAAACTTGTTAAATATTTTAATATTGAATGAAGTCCTCAAGTATTTAAATCAAGCTCGTTTTAATTATTTCAGATTTGTACAAAATTGAAGTCCCTAGATTAGTAACTAATTCAAGCAAAAAATTTAGGTTAATGAAATTTCATGTGCTGCTTTAACAAATGTTACAGTACAGTTTTAACTGTTCAGAGAATTAAAATTTTACCGTTATAAAATTGAATAAAATTGGAAATACCTGTTTGCGTGTTTGGTATGTAGATAGTTAGTTGTCACCTGATTTAAGACGTTGATATCGATGCCTAGCAGGCCTCAACCAGAACTTTATATTATTGATCGATCAAGGACAACACCTGTGAAGATAACAGCTTCAAATACACAATTGGACTGCATGCTTGATTAACGGCTTTCCATAATTTACGATTACATTACCAAAATGCCTTTTTTGTGGATTCTATGCGAAATAACTTATAAAACTGTAGATTGGTTATACTGAAAATTGTCAAAAAATACGCTTCAAAAATTATGGCTGCATTGCAGGGTGCGTTCAGAATGTTTGGGGTATTCCAAACTCAGGGGTTAGAATTCACCATGTGCGATTCTATTAAAAACATATGTACTTTGGATTCCAGAGTGAATAAGCCAGGATCAAAACTATTTCCACGTGCTTCCGGGAAAAATTTAGTATTGCGTGCTTCTCACAATAATTGAATGTCACGTGAACTCATAATTAAATTCCACTTTCGTGAATCTGTAATTAAATGCTGAAGTGAAAAAACCCTTATTAGATTTAACAATTTCAAATTAATAAAAGCGAAGTACACTTACCCACTTTCGGTTTTGCAAATTATTACAAAATGAATAACCTAAGTTGTGAACACTTAAATACCTGATTCTTTTCAAGCAAAGCTCAAATTCCCAATTAGCAACACCCATTTTTTTGAGTGCTTCAATCAAAAAGGAAGACAAAATTCGCATACCTAACCAAGTAGATAATATCCCTTCTAAGCACAGATAGTTTCTAAAATGTTGTTTTCAACCAAACACGTTCCTACGAGGTCTGTATGTATGTATGGTTGTCTATCTATCAGAATAAGTAAAATAGATTGCCTAACCAACAGTATTGATAACAGAAAAATTTAAACTGTTAACAACTACACAAATCTTCATTATAAGATATTTTCTAAACGCAAACACTGACAAGCAAAAATTTATTTGTTAAAGTGAAACAGCCTACTTTGCATGCTACGAAAATTATACTTCGCGGATTATGAAGAATGAAGATATGTACTGATTGGTCAGAAGTGTTGCATTGTGATCATTAGCCACGACCTGGATGTTCCTGATTGGTTAAAAGTGTTGAATTATAAATGCATATACACATACAGAATAATGAGTACTATTATTAACCTATTCTTATAAATGCGTAAGAAACACATTACTGGATAGTCGTGGGAAAATATGTTTATTGAACAGAATACATTTATTTTAATATAATTTATTAGTTATCAGTATTTGATCTTATAACTGTGGAAGTATGAATTTAAAAAATGCAATAGTGATATATTGTGGCTGTTAAGAAATTAACATTTTTTGCAACATTTTATATAATATTGAATATATTGGCGAATTGTGTAATTTATAATTACAAATTTTTAGAACTGCAAGGAAAGCAATATTTACTACTACTTCAACATTAGTGAATACTTCTGTTAATGGTGGTTGTGTACTTTATGATGAGATTTCTCAACTTGGATATCGATACATTCTTCGTTGTGGTACTGCCATCACTGCACTTAGCGTAAGTATGCTTTTAAACGATCCTAAACTTGATCTGTTTTTAATAGCAATAAACATTAAAGTTGTTATTTAGATTGATCTGTATGAATCCCTTGATTGGTAGATAGTAAAAATGGTGTCGACGTACCTGGTGTTTCTAAGTCGAGTACCTAAATAAATTAGTTGTTTGTGACATTACTCCGCGCTGTAAAAATACATGTGTTGATGAATACCGAGATGCCATTACATAGTTAATAGCAGCTCTTCATTAGTGACTTGTAGTTTATGAGTTGTTGAAACAGTAATTTTCACCAATAAGTTTGAACATGTTAAAAGTATGATAAAGCTTCAGAATATAAATGATAGAAATAATTTGGGATCATTTACTTCTAAAATATATGCACAGAATGAATGTACTAGTGCTTAACTCTATTTATTAGATGTGATTCAAACTGCATATTGTGGCATGTCATAGTTTCCATTGATATTTTTCCTACGAATTTTTCTGAAAAACTAAATGAGTCAATTTGTAGTACCTCATGAATACTTGAACGGAAAACTATGTCAAAGCTCTGAGGCGTTTTACGAGAAAATTACAACTTTTTTTCTGAACTAAACTACTCTCTTTTTAACCAATGTACATTTGAAAGATGCTTTTTTTGTAATTTGACCTACATTTTGCATCACATTTGAACGAAATCGATTTAGTAAATATTGTTTTCAAGTGTCGCACACATGCATACGCACACACTTTTAGAAGATATGTTTTGAATTAGTCACAAATATATAGTTAAAATACCATTTACTTTGAATAGCCAATCGATATTTCTTATTGGACAAAATTTTCCAGTAATCTATCATATCTGTCACGTTCCGCTGCATTGCGAATGACTTACCATAAGTATCACATATGTCAAGCACAAGTGTATTTTTAACAGATTATTATTGTCCATGATAAATAAAATACCTTGAAACACTTTTATTTTGTTCTAATTATTATCTGTTGCTCTTTGTAACATTAAAGGAATAAAATTTTGTGTAATATACCAATTTCCACATTTCCACATCAATATCAAGAACAAATCGTCTGTAAATATTATAAAAATCAATTGTTTTTACAACACTTCGCCTTATGAATTCTGTCTAGAAATTGAAACATTTCATTGATCAGCAACAGTTCTTGAAGTCTTTTTCTATATGTCTTGGACATTATCATCTTCATTGGTCTGGTATAATAATTCACTATTTCATCTTCTTTTGTCATTTTTATATGGCTTGGAGGATGTTTGCGAATCCTGGTAAAGATTAGGTTTTCAGATGAATGAAAATTCGTTTGAAGAACAG
Source organism: Platerodrilus igneus (assembly GCA_036346225.1). Taxonomy (NCBI): domain Eukaryota; kingdom Metazoa; phylum Arthropoda; class Insecta; order Coleoptera; family Lycidae; genus Platerodrilus; species Platerodrilus igneus. The sequence goes on along the minus strand of JARFIW010000170.1, from coordinate 11,755,227 downwards.
ATAAAGTTAAGAGTTGTATGGTGTCACATACTTTGGTTTAATTGCAGTTGGTGGCTGAAGTATTGGAACTATTTTGTTTTACATGTTCTGAATCCATTGGAATTTTTTGAAATTATTTTTAATTTTTTACACTGAACCATAATATAAGAATGCTACATATTGTAAAACATTCTTGGCAGTCGCTGGTGGTACAATATGATTTCTAAGAAAAATTATTTGCTAAGGTAATGTTCTACAGTTAATACATTTTGAAAGAAAAATGCAGAATATAGTCGAAATCAGGAAAGAATGAATGTACGTCATCAACCGTATTTGTATACATCAAGATTAATCAATTGACTGTTTAATAAAGATTTCAAGAAATATTCCCATTGGAGGATTAACTAGTTTCCTGTTCTGTTTAATAATATAATGAAAACAACAAAATATAAAACCAAATCCAAATATAAAGGCGCAGTTACAAGTTATGGTTATGTTAGGTATGTTGTATTAAAAATGACATGTGTTAAAAACCACACAAATCAACTTACAGACTTCATTAATATAAGTGTAATATAGTTAGGACATACGACAGTTTACTGTTCCCATTCTTTACGTATCATAAACTCCACAGCGTAAGTCGTTACTAAGCTACTTTGCTCAAAACACGTGCTACTTGTATTCTTTCTTTCTCTTACATGTTAAATACGCCCATTGTATATGCGGAAGTATATCTTGGATTGAATCAGAAATTAATGACGTGCATTCATTCTTTCCTGATTTCGACTCTATGAAAATGACATCACACCATTCAATTTTTATTTATACATAAAATTCAATTTAAAAAAGTGAAAACCGTTTTTTGTCTGTAATTGGGCGATATCAAGTATATCCTGCAGTTAGGAAAATATTAAAATATTTTATGTGTATTTTCCTAGAGCACATCTGAAAGTACAATTCCTTGTACATGTGGGTTTTTCTTTGTATATTTATCGAAATGTATTGCTTATCATTGAACTTAGTTTTGTAATTGTTTTCAGATTGCTTTAATGTGTGGTGAAGTAAATGAAGATTTTACGGAAGATTGTTTGACGTTAGATGGCTGGATCGAAATACATCATGGTTATAGCAATTTAGTTAAGTATCGTAATATGTTTAAAACAATTTTGAACAAGAAAATTGCATGCCCATTATACTTTCCTAATGCTAAAGAAGAAAATTTTTTGAAATTTTTAGTTAATATCCTCTCAGAAGAGGATATGTTGCATAAATTTCCTAATCCTCCTGTTGGATTACCGTCAAAATTGCCCATTCGTAATGATTGTTTAAATTCTTCAGCTTATGACAATAGACAAGTGTTATTAAAGGGTACAACATTTAAGAATAGCCATGTTTTGAACCCTTCAAGATTTAAAGCACATGAAGTCGATAAAAATTGTTCATGTAAAATGTGTAACAATGGAAGATCACAGAAACATTCTGGTAATATTTCATCATCGGTGCATTCTATTCATTTGAAGGAAAATACAGCAAGATCTTCAAATAATGCATATGTAATACCTCACCGTCGCGATTCAAAACAGGATAAAACTCCTGTAGCATTAAATAAGCCTTCTCCTAGCAGTGTCAGCTCAGCTTCAAAATTAATGACTGCTATAGACTCGCATAGAAGCCACACTCCTGGAGATCAATTACTAGAAAAACTAAAGGGCGTTTGTATAACGAAAAATGAGACTAAAGGGTCAATTTCTATTCAGAATGTTAACAAAAATAATATTTTTGATGAGACTCCAGAAACCTCGGCATTTTTTATTATCAAACCTGTTCATGAAAAATTTAAAGTTGCACTAACTACTAATAGGTGGATATTTACCTTAACGGCTAAAAGAGAGTTACTTAAATTCTTTAATGTAAGTTCATGCACGGCGAAATAGTATAATTAAAATATAAATTTTAGAAAAATTATGCTGTGTATTTGTTTTTCACTGTGTATAATACAAGAGAGTTTCAAGGATTTGCTAAATTATTAGGATCGTGTAGGGATGGAGTAGAATCTGCATGGCCTATTGAATGGTTGAGTATACAACCGGTATCTTATGACAGCGTAGAAGCTATGTAAGTACATGTAATTATAGTTGTGTTTATAATTAAAATAAGCTAGTCTGCTTTTTTTAAATCTCAAACTTATTAAGACTGAAGTTTAATATTAGTGCAATTAATCTCAAAAAATACATTGTATTGTACCACCCTTGTGTACTAATACTTATTTATGTACCTACCGAACAATAAAAACTACAATCGTTTTTGAAAGTGTCTTTTTATTATATACATCTGTGTGATTTTCTGAGTAGTTTATTGATATTTCACGTAATTGAAAGTTAGGTTGATATATGGTTGCGTACATGATTTAAATTTGTATATCTTTCCAATTGTAATCACCCGACTGGTGGTTCAATTGGTTAGGCATTGGCGGTCAATACCGAAGACACGGATTCAAATCCTTCCAGGACCCAATTTGAGACAATTATTTAGACTTTACATAAAAGTCTAAGTTATTATTTCATCTTAATAACTAATATAACACTAAAATCAGTTTGCCTTGTCTAATTAATAATATTCATAATTAATAGTTGGCTTACAGCCATGAATTTGAGATAGTGAAAATTAAATTGTTCTAAAAGTGTGATGTCAGAGGTGCCAATTAGAGGATATACACCATTAGATTTGAATGCCAGAAACGGTAAGAACCGAAATTGCACAGCTTCAATATTGGTTATGAGGGTTTCATATTATGATTGTTGTATAATTGCTGGATATTCGAGGTGTGTTCTCATCTCACATATGCATAATAAAGTACTATGTTGTGTTTACTTAGTACCAACAACTTCTTATAATAAAACCGAGTACTTTGAAATCCCCTAGCAACAGTATGGTTAACACGTTCTGTAAATGTTGATTTGGGGATAAGTACCAATCCTAGGACACGAATAATTGGTGGCCTTAGTAGAAGTGTCCTATTGATTATATAGTTGATTATTGTATTTTATGTAAAATTATATGACATGCTGAAGCATTTTTCTACATTTATATGTAAATTGTTGTCACACAGAGTGGCGGCTCCGTGGCGTAGTGGTATGTGTGTGACTACTACGTCCAAGGTACCGAGTTCGAATCCCGACACGGTCCGCTTGAAAAATGTTAGGCGAGCATTTTTCACAAAAATACACCCTCGTTCGGATGAGAGGTAAAATGGAGGTATCGTGTGTGAGTGTTGTCACACACGTTAAAGATCCCTACCTTGCTTGAAACAGCAAGGGTTCGGCAAAATTCCAAATTTTCCAGGTAAAAAAAACTCGCTTCCTCGCCAATGTAGTACCTTCGGGTGGAGCATTGGAAAATCAAATGTAATGTCACACAGAGTTATTGTACTGATTAAGTTTTGTTTCAGTTCCAGACAATTAGCAATGTTGGATATTCTAGAAAATAATTTCAGGTTGTCAACATATAATAAGCAGAGTATTGTGGTGTCAAGTATAGCTACTATATCTTTAATAAGAATATTGACAAGGCCCCAGCACAAAGCTTTAGTGACATATCTGAGGTTATCTCTATGGCGTTGGATTTACTGATATGGATTAACACAAATTGTTGTCTCTCTGTAAGGTATGATCTTAGAAGTATGAGAAGATCGGAGAGGAGATTAAACCTTGGAGTTTTTTAGGTGTGTGGTTAAGATGGTCAGACTCTTTTTTCAAGTTTATATAGTTTACATCACATTGCATTCCTTCATTTAATGATTAACATATGAATTGTGTAATACAAAATAAATTAGTAACTGTCAAGTGACCACTTACAAATCCATTTTCCTCAGTAATGTGTATTTAAGAATCTTTAATTCTATTATACAAGACCATTTCAAGCACTCACTGAAGTTGTTTATTATATCTATAGGTCTGTAGTTTTTCACCAACTGCTTAATGCCTTTTTTAAATACAGAACAAACTTTAGAGGTCTTCAAGTTGTGAGATATATACCAGTTTTTAGGCTGAAGTTAGAGATTCTGGTTAGAGGTTCAACAAATACTGAGCAGTAGTCATGCAAAACAAAGATGGAATTTGAATTGGCCCTACAGTGTTTGCTCTTTAGTTTTTAATTCAGGTGATATCTCTTCTTTGATGGGCAATATAGTGTATTACAAACACTTAGGGTACATTTTGTTTTAAATTACATAAATCTACAACAGCTCCCAAACATGGCTGTTGCTCCATCTACTGTCACTGATATTAAATTTGATCAAGGAATCGTTTTACCATGAAATAATCTCTGAGAACATTGCATATTTATTTGCCTTTAGTGTCTGTTGTCAAACTTTTCGGATAGAGCAATTTTTCATGGATTTCTTGGTCCAAAACAAAACGAACATAGGCCAATAATAATGCTTCATTATTAGGTAAAGTTGACTCGTCCAGCTGTATAGAGAAATGAATCGTTTGCAGAAAATCACACAAGAAACTTCAGTATTATAATTCTTTGCATTTATTTGTCTTTGAACAGTGTTGTTGCACAAGAGAATTTTTTTTATTATATCATAAGCAACTTCTTTGTTCTTAATTTTGTCTGTCCATGATATCTTCATCGTGCATCTGTAGTACCACACTTCACAGGCTTCCATCTTTTTCCTGTCCGCTCTTCCTACTGTCCAAGTTTCGCAGCCTTATAGTGGTAGACTCCACACATATGTTTTAAGCAATATTTTCCTTGTTTCTATGTTTGTTGTCTTGGAACACAGTAATTGCTTTTTCTTGTTAAATGTAGCATGACTTTGTGCTAATCTTGGTTTTACATGTTTTGCGTTCTTCCCATCTTGCGTTATTTGACTTCCTAGATAGCAGAAATCCTTAACCTCTTGTGAGTTTTTGTTTCCTATTTGTATTCTAGTTTTTAATTCATTTTCCCTTCCTTCATACTAGTACTTTAGTTTTATTTTTGTTAATTTTCGTACCATATCTCTTCGTTAGAACTGTTTCCATTTCATTAAGAGCTGCTACTAACTCTCCCTAGCTAGATACTAATATTGCTATATCATCTACAAATCTAAACATATCAATCTTTTGCCCCTGCATTTGACAATATTTATTGCTTCTTCAATGTACAAGTTAAAAATTAATGGGAATAGGGCACATCCCTGTCTTACCGATTTCCTAATGTTTACTTCTCTACGTTCCTGCTCTAATTCTATTACTGCTGTTTGCTCTTTGTATAAGCTATGTACAACCTGTTTATCTCTGAAACTCATTGCAATCTTTTTGAGTATTTCCAACTTCTTTTTCCAGTTTACATTGTCGATGCTTTTTCCAGGTCTACAAACCCTATATACACGCTTTCTCCTTTTTCTATTGTCTTCTTCATTGTCATCCTTAGAGCTAAAATAGCCTCCCGTGTTCCCCTGTTTGGCCTAAACCCAAATTGATCTTCCAGTACTTCTTCAGCTCGTTTTTCCATCCGTCTTTGTACAATTCTAGTTAATATTTGTGACACGTGTTCTGTCAAACTTATTGTTTGAAAATTTTCACATCTGTCCACATCTCTCTTTTTTGGTGTATTGACTATGATGTTGCGTTTGAAATCTTTGGATATCTCGTCTGTGTCATACATATAGCTTGCAAGTTGGAAGAGACATTCTGTCACTGCTTGTTTAGCAACTTTTAGAATTTCTGCTTGCATCTTATCTATGCCCAGTGCCTTACTGTTTTTCAGTCCTTTTAATGCTAATTCAAATTCATCTCTAAGTACAGGCTATCCCAAGTCATCATTTTCAATGTCTGATTCCTGTTCTAGTGCTGCTAGTTCCTGTCCTGCATATACATTCCTTACATATTTTTTCCATCTAACTGCTTTCTCTATATTTTCTATAATGATGTCTCCTTCTGCGCCCCTTACATTTTTGCTAAATGGTTTTTATCCCTAAAATTAATTCTAATCAGTTTGCATACTTCGTCTGCCCTTCATATTTTCATCTTAGTTTGTACCTCTTTTTATTTTCATCAATCCATTGCTTTTTAGCTTTCCTGAATTTGCGAATAATTTTCCATTTTATAGCTTTGTATCTCTGTTTCCTGATTCGTCTGATCCTTTTTTGTATTTCCGTCTTTCTTCTATTAAATTCAGGATATCCTTGTTATTTATGGTTTCTTATTTTCTTTTTGTATATACCCCCAATATTTCTGGCCACGATATCTAAACTGGATTTAATGTTATTCCATTTTGTTTCTACTTCCTTAGCATCAGAAATTTTCCCGATGCCTTTCGGCAATTCATTTGACTTTTTTTCATATTTTTCGTGGATATATATATATATATTGTTATATTTTGGTATATATTGAGTTATAGAGAACCCTTTTATAATCAATTACCACCTATTTTGTATTGTCTATTCATGATTACAGGATTGATCTTTCTTTTTTTTATCTTAGGACAATTATGACAATTGCAACCGAATACACAAGCATTCTTCAAATAATTGTAAATGCCAAAAGTATTCCCAAACACTAGTTCCACTGTTATAAATTTGATTAAAGCACTGCGTAGATATTAAATACTAATACCTGGAATCCAGATACAAGCGCCGCCTTCCAGCCGTCCTGAAGCCAAGTGATCAGCTGCAGGCACCTCCTGTAAATAAATAAGTAACTCGAGCAACTGGTAATCTCAAGACTATAAAACTACTAATATTTCTACAAATTTTATGTTATACAAATACTCAGATAACTCCAATTCCACTATGCTTTCGTCTTCAAACAATAACGGTACAGACCAGCACTCCCTCTTTTAATTAACTTTTATTCGCCGTAAAACTGCTACTATTTGCTATCTCCAGGTACAACTTGACTTTCAAAACTTTCGTAACTTTTAAATGTAATAAAACTCATAACAGTACAAAAACACGTCTATTTTTTCGTAATATAAATTTGAAGTCCCTTATAAATAAAATCCGTCTTCTTTTGTTTTTCGTTGCCATGGCAACTATCTCTACGCACACTATGCAATTTCTAATTATTAATAATTGATTAATAATACAGTTGTTTTCTCTAGATACATTCATTTTCTAGATCGTTTGATAATCCAGTGATTTATGTATATTGAACTTTTTACAATATTGAAAATAGTTAACAAACTTTGATGGTTCAGCTTTTAAATTATACGTGACAGGCATTTATGTCTTATTCGGTAAACGTCCTGTCATTACGTAACCAATCTTTAATTGTTAAAACATATTCAAACTGAAATTGATTTACAAATTTTACGGGAGTATCACTTAACTCCTTAAAATTTTAAAAGCGTGCAGTATACCAAGCAATTTTGATATTTGTTTTTACATTCAAATGGTTCTGAAAACGCTAACTCCAAATTAAATTTCATATCGTGCAACCATAACAATTAAAATACGTATACAATGCAAACTTATAACTAGCTTAGCCTGGTCTATGGCGGTATATGTTGTTGAATGCAATGCAGTTTCAAAAGCTTTATAAATTTATAAACGTGGAATAGTTGTTGTTAATTTATAAACCAAAATACCTGAAAGAAAATACTCAAACAAAACCAAATATACCCCCATTCTAGCAAAGTCGTTTCAAGCCCTATTTAAACATTTTATAAGCCCACCCCTTCTTGACAGTATATAAGGCCCCACTGATTTTAAATAAAATGAAAATTTGCTTCCTGGATATAAGTAATTCTTTTAATGGTTGAGAAATTTTAAATTTTAGTTAAAATCACTATAGTTTTTTTCTTTATGTATGAGGATTAAGTGTTAGTTTCTGTATATTCTGTATAGTTTTAAGCTCGTTAGTATTATTTACAGTGTTAATTCTATTCTTGCGATACTTTACTTTCCACATGGAAATATGGATACAAATTTTCTATATGAAAACGTCCCGACATTCACCCTGTCATTCTCCAATTCGTAAGTATTCCCTTCTGCAAAAATTCTTCTCGCCGACACGGACCTCCGTATGGAAATAACAACTTGGCACAAATATTTCTTTCCCAATTTGACATTCTCAATCTTTTAACAATAACAAGATCCCCAACTGAAAAACCACTTGCTTCTTGATTTTCTTGTTACGTTTCTCCAACTCCCTTCTTTGTATCGTTTCGACTTGTTGTTTGGCTTTATGCAACAACTCCGTTATATTTTCCACTTTTTGTTCAGCACTCCACGGTCTTGCTGGAATCACCTTCTTCATCAATGTCACAGGACACATTCCTGTCACTGAACTTGGTACAAAATTAATATATTCTTCTATTCGCGGTAAATACCTTACCCACCGATCATGTTGTTCCTGCGTTATTAACCTCAAAAACTTTATTACTTCTCGAATATATCTCTCACACGGATTTCCTTGAGGATGTCTGATACTACAGAATGTCATCTTTATTCCATCCTTCCTTAATTTACTTTCAACCCTTCGATTACGAAAATACGTTGCATTGTCCAACAATACCCTATTCATCTTACCTATTCGTTCTACAAACTTTCTTACAGAACTGAATACATGCCTAGAATTACATCTCCTCGCTGGATAAAGCTGCACAAACTTTGTAAAAATATCAACTACAACTAAAATATGCTGATATCCGTTCCTACCGGTATCAAATTACTCAAGTAATCCATTGCCACAATATCTAATGGACCTTCCGCTCTTATACATCTAACTTGATTCTGCAACACCACATTCTTATCCTTTCCTAACAAACACGTCTCACACAGATTTATGCAATTTTCACCAATTTTCTATCGTTTCGTGCATAGAAAGCTTCCCTAAATATCAAGAACGTCTTACGAATCCCTATATGACCAAACGTAGTATGAATTTCCTGGATCAGCTCAACGGCTACCTGTGTCGTTAACACTAATAATTCATCATCCCATAACCTTTTCACCAAAACTCCCTCGACCATATAAAAACCTCTGTCTTGTTCTAAATTCTCTCTGAATAATTTTTCTCTGATCACCCTTATTTCTTCGTGTGCTTGCATCCGATGAAATCTGGCATTCGACCATCTTCCCAGATCTTCAAACACTTGCAATGCAATCAAAATCCATTCCTACTATCCGTTAGCAACCCTTCATCCTTCCTACTAAAGAAATCAGCCGTAACATTTTCTTTACCAGGTTTATGTCTAATCTCAAAATCATATTCCTGCAATACTAACGCCCATCTATACAATCGACTGTTCAAAACTCTTTCTTCTTCAGAAACGTGACCACTGTGTTATCCGATTCAACCAGAAATTTATTACCCAATAAATAAAATCTTAACTTCTTCACAGCATATACGATTGCCAGCATCTCTTTTCCGCTGTCGAATACCTAGTCTCGCAGTCTTTCAGAGCTCTCGAAATAAAACAAATTGGCACTTCTCTCCTTCTTGAACCTGCACCAACTCAGCCCCTATTGCAAAACTCAAGCGTCTGTCCTTAAAATAAATGGATCCGTAAAATTGGGATATTTTAATGACAGTTCCTATAAAATACCGCCTTCAACTCCCGAAATGCCTGCTCCCTTTGCTCGTTCCATTTCCACCTTTCGTTCTTTTTAACAACTCCAACAATGGAATGCACAACTCCGAATATTTTGGTATGAATCGACGATAATAATTTAATACACCTAAAATCCTCTTAAACCTTTCAAATTTCTTGGCTGTTTCAAATTCTTCAACTCGTCCAAGCGTTTTCACAAATTCTAATTCCTTCGCTGCCAACGACAAACCCCAAATACTTTACCTGGTCCTTAAAAACTCACACTTCTTCGAATTCAACCTCAAACCTCCCTCGTCTAACCTTCGGATCACTTTTCTTAAATGTTCTAAATGTTCTAACTCGTTCTTAGAAAAATCAAAATATCATCGACATAGTGCGTACAGAAGTCTTCGTACTCATCTAATAACTTCTGCATGGCTCGAACTAATGCAGCGGATGACGTTGAAAGACCAAATGGAACAACTCTGTACTGATAAATCTCCCTTCAATGCTAAATCCAGTATACTTCCGACTTTCCTCACGCAAAGGAATTAGCCAAAAGAATTCTTTAAGTCCAGTTTGCTAAAAATTTTCATCTCGCTTACCTTGTATAACAAATTATCTAGTGATTTTGGTTGTTCAAATTGTGGTTTAGTAATCGCATTCAATCTCCTAGCATCTAAACATATTCTTAATTCTAAATTATCAGATTTAGGCACAACCACTATCGGATTGATATAGGGTGTTCTCGCTGATTCAATAATTCCTCTTTTAACATCTTTTAATCTCATTTTCACTCGACCCCTTAATGCAAATGGTATTGGATATACCCTAGTACGAAAACTTCCCTCGTCTGTGACCTCTAACTTATGCGTATACTCCTTCGCAAACCTAGGCTCATTACTAAAAACTCCTGCATGTCTATTAAACACCTCATATAACATTTCCTTCATATCCACCCCTATTAATCCTATCTGTTCCTCATCAAATACCTTCTCAAATATATTACATAACCGTAACTCATCAATTCCATCATAAATTCTATTCTTAGTCTTTCCTGATCCTATACTATCTGTATTTATCTCATCCCTAGTATCCCGATTATCCTTAGACACCACCCATTTCTTCTCTAAATTTAATACCTTTACCATTCGTGCTTTACCATCTATAACCAGTCCAAATTCCTCAATTACATCTATCCCTACAATAAAATCTAAATATAATCCTCTTGCTATCCAAAACTCTACTTCACCTAGTCTGGTACTTCCTAATACAATCGATACTGTACAACTTTGTCTATCGTAGTTAACTTCCTCTTAATCGCAGACCATAAATTAATACTCTTAACCCTACAAATTTTCCCTTTGAATAATTCTGCATGTTTCAAAACTATTTCCTCTCACCAGCGATAACTGCGACCCTGTATCTATCAATGCCGTGTAAACAGAATCCCTAAACTAATATGAATAAATGGTAACTCCCGCCTTCTTTCCAACTTATTATCTAACAACTTATCTACTAAACTAATACTATGCTGTGTCCCTAAATCTGATTTTCCTAACACTAATAAATCGACGTTTTTTTGTACCGTGGGTTCATCGTGGACCTCCACTTTCTCTATCCTATCCTCCGATCTCTGTCGCGTGTCTCTTGTTGTTACGTGTTGGATCGTCAAGTTTCTATCTGTCTCCCGTTCTCGGTCTCTAATCCCTGTCGGTATTTCCCCCTGATCCGTTGATCTCTGCTCGCTTTCTCTCTGCCACCTCTGTCCAAAACTCGTTCTTTGCTGTCCAAAACCTCTGTCATTCCTATCAGTCCTGTTCCAGTCATTGTTCCCCCTATAATTATCGTCTCTATTAAAACGTTGTTCCCAATTATTATTCGTTCTCCTTTGATTTCCCTGATATTGCTTTCTGTAGTTGTCCTGTCCATTCTCCCTATAATTGTATCCTTGCACCCCAGTCCTCTGGTAGTCTGTGCTATTCCTATTCCTATCCCAATTCCTATTATCATTATTTTCCTGGTATTCGTTTCAAACGTCCTAGCTACGTCATAATTTCGCATCATTTCCAAAAGTCTCTTAAAGTCCGAACGTTTTGTATCGCTACGGCCCTAGTTATTTCCGCCTCCATATGCCTTGACAACAATAATATAATTTCATCTTCTCTTAATTTAGGAATCAGGTGCTGCGCCTGGTTATACTTTTCAATCACATAATTTTCTCTCGATCCCTGGTATGACCTATAGTTCCCAGTGTTTAAATCCGTTCGAATATTAGCCTGATGCGTGTTTCCCCAATATTGTTCTATGAATAGCCTTCGAAATTCCTCGTACGAACTATATTGCCTCCTCACGATACAGTGCCATTTCTCTGCACAACCCCCCAATGTCACGCTCACCATCTGCATCTTCACCCTTTCAGGCTCACTCTCTACCATCTCGTCCAACTTGCTAAGATAGACCATCGGCTGCTCATTCTTTCTGCCTTCAAACCTCGGCAAGGTCTCTTTCCTAGCCTATACTGGTATCCTGCATCACAAACAACTCTTCCCCTTTCCAATTCAACCAACTGTTCTCTCATCTGTCTAACATTCCCTTCAAGACCAGACAATCCATTTACCGTATTCCCCAGAACCGTCGTATCCCTTCTCAGCTTATCTGCCACCTCCTGACTCGCCCGCAATTTGCCTATAATTTCGTTTTTAGAGTTAATATTGTCCTCCGTCTGAATCCGAACTATTTCACCTAAATTCTGCAATTTTTCTGTCTGTCTAACTTCGACCATGTACAGCTCTTCCCTTAATTCATTTAAACCTGTTGTTACCTTCCTTCTACAACCTGGACTCTATCCTCTACGTCCTTCAGAACTTCATCCTTAAATGAACACAAACTGCTCTGTATTGATACATTAATTCCTTCAATTTTCATTTCCATCATATCAAATTTTTCCTTAACTTCCGCTTGTGAATTTCTAACCTCGCCAACAATGATCCTCTCAATTCTTCATGCGACTTAGTTAACGACCCTTTTAATTCCAACAAAACCATCATCACATCTTGGATCTGCATATTCTCTTTTCTCTTATCAATTTCATTTTCTCCCGATGTATCCCTGAATTCACAATAATCACCTCCGGCTCCACATATCCTCCAGCTTCATCCCTAGCATCCCCTGCTGCTACAGTCTTAACCACCGGTTGCCCTCTCACACCAGTCTCAACTCCATAAACTTTCCTGACCTCGTGATTCTCTCCTCATCAGACATGTCCCTTTAATTTTCAAAATAAACTTCAATGATGTGCCCCACTAAGCTACACAACCTCTGCAAATCTGAATCAGCCCTATCGAGCCCCACCTTTAGGCGAACAAATATTTTGTTGCGAAGTTATTTACCTATTCGAGCCCCACCTAATGTTTTACCGCTAAAATTGACCAAAGTGTGAATATCAAATTACGTCTTAGCCTACTACAATAAATTCAAAACCTTCAACAACTGTCAAATAAATATATATGAAACGTCAATCAAATATTAATTTTCACTTTTAAATAGAATATATGCAACGTACAACTAACAAATCTACTCTGCCTCACGTTGTTAGCGCCATCTGTTATATTTTGGTATATATTGAGTTATAGAGAACCCTTTTATAATCAATTACCACCTATTTTGTATTGTCTATTCATGATTACAGGATTGATCTTTCTTTTTTTTATCTTAGGACAATTATGACAATTGCAACCGAATACACAAGCATTCTTCAAATAATTGTAAATGCCAAAAGTATTCCCAAACACTAGTTCCACTTTTATAAATTTGATTAAAGCACTGCGTAGATATTAAATACTAATACCTGGAATCCAGATACAAGCGCCGCCTTCCAGCCGTCCTGAAGCCAAGTGATCAGCTGCAGGCACCTCCTGTAAATAAATAAGTAACTCGAGCAACTGGTAATCTCAAGACTATAAAACTACTAATATTTCTACAAATTTTATGTTATACAAATACTCAGATAACTCCAATTCCACTATGCTTTCGTCTTCAAACAATAACGGTACAGACCAGCACTCCTCTTTTAATTAACTTTTATTCGCCGTAAAACTGCTACTATTTGCTATCTCCAGGTACAACTTGACTTTCAAAACTTTCTCGTAACTTTTAAATGTAATAAAACTCATAACAGTACAAAACACGTCTATTTTTCGTAATATAAATTTGAAGTCCCTTATAAATAAAATCCGTCTTCTTTTGTTTTTCGTTGCCATGGCAACTATCTCTACGCACACTATGCAATTTCTAATTATTAATAATTGATTAATAATACAGTTGTTTTCTCTAGATACATTCATTTTCTAGATCGTTTGATAATCCAGTGATTTATGTATATTGAACTTTTTACAATATTGAAAATAGTTAACAAACTTTGATGGTTCAGCTTTTAAATTATACGTGACAGGCATTTATGTCTTATTCGGTAAACGTCCTGTCATTACGTAACCAATCTTTAATTGTTAAAACATATTCAAACTGAAATTGATTTACAAATTTTACGGGAGTATCACTTAACTCCTTAAAATTTTAAAAGCGTGCAGTATACCAAGCAATTTTGATATTTGTTTTTACATTCAAATGGTTCTGAAAACGCTAACTCCAAATTAAATTTCATATCGTGAAACCATAACAATTAAAATACGTATACAATGCAAACTTATAACTAGCTTAGCCTGGTCTATGGCGGTATATGTTGTTGAATGCAATGCAGTTTCAAAAGCTTTATAAATTTATAAACGTGGAATAGTTGTTGTTAATTTATAAACCAAAAATACCTGAAAGAAAATACTCAAACAAAACCAAATATACCCCCATTCTAGCAAAGTCGTTTCGAAGCCCTATTTAAACATTTTATAAGCCCACCCCCTTCTTGACAGTATAATATATATATATATATATATATATATATATATATATATATATATTGACGTGGAACCTTACTTAAATTCGTGTCCACGCTTTTTGGGCCTCATAAAATTTTCAAAAAATAAAAAAAAATTTCTTACACTTGTCTTGTAACGCCTCCTTATTTCTCTGCTCACCCAGGCTAGCTCAGCAATCGGCTTCTTCTTGAATACCTATGATTTTAAGTACATACCTCTTTCACACACACACACGGTCAAATGAAATTACCAAAATAATACAACAACCATACAACCTTTTATTTACACATCTTAACAAGTTTCCATTATAAATACAATATTTACACCTTGGTGCATACAGTTTGTTCCAACAGTTACCAGCTCACTCATTAAATACTTTGAAGTCCTTGGTTTTAGTATATTTTAGCAAATTCTATATATCCGAGTAGATGGGCCTCACATGCCACCCTAGTTTGACTTTATTCTGGTCTATTTTGAGCTCATTATAACCCAGTTTCTATAAATGCTTTTTAAACCTAGCATTTTATTGAAAACAAATTTAAAAGACCCGTTTACTCCTTACAACAACAATTTATAGCATGAATAAACCTTTATATCATCAATAAACCCTTTTTTAATAATCAAAATTAAATTGTCCAGCACATATACCTCTTTAAACAAGTTTTGTGGTAATAAATACGCCACCAATAAGTCAAAACACACAAACACAAAAAATATCAACGAAAATGTTTATACAAAAACAGGAATTTAAGTTTCGTTACCTGGAGTCGCCTTCATTCTTCGTCACCAGTGAAGATGATTTCCAGAAACCCTCGTCGTTGTGTCCATCTACTACGATGATGCCTGGCTTCACAGATCCCCACCATCCAAATCTCCGCTACCACCACTATTAGCTTTGTCTCAAACGTAACATTCCATCTCAAATATACTTCAAGCATACAAGTTTAGGCTTCGCTTATCTTATATATTAAGTTGCTACGCAGAGCTTTGTTAGTTTAAGATTAATTGTAGTTGTAATGCCTCGTATGTAGGTCAAACAAAACAATGGCTGCGCAGTCGTCTTACACAACATAAGAGCGATGCAAAATTAGGGAACACATCTTGTGCATTCTCTTTACACATTTATAACACACGTCATAAGGTCAATTATGATGATGTAGAGATTATAGACACTGAAGACGACTACAAAAAAAGACTCTTCTTAGAATCTTTTCATATTAATCAACAGAATAAACCAATAAACCATAAAGAAGATATTAATAAATATCTTGTTGACTTTTTACTATCTTACTGTTTCTTACAGTGAACGTGTATTTTGCTAGCTTTGATTATACTCTATCTCCATCCTCTTATATATTTATTATTGACATACCATTCAATTTCCATGGATTCTATCAATAATCAGATCATAATGTTCAGTTTATTTAGCTAACTACAGTTATTATTATTATTTCTTTTTCTTTTAACAAATATTCCACTTTGACTTTATTTAGTATTCTTTCATATTCATATTCAATAACATTTTTATTTATACCTACATTCATTACGATTTGTTATTTAAATTACGTCCCACAACAGCAATTTTTATACTATAAAACATTGGTTGTTTCACATTTTTATATACACTCGCTCTTTTATTTGTTCCATCTGTCAATCATTTGAAATGTGAAGTTGAAGTATATAGTCCAGACATGTTTTAAGTTTTAATTTTATATAGTATTTAAGCAGTTATTTTTTAAACTACGTCTTTATTATAACTTTTGTGAAGTAATTGTAAGTACTTGCCTGTTATATGCTATTGCTGACTATTAATAATTTTTTCTTGTAGTTCGATGATTAAGGTGAGAATTGTGCACCGAAACGTAGGATAAAATACAAATCATTTAACGTTGTATGCTATTTTTATTTTGAGCGACATTATCCCAAAAGTATTAACATCATTAGTCTAAATTACTTACACTCAGTATAAAAAAGATTTCTTTTATATAATAAATATGGGATTTTATCAAGATATGCTTAAAAAACATGGAGAAATTATGGTCAGTAATCTTTAAAATTGGGCAAATATCACAAAAAAGTTAGCTCATTTCAACAACAGGAAGACATTCCTAGAAAAATGCCGTAGAGAAGATATAATACCTAAACACATTCTGGATTCTACTAACTTTATGTCACGACTTATAGGAACTCATAACCAAAGGACTAACAGACAAGTCAACAATCTAAATTACAAGTTAGAAAGGTCTCTACTAAATATAGAAATTAAAAACTTTCATGCAGAAATAAAATTTTGGCATTATTGACTTTCTCAAATTAAAGAAACTGTCAAGGTTTCCCTACCCCTACATATTTATACTAATTACAATAATAGACAACGCCTTTCCTACAACAAACAATTTATACATATTAAGAAATTATTATGCAAGAAATTGGATAATTTGAAGTCGAACCAAATGCAAGGTAAAGAACTGTTTTTAGATAATAGTAAATGGATTTTCAACCAAAGTAATATTCACATCCCTGATGATATAAAGAACTTCATATCGTTAGACCCAAAATTTATTGTTAATTCTAGTGTAGCAGATATTAACATTGGACATTTATTAGCTGATATCGAATCAATTCTTGACTCAACTGATATCACTCCACAAAAAAAAGCTAACAAAAGATGTCAAATCACAAATATAATAACAAATTTTATTCATAATCCTATTAATAGATATAATTCTGATAATGTAATTTTTTATAAGGTAAAGAAGTTCCTAAAGGACCATCCTGACATTTATATCACTAAAGCAGATAAAGGTTTAGTTACTGTTATACTTGATAAAACATCATATATAGATAAATCCAATCACTTACTAAATGATACTTTGACATATAAAAAACTACAAAGAGATCCCACTTTCACGATTCAGAGTACAGTCAATAATCACATTAAATTATTATTTAAAAAAGGCTGAACAAAAATCAATATTGATTATCAATAATTCTGTTCCAGGCAAATATTATGGTCTCCCAAAAATCCATAAACCAGATACACCTCTAAGACCAATTATTTCTTCAATCAGTACACCTACATATGCTCTCTTTGCTTTTATCTCAAACATTTTACAAAAGTCATTCCCAATTACAGGCCATAATATATTAGATACCTTTAATTTTGTCAATCAGTTCCATAATTTCCAGTTACCTCTTGATCACGTCCTTATTTCCCTTGATGTTAACTCTCTGTTTACTAACATTCCACTCCCTTTGGTTATTGATATCATAACAGACAAATGGGAAACCATATCACCTAACTGTGATTTATCACTCTGTTACGTTTTTTTCGTGGCAGCTACTAAGAGTAAAGAAATCCACAGGGAAAGATAGGTAAGTAGTAGCAATCGAAGAGGACCAAGGTGTAAAGGCACAAACGCTGCCAAATTCGTCAAAGGACGGATGTCTCTTTAGAAAAGAAACAGCACAGTTTCCAACCTCAAGAAATTGATTTCGCTCGCGCAGAAACCAAAAGAAAAGAAAAGTAGCGAGGAAGGAAACCAACAGCAATAGCCAACATAAGACACAAGTGTCAAGCCTCAAGTAAGCTAGGGAACGACAAACGGAAAACTGGAAAAAGTAACGAAAGGCTTCCACTGTGGTATCAAGAAGAAAAAAAAAGTCGTATAATACAACCAGATAAGAAAAGTAATCTGCTAATAGACCCAAAAGTCGACTAAGTCGTGATTCCTAAAGGACAGAAAGTAGGCCTAAAGAGCAACTACCAGAGGAGCAGATACAACGAGTAATCGAAGTCAGTACCTCAACTAACGGCAAGGAAAACCAGTCAGGAAAAAAAATGGACAGGAATGTGGAATGGAAGAAAACCCGTAAAGAGTATGTAACGGGCATTTTTTTAATGGCGTAACATTTTACACTACTAAATTCGTAAATACATTTCTGTAACTTGTTACGCTCCCTTTCTGTTAGCGTACTTAAAATACATCGTTTTTGGATCGCTGTTGGTATAAAGGAAATACTTTCGAATAGTTTTCGGATTTGTATGCAATTTAACTCGTGTGTATTAATTAAAGTAGATAATTTGAAGATTGATTTTCATTAATAAAAATTGGATTATTCGTAAATTGCTTTCCGGCTTATCGGAAATGATGGACGGCTGTAATTAATTATATAGATATGATGGCTGCATTCATATAAATCTTGTTCCTTATGTGGATATACAAGTCTAGATAATTTACGATAAGAAGTGTAATAGCAACGAGTTTATATCTACAGATGAGCAGTTGTGTTTTGTTCTTCGTTCATATACATTGTTTACGTTGATAATACTGTGTCCTGTTTGCTTTGAAAGTTGTCGTTTGGTTCTTCGTTCCTAAATATGAATTGTGTTTTGAGTTCTGTTCTGTGCTCCTAGATATTAATTACGTTAAAAATACTGTTTCCTTGTTGTTCATGAACAATTCGACACGATTTTAGTTGTTTTTCTTGTGAAATAAACGTTGTATATTAACTGTAGCAGTGTAGTCCTGTTTACCTTTTGAAGGGAGTATGCTTTATAGGTGAACGTTTTTTACTCGACCGCACGTGCTTGTTTACGGGTCATTGACTGACGGTTTTTTTTAGTGATACGCGTAGCTTTACTAATTGTGCTTTTTAGTTGTTTTGGTCTGTTGATATTTAAACTGTGTGTAAATTGTGTGTGCGATCTAGTTTCGCGGTCCTTTTTCTTCTCAGAGTAGCGCATACTTTGGATTATTTAAACATAGTGATACTGTAGTTTCTGAATTTTCTAACAAAGAATCTAAAATAGATCATTGCTCGCGCCGATTTCGTTATGTGCGAAATATAACAGATTACCAGCTCACAAAGGTATTGGTTGAAGTTTCTCACTGCTTATTGGGATGTTTATGAAAATAATATACATCTGGTCCCAGTTGAAATTAAACTAGAGCTACAGAATATTTTGAAATTATTGTCTTAGGAAATAGAATTACCAAGAAATTTATCAAGGCGACATAGTTCCGACGCGTGATAATGTCTGCTGCTAACACCAGTGAAATACGTAGGTGTGATTAGTGTAACGTGTGATAAGTTCCATCAACACCCTCACAGTCAAGGGTGAAGTGCTTCGTTAGTGCAGGACATTGTTGAATCCCACACTTCAGTTGCCAGGAAGCGTTGCGGAAGGACTTTTGTAAGTTGAACTATTTCCTATTGGTTATTACTTTAAATATCTATCTGTTGCTTTACCATATCTTTGTCGTTCTGATACCTTTTACAATAGACTTGCATGGTATTTTAAAACATAGAGAAAAAAAGAAAGAAAGAAAAATCAATACTACTGAATTACTCATACCAATTGTGTCTTATCTATTTATCTTTTGTCAACAGTTTGTCTGATTTATGTTAAATTGGTGTGTGAGGAAACGTTTCTGCTACTCCCCAATATACCTCACTTTGTACTAAACATTTTTCTGTATTGCTTTTACCGTTGTTATATTATATAGATTATCCAAACAGTTTCTTTTTTTTACATTCTACAAGGCACTGAATAATTTAGACTTTTCATTACTGCTATACTTATTCTTTTTTTTCAGGTTTGCTTAATTTCTTTTATTGCAGGTACTGTTACTAACTCCTTACCGCCGCATACATCATAGGTCAGTCTGCTTTCTACACCCCCCCCCTACTCTCCGATTGAGCCCGGTCATTCCTTGGGTTTTATTTGTGTTACGCACGGCTACGAGCCAACGTAGCATAAATTTGGCGCCCAACGTGACTGCCACGAAAAAAAACGTAACAAGTAGAAGAAAAAAAAATAAAAGTCATCACACAATACTACGAAATATGTCAAATATCACAGATAAAGCTAATGAGTTGAAGGAATCGTATAACGTAGGGAGACGAGTGGATTACGGACGAAATTTGCGGCGCTTGCGTCGCCAAAAGGACAACAGATCTAGATCGGGGACATTAGGATTATTTTTAAGTGAGGTAGCGAAAGTGACGTGAAGAAAAGAAAAAAAAGGTGGTGTACAGAAAACTTGGGCGCCAGTGTTTTCCAGAACCAAATTACCAGCGAAAACACAACTCTGATAATTCACACCAAAAAAAAATTACAATCAAGGAATTTCTATATAGCGAAGGAAAAGGATTCAAGACCACACCACAAAAAAAATTAGAGCCAGCCGATATAGGCAGAAAAGAAAATCGAGCCGATACACCAAAAAAAAAAATCAAGGCCAAAAAAATCAAGGTCATAAAAAAAATTTAGAAAATCAAGAGCAAATCAAAAAAATCAGGCCCCTCAAAAAAAGTCGAGCCCCTCAAAAAAAATCGAGCCCCACGTTGGGCGCCAAAAATTCCTGTTACGTTTTTTTCGTGGCAGCCACGTTGGGCGCCAAATTTATGTTATGTAACACAAAGAAAGTCAAAGAAATGGCCCGACTCAATCGGAGAGTAGGGGGGGTTGTAGAAAGCAGACTGACCTATGATGTATGCGGCGGTAAGGAGTTAGTAACAGTACCTGCAATAAAAGAAATTAGAATAGTAAACCTGCAATAAAAAAGATTAGTCCTGCGAACCTGAAATAAAGAAAAAGCCTAGCAGCAATGAAAAGTCTAAGTTATTCAGTACTATGTAGAATGTAAAAAAAAGAAACTGTTTGGTTAATCTATATAATATAACAACGGTAAAAGCAATACAGAAAAATGTTTAGTACAAAGTGAGGTAATATTGGGGAGTAGCAGAAACGTTTCCTCACACACCAATTTAACATAAATCAGACAAACTGTTGACAAAAGATAAATAGATAAGACACAATTGATATGAGTAATTCAGTAGTATTGATTTTTCTTTCTTTTTTTTTGTCTATGTTTTAAAATAGCATGCAAGTCTATTGTAAAAGGTATCAGAACGACAAAGATATGGTAAAGCAACAGATAGATATTTAAAGTAATAACCAATAGGAAATAGTTCAACTTACAAAAGTCCTTCCGCAACGCTTCCTGGCAACTGAAGTGTGGGATTCAACAATGTCCTGCACTAGCGAAGCACTTCACCCTTTACTGGGAAGGTGTTGATGGAACTTATCACATGTTACCCTAATCACACCTACGTATTTCACTGGTGTTAGCAACAGACATTATCACGCGACGGAACTATGTAGCATTGATAAATTTCTTGTTACTTCTATTTCCTGAGGCAATAATTTCGAAATATGTTGTAGCACTAGTTTAATTTCAACTGGGACCAAATGTATATTATCTTCATAAACATCCAAAAAGCAGTGAGAAACTTCAACCAATACCTTTGTAAACCGGTAATCTGTTATATTTCGCAAATAACGAAATTTGCGCAAGTAAAGATCTGTTGTAGATTCTTTGGGGTTAGAAAATTCAGAAATTACAGTATCAACTGTATTTGGATAATCCAAAGTATGAACTACTCAAATTAAAAAAAGGACAACGCCACAAAAAAAACACGATTAGTAAAGCAACGCGTATCACTAAAACAATGTTCTGTAAAACGCACGACAAGTTCTGCTACTTTTATTTCCAATAGAAAAGCAACAAAAAAAAACCATTAGTACAGATACGCGTATTCTAAAACCGTCAGTCAATGACCTTAAAACAAGCACGGGCGGTCGAGTCAAACACGTTTGCCTATAAAGCATCTTTCCTTCAAAAGCCATCAGAACTACACTGCTCTACAGTTAAAAAAACAACTTTTACTTCACAAGAAAAACAACTAAAAACAGACTTAGTAAAGCAACAAGGAAACAGTATTTTTAACGTAATATCGGAACAAAACACAATTAATCTTTTGGAACGAAGAACAAAACTAACACACTCCTCTTTAATCTGTTTATATTCAACTCGTTGCTATTATAACCGCTTATCGACTCTTATCTCGAGTTCGATAATAACATAAGGAACAAAATTTATACGACGGCAAGCCAAGAACGATGCAATTTATTTATTAATGAAAATCAATCTTCAATTTATCTATTTTTAAATTAATACACACGAGTTAAATTGCATACAAATCTGAAAACTATTCGAAAGTATTTCCTTTATACAAACAGCGATCCAAAAACGATGTATTTTAAGTACGCTAACAGAAAGGGAGCGTAACAAGTTACAGAAATGTATTTACGAATTTAGTAGTGTAAAAGGTTACACCATTAAAAAACGCCCGTTACAACTCGACTTATTTATTACATCAATTAATCTCATCTTCAATAATACTTATTTCATTTTTGAATCCAAATTTTATTTACAGATTTTTGGTACCCCTATGGGATCACCACTTTCTCCTGTTATTGCACAGTTAGTTATAGATAATCTTCTTACCTAACCTTCCTTTTAAGATGGTTTTCCTCGTCAAATATGTTGATGACATTCTTTGTTCACTTCCTGAACAACATTTACAGACCACTCTTCAACATTTTAACAATTATAATGACCATCTAAATTTCACTTCTGAATTAGAATCAAACCAGATAAATTTTGATATTTACCAAAAACCAACCAATTCAGGGAGATATTTGAATTACCACTCTAACCATAGTATACACCAAAAAATCAATACAATCTTAGGTCTTAAACACCGCATTGTTTCTATTTGTGAACCATGTTTCATTGATAAAAATTTAAAGAAACTAGAAAATATTTTAGTCAACAATGCTTATCCAAGACCACTTATATCCAAATTATTATATTCTAATATACTCAGACCACCCATACATAATAGACCAACAGATTTTATCTATAAAAAAATACAGTATATTACAAATCTTTTACCATTATTAATAAAAATTTCAAAACATTCTCAGATTGTTATTGTCAATACTAAATGAAAGTCCATTGGAAGCTTATTTACTCAACTAGAAGAAAAAACTAACAAAGCTCTGCGTAGAAACTTAATATATAAGATTAATTGTAGTTGTAATGCCTCGTATGTAGGTCAAACAAAATAATGACTCCACAGTCGTCTTACACAACATAAGAGCGATGCAAAATTAGGGAAGACATCTTGTGCACTCTCTTTAAACATTTTAAACACATCTCATAAGGTCAACTTTGATGATGTAGAGATTATAGACACTGAAGACAACTCCAAAAAAAGACTCTTCTTAGAATCTTTTCGTATTAATCAACAAAATAAACCAATAAACCATAAAGAAGATATTAATAATTTGTATGCTGTTTATTCATATTTGTATACTTCCAACTACAAAACAAATAATCGTTCTACATTTTTCTATAATCCAAATTCTATTCACAATTGACAATTTCAATTTTTATTGTCTTTAAATCTATATTTTCATCAATCAATTTTTATATTTTGTTGACTTTACTATCTTACTATTTCTTACAGTGAACGTGTCTTTTGCTAGCTTTGATTATACTCTATCTCCGTCTTCTTATATATTTATCATTGGCATACCGTTCAATTTTCATCGATTCTATCAATAATCAGATCATAATGTTCAGTTTATTTAGCTAACTACAGTTATTATTATTATTTCTTTTTCTTTTAACAAATATTCCACTTTGACTTTATTTAGTATTCTTTCATATTCATATTCAATAACATTTTTATTTATACTTACATTCATTACGATTTGTTATTTAAATTACGTCCCACAACAGCAATTTTTATACCATAAAACATTGGTTGTTTCACATTTTTATATACACTCCCTCTTTTATTTGTTCTATCTGTCAATCATTTGAAATGTGACATTATTTGAAGTATATAGTCCAGACATGTTTTAAGTTTTAATTTTATATAGTATTTAAGCAGTTATTTTTTAAACTACGTCTTTATTATAACTTTTGTGAAGTAATTGTAAGTACTTGCCTGTTATATGCTATTGCTGACTATTAATAATTTTTTCTTGTAGTTCGATGATTAAGGTGAGAATTGTGCACCGAAACGTACGATAAAATACAAATCATTTAACGTTGTATGCTATTTTTATTTTGGGCGACATTATCCCAAAAGTATTAACATCATTAGTCTAAATTACTTACACTCAGTATAAAAAAGATTTCTTTATATATATATATATATATATATATATATATATATATATATATCATTTAGTTTCTCAAAATCAAAGTGCCTTTTTTTCATTCCTTTTTCTCAAATTTTTAAAACTAAGAGCAACCTTAATTATGGTGTTTTGGTTATTGTCTATATCTGCTTCTGAGTAGCCTCTACAGTCTTTTACTTGATTCTAACAAGAATGTAACCTATTTGATATCTTCCTATATATCCTGGCAACTTCCATGTGTATCATGTTCTAGTTTGATGTGAAAATAATGTGTTTATGATGGTTAGATTATTTCTGTCGCAAAATTCTACCAGCCTATTCCCTCGGTCGTTTCTCGTGCCTAATGCAAATAAACCTACTGCCGCCCCTTCCCTATCCACACCTACTGCTGTGTTAAAATCCCCCATAATTATTAATTTTTCATGTCCTTTTACGTATCTTAGTATGTTTTCGATATCTTTGTACATCACTTCTACCTCTTCCTCACTATTGCTAGATGTGAGTATGTAGACTTGTATTATTACTGTATTTACCGGTTTAAATTCTAATACATCCATAGGTACTCTTTCGTTCTTTTGTAGGTAGTTTTCTTCAGTGTCGTATCTTTTTCTCATAACTATCCCCACACCTGAATTTCCTTCCTCTGGTCCCGTATGAATTACCCTAAAATCTTCGCTCCAAAAAACCCCCGCCTCTAGCCACCAAACTTCTCTGATATCTACTATGTCTAATGCTATCCTATCCTATCCATTTCAATTTTCAAGTTCTCTAACTTACCTACTTGCTTCAAACTTTTGACATTCCATCCTCCGACTCGCAGCATGTTTGCAACTCTTTTTCTCAACTTTCTGATCACATCCTCTGAAGTAATCCCATCCCAGAGATCCGAACGGGGGACTATTTTAACACGCCCAAGGTCCGGGGTTCGAATCCCGACATGGTCTGCTTGAAAAATGTTAGGCGAGCATTTTTCACAAAAATACGTCGTCGTTCGGATGAGAGGTAAAATGGAGGTCCCGTGTGTGTTGTCACGCACGTTAAAGATCCCTGCCTTGCTTGGAACAGCAAGGGTTCGGCAAAATTCAAAATTTTTCAGGTAAAAAACTCGCTTCTTGGCCCATGTAGTACCTTCGGGTGAAGCATTGGAAAAATCACATGTAGGGACTATTTTAACTCTGGAATTTTTAACCCCGAGGATGCCATCATCTTAAATAACAATTTAAGTATGCTGTGTATTTGGGAGGTAATGTGGTGGTTTCTTGTTACCTTCCACATCGAAGTAGTGCATTTTAGAATGCCATACCGACCCCTATGGTGTCTGTTACTCTAGTACTGAAAGAGCTGTTGCCCTCTTTCAGGGACCTGTCTTAGTCTGGTTCCTCACTAAAGACCCCACTAATTTAGTTAAACCTGTAGTTGGGCTCTTTAGGTCACTATAACTCCTAAGCCATTCTACCTGAACTAGTAATCTGGAACTTCTTCAAGGTGCAGGTCCATTCAGAACGGAAGCCCACCTCATTAAACATTATTTTCCAAATTGGAGCGATCACTGATAGAGCATGGTTCGTTTAGCATTTAAGTACAACATTTTATTTTAGGTGACCCAAAATGAAAACAGGGGTAACATAAATTTGATTATTTATTTCAAGAACTGTTCAAATGTGTCATCATTATGTTCCACATACTTATTTATCCTTGTTAACAGATGCTCTTTTCAGCATTGATGATGTTAATGCCTGTGTGGGGGTCTGAAGTGTTGAAAAATACGTTTGAGGATAATGGATTGCCAACAATGGTCCACATTTCGTTGGCCTGTCTGTTCTCTGAAACTTGTTACAATAATTGCAAATATACAGTACATGTTCTAGTTACCAACGCCTGCCACAGAGAGGGCATACCATATTGTCGCGAATTTACAAGGTATAAGGTCATTTACTTGTTATATTTATCCGTGTAAATTACCTAAACATTCTTTTATCTCTTATTACTGCGTAACAGCAAGCTGGAATACTAGTGATTTTGTTCTTAATCTCCTCGGGGTTGTTGATTTTTTCAACGCCATTGTCTATAAATTTTCGTAGCGTAGTTGATTGTTTACTAAACAGAGAACACAGATAATATAAGGTACGGGAGAGGTAGAGAGATTACAGAGAAGTAAACTGCCACACTATTTATTAAGCATTACTCATACAGTTCTTCAAAATAAGGTAGTCACGTTCAGACTCCCATCATGGCTTCTCATTCTAACACTTACTTTACACCATTCCTACTGCATTGCGTAGTCTGATTGGTTGGGACAACTACGTAAATTCCAAACTGTGTTAAACGTCTTAACCATAAATTTATATAATAACGGGTTATTTCCCATTAACATTGGTGGGAACTCTGACCACATTAATATGCGTAAATACCATAGATTTTAAAACTATTTTACACAACTATGTGTAATTTACCAAAATTAATGATTGAAAATCTAACATAATTATTTACAAAAATAATATGTGAAGAAATTTGAATCATAACAACCCAAAAGCGTTACATATGCAACTAATTAGACACAAAAGAACAAAATGTCCAAATAACAAAAACAACTCAACTATTTAGTAAAAATGGTTCTAATAACTTCAAGAGATTAGTACTGGGATTCAAATAAATTACACAAACATCAATGCTTTGTATTGTAAATATTTGAATTATAAACAAATGCAGTTCTATGTTATTGAACACCGAGGTGGGTGGTTATTAAGTTTTTATAATAAACAATTGATAGGAATAAATATTGCTTGATTTTGTTTTTGTTTAAGGGATTTGTTTTCAGTGTAATGGCAACCATTCTTAAACGTTTGCAATAATGTTTCTACCTAAAAATAATTTTGACTGCGTGAGAGGTGAGAGCACTAGATTTTATTTCTCTCACGCTATCATCTGCTCTCAGCTATCACATTGTCTGCATTAAGTTGGAATTAGTATTTCATTTAACCAGTATGGTTTTCTGTTTTAGAGCACTGCCAAGCGAATTGTTAATACTACAGTTTCAAGATGAACAAGAAGTAGAATTTTGTACTGGCCAGCGACTAGCGCAAATGTTTTTCACTGCCGATTCTAAAATTGTTTTAGGTAAAACCTCATGAAGAGTATTTTTAATTACTATAAGGAAGTATAATTAGTTTAATTTAAATCTCTTTTTGTTGTGTTGCTGTTTTAAAATCAGTTCACAACACCTTGTTAACCTTTTTAATCATCTGTTATTAATTTATGAAAACTATAGTTTGAATGCTGCAGTGTACAATCAGCTTAATGATTGCATTTTGTACAGGAACACTAAAATGAATAATGGTATTTTAGTAGGTTTCTGTGAACAAGGTGATTGGAACGAAGGTATCATAACAATGAATCAATGCTGCAAAAACTGAATGTTTATAATTTTATCTTTATTATACAGTTTAAAATTTATTATACCCTTCATACTGTAAGAACAATTACATTATAACTGGTATCACATGTTTTTTAAATAGTAGTAGAAACAGTATTAGTATTATTTATAGTCAAGCATGTAGCAACAATAATTAGCATTACTACTAAGTGGGGCTAAAAAAATTCGCATGTCAGGAACGAGTAGAAGCTTTTACTATATTTGAAAAAGAAATAAAAGCTTTGATTGTTTAGTTATAAAATCCTATCTTTATTTTCGAAATTATCGCTTTCCACCCAGCTCTGCACCTTTTTCAGTACTATCTTTAAAAATTTCCAGGGTTATACTTGATTCAATTAGCTGCAATTTCGATTGACTCGTTAAGATCCTCTTCCTTGAAAATTTTTGGGGGTTATACTTTGATTCAATTAGCTGCCAGAGTCTCCAATTCAACATTTACACTGATTCGTAGATCCTTGATATCCCTTTTTAACATTGGATGAACCGGTTAAGTTTGCGTATGATTCACTATGTTAAATTGTTTGAATTAAAACACAGTGGACATATTTCTACCATTGTAGATTAGTTCCTGTAGTTATTGTTGACATATGAAATGGATATTTATCTCTTATGTTTTAGTTTTGAGAAAAACTTTATATTTACTATAAATTAACTGACAATCGTATAAACAGTAATAAAGCAAGAATTATCTAAAATATAAAGTGTTAGTTCGGTGTTACTTTGTTAACGCTATATTTTAAAGGTCCTAGGTGTTAGATCATTAATTTAGATTTAGGGACTGTTTTTAGAACTCTGTGTGGAAGAATTCCTTGCAGATTATCACAATATCGCTGATGCCATGAAAACCATGCATTGTTGGTGTTCGCATGGTTGTTAATGTCATTAACTTATTTTTGTAGTCGCAAGCATATTGACATGAAAATTGTGCATGGAAATGAGTTCGGTTCTTATCAACGCAAACAGAAGTGCATCACCTCAGTTGGAGGGGGTAGACATTTTATTTGAGGAATGAAGCATAGCTCAGAACATTATCGTATTGACTTTCGTATAATGAACACTATCTTTCCACCTGACGTGAGTGCTTCGTTCTCTTTCCCACTCTTTTACCTCGTCCTTATTATATCGTCTAGCCAGACATCACCAGCAGGAACACCTGCAGAAGCAGCTACCAACTACAACAAGGGTAACAGATGTGACAACAGTTTGTTACTTTATAACAAGCTTAGTAAAACGGGGTTAAGCCCCAAAATATTTATAGAACATGAGATTGATACTTTTAGACGGGGGGGTTGGTCAGCTTAGTAGTATTAAGAGAACACAAGTCAACACAAAGTAACTCTATTAGTCTTTACAAAATACTTACATAAATGTAA
Source organism: Platerodrilus igneus (assembly GCA_036346225.1). Classification (NCBI taxonomy): domain Eukaryota; kingdom Metazoa; phylum Arthropoda; class Insecta; order Coleoptera; family Lycidae; genus Platerodrilus; species Platerodrilus igneus. The sequence continues at coordinate 11,725,920 of JARFIW010000170.1, read as the reverse complement.
TCAAGCAATAATTGACAAATCTTTTGTACGACACACAAGTAAACTATTATTTTATAACTACAAATTATCGAAGCAATGGCTTACCTCTTTTGCTTACTAAATAACTTACGCTCCTCTGGCGAAGCCTGACATGAATGATGGTATTGCAGAATAAGACATGTACCATAACGCAACGGTGGTTACTATAGTTGAAATGTTATTTTAACTTTTGCATATTACAGTGTGTTGATAATTGCAGATCTGCAAGGAGCTGCAGAAGTTGAACGCAGTAGTAAATGTTTAACAATGATTTTAGAATAAAGATGAAACTGAGGATACAGATGCGAGGATGCCCAGTGCAGTTGGTGAAACCTTAATCACGCTGCAGACAAAGAGTTCCAACATCTGCGTACAAATATGGATTTGTGTGATTACGCCCCCAGAGGAATAATATCCCACGAGGTTACTAATGCAATTCCAAAGACACAAGCTTACAGGCTTAACGTGCAACTTCAACGCACAAACCAATGCGGAATTTGCATCACAATAAAGGCCTAGTGGAAAAATCCCAAACGGAATAGCCAAGATAAACGACCATAAAACTCCACTAGAACCATACCAGACTGGACTCGTTGGCAGATCACACCACACTCTACAAGATGGAAGAAGGAAATCCATTTTCTTTAACATACCTGCCAGTCCTATTCAAGACTTGAAAGAATTATTGTAAAAACTGAAATTCAGTTTAATTTATTCACTATGCTTTTGACACAACACGAAATTACAACCACACCCAAAGTGAACTGTAAAAGATCAGGATTGTACTACAAAACTAGAAAGTCACTAGCATTAAAATGCAAGGACAGAACAAGTCAACCTCGACCAGCGGCGTACATACAAAAATGTAACAACACCTAACAGCTCCAAAACCCGACCATACGTATGAATTATTAACGCTCGTGTAGCCAATCACAACAACTCTTACAGTTATTCATTCAATAACATCACAAATACATCAAATAACTCCGATAAAGAGCACCCAAGGTTAAAGCGAAATTAAAATCAACAAATATATATGAAGAAACATAACTTTATTATTAAACAATTTTAACATAAACTGTATGAACATAATATCAACCATCATCGTGATTCACCATCTTGTTCTCTGTCCTTTTTTTCATTGGCTTACCACCCCACGCATTTCCCAATATGTATTGCTGCCAAATTCAAATCCCATAAGTAAATATAAATTATCTATAGCTCAGCCTACCTAACATTTTGATCGCCTCGATCAACTTAAGCTAAATTAATTAAACAATATATTAAACATTCTAAATGCTTAACATAATTTGCAACATAATCGTAACATAGGCATGTCATAAGTCCATAAGCCTTACAATAACACAACGTAAGTAATTTAGAATCAGGACAGAAACGATTCGTAAACATAAATGACTACATACATAAAAATTAATAACCAATCACATAATTGAAATAAAGCAGTCTTAATTTAGTCAAAAGTTGAGACTTATGTAAGAATGACCCATTCTATAGACAAATTACATGTTAATTACTTGAATATGGTTTTAGTTTTTGGGCATCTAGAATGCCATCGTAGGGAATACTACTGTTTTGGAAACCTATAATGTCAACAACGACATAACGATCGTTAGGTAATACTTTTTTAATAAGGCCCTCTATTGGCATTAATTTTTTGCTTACACTTATAGTTGTATCTACATTAGCCACCATTACGTAACCGCCTTCTTTAAATAAATATGCTGGTTTATGTTTTGTATTGTAATAAACGTTATTTTTATTTTGTGTTTTTATAATGTTGTCTGATGCTTTAGTCCTAGTTACATTAATATCTTCGTTGTCTTGATTCATTAAAGTTTCTAACATGTCTTAAGTTATCGTGCACTTTATCTAATTGCTGTCTTCCAAATAAAAGTTTGGATGGTGTTTCACCAGTGGCTTGGTTCACAGTATTATTAAAACAAAATTCTACGTCCGACAATACTTTACACCAAGGTTCTTGCCTTTCACTCGTAAGTTTAGCAAGCATAGGAGTTAGGGACTTATTCATTATTTCGGACTGCCCATTAGCCCGTGGTGCTGCTGTTGCTATTGCAATATGTTTAACATTTATTTCAATTAAGAAATCTTTAAATTGATTTGATGTAAAGCATGACCCTCTATCTGTGATTATTTGAGCTGGTCAACTGTACAACTCAAAATAAAAATTTAAGTACTTAATAACTTCATTTGCTGTGGTACTTTTGCATGGGAAAAACCTAATAAATTTTGTAAACCCATCGACTATGGCAAGTATATACTTATACCGACTCTGACGTACAGTTTCTTAAGGACCATAATGGTCCAAATGTAAACATTCCAATGGGATGTTTCCTTTAGGAATACTGTTTAAAAAGCATTCCCTTTTTCCAGATTTTGGATTGAATTCTATGCATTTTAAGCAATTCCCTATAAAATGTTTTATATCGGCCTTTAAATTAGAAAACCAATATGTGCGAGTGACTAGTTTATAAGTTTTGTCGACTCCTATATGGCCCATATTATTGTGGTAAGTATATAACACGGTTTGAATCACATCAAACGGAATATAAAATAATACTTTATCTTTTACTTTACGATATACCAGACCGTTAATTAACTCAAACTCAAACTTGTTTTAATACGTAAAATTTTAGGATTCTTGGGCTGCTTTATTGCTAATGTTTGTTCAAAACTATTTCTTTCCAATACTAATACATTATGTACTCTACTCAAAACAATCCACATGCTTCATTTTTGGATTCGGACGATGTTCTACTTCGTAATTATAATTTTGAAAAGTAGACACCACCTCATAATTAGAGGAACAACCTCCTTCTTAGCTAACATGTCGGAAACTATCGCAATCAGTAATTATGCGGAAAAAATGCCTTGTAGATAAGGGTGGAATCGTTTAATAGCATAAACAACAGATAGTGTTTCTAGTTCATAACTGTGATAACTCGATTCTTGGTCTGTTCGCTTGCTAAAATAGAAAACTGGGTGAAATTTCCTATCTTTCTGTTGCATAAGTATAGCTCCATAGCGTATTGCACTTGCATCGCAATGCAACTCTGTTTCACTGAGAGGCGAAAATATAGCTAAAACTGGCTGTGAGACTTGCATCTTCTTTAACAATTCGAACGTTTGCAATTGTAATGGTCCCCAAATAAATTTACTACCATTTTTCAATAAGTCATACAATGGCTTAGCCTTAAGTGCAAAATCGGGTATAAAACGGCGAAAGTAGCTTGCCAGGCCTAAAAATGACTGTAACTGCTTAACGTTATTGCAAATAGGGAAGTCTTTAATACTTTTAATATTTTCGTCATTTGGTTTAATACCTTGTTTATCGATATGATAACCTAAAAAAACTATTTTTTCAAATAAGAAATAACATTTATCTAACCTTAATTCTAACAAATTATCAGTCAAAAGCAATAAAGTTTTTTGTAATATTTCAATATTTTCTTTCGCTGTTTCCGTCGCTATTAATATATCATCAAAAAAAATTAAGAGTTACTTTTCCTGTGCCAATTCCCTAAAAACTTTATTAATAAACCTACAGAAACTATTAGGGCTTGTGCTCAAACAAAATGGAGCCGTTATTTGCCCCATGTGGATTGTAAATGATGTATATTTAATCAAGTCCTCATCAATCGCAACATGGGAAAAAGCATTTTTTAAATCCAATTTTGAAAAGTAGTGTTTTTCCCTGAGTTGATCTAGGTGATCATCAATAAATGGTATTGGATACTGATCTTTTAGTATGTTTTTATTCAAGGTCCTATAATCAATACGCATTCTAAATTCTCCACTTTCCTTTCTTACCATGACAACGGGAACAATACGGTGAATCACTTTCGTGTATGATGCCTTTAAATAAAAGGTCTTTCAAAATACCTTATAGAGCAATTGTTTCAGCAAACGACCATCGCCTTGGCCTATAAGCAAACGGTTCATTTTTATTAAGATTAATTTGCATTTTATATTCTGTCACAGGTATCTCAGGTCGTTCTGCAAAAAAATAATCATTTTGTAAGATATTTTTTACTTTTGTATCTAAAGTTGGGTCTAAGTCGTTATTTATATTAACAGTAAATTCATCTGCAGCAATTTCATTAATTAGCAAAACCTCATAGGTTAAAAATTCTTCATTACTCACTTTAGGAGTAATTTGAACGTCACTATTTTTAAAAACAATTTTGTCAATAGCCGAATTGCAAAAAATCTCTCCCTAATATGCAATCTATGTGCATCGTCTCATTGTCTACCACACAAATGCACATTTCGTAATTATGTTTATCAACCCTAACTGTATCTACTAGTTTCCCCTTCACATTAATCAAAGAATCGTTTACTCCTAAGAAATACTTATGCAAAAGCTTAATTGTGGCACCAATTTTTCTCTAATCATGGATATCAGACTACCAGAATCTAACAACATCTCTACTCTTTTATTTAGAATACTAAACTCTACTTCAAACCTGAATGCTGGTTTAATTGGTAAACAAGCTTCATTAACTAACATTGGTTGTTCATCTCTAGTTTTGCGATTTCTTCTCGATGGACAGTCTCGTAACTGATGCTCGCTCGATCCACACTCGTAACATGTACCTGCTTTTCTTCGTGGTTTAGGACAATTTTTAAAGAGGTGTTCTGACCGATTGCAATTCTAGCATCTCACACTTGGGGATGATTTTGGCAATTCAGATCTAAGCTATGCCTTTTTATCTCCCCATACCTTTGATTTGATCTTGTATATTCTACTGCACTTCGGATACCTTGATTTCTCTGAGTCAGTTAACGTATTCATTAACCGCAATAGGTCTTCTAGAGGTGAAAGTTCACGCATTTTTGCTTGAATTTGCAAAGAGGCATTATTGAAACTCTTAATATGTAATTATATCCGGCTCAGGAAGATTAAGTTTATTTCTTAATAATACTTTATCGGCATAGTAATCAACAAACTTTTCATTACGCCCAAATTTACGGCTTTTGAACCTTCGCAATAATTTAACGGTGTCTTCTACGCAATTGAATATAGATTTAATTTTAATTTTAAATTGGTCATAACTCATTGAAACATTTTCGGGCATGGAATGGAACCATTGTAAAGTTTTTCCTTCCAATTTCTTAATAATTGCCAATAATAACAGATTTTCAGGTATAGTGTAATTATCACAAATTCTATCAATTATCTGGATCCACATATTTATATCTTCTCCATTCTACGCTGAAAATTTTGGAATTAACACTGAAACATCTTGTAGGGATATTTCTGCAGCACGTGTAGCACGATCTGCATTCATCGTTGCCGTAATCAATTCGTTGATGTTTACGATAATAGCACTATTTCTAAGAGGCACCGGGGTCTGCAAAGGAGTTCTGGTTGTGCCACCTTCATTGTTTCTTGAAGCATAAGCATGTCATTCACATTCATCTTCATAAACGTAATCTGTAAACATTGGTCACAATTTCGCTTATTACCCCACACCTGAAGTGGTAGAGAGCACCCAGGGTTAAAGCGAAATTAGAATCAACAAATATATATATATATATATATATATATATATATATATATATATATATATATATTCTTATGTTACCCCCTCGCGCCTTTTTATTTATTTATTTAATTTTATATGATATGCAAAAATTTATTTTATGTTACGTGCTTTATTTTCGTTTGGTTGGTTTATAAAACAAAACGGTATCAATATGCCTCGACTATTTGAAAACTCGTTCTTCCCAGGGTATCCACCTACTTACCGTGGGTTCAGTGGTAAGTAGATGTGCAATGCACCAACCAAACAGCACTACCTTTTGTTTTTGTACCTGTGATATTTTACACTTGTATATGCCAAATTTTTATATACGATCCACGTAGCTTTGTGCCAAATTAATTAATATTACAAAATTTATTACTTTGACGTTAAAACCACAGTACTCACCTATTTTACAGTTCGTCGGCCTCTTTGAAAACTGGCTCAAAATTTCACTTGCCGTGTCGTCTTTACACTGTTGGCACTATCACTATGAAAGATCTGCTGTCCAGTTCCAGGTTTCTTTTAATGAATTTCGATATCCCCAAATCTAAAATAAATATACCCAAATTTAGAATTTTGACTACCTTTTTATATAACTTACCCTGCGCTAATTTTCCTAGATGTTGAATCTTCTTTGCTCGTATTAATCCTCCGGCTACTTCAATGCTTTTCTGTTCCAAATTTCGCTCGTTCCAAATTCAATGCTTTCCTCCTAAGTCCACTCTTTCCAATTCACTGCTATCCTCTAATAACCATTCAATACCATTAATCCTCCTAATACCATATCCAAATCTATTCCATTAATATCGCCTTCATTTTCATAAATACCATTCAATGCCTTTCTGCCTTTATCTATCTCGTTCCAAATTCCCACTATTTACTACGCCTTTTCCACTGTTACTTTAATCCACTCTTAACCTTTTCACTTCGTCGTTACTATTAATTATTATTATTCTTGCTTATCCGTACTCTTCTTTATATATTAATCAAACTCTTAAACTTTCAAATTCATTTATTAATTCTTTAAATGTTCAAAATTTAGCGCAGTTTACAAAAAATACGTCTTACTACCCAAAAAAATTATAAAACGACTTCTTGTTTATCTTTTCCTAGGTGATAATTACAATTCAAATATGCCTACTCTTTAATACATTGTATACAAATTCCATCCAATAACATCGTCCCAACAAGTTCGTGTCACTAATACCTTATACTCTGTCTTTTGCACTTTCCCTTTTCATATATAAATGTTCAATCATTGGTCCTTAATATCGCACAACCCTTCAATCATATTTGACAATGCTATTACTTATAATTTTGATATTACATGTTTGTCCAAAGGTTGATTCTATTAAAATAAATGCCGAAATGTTACACATATAAACCTGGATCTGCGTGGTGAATAGTGTAATTTCTACAGACGCATCCGGTTTCTCGATTAGCAAATGTACGTTCTATGGCTTATTCAACATACAACTCAGTGTAAATCCTTAAATACTGTGCTTTATCACGTCATCAAGTCATTGTTTTTACGTCTTGGCACTTACATTTTGACTAATATTTCAAATACTTTAATGTTTGTAAAGTACGGCAAACATAAATTTCTCAGTTACGGGATCTGATATTTGGCTTACTTTATTTGGCATACACTACCTTCAACAAAATAACCTTTAGAACCTTTTAGCCCCTACTAACACTTCAATATATATATATGAAGAAACATAACTTTATTATTAAACAATTTTAACATAAACTGCATGAACATAATATCAACCATCATCGTGATCGACCATCTGTTCATTGTCCTTTTTTTTTCATTGGCTTACCACCCCGTGCATTTCCCAATATGTGTTTCTGCCAAATTCCAATCCCATAAATGAATATAAATTCTCTATAATATATTTACTCGAGGTTTTATCAGGAGACGGTTGTATGTTATAACTTAATTAAATTTCATATTCCTTACTATATTTACGGTCATTTGCAATTTTTTTATTAACGATTACGGCAGCTTTCTCAACTTAAATAATTGCTTATTCATCACCCTGTAAGATTTTTATTAAAATATTTGTATATAAATTTAAAGTGCTTAAATCTATTCTTTTTCAATATAGTCTTAAAATCTGGTATTTCTCATAAAGGATTATAAGAGTTAATTGACATTGTATTGGTTATCAGAACATGTATTCTCGGAAATATTGCAATCAGCTGTGCAAGTGTTGCTACAATGCTGTTTATGAACACAAATTTTAATCCATGGGAGTTTCTGCTCGCTATCTTTACACGACTTGATATGATTAATTTTGGTAATTTTATGTGGGAAGTTAGATTACTAATCCTATATGTACTCCATGATTCCACAAGTTTGATTGCAAATATTCCTTACCTAGTTACACACTTTGAGATATTTTCAAGTTACTTGGAACGTTTTACAACCTGTTCTACGGAAGAAGAGGTAGACTTGGGTTTTCCATTATGATTATTCACGTCTTCCTTGCAAGAACAGAACTAAATTGCTTTCCGTTTTACAGAGATAATAATGTGTTGTTCTACAAGTTACCTAGGATGATTTTTTCTAAAAACATTACTTCGTTTCGTTTGTGTAAAACTAGAAATATTCTGTCCTTCAATAATGAAGAAAATGATTATGTAATGTTTAGTGAAAACATTCGGTCTGTTAAGAGCTGGGAATAACGTACGCACTCGCATATCTGCATCGACGGTACTAAATTTAGGTTGATAATATTTAATGTTTAACTGGAAACTGTTAATCGGTAGTGTTGGATTATTGTCTGGCAACTACTGTTCTTGTTCATTTCTGATTTGATAAATCTACAATTTTAATGTGCAGCTTGCTGTCCTGTCCGCTTTGTTAGTTTTTGAACTTCCCTCGTGTTATTAGTGATAGGAAACAATGTTCTGACCAGTTGTTTGCGATATAGATATGAAGTGTCAATGATACAGTGTTTATTATACGACGATAACGATGTCTACTAATTTGTTATTTATATAAACTTATATTTAACGAAGAACAGTACCAAAATATTGCAATTTTGATTGTAGATAAATAAATTCGTATGATATTTTCAATATTCAGTCAAGTAGTACCAAAACGATTATTGGCTCCGTTTAGAGCTCAGACTAATGTAAAATGTGCTGAGCAGGATAATTGGGGGGAGGGGGTAGAGTTGACATAGGTGTGGCACGTCAAGCCCAGCGGTGGGGATTGTTGTTTCTTGGCCGTTGAGATTGGTCCTCACCTGAATCGTCGAAGGGTGCTTATGACGGTGGCTGTTTCTGTTTGAGTATTTATTTAGAAATTAAGATTTTCATTGACTGACTATAGAAATTTTCTATATCAAGATTTATAGTTCACTATTGGGAATTACTTGTGGACATTATGTAAGTATATGGTTTTTATGATTTTTGATATCAAAGATGTTAGTTAGGTTAAATAAGCGACTGAAAACATTTACTATATTTTTTTTTTAATTTCTGCTATGTATATATATTAAAATTGAGGGTAACAACTAGTTTGAGGTAGTCAGGAATGTATTTATTATTTTGCGTAGATTTTTGTACTGTGAAAATACTCCTGTATATGGTTTGGGTAAATGTTATTTTCTACGCTGGTTAATTTCCTTTTCTTTTAAATGTTTTTTTTATTTAGTTGTTTGTAAATAAAACTTCTTTCTTGGGGTTTCCTTTTTTCTTTTCCCTCTCTACAACTTTTTAGCTAGCACAGTCTTCTTTGGATTTCTTTTTGTTGCGATATTCGATGCGTACAATTTTCTTTGCTTACTTTACTTTTCTTTCTTGACTGCACGGAATACTGTAACAACAGTAAATTGTAAGTTATATACTAATTAGATAAATTTGGACCCGTTTTTACATTGGTCTATATTATATATGGCATATGTTCATTTTCTTATTCTAGCATGGAGTAATTACATACATAGTCAAAGACATATATTTTAACTAAGATTTCTTGTAATATACCACAGTGAATCATACACCAGCTTTAATGGTTTCGGCTCTAACCAATTGCGTGCTATACCTGCAGAGTATACTGGATGAACGATGACATTAAGCTTCAGACCAGTGAGCGTTTCTTGTTTTCAATTGTAGTACTTGTGAGGTTGGGACATTATCAAATGGTTAGTGTAAACCATGTGCTATATTAAACAAGAACTCGGTCTCGCTGTCTTAGCATACAATGCTGTTGTAGGTGTAGTTACAGTATTTTAATCTTCACATGTCAGACATCGTCTTCTGGAACGTCAATTGTGGTGGACTTCGTTGTTGTAGTAGGTGGAGTGATGAATTGAGAAATTATTATTTCTTAATGACGAATCCAACAGCATCTACGATATAATGCGAGCATCGATTCAGGTCTACATTTTGAATATAAATGATTTTTTGTAGAGAGGATTTATTTATTGTTCTGTAGCCCTGTATTAATTACCCCAGAGTATAGACTACTGTTGAATTATTTACAGCTTCTTATTATCTACATTTACTACAGTTACCTAAAGTAATTTATTAATTTAAGTAAAAAAATTATATTTTGTGTTACAGGTGCTACTGATTGTTATTAACAATTTTGCTGTAATTCGTTAAAAGGGTATTAAATTCCCCACAGCTTATAAATGAAGATGCATATTTTCCAGAAATTAAAACGAAAGCATGTTTGTGACATAATCTTCTTTCACTAAAATTTTTAATTACATTTTTACAAACATTTACTCTGATTGTTAGAGTAATATTAATACAAAACTGCTCACTTTTTTGAGGATTGTTAATGGAAACTTTTCCCTTTTAAAAGTGCAAATCGCGTAGAGTCGCACGACTTTGTTATCATCAAGAAATTATTTTATAGCCAAATCTCCCTTTGAAGGATTTAGTCCTACAGCAGCCTTATTAGAACTAATGCGTCCTCTTGCAATCATATGTTCTAAACAACTGTCCCTTGCGTAAATGGTCATCATTATCTTGTATATAGGTTCATTCACGTAACTGCATTGCCAGCTTCATGATGGAAGAAATAAAGACCAACCATGTCTCAATCAAAAACCACACCATATTTAGTTTTTCTGGATACTGTCGTTTCACCAGTATTTCTCTTGCATTTTGCTTGCCCTATATTCTAATTATTCTTATTTATATATTCACCATGCATAAGTGGTCATTTAGTTTTAATTTGAGGCTCAAAGATTTCATGAAGGCTTGATCTTCTAATGCCGATGCTGTTAACATTTACAAACTGACATTTTCAAGTTTTCATCAACACTATTTCTTACCACACTGTTTCTTTGGTCGGGCGCCATGTTTATAAGCATATTGTCGCATTTTTTACTGACGCGTACTTCAAATTTCTTTGTAAGATTTTCAATAACTTAGATGCTGAAATGCATACAACATATTGCAAGTTCAGCAAAATACTTCCCCGTTTTGTAATGAGTTTTTCGATAAATATGTGGACAATCATTCCATGGTGACCAAACCACAACTAATTGTAAAAGTTTTATTTGATACTTGTCATTACATGAAAACTGTCAATTACGATTGGTATAAATGATGGTGAATTTATATTGAAAGGTCAAATTTGAAGACCCTGCATATTATACCAAATAGTATTCTTATGAAACATAAAACATTGTGATAAATTAACTAAAAGAAAGTTGTCACATATTCATAAATATGTCTTGTTTGATCTCGTGCGGTCAATAAATGATTGTATTGGAGCAAACAACCTTAAAAGCGTCATTCGAACGTGTGACATCATCCCAGCTTTCAATTGTTGCAAACCTCTCATTTATAGCTGGTTGAGTGAGCATGAAAATCTGTTGACTGTGAATTCGTTAAACTAGCTGATTTGTTTATAAAGGTCAGTGTATCTTTTACCAGAACTTTAAACATAGACCTAGTGCTTGGCTCTATTGTTGCAGATATTTACCGTTTTTGTGATTTTCTTGCTTACATAACTGGCATCGCGATTTTGACGAAAAACGTCTGATATTTGATATATAAATGTAATCACCTTTGAGTTATTATTGATCCTTTGACTCTAAACTACTATCAATATAAAAAAGAGTGATATAGTTATAATGTAATTTCTAGTGTACTAAACTATTTTTACAATGCATTATTTTAATATAAACTAGAAATAAAATGTAGCTATAAAACGTAAGACTGATTGGCTTATGTATGTGATCAATTTTATTATGTTTACTGGGAGTATCATTTCATTTTGTGATATTTTTCTATAATGCTTTTTTGATTTTAACATTATTATTAAGAGGTACTGCAATTTGTCTCTATTAGATTATTTTGTTACTGACGTATAATTTTTTTAGTATGTAATATTCAAGCAAAGGAATAAACCAGTACTTTTTAAGAGTTTATGATTTGGCAACCATATTTAATTATACAATTGCTTTATTAAACGTTCAAGCCTTAAATGATAAATCAAATGCAGGTGTATAACTATGTAATTTTATCTCCAGACTTCGAAGTGCTAAGTAGCTTATCTCAAACAAATATATTTGAGCATAAGTAGAGTTGAACAAGATTAGCTGTGGCAACAGCAGAGTCGAGGGTGAGTTTGATAATACCTCTGATAGTTGTAATTCGAATTAGAAAGAGGAAGCAGTGGTGTTTTGTTATCATGAAATACTTGCTTCTCTCTCTTACCTTTTTCTATACTTTCATCACTCATAATACCCCTGACTAGCTAGTACATAAAAAATAGGGCATAGAACAAACTTATTCGTGTAATTATAATCTGAGACACAAATGATACTCTCTCTCAAGATGTGGTCGAAATATTGAAGGACTAAATTAGTATAACATTTGAAACAGAATACAAAATCGCATGGTTCACCCCTAGGAATGTCTTTATTATGCGAGCCGAAGAAGCAAGGGCCACCTTTTCTTTTCCACACACATCCGGCAACAAACTGTTGTGCCCTTATAAAACGAAACCCCCCCTATTAACCCTAGAGCGGTATTGTGTTTGATACAGCTATTAATGATACAGACGTATGAATTTTGCGTATGGTGGTTTTAGATTTGAAAACTAGAAAAATGGTATGCATGGCGGGGACCCCGTTACAATATATGGACGTGTCAGCTAACAGCAGCTTTTCAGTTTTCCAATGCTATTGATAAGCAAGATTTATATATATATATATATATATATATATATATATATAATGCTGCGATAATAAGAGGTTGTTTAGGGGTGTATTGAGTAGTAAGGGTCGCGTAGTAACTGCAAATAGCAATGGGAATCAGAAACTGCATTTATTTAGCAGGAAAATAAATAATTCACACATTATGTAAATAGCAAGCATTTAACACCCTGTATATGGACCGTAATTAACTTTAATCAATGCCAGTAAGCATATCTTCCTATAATAGAATGCGTATTCAGCAGAGAAATAATCATACATGTAATTAAACTACGTTGAGGAGTGTTCAACAAGTTATAAAATAAATACGCAGAAGATAAGATAAAACCTAGTAAATCTTCATGCAATTACGCTGGAACAATAAGCGCTTTGATAAGAAAACGCACTTTCAAAGATGAGTTTAAATAAATACATAAACAAAAACAGCATTCGTGTTACATCATTAATTTTTGTACAACTCTCCAAAAGCTTTATCTACACAAAACAACAGACATAAGTTAAAAGTCCAGCAACGATAACAATAGTAAATAACAGCATGATATGAAAATCCAAAATAGTTTCATCAGAGATCAGCTTGAAAATACTAGGGATGTTAAAACAAACATGGTTGGTCGCAACACTTCGTAAGGCTGCTTGGAAAACCAATCCAAATGTAGAGGGAAAAAGCTATATAATGCCAACAGGTGATAAGAAACAGTCAGTCTCAATTTGAAGCACGTCGAATCCACAATACTCTTAATTAAATATTTACGTATCAAATAAATAAATTTTATATCATAGTGAAAAGTAGTATTGTGTATATACGGAAAAGCTTTTACCGTTTTTGCAGAAAACTTGAGCAGAAATTGGTTAATTAATTTAAATTAAATATTTATAATGATATAGGGCTTCTAATCGGCTTCTGGTCCACTTCCAGTCCAATTCTAATACGCTGCTAATTTATGATCCGAAACTTTTAGTTCAATTTTAGTCCACTTCTACTCTAATTCTGATTCACGACGATAAGTAGAATAATTCTAAACTCATAATACTAAGAAACCTATGAATTCCAAGTGGTATTTAAGGGAAAAGGTCCAAAGCGTATCTGGAGAAATATAGAATAAAGCACGAGGTGTAATTTGGAAACAAGGGGTAACCGTACTGAATTATTGGTTCAACATATGTTAAGGAGTACAAAGCAGTGCATTAGTTTTCGATTGAAGATAGTAAGGGGGTGTTGATCCACAACACGAAACAACTCATCAGGAGATCACAGGTCAGAGTTACCTAGTTTTAAGGAATCTTTTCAAATTTAAATTTTAACACTGAATATATTAATTTTCTCTAAAGCTTGTAAGGTGTCAACAAGAATATTGAATACGTTGAAACTTACGTAATTATCATAAAAAGGTCTTGAACGTTCCAGATTTTTTTGTAAAGGTGTCGTTTTTGGTGACTTTATATTAAATTAAAAGGATATAAATTTTGGGATAAATGATCCATATAATATTAATTGATTGAAGGGCGTATTTAAAGGATTACAAAAATTGTGAAGTGTAAATATTATTTCCTTTCATTATATGAATGTTGATTAACTTCGTTTTATCAATTCACACAGGTAAGAGTCAAAGGGGTAAATGAAAATTGATCATCGTAACGTTGTGCACTCTGTGTAAATTAAAAAGGGCTAGCCGTGGCATAATAAAATTACAAGATTAGAGAAAAACACAGCGCAGTGGCGTTCAGCTGGACGTATATTACATCAGCGTACGGCATTATATCAATATATATATATATATATATATATATATATATATATATATTTTGTAAGTTAATGACCTTGCTGTAGATTTATTTATTAGGAGTTGTATAATATAATATAATATAATATATAATATTTTTAAGAGATTTAACATAAAAATTGCAAGAAAGAATATACTTACACTAAGTAATTTATTTTCAAAAATTAAAGACAAAACTTCACCATTAAATCAGAGAAACGTAATCTACAAAATTAACTGTTTAGACTGCAATGAAGAATACATTGGGCAAACTTCCCAAAATCTAAAACAAAGGTTAACTCAACACAGAAGTGACATCGCGTTAAACCTAATGCATGTGCATTGAGTATCCATGCAAATTTAAATAATTCTCATAGAATTAACTTTTCAGAACCAGTAATTCTAAATATTGTAAGCAATAAGCAAAAAAGAGAATTTCAAGAAATGTGCTACATTTACAGATACCCTAACACCATGAATAAAAGAACAGATATAAATAATTTGAGTACATATACACATATTTATTACATTTTCAGTCTGATAATAATTCAAATACAAATACAACACCAAGATAAATATATTTATTACATCTTACTCCAACCAAATTATGTAATCGACATTGTTACACTCACATACACGTACATACTTATTACTTAGAAAATCTAGCAACACCTTTCGCACATAATTAGAAAACAAAGTTTTGTATACAAAATCAAACTTTCAAAAAATTGTCACTGTATACAGAAATATGAAATTTTTATGTTATACTTATGTTTTTTATGTTTTAGTTTGTAGAATTGTGCTTGCCTTTTATATTTATACAACGCCAATTTATTAGTAACCTCAATTTAGTAGGTACTTTAGTTATTAATATTGTAATAGCGTTTTCTTATTGTAGCACCTTTGAAAAGGATAGAAATATATCCGAAAATTTAGGTGATAAAAAAGAGTACTCTTTAATCCAGCAGACCTGAAACCCACAACTCCTAATAAATAAATCTACAGCAAGGTCATTAACTTACAAAATATAGTATCGCAATATGGGTTTTTATAATATAATATCTGAAAATTATGGAGCTGAAGCAACTTTCCTCCTAAAACGCTGGGCAAAATTGAACATCAAATTGGCATCTATGAATAATAGAAAATATTTCTTCTACAATGCAAATCTAAGTACATTTTTCCAAAGCACATTCCTCAAACTTTAAATAGTTTACATAACTTGCTGACAAATAATGGTAATACCACTGCTTATATAGTTAAACGTTTTGAAGATCAACTAAAAATTAAAATTTTAAGATTAGAAATAAGTATTACTCACCTAGTGATTAGAAACACAAATAAAGATTTAAAATTTATAAAAAACAAAGTTGCTAATATTATTCCAAATCATATATTAGTTGAATACCAACGCAGACAAAACATTTTATATAATAAAAAATTTTATGACATTAAACTAAATAACCTAAAAAAGATAACAACTTGTCGAAAATACATGACATACCTTTTAATAAAAGTGACATTTGGTTTAAAAATATAAGCAACTTTGTGATACCTGATGATATAAAAAATATTTTATCATTAGGACCTAAATTTAGCTTTCCTCCTTCAATTAATTATAGAGTTATGATTGAATTATTATCAGATTTAGAACATATTATGAGCAATATTAATCAAGACGAAATTAATTTATACAGATCACGTGCTACTAACACAATCACGAATTATGTTCATAAGTACTCAAATTCTAAACAAAAAATTACTCAAGATTATTTAAAATGCAAGACATTTCTTAACGAAAACAAAGAACTATATATCGTCAAAGCTGATAAGGGTAATGTAATTGTAGCTATTTCTAAAGCAGATTACCAACAAAAAATATATGCACTTCTATCAGATAATTTAATATATAAAAAAATTAATTCAGACCCTACTTCCAGAATTCAAAAAGGATGTTTAAATATTATTAATAAATTAAAAAATAATAAATATATTTCAATAAATCAAGCAAAATCTTTAAATAATTTTAGTAGTTCCATGCCAAAATTTTATGGACTTCCAAAAATACACAAAGAAGGATATCCATTAAGACCTATTGTAGCATCTAACAACAGTCCTACCGAAAATTTATCAAAATTTATTGCAGATATTCTATCAAAATCAATAAATAATAATTCTTATAATGTTCAGGACTCGTTTGAATTTGCAAACTTTATAAATAATTTTCAGTTACCAGACAATTACATCCTGATTAGTTTTGATACAATATCCTTATTTACAAATATTCCAAAAGATCTGGTATTAAGTAATATAACAACTTTATGGAATAACATATCAAAAAATTGTACAATACCAAAAGAAAAATTTTTAGAAGTGATTGAATTTAATCTTTGACAATAGTTATTTTAGTTTTAATAATGAGTATTATCTACAAATTTTTGGATCTCCGATGGGTTCAAATTTAAGTCCGATTATAGCAACTATAGTCATGGATACTCTTATTAATAATGTAGTTAGTAAATTGCCATTTGAATTGCCTTTCTTAAAGAAATTTGTAGATGATGTAATAACTGCAATTCCCAAAGAAATGGTCAATGAAACTTTAAAAATGTTTAACAGTTATCATCCAAAATTACAATTTACATGTGAAGAAGAGAAAGATAATACAGTACCTTTTCTAGATACCTTACTCATTCATAATAGCAACAATAAGATAATCCTCGACTGGTATCAAAAACTAACATGTTCGGGTAGATATTTAAATTATAACTCATACCATAATTACAAAATTAAAATCAATTTTATATTAGGTTTCAAAAACAGAATCAAAAAAATTTGTCACCCTTCATTATATCAAAAAAATTTAAATAAATTACGAACAATTCTAAAAGATAACAATTATCCTTCAAAAATCGTAAATAGACTGTTATATAACCATCCAACTAATAATACAAATAATATTAATTTAAACAATGAAACGAACATTACTAATAATGACACTTTGCAATACCATTCTCTTCCTTACATAAAAGAACTAACACCAAAGTTATATAATATTTTTAAGAGATTTAACATAAAAATTGCAAGAAAGAATATACTTACACTAAGTAATTTATTTTCAAAAATTAAAGACAAAACTTCACCATTAAATCAGAGAAACGTAATCTACAAAATTAACTGTTTAGACTGCAATGAAGAATACATTGGGCAAACTTCCCAAAATCTAAAACAAAGGTTAACTTAACACAGAAGTGACATCCGTTAAACCTAATGCATGTGCATTGAGTATCCATGCAAATTTAAATAATTCTCATAGAATTAACTTTTCAGAACCAGTAATTCTAAATATTGTAAGCAATAAGCAAAAGAGAATTTCAAGAAATGTGCTACATTTACAGATACCCTAACACCATGAATAAAAGAACAGATATAAATAATTTGAGTACTATATACACATATTTATTACATTTTCAGTCTGATAATAATTCAAATACAAATACAACACCAAGATAAATATATTTATTACATCTTACTCCAACCAAATTATGTAATCGACATTGTTACACTCACATACACGTACATACTTATTACTTAAAAAATCTAGCAACACCTTTCGCACATAATTAGAAAACAAAGTTTTGTATACAAAATCAAACTTTCAAAAAATTGTCACTGTATACAGAAATATGAAATTTTTTATGTTATACTTATGTTTTTTATGTTTTAGTTTGTAGAATTGTGCTTGCCTTTTATATTTATACAACGCCAATTTATTAGTAACCTCAATTTAGTAGGTACTTTAGTTATTAATATTGTAATAGCGTTTTCTTATTGTAGCACCTTTGAAAAGGATAGAAATATATCCGAAAATTTAGGTGATAAAAAGAGTACTCTTTAATCCAGCAGACCTGAAACCCACAACTCCTAATAAATATATATATATATATATATATATATATATATATATATATATATATATATTACTCATATTTAGACCAGGGTAGAAAATTAATTAATTAAATAAAATAATTTTAATCACCGTGTATAAGGAATTTTATTAGATAATACGCTTTATTAAAAACCGTGGAGAATAAAAATTCATTCGTTTCATTAAAAATAAGGGAGTTAAATTATTTACAAGACGCTTGCTATAAAAAGAAGCAGTATTAAAATGCTCAACGTGTAATTTAATTATTCCGAGTAAAGAAACAAATGGAAATTACGTGCAAAATTTATATTAATTGATTCAAGTTTGGGTAACGAGTATTAAACAAAATGTATAGATAATAATTGAATATTTGATTAGGATTCACTAAAAATTTAAGGGTATTATTTTAATTGGAGTTAATTGAACCATTAGTAACATATAATATGTATAAAAGCTTGTAAAAACCCAATAATATTCAAAGCGTAGAAGTGTTATTTAGAAGTAGGACGATTGAACACCTGCGTATTTTTAAAAGTCTCGTTCTGCGTAAATTTTGCAGATAACAAATGGTTACAGAGAATGTTGGAGAAACCGTCGCTTAATATTCACGAGAAATGCTAATAAGGTGGGTTATTTCACAGTCCACGTGGATTGTACAAAACCGATAATAAAGAATATCGATTTGTACCACTCAAAACAGGGTAGATAGAGACAGATAATATGCGCAAGACAGAGACACGTATAGTAAAAGGCGTGATTTGAGCAACGTCACTGGGTTGCGATTGGTTGAAATAAGAGGCAAACATGAGAGGTAAAAATAACATTTCGATACAAAATTAATTAATTATTCTCGGACGTGGTTGCGTGCCGTGTGGAAAATTTCTGAGATTTAACTGGCGCGAGTGCAAATTTAATAAGAACCGCGTGCCCGACTATCGAAAAGGGAACGTAGAATGCGAAATTCTAAGAATTGTCCGTTTTGGGGACAAAACCGACGTACGGGCGGGCTCTTATATAAACCCGGACTTTAAACAGTTTCGCTCTCTTAGATTTTTGATGATTCGATGCTTTAAAAAGTGCTTTTAGATTTACGATTTTGATTTAATACTTTAAACAGTTTGCTCTTATATTTTGGTGATTATTGAACACTTTAAAACAGTTTGCTCTTTACGTGCTACGATGAAAGTTAGTTAGTGCATTTAGAAAAGAAGATACAAGGTAATAAAGTCTAGTTATATTGGCGAGTATTACTGTACCAACTATCGAAATTGTAACGATAAATGAATAAACAAAAGTAGGCAGTTTTGGCGTATAGCGTGAAAGAAGTATGAATTTCTTTGCTATTTTCGGGGGTGTTAATAATTAAATGTAAACGTGACTGGATCCACAAAACAAGATTCAGATATACACAGATGAGTTCCGGAAAAGCCCTGAAACTACTTTAGATGAATGATGGTGTAGAAAATTTTTAAAGGCGACCAGTAATCCGAGGACCTAAACATAACCCAGTTGGAATGGTGTGATTAACAAAGGACGATGTACATTGGAGCCACGAGTGTATTAACCTTCAGGTAACTTATGCTTTGTTGTTCGATTTTTGATGTTTTGGTGTGTGTTGAATAACTTTATAATTTGTTTACTTAAAATGGACAGTAGTGAATTTGTACTAACAACAAATTTTTAATTTTAAGGTGAAATTTTCTTGTTTAAGTAGAAAGGAGTATTTAGTATTTATGTTCTTGATTATGATGAAAATTTGGGTATGTCTTTGAGCTCAATTAGACGAACCTGGTTAATTAACGTAAAGGGGTGGGAGATGCTCCCTTTGTACTCAGACTCAGATCTGCATATATTGTTATATTAATTAGTAGGCATCCTACAAGGACTTTAATTCTGGATGCACATTAAAATGATAACAAATTTAATCTTGAAATTTTCTTATACTGAAATTTATGCTGAATTTTAATTTTGAAATTTTAATGTATTGTGAATTTTGATGTAAATAGAGTTAACGTTGGTGTTTGTGGTAGGAATGTGTTTTTTTTTTTTATGAATGAGGATGTAAGTTATCTAGGGGAGCAGCCGAGGCGGGAAGAGGACAGAGGCGATTATCAGAAGAGAATCACAGCAAATCGTAGCGCCCAAAAGTGAGGCTCGAGTTCAAAATAAAATTTTTTTGTGATTTTATTCCAGGAAACTGGCGAGGCTTTTTGTACATTTCACAGCATATTTATGACGGCCCAACGCTGGGGCTCGATTCGAAAACCTTAGTTCCCGAATAAGAGAGAGGTGTCACAGCAATATATATATATATATATATATATATATATATATATATATATTGATATGATAACACCGTACTCGGTGTAATAAACGTTTTTCTTAACGCCACCGCTCTGTGTTTCTCTCAAATTAATCTTTTACTTTTATTATTATGCCACGGCTAGCCCTTTTTAATCTACACAGAGTGCACAACGTTACGATGATCAATTTTCTCTCACCCCTTTTTCATTACCTGTTTGAATTGATAAACGAAGTCAATCAACATTCATATAATGAAAGGAAATAATATTTACAATTTTAGAAATTCTTTAAATACACCCTTCGATCAATTAATATCATATGAATTATTTATCCCAAAATTTATATACTTTTAATTTAAAATAAAGTCACCAAAAACTACCTCTTTACAAAAAAATCTGGAACGTTCTAGACCTCTTTATGATTTATTAAGTAAGTTTAACGTATGCAATGTTTCTTGTTGACTTCTTTACAAGTTTTGGACAAATTGAATAAATTCAGTATTAAAATTTAAATTGAAAAATATCTTAAAATTAAGTAGATCTTACCTGTGATATGTTGTTTCGTGTTGTGGATCAACACTCCCTTGTTGTCTTCAATCGTATACCAATGCTCTGCTTAGTTGAACCAATATTTGAGTACAGTTACCACTTGTTTTCCAAAAATTACCTCGTGCTTCTTTATTTTAGATTTCTCTGCATATGTTTTGAATCTCTTCCCTTAAATACCGTTTGAATCGTGGGTTACTTAGTATCATGAATTATTCCAGAATTAAAATTCGAATTGTACCATAAGCCAAATAGAATTGTAATTATTTCCGACGCGGATTAGAATCCAATTAGAATTTTACCAGAATCTGATTAGAATTCACTTAGAATCCGATTAGAAGCCCTATATGATTATAAATATTTAATTTAAATTAATTACCCAATTTCTACTCACGTTTTCAAACAAAAACTGCAAAAACTCTTTATGTATTCTTAACGTAATTGTTGCACAGTATTACTTTCACAATAACATAAATTTTGATATATTCTAAACTTTATTTATTTGACGCGTAGATTTCTGGTTAAGTGTAGTGGTTTCGACGTGCTGCAAGGGTGAACTGCTTCGTCTTATCACCGATGGGTGCTAAATAACCTTTTTCCACTACATCTGGTGTTCACGCGCGGGGGGGTCTTTTAAATTTGTACATCGACTTACCTCCGCGGTGTTTTGTTGTTCTAAGCTGCAGTTCCTATTCTTTCAACCAAGTGGACTGTATGCGAATTGAGTCTATGTTACATTACACTTGCACTGTGTTTTTTAGGGGTTTAACAACTAAAGTCTGCGGCACTTGACCAACTTACGGTACTGAACGAAGAAACCGACGACCGTTCTGCTTCAATATCCATAAGAAAGTGTTTGTTCATTGCTACCCTTAGTCCCACTTATTCACACATGCACTAGGAATTTTTACGGCAGGATATAAGGGAACAATGGATGACAGTTTTACTATTAGATTTACGACTACAAATTTACGACTTAAAATTGAACACGCAAACGTGCGACAAAGAGACCGAACATCCCGCCCACCAAAATAAGTATGAACTAACTTATTTTATATTTAAAACTAATTAGAGCTATTAACTAATAAACCTAACCGACAAACTTATATAAGTGAATATATGTGTACATACCATTAAATATCAAGTACCTGGCAGTAAACATAGTTTCACTAGGGGGCGTTTAACTAACCCTTGGTATGTCTTGACTGTAGCTACCCGAACGATACCGTCTCTACCAGGGTGTAAATGTCTTTCATGGCAATCTAATATAATAATCTCAGTTAACCGATGCGACCGAGGAAGCAAAATTGGAAATTTTGCATCATGCGATAACTCTGAGTTACGTAGGCGACCGCCCACCCTCAACAAATCACGACTATCTAGAAACGGACTAAGGCTACAAAGTTGTTTACTAACAAGTTTTCCAGTTTTAATATTTGCAATGTCTTGACCAAAAACACTTGTTTGAACTCTTTTAATCAATAAATGTATAGCCTCTTGCTGCTGAGCTAGAGACAAACGATCAGAATATTTTGAACGCAAATCTGCTGGACATTGAACATTACGAATGAAATGACAAATACATGTAATAATCCTACAAATTTTCTGCAGTTTTGAAAATTTATCCAACAACAAATCTAAGAAATTGTCAGACATAACGACTGTTAACGTCAGAGTGCGATATTCGATGTCCATCCGAGATGGGTCGATAAGTTTTGGCAGCGATGTTACTGGCCATTCTTCATTACGACGCACTAACCAGGAAAGTCCTGTCCACCATAATGGATGATGAACCAACTCTGAAGCCAAAAGTCCACGTGAGGCACAATCCGCAGGATTATCCTGGGACTTAACATGAAACCACGAAGATGGAGGAATACGTTCTTGAATCTGCGAAATACGATTGCTAACGAATGTCTTCCACTTATGCGAGGAAGACCGAATCCAAAACAAAACAACAGTAGAATCCGACCACGCGAAAATATTACTAAATGATAAAATATCTGTATAAGTATTTTTAACGAAATCTACTAAATCTGCCAAGAGTACGGCAGCACACAATTCGGGACGGGGCAATGAAACGCAATTAGTAGGAGCAACCTTCGATTTTGCGCATACTAATGAAATGGTAATATTACCTTCTAGATCGAACGAACGGAAATAGATGACAGCTGCATACCCGGCTTCAGAAGCATCACAGAATCCATGCAACTCCACCCTTTTAAAATTATGACATACGATGTGACGCGAAATCTCAATATTCGAAACCGCTGGCAATTCACCCAAAAATGTTTCCATTTTGTATGACTTCAATGGAGGCTCTTGGTCCCACCGAGACCTAAAAGCCAAAGATCTTGAACTAAACGTTTAGCGAACAGTACTACAGGTGCTATCAACCCGAGAGGATCAAAATTTTGCGATAGCCGACAAAATATTACGCTTAGTGCAAGTGCGCCCTTCAACGTCTAAGTTGTATAAAAATGCATCTGTAAGAGCACGCCACGAAAGGCCCAAAATTTTTATTGAACCACTATCTTTATCCTGAAATGTAATTGCGTTCGAACTGGACAGGGACTCCCTCAAGTTGGACATCACTTCCGGGCAATTACTACTCCATTTTCTTAATTGAAAACCACCACTAGAGCAAATACTATTCAATTCACCAATTAATTGATTAGCAGCTTCAATCGAATTACATCCTGTGACTAAGTCATAAACATCGTTATCGCGCGCCAATACCGATGACGCTAACGAAAATTAATCGACTCTAACCTTGCCAATTCTTGAACAGTACGCAAGGCCAAAAAAGGCGACGACGAAACTCCATAAGTTACAGTATTTAATTTAAAGTCCATAATAGGATCTGACGGAGAAAATCTCCAGACGATACGTTGATAATCACGATGAGTATCTTTAACCAAAATCTGCCGATACATTTGTTTAATGTCAGCCGTAATTACGATAGGATGTACACGAAAGTGCAATAACAAAACTGCAATGTCCTTTTGCAAAGCAGGGCCAATAGCCAAGCTATCATTTAACGACTTTCCAGATTGATCTTGACACGAAGCATCGAAAACCACACGCAATTTGGTGGTAGTGCTATCCCGCTTATGTACAGCATGATGTGGAATGTAATACATTTTTTCATAACCCGACGAATTTTCAGGCGATTTCACTTGATCCATGTGACCGCTTGTCAAATAATCCTTCATAAATTTTTGATAATCTGAATACAATTCAGGATTTTTTAACAAACGACGTTCTAACGACAAAAATCTTTTAATACAAATTGATCTCGTACCCACAAATGAGGGTTCCGAAATTTTAAAGGGCAAGGACACTACAAAACGACCGTCCTTGTTACGTCTATAATTTTCCACAAATTGATTTTCACACCTTTCTTCTTCCGGAGAAATGTGTTTCTTGAAAGGAATATTTTCTAATTCCCAAAATCGACGAATGTCACTGTCTAAGGGCTCAACGAAAGCACACAACGACGTAATAGAACTATGTGGGGAAACGACCTTTCCCGTTAAAACCCAACCAAAGGTTGTTTTAATAGCAACTGGCTCGTTAGCGACACCCCAACGAGACTCGTTCAACAAAACCTGAGCAAAGATTTCCGCTCCGAGTAGCATGTCAATTTTACCAGGAACATTAAAATTAGGATCAGCTAAGGCCAGACCTCGAGTATGCGACCATTCCTTGACCCCTATCGACGACGAAGGTAATTGATTACAAATGTTAGGTAAAATATAACAATCAATTCCATATGCTGGAGACCGTGCTCCCGAGGGGCTGACTACACATGATAGTGCGCCAGACACCAACGACGAATTCAAGCCAAGTCCTTGAACAGTGACATTGGCTCTCCGTTTCCTTAAACCTAATTTCTGACGGCACCTTTCAGTCATAAAACTTTCCATGGATCCGTTATCTAATATTACACGAACAGATTGCAATGTTCCTGTATAATCAAGCACCGACACCATTGCCGTAGCTAACAGCGTGGTTGTGTGTTCTAATGATGTTGAAATCAACGAGCTAGTGGCAGGTTGTTCATGCACAACCGACGACAACAGATTGTCTTCAATAGGTCTACTAGTAGAAGTAAGTCTAGGCGCCGCTCTCCGAGGAGACGCTGACCTTTGACGATGGGTTTGTCGGCGTGGCGACACCGATTTTTCTCGTTTATCGAAGTGAAGCAACGAATTGTGCGACTGATGACATGTTCTACACGACCAATCTAACTTACAATTTTTCATCGAATGTAAAGTATTTAAGCATTTGATACAAAGATTTTTAAGCTTTACCACCTCAAATCTTTCTTGAGGGGTTTTATCGAGAAACTGCTTACATCTATAAATAGGATGCACAGCTTGGCATAAACTACAATTTTCACTATCATTGGTGGTACTAACTAAAGAGGTTTTAGCCGAAGTGCTAACGAACCTTCCTTTTTCTCTTTCTTTAACGGAATCTCGAGATTTTAAGCATGTTCCTGAAGCAATGTCATTTATTTCCAACACTTTACATTGTTTTTCAATGTACGACCTTAAATCTTTAAACGAAGGAATTTCGTCATTATTTCCTAATTCGAAACGCTTCAAAATGTTTGTATCTAATTTTTTCGATAACAGACTAAACAACATGAAATCTAATAAATCTATTTCCATCTGCCTTAACGCGAATATATTTTCATCAAAACAACTAATTAATTGCCGGAGTTCCGCATGCGAGTCTGAGGAACTGACCTTAGGGCATTTTTCGAGAGCATTAAAATATGTCGAAAGTAATAACCTCTTGGACTGAAAACGATTAGTAATGATTTTATAGGCTTCCTCGTATGCATAATCATTTAATGGCAAGTGTTTTATTAAGCCACGCGACGACTCATCTAATGTATCAACCAGATGGCAAAATTTTTCAACGGGTGACAAACTGACATTATCATAAATCAACCGCTTATAAATTGCATTGTAACTCTCAAAATCTGATATGCGTCCGGAGAAGCGGGGGACTGAAAGATGTTTCAAGCGAATTGCACAGTTTGACGAAAAGGAATTATTCATATTTTCCACCTTTGGCTTATTTTCTACCCGATCTAATTCGCATTGTTCAGCGATAATACGAATATCTAATAGATAATCATCGATTTTCACCCTAAGAGCAAAAAATTCATCCAATTGTTCACTTTCTTCATCAAAGAAAATATCCTTGCAAAAGGATTTGAAAAGCGTTTCAATCTGTTCGACACTTTTAATCGACGCTCTAATTAAAGCAATCGATACGTTTTCCGGTTGGTTGATCTTACTGTATATGTGATCCAACCTTTTAATTACAAATTTATCTTCAAGAATAGCTTTATCAATTGATATAACCATATTTAATTAATGATTAATGAACGACAATAAAAATTAATGTAAAAACAATGCGTGACTCGAATACGCTAAATTACTAATTCATCTACGAAATTAAATTATTAATAGAAAATGCAACTAACTACAGTGCTCGCCCGACAAAGCTTTTAAGGTTTCAAATAAATACCAATAACCCCTTTGTTATACAAGTTGCATGAACCCGAATGGTTGCTCCAACTTGAAGTGACAAATAAGGTAAAGATGTAGGATACAATAACCCTCATAAATAGTTTACATAAAAAGATACCGACGACGACCCTAATCTTTGCCACAAAGGGTAAGGAATGTATTGTAAAATCTACCGTTATGACCAAATGTTACTAGCATTAAATGTGTAAGCAAGATGTTCTTTTCTGTGTAACACGTTTAACCATAATAAAAACTACGACAATTTTATAAATTTAAGTATAAGGAGCTTAAAGGATGGGAACTAATTATTTAATTAAAGATCCGGTGATAAAGGCCAATTTTGTTCACGCGCGGGGGGTCTTATAAATTTATACATCGACTTACCTCCGCGGTGTTTTGTTGTTCTAAGCTGCAGTTCCTATTCTTTCAACCAAGTGGACTGTATGCGAATTGAGTCTATGTTACATTACACTTGCACTGTGTTTTTTAGGGGTTTAACAACTAAAGTCTGCGGCACTTGACTAACTTACGGTACTGAACGAAGAAACCGACGACCGTTCTGCTTCAATATCCATAAGAAAGTGTTTGTTCATTGCTACCCTTAGTCCCACTTATTCACACATGCACTAGGAATTTTTACGGCAGGATATAAGGGAACAAGGGATGACAGTTTTACTATTAGATTTACGACTACAAATTTATGACTTAAAATTGAACACGCAAACGTGCGACAAAGAGACCGAACATCTGGATTGGGTTTTCAAGCAGTTTTGCAGATTGTTTTAACCAACCAGGTTTTGTCTATAATATTCCCTGTATTTTGAAGCTGTTTTCTGATGCAACTCCTTTGTATTTCCGCGTCATCGAGTTATTTGCTATTGTTATCGTTGCCTTAACATTTGTTATCGCGGCCAGACTTTCAACTTACGTACGTGTTTTGTATAGATAATGCTTTTGGATAATTATACAAAAATAAATGATGTAACTCTAGTACTATTTTCGTTTATGTATTTATTTATTTCAAAGTGCGTTTCTTATCAAAGCGCATATTGTTCCTTGTTTATCACAAACGTAATTGCATGAGGATTTATTAGGGTTTTGTCTTATCTTCTGTGTATTTTATTTTATAAATTTGTTAAACATTCTCAACGTAGTTTAAATACATGTACGATTATTTCTCTGCTGAATACGCGTTCTATTGTTGAAAGAAATGTTTGCTTGCATTACTTAATGTTAATTACGGTCTATATACAGGGTATTATATGCTTGCTATTTACATAATGTATGAATTACTTATTTTTCTGCTAAATAAATGCAGTTTTCTGATTCCTATCGCTATTTATAGTTCCTATACGACCCTTACTATTCAATACACCCCTAAACAACCCTTTATCACAGCAATATATATAGAAATCGGTTTTACGTAAAGTGGGTGTTTATTTATACATCTTAATACTATTTTGTTTCAAGACAAATAATTTTGCTAATAGCAATTACTATATAATTTCGTGTGTGTGTGTGTGTGTGTGTATGTATATATATATATATATATATATATATATATATATATATATATATTATCGTGTAATTGAAAGGGACAATAAAATACGTAAGTTAACTCATAGGGTTAAGAGCGATTAGGTACAGTAAAATAAATTTATTGAGTTAAAAGATTTTCAACAATTATTTTCTAGCTTAATTAATGGATAATAAGGGAATATCTATTTAGTTTAACGCGTGATTAATGTAGGAATAATTTATCTTAATTAGATTTAGTTAGAGACCATGTATTGTTACGTTATTCGGGGCAGCCACGTTGGGCGCCAAATTTATGCTACGTTGGCTCGTAGCCGTGCGTAACCCAAAGAAAATCAAAGAAATAACCGGGCTCAATCGGAGATTAGGGGGGGTTGTAGAAAGCAGACCAACATCTAATGTACACGGCTGTAAGGAATTAGTAACAATACCTGCAATAAAAAAATTAGTCCTGCAAACCTGAAATAAAGAAAAAGCATAGCATGCTGATCGAGCATAGATTGTTCAGTACTTTGTAGAATGTAAAAAAAAACTGTTTGGATAATCTATATAATATAACAACGGTAAAATCAATACAAAAAATTTTTAGTACAAAGTGAGGTAATATTGGGGAGTAGCAGAAACGTTTCCTCACAC
Source organism: Platerodrilus igneus (assembly GCA_036346225.1). Classification (NCBI taxonomy): domain Eukaryota; kingdom Metazoa; phylum Arthropoda; class Insecta; order Coleoptera; family Lycidae; genus Platerodrilus; species Platerodrilus igneus. Next base: position 11,696,881 of record JARFIW010000170.1, on the reverse strand, counting down.
ACCAATTAAACATAAATCAGACAAAATGTTAACAAAAGATAAGTAGGTAAGACACAATTGATATGAGTAATACAGTAGTATTGATTGTTTTTTTCCTTTTTTTTTGTTTTTAAATAGCAGGCAATTCGATTGTAAAAGGTATCAGAACGACAAAGATATGGCAAAACAAACGGATAGATATTTAAAGTAATAACAAGTAGGAAATAGTTCAACTTACAAAAAGGTCCTTCAGTAACGCTTCCTTGCAATTGAGGTGTGGGATTCACGACGTCCGGCACTAACAAAGCACTTCACCCTTGACTGTGAGGGCGTTGATGGAACTTATCACACGTTACCCTAATCACACCTACGTATTTCACTGGTGTTAGCAGCAGACCTTATCACACGACGGAACTATGTAGCATTGATAAATTTCTTGTTAATTCTATTTCCTGAGACAATAATTTCGAAATATTTTGTAGCACTAGTTTAATTTCAACTGGGACCAAATGTATATTATTTTCATAAACATCCAAAAAGCAGTGAGAAACTTCAACCAATACCTTTGTAAACCGGTAATCTGTTATATTTCGCAAATAACGAAATTTGCGCAAGCAATGATCTATTTTAGATTCTTTGGGGTTAGAAAATTCAGAAACTACAGTATCAACTGTATTTGGATAATCCAAAGTATGCACTACTCTGATACAAAAAAAAGGGGCCGCGAAACTAGATCGCACACACAGTTTAAATATCAACAGACGAAGCACCAACAAAAAAACCACAATGAGTAAAGCACGTGTATCACTAAAGTAAGTCCGTCAAATGTTCCGTAAAACCGCGTGCAGGTCGAGTTTAACAAGTTCTACCACTTTTATTTCCAACAGAAACTCAACAAAAACAACAATTAGTAAGGCACGCGTAAGCAATAAAACCGTCCGTCAAATGTCCATAAAAACACACGTGCGCCTATAAACCATACTACTTCAAGCGGAATTAGCACTCCACTTCCTACAGTTAATATACAACTTTTATTTCACAAGAAAAACAACTAAAATCGTGCCGTGTTTGTTCATGAACAATTTGAAAATTGATACCGCATTAATTCCCACTATTGCCAAAGCAAAAAGGAACAGTATTTTCAACGTAATTAATATATAGGAACCAAGAACAAACTACAACTTCCCATCTGTTTTATATCAACTCGTTGCTATTACAAACTCTTATCGCCTATTATCTAGACTTGTATATCCACATAAGCAACAAAATTTATACGAACGGCAAGACAAGAACGATGCAATCCACTCAATTATAATACGACGCAATCGCCAAAGAGTTAATAAATATAAAATATAGAACTAGTAATTGCAGACATGTATTTACGAATTGGGAAAAAGCGTAAAGTGTTAAGCTATAAAAATGCACGTTACAGATTCCCCCCTAGCAAAATAAAGACGTCGGGGTGAAAGAAAAAAAACAAAAGACAGGGAACCAAGCAAAAAAATTTTTTTTATCCGGTTCGAAGGACCAACACCAGTATAAGAAATAGAACATTTTTTTTTCAAAAGAAGGCAAAGTCATCTATCGTAACCAACAACGACAGAACAGGTAAAGAAAGCATCAAGTAAACACCCAATGAGGATTACAGCTCTTAGCTACTTTCAAAAACGCCAAAAGACGGATGTCTCCAAAAGGGACATTTCTGTTCTCCACCTCAAAGAAAAGTTTTGGCTTCCCGCGGAGAAACCAAGAGGAAAGGAAAAAAAACGAGGAAGAAAACTTGTAGCAAACCAACTAAACGACACAACTGTCAACCTCAAGTGTGCAGCAAAGAAAGAACCAAGACAAAGAAAAGGGCAAAGGCAAGCTAGTACACAATCTAGAATACTTCCAACTGAGGTAACACAGATTCGTATGAAACGATTACTCAAGCAAAGTATGGCTAACAGACCTACAAAAGCAACCAAGTCGAAATACCTAAAGGAAAAGAAAATAGATCTGAAGCCTACCTCAAGGAATGGATGTAGCAAGCGACTATAATAGTCAAATAGTGAACAAATGGTGGAACTAGCCAGAAGAAAAAGTCACGGGATGGGCTAGCTACAAAAAGATGAATAGGAATACGAAATGGGCGCCAGTGTTTTCGGACACGAGCTTATCAGAGAAAACACAAGACCAATAAGCCAAAAAAATTACAAGTCATTAGGGATAGCGACACGTAGGGGTCAAAATAGAATCGGCCGTAGGGAGCCCTTTAGGATCCGGAGGTTCAGGATCAATGTCTGGAGGGTCTAAAGTTTTATCGGGTTTGAGGTCCTTAATATGCCAAGTACCCAGATCGTTACCAGAATCATCCGCTAAGATATAGGTCCACGGAGAAAGTTTAGTTCTAATAGTAAAGGGACCCACATATTTGGGAGCAAGTTTAGCATTGAAGTAGCGAGTAGCATCCGAAAGAACATAATTGCGTTTCCACACGCGATCGCCAGGAGATAAAGTTAAGGGACGACGACGAAGATCGTAGTGTTTAGCATTTTTCTTGTATGCTAAGGAAAGGCGTTTCGAAATTTCTTCACGAAGTGACTCAAATTTGAGTAAGTCAGTAGGAGGAATAGGACGTTCGGGATCCATAAGAACATCATCAGGATCAAGAGGTTTTCCAAAATGATCGCCGCAGAGAACATGTTCACGACCATATAGAGCAAAATACGGGGAGTAACCAATAACCTCATGTTTAAGCGTTCGAATAGCGCAACCAATTTTTGCTAAATTAACGTCCCACCGACGTTGATTATCAGAAACGTAAGAAGAAATCATAGTTTTCAGGACTCTATTAATACGTTCGGCTGGATTCGCCTGAGGATGATAGCGAGCATTAAACAGAATTTTTGTTCGATAAGAATCACAGAGTTTAGTGAAAATATTACTACGAAATTGTACCCCATTGTCCACAATTAGATACTGAGGAGTACCATACACCAGGAAAATATTTTCCTCAATGGTTCGAGCAACAGCAGCGGCCGTAGATGCACGTAGAGGAAAGAAACAAGCATATTTTGTAAAACAATCGGCAACAACTAAAATGAAAGAATTACCTTTAGAGGATCTAGGAAGAGGTCCGACAATATCAGTACATAGGACTTGCCAAGGACGAGTGGCAGTAGCACGAGGAGACATAAAGCCAGGAGGTTTCTTTTGTTCGACTTTGTGTGCAGAGCAAATTTTACAACGACGGACGTATCGAGCAACAGCGGCTCTAAGTTTAGTCCAATAGTAACGCATGGAAATTTTAGAGACAGTTTTGTGGACACCAGGGTGACCTGAAGTAGGTAGATCATGATTTTCGTATAGAACCCTATTCCGTTGTTCGCTGGGAACTACTAACTTCCAATCGTCTTGAGGAGGTTGGAGCAAAGACTGTTTGGATTTTACATGTTTGTATAGTAATTCGTTTTCCACATGCCAGTTACTGTATAGTTTAGGATTGGAATTAACACGAGTCCGTAGCTTAAGATACCAAGGATCCAAAATTGGCAGAGTAATAGAAGATTTAGGAAAGTCATCAATTAAGTCAATTTTAGGTACTGAGCGAGATAAGGCATCGGGGACGATGTTTTCTTTACCTTTACGATGTACGATGGTGAAGTTATATTGTTGAAGTCGTACAGACCAACGAGCTAAACGACCGTTGGGGCTTTGTAGATTATTCAGCCAGATAAGCGAGTGGTGATCCGTGATCACAGTAAAGTGAGAACCCTCGATATAGGGACGAAATTTCTCAATTACCCATATAACACCAAGACATTCTTTTTCGGTGGCGCTCTAGTTGCGTTCCGCCTTTTTAAGAGAACAGCTAATGTAGCTAATGACTTTTTCGTCGTCACCCTGTTGTTGAGTCAGCACAGCACACAGACCAAAATCAGAGGCAGCAGTCTGTATAGTAAAGGGCAAAGAAAAATCAGGACAACTCATCACTGGAGCCGTTTCCAAGTGTTCTTTCAGCAGCTTAAACGCCTGCTGACATTCCGAAGACCAATCAAATTTAGAATTTTTCTTAGTCAAAGCAGTAATTGGAGCAGTAAGAGCAGAAAAATTTGGGATAAAGCGACGATACCACGAGCACATACCAACTATGCGTCATACTTCAGTTACAGTAGTAGGAGGAGGAAGATTAAGAATGGCCGAAACTTTTTCCGGGTCGACATGGAGTCCATGACGATTTACTACGTATCCCAGATAACGGAGTTCCGGTCGGCATATAATGCATTTATCTTTGCGAAGAATAAGACCTGCAGAATTTAAACGAAAAAGCACTTTCTGTAGTACCACCAAATGTTGTTCGAAAGTAGGGGTAGCGATGATCACATCATCTAAGTATGCGAACCAGAAAGGTTCGAGATCAGCACCAAGCACACGATCTATAAGTCGCTGAAATGTCGCTGGAGAATTATGAAGACCAAATGGCATTTTAGTAAACTGGTATAAACCTCTACCAGGCACCGTAAATGCAGTAATCGCTTTAGAATTAGAAGAAAGAGGTATTTGCCAATAAGCAGAGTGAATGTCCAAACTAGTTAAGAATTTTGCATCTTTAAGACGGTCTAGAATCGTAGAAATATAAGGAAGGGGATAGGCATCTTTTTCTGTAACATCATTGACCTTTCTAAAATCGATGCAGAAACGATATGTGCCATCTTTCTTAGGCACCATAACAATAGGGCTAGACCAAGCGCTATTAGATGGTTCTACAACACCACTTTCTAGCATCTCATCCAGAGCTTGATTGGCATGTCGAAGTACCGTAGGGGACATGGGATAATATCGTTGCTTGATAGGACTAGATGTAGTACGGATCTGATGTTCAATGAGATTAGTACAGCCCAAAGGTAAAGTATCATCTTTAGGAAACATCTGTTGGACTATACGAGACAATTCGGATTGTTGCATGATCGACAGATCGGAAAGAGCATTGATCTGACTGATCGAGACAGTAGAAGAAGAACCGAAAGTCCATTGACCCGTTCGAAAATCTGGGACAACACCCATAGATTTCCAGAAGTCAATGCCTAAGATCAGAGACTGAGAAATAGAAGGAACGACTAGGACGTCAAGAAGAATAGTTTTATTTTCGACCGACATGGGTAAAGTAAGTGACCCGAGAATGTCACAAGCTTGACCATTGGCTACCGTACAGCTGTGGATCTCCGTTTGGGACAAAGGCAAAGAAAGAGAATAGAGGATATCCCAACCAGGACTAGCAATAATAGTACGAGAAGCGCCAGAATCAAGCAAGCCCTTAAATTCGATGTCGAAAATAGTAACAGTAAGATAAGGTCTGTCGTCCTCACGAGAACTAGCTAAAATAAAATCCAGAACATATTTAGATCGGTCATCAAGACCAGAGAAAGGATTTTCTGAGGAAACAATAGGTACCGAGACAACTGTAGAAGGAATCGGGTCGGTTTCTCGGCTTAGCGACTCGATCGGTAGTTTAAATTCTTGTTACAACTTGTACAATTGGTACGGGTAACATTAGGTTTACTACAACCATAGCAATGAAGTATTTGTGGTTTAGTACAGGAAGGAGACTTGTGTCCTCGTTGGCCACAGTTCCAACAAGTAACGGAAGAATTAGAAATATTTTTAGGAGCATCACTTGCACCAGGTGCAAGTGTTTTCGAAGTAGTAACACCAGAATGGGGAGGGACATAAGCAGAAGCAAGTTTGCTGTGGACCACAGAACCTGTATAAGCTAAGTCAGGCTCTAGGAGTTGAGAAAAGTTCAGAGCAGGAGGAGACTTGAAATTATCGGCTTGTATTTTGCGCTGTTCTAGTCTGCGACCTACACGCAAAAGTTCAGTAATAGTATTCAGATCAAGCAAAGCTAATTTGGTTTGGTACAAACGGGTAAGATTTGGTAAAATAATTTCGAGTTTCTGTAGTTCAGAGAGAGATTGTTAGACGAGCAAATAAATTTTCCATCGTAGCTAAATATACACCCATAGACTCTGAGGGACCCATAGTACGTTGCTTTATTTCCTCTAAAAGTTTTTCGTTGTAATTAACGGGTTGAAATTCTTCTCTTAATAGTCGAATAACATCTTGCCAATTAGTTAGGGATTCTCTATGCGCTCTGAATAAAATTAAAGCTTTTCCTGAAAGTAAGTCTGATGCCGAAGAAAATAGTTGAGAAGCAGAAACGTTGCGTGCCGAGCATAATTCGTCCACGCGTAATAGAAATGCATTTAAAGACATACGGTCATCACCCGAAAATTTTAAGTCCCATTTAGACACCAGCTGTCCATAACTAGACGGAGCAATTGATTTAGAAATAGATATAGGTATAGGTAATTCATCAGAAGATTCAGCAGAAGTAAGATCATTCTCAGTATCAGTAATAGTCGGATTAATAGTAGCCGTAGAAACAAGTGGTACCCTAGGTGAAGTGGAAGAACGTCTAAAGCGACGGTATAATCTATCGCAATCACTGCGTAAATTACTAACACATAGCAAGAACTTTCGCTGTATTACTGTTTCAGCGTCAGAAGTAACATTCATGCGTTGGATTCTCCCTTTGAGATGCATAGCAAGGCTAATAATACGTTTGCCGTCGGCAGTTGAAATATCACCATTAAAATCTTTACTCTTCGTAGTTAATTCAGTTAAACCTTCAGTCACGGCTTTATTATCAGTCTGAAAATCGATACCAGATTTAAGTGGACTTAGAGTTTCAGAAGATTCCATTTTCAAAATATTCCTAAAGGATTTACGAAGTTCGGATACAGGTACCTTTGCATCGAACCCACGAGAACCGACTTCATATTTGAGTTCAGCTTCATGTAAACGATCAACTTTTAATTTCCAATAGTCCCCCATTACTACAGAATCAACAAACACCCAAATATTTAAAGACACAAAAACGAATTATTAGGCTTGTTCGATAGAGAAACTAAATTAACGAAATAACTAAATACTAAACAAAATCCAGTTCAAACGAGGAGAAAAAAAAATAATTTCGAGCCTCACGTTGGGCGCCAAAAATTTATGTTACGTTATTCGAGGCAGCACGTTGGGCGCCAAATTTATGCTATGTTGGCTCGTAGCCGTGCGTAACCCAAAGAAAATCAAAGAAATAACCGGGCTCAATCGGAGATTAGGGGGGGTTGTAGAAAGCATACCAACATCTAATGTACGCGGCTGTAAGGAATTAGTAACAATACCTGCAATAAAAAAAATTAGTCCTGCAAACCTGAAATAAAGAAAAAGCATAGCATGCTGATCGAGCATAGATTGTTCAGTACTTTGTAGAATGTAAAAAAAAACTGTTTGGATAATCTACATAATGTAACAACGATAAAAGCAATACAAAAAATTTTTAGTACAAAGTGAGGTAATATTGGGGAGTAGCAGAAACGTTTCCTCACACACCAATTAAACATAAATCAGACAAAATGTTAACAAAAGATAAGTAGGTAAGACACAATTGATATGAGTAATACAGTAGTATTGATTGTTTTTTTTTCCTTTTTTTTTTGTTTTTAAATAGCAGGCAATTCGATTGTAAAAGGTATCAGAATGACAAAGATATGGCAAAACAAACGGATAGATATTTAAAGTAATAACAAGTAGGAAATAGTTCAACTTACAAAAAGGTCCTTCAGTAACGCTTCCTTGCAATTGAGGTGTGGGATTCACGATGTCCTGCACTAACGAAGCACTTCGCCCTTGACTGTGAGGGCGTTGATGGAACTTATCACACGTTACCCTAATCACACCTACGTATTTCACTGGTGTTAGCAGCAGACCTTATCACACGACAGAACTATGTAGCATTGATAAATTTCTTGTTAATTCTATTTCCTGAGACAATAATTTCGAAATATTTTGTAGCACTAGTTTAATTTCAACTGGGACCAAATGTATATTATTTTCATAAACATCCAAAAAGCAGTGAGAAACTTCAACCAATACCTTTGTAAACCGGTAATCTGTTATATTTCGCAAATAACGAAATTTGCGCAAGCAATGATCTATTTTAGATTCTTTGGGGTTAGAAAATTCAGAAACTACAGTATCAACTGTATTTGGATAATCCAAAGTATGCACTACTCTGATACAAAAAAAAGGGGCCGCGAAACTAGATCGCACACACAGTTTAAATATCAACAGACGAAGCACCAACAAAAAAACCACAATGAGTAAAGCACGTGTATCACTAAAGTAAGTCCGTCAAATACTACTTCAAGCGGAATTAGCACTCCACTTCCTACAGTTAATATACAACTTTTATTTCACAAGAAAAACAACTAAAATCGTGCCGTGTTTGTTCATGAACAATTTGAAAATTGATACCGCATTAATTCCCACTATTGCCAAAGCAAAAAGGAACAGTATTTTCAACGTAATTAATATATAGGAACCAAGAACAAACTACAACTGCCCATCTGTTTTATATCAACTCGTTGCTATTACAAACTCTTATCGCCTATTATCTAGACTTGTATATCCACATAAGCAACAAAATTTATACGAACGGCAAGACAAGAACGATGCAATCCACTCAATTATAATACGACGCAATCGCCAACGAGTTAATAAATATAAAATATAGAACTAGTAATTGCAGACATGTATTTACGAATTGGGAAAAAGCGTAAAGTGTTAAGCTATAAAAATGCACGTTACAGATTCCCCGCATACATTATATGTCAGTCTGCTTTCTACAACCCCCCCCCCCTTACTCTACGATTGAGCCCTGTCATTTTTTCTCTCTGATTTTCTTTGTGTTACGCACGAATTACGTAACGTAACATTTTTGGCGCCCAACGTGGAGGCCACGAAAAAACGTAACAAAATCTCGAAAAAAAAAATTTGTGTTGAATTTTCTTGTTAGAATAAATTGTGATAACATTGAATAGTCGAGTTTTCTTTCATCGAATAGGTCTTAGGCAGGAAATAGGACAATTAAAATCCGAGGTTAGGATTTTCTGTGAGGAAAAAATCAATGGAAAAATGACTGAAGTGCCTGATTCATGTAGGGATCAATTAGGACGGGTTGAAAGAGAAGTAAGCGGTATAAAACAAAATATAACAGCTTTAACGGGAGATGCCCCGAGATTCTTTACAGGTAATATGTCTTTAGAGCAACAAATGAAATTTTATCGGGATAATCGGGTGAACCCCCAGATTTGTATAAATAGTGTTAGGAATTTAGTTTTTAATTTATATGATGAGCAGGCTAAGCTAAATATTGTGAAAGCTTTATTGAAGGATAATGCCAAAGCCTGGTACAACTTTAGTAGGTCAGGATATTGAATTTTACAATGATTTTGAAGAAAAATTCTTAAAGAATTATTGGGGTGATCATAAGCAAGATCAGGTGCATTTTGAAGTTGAGGTTAGGCAACATGTGGCATTGCAACATATCGTTGAGAGAGAGGCATTCTTAGAATATCTTCAAAGGTATGATGATGTGAGTACAGGACGACCTAAGGATAATAGGGGAGAAATGTTAACCTAGTTAGATTCGAACATAGGGGTGTATTACATGTTACTTGGTGATAGTTCTTATAATTTAAAAGTCGGTAATACAGTTAGCAGCCGATAAATACAGTTCAAAAGTTCCGCAAGCGCCATGAATACGAAAGCAATGCAACGTCCCTGGCGGCCGGAAGCGCAAACCTTATTACAGATTCCGCGTAGCCAACTACCATGACGTCACCAATAATTTATATTGCGCCATAATCGGAAAATTTACATACATATAAGATAAAAGATAATTTACTCACATGATAGGTCCAGTTTTCCCCCAGGTACGCCTATCATCCTTCCGGATAGATAAAGATGGTATTGCTCCGGTGGTGTTGGCTGAGCATAGACATCCGGCTCATCTCGGGTCGTGGGCTGCTCCAGGGTCGTACCATATTTCTATATGCAGGGGAACGATAAGGAAGAGGTTAATTAGGTAAAGACAAAACAAAGATAATCAAAAGGAAATCTACATAAAGAAATGAAGATACGATACCCGCACGACCACACTCCTTGAAGAATCAGGCAAAACAGCCCCGTTTTAGAGCGTCACGGAAACACTTCACGTCCGCGAAGCTATTCGTCTACCCCTCTAGTGTCGTGCCATCTGCGCAAATGCACTCTGACGTAACGGAAGGACACGCCTAGTCTATTTAAAATTCCCGCGCACCTGCGTCTTTTGAAATTATGGCGCGAAACTTCCGTACATCAAAACTTAACCTAAAAACACTGTTTAAGTGCCGATTTGGCACGTAACAGGTGGGGGAGAATATTCATAGACGCGTAACAAATTTTAATGTCGCTTAGCCCGTTGGTCCCACCGCCTACAACAATATGACTTTGCCATTATCCATCGTAAGGACAATGATCATGTTGTTCCTGATGCCCTTTCTCGTTCTGTTTCGGTCCTTGAACCAGTTTCTATTTCCACAGTCACCTCTCTCGAAGTCTCCCTTCCTACTCAGGATCCGTGGTACAGCGCCATGCTCCGAAAAGTTTTTAACGCCATTACACGTTTTTCTTTCTGGTCTGTGGTGAACAATGTCCTTTTCCATCGTCACAAAACTTCTATCGCTGCCAATTCTCTGGACGATTGGAAGATCCTTGTACCTTCTGAACAGCGTAAACATCTGATATCCCTCAATCACAATCCACCTACTTCCGGTCATTGTGGCGTGACCAAAACTTCTGCTTGTCTCCTTATAAAATATTACTGGCCCTGTCTCAGAACTGACGTCGCTCGTTACATCCGACGTTGTCCGACTTGTGCTGCTCACAAATTTGAATAGTTACTCCCTCCTGGTTTATTCGCTTCTAGGGCCAAACCATCCTATCCCTGGCAAGTCCTTTCCTGCGACATAGTAGGTCCTCTTCCTCGTTCCACTCGCAGTCACTCCTATATTCTTGTGGTGGCTGATTATTTTACTAAGTTTTCTCTTTTCTTTCCTTTACGTACAGCCACTGCACAATCCGTCACCAAAGTCCTCGAAGATCAAGTTTTCCTTATTTCTGCAATACCGTATCACAGATAACGGTGTTCAGTTCCGTATCCATCAACTTGCTTCCTTGTGTGCCTGTTATTACTCCAAAATTCTTTTCACCGCCCGCTACCACCCCCAAGCTAATCCTGCTGAACCTGTTTATCGTGTCCTAAAAACCATGATTGCTTCTTATGTACGCGACGACCAACATCATTGGCACGTGAACCATCCAAAAATTTCTTGTGCAATCCGCACCTCTAAACACGAAATGATAGGCTACACTCCATTCTTCGCTCTATTTGGTCGTGAGCATATCCCTTCCTGGCGATTATTTTGGACAGTTGTCCAAAAACGGGCCAATGTAGTACCTTCGGGTGGAGCATTGGAAAATCACATGTAATATCCGAAATAAACGTCATGTACATTCCTGATCCCGAACATCCTTCCCCAGATCCTGACCACTTTAAGAATATCCGTTCCCACATTCTCAAAAAACTTTCTGCCGGTTATCCAAAAATTCACAGCCGCTATAATCTCCTCTCTTATCGACTATGCGATTCCGTTTGGCGCCGTAATTTCTCTCTGTCCGACGCTTCCCATCATTTTAACGCCAAACTTGCTCCTAGATTCATTGGTCCTCTTCCCATTTCTAAAGTCGTTTCTCCCTGGACTTACGAACTTATTGATCCTGCTGGTCACAAATCCATTTGAAACGTTAAAGATCTGAAACTTGCACATCCGGACGATCCTAATGCCCCCGATCTTGCTCTGTTTTCCTTCTGGCGACGTAAACGCCATAAGCCCAATACCTAGTCCTCGCGCCCCAGATTGACGACTTTGCTCTCCTTCGGACACGATTTTTGGACATCACGATTTCGCTTCACTTGCCTGCTTTACTAGGTTTTCTTACCCCGTGTGGGTCCGGGAATAGAATAGTCCCACGGTACGACCTGCCTGTCGTAAAAGGCGACTACAGCGATCCAACACATACACACTTCATACCCACATACACACACTCCATAAACACACACACTTCATACCTCCACACATTTCTATTTGGTTCTCCTTTCTTTTGTTCTCTTTTTGCTTTTTCTTTCACCCGTGTGGGTCCGGGAATGGAATAGCCCCATGGTACAACCTGCCTGCCATTAGAGGCGACTACAGCGGTCCAACACATACACACTGTGTACATGCACAACACATACACACACACTTCTTACACACCCACGCACGCACATGCACACACCTACTCATACATAACTACACTAGGATTCTGTTTTAGTTTCTTTTCTACAGTTCTGTCTTATTTTGGGTTTTGTACTTGGTGGGTGTTATTCTTTTTGAGTTTTTCTTTTTTTTCGCTCGTTCCTTACGTTCCACTTTCCTTTCCCTATCCTTTTGCTGGTCTTCTTTGCTGTCGGTCCCGATACTGATTGTGTTTCGTCCATCCACTTCTGTGGTAGGTGCTTTCTAGTCCATCTTTCGTTCTTCGAAAACCACGACTTAGTCGACTTTAGGACTAGTCAGCATTTCTCTTCTTCGGTTTTCTGTCTCTCTCTTGCGAAACATCAGTCCGTTGACGACTCTGCAGTGCTGAGGCCGTTCCATTTTAGCCCTCGTTGCTTGCTTCCCTTCCTTTTTCCTCTCTTTCTGTTATTGGTCCTTCGAGCCGGACGAGAGTTCTTTTTTATTTTTGGGGTTTTTTCTTCTCTTTTGTGTTTCATTTTCGTAACGAGTTTTCTTTTAATTTTCAAGCGAATTTTTATTTTTTTCTTTCCCTTTTCTCTTGGTTTTTCTTGCTGGTCCTTCCCACTTTCATTACTTTTATTTTTTTTCTCCTACCCCGACCTTTTAATTTTGCTGGCGGGGAGAATTTGTTACGTTTATTTTCTACATAAAGTAATTACAGTAATTTTCAACTCAAATCCCGTTGGCGTTAAAAACGAAAATTAATTCAGTAAATTAAAATAACCCTATTCACGTGTTAATTCATTTATCTGTTTGTATCAATTCGATTTTTATTGTTAAATCCTTCCTCTAATTAATCATAAATACTCTTTCTAAGAATTCCTTAACGTAAAGTGCTAAAATTAAATAGGTGATAACTGGTTCTAAGTATCCGATAATTGGTCCATGTGTTTTTCATTAAAAGTTTCGCCAAATTAAAACCGCATATTATCCCAATAAACCGTGTTTTTCCAGTTTGATGCCTTAACAATATTACTTTGAGCTTGGATCCTTAATTAAACAAAATGAATATTCACTTTATTCTCGAATAACAAGACGAAAACATCTATTCTGGTTTTCTCAGTGTCGTTTTCGCTATAACAATTTTATACTTTTTATACTAAAACAAGCCGTTTGTACTTTTCTTCAAATGTCGAAAAATGTGCCTTTGCAGATGGCAGCAGGGTTACATATAGTACGTTTGTATCTTCGCTCGTTTCGGTTTCAGACAACTAATATTCCACCTAATATTACTCATGTTTAGCATCACAACCGTCATATAATATTGCAAATGTAACATACATATAATCACTCCAGCTCCGTAAAACTTGTTTTGCCAATATTTATTTCGTCGTCCTTTTATTGCACGTTTGATCATAAGATAGGTCATCAAATACTAGCCTTATAAATAAGCACACTCAATATTTAAACCCTTATATATTTTATCGGATTTCAAACGAGATATCCATTTGTAACAACTAATGTCTATTTATAGAACAACTTGTAAAATGTATTCTTTAAAAAAATATTTAAATTTACAAAAACTAAAATATTTCTTATCCAATAAACAAACCCTATGATATACAACTAATAGGCCCATAGAGTTACTGATACAAATAGAATAAAACAGTTTTAAATATATCATATATAGTGAAACGTGGCACCCGTTGGAATATTAAAGGCAATATGTTTAACAACGTCATAAAGTCAACAATAACAGCAATAAGCTCAATATCAGTGCAAAAAAACACTTAACAACCTTGATTGTATTAGCTTATTTTAAATAGTTTCTGCTAACTAAACGTTACATTTGTGAATTGAACTTTCAACTGTCTCTCTCAGACTAGCTATTACAGTCCTAGGATTACTAGAACCTGTTACTGCTGTTCCTGATACTATCATATTGGCACCAGCCTACAAACAAAGTTGTTACACATTATAGGACAAAGTAAAATTAAGCTGTACTTCCGAACATGCATTAATTGTATTTAGTCCGACACCTCCATCAACTTCAATATCTAATAAGGGATAATTGTGCCTCAACCATTGAACTTTTGGCATCATATCAGTCATAAACTTTTGTCCTCCAAAACCAGGTTCGACAGTCATAATAAGTATCACATCAGCTAAATCTACAAATTGACGAATATCTTCAATACCTGATGCTGGTTTTAATGCTAGTCCAACTTTCATTCCCGCTTCTCGTATCAGTCTACATGTCTTTGGTATTTCCTTAATACCTTCGATGTGAAATGTGTACAAATTAACGCCAGCATCGGCCATAGGTTCAATCCACTAAAATACATTGACAATTAAATATCTATTAATAATTTAACTTACTTTTTCTGGATTGGAAACCATCATGTGCGTTTCAAAAAAGGCAGTTTTGATTTTTGAACGTAAACACTTAACTACTGGGGGTCCTATTGTAATATTGGGGACAAAATGGCCATCCATGACATCTAAATGTAAGTAGTCTGCTCCGTTGTCTAATAGTCGCTGAGATTCCTGGTAAAGCTGAGATAAATCTGAATTCAGAATTGATGGGCCTATTTTGCATCTTAATGGTCCTCTTGCCATATTTTTGTAAAAGAAACGAATAACAACTTTAGATTTGGCTGAAACTCACTATTTGTTTTGGTATGGAATAGTTTGATAAAACTAAACTAATAATATAATAAACCAAATGGTATGTAAATCACACAACCCTAAAATAATTCATGGGTGTTTTTAAAGGAACATGGACCTAACCTAAAAAGGGCGCCACTCAAACTTAAAAAATAGTTATTGTGGGAGAGATATAAAGGTGTAAGCAAGTGTTAGATTAAATATAGTTTCATTTAAATTATTAGGGTAAATAATAGGTCTGCTTTTCACCAAGAAAGAAAGAATTGCAACTCAAATGTAACATTACTGCGTATTCATCTATATTTTACAAATCTCCTACTAAATATTATACGTACATAATTTTGAATTACTTTTGGCTACAAAAATTACTGCCTGTAATGTTGCTGGATATATATCATTACATGTATTTACTGTATTCAAAATAACACTCTTATCTATAATACTAAATGAAGTAAAAAATTATACCCTATACAAATAAACATAACTGTCTTCATTGTTCTTTATATAAGTTGAATTTTTTTAAACTGATGTTCACATTCATTTAAAAAGTAGTGCACAGTTGGCTAAAATGAATTGCCTTTACAACTCATTTAAGTATAATTTACTATATTTGTGTTAATAGTACTTGCTAAAAGAACTACGATTAATTTAATTTGTTATTATTAAATAAGTTTTAAATGCTTTCGACAATAAGCAAGTAGTATTTTTACTACTTGTTAACACGTTGGCGGACACTTGCGTCTATAGCCGTCAAAGCGAAGTTCACTATGTGGCATGACGCCAATAGCCGTCCAAAACGAAACGGTCGTTTTTAAACACTACGGCTATAGCAGCACAAATGTGCATTTACCGGCGTACAACTAGAAGCCTAATGTCAAGTTTTAGAAACAATTTTTTTATGTTGAATTTCGTTTTTCCCGTGTTACACGACTTGCAGCTTCAGTATGCACGTGGTTGTGAAAGGAGTAGTGCGATCGTGTTTTCTCTTGAATTTATAGTTGTTATTGATACATTTAACGATATTTATTGTTTATACTGGTAAGTATTTGTTTATTATTGATTTTGCGCTTTAAATAGAAATAAAATCATTAAAATTTAGCATTTTTTGATACATTAGTGATATGGTTATACTGTTTATTTTTTGTTTTTTTATAATTTTACATTTGAAATATAAATAATAATAATGTAAATAGTATATATATATATATATATATATAAATATATATATATAAATATATATATATATATATATATATATATATATATATATATATAGTTAGACTTAACGACCTCTGGTATAATACTATTCAGTTTTTTTATGGGTTATGAATTATGAATTTCAATGACGCTAAAATATTAGAAACCAAAAAAGTGACATCTAAACGCATTTTCAAAGAAATGTGTCACATATATAACTGTCCAAATAGTATAAATAAAAAAACAGATATCTCCAATCTAAGTTCGATATATACTTACTTGCTCAATTTCAAATCACCCAAATAGCAAAAATACATAAAATAATAAAATATATATTAATAAAAAAAAAAAAGAAACTTAGGGTTTATTGACAAATAATATAGTTACACTCAATATACACATGTACACATATACCTACACACACACACGCACATACACAACTTTACACAACAAAACAAGCTTACCAGACACACACAACACACATACATAACATACACAAATATACAATATACATAAACTGCACATAGACAAACACATTCACCTGCAAACCAGATATCATTTACTAGTACACCCCGCTCATAATCATTTGCCATAAAGCATATTCATAATTTAAATTTAGTTCCACTCTAGTTTAGTTTGCATGTTCATATACAAATGTTTTAATTTATATGTCATTTGTCAGAAACTGTCAATCTTGTAATTATTCGAAATAGCTTTTTAAAAATGTTTCCTATTGCACATGCCAGTAAGTACATAATCTCAACTATTGTAAGTATATATTCATTTGCAAAAACTGTGTTTGTACAACGTGTAATTTTTAGTAATCTGTGACCAAGAGTAAAAATTACTCGAAAATTCAGATGCAATAAAAAGAGTACGCCTTTTATTATTTTTTTTTAAACAGGACCTATAACCCATAAAAAAACTGAATAGCATTATATATATATATATATATATATATATATATATATATATATATAATATACAATAAATAATAATATAAAATAAAATGCTTTATTCAATATTTACAGAAAATGGCTAGTTGGGAGAAAGATCAGGCTAGGCTGCTGAAGCGCTTTGAGGAAATCAGTAGTGGATCAAGCAACAGTGAATCTGAATCTGATGCTGGCAGTGCTGAAAATAACAGTTCGGGTAGTGAAGATTATGAATCAACTACAGATGAGGAATATGAAGCAGCAGAAGAACCAGAAAATGATGAGACATGGCATACCAATACAACACCTATAAGAAACTTTTTTTTGATGCAGATGCCGCTGGGATTCTTTTGGATATAGACGAAAATGTTTCTCCAATTCAGGTTTTTGAAAAGATATGGGATGACCAAGTATTGGAAATGATTATAAAATCTACCAATGATTACGGCATAAAACTTTGCAAGCAAACACGGCCACATACAAGGCATAGTAGGAAGGCAAATTTCAAAAATACTGATACGATTGAAATGAAAAAGTTTTTAGGTTTATGTTTGCTTCAGGCCCAGCTAAAATTCTCCAGCATTAGAAAACTCTTTTCCATTGATGCATTACATTACCATCCAACATTTCCTTCACAAATGTCTGGAAGGAGGTTTGAGCAAATATTGAAATGCTTTGTGTAGAAGAAGAAAATTCAAACAACCCTTTGATGAAAATAAAAATATTTCTTGATTTGCTTATACAAGAGTTTGCGAATGCATATGCACCAAATGAAGCATTATCATTAGACGAATCTTTGTTATTATTTCGAGGAAGGCTTTATTTTCGCTCGTACATGAAAGGCAAAATACGAAATTAAATTCTACGAACTTTATTCAGCCCAAGGTTATGTTTTGAACATAGAAATATACAAAGGCCTGTTATAGTCTAAGGTATAACTGTTATAGTCCCGCGCGCGCGTGTCAGAGCCGCTACGATAGTTGGCAATACATACTAAAACGTACATAATATTGCACAATAAAGCTATTACGTCATAATTGCGTCTCAAATTGTATTACATACCAAAAATGTTTATTGTGATACAAGATGCGCCTTAAAGAAAAAGATAAAATGTACTCACTTAAAATGTGGAACTCTCCGCGATTTTGCGATTATCCTTGCACAGGAGCCGTGCTGATTTCATCTGAGTGTTGTTGAGCGTGGGTGTTATTAGGCCATCTTGAAACCAGATTTCTTGTCTTCCCTCTTCGTTGATCGTAGGTAGGACGGAGCAATAAAGGTAGGGAACGATACAAGGTAGAGATATGATAAAAGAACCTGCATTATCTGAAAAAGAAAAGACAAAGGCACGACACAGGTAACGTCACTGTTCGACGTCTCAATGTCTAATCCCCGCCGTGTCGGAAATCGCGCACTTCTTTCTCACTCCACGTCTGTGCATTCTATCGCGCCGACGCAACTGTCCGAAGTGACGGAAATGAACAAGTTTATTTTTTAAAATATTGGCGCAAATTCAGTCACATATTTAAAACTTAAACCAAAAATGATACATAGCCGATTTTCGGCATGTAACAGGCCATCGAGAAAACGATGAAAACATGACAACTATTAAAAGTCTTGTGATTGATTGATGCAGTCATATTTAAACAAAGGCCATCATTTGTTCATAGATAACTATTACAACAGTCTACCATTATCTAAACAAATTACTTAGCAAAAAGACATGTGACAGGAACTCTTCGTGTAAATAGGAAGGGTCTGCCGCGAGAAATAACATGTCGTAAGCTTAGAATAGGAGAACATGTACGGCGACTGCAAAATCAGACATATGTGTCCAAATGGAAAGATAAACCGGATGTACTATGTCTAACAACAGCTTACCACCCAAGTATGATAAACACAGCTAACAGACGACAACAGGTAAAGAGAAAACCAATTGAAATAGTCAATTATAATCAGAATATGTCAGGTGTTGACAGAGCAGATCAGATGATGTCCTATTATTCCTCTCCACGAAAAACAATTAGATGGTATAAAAAGGTAATCTTTCATCTACTGGATGTAGCAGTGTGGAATTCTTACTACATCTTTAAAGAAAAGACAGGTTCTCAAATGAAGTTTATAGAATACAGGGAAGCAATCATACGATCTCTAACTGGTATAGACAGGATGGAAGGTCTTTGGTTCAATTTAACCGAGCACGAATCCAAACCAAGAAATCAACTACAATGCAACACAGCATTTTCCTGAGAAAATTTCTCCTCCTGAAAATTATCAGCGAAAAACATATTTTCAGCGTTGTAAGCAATGTCATAAACAGGGAATAAGGAGGAAAACATCATATTGATGCAAGAATTGCATGTCTAAACCTGCACTGTGTCCTGCTTCAAGCTTTGAAACATGACATACCGAAAATAATGTGTAATAATTATAAAATTATAATAAATTTTTTTGTCATTTATTTATTTTTGTTTGAATATAAACTAACATGTTGTGTAAAACTCCCAAAAATACTTTGTTGCGCACAAAAAATTGCTTATTGGAGTAATTAAACCTGTCATTTACGTTTTTAACTTTTTGCTGTTATAGCCGCCATCGTCCCATTACTCAGTGTCTAGAGTCTGCAACCTAATTAAAGGTGCTGAATTAATCAAAATTAAGTTTATTTAAGCGAAAGAGTAAAACTATACTTCTAATATTCTAAAAATTACAAAAACATATGGTGTCAATTTTCGAACTTCACCTGTTCCTACTGTCCGCAATGTGTTAAAGGTATTTTTGATATCTAATTATTGTATTTTTGCGAAATTAAAATTAACTTCGCCTTAAAGGGTATTTAAGAATAATAGTAATTTGCACAAAATTTGTTTTAATTTTATAGGGCCTATAAGTTTAACATGAAATTCATTTTGATATATTCAATTCTGTTATTAATAGTTAGAATTTTCCTAATTACAAATAAACAATATATTTGTTAATAGACCTATTTTGTAAACAGTGGTCTTAGCAAGGACGTTATAACGTCCTTGGTTCTTAGTATCTCTCAGCGATTTTATATATTAAATGCTAAAATACACAATAAATTTGAATCAAATTGTGAGGTAGTTTAACCACCGTGGTTAATGTTCCCGTAAATCCACAAGTAGTACATTTTGATGGTTGATCGAAAAGTTGTTAACTTTTTAAATTCGACCCACTTTAACACTGCTTAATTCAGAGCGTGTTTTAGCTGAAAGTGTTAAATATTTACTGCTAATTCCATTGTTATTTTGGGTTGAATTTAATACAATATTAATGTCGAATATGAAATATTTACTCGTTACTGGAGGTGTTATTAGTGGCGTTGGTAAAGGCGTCATTGCAAGTTCATTTGGCGCTATTTTGAAAAGCTGTGGCATTGAAGTGACATCAATAAAAATAGATCCTTATATTAATTTAGACGCGGGTACTTTTTCGCCCTATGAACATGGTAAGTGTTAATATTTATGTACATTATAATTAACCTCACATTTTACACATGTGATCGTCAGAGTACACGTAAAGGAGAAACAGGTTTTGATCACATTTGCCAATAAAACCTGTCCTATGAATTAAATGCGCTTCTTTATGTGATTGCTAAGACAAGTTTGTGTGATTCAGGTTGAATGTGTTTTGTTTTGGATGTTGAGCTTGATTTCTGACTTGAACACGACTATAGTCCGTTCATTTACATTTCCAATGCTCCACCCGTAGGTACTACATTGGCCAGGAGGCGAGTTTTTGTTGCCTGGAAATTTAGAATTTTGCCGAACCCTTGCCGTTCCAGACAAGGTAGGGATCTTTAACGTGCGTGACAACACTCACACACGGGACCTCCATTTAACCTCTCATCCGAACGAGGGCGTAATTTTTGTTAAAAATGCTCACCTGTCATTTTTCAAGCAGTCGGCCGTGTCGGGATTTGAACCCGGGACCTTCACGACTATAGTCCACAATTTGATCGCTTTTGTAAAGTTCAAGGTTTTATTATTCATTATCTTGTCCCATAGCTCTATTGTAACTGTAGATGCAATTGTGAAAAGCTATTGACCATTCCTTTTTTGTGTTACTTTGGTTATAACCAACCTATGGGGGTTGTTGTTGTATTGATCTAGTTCACTGTAAGTTCAACAAATACTTGGTTTATCACTAAAAAGTGCGTTGTATCACTGCAGTTCGGTCTTGATGCATGGTTTAACGGTTGAACGGCCAACTGATGACCGTTCAAGCACTGAACGATAGTTCAACAATAATCTAAACTCTAATCGAATAATTAAACCTCTAACTTCGAAATATTATTTTCTAATAACCTTTACACAATAAAGTCAATGCTGATTATTGTAATAACTAATATGTACATGCTTGATTTATGTTTTTAACTTCAATAATACAACTACTTATTACAATATTTAAACACAAAGGAGAAATAAATAATTTATAACATGCACACCATAGTCATTACCACTTGCTTTCGATTTACTTTTAATTGAGACGATTTTGGTTGTACCAACATATCTGGTGTAGTACTTGACCAATCTTGAAGAGCTAAAATTTAATTAGTGAGCTTGTAATTTAGACAAGAAAATCACACTAACTAACCATTGTTGTTATTAAAATAATTATTATTAATTTCTTGTCCGTGTATGGCATTCACTTCGTTTATTTCTAAAAGTAAGACATGATCATGTTGTTTTTGAATTACGATAGCGTAAAATAATAAGTAAACTTGAAAACTGGTTTTATTATCAAAGTTAAAATAAAAACCACTAAAGCAAAATTGTTTTGAATAAAAGTTGTCAAATTATATTGCTATGTTCGTTCCCGGTTCTACTCTGGGTCTCTAAATCCTTTACCTCTTTTTATATATACCTCGACTAGCTCAGTCTAATCGACACAGAGTGCCCGACGACACGACAATAAAGAATGTTTAACCCCCTTTTATATCTAGCTCCTATCTGTTAGAATAATGTAAACGAAAGTAACCAAAATTTGTATAATAATCGAGAATATGTACACTTTGTATTTTAATAACTTTTTACTTTAATTTTGTATTCAAAAATTAACCCCTGAGTGAAATATTGATATTTATCTGATTACTCCAAAATCGTTCCCTTAAAGCGAGCAACATACCACTGTAATTTACTTGAAGCACTTTTGAACGTTCAAATGACCTTCTTTGTATTTGCATAAATTCTTAAAAGATTTTGATGACCTTTACAAATACTTCGATATAATAATTGCAAATGTTAAAAGTTGAAATACAGGCTTATGTTAATAAAGGATAATATATCTCTGACCTGCGTTTTTCCTGTTTGTTTCTTAGAACTGTGTCTGCATGTGGATTGTCAGCACCCCTGGATTGTTTCCAATTTGATTTTCTGGTACAGCTTCTACCTGTCAATTTAATTCTTAGCGTAGTTGCCTCAACTCGTTGACCAGAATGATCAATTAAATTTACTAGAATTTTTTCCTTTCGGATTTATCTTAGATTTTGTTTAGTTTTATTTTAATTACTAGAATTACTTGAATGACTTGAAGTTACTTGAAGTTCCTTAGAGTTACTTGGATGACTTGAAGTTACTTGGAACCCTAAATCTTTAAATATTAAAATTAGATTTAATTAATAATTTACCTTACGTTTTTGAAAGAAAACAACCACTTATGTTGTATTTATTGGCACTTGAATTTTCACTTTAATAGCACTAAATTATTTATTTTGACTAAGTTCACTTTGTAATATTCTACTTTTAATTGACGTGGTTGGTGTCTTTGTCACAGATATACTAGTTGTTTACGATGTCCGCGTTATTTATAAAGACTCCACCTCTTATTTATCCCATTGGTTTTCCTCGCGTGTTTGTTGATTAAGGCGTTGCACTTTGCGCTTATCATTGCAGGCCTTGCATTTTCTACAAATTTCCTGTCAAGACTCTTGTTAAATCGTTTCATTTCACACGTAGGCGTTTATTTTATTCAGCATATTCCTAAGAAAATCCAAGTTTACATTGTATTCTGTCACATCCTCATATTTGTGTTTGCTGTTATTCAAATTTTTATCATGTTACCGAACGTCTGTTGTTTGTTATTTAAAAATCTACATGTGTGGGATTTTATGTGGGTTTGCAAAGTTGCAGATCATGTAGCCTCTTTTCAATTATGACGTATTTGAATGCGTTAATATTTTAAATGAGATTATATTGTAGCTAGTATGCCAGGTTGTTTATCTTCACCGATTGCATGTTTATTTTAATGAAAGTGTTTGTGTTTAAAACGTTATTTTTGCGTATTTCTTTTCAATCTTAGGCTTGTATATTTACTTTGAAACGTATTATATGATGTACCCGTTATTATTCTTGCTAAATAGGATCTGGTTATTGAAGAATGAACTTTCTTTTATGAATTAAAATTAGTTATGATTTTTATACATACAGTGTGCTCGCTATTGACTTTATACAAAATTGTCAATTTACTCCCATTTAATGATGGAATTTCTTGTTTTTTTTAAACGTTAATAATATTTACATGTATCTTACGACCTCTATCCCCTATGACTTAATATACCCTTAAATTACCTTCTTATCGTAGCAATATATATATATATATATATATATATATATATATATATTGCTGTGATATCGTTGCAATAACCCGGTGCCCCCTTTTCGTGAACTAAAAAGGTTAAAATTTTCTTTTGTCAATTTTAGTTTTTAACTTTGATTTTAATTTTTAATACCGCAAGTAGCTCAGTTTTAACCACGCACGGAGCTTGCAACAATACGAAAACAAAGCCTTTAAATTTTCTTTTTATCACTACTTCCTGTTTCTTTAAGTCAAAACACCATTAAGCACGATTACTATAATCTCAAAAGTTATCCATATATGGGAATAGGTTGTCGGCACGCTGAATACATATACTCACACGCATGCACACACACACACACACACACACGCACAGGCATGCACACACGCAGGCACCCATACATGCAGGCATCCACGCAGGCACGCATGCAGGCATGCTTGCACGCATGCATGCGCACATACACACATGCAAAAGTTTATACTTAACTATTTTCAAATTTTGTCGATTCTCACATCAAGTACTTCCGTTGTAAATTCATGTATACGGAAATTGCCACTGAACAATGTTTAAAAGATGTAAATCCTTTGATGAATTTCAATAAAAAATAATACTTTCTACACTACAGGTAGTCACTTGTTAAACTGTTTTATAAAAGAATAAATTCAGAAAATAAAGATGGATAAAATATGAATCACTTTTGTAATGACCATTTTCGTAAACATGTAGGTACTTATAAAATCTGGATATAAAATTCTCTTAATGTTTGTTTTACATATGCTGATCTTCTTTAAACTATAAATTCGTAATATTAAACAGAAACTGAAAATTTGTTGACGACTACACCTTATGTGTTTGAATACCTGTTGGATACGGAATTCATCTTCCAGATGGCATACTCTTATAAAACACCAGATCGTGTTTAAACCACTTTGTGATTTCATAGTTATCAAACCATAAAAATGTGTTAATTTTGTATTTACAATCACACACAAAGGAAAGGGTAATTAAAAGGAATGTATCACCTACCTGTCACTGGTTGTAGTTGTTGATTGCACTTGCACTGCTATCAAATAATCATGGACTGTATGATGTTCACTAATTGTTGCTAATTATTGATGCTTGATGCACCGAACTAAATCACGAACCAAAGACAGAAGCAAGCACGACAAACGAATGGCGTCCGCTCGTAAATTACCAACCCTTTAATGTCGTTGCACTAAAGGTAGGGATGATGGAGGGGTTATAGGTGGGGAATAGTTTAAGGAAGTAAATTAATTGTGATTAGCATAATACAACTACAAACAAAATACTTATAAAGCCTTAACATACCGCCCACCAAAATAAGTATTAGGAACTTATTTTCTAATTGCATCTAAACGAACAAAAAAATTAAAATATAACTGTAAATTTAAAAGTTAACACTCTAATATACTAACTATAATACTAAGTTGCCTCTGGAATGGGGAGAGGGCACAATTTTACCACGGGTCTTTTAAATAGTCCCTGGGATGTTGCCACAGTAGCCACACGACAAACATTTTCCTTTCCATAATGCAACGTATGTATACGTCCCATTTTCCACTGTAATGGAGAAACTTGAGTATCTTTAATCAACACCAACGTTCCCACCATTAACGAATAATTAGCAGAAAACCATTTGGTTTTCTGTTGAAGTGTGTGCAGGTACTCCAAATGCCACCGTTTCCAAAATGATTGCGGATTACGTTGAACCAGTTGCCAACGATTTAAAGAAGATAGTTTCAGATCTACGACATTAGGGTCGGGAATGACAGACACTGGTCCTACGTTCAGAAAATGACCAGGGCGCAGGAATGAAAAATCAGTGGGATCGTTACTCATTGGACATAAAGGTCTGGAGTTTAATATGGCTTCAATTTGACCAAGAATGGTGTTAAATTCTTCGTACGAGAGAATTTGTTCGCCTATCACCTTCTTGAGATGGGATTTTACAGATTTTATTCCAGATTCCCACATTCCCCCAAAGTGAGGAGCCGAAGAAAGATTAAAAACAAAGTGAATACCTTCCGTTGATGTCTGCTTCATATATTCGGTTAGTTCCCGAGATGCTCCGATAAAATTTGTTCCACAGTCACTATGAATTTGCACGCATTTACCTCTGCGTGCTATAAACCGGCGTAAAGCTGCAATAAAGGCCTCTTTAGATAAGTTTGATGCCAATTCCAGATGTATCGCTTTTGTACTAAGACAAACAAATAAACAAACATAGGCTTTCAATGATTTGGCACCTCTAATACGATTTATGGTGATAGAAAAAGGTCCACCGTAGTGTACCCCAGTATGTAGAAACGCTCTACCGGCAGTAAGTCTAGCGGGGGGCAAGTCGCCCATAGGAGGGCATAGCGAAATGGGTTTTTGACGAAAACATCGAATACAAGAGTTTAGGCACTGTTGAATAGCTCTTTTTGCAGACAGAATCCAAAAATTTTGTACTAACAAAAAATGAGTAGTTCTAAGTCCAGG
Organism: Platerodrilus igneus; assembly: GCA_036346225.1. Lineage (NCBI taxonomy): Eukaryota > Metazoa > Arthropoda > Insecta > Coleoptera > Lycidae > Platerodrilus > Platerodrilus igneus. The sequence goes on along the minus strand of JARFIW010000170.1, from coordinate 11,670,806 downwards.
GTGTAAATATTTCGTATGGCAATTTCGAATAATGAGCTCTGTCACCCGCTGTGACCGAGGAAGTAGCAAAGGAAATTTTGTATCATAAGGTACGTCTGCATTTCGTAACCGGCCGCCCACCCTTAACAACCCATCACTGTCAAGGAACGGACTGAGAGGTCGAAGTTGTTTATTACTAAGTTTTTCCTTTCGAATGATATCAATGTCCTGCCTGACAACTTGTTCTTGAACCCGTTTTATTAATAAATTAATAATAATTAATAATTGTTTTAAGTTTCCACTATCCAAATTTGCTCGAACTTTCAAGTTACGAAGGAAATGACAACTATATACCAGAATCCTGCATATTTTCGGCAAATCTGAAAATTGATTTACCATCGAGTCTACGAAATTATCTGCAACGTGTATATTAAGGGATAAAGTTCTTTTTTCAATGTGCATCTGAGTGTCATCTGTCAGAGTTGGTTCCATATGAGCAGGTCAATTCTCTTTAGGTAATAGTAACCATGATGGAGCCGTCCACCACAAATGATGATTAACAAGCTCAGCAGCTAATAATCCTCTTGATGCGCAGTCAGCAGGATTATCCTGTGATTTAATATGATGCCATGATGATGGAGCCACTCGTTCTTGGATATGCGAGACACGATTGCTAATAAATGTCTTCCAATTATACGACGAAGATCGAATCCATGCTAATGCTACTGTGGAATCTGACCACGCAAATGTGTCATCTAATAATAAATAATCCTTATACGTATTTTGTACATACTCGACCAAGTTCTACAACAACACTGCACCACACAATTCTAATCGAGGTAATGATATACGATTGGTTGGTGCGACCTTAGATTTGGCACAGGCCAATGATACTTGGAAGTTCCCTTTCTCATCGACACAGCGGAGATAGACTGCTGCTGCATATCCAGCTTCCGATGCATCACAAAATGCATGAATTTGTACAGTTTGATAGTTATCACAAAGAATCCGTAGAAGAATTTCAATTTTCAATAACTCGGGTAATTGTTGAAGATACATATTCCATTTTAAAACAATTTGTTGGGGAGGAAGTTCATCCCAACCAATTCCTAATATCCATACAGATTGAATCAAATGTTTTGCGAAGAACACCAATGGTGATAATAACCCCAGAGGGTCAAAGATCCTTGCAATTTCCGAAACCATATTCGTTTTGGTACAAGGTCGATCAACGATATTAAGATTGTAAAACAAAATATCACTCAATGGTTGCCATTGCAGTCCTAAAATTTTTTGAGACGTATTGTTTAGCTCCTCAAACAAAAATGCTTGCTGATACCGAACGGAATCAGGTAAATGGTCAATGACACTTGGCACATTGCTGTTCCACTTTCGCAACATAAAACCACCTGATTGGCAAATTTGGTTTAATTCATACACGAGTCGTTTGCCATCCTCTATCGAATCACGCCCTGTAATCAAATCATCCACGTACGTATCCGACGCTAAAATCTTGGAAGCAATAGGAAAATGTAACGATTGATTTTTTGCAAGTTCTTGAATTACACGCATGGCTAGAAATGGTGATGATGTGATGCCGTATGTAACAGTGTTTAGCTGATAATCGATAACAGACTCCGAGGACTTAAATCTCCAAACTATCCGTTGATAGTCTCGATGGCTAGTAGAAATAAGAATCTGTCTATACATTTGTTTAATGTCCGCAGTTAAAACTACAGAATGTAAACGAAAGTGTAATAACAACTCCATGATATCTTTTGAAGAGGGGGGCCTGCGAGTAAATGATCATTTAAAGATCCTCCACTTTGAGCCCTGGCTGAAGCATCAAATACGACACGAAGTTTTGTAGTTGTACTGTCTGGTTTGAATACGGGGTGATGTGGTATGTAATATACCGGCGATAATGTAGACGATAGAGGTGAATCCGATAAAATACGAGACATGTGACCACTATCAATATAGTCTTGCATAAATTCTCTGTACGAATTATACAGTTGAGGATTTATTTCCAAACGACGTTCTAGTGAAAGAAATCTTCGAAGTGCTATTTCACGAGAGCCAGCAAATAGCGGTTCAGGACCATTGAAAGGCAACAAAACAATAAAACGACCGGTATCATCCTGTCTGTGAGTGTCCACAAAATGCCTTTCACAAATTTCCGCATGAGGAGATAATTTGTTAGAATCTGGAATATTTTCCAGTTCCCAAAATCGAGTAATGTTAACATCTTCTACAAGTGCAGCTAATGATATACTTGATGTAACAGGAGAAAGAACCTTCCCTGTTAATATCCACCCAAAGGTAGTGTGAATTGCCACGTGTTCTTCTGGTGACCCAATACGAGTTGCATTTAATAAGACACGCGCGAACAAATCTGTACCTAACAATAAATCGATATGGCTAGGTTTGTCGAAGTCCGAATCTGCTAAATCTAGTCCGACTATGTGAGACCAACTATTTGGTGAGATCCTTGATGAAGGAAGGTTTCCACAAATGTCTGGTAAAACAAAACAATCAATGCTGTACTCTGGAACAGTTTTACCTTGAGGACTAATTTTACACGATACTTGTCCATACGCATTGGAAGCAGATAGACCTAAGCCTTCCACCTTCATTGAAATATTTGATTTTCTCAAACCTAAGCATCGACAACACTTATTAGTCATGAAATTTTCCATTGATGCACTATCTACAAGTGCTCTTACTGTCTGAACTTTACCAAACCCATCTGTAATTGAAATTCTTGCGGTGCCTAATAGCGTCATTGTGTTGGACGATCTAGATGATAACAACGTACTTGTAGTAGTGTTGCTGGTGGGTTCGGGAAGTTCATCTGTCACCTGAGTGATTGCAGGTTTCTGAGCAACTGTAGGGTTTTCAAAGTGCAATAAAGTATGATAACACCTTTTACAAACAAGTTTGGAAGAGCAGCGTGTAACCATATGAGAGTTGCGAAGACAATTAATACATAAGTGTTTGTCTTTAACAAAGTTATAACGGTCTTGTGGCGATTTATTCAAAAACTGTTCACATTGGTATAAGTTATGAGTACCACTGCAAAGACTGCATTTCTGAGTGAATGAAGTTGTTACGATTTGAACTTGGGGTTTTGAATATTCAAGGGGACGTTTTGAAGGTACACTAGATGATATGGCTTGTTTAACGGACGTATTAAATTTGGACGGAGTATCGGAAACAACCATATTGCTAATTTCTAATGCGATGGAATGTCTGATGTATTTTCTAACTCAAATGTTTATAAAAGATTTTGTGTCTACCTTTTTCGATAACAAATAAAACAATACGAAGTCAAGCAAATCAATCTTAGTTTGACGTAAGCTTGACAGATTTTCCGTAAAGCAATTAAGCAATTCTCTTAAATCTGTATGTGAATTAGATTTTGCTTTTGGTGACGATTCTAAAGCATTCCAATGCGTGTTTGCAATTAAACGTTTTGAATTAAACCTCTCCACAATAATTGAATAAGCCAGCATATAATTATTATTCGAAATTTGCAAATGTCTAATGAGTTCTCTAGACTTAAAATCCAACGCATCAATTAAAAAATAGAACTTTTCGATCGGTAGTAATTGATTATTTTCATGAACTAAATTATTAAAAAACTGAATAAACTCTTGGAAATGTTCTATTTTTCCAGAAAATTTTTTCATTTCTATACGAGGAAGTCGAATGTTGCTACAAGAATTAATTCCACTTATATTTTCAGTCAAGCCTTTTTCAACAGTGGATATATTATCAAATTCCGCTTTAATAATCTTAATGTTTAACAAAGATCTATCTATTTCAATTCTTAGTGTTGTAATTTCATTTAATAATTCTGAGTTATCCTCATCCAAGATGCACGTTTTATAAGCAGTATCTACATTGTTTTTGATATCAAAGGCACTTTCAGCCATAATATTAACAGAAATACAATTGCCTTTAATATGCTCCAATTTATATATCGCATCAGATATATCAGATAATCTATCGAGTGCCGCCTTTAGATCTACAATTAATCTATCCTATGATATATGTGCCATCCTAAACGAACAAGGTTACTAATATGGATTTTATATTGATTTCAGCTACAAAAACGAAGGGTTTTGTTCACCTAATAATAGAATATACCAAGTGTAATGTTGAACTACCTGTTAAGCAAAGAATTTTTACTACAACGTGCCTAACGCGAGATTGCAAGTTTCAATATAGCAATGAGCAAAGGGGTATACTACCCGGTTTTACGAATACCTGAATTCTGTAGCGAACTTGAATTACAAGTTTAAAGTAACTGTATTGCTTAAACACTTTTTCTGACCACAAATTATTACGCTAAACTATCCTTAAAATTTACAAAGATTTGTCATTTTTTAAGGCTTTAAAAGATTCCGTATCAGTAAAAAATTTCAAATTTAGTGTGAAATTGCATCTACTATAAGTTAGTTTACACAATTGACTATGAAACTGGTGGTGTGACTACACTTTTATTCTAAAATGCGGTCACCCCTAATTTAAGCAAAGAGCAATTAACAATGTAGTTAATAGGGAATGCCAATAAAAAATGCCAATTAATAAGCAAAATATTTGCTCGACAGGACCAAAAATGTTAATTTTGCATTTACAATCACACACAAAGGAAAGGGTAATTAAAAGTAATGTATCATCTACCTTTCACCGGTTGTCGTTGTTGATTGCACTTGCACTGCTATCAAATAATCATGGACTGTATAATGTTCGGTAATTGTTGCTAATTATTGATGCTCGATGCACCGAACTAAATCACAAACCAAAGACAGAAGCAAGCACGACTAAACGAATGGCGTCCACTCGTAAATTATCAACCCTTTTATGTCGTTGCACTAAAGGTAGTGATGATGGAGGGGTTATAGGTGGGGAATAGTTTAAGGAAGTAAATTAATTGTGGTTAGCATAATACAACTACAAACAAAATACTTATTAAGCCTTAACAAAATGACACTGTCAGTTCCAATACGAAATAATTTTCTTTGTAAATTTTGCATGTTGCCTTAGCGTTAAGTTACTAATTTTTATATATCATAGTTTTGCTATGAATTTTAATATTCTGCAATTTGCACGTAAATTCTATATACTTTAAGGTTACGTGTTGTTAAAAAAGGTTCAAAATAAGGTAGAACGACATGTTATCTCAATTAAGTTTGCAGGTTGATTTATAAATCATATTTCGCCTTCAACATTCTGAAGCTTTTTTCTTAACCTGGTTAATCTGTGACTGATGGAGTATACTCAAGAGCATCAGAAAATGATTGACAATGTGAATTTCATATTTCGCCTTCAACATTCTGAAGCTTTTTTCTTAACCTGGTTAATCTGTGACTGATGGAGTATACTCAAGAGCATCAGAAAATGATCGACAATGTGAATTTTAAACAAAAGATAACGATTCATCACTAAGTGTTACCCTTAGCACGTGTAAAATACACTACAAAAAACGTATAGAATATTTAACCCACATGCTATGCATATTGTTAAATGTAAATCAATGAATTTTTTTAATTAAATGCTAATATATTATATAAGTGAGTGAGTGCGATTATAGTAGAAAGCGTCATTTTAAAGGTGATTTTTCACTCCAATAATATATTATACAATATAGCACAAAGCTTATTTTGCTGAACAATGACTATATTGTCACAAACTAAACCTAAATATGACAAACTGATTACGGCGTGTTTTTATCAAGGTCCTCTATTATACAATCCCAACCTATGCGTATAAACGAATTAGATTATATCATTAAAAGTTGTAAAATTTGTAGAACGTCTGCCCTTATCAACATCTTATTTTATGTAAGAAAAAGTAGACAAGTTTATCCTTATACAATTTGTATAAGGTTGGATCTTTCGAAATCCAATAACACGATTCTACACTTCTTTGCAATTACCTGGGCTATGTAGTACCTTCCTCATGCAGTACCAGTCTTCAAATTCATAGGTTCTACGCCTTAAATTCCAATAATGTGATGTTGCTGTAAAAAAAATTGAGGTTGAAGTTTTATTTAAGCGTTTGAGATTTCTTATATCATAATAACAAGCCCAGTAAAATAAGGATGGAAAACGGCTTTTAGAAAAGAAAACTTCTGAAAGACTTTTAGGTAACTGGGTTTTGACCTTCGGTCGTATGAGATTGGGTCAGTGGGTTTATTAAACTTGGAAAAAAAAGAATGCCATCTACATTTTTTATAATGCAATTGACTGAATCGATTTGCAAAAATGGAAAATTTGGAAACCTAAATTATCATCAGCATTGTTAAATACAAGGTTTGATTACCACAAATATGTTACTTATTTCTGTTCTTCTTCTTCAATAGACTGACGAAGTCCTAGGACAGCTCTGAAACAAACACTACCAACATAGATACCATTTATATCTTATAATCCTGTATAAACACAAAATTCTTATTTTCAGTTTCAATTAATTTTCATTGTATCATTATGAATTTATAGCGAGTGGAATCTTTCAGCTTTCTTAGCACTTTGGGGGAATTTAATAATTTTTCAATAATACACTAAAGTCATTAATAAAATAATAATTCTATATTCCTTTAAAACAGATTACGAGTCATCATTGATATAATTTAATACAAACAAAATTCTTATTAGCGTATTTTCTATGTTTTACACAAAGGGCGTAAAACATTAAGTTCAAAGTTTAATTACTACTAAATCTTAATATGATTTCTGATTTTATGTAACAATATTTATTTTAATAATTAATAGTCTGGCGAAGCGCTACGAAAGACTTTACATTTTTTAGAATTACTCAACATTCAACAAAATTATTAAATATCTTATTTCAGTTTAACCTTCACCTTTCTGGTTTTAGGCTTTGTTAAGTGAACATCTTGACCTGTAATTTGAGGTAAAAAAGATAAACAGTATCATTAAAATTGAATATTGTACTTGATTTTATAATTAACAAGTGACAATCACATATGTGGACAAAATACTTTTTTTGTGTAAAGTCAGTAAAGTTTAAGAATAATTTATTAACCTGAGGACATCATCAATTATATAAAATTGTTCTATAAATTATAAAGACCACAAATTTAGAAACGGGATAACCCTTTTTAACAAAGTACATTACAAAATTATTCATGAAACAAATAGTTGATTCCATTCTGCAGTATGAGGTAGTTTATAACATCTCAAAAGTTACTCTACATCAGTACATTTATAAATTAGTCATCGTAAAACGCAGCATAATCATAAAAAATTAAACGGTCTTACCAAGCGATTTCAAATGACCTATTAACCATTAAACCATACATCCGTGAACCAACAATTTACTGCATTCTTAGATGCGGACGGGAAATCCAATTTTGTTCAATGTACCAGCATCAATATTTATATTATAATTGGGTTCCATGAAAGTAAAACTAAGTTGAACGTAAACAAGTTGCACTGTAATAAAGTTCATTATAAATTTAGATTAATTTAATATTCAAACAAACCGTTGCGAAGATAAAGTTATAACTAGCATGTGAGTTGCATCAGACAACTCTTTATGAACTGACGTTTCTTTTTCTACGTCTTCGCCCAGAAAACTTAATTTCTGGCGCCATGTTGACTGTGTAATCACAGCAACGACCTTTCACTTCCAACAAGAAAATGAAAAGTGATTATCTCTCACGAATAGACAATCGAATTGACATATCTTCGATACTATAATTAAAGAACTAAGAGCACGTAAAAATGGTTTGTAGATATGTTATCAGCTGGAACCACATAATGCGTTGCAGATTGCAATTGTGAGTGAAATTGTAGTGTACCTTGAAAATTTGTTGGGTTGTTAAATCTACAAGAGTACTCGAGTCAATAATAGAATAAAACGTTGTTGAGTAAATACTAAAATAGTGAATTTATAGCAGTAATGTCGACAAATAATATTGCTAGAATTTTTTAATGTTACAGTGATTATAGGTTATTTTTAACTACACTTCTCTACAAGTAATTGTACTATCTATCTTACTTATGTCTTTAACTCGTGTAGTTTGCGTGTGGTCTTAACCCGATCAAATGTGTGATGATTTTTGGTCCTCTTTGATTGACGTCCTCATTTATTACCTACACGTGCTATGAGGGTAAGCCCCCTAAATTGCTTTTTTTTATTCCCATCATTAACGATATTTTAGTTTAGATTTAAATTTCAATTAATTTAGAAAATTTTGCGTTTATATCTATTTGTATTCTTTACAGAGTATTGCAGCACTTTCAGTTTCGAATTTTCTAGAAACGACACTAATTCCTATGCTGCCTAATCTAATATTTTATATAAAGGATGTTAGATATAAGTTGCTCTAGATTAGTATATATTTTTATCTTTTACAATGTCATCGCATTTAGTATAGGATTATTTTATTAAATTTTTGTCTAGTTTGCGATGAGCATAATGTAAAGTAAATTTTATAACTTCTTATTTATTTTAAGATGTTAATTGGTGTTATCCAATATACTAAATATAATCAAGTTGCTAGGATAACGGTGCTTGGAGGCATTACATTTGTTTCATTACTGTGGCACAATAAAACTGTATAATATGTATTACATTTTGTTTTCGGCTTCGAATGCAACTTCATGCAGAGCACAAAAAATTGTAACATCTCCAAATCATTGCCATTGAGGCCCATGTTTTTGAAATAAAATACATCGGAGGTTAAAGCCAATGTCACTAGCTGTCCATGCACAGTCTGTCACTAGTACAGATTATACTAAGTTAACTTTTTGCAGGTGAAGTTTTTGTTTTGGACGATGGTGGTGAAGTGGATTTGGACTTGGGAAACTATGAACGCTTTTTAGGAATTACATTACACCGCGACAATAACATTACAACAGGAAAAATATATAAAATGGTTATCGACAGAGAACGAAGAGGAGATTATTTAGGAAAAACAGTTCAAGGTATTCGAGTAGAAAAAAAAATTTAAATGTTATTAAACTATTTGTATTGTAGTTGTTCCACATGTAACAGACGCAATCCAAGAATGGGTTGAACGAGTGGCTCACATTCCTGTATCTGGTACAGGCACTATCCCACAAGTATGTATCGTTGAACTTGGTGGAACTATAGGCGATATTGAAAGTATGGCATTTGTGGAAGCTTTTCGGCAGTTTCAGTTCCGTGTGAAAAGGGAGAACTTTTGTGTTGCACATGTATCTTTAATTCCGCAGGTTTGTTTAGAGTAGAAAAATATAATTGTGGTAATCCGTTTATTAATTGAATTTTGAATATTGGTTATTGTATTAAAAATGTCGCTTTTTTTGTGTTGTAGATATTCAATTCTTTCATGTGTGTATCATGCAATTTCCATTCCTCTTCTCACTAACACAATAACATCATCATCTTATAGTTAAAAAATCCATATTTGAAAAGTTAATAATGGCTTATTTACTCGCTCGTGCATAATTTTACACTTTAAATTTTTATCGGATTGCTGTGATTTTATGCTCTTTCAGATTGTACGTCGCATTGTAATCAACATTATTTTGTTTTAGCCAAAATCTACTGGAGAATCAAAAACTAAACCAACACAATCTTCTGTAAGGGAGTTACGAGGTTTAGGTTTGTCTCCTGATTTTATAGTATGCCGTTCAGAAAAACCTATTCTTGAAAGTGTTAAATTAAAAATTTCTAATTTTTGTCACGTTGCACCTGAACAAGTACGCTTTTTTTTTAAACATTATTCTTGTTTAATAGTAGTTTGCAGGTAATATGTATTCCTGATTTATCATCAATTTATAAAGTTCCGATTCTTATGGAATCACATGGTATTATCGAATTTCTTAATGAAAGACTGCAATTAGGTATAAGAACTATTCCAAGAAGACACATGAGTAGATGGGTTTTATTGGCAGAAAAAATAGATGATTTACGCAACGAAGTTAATATTGCTTTAGTGGGAAAATATACTAGGTTAGAAGATGCGTATGCTTCTATTCTTAAAGCATTAGAGCATGCTGGTTATGCTACTGGTTTTAAAGTAAATATTAAATTTATAGAGGCTTCGAATTTAGAAAAGGATATGCTAGAAGATGATCCTGTAGCTTATCATGATGCTTGGAAACAGCTATGCCAGAGCGAGTAAGTTTATCATGTTTTATAACTTTTATATCAATTTTATAAATAGAATCAACTGTAGTCGATATTTTGTAGTTATAGTTAATGCATTAAAGTAATTTAAATCATAGAGTTATAACAGATACCCTAATTTTAAAATGATATTCATATTATATACCAAGTGATTTATCAACAAACTTTACCCACATATTAAGGAGACCATTCTAAGTATAAAAGTTCTAGTGCAGTCATTTCCTCAACTACATGTAAGTTATAACAACTTTGTAATAAATTAACTATGGCTCCTCGTTTTAAAACAATGCATTTATTTATTTAGCGACAGTATAGTAAACTGCAGATATTTTGAAATCAGTGATTGATTTTAATATAGAACAATATTCGGATATTATGTATCTTTATGAAATGGTAAAGGTTTAGTCATAGAATATATGTGTAGATGTAGACGTCGATCATCCTTTTTGAGTTCTTGCTAGAAGAACCTTTCAAAAATTAAAGAAAATTGGTAGTAACAACAAAACTTTATGAAGGTGTTACTACTGTTTTCAGTGTCCAAAAATAAATATAGTTTATGCTATTATAGATGATCTAAGTATTAGTACTCGGCACTATTGGACCTTTCTTAAAGTTTTATTTCTTGTGTTTTCCAAAATGAAGAACTGTAGTTGTTTCATTTTCAGTGTGTACAATCACAGTACTTCTAAGATTATGTTCTTTGAGTTGAAAATTATTAGACAGCGTGTTTATTATTAATTAAGTTGACGGATATGAGAATAGCAACGTAGTCGATTTAACAAAATTATCGTAAAGCGGACTTATGAATTAACAAGGGAAATTTTTAAATAAAATTGGAACGTAACAAGTGATATTAAGCACGGTGTAATTGAAGTTTCACTCTGTAAGGTTTTCACATCGAAAAAAAAATACTAGATTTTTATCTCTTTCAATCTTTGTGCATGAGTTGTTATTAATATAGTTTATTATTGTAGAGGTGCTGTAATACCAGGCGGCTTTGGAAAACGAGGAATGGAAGGCAAAATAGAAGCATGCCGTTGGTGCCGAGAAAATGATAAGCCATTACTTGGAATTTGTTTAGGTTTTCAAGCAGCTGTAATTGAATTTGCCAGAAATATCATAAGGCTAAAGGATGCACATACTACAGAGTGTGACCCAGATACACCAGATCCTGTTATTATTGACATGCCTGAACACAATACTGGACAAATGGGAGGAACAATGAGACTTGGACAACGCACAACTGTTTTTAAAGAATCTGTCAAAAATTGCAAGATCAGTTAGTATAAGTCGCATTTATATTATAAACTGGGTTGGCAAGCAATATGTATAATGGTGAAAATCTTGGTGAGGGTTTCCAGATCTACATGAACAAAAAAGAAGTTTAGTGCACGTGCACGCATGTGTGGGTGGACGTGTGTGCGTGTGCATGAGTGTGTGCACATGCTTGCGTGTATGTGAATTAATAAGATCAAATTATAATTTGAACTTTTATGCAAATTGTAAGCGATCATTTTAGATCAAGCTAATAACTGAAAGATTGAAAATATTAAGTCCCACACAATTTCAATCTATAACCGTTGACTTTATACAAGGTGTCCAGAAACTCTTGACAAAAGAAATTCAAATTTTAGACGTAGTTTCATGTTGATTTGGCGTAAATCTTGTTATCCAAACATGTTTGCTAAGGGAGTTAGAACTCTTTAAAGATGGCGCTATAAGATTGGTTTAATTCATATATCTTCAAAACGGTTTCTTTTTAAACGATACCATTTTATGGAATATGCCCAATCGTATGGCATGGAAACGATTTTGTAATTGTAGTCATAATGAATTTTGTTTTTATTAGAAAAAAATAATTATCTAGAGTCACAATAACGCACTGTTTTCGAAAAAAATCGATTTGAACTTTTAATGTGCCAATGCATATGTTTTCATTAATTAACAAATTCATTTAAATTATGAAAAATGCCTGTAGAAAATTACATTATAACAAGTGTATAAATGTTAAACTGTTCTTATGTCATGAACTGTCCAACTAACGATTTGGCTTTTCTAAAGTAAAAAATTAATACGAGGAAAGAATCGTATTAATGTCAAATGACATATTTCAATATTGTTGGTTGTAAACTAGTTTTAAGTAAATAGTTGTCTATTATTTAGTGTTTGTTACATTAATTTTAATTTCCAAATACCAAAAGTTTAAGATTATTATAATGGTTTGGTTTAGTAATGAAGAATATGCCGATATTCATTTAGTTTATAAACTATACCAATAAGTAGTTTTCACGTGCTTGATAATTATTTTGATAAAAGGATACTCAAGTTTAGTATTATATAGAGATGGAGACTGATTAATAAATTTGTGAGATCATTCCTAACATATAGGGTCGCACCTTCATGTTTTCCAATTTTGTCATTTCATACAATTTTATATTCATCAAGTTGCACTATTGCATTAGAAAGTGAAAGTTTTATAGCCAGGTTTTAGATATCGCAATACAATGTGGGCGATTTGTCGCAAACTCATCAAAGTGTGAAAGTAACAATCCAAGCATTGACTCAGAAGAGATGATGTAGATGGTTCTGATGGAAAAAAATACAGTATATCAGATATAGCATGTTTGATATTCTCTATAAAGTATCTGTCTCAATTTGACAAAACTTGTTACGTACAGTTTGGCTTCAGAAAATCTAGCCAGTAATCCACAGAAAAATTCAGTGAAGTACTCTGCTAGGAATCCCATTTCGGTAAAATACTGAAAACCTCGATTGTACTAACAAAAATAGTTGCCAACTAACTCAGTGAAAGAGGTGGTGTGTTTGAAGAGGGTTCCAGAATGCTATCAGGTATGCCGTAACCGGAAAGTATCTTGGAGACCACCTAATCTTGTGAGGTTTCTATTGAAAGACCTAACGGGAATAACAAGAGGATGCCAATATGAGATCAGGAGAGTGATTTTGGAATTAAAATTTACCTGAGAAATTGTTAAGTGCCCTATTGCTTAAACATAAAACAAACCTTAATCATATAAACACAAAATCCTATCTAAAACGGCTAACTGAAAAGGTTTCTAAAATTAACTGTTTAATAACCTAAGTCTCAATCACGCTTCTAAGTAATTGTAAAATAATTTAATGCAACTGTAACGATACCCTTGCATTTAAAAAAAAATCAAATATAAACATATCTTTACACTATTACACACGATTCTTGTTTCTAACTATATAGCATACTTACGTTTTCATTACAAATACATGATACGGTCGTAAGCAAATGTTAAAAATCAAACATAACACAAATTTATTAACTAATTTCTTAACCCAATCGTACAGATGTACTACAGGTACGTTTTATCAGTTCATATAATGAATTTCAAATGTTTATTTAATTACAAACTGTCTCTGGTATAGTTTCAGTGGGTTGACTTTGCAACCCCCCAACGTGCTCATCTCCAACATATAGTTGTCGTTCAGGGAACCAATGTGCTCCTACAATTGAAAATAACCAACTTCGTAGGGTATTATGTGAACATTTAACAACATTATAAATATTTATGGTTCGGGGTTAGGACCGTATGTATCATTTTATAAACTAAGATCGACGTTTCGTCCACTTTTGTGAGGGGCTGCATCAGGACAAGAAAAGCAAATAAATAATAAAAATAATAATAAAGATAAGAATGATAATATAATATAATAGCAAAGTAACTGTTACTTTGCCACAAGATACTTTTTGGCATAAATGGACCGGAGAGTCTGCTAGTTCAGAAGTAACTTTGCATACTCTTTACACTTAACTTGTCTACTTAATATTATCATTCTTATCTTTATTATTATTTTTATTATTTATTTTCTTTTCCTGTCCTGATGAAGCTCCTTACAAAAGTGGGCGAAACGTCGACCTTAGTTTATAAAATGACACGGTCCCAACTCGGAACCATAAATATTTATAATGACTCTGGCCGTGAAAGCCTCCGACAATTTGACGGCTTTGTCAATTTGAAACCTTTTGTCAAAGGTAGTATACCTATTAAAGTTGCATGTTCATTGTTTGGATGTTAAGCACAAGGTGCTCTAAGAAAACGAATCTCCTCTTCCTAGAATAATTCTAGGGTTCCTCGGCAACCTTCAGACTACAAAATGAAAATACCTCCTTTTTTTCCTATCTAATCTGTATGTATAATCAACTTGGATTTCTTAAATAAACCAGAAACCGGGATTTTTTATTTATTTGAGTCGGCACAAATCAGCCTCTGAAGTCTTCATGTCCAGCCGATGAAATCACTGGTGCGCCAACATAGTACATGATTAATTAAAACAAGTGCATCATGAAACCGTAATAATTTAGAATGAAATTAGGATGATGACACCATCTTTAACGTTTAAAGCTGACAATGAATTTGACAACCTTTGAGTGTGAACTATATATTATACAAAATTATTTTACCTTAGATTAAAAATGAAGTAATCTAAAAATTATTTTCTTAACTGAAATTGCCTGTCTGTTGATGGGATTTACTAATACTGAAACTATTAAAATGAAACATGATTATAATCATTTCCAAGCACCATCACAAACTCAGCAAAAATTTCAGGCAGCTAGAAGTTGAACAATTAAAAAAAAAATCGAGCTCCAAACACATACAATTCTTCAAAGAATTAAGGAAACTGCATTGGTAATTCCCCAAAACAACGAAAGTGGCCTTGCTGACGTAAGGGAAGAATATGAGGTCCTATTACACTTTAATTTGGTGATGCATTTATATGGTGATAGTTCTTTAAAGTCGGTAATACAGTTAAAAGTCGATAATACAGTTACCAAAGTTCATAAGATACATCGCGCAAGCGCAATGAATAAAGCGAGTGACGCCTCTAGCGGAGGGCAGCGCGAACCCCTTTTACAGGTTTCGCGTGGCCAACTACCATGACGTCATCATTACCCCAAATTATATTGCGCCATAATCGGAAATATAAAAAATTAAACAAAAGTTCATATTCGTGAACAAATTAAACACGGTATTACTTACCCCAGAAATCCGAACGTACTGCGGGGTTGGACCAAAGTTGGCCTCTATCAGGGTTCCTCAGGGCTCCATCTCGAAGTAATCAAAGATGGTGACGCATCATCTCGGGTCGTGGAGTCCGTTCAGCCGAAGGTTGCAAATTACCTACCTATGCAGGGAATAGACAGGAAAAAACAGGTAAAGGGCGACAACAAAGATAATTAGCAAAGGAAATCTACATAGGTAAAGCTACGATACGATACCTCAAAGCGACCACTTCACTCGAAGAACCAAGGCAAAAGGCCACGTTTCAGAGCATCACCAAAACCTCTCACCACTTTGTCCCCACTCCTTGTCTTTTTCCCATTGGCGCGAACTGCGTAAATGCACTCTAACGTAACGGAAGTACACGCCTAGTCTATTTAAAATTCCCGCGCACCGCGTCTTTTGAAATTATGGCGCGAAACTTCCGTACATCAAAACTTAACCTAAATACAATGTTTAAGTGCCGATTTGGCACGTAACAGAGGATAATATTTTAATGGAAGCAGAGGAAAATCTTGCAATTGACATTAGAAGATTGGCTGCAATGTATCCCATTTCTAAATCTGTGGAAAATTATCCATAAGGGAACTTGCATCCTTTTCAATTTAGAAAAGGTCCAGGCAATGCACGACGGTGATTTTTTCTGTTTCGGTTAATTTTTCTAAATGGTTGCAAAATACAGAGAATCAAAACCAAAACTTTTTCAAATATTTTGTTTTGTGACGAAGCTCCTTTTACTAGGGATGGAATTTTGAATATGCATAATGTGCATTATTACTCTTACGTTGATGATAACCCCATGTTATAAAAGACACAAACATCATAAAAGGTTTAATATAGATTTATGGATAGATGTTCTTGGAGGGGATTTTGCTTGGGTCTGTAGAATTGTCCATTCGTTTAAATGGTAAGATTATCTAGACTTTTACAAAATACTTTACCCGATTTATTGGATTGTAGTAATTTACATATTCGGCAGAAGTTTCCCAGCTTACTTCAGCAGGATTGCTTGTGATTTTTTAGACAATAGCTACTGACCAATTGATTGGAAGAGGCAGTTTAGTTGTTTGGCCGGCTAGGTCTCCAGATTTAAATCTAATTTTTGTTTGGGAATACCAAAAATCAATTGTTTATACGCAACCAATAGAAACATGTGATAAGCTTTGGAGACTAATTCAGGATGTCTATGAGGAGTTTAGTACAATATTGGAATGTTTACAAGGATTTGACAATCTCTGCACAAGTGCTTAAATTTGTGCTTAGAAATGGGTTGCCGTCATGTGGAGTATTCGTTATATATTTATTTCGTGTTCTGTGCTTTCGGTTGTCATATTGTTCTATTCTTTTCCATTACTAATTTCGTTATCTACAAGTTTGTTCTTTACTCGTATTTATATTTTACTTTGGAAAAGCCAAATCATTAGTTGGAAACATTTATGATCTAAGAACAGTTTGACATTCATATAATTGTTATTATGTTTATTTTCTACAGCCATCTTTCATAATTTAGAAATAAACTTGTTAATCAATGGAAACATGCACATGATTCACCTATGAAAAGTTCAAATCAACTTCAGATAAAAGAATTATTTTTTCAAATAAAAACAAAGTTTGATAAATGCTATGTCAAAATGACACACTTTGTGAAACAGAAAAATTACGAACAAAAATATCCAAACTCCCTCCCAAAGAAGCCACTTAGTGACTACAATTAAAGATTCGTTTCCGTGTCATACGGTTGTTGGGAATATTCCACAATTTAATGTACAAAATGTTATCACCTAAAAGGGAGCTCTAACTTCCTTAGCAAGCTTGTTTACGTCAAATTGACATGAAATACCTGTAGAATGTGCTATTTTCTTTTGCAAAGAGCGTTTCTGAACTCCTGTACAGGAGAGTCGTACAGTTTCAGTTCCATATGTGCATGTTGCCAGCCGCCCTTTTATTTAATTTTCACTAGTAAGGTATATATTTTTAGAACAGTTGTACAGTAACAAGGAAAAAATTGAAGAACGGCATCGACATAGGTATGAAGTTAACCCTACATATATAAAGAATCTTGAACAATATGGATTAATGTTTGTTGGTATGATTTTAATCACTGTGTGTGTGTATATTGATAAATTATTTTTGTTTAGGTGTGGATACCGAAGCAGAAAGAATGGAAATATTAGAATTGGATAACCATAGTTATTATATAGCAGTACAATTTCATCCTGAATACTTATCAAGACCACTTTCTCCATCGCCTCCATTTCTAGGTTTAATATTGGCTGCCAAAGACATGTTAAGATCATATTTGGCAAATGGCTGTAAATTGTCTCCAAGAGGATCTGATTATTATGACTCAGGTATAAACTGCTTTTTAATCTCTATGTAGAACATTTATACCCTTCTGGTTGAGTCATTGAAGGGTAAAATCAATTTTAATGAATGGTTCAATTGTGACTGCTTACAAATAATCTTACGCTACACCGGTGGTTATATTTACAAAGTTTGATAAATACAACACCGGTAGCGCGGTATGATAGACACTATTAACAGTTGGCTGCACCAATTTCTTATACAGATTTTGGGCGCAGTCAACTATTATGATGTCATCAATACATAAATTTAAGACGTAATTAGCGGAAACAATAGATACATTTAAGATAACACATAATACAGCGAACAAAGTAGAAAATAAGTAAAGGATTACTTACATAAGGAATCCGGTATCCGGCGGGATTGCGTTACAGTTCGCTTCTCTGAAGTCCATCGGGAATTAGAGATGATACGTCAACGCTATCAAATGCATACGGAACGGCTCCGGCTAGCTAGGTAAACATGAGGTCATCCTCAGGCGTGAAGATCGGTAGTCCTCGGTGGCAGCAAATTCTTACCTATGCAGGGGTTGGCGGGAAGAGGTATGAGGTAGACAAACAAACGATAATTAGGAAAGGACATACATAGGTAAACCCTAACGATACGTTACCAGAGACAGAAAACCAGCACTTCACTTCACGACGATACCCGGTAAAAAAAGCCACGTTATCGCGAGAGAAGCGGAGAACTCCCCCACCCCATTGTCTAGTATTGCTATACCCCTCTAGGGATAAGCACACTACGCAAACTCACTACTATGACGTACGGAAGTACCGCCTAGTCCATTTAAAAGTTCCCGCGTCTCGCGTATTTGAAAATATGGCGGGAAACTTCCGTACAACAACTTAACCTAAATACAATGTTAAAGTGACTCTTGGCACGTAACAATAATAAAACATATTACAATTAAGAAAAAGGTGAGAAATTGTTAGTAGTATAGTGCTCACAATTTCTAAATAGACCTCATCATCCACGACGTCACACAAGTATATTGTTATACTACAATTACAAAATGATTCATTTAAGGCTCAGCTAAACTGTGATCAACCGGTTTTGACTACATGTGTGCCGCGTAGATCTCGTGCAAGTGAAAGTTCAAGTTCAATGCACTTTGACACTGATCTTAAACACAGTAAGCAAATGGCAGTCCGAATAGATAAATTTAAAAAGCTAAATAAACATAATAAACATGTGGGTGACTCATATCCCACCAAAATAGCTGCTGTTGTCAATAACAATGGTGAATTGTTGACTGCATTACTGGAATTAGCAAAAGTTCAAGAGCAACTTATGAATACAATTATTAATTTAGACACTCAAGATTCTGCCTCATTATCTAATTTGGAAAAACCACTTTGTTCTGCAGCTCCTCTTAATAAATTGAGACCTGCTAACTTAAATAAGCCGACTTCTAAGAACACCTCTTTAAATTCTAACCTCAATAAAAATAATAAGAACTTATTAATTTATGGTAGTAATGCAGACTCAGACATTCAAGGAGTTGAAAAATCCAGATTTATTTTTGTATCTAGAGTACATCCTAAATTTAGTAATGATGATATCTTGGGTTTTCTTAGTAAAAACAGCATTGAAGCTTCATCTTGTGTTGAATTAACTACCAAATTTAACAATTATAAAGTCTTTTAAAATCGGTGTAAATAATTTACATGTAAGTAAAATATTGTCAAATAATTTATGGGGTAATCATGTGATTGTCAAGCCATTTAGATTCAAAAGTAATCAGGCTCAGAGTAGGGGTTTTCAATAAACTATGACAAATCATTTTTAATAAAATACATGAGGATAAACTTCGTAAATCTCCAGGGGTCTCAACCTTGAATATTTTTTGTTTGAATATTCAATCATTAAGCAATAAAATTAATGACATGGAAGCATTTTTTATCTCTAATAAAATTAAATGTGACGTATTATGTTTAACTGAAGTGAACATAAAGAATGATGCTCTACAATTTGTTAAAATTAATAATTTGGTACCTATATCTAGCTTTGTCAGATATAAATTTTCTTGGGGAGGAGTGACTATTTTTGTAGATGAGAAATTTTACGCCACTCCTAATGTGCTGGAGTCAATCAATAAATACTCAATTGAGTTACATGCTGAATTATGTGCAATACATTTTAATCGTATCAATCTTACTATTATTACTATTTATAGATCCCCTAATAAGGGATCAATCGACATATTTTGGGAAACGCTTCACAGAGTATTTAAGCACCTTGGTTTGCCTTTTAGGTCTCACCTCTTGGTCTGTGGTGATTTTAATGTTTATTTTGAATCTACTGAGAAAGCAGCTATAACACTGATTTTTTTCTTTTCTTTGGCTTGTACATTGTTAATAAAACAGCTACTCGTCTTTCTTATTGTCTTGATACAATCTTTACCAATATTCCATCTCTCTCTTGTAGAGTGGTTAAGACTGGCTTGTCTGATCATTTCGGCCTTGCCACTCAATTAAATCTTAACGATAATGTTAAAGTTGTTAATCATCATAAATCTTATCGACCTTATACAATATATGGGAAATATAAATTTTTTAATCATCTCCAACTAGTTAACTGGAACTTTATTGATGATAATAGTCTGTCCATTAATGACAAATTTTCTAACTTTATGTCTATAATTGCTTCTGCAGCTGATCTATGTTTTCCTATCAAACACTTAAGGATATTGAATAACTGTTCCAAAATAGTTGTCAATTGGCTTACGGATGACCCTCGAAAGATGCGTGATAATTACTTACTTCTTGTTGAATTCTATGATGCTTTTCCTAGTGCAGAACTCAAACTGCATGTTAATAAATTAAAATATGCTTATCGTCATGCACTCAAAAATGCTAAAATTAATGCCTATGACAACTACATTCTTAGAACTAAAAATAATAATAAAAGAAAATGGGATTTGATTAATAATTTCAAAGGTTCTAAACACAGAGCCAATGATATGAACACTGCTTTCTCAGCCGATGACTTCAACTATTCTTTTATTGATTCTGTTGCAGAAATCTTATCCAATTTATCTAATACTAACACCAGTACCACAACTACTTATACACATTGTTTCCTGGTTTGGTACCTCTTTCCATTTTGAAGAAGTTTCTTTCAACTACGCACGAGATGTTATCTTAGCGATGAGGAATTCCCGATTGAAGGATTTGTTTAATATTAACATCTCTTTAGTTAAATCAGTTATCAACAGTATTCTTATTCCGCTAACCAAATTACTTAATATTTGCATAAAGAAAGCAGTTTTCCCTGATATTCTAAAACAAGCAAAAGTGATCCCTGTTCATAAAAAGGGTATGTTTGATGATATTAAGAACTATCGTCCTATTTCTCTTTTACCCACTTTTTCGAAAGTTTTTGAATGTATATTAAATACTCAAATTACTTATCTCGAAAATAATAGTTTGTTTTGTGCTGAGCAATTCGGCTTCCGAAAAAAATTATCTACTAGTGATGCATTAGTCAAATTAGTAAATAAAATTTCAGATGTTTTTGAGGAGGGTAGTTATCTTGCCATTAAATTCTGTGATTTGACTAAGGCTTTCGATTGTGTTGATCATGCCCTCTTAGTTAACAAATTAAAAGGTTTAAATTTTGATGATAGTATTAAGCTAATTGCTTCATATCTGACTGCTAGGTCTCAACGGGTTTTTTACAAAGGCAAATTGTCCAGCATGTGTGAATTTTTTTCTGGTGTTCCTCAAGGTTCCATCCTCGGTCCGCTTCTTTTCTTATGCTTTATTAACGACTCACCTTTTTTTCTAAAACACAAGTGTGATGTTGTCCTTTAGGCAGATGATACCACTCTATATAATAAGAGTGATAATATGGCTCAACTGGTAGCTGACAGTACAACATCTTTATGCCTCACTGAATCATGGTTCAATGATAACAAACTTGCCCTGAATAGGGATAAAACCAAACAAATAATTTTTTCATTAAAAGGGATTCTTTTTCAAAGGAGCAATCAGCTAGTTTTCTCGGTATCACCCTGGATAGCAAATTAAGTTGGGACACCCACTGTGATCTGCTATACAAAAACTTTGCCGAACTATTTATCTCATAAACTCTTTGGTAAGATCACTTTCACCCAATGTGCTACTGTCATGTTATCATGGCATGTTCCATTGTCATATTTCATATGCTATAATTGTGTGGGGCCATTGTAGCAGCTCCTTCGGTTTTCAAGCTTCAACGAGAGTTGTTCGCATTATGTCTAACCTTGGGTTCCGTGATGACTGCCGTGCATCTTTTATGAAATTTAAAATTTTAACTTTGCCTTGTCTGTTTATTTTACAATGTCTGCTTTACATCAAAAACAAATCTTTCAATATCAACACAACACTGATATTCATCACTTTGACACTGCAACAAGGAAAATTGGTTGTACCTTACCATAGGCTAAGTAGGAGCAGAAATGGTTCTAACTATGTTGGCTGTATTTTTTATAATGCACTTCATTCTAGCATAAAAGATTTGCCTATTTATCAATTTAAATTAAATATAAAAAGGTTCTTATTAGAAAATGCTTTCTACACAATACCTGAGTTTTTAGCTTCAGTTGGTTCTTTAAGGTTGTCCTCTGAAGATTTATAACATAATTCCATCTCTTTGGTGATATTTTTTTTTTTAATTGTATATTCTAAACATATTTTTATTGTATTTGACAAAATGTTATTCACGTCAGTGATTCACACATGTTTTATTATATAAATGATAAATCACTTAAAAATTGAACTGAACCGCTCTCGATGCGGTCAACGAAATATTAATCACCCTTTGTATTCACTCGAGCATCCCCTCGAGATAAAAGCTTTTTTTCTAATATTCTAATAATTAACGATTAGCGAATGGTTTCTCGCTACTCTACCTGGGACTCAAAAATAATAATCATAATCCTAAACTGAATACACGCTGGTATTTATCAATTTTCGGTTCTTTGTTATGCTTTCTGGAGCTTTAAAGTGTTCATAAAGAACTTCGGGGTACTCTTAACCTATCAATTTCCTTCTGAAAGCACCCTTATTGATGTGTTAAGGTCCAGTTTTCTACATAAACATGCTGGCAATAGATAGATAGATATATATTTAATGAGTACCCATGTAAACATGGTAAAATTACATAGTGAGCAATGCCCAATACATAAATAAATACATACCATTAGCCTACTTTATCAAGCAAGAGTGTAATACAATTTAAGAAGTGAAAAGAATAAATACATAATTTAAAAACTTAACAATAAAAGTTTATGTCACAGAGTAAAACATCACAATGCTTTATCCAAGCTTGTCACATAAATAATGCAAAATCACAAAATGTGATAGAAGTCATCAGTTAGAGATAAAATTTATAGAATATTACAGAAACTACAAGAAAACAAACCCAAGGGTTAATCAAAATGATCAGTAAGGAATTCTTCGATCCTGTAATAACAGCGCTCACGCAGCAAGGACAGTAACGAAAATTTAAACTGCCTGAAGTTATTGAAAGATTTTATTTTTTGGGAAAGTTTATTGAAAAGTGTCGGTGCTGTGTATAAAAATGATTTTTTTATAAAGTTTGATAAAGGTAAAGGTCTATAAAAGTCAGCTGCAGTTCGTGTATTATGATGATGAAATGAACTATGAGTAGCAAATTTATTATTATATCTGTGAAAAAGGATTAATGATTCAAAAATGTACATTGAAGCATAGGTTAAAATGCCGAGTTTCTTGAAAAGAGGTTTGCAATGAGCAGTTTTATCCGCCTTGCAGATTATTCGAATGGCACGTTTTTGTATTTTAAAAATAATTTAAATATTTTCCAAAGTAGAATTGCCCCAAAAAGCTATGCCATACCTCATTCTCGACTCAAATAGTGCAAAGTACACATTAAGAGTGCATTGTTCCGATAAAGCTCCTGAGATAGTTCTCAATGCTAAACAAGCCGAAGATAATTTATAGGCTAATGAGATTATATGTTCGGACCAGTTTAGACTCTGGTCAACTATTAATCCTAAAAACTTTGTCGATGTAACTCGGGACAGACATAAGTCATTCAAAATATTATCAGCAATCGTTATACCTTTAAACGCCACCAGACAGGTTTTTTCAATATTTACTACTAACTTATTGGCAGTAAACCATTTTTTAGCAGATTCAAAATCTGTCATAATATTATTCTCTAAACAATTGATAGATGGAGATTCCCAATTAATAGTAATATCATCTGCAAATAAAGTAACATTTCCATGTTTAATTGCATCAACAATGTCATTGATATAAAATAAAAACAAAATGGGTCCTAGCACTGAACCTTGGGGAACGCGTAAGGATATTTTTTGTTTATCAGATACATTATTGTAAGGAGTGTGAACTGATTGGAATCTGTCGTTTAGGTATTATCTCAACCAATTGTTCGGAAGTCCTCTGATTCCGTAGAAATGAAGTTTCTTTAAAAGAATGTCATGATTAACACACTCAAATGCCTTGTTAATATCTATGAACAATGCAGCTGACAGAGTATGCTTTTTGTTTAATGCAGAGTACACATTACTCAAAAAATTGTGAATAGCATCCATAGTGGATTTATTTTCACAGAAACCAAACTGTGCAGAAGAAAAGACATCGATTTTTTTTGCAAAATTAATAATCCTTATTTTAACTAATGTTTCAATTAATTTCGAGAATACTGATAACAAGGAAATAGGTCTGAAGTTGTTTGCAACAAATGGACCTCCCTTGTGAAGCAGAATGACATTTGCATGTTTTAGACATGCAGGAAACACACCTAATTGGAATGACTCATTTATTAGATCAGTAAGATATTTTAATAGATTCATAGGCAGGCAGACCAAAACCTTAGCAGGAATATTATCATCACCTGTACAATGTTTGTTTTTAAATGATTTGATGATGTCCAGAATTTCATATTCGTCTGTTGGAAATAACAAAATTTTTTTCAAACTGTTTACAATTATTTCTTAGAAAGTCAGTTGCATCAGACAATGATGAGTTATTGTTAGAGACTAGCTTAGGTGCAGTTGTAGCAAAATGTGAGTTCAGGAAACTAGCCACATCCGTTTCTGGTATATTTTCAAGTCGAATATGAGAGATATGAGGCTTTGATCTACCTGTCAATTCGTTGATAAGCTTCCATGATTCCTTTTGCCTATTCTTAGATAGTAAAATACGGTTTGTTAATGAAAGTAATTTAGCCAAACTGATTACAGTTTTAAATATTCTTTTGTAATTTAAGTAATAGTTCTTAATAAAAGACGATGATGGAAAACGTTTGTAAAGGATATGTAAAAAAATTTTATTTTTGGCAGATATTTTGATGCCTCTTGTCAGCCAGTTTTTCCTTTTTATATAATGACTTTTTTTATAGGAAAAGCCACTTCAAAAGCTGATGAAATGTTGTCAATTAAAATCTGGAATTTTTTATTTAAATC
Organism: Platerodrilus igneus; assembly: GCA_036346225.1. NCBI lineage: Eukaryota > Metazoa > Arthropoda > Insecta > Coleoptera > Lycidae > Platerodrilus > Platerodrilus igneus. The sequence goes on along the minus strand of JARFIW010000170.1, from coordinate 11,645,807 downwards.
GGAGAAAGAGGGTGATGTGTTGATCTGAGCACACAGCTCAGTGAATTTAATCATATTATTTTGACTAAATTTTTGAATGTGCCGAATTTTATGATGGTTTAAAAATTGAGAGGTACCCAAAGTAAAATAAATAAAATTGTGGTAGGAGAGATCATTCTCAATTATCTCTGTGGTCATTTGTGTAGACGAATTTATGTTGGTAATTATAATTTATGAAAATATTTATTACTATTAACTAACGTAATTTAACTCCCCCTCACACGGACTTGTTATCAAATTACTCTAAAAATCGTGATTTACAAAACTTCCTGAATAGAATTTTAATTAGTTATTTAATTAAGCGGTAAAACCCCTATGTTTTGATAAAAAGATGGTGGGCTACTCCAATCTGGCGATGCCTCAGCATATTTATTAACGGTGACTATAAATCATAAGCACTACATTGCCGTTCGGTGCCATGTGGTAGGGCCACATGTCTTTATTGTATTTACTTTTAGTTTGAATTAAAAGATGTTACAGTATCTCATCATAATTTCTTATTATATGATTCTGTATTTAGCTGATACTGTAACTTATTTGGAATTCGTTAATTTGTGTTTTCATCGCCATTAGGTCTTCAATCCTAGAAGTGGACGGACCCCTGCCTCCATTGTTTCCTATTCTGTAACTTGACATTGCTGCAGAAGAAAAATGTCACAGTACAATAAATTTGTTGGATTCAACAAAAGAAGGAATAAAGTCAGTTATATAGGAAACATTGACACGTCCCTGAAATTTGCACATTTTACATCTTTCACAATCTGTGTAATAGTCTAATCTAGGTCTACCTCTACCTCTCTTTTCATTTCTCCTATTTTTTACAGTTTTCAATATATTTCTTTTCTTCTTCTACTATTTCTAGAATCTCTTTGTTCTTAACTTTGTCTGTCCATGATGTTCTTCATCATACGTCTATATCACCTCATTTAAATGCTTAATCTTTTTCCTGTACACATCTCCTACTGTCCATGTTTCACAGCTGTAGTGCTGTGCTCCACACCTATGCTATCAACAACCTTTTCCTTGTTTCTGTGTTTGTTGTCTTCGAACATAGTAGTTGCCTTTCTTATTGAATGCAGCATGGCCTTGTGCTAATCTTTGTTTTATATATTGTACACTTTCCAGTTTTGTGTTATTTGATTTACTAGGTAGCAGAAATCTTTAACCTCTTTTTTGTAAGTTCCCATTTTATTTGTATTTTGATTTTTAACTTATCTTCTCCTTCTTTACTTACTAGTACTTTAGTTTTATTTTTTGTTAATTTTCATACAGTATCTCTCGGTTAGTACTGTTTCCATTTCATTAAGAGCTGCTTCTAACTCTTCCTTGCTAGTTGCTAAAACCGCTATCTTATCTGCGAATCTAAACATACCAATCATTTATCCCTGCGTAATAATTCTAAAATATCTTTCTGCATTTGATTATACTGTCTCTTCAATATAGAAGTTAAAAATTTACTGGATTAGCACACATCTCTGTCTCATTCCTTTCCTAAGATTTATTCTATTACTGCTGTTTGCTCTTTGCATGGGTATCTCTCTTGTCTCATACATATAGCTTACAAGTTGGAAGAGACGTTCTGTTACTACTTGTCCAGCGGCTTTTAGAGTTTCTGCTTGCACCTTAGCTGTATCCGGCGCCTTACCATTTTTCATACCCTTTAATGCTAATTTAAACTCATCTCTAAGTATAGGATATCCTGTCATCATTTTCAATGTCTGATTCTTGTTCTAATGCTGTTAGTTCCTCTCCTGCATACAAATTACCTATATATTCTTGCCATCTATCGACTTTCTCTACATTTTGAATATTGACGTTTCCTCTCCATCCCTTATATTTTTGCTATATGGTTTTATATCCCTAAAATTAATTCTAATTAGTTTGTATGCTTCGTCTGTCTTTCCTACTTCCATCTTAGTTTGTACCTCTTTGCACTTTTCATCAATCCATTGTTCTTTGGCGTTCCTGCATTTGCGAATAATTTGCCATTTTATGGCTTTGTATCTCTGTTATCCTATTTCGTCTGATTTATTTTTGTATTTTCGTCTTTCTTCTATTAAATTCAGGATATCCTTTGTTATCCATGGTTTCTTATTTTCTTTTTGTGAATACCCCAGAATATCTCTGGCCGCCATGTCTAAGCTGGATTTAATGTTATTTCATTCTGTTTCTACTTCCTTAGTATCAGAAATTTTCCCGATATCTTTCAGCAATTCATTTGACTTTGTTTCAAATCTTTCGTGGACATCTTTATCTTTTAGCTTGTCAAAGTCAAAGTGCCTTTTTTCAGTTTCTTTTTTCGAATTTTTAAATTTAAGAACGTCCTTCATAATTACGATGTTGTGGTCAGTGTCTATATCTGCTTCTGGGTAGCTTCCACAGTCTTTCACTTGATTCCTAAACTGTTGTCTAACTACTGTAATTCATTTGATATTTTCCTATACCTTCTGGCATCTTCCACGTGTGTCGTCTTCTAGCATGATTTTGAAATAATGTGTTTGTGATGATTTAATTGTTTTTGTTGCAAAATTCCACCAGTTTATTTTTCCTGTCATTCTCGTGCCTAAACCAAACAAACCTACTACCGCTCCTTCCCTATCCTCACCTACCACTGCATTAAAATTCCCCGTAATTATTAAATTTTCATGTCCTTTTACATATCTTAGTATGTCTTCGATATCTTTGTAGATCCCTTCTACCTCTTCGTCACTGTAGGTAGAAGTGGGCATGTATACTTGTATTATTACTGTGTTTACCGGTTTAGATTATAATCTAACCATGAGTACTTTTTCATTCCTTTGCAAGTAGTTTTCTACATGTTATCCTATCTTTTTTCGCATAACTATCCCCACACCCGAATATCCTTCTTCTGATTCTGTATGAATTACCCTGAAGTCTCTACTCCAAAAATCCCCCGCCTCTAGTCGCTAATCCCTACTATGTCTAGTGCTAACCTATCCATTCCATTTTTTAGGTTCTCTAAGTTTACCTACTTGCTTCATTCTTCTGACATTCCATGCTCCGACTTGCAGAATGTTCACGAACTTTTTTTATACTTTTGGATCACATTCCCGAAGTAGTCCCCTCTTGGAGATCCCAATGGGGGACTATTTTACCTCCGGAATTTTTTACCCCAGTGGATGCCATCATCTTGAATAACAATTTCTGTACGCAGTGTACTTGGGAGGTAATGTAGTGATTTCCCGTTGCCTTCCACATCGCAGTAGTGTGTCTTAGAATGCTATACCGACTCTTATGGTCTCTGCCACTCTAAGTACCGAAAAAGTCACTGCCCTCTTTCGGGGGCTTGTCTTAGTCTGGTTCCTTACTAAGAAACCTATAGTTCGGCTTTTTAGCTCACTGAAACACCCAAGCCATTCTACCCTTTCTAGTATTTTAGAACTTCTTCAAGGTGCAGGTCTGTTCAGAATGGAATTTATTCTGATAATTACAATATTAATTGTAATACGAAATATTTTCCTTAACAAACACTGTGCGTTTCAACGGCGTATTATGTTTTCGCAGAACAAAAAATCCTGTTCGATATGACCATATATGTTAACCCGAAACGTAAAATAAACTGTAGGAACAACCTTTGATAGTTGAATTAGCAGAGGACCATCCGATTCGAGTTAACATACAAGAGTTTGTAAATATGCAATAAGTAAACCATAGGCAGAAATAGGTTGATAAACACAGGTTGTATGTATGTAACGTAAACAATAAATAACTGTTACTACAGTGTGAATGAGCTTTTACAGGATAAATTAAAATAAATAGAATGTAATGGTATACCTAAATTATTGTAGTTATTTTTTATAAATATGCTTGCATAATCTGCCCGTCCCTATGCATTAGATTTTGACGTTTTGTGGTTTCTGTCTATTTAAGTAATTTACAATGGTTTCAGTGTCTTTGCAATGTATCAGAATGTTTTCGAATGCACAGTAGGATGGTTAGTCGTGGAAAAATAAGTTGGTTTTGTTTTAATTTGATATTCAACATGTAGTCACTTTTATTGCGGGTTATAAAAGATGTAATGGTAGACTACATATAACATGGATGCCACGCTAGCAATAGTCGTAGATTAGGTTCGGAGAGAAATAGCAAACATAATGAAACGATCAGCACTGCAGTCCACTGGAAAAAAAATGATATAGTAAACATACAAAGTAACTACGATAGGATAGTAATCTGTCAGATAAGCACATGAAGGTAATATAGGAAACTACCATTAAGCAGGGTAAAAGCTCTGCCTACAGTGGTTGGGTCTAACATGTCACTTCCAAAAGTCTGTAGTTTTCTTTAAACAAAAGGTTCATGGTATATTTCTCTGGGACAAGTAATCAGAAGTTATAACTATCATCAAGGCAAGTTCACAAGAAAGACCGCCATTGTGGCGTACATATTTACATAACTTTAACATTGCTAACGAAAGATTAACGAGCTCGTGAATACGCTGTACAATTATTTTATACTCAACATAGGGGTATATATACAATACGGGTTGAATAGGAAAAACAATTATTGGTAAATCGTGGTATTTCTGTGTATCGTATGCTACCATATGAGAGGACATGAAAACAAATTAAAGTAAGCGTTTGGTATCACAAAAGTATCTATTTCAACGGTCGTGACCTCACTAGGAGCATCCAGTTACTTACGAAGTAGCTATTCCATTTAAGAACTCTATATTTCTTACATTTATTCGTATAATACAATCTTTATCGACTCATTACTTGTTAGATAATTATCCAAAATAAGCAGAAAATAATCAAAACTTATCTGGGTAAGAGGTTAATTTTCCAGTACAGGTACATGAATAGGACGGTCAGCATAGCGTAGATCAGGAACCAACAACAACAGTAGTTATATCAGCGGAATGGGAGGTTCACGTCTCATAAGGGACAAGAGTTGAACGTAACAAAGAATATGCTGAGTACTTTTCCTGTTAATTTGGATATTTTACTTTAATAATATAAGTGAATAGGTCTATTCTAAACTGTAAAGTACTCAGCTTCTATAAAATTTTACTGGTATTCTTGCACTAAGCTCATTTTAACTAACTTAAAATAATAAATGCTTTTCTATATACAAATATGTTTAATTAACACATTAGCGTTACGCGTTATACCTGACTCATTATTCCCATTGTAAATTAATAGACACTTTATATGTCCAATACATATTGCAATTTATATATTTATTGTGGATAAATGTTCTTTACATGCTTCGTTCAGTATCTGTATATTAAAATATTGTAGGGCATCATCCCCCACACTTAACTGATTAGTATTCACACCAATAAAACAAAATGATACTCTTAAATTTTAACAAACTTTAATGTAATTAAGGACCGGCAATAACCACAACATTTTTCTTAATCTTGTTCATTTTCACCGCCTTTTGCACATGCTCAGCCAATAGCAAGGCTTGCCCTCTGTAATGGCGGTATATTCAAAATAAATACATACATAATAATCAGGCTATCTACTACAATATCATATTTATAAACTGCTAGTTTTTACAAAACTTGAGTGTATACAAACTAAATCAAGTGTACATTATATTGTTTAATATTTGTTTTACTTTTAGATGATGACACCGAATTGAGCATTAAACATTTGGCAATAAAACCAAAAAATGAATCTGATAGTAGTGCCTATAGCAGCTCCACGAATATTGTAGAATAAATAATAAAAAGGGAGAAATTTGCTATTAAACAAAACAAATAGGAAGATAGCATAATTTAATTAAATTGTGCCAATTTATATAAGTTGTAACTTTGTGTAAGTCGTTAACTATTCCATTACTTTTTACTTCTGTTGAGGTATCTGACAATTATAATTGTTGAAGTTATTTTTACTTCACCACTTCATATTTTATTGTGTTATTGTATTTTATGAAATAAAACTGCATAAAGTTGTTTATATATTGTAGTTTTATTTAAAAAGCCATACCATTTACTTCAAATTCTAATGTTCAAGTACAGTAATTATGGTGGTAAGTCTAACTTCAGAAATAATTGAGTAACTCTATTTTTAATATTGTACAACATAAAACAAATTTCTGTATATTGTAATCCTTTTGAAATCTCATTATCCTTAATTGTTACTACCGTGGCCCTGTGCTGTACCCGTAATGATCTTGTTTGCATGCAACCTGCACTATAGTGTTTTAGAAAACATCAAAATAAGACGCTATTGTTGCTAATTCGCTTAAATCAAATATGCAAATTCTAAATTGTTATGCCTCTTTGGTTACACAAAGTTTTGCTTTAATATTAGGTATAGGGATGTTTTAATCCAAAGCTTTATGCTCCCATCATCATTATTGTAAGTGTAAATTAGGTTACTATGTATAAATTGCATTTTCCAGTTCTCGCCTATTGTACAGCAATAACCTACAATTTTATTGTATGTATTTGTTTAAGCACGAATTTTTCCCAGACTAAAGGAATATGTTGTTAGCGCGTTTAACCAATGAGAAGCGTTTTTATGGTGGTGACAACAACGATTTCATGGGAAAAGCGCATTTTAAACAGGACTTAACTCAGCTACCGTACCATTTTAATGTATTAGAGACGAGTGCATGGTAAATACAGCGAAAAGTACCTCTTACATTCCTCCAATTACCCTAATTATACTTGGTGTTCCCTAAAGTTGTAGGTCTTAACATTTTGCTGCAAGAATCTGAACGGACCTCTCGTGAAACCCTACCTGAAGACCTGTGATTTTCAGCTGAAAGCGACGACCCGAGGATGTCTTGGCTATACTACATTTGATTTTCCAATGCTCCTCGCGAAGGTACTACATTCTTCTTGGAAATTTAGAATTTTGCCGAACCCTTGCTGTTGTAAGATTAGGGATCTTTAACATGCGTGACAACACCCATACACAGGACTTCCATTTTGCCTCTCACCTGAACCAGGGCATATTTGAGAAAAATGCTTTCTTAACATTTTTCAAGCGGACTGTACTGGGATTCGAACCTGGGTCCCATGCTTACTAACTGAGCCATCGAGCTTCCTAACTTGGCTGCACAGTAAATTTAATTTTTTTTTGCGGTGCTCCGCCCAAAGGTACTACATAGGCCAGGAAGTAAGTTTTTTTACCTGGAAAGTTTGAAATTTGCAAAACTCTTGCTGGTGCAAGCAAGGTAGGGATCTTTAACGTGTGTTACAAACATTCACACACGGGACCTACATTTATTTATTTAGCCAATAAACAGGATACCCCTTTACAAAAATAAAGTAAAATAAAATATTCTTAACTGTTATGCTTAAAACCTAACATAGTACATAAGCCGATAACTCGATGCGATTTAAACAATAATGTAAATAATCAACTAAACCTCACCAATCAATATAATAATAATAATTTATTTAACGGAACACCAGTTTCAAAATTATCCATATACATTTGTTTTTCAGTGTACATGTACAATATTAAAGTATAAATAAAATATTAAACAAAAATTATTAAAAAACTGATAAAGAATAACTTTTGAATCTTCGTATTGCTCCAATGAGTTTTTTAAGTTTACCTTAAACGGTTTCATTAGAAGATTAAAGAAGTCCAATTTACATTCATTGCCCAATCTACTAACAGGTCCATTGTAGGTGTAGTTATTTGAATGAAAAGGAGTAAAAAATAAGTCATTTAATCTAAGTTCCTTTTTTGGAATATTGAAATTTATCATTTGAAGAATTTCGCTACAGTCCATTAAATCATTAATAATTTTGTAGAAAAGACATAGATCATAGCATTCCCTTCTACTATCTAGACTTTCAATATTATAAGGGTTAAGGAGAAAATTATACCCTAATGTTGTATTTTTAATGTCCTTTTTGTACGCAATAAATCTTATGAATTTCCTTTGTACTTATTAATCTTCATATTCTTAATTACAAAACTGAGTATTTTCGTTGCCTTATTACTTATATTTTGATATGCACTTTAAATGTTAATTGCCAGTCGAATAATATACCAAGATCGACTATGCTGGTGACAAGGCTAAGAGGAGTGTTTTCCAAGAAATAGTCACTCTGTATGACGTAGTTTTATAAAACCGCATAGTTTTACATTTAGATAGATTTAATTTCATATCATTTAAAGTACACCATAATGCTAGATTATTTAAATCATTTTGTAGTAAGATACAATCTTCTGATTTAGTAATAACAACAAACAGTTTCAAATCATCTGCAAATAGTAAGGATTGGCAAAACTTGAAATTATTCGTAATATCGTTAATGAAACAATTAAACAGTAAAGGTGCGAGGTGGGAGCCCTGTGGAATTCCTGATGTGACTTCAATAGTGTGGGATAACTAATTATGAATTTTTACAATTTGTTTCCTATTGTTTAAATAATCCTTTAACCACTGTAGTAAGGCATCATCAACACCGATCATCATAAGCTTCTCAACTAAAATATTATGATTAACTGTGTCAAAAGCCTTAGCGAAATCAGTGTAAATGGAATCCACCTGATACACATTCGCGTGATGTACGTGGTAGAGTGAACGTGTTGTTAAACACCGCTCCGTTATCTATTAAACCTAGTATTGAATATAAGTTATATTAATTTTATTAAACAACTGTTAAATTAATTTCGGTTATCGTATTAATTAGTGCTTGCAAGATGCCATTTACGAGAGAACAGGTAAATGATATTGTTGCTATAATTAAACAATCCATTAGTGACCTAATAAATGATGAAAGATTTCTTGCTCAATTGACTGATAAGGTCACAACGAAAATTTCTGAATCGATTGACAGGAAATTTCAGGAACATAAGAAATTTATTAATGAACTACAACAAGAAAACCGCTTTAAAAGAGAAAGTAAACGACCTGGAAAGTTATAATCGTAGAAGTTGTGTTAGGATCTTTGGAATTACGGAGAAAAAAGATGAAGTTCTGGAAAATGTGGTGTTGCAGCTGTTTAATGATAAAATGGGCCTGCAGAAATCGGCGGCGGAGATCGAGCGATGTCATCGTTTAGGAAGGTTAGAATCTGGAAAAAAACGTAGCATAATAATCAAATTTCTAAGTTACAAAAGTAAACAAATGGTTTTTAATAATAAAAAACTACTAAAAGGTACTGAAATCTCCATCACTGAGGATCTAACCAAACCCAGGTATATGTTGTTTAAGGAAGCCCAGAAAAAGCTAGGTAGGAATAAAGTTTGGACTTATGATGGTAGAATATATACATTCAAAGAAAACAAAAGATTCTGTATTGCTAGCCATATGGATTTATAATGTTATTGTCCTAATCTAATGAAGATTGTGCGGTTAATGGTCTCTCAAATATGTATGTTTGATTTAATTTTCAAAGTTATTATGTTAAATATGTGAAACCTAATACAATTTGAATTACAACTTGTAAATAAGAATGATGGTTAGTAACTAACTTATAGTGAATTTGCCAATCCAAACTTGTGTATTTAAGTTTATGTTCTTTCTCCCAATATTAGTCCAAATATTATACAACAGGTTAGGAGCAGGTGTAATGACGATCACATATCTATCTCTATTTTCTCTTTCTTGTTTAAAATATACATTTCAAAAAAATATCGAACTTAATCACATAGTTACAGATGCAAAATTTTAGTATAGCACACCTTAATATTAGATCACTGTTACTACATTTTAATGAGTTTAGAGATTGTGTATTACTTAATAATTATGATATAGTAGGTGTATCAGAAACTTGGTTGAACGACTGTATAGCATCAGATACAATATCAATTAATGGATACTCACTTATAAGAAGGGACAGAGTTAAACGCGGAGGTGGTTTAGCAATTTATGTGAAATCGTATATTAATTATGTAATATGGTCTTCAAGTGCAGATATTGAGCAGCTCTGGATTAAATTTAAACTAAACCAACAGGCAATTGCTTTTGGCACTATGTATAATTCACACTTAGCTAATTACAAACACTTCTTTGATAGCCTTGAAAATTCGATCATAGACATCAGCATGCAAGTTGACTCTATTTACTGCGTTGGTGATACTAATGTTGATTTGCTTCGTATGGATACAGTTGAAGCCAAATATGTTTGTAGTGCTTTAGAAACTTTTGGGTTAAAACAAATTATAAATCAACCTACTAGATATACAGATAAGAGCTTAACCTTAATAGATTATATTCTATGTAGTAAGCCTGAAGAGGTTAGTTCAGCTGGAGTTATACCTTTTTTGGCTCAGATCATGAATTAGTTTTTTGTACCTTGAATTTTCCGCAAACAAGAGTCAATAAACCCACATATAAAACGTACAGAGATTTCAAAAATTTTAGTTACTCTGATTTTAAGCAACACTTACAATCTATCCCATGGCGAGTAATTTATGACTTAAACAATATCAACAGCAAAGTTGATTTCCTAACTAATAGTATACTGATTCTTCTAAATATGCATGCCCCATTTGTGAAACGTAAAATTACTAGATGCTATTCACCGTGGCTTACTGAGATCTGCGGCAGATGATGAAAATTCGAGATCTAGCACTTGCTCGGTTTAAAAAAGACAAAGGAAAAAATTCATGGGACAATTACAAGCAGCTTAGAAATTTAGTGAATATTGCAAGAAGGAAGCAGAAAAAATTACTTGGAACAAAAGCTTACAAATGCTAGCAACAAATGTTTTGGTCTGAAATAAAAAGTAACATATTTAATACTAGTAAATTGCAGAACTTACCTGATTATCTCAATGATGTTGAAGCAATAAATAATCATTTCTTAGATTCAATACCTAATACAAGCCCAAATAGTGAAGTTATTAAATATTATGAAAACAATTTTCATCCTAAAGCAGCATCATCTTTTAATTTTCAAACCGTCACAGAGAATGACATATTTCGTAATAGAAAGCATAAAGAGTACTTCAACAGGTTTGGATGGGATAAATATACTAACGATCAAACTCTGCATTCCTTTCTTCTTCCATACATAACCCATATAATAAACCAGTGTATTCTAAAATCAATTGTTCCGGAAAATGGAAAATAGCTTACGTTACGCCTATACCAAAAATTCCAGTCCCAAAACTTTGTCAGATTTAAGGCCAATAAGCATTCTTCCCACGTTTTCAAAAATTTTAGAAAAAGTCCTAGATATACAACTTCGTGAATATTTACAGGCTAATAATATACTACCACTTATGCAGTCAGGTTTTAGGCCATATCACAGTTGTACAACAGCAATGTTAAACATTACTGATGATATAATTCGGCTTGCGATAATAAAAAAATAACGTGTCTAGTTCTACTAGACTTCAGTAAAGCGTTTGACACCGTAAATCATGTAATTCTTGTTGCTATTATGCACTATATTGGCTTGCTTCCTGAGAGCTGTAATTTGATCAAAAACTATCTGAGCTTTAGAAAGCAGGCTGTTAGAGTCGAAGGGGCAACGTCCCGTTTTCGAATGTTAGCCTCTGGTGTACCGCAAGGTTCCATTTTGGGACCTTTGCTGTTCATATTGTATACTCACTGTGTTGAATATTCTCTTCTTTCATCTCAATTGCACATGTATGCTGATGATACTGTAATATATATGCATTTCTTTGTTGATGAAATAAAACAAGCTGCTGCCGCTATAAACTTGGATTTAATGCATATAGTGAAATATTGTAACGATCATTGTTTAAAACTCAATTCAAGTAAATCTGCGTTTGTTATATTTGGTAATGCAAGTGATAGACATTTTGCCTCAAAAAATTTAGACCTATTTATTGAAGGAGAGTTGTTGCCAAAAATAGATACTGTTAAACTATTGGGATTAACCATTGACTCGAATTTAAGATTTACTCAGTATATAACTAGTCGTTTAAAGGTGGTGTATGGCAACTTGAAAGTTTTGTTTAATAATCGTGATATACTAAGTGCATCGACAAAAACAATTCTATGCAAGTCATTGGTTTTATCGTGTGTAGATTATGCTGATGTAGTATATGGTCCGTGCTTAACATCTGTTGATATTAATAGAATTCAGAAATTGCAAAACTCCTGTATTAGGTTGATATATGGCTTGAGAAAGTATGATCGAATTAGTTGTAAAAGAGCTGAATCTAAGTGGCTAACCATGTCTGCAAGACGAAACCTGCATGCTGCATCTCTATTTCATTCAATCATAATCAATAAGGCTCCACAATATCTGTATGATAAGATTACCTTTCGAACAGACGTTCATAATATCAATATTCGACATAAGGGAACGTTGACACCTCCATTTCACAATACTGAGCTATTTAAACGTTCAGTATCGTACAATATAACAAAATTGTATAATTCAATAGTGGATGAAATTAAATCGGTAGGCATTATAAGATTTAAAAAATTACTGTATCAAAAGCTTCTTTGAGAGGCATCTTTCGCTTTTATAGTTTGCACTGTAACTCTATAAGCTATTACTTATATGAAATGTGTTTTTTGTATTAATTTAAATTTTTTTCCTTTTCTTTTTGTATACATTATTTTTGGTTTTTTGTTTCTTGTTTTAAGTTTTACAATTGCGAATGTGGGTTAAGTGGAAGAACATCTAGTAGTTTTGCTACTAAGATGAACTTCGCCCATTGTTCCTTAAATTTATTTCTTATGCATAATTTGCTTTAGTTTATATATATATATATATATATATATATATATATATATATATATACTGTACAAATCAATTTAAGGCAATAAAGACCTTTAATAATAATAATAATATCCATTTTCAAATGCATTCAAGAATTACCTGTTCTTGATTAGTAAGTTTGAGATCGTAGATCTACCTTTAATAAATCCATGTTGCATAGGTATGATTAAGTGCTTAAGTTGGAAGGTAAGTTGTTTAGTAACAACATTTTCTAATATTTTAGCAATTTGCGATAATATGGATATCGGACAGTAATTAACATACGTTCACCATTTTTGAAGATCGGTATTATAAATGAAGTTTTCCACATGTCTGGATATACTCCTTGGTTTAAAGATAGTTTGAACAATAAATATAATGGATAGGATAATACAAATCTACATTTATACAACAGCAATGGGGATATTCCATCAGGTCCCGGGCTTTTATTAATATCTAACTAATCAAGTTTGTTAAATACATCTGTAACAGAGAGTCTACAAAAGGTAATACTAGCTGTTGTCAGTTTATGGTTCATAGGATTAGAAACGTTAGAGGTAGAGTAACCCTCAGCAAAATAATCTGCAAACAAATTCACAATTTCACAAGGGTTAATGCCTGATCTATTATTATATTCCATATAATTAGGTATTAGATTACAATGTTTTTGGTTTTTTATATAGTTCCAGAAAGATTTAGGTTTATTCTGAAATTCATATCCTAGATTTATAAGGTAGGTATTATGACAATCCATCAATTTTAATTTGCATTTTTCCCTTAGATTGGCAAATAGCAAGTAGTCAAGCCAAGAACCAGAATGTTTGTCTTTTGTGAGCTAGTTTCTTAGTATGAACAAGTCTTTTTAAGTCATTACTAAACCATTTTGGATAAGTATGAATTCTATTCTTTTTCTTAGGAATATAGCTATTCATCGCAACATGCAAAATATTGTATAACTGTTGGGAAGTCATTAACATCTTTAGCTAGAATATTATCCCAATTAAAAGAGGATAAAAAATTATTCATTCCAATATAATTCCCTATTTTAAAATTATAATTACAATATTCATATTGTACAGGTTTAAATTGTATGCATTCAGTTACTGATAAATGTAATGCTGGGTGGTGAACATCCACCGGAACCAATAATTCATCAGATTCTATAACATTAAGATGTCTTTGATTGGAAAATACTAAATCTAATATGATTCGATTAGAATTTAATATATTATTAGTTTGAAACATATTTAGGAAAGCTACTGTTTCCTCTAAGCACTGAGCATCTAGTGAATTATAACCAAGTAATTTAACCCCCATTCATCATTGGACCAAGCTGCATTAGGAAGGTTAAAATCACCACATAGAACAATTGTAGCTCCCAAATGCAAATTAGATATTAGTATTAGTTCTTCACAGAAGTCTTCCTATACATTTAATGGAGAATTAGGTGGAATATATACTGCCTCAAAAAAATTTTTTTTGTTTTTGTTAAAAAATCAATAGAATAAATAACATTTCAATGTGTTTGCATACCCTAGTTATTTGCCTAGCTGGTAAAACTCCATTAATAGCAATCAGAACACCTCCTCCTCGATCAAATTCACTAGTTTTACTGGAATGATCACATCTGTACACATTATAACCCACTAATCCAAGCTCATTCGTATAGAATGTATCAGTTAACCAAGTTTCCACTAATATGATAACATCAAATTTATTAGTCAAAACAAAATTGAAACATTTTAAAAATGTCAACTTTGTTCTAAGACCTCTGACATTTGGATAATAAACAGAAATTGAAAATGGTGGATCTACATGTTTTTTGGTATTTGTTTCGATTTAAAAATAGTTGGGATACCTTTAATATGTTTAATATATATGTCTGATTCTCCCTTCGACTTTCTTATAGTGAGTTCCTCTTTAATTTTCTTAAACTATTCTATCTGCATGAGAGTTCTATCAGGTGAGATCTTAAATTTTAGATTCTTAATACGAATATTACTATGTATGATTGAGTTCGTATCTAAGGTAGAATTCATAATAACTTTGAGCGGACGATTAATAGATTCCTTTTTTCCAATGCGAATGATTTTATTAATGGTAGTATCAGCATTGCAAAGTTTCTGAAATATATTCTGTACCAAGTTCCTATCATGAGCAAGTCTTTTTTCCACTTCAACTTCTTTAGATTCTGGCAAATCATTTATCATAATATTTCTAGACCTAGATTGCCTTTCGGAAACCTCTTGAATTATCATTTCGTTACAATTAGTATTACTGTTTAATTTCACCTCCTTGAGTAATGCAACTTCCCTCTGCAATTCATCAATTAGTTTGATAAGCTTAGGAACGTGTAGTAATCCTTGTTCACATTCAGGACAGAAAAATTTTAACACCCTGGTTCCTTTTAATTCAATACACTTTGTTACATTCCAAATTTGGAGATGTACACTTTTAAATTTGTGAGTGAATTCCCGCCATTATTTTTAAAATAGACTTGTTCATTTGCATCATTTCGGACAGTTGCGTCGGCGCAAAAGAATGCGCAGACGCGGAGTGATGGGCAAGTGCACAGTGTGTGACACCACATTATTAGCCAACGAGACGTCGAACGGTGACATTTGTCTGTGTCTTTTTTTGTCTTTTCTCTTTCAGTATGTAGGTTTCTTCCTTATCTTGCCTTATCGTTCCTTACCTGGTTGTTCCTTCGCCCTGTCCTCGAACAGAGGGAAGACGATAAATTTGGTTTCAACGAGGGCATGATGTAACTCATACCAAACAACACCCAAATGAGATACCCTGAGATTGGACTGCAAGGAACCTTTTAAGTGAGTTCTCCGCTTTATTTATCTTTTTGAGTGCCAATTGTATCATTGTAAACGTATTTGGTATGTGATACAATTGACACGTAGTTGTCGTAATATTATTATTGCGCAATATTGTGAACGTGGAGCGTTTCAGTGTTGCCAACTGTAGTAGTGGTGCTGAACACGCGGCGCGGGGTTATAACAGTGCCGCCTAAACGTGTGTTGAAAATTTGTCTTCACCTCTGATTTATCTTATAAGGTGTTAGTTTTGAATATCTTTGTAGAAATTGAGTTTATTTTTCACTCAAATATAATAAAAAAATTATTTTTAAAATTTTTAATGTCTTTTGGGTAGAAAAAATATAACTTGACAACAGTGCATTTGGTAATTTTTATCTTATGTGTAGTGAGCATGATTTTGTTTTGATAGCAAATTTTTTTATTTATATCGGTATTGCAACGCAGCATTTTAAGATCTATTTCGTTTAGGCGAGATTTGTCGTCGTGGTTGGTCGCTCAGCAGTATGTTAGTCTAGACGAGACTCATCAAGAGTTGGTCGCTCAGCATTACATAAGTCTAGTCGAGACACGTGGTAAGTTAGTCACTCTAGTAATTTTCGAATCATTTTTAGAGGATGATGTTGAAGTTTTCGTTTATTAGTCTAGGTGAGGCTCAAAGAAGGGATTGTCACCCTAGCAATTATATGCATTACAAGATATATTTTTTTGTGTTCTTCAACAATTTTGTTATCAGTAAATTGAGTCTTAATTACCGCTATCTCTTCATATATCGATTCAGACCACACTAGGTGGGATGAAAATATCTTTAAAATCGCTCAAGCTTTGCGTACATCCAAAAATTTTCACGTTCCATTTCTTTAACGGTTTGCCTAATGTTTTTGTCCCTACTATGAATTAGTTAACTTTATTCAGCCATTTCTTTTCTTATACAGCACTTACCTTCTACACTTTTGCCTTATTTACATTAAACTAGTTATCTTTTTGCTACCTGTTGACTTTTCCTTGAATTTATTGTTAGCCACATATCCATTTATTATCTAGATTTCCCAGTATAACTTTGTTGCTTCATTTAGTTAATCCTCGCACCTTTTCTGCACTGTTATTTTGTTTTCAGCATTTATCTTACATTGTTTAATTTTGTAGTGATTGTCGTAACTTTGGTTGCAATAGCTCATTGAATTTTTACGATTGGTTTTAGCTGATGTTGAGTGGATGATTTTTTCTTTGGGCTCACATAGAAGACACGGCCTATGCCTTTGTAAGAAATAGTCCATATTTGCAGTTGCAAAAAACTAGGAGTTTCTATTCCATGCGTTTTTCTTCTGAATTATTACAGTTACCCACCTTATCTTTTATCATTACTTGTTTTCTTTTTCTATTAAGTTATCTGAACATATAAACATTTTTTTTTGTTTTTATTGAACTTCGTGATGAGGTGCTATCGCTTTCTATTGATATCTTATTGAATTCTCGGTTGTTTTTAGCATATTGGGACAGTGTGTTTGTATTTAACTGCTTATAGTTAGGCATTCTTGTGTGTTTATGGCGTTACCGCTTCTAAAAATTACCTTGAAACAGTGGTTCTTTGTGTGAAGGTATCTGTAGTGATACTTTTAAGTTGTTTCAACTTTTGTCTGATTTTCTTATCGCAGTGGATGCACTCGTTAGGAAAATGATTGTACTAGTTCTCATTAAGAGTCTAGTAATTGTTTTAACTAATTAGGTGCCTTAACTTGTCTGATTAACATAGCAGATGGTCATTCAGACCGACCTGCATTTAATAGGGACAACTCTCTACCTTCTCTCGGACGCTTGTCTAAAAATGCTACTTTTTCTCATCCTGCTGTCTACGTTTCCGCCTTATTTTTCATTCGGTAGACCTGTTCTTGTCCCGGAACACCCGTCCACCACATAAGAGTGATTTTTCACTCACTCCGGGCTCCTGACCACATTGGCTGGCTGAGTAGTGCTTTTCTATCCACCTTTTCTGTCTCTTTTGCTCATTGCCAGCCCATCCTTTATTCTCTTCTACCTGGAAGTGTCACTTACGTATTCCAAAATGCCTACCTCCCTCTATCTACCTTTCCTATATCTCTATTGCCTTTTCATTTCCGTTAGTCACCGTGTGGTTGCGCGGGGGGGTTTTCACAGACATTACATGTGATTTTTCAATGCTCCACCCAAAGGTACTACATTGGCCAGGAAGCGAGTTTTTTCTTACCTGGAAAATGTGGAATTTTGCCGAACCCTTGCTGTTCCAAGCAAGGTAGGGATCTTTAACGTGCGTGACAACACTCGCACACGGGACTTCCATTTTACCTCTCATCCGAACGAGGGTGTATATTTGTGAAAAATGCTCGCCTAACATTTTTCAAGCGGACCTTGGTGGCATTCGAACCCGGGACCTGGGGTTTTCACAGACACCCGGACCACATCTCTGGGAATCTTTGTGAGATCATGCGGTGCCGCTGTCAACGCCCATGGCCGCTAACAGTGCATGTATGTATGAGTGTATGTAGAAACGTGTGGATATCGTATCGATATCGTTCAACGCCGGGTGCAGGAATGCACTCACATGCTTTTTCTCGGTCCCTCATACCGTTTTTTATAAACGGGCCTGCCTCGCAGGTCGCTCTCTTCTGGGAGTATGAGTATCTTACCTATATAACGGCTTCAAGGAGTCACTCTATCTTGTATCTTTGTGATGGTGACAAAACGGCTTGGTGAGCTGGGGAATTCTACGCTATATCTTTAATGTATGTAGTCGTAGCATGCCTTAGCGTGCTGGGACGTTTCGGATCCACCTATTGTTATCTAGTTTTATCTTAATATCTTTATCTTACCTATTATCTTTGATAATAACTTGAGGCTGTGCCTTATCTTTTTTTGTTTTCCTAACATTTGGTATTTATGATTAGACGTAGGAATTATTTTTTTTTTAATATTGAGCGAAGAAGCTAACCTGATGGTAGCAATGTAATTTGTTAGGTTAGTAACGTAAGAAAGTACTGTTAGTAAATTTGTTAATTCACAACCATGTCATGAAAAAGTTTTGATGTGTATTGTTTATTAAGCCAAAGTACCAGTACATAAAAATTTGCTAAAGTGCATAGTAACTTGTTCTCTTGGACATTTTGAAATTTGGGCATTTTCTTGCCAAAGAAAAAACAGTTTAAATGCAATGCTTATGTGCGTGTGCACTTAGAAAACTGTAATGTTAACTTTAGTTATAGTACATATGTTAGGCGACTCGTCACATTTGTTTTAGTTTTAGTAGTGTTTCGTGCTCTCTGCGCCACATTAAAGACTCGTGTGTGCATTTATAGATGTAGTTCATAAACAATGGGGCTACACATTCCGTTTCCTGGTTATTCGTGACGTGTTATCAGTTGAAAAAACCAGGTGACGCCTAAAATAAACATTTTCTAGAATTTCAGTTAGGGTATATGTAGGTTAGTTAGGCTTTAGATTAAAGTTTTTACCGTGCTAACAGTCATTTTCTCTTTTTAAGATTTTTTTCTTTTATGGCTTTGTCGCGATTGTTACATTCCAAATTTGTAGATGTACACTTTGAAATTTGTGAGTGAATTCCCGCCATTATTTTTAAAATAGAGTTGTTCATTTCCGTCATTTCGGACAGTTGCGTCGGCACAAAAGAATGCGCAGACGCGGAGTGATGGGCAAGTACCCGGTGTGTGACACGACATTATTAGCCAACGAGACGTCAAACGGTGACGTTTGCCTGTGTCTTTTTTTCTTTTCTCTTTTAGGATGTAGGTTTTTCCTTATCTTGCCTTATCGTTCCTTACCTGGTTTTTCCTTCGTCCTACCTACGAACGAAGAAGAGGTAAGACGATAAATTTGGTTTCAACGAGGGCATGACGTAACCCACACCAAACAACACCCAAACGAGATACCCTGAGATTGGACTGCAAGGAACCTTTTAAGTGAGTTCTCCGCTTTATTTATCTTTTTGAGTGCCAATTGTATCATTGTAAACGTATTTGGTATCTGATACAATCGACACGTAATTATGTCGTAATATTATTATTGCGCAATATTGTGAACGTGGAGTGTTTCAGTGTTGCCAACTGTAGTAGTGGCGCTGAACACGCGACGCCGGGGTTATAACAACTTAATTGCAGAAGCACACACTCCTGCACAAGTATGCTGAATGGATCTTCTGCAGCTATCTCAATTAAAGGTTCTAGCATCAGTTCCAGTAGAAACTTTAGATTTACAAGAGAGACAAATCATAATATTTACTTTTCTTTACAGATAATATAAATTATAATTTCAAATTAGTAATGGGATTTACTATGCTGAATTGTTAGTTATTGGTTTAAGGAAGCATTATAATAAAATTAATCTGTACAATCTACTTAAATCCATTCCAACTAGTCCATTGCCAATACAATATGAATTGCCACTGCATTGAATCATTTTATCTCATCCAAACGAGAGCATACTTTCTGTGAAAAATTCCCACTTAAGATTTTTCAAGCGGACCGTGTCGCGCATCGACCTTGTGCATAGTAGTCACGTGCATACCAACTACGCAACAGAGCCGCCCCACGTTTGATTTTCCAATGCTACACCCTAAGGTACTACATTGGCTAGGAAACGAGTTTTTTACATGAAAATTTATGTGTGTCAAGAATTCAAAAAATGTATACACCAGTTGTTAGTACCCTATTAGTATCCACCAAATTCAAAAGTTTATCGTTAGTACTCGAAAATTAAAAAAGTTATAAACAATTTAAATGGGCCATCTAATTTGACATCATTAGATGGACCAACTTGAACAAATTGAAATTTTTAAAATCTGAGACGACCTTTCGTTAGTACCTTTGTTGATGCCCACCAAATTCAAAATGACGTCTTTAAGTACCCAAAAATCACAAAAGTTATAAACAATTTAAACCGATCCAGCTTGATGTCGTTAGTTTTTTTCTTAAATGAAAAATTAAGTAAAAATTTCTATTACCTGATTTGTTTTACGATATAATATTTCGAGTAAGGTGGATGAGATGGACGGATGGTGGATGGATTCTTTTAAACTTTAAAATTCTCACCTAATGTACTCAAACCAAATATATCGAACATCAATAAATCACAGTCACCTTCAATTTATGTTATAAATGTCAAACTTGAAGTTTTTATTATTTTGGCAACGATCCTAGGTCATAGATCGAAACGTACATAAAGATGATTTTAAAAACTATGAGTGGTTTAATTCCCAAAGAAGATTAAGAAAAATACTAAACAAACCACAACAAACATACAGGCTTTAAAAGACGTAAACTCATTAATCTCTGGCCAATCTTGTGCAGGTTCCCTTAAGCAGTTAACTGCTAAAAATACCTGCTTACCTTCAGGGACTCCTGCTTTGTCAAACATTCTCTCTAATTTTTTACAAACAATATTGATCGCAATATACTATTGGAGCGGAAATGTAGGTTAGTTTCCAAGCTGAAATATATCACCCTATTATCCTGAACCACAGGTTCTACAGAATTGAACGTATTAATACCCTCTCTCTTTTTTTCCTGCATTTTCTATGTCCTTTCATATCAATCAAAGCAGATGAAAGTTTTAAAAAAAACCTTGCTTTAAGTTTAAATTCTTAAGCAATGTCCTACTATGCTAGATAGATTACTATTAACTTCTCTCATAAATTCTTTAACGGATTTCTCCCCATCCTTTTTGTCGTCACTTTTCTTATTACAAATTACTTGTGCAAATAAACAGCTTCATGATGTAATAATATCGATTAGTACTGTACATTCAGACACGTCTATAAATATGCATAGCCTTTCAATACATGTACGCATTTGTCCCGTGATTTAGGCACCAAATGAAGTAGGTCAAAGGTGTAATGGCACGTGAGACTTTATTTATTTCTTTGTTATATCGCGAGGGGATTGACAAATGAGATGCATTATTAAAATCCAAGCATGCAAACAATTTTTGTTTTAATATAAAAATAATGAAATCAGCAAGACACATAAAATAAACACGTTTATACAAGTTCCACAACTCTAGTTTTCATTTTAACAAACAAATATTCCGACTGCAAAAGCACAAACAATTGTTTATGTAAAAATAATATCATGAAAAAAAAATCCGATTCATTCACATAAACGGTTGCACTAAGAACTACTAACACTTACGTTTTTGTTGAACTTCGTGTTCTGCCAATTGTAGATGGCTACCAACCTCTGAGGATCTTGTACTTTTATCAGACTACTTTGACTTCAATTGAGACTGGTCAGCTGGCATCTTCCCGTCCAAAGGGGTTTACTGGGATCGTCCTTTGTATAACCACTAGCTGGTTATTCTGCAATGGAGTTTCTTCTGCTTCCGCTTTTATTTGGGAGCAGTATACATACCGTCACACAGGACATCCACGATAATCTAAAAGTCACTCACTAATTGTTGTAGTTAGTAACTTATTTTTAATCATTTACTTTGGCTACTACCAGCTTTTGCTGCCAAGTAATGCTTTTTTCTCATTAACGTTTTTCCGTGCACTGGTTCCAACCACGCGTGGGAACAAACAATTTAAAAATTAAATATCTTAATATCTAAACACCAACAGGCGGACTTGCTATAAAAGCAGATGTGGCGCAGGATGGTTTTTAATTATTATACTGTTGGTATAAATGAACCTTTGAATATAGAATAAGGTAGGTGTGAACAAATTAGGTACAAGTCGCACTACATAAAATAGGAATCAAGTAGTTGTAGGTGAAGTTATCGCTCTACAGTGGAAGATAATCAAATCAGCTCAATCACACTATGAGATCTAATATATTAAAGCCAATTAGGACTCTGTTAAAAACATTTAAATACCGAACACATTGTAAAACAAGTTTTCACTTTCACCTTGCAGAAATAATTTTAAAACTAGCAAGTGTTATGTCGTTTTAGTAACAATCTAGTTTTTTGTTTGTAATATATAATCCCGAAGATGGTGTTTGGATGATGAACTGATTCCTTTGCTTCCTATCCCAACTTTAATTACTGAAAATCAACAAGACAAGAACAGATGATAAGTTGTATTCTTTAGTCAGCAAATTAATTTTAATTGTAACGAATACACTATAACACTGACTGAAGTGCCAATCGTTCTTCATATTATCGTCACTGTGAACATTGACTTTTGAGATCCTAAAACAAATAGCATGTAATTACCAGTTCCTTGTATTTACAACTTACATCCATGGCGAAACAATAACAATACAAAATTATTTTTTAAACAAAGAAAAAGTTCCGATATTTTATTTATAGCTTGTAGATAAAATTTGAATCCACAAATCCAAAACGAAGAAGTTGTATAAAAGTAAATGTTGCACAATATCATTATCTTATAAAATAACATTAAAGAGTGCCATCAAAAAGGCACTTGTGTTGACATATGGAAGATTTATCGATACTTAAAATTTGTAATGTATGCTAGAGCCACAATAGGTGATTGTAAAGTGTCAAGTGAAGAATAATAAAGTAGTAAACTGTATTTAAGCAGCAGTGTGTATAAACTAAACATATGTTGTTATCTACAATTACGGTCAAATACGTTTTAAAGGATGCACAACTCGATACGACTGAACTGTTGTAAATAATACACAACCTTCAGAGCACCATTCCTTATCATCCAATCGCCTGTGTATGATAAAGTATGCAGATAGCGTAAATGCACTAATGCTGATATTGTTACATCTTGTAATGTAGTTTTAATACATTAGGCTCTTTAGTCAATTGATTTGCATTTTTGGCCAAAACTGGAGCATTCGATAATTTAAATTGTTACACCTTTCATTTTAATACTAGAATTAGGGGATTTTTGAATCCAGCAAGGAAAAGCTTTTCCCCCATTCTTAATTTAAATTTTTACATACACAGTTTTTATGAATACAATTTACCATGAACCCAATGACAATAATCCCATAATTTATTGCCTATATTCCACATAAATACACATTTCTCAGGGAACGGAATATGGTGTTGTTAGTGCAACTAGCTATGAGAAGCGATGTACAGAGGGAATACCAACAGGCTCGTGAGGACGCATTTTAAAACGAGGAACTTCATTTCACACCATCTATCTAACGCAGGTGCGTGTTAGATCTCACAAAGTGATCCCTTCTTATCCTCATATCTTTTCCGTAATTACCTATAAAAGTCTTGTGTTTAGCAAAAGTATAGGTGCACTCGTTTCGCCGTCAGAACTTGGAAGTGGAAGAAACTACGTCCATGCGACCCTGAGCTTCTGAAGACGACCGGAGGCTACCTTCAACATCAGCAGGTAAGCTCTGGGATATTATTACTTTGTTAACTTTACCTGTGATGGCAATACTTGCAACCAAATTTGGGGGCCTAATAAATTATGCCTAGGGTTATTCAGTGATTGACTACATGGATAAAACAATAAAATGTTTCAAAAATTTTTTAATTTTAATTGGTTAGCAGTTAGAAATATACTTTCTGTTAGTTTCCGATTGGTCTAGGTGAAAATTTTTAAAAATTAAATATTATTAATAGTAGGCAGTTTAATTTGCAGGTAAAATTGGACCCTGTTGGGGAGCACTGTTTCACAGAAAGTAAGGTTTACACCATAAAATGGTGTCGAGAAATTTCTCTGTGTTGCACTTCATTTAATAAGCGTTGTTTGTACCTGTCACTGTCTTGAGACTGTTTTCTTCCGAGTGGGGATGTAATACTAGACTACTTTACTCCATGTTTCTGACAATGTTGAAATCGATAAAGCCGACATAGGTGCTAGAAAATGTGTTTGCCGAAGCTTTTTTTTTTAATATGAGTACAATTAGTCGAAAATAGACCAATTTGTTTTTGTTTAAACTTCGTGAATTGAAGCTCAGAAACACTTTAACTAATCTATGTTACTCGTGTGACTTGAAAATGTTGCGTTTTGATCATATCTGATAATTCTGCTATTTGAAGAAGTTTTGTAGTTCTTGTATTTTAATGTTATTTAATCAGAGGCTGAAGTAATTTAGGGAAGGTCTACTGAGCGATGTTTTCGAATTTGTTTTTTAAAAACCTCAGAAATAAAATCATAATATTTTAGCTTTACCCAAATAGCTCATTTGAGGCTGTTTTAAAATGAGTTTAGCCTTCAAGAGCTTGAGCTATGTTGGACTTAGTGCGAATTTGCACATAGCACATCATATTATTGCATACATTCGATAATTATTAGTTTTAAAATCTCCAGTAGAATGTCACGATGGGCTTTCAAACGACATGCAAATGCATCTGCACAAAAATGATGTGCATTTAGTTAGGAAAATTCGAAATGAAGCCCTTGGATAAGATATTGATAATATTCAAACTGGTAAACCTGTCGAGCTGAGCCTCTTTATATTTGCGCAATCCTAAATTATTCAATTTATATTTTTTTAAGCGCCAACGTTAATCATTTTTATTGATAAATACTTGAAATTATCCTAAAAATACTATTTTTTTTCTTTTCTTTTCCTTTACCTCCACCTTGTTTCACTGATATGATACATTGTGGGCAAATCCACTTTCCTTTAGGAGGCGAAGTCATACTCGTATAAGAATAGCGATACCATTTAGATGGACAATTTATGTTGTCGCAGGCTACCATATTGCTGTATTAGATTTGATTGCAAATGCAGATTCTTGGTTCATTCAGATGATTCGTCCTATCGGCATGGGATGATGTTTCAGTTATAGCTTCTGTATGTGTTTAAATTGCTTTTTCGTAGTTTTTTATTACCTGGTTGTATTTTCCTGTCAGCTGTATTTCCTTTTTGTTGATTTAATGAAATAAGCGTTGCTGTAAGTATGTACATATCTAATTCTAAAAAGTGCTTTTCTGATACACTAATTATGTTTTTATTATTAGCTTCGAATTCGCTCGTAAATTTATGTAACTCTGTCTGGTCTTCAAGGATATTTATCAACTGAATCGCAAGTTTCTTTGGTAAGGTGAAAATGAGTGGGATTGTCCTTAGATTCTTTTGATGTCAATGGTGTACGTTTGAGATTTAAGTAATTTAAAGAAGGTATGGTTTTTAGGAGGTACCGTTGTATGTTTTTGACTAGTTCTGAGATTAATATGTTATACAGATTCGATAGGTAAAATATTAGATGCTTCAAGAAAGGACGATAATGATTGATTGTAACTTTTTGTTGTTCTACAATTTCTTTTTTGAAAGTTGGTGTGCGTGGCTTAATATGATGCTATATCGTTTACTGATGTTGATTTTCTAGACGTCTTCTTTGGAGCACTTAGTTCATACCATAATATGTATGCTCCTCCATCTATTGTTTCATTTTGGAGTATGCTGCTTACGTTAGAATTATTATATTCAAACCATTCATTTGTATATGGGTATTAGCAATATGAAGTGTAATGGCCATTATGGTGTGTTATTCCTTTATGATTCGAAGTTGAATTAGCAGTTGTTTGTTTTGGTTTCTGCTGTGTAGTCTCTCATATCTAATTCCTTTAGAGGAAATTGTATGGTAGTAGAGAGTTTTATATTGGATGTGGTTTGTGAAACTCTAAGTGTATAATGAGAACCTTTGGAAATATTTGTATTTTAATCGACTTTGTGCAAATTCTTTTTTTGCATTTTGAATGTTCGCCATCTAAGGTTTCTTCATTAGTGAAATAGTCAAAACATTTTTGTAATTCTATACGTTCTAGTACTATTGGTATAGAGATCGATAATTCACAGAATTGTTCAAAGGTTGCCGAGCTATTGCCACAATACTTTTATCAAAATGTAGATTTCAATTTTCCTACAAAAATATCTACTATTTTGGGGTTATGCATTCTTAAATATTCCTTCCAGACTTCAGTGGATTTTTTTTTTTAAATTAAGATTTGGGTCTCTTTCATGATTAGTAATAGACATTTTGTTTCGGTTCAAATTTTCGTGGAGGCTATTATCCAATAAAAACAGTAAAGAATTTTTGATTTCTTCTTGATTGTGAGCTATGAAGCTGGCTGTGAATCGGTTGACTTCTTTTTTTAAGATTATTGTGTTGACTTCTTTATTGAGATTGTCTATTGACCATAACTCTTTTGTCACTTGTGAGTAAGCTTTAAAAAGGACTCCATTCGTTGATGAAAGACATGTATTGATATCTTTTTCGAATTTGTCATTTATAATGTATTCGAGGAGCAATTTTGTGTTCGATAAGCATTGGATTATGCTATTCATGAAACACGGATTGCAGTTGTTTTTCGGTTCTTTGATCCCTAACGTTTTTAAGAGTTCATTTTAGAAATTTCTACTAGGTTAGCTTTATATTTTGATTTTTTTTGTACTAGTATTTAAAATATTGGTTTTTGGAATGAAAGGGTGCTGTTATTGTTTGTCTGAAGAAATTTGTCTGATGTTGGTATTGTACCGAGAACTGAAGTAGCACTGCCTCTGTGTATTAAAAATTTCATATTTTGTTACTGTGGTCTCATCGCTTGACAGAACAGATTTAGACTACCATAGTACATACACATTTGCATCCCGGCTTGAAAACTACGCAAATTTTGTTGACAGAATTATTGGGAACCAATGTCTTAAAAACTGGTTATGCTGTTTTTGTACAAGTCCTATCACTTACTGCCTTCTCATAAGTAATTTTACCTGGTGCTAGAGCGACTCAAGGAAAAGCATTTCTGAACACAATAGTGGATTGAGCAACCACGAATCGAGTTTGCGTCTTTAAAAGACATTTGTCTGTTCGATAATTTCACGACATTTGGTTCGTTTCCAATATTTCAAAAGATGTGTTTATCGCCGCCTTACATACATTAATAATTCATCGAGGACAGTGCATGTAATATCTTGGCATTATGGGAAATAAAAAACAAATGCAAAATTAATCTAAAACAGACACAATTATTATCAATGCACCCTGAACAATGGATGTCATGAATAGCTGATATTTCAATTCTTTTGGTTTTAGAAAATATAATTTCAATTAGGACAGTTAAATTAATTTTTTTGAAATACGTTGGTACAATTTAACAGAATATTGAGAAACGTATGTCATTCAGTACAATACACGACATGACAATGAAAATCGTTGAAATGAAGGTTCCCATAAATCGCACAACGTAATAAATATGCAATGACTGCAGGGCATTAATTAAATAGCTGCAATACACTGAAAACCCCAGATACACTGTAATGTTAATACAACATAGCAAAATCACAGATGCTTAGTAGTGAAACCCAGCAATATTGAACTTCAGATTAATTAAGTATAGCATTGACAAGATTTCAACTATCTATAATAAAATAACCCAAGCACGCATGCTTGATTCACGTGTTAGAAGACCACCCACGCATGCACATACACACGTGAATACAAGGAGAAGTGACAATAATTATATGTAATTATCTGATAATTATATCTAACAAAATAGAATGAATGAATCTCGAGCCTAAACATACATGTGCGGTTGAACAGTGAAACCTTCGTTGTCAAGTACATGCCTTTGATTATGGAATAATAAACGGCCATTAACACGGTGAACCACGGAGCAGAATCCACAACACATGTTTGGAGGTTTGGTTTCCAGCGAAGACAATTTGAAAATAAGTACCCAATGACCAGCTAATTTATTCTCGGCTTCAATGGACTTCTGTAGTCATTTGAAAGCAAAACTTGTAAGTTGTAATTTAGTAGAATGAGATGTTGATTATGGTGGTATTTATGTATGATGTTTGTTTTATAAATTATTGATAAATGTATAGTGTTAAATCGTTAGAGGTATGACATCTGGATATTGCAAATTAGGGGCATGTTGTAAATTATTATTCTAGTTAAGGATCAAGGTTATGATTAATTGCAGATGAACTGATTATGAAATTCTACCATTCTGTATATATATTTGTTTACAGCAAAATCCCTTCGTACTGCACATTGTCTTAAGAGATTCTCACTAGACTAGATCATATGAGCCAGTGCCCATAAACTTGACAAATTGAAAGCTTTTCAAGCTGTTGCTCTAGTAACGCTTAAAATAGCACCTGGGTAAAATTTTGATTGTTCAATTTTGTTACGGGACTCGTCTCTTCAATTCTAATTTTCATAATATCAAGATTCATTCGTCCGTAACATACATAAGGGTCTATAACAATGTATTGCAATTTTTTATGTGCTTCCAATGAATTGGAATTGTAAAAAGTTGTATTCCTCAAAAGTAATTGAATTTGTTTTCAATTCACTAGTCTCACCTCACTTTGGTGGTCGTGGGGTGCTGGAATAAAAGCAGTTGTCACATTTGAAGTAGGTAATTGATCAAATTCTTTAATACGAAGAACTAAAAACAGTATTAATGGAAATTGATGTTATTATCAATTTTT
The DNA here is from genome assembly GCA_036346225.1 of Platerodrilus igneus. NCBI lineage: Eukaryota > Metazoa > Arthropoda > Insecta > Coleoptera > Lycidae > Platerodrilus > Platerodrilus igneus. The sequence goes on along the minus strand of JARFIW010000170.1, from coordinate 11,616,940 downwards.
TGTATCATTTAAGTAATAATCCTAATATTTTTCTAATTTGACGTCGTCATTGCTTTGAAACTCATTTCTGCAGTTCCCGATCTAAGTGTCATTATAGTTGGAAACGCCGGTGTGTGGATTATATTATTGTTGTGGTTGCGGTGTGATGTTTAAAATTAACTAACAGATACAAGACTGTAGATTTGGCAATGGAAACCATGCTTTTCTGTATTATATTTAAAACCATACTCGTGCTACCTAAGAAACATTAATCTTCGACACCAGATTTCATTTTGATTTTTATATACTTATAGCCGAGACCAACAGTTACATTTTAATTTTTACAAGTTTCAATACATTTTTAATACCAATCATAATAAATGCGTATACTAGAATCTCAACAACTTGTTAAATTGCGGTATTTATCAAAATGTATAGTTACTTGTATAAGAAAAAGGAAATCGGATAAAAAAAAATTGTATTCTTCAGCATTGGAAATTCATTTTCATTGTTTAATATTGAACAATCAAGCAAGGACTAAGTCCAATTTGCCTATTTTTGGCCACGATTTTATTATATAACTAAATGCACGGTGAAATTATGTAAAAACGTAGAAATATTTAGTACTCTCAAACTGACTTACTCTTACAATTTAACATTTTCGGAAACTAAAGTAGAACGTCTTGTTGATCGATGATAAAACTGGTCTTCTCTGAGTATTCAGAACTAAATGAAAATCAAATGCAAGTTAATGCTAATATGCCCGATAGAGAATATTTGATGTACTCGTAATACACTTAGACAAACTACAAAAACAACATGGACATAGTAACTATTCCTCTCTGTAAATTACAAGATGTTCGAAAATGTCAATACCTCAGCAAACTATTTGCTTCTATTTCGTATTAAGTATATCTATCTGCATGATTTATCATACATAAACTGGAGAGCATAAGAAAAATGTCACTCTTATAATTTAAATAAATAAATAAAATTATGTAAAATTGGACGGAAAACTTAATACTCATAAAGTCAGTAAAAAATATCACTAAACATGATATCAGTAATAATAATTAAAATTGTATCTCGAGTAAAAATTGCTGCATATATTTAAAAGCTGAACAATGACGTATAGACTTTATTCTTATGACTTTAATGTAAGAAAGTTTATTTTCTTTGGTATATCTACAACTCTCTTAGAAAGCAATAAAAGGAAGTGATCAAAATAAACTCAATTAACAACAATAATTATAAAACTTCAGCTTTCAATATATAACAACGCCCAATAACTGTACTTTAGTCTACTTTTTATGATTAATCTACCAACAATTTCCTAATACTAAATAAACCATTCCTTTTTCTTTTGTACTTGATGACCTGTTGTACCATGCATAACAGCAGAATCAGGATCGATAGCGCTTTCAGCTCCAACATCTTCCTGTGTAAGATATTCACCTTTATGCCTATGTAGGTAGCGTCCGATTAAAATAGCCAGTATAACTATTGCTAAGAAAAGCAATCCCAATATACCTAAAAAAATAAAGACTAAAGTTAAGAAATTTTTCATAAGATTTATTTAAGTGCAATATTTAAAACATTAAATTAGCTTAAAGCTAGAAATTACTTAGATTTATCAATCCTTTTTTGATAATTATCAAAGCAGAGTTTCATATTGTGAGTCTGATCGCATTCAACACTAACGCAAGTCGTATTGGTATGATAATTTGTTCTTTTTCTTTAAGGCTTATCCAATGCATAAGATTTATGTAGCAACATGATTTATACATATTTTACGTAAAGATATACGTTAACTAACACGTTCTATGAAAACAACAAAAAATGTCGGTTAAAAAATATTTAACTGATTTAACGGACATAATTTGACTAGGAAATTAATTTGTTAAATTAATTTTGTTACATAACCTCATTTATTCGGTCTGCAAGATGGCAATTTTAAAGTAGTAATAACAACTGCCTGTTTGGAAATAGGATTTATATATGGGTGAAGCTTGTTGGAAACTACTACATCAAAACATTTATTTTATCATTTATGAATTAGATGCTACATTGACTAGCAATGTTTATCTTAATACATACAGTTGGTTTTGCGATTTCTGCTACACAAATTTTACACCAATATAAATATGATGGATCATGCGTTTCATTACGGTAGGCTATAAATTCGATGCGAAAGAAAAATTGGTAAATTTTGTAACATTCATGCATACAGGGTATCTGATTTTTCATTCCACAGCTTATGTCTTTGTTAACAATAGAGATACAAAAAAATTTCCATGGCCTGTTTTGTGGAAAAATACTCGACATTGTTTTTTAAATGGAATTCAGAAGACAGTAGTACTTTCACTTTTTTATTTACTTAATAAATAAATAAATAAATCAGTCATTGTCATCATTGGGTCTTCAGTCCTGGAACTGAATACATGCGTACCTTCATTGTTTCCTATTCTGAACTAACCTACACATTTCCCTGAAATTTGCACAGTCTGTATCTATCACTATCTGCATGCAAAAGTCTGACCTTGATCTATCTCTACTTCTTTTTCCTACCTCTGCTTGAAATATATCCCGTAATATTCTCCAAAAATGCTTTAAAATGTATCCTGCCCTTATCAATATTTTCGCAATTATTTTTATATTTCACCATGAACTAATAATGTACGTGAAACACAAATTACTTCAAAATACTACCTAATTAACTCATAATACAGAGCACAAAAAATACGACTTCACTTCAAAATTAAACGTTGCATGTGTATACGTGGGTGTCTGCATGCATGTACATGCACGCATGTGTGTGTGCATGCGCGTGCAGTTGGTTGTGTGCAGGCATGCATGTACACATTTGTACAAATTAGCTACACTAGACATGATTTTTAATACTTCGATATGAAATTATAACTTCATAAATTTCAAATCGTGCTATTAACTAAAAGAAGGAAAATAAGAGGTTTTGGATAGAATTCAAAATGGATAATTCAATTGGAATAATGTACAAATTTAAATTGCGCACCCTATGTCAACCTAACATTCAAAAATGTTTGGCATTTCTGTCAATCAGTGTCATTAAAGCTCTATACTTACTTCCAAGAATAGCAGAATCTGTTTGGTTATAGGCTTTTTTCAATTTTTCTTCATCAACAATTGGAGGAGGTCTGGTTTCAGTCTTCTCAGGTGGATGTGTCACTGGTTCCACACCACAGAAATCTTCACTCAGAGGAGCTAAAACAATTTACATTAAACCTTAAAAATAATTGTTTATAAATCACATACTTCCTAATGATCGTACATTTTCAGGCCCATGTTCTTGAAACAATAGTTTAAGTGGATAAATATCATCAAATTGTACTCTAGATATGCATCCAATAAAACCTTCAGTCATAGATTCATTCCGTCCTATGTACATATATTGTATGTTATTAAATTGAGCATCAGCAGATGATTTAATGTTAAAATCCCATTCTTTAGGTTTGTTGCCATCAATTTGCAGCACCAAAGTAGCTCCAGAATTTTTACGAGATAGTTTTAAATCATGATATTGACCCAATCCAAAATGTTTTTGTGGGTATATAACCTCTTGCCGTTCAAAACCAAAGTCAAAAACAACACGCAAATGTCCAGAGTTCGATACCATAATTGTCAGATATTCTTTAGTGATATTTGAAGAAAAACCAAGCAAGAATCCTTTGGGATTAGTAGTAGTAAAACCAACTCTAATATTTTCCGACAGTGTAGATCTCCACGATCCTTGAAAATCATACTTGACCATTGAGTTTTGTCTTAAATTAACACCAATTTCATCAGCACAAATAGGGCCCTTAAATGCGGTCCACCGGCAATCACAACTATATCCATCATACCTTTCCAAACAAGTTCCGTTATTAAGACAAGGATTACTTATGCATTTACCAACACAACCTTCAGTAACCCCATACAATCCTTGACGAGCATAACTTTTTAAATCGGTAAGTCTACCATTCAACAGTAAGGCACGTATGCAACCTGTGTAACCATGTCTATAATCAACTGTTGATCCGAGGACCAATTCTGAAGTTAAATGAAGGGCCCGGATAGGACCTGAATCTTCGCGCACCTCAGATTTGAGTGCACCGTCCACTACTAATCTAGCACCCTTGCGGTTGCGTTCAACTGATATGGTATGCCACCGGTCATCTGCTAAACGGTATGAAGTTTTATAATTAACAGTTAAAGGCACTGATCCTGCTTGATACTGGAACTGTATCATATCACCACTGGCAATGCTTAATTGAATAAAATCAGTCGGACCACGTGCATGTAATATTACAGCATTTTGAACAGTTGTTTTAAATTCAAAGAAAATATCCCCACTGTGACCCATATCAAACATCGGTAAATTTATACTAGCATCAGAAACATGAAACGTAACGACGTTATCAAATACATCATCACCTTTACATATTAAAGGTCCAAGAGTGTAGCGTCCCTCTTTGTCATCTAACGCATTTCCAGTGTCACCGAAACGCAACTGTTTAACAGGTAAATTTTCCTTTTCTGTTATATCGCCAATATCATCAAGCCACCATTCATATCCAGAATCGCAATTACACCACTTAGTGCGATCTGCACAGTTTCCTGCAATACCACATTCACACTTTCGTGAACCAGGTACTGCTCCACCCCAGTAGTCCATTTTTTGGTTATGTCTAGATACCCACCAAGAAAAAGGTTGAAAATTATTTTCAGCAGAGGGTGAATTGAATAATCTAGATGAACGGCATGAATATTGAATGTGTTGACTACATGTAATGGAACGATTTATTAGGGCTTCAATTTGATCATCACTTGCATCATACACAATGTCTTGTCTAAAACTACCAGGTTCTTGAAAACCGTCTACAGGTGTAGTATGCTGATTAGAGTGGTGTAAAATAGTTCCAACACTTCCATCAGCATAAAACTCACAGGTTACAGGAAATGGTGCCAAAGTACCGCTACCATCGACATCAATTTTCACATTAGCCCTTTGACCAACTGCACGAACATTTTTGTATTCTTGGCACGATAATGGATTTAAAGACGTATGGCAAACTGAACCTGCATAACCTGTGTCTGTGCAATCACACATAAATTCGGCAGAGTTTTGTTTACAAACACCACCATGTTCACATGGATTTGGATTGCATCTATCTATCATACGACAAGCGTCGAAAACAACACTTTCCTTACAACAATATTCTTCATTTGTCCAATCCGTTGGTAATTTGTAATTGCCATCGATACTGATAGTTCGCATGCATCCAATAAAACCTGGTATTTTTTGACCTGATAATCCTATTGCTCCAGAGACACCACCTAAAAAATATATATTTAACCATTTTGTCTTTATTATTTAGTTCTCTAATTATTATAATAAATAATGTTTGAATATAAAGCGTTATGCTTCAAATTGCTTCACAAATTATTTAAGTAAAAATTCGTTGTAAAGGACTTTTTGTATAATTAATTTAGGGGTATTACACATAGTAACCTAGTTAGAAAACAGGTCGTGTGAATTTATCCTAAGGATTTTTAGAAATAACTTTATTATTATGTATTCTGGTGGTCCTAATTCCCCAACCATATTTATGGGAAATACCCCGTTAATATTTTGTGGTGTAAATGTCCACACAGTTTCGAATGGATATACATCGACGTCCCAACCAATTAGAATGCACAATGTAGTAGGGATGGTGTGAGACTAAGTGCTGAAAATGCAGCCATGATGAGCATTCTAAAGATGACTACCTTATCTTGAAGACTAGTGAAGAGTTCTTATAAATAATGTGGTGAAGTTTATCTATCAGTTCCCTTCCTATCTCTCTATCGTATGTTACCTGTGTTGCTTTGAATGTTGTAGGTAATATCAACGAACTCTGCCGATAAATCTGTTATACAAGACCCACAACAAGCAACCCTGAACAGATTAAGAACAATATCAGTAATATTCCAGCTTGCTGCTTTGCAATAATTAAAGATAAGCAAATTGTCAAGCACTTTACAATGATAAATATAACACGTAGATGATCATATGATTTTGCAAAATTTGCTGCAATATATCATGCCATCTTGTAGCAAGTGCTGGTAACAAGAACTATTATACCTTTGTTAATATTGTAAGAAAAGTGGAAAATTTTCAAAATTCCAACTACCAATCATAGCGTGCCGCAGGTGACCCTGTGAAAGTACTACTTGACATTCAAAAGGAGACAAATTTCAACTAGATGAAATCCCTTTTAAAGATGGTATTGCATGCTCCAAAAACCATACTTTAATATTTTGCAGTATGACAAGGAGCACCATTTTGCTGATACGTGAAATCACCTTCAACCATCTTACGTTTTTTAATTCAAAGATAACAAACCTGTTTAAGTCGACAAATGCCATCTATAAAATGTAATTTACCCACATCTCTTCCTGAAATACAGTCCCACACTATAATCAATGCCAAAAACTTTACTATTTTTTATGAAAGTCAGAATATTACGCAAAATTTTTTTCGAGTTTCATCCAGGGCATCAAGTTTACACACGTTCTCCAAATTATGCTGTGCCACTGTTGCTTAATTCAATTTTGATATTCCCAAACCTATTTTAATCTTTCTTTTTTTTTACTTATGTCACAGAGATTTTCCTTTTGCATGTTGGAAAATTAAAAATACTTCAACTCGTCAAATATAAAAATAAAAGTTGTATCTTAAAGTAATATAAATATATGTTCTATAATAAAATATGGGATATACTCTACAATTGAATTGTAACAGAAAGGTATGTGCGTCAATTGGAATTTCAAGACTGGCTAAAACGGTAATAATATCTAACCAAATAAAAAGAATGTTTTATTCATTATTTAAGATGTCAACAACGTTTTAGTGAAATTGATATGCCTCATTTGGCTTCATAGGCGATTTCTTATCATCAATTTAAAAAATATTATATCTAGTTGTGTAAAATAATTTTAGCATCTAGGGGTATTACACATTGTAATTCAGCTAGAAAATAGGTCTTGTAATTATGGGGTTTTAGAATTCGTTTTTATTAATTATTATGCGATTTAAGTTCTCAGCAATGTTTTTGGGGAATTAGTTATTATTATGTATTTTGCAACATACACATTTGTTCATGCTTTGAAATAAATATACGCCATTGTTTCAACCAATGAGAACGCCATACATACAAGGAATGCTGAACAGTTACCAAAAACAACAGCGGCTATGATGCCATTCTACACATAACTGTCGGATCTGTAAGATAAATGAGAAGTAGTGCTTAATAATGTAGTGGTAGAATTTATCCAACGAATTCTTAAACCTGTAATGACCCTGTCGTAAGTCACCGGCGTGGCAATGGACAGTGGTTACTAACTAGTATCCGATATGATACTACAGTGGTCTAGCCGTTGCTAGACCTACCGGCTCCGTTGCGCGAGTGTAGATCTACCGACGTGCTCTGTGACAAGAGGAAACTAAGGTAGGTGAAGAAAGGTATAAGGGCGCCGACAGTGGGCACGGCAAACCTTATATCGGGGTTATGGGTGTCGGCAATGGGCATGACACCGAGCGATGCTGAATGCCAGCTATGGGCACTGCAGTGGTAATAGCTGGCTTTGGACACAGTAAAAAAGAGAGTAGACATCGACTATGGGCACGACGATGTCTATGGGTTCGAGACACCGGCTATGGGCATGGTGCGGTAGGTACTAACTATTTAACACTGGCTATGGGCACGGTTGTAAAAGTGTCTTAAACCTTTTAGAGCGCATCGGCAAAGCAGACTGGTCTCTCTCGCAAAAGCGCGCTGATTTATACCGCTGCTTGGCCAACTCGATATATGTATTTATTAACCAAAATAGTGGTATAACATGTAATAGGCATACAATTAACCTAACTACTTAAAATGTCACATTGACATTGGTAAATTGTCATTATATACCCTTTCTATTGTCATATCTTAACCTTTGTCTTGTTCCTTTATATTGTAGGTAAACAACGAACTCCACTGGACTAGATATGTGTCAATCTCACTCATGAACTGTAGAAGCAAGGAAAGAGGAACATCAGTGGTATGTTAGCATGGCAAATGCCATAATAAAGGATTCATTAATTGGCTTTAATGTAATTTAATAACTTAGAAGGACTACAGAGAAGCAGCTTAACCCTAGTATACGTAACTCATGCTCATTTTGTAAATGTTTTAAATAATGCCGTAATGGTAAAATTTGTGTAATGTTTTTATACCTTCTGTCTGGACACGCGATAAACTATAGTACCTTTACACCTGCCTAATTGACAAGCAACAACGTTAGATATTAAAAACAATTTGACCTTGGTTTTCAAGGATTTAAATTCGGTTATCATTTTAAGATTTGATGGTAGTGCATTATATAGATTAATGCTATTATAAAACAGAGTTTTTTAATTAAGCAGTTGTATGAGGAGGTATAAGCAGAAGAACTTCATGTATATGTTGGCAGACAACAGTAGAAAACAGTTTTATATATTGATAGGATAGGAAACAATGGAGGTGCGAGATACAATAAAGGTGCTATGAATTGTGTAGCTATGGAAAATATGTTCGTATGCTTGGTTGCAATAAAAGGTGTTATGAAAACAAAATTAATTTGATATGATTTATTACCTGAAGATACCCCTACTATCTAGCTAACTAAGATCGAATGAAACAATGAAATTTCAACATCACAATTCTAACGACGTAAAATAATTAAAAACAATCCCTCAAATTATAATACTTGCATCTTCCTTCAACGCACGTTATCTAAGAAATATACTAACACACACAGGCAATTTAAAACGTAAGTCTAAATAGAAAAAAAAAAGATTTCATAACTACTAAATATTAATAATCTTCTTGTACTCCTTGTTTATAACTAGTAACCCTAAACTTTTCATATGTAAGTCACAAAATTTCGTTCGAGATATATGGATAACTTGAATACTCTTGTTAAAAAGAAATATTTAAAGGAACTGATCAGGTACCTCAAAAACTGTTTGGTAAGGGTCAAATTCCCTCGAAATTTGATCTCAAAAGAATATCAGGAAATTATTCGCTCACAAGTCATATGCCAAAATTTTATGCAAGCTTAAAATACTCAAATTAATTCTAGTATGTAAATGATCTTCTAAAGATTTAAACAAAAATATACTTGCGTTTTCAAAATAAATTCTTCAAACTAAACTGTTGATGGCATCGGATATCTATTTTCAATTATTCCATTTGTTTCCATTAACCTCATAATTTCATTTAAGTTTTTCATATTTCAATAAGACTTTACTCTTGTACTTGGAAGTTTTACTTCATAATTTAAAAAAACATTATTTTACAAATAAAATAATAAGCGTGCAATGTCTTAAATTAGTTATCACTTTTAGTGACCGTCAAATATATTATAGGTAAGTGCCTTTATAGACGGACCATTTTTAACTCTTCACCGACTATCAGTGAATGATCGATTTCTAATGAATTCCTCGTTTTAATTTTTTTCACAGCGTTATACAATAAAATCTGCAATACGTCACAAGTTCCCAAACTGATATAATAATTACCCGGAAATTCATTCATTTCACATGTTAATCTTAGCTGTCATTTCAGATTTATAGGTCATAAAAATAGTTCCTTTAATTGGTGCCTTATAGGAGTGAATGGAAAAGCTCGCTCGTTATCGCTTTATTATCATTTATTAGGTCGTTCAACGTCTTATCTTATTGTAAAAATTACTGCCAAAGCATTAAACTCACTAATTGGATTTTTTCATTCGTGTTGTTTTATAGTAAAAGATAATTAGCTGTAATTTACTTATTGATTTATAGGTTTATATTATTGCTACCAATGAAACTTTCAATATTAGAACAATCTAGAATAGTAACCATGTTCAAAAATTGGATTTTACGTTATTTATTTAAATGAAAAGAGATCTCTAGAAAAATAAATCCAGTGTTCAAGTTTCTTATTAAATGATTGCAAAAATAAAGTTCTATATCAAGAGCGATGCACGCTTTCTCTAAGAAATTTATATTCTCTGTGCATCAGTAGGTTTCTTGCGTGGTTACTAATGACTAAAAGGAGTTTCTCTTTAGCTCCTTTGCATAAGCCCACTGATTCAGCTATGTTTGCAACATTAACAAGTCTTGTACTGCTGTGATGGTTCATCATTGAACGAGATCAAGAATGTGTCATCCCATTGAGTTAGGTGAAAGATAAGTATTTCGACACATGGAGGTATGTCACAATTTTTTTTGTATATCAAGAGAATATTGTTTATCAACATTTGAAATTTGTACATAACAAATAAACTACAAATAAACACAACCCACATTACTCCGATGGACGGAGCAAGTTTACAAAACCTGTTTCGCAATTAGCTTCTCTAGTGGTTTTTCTTTTTAAAATTCTTACTAGAAATTGTTATAAGTTTAATACTTTTAACTTAAAACACGTGTGTAAGAAAGTATAAACATTACCTTTTTTACTACTGATCAGTTTTACATGTTGCAAAATGAGATATGCACTCGTATATAAATTATTCAAAATTGTCAGTAGAGTATAATTTTTTTAAATGGATTTTTTTGTTTATTGTAAATAAAAATTCGACGGAGATATCCTTCCTTTGTCTTTGGACACTCCATCTTTGTAGTTAGCATGGCATTTCTAGTTGTTTTTTTATCTTTTTATACGTTATTGCTATTCGTACGGGTACTTACTTTACCTTCCCTTCGGTTTCTGCCTAACCCATGCGTTCTACGGTAACAAGGGACACACCCTGCACCACTGTAGTTGGGCAGAGCATCTGTCCCTTTTGGGAAATTCCAAATTTAATAATTTAATGCTTCATTTATGCGTAACAATTTTTGAGTGAGTAATATATTGAAAAATTAATATCTTTCATGTTTCCAAATTCTTGCGATTAAAATTGCACACATTTCATGCGCACTCCTTAAAATAAAAATTAACCTACCTGCAATCATGTAAATGCTGCCTGTAGTAATTTTCAAAAATCTTAGTGTTTTCATTGGAACATAATCAACACTAAGAATAAGAGAATTGATGTTAATTGTTAAAACTACAATATGCCATCTACCATCATTAAACCGTTGTTCGTAATTATCTACGTTAATTTGAGGATTGTTAGGTGTCACCAGCTCTACTTTAATTTTTCCATTCTCTAGATACACCTAGAAATAAAATAACTGTAGAATGTCATTACAGACTAGAATAATACTGTAAAAATGCACACATTTTTTAAAAAGACAAAAAACATATTAAAAAAAATTAATAATTTAATAAAGAATTTATACAATAGAAATATAAAATTTTAATGTTGGCTAAAATGTTAACCATTTAAAGTTTTCCATATTTATATACATCTAACAAAGGACTTATCTGATAGTTTACTTTATTTTGGAAGCAATAAAATTATTTCTTTTACAATACCTTATTAAATGTAGTAACTGGAGACAATTTATTTAAAAATGGCAAATTGAAATATCTAAATCAGACGCATTATATATTGCGTCAAAAAGATGCCAACCATGCATTTCCCACGGAAAGATAATTATCATAGAGCGTTGTCGTCTATCCCAACAAACAATGCCATACGAAAGTACCATAATTGTGACAATAAAACAGATCACAAAAGAAGGAATTACGGGACAATAACCTTGTGAGAAAGGACTTTGCCTGCAGTTGACATATATTGCATAAACAAGGGAGAAATATGATATAACGACCAAGCTCAACAAAAAAGTTAAGTACAGAAGTTCACAAATGACTAAGTTAACAGTTCAAGTATAAACACCGTAGGTTATTCGGCGTAGGTGGGGGGTTGGCATTAAATTTTTCTAACTTTACTGAATGATTAAGCCCATAAAGTTTCCTGCATGTGTATCGTGGAATTTACATCACGTCGCTCAGACATCAAACAGAATAAATAATTCACGGAAAGAGTGATGAACTGGTTTCACTCTACAACAAAATGTTGGATTTTATGTTAATGCAATCATGTGACCTATCGAATGGAAAAGTAGAAACTGAACAATTGGCATTCCTGAATGTCTTTATAAGTGTTTGGTAAAAATGGACGTAAAATAAACTGTAAGTAACAAACCTTTATTTAAATGATTTATAAATATGTATATGTTAATTCAAGATGCAAATTGAAGGTGGTTTATATTTATTTATTAGAAAATTGACGTTAAATTATAATTTTGTTGGACTATTGAAAAATGAGAGGCTGAATTGCATGGAACTAGAGCTTAGTTTAATTTTAAGTATGGTATTATAAGAATATGAAATTAGGACAGTTTTAAATAATTAACCAAAAGGTTTATGTTGATTCTTAAGGTGGGTTTATATGGGTGTTTAGTGTCGGTTAAGAAGTGCAAGTATTTTTAAGAGACCATAAAATTTGGACAATGGAAGTTTGTATTGTGCTATGTTTCTGTTTATCGTTTCCAGAAATGGGATTCAGCATGTTATTTATCCACATTTAGAAACGGGAACATTCGGCGTGGCAGTACTATGTGTTTATTTAAATTTTTTATGGATTTCTTTCTAGTAATACCTAACCAGTTTGATGTTAGGAAATTAGGATTGTTTTTTAAAGTCAATGTAAGTGTATTTGTATTTCTTGGATTTAATATTAATAGAGATTAAGTATAGGTTGGATTCAGAGTCTCAACTATAGAATAGGTAAAAGTAATCTAATTTGTACAAGAATATCCAGCCACTCCAGCGAAATAAATTATAGTAACATGAACTGGAGGTTTTCAATGTTGTAAGAGGTCCTCCATTTTAAAGTTTCTTTGAATTGACCAAAGTTAATACATTATTTACATGCGAGTTTATTTTAAAGGAATAAGAGTGAGGAAACCAAAAGCAAAAGACCTATTTGGAATAACCGTCTTTCGTGTACGAAGGACTATCAAACGGTTTGCTGAGAAGAACGGTTTGGTGCCCAATAGTTGTGACAACAGGTAAAGCCTTTCAAAGTAGGTGTCCATTGTAACGTAGTTTTTGTAATTGAACTATTCCAATTTATATTTTGTATTCTTTTTTCCCATAGGAATCCATTCCCGCACCACTGCAGTTAGCCAGTGTGCCCTTTAAACAGTTACGTGTTTCTGCTCCTTTAGGATACATACAAATCAATAATATAATGTAAATTTTAGAAATAAACGGTTTCAGAAGGATATCAGTTCTGTAATATAGATCTACTTGGTACAATAATCAACAAAATTCATAGGTGCAATTTTGATGACACACTGATGATAACATTAAAATAATTATAAACGTTTGGTAGGTAATAAGCTGTAAAACAATGTTTGCTAAATACTCACAAGAAGATTTATTAGGTGAATAAATAATGCTGCTGTGTACAAAATTATAGAGATATCACGGGTAAGTTTAGCGTAATAATTATGCACACATTGGTATATATAGGAAAACTATTCTCAATTTTTGCTAGTTTAGGAACCTTAGTAAAAAAAAAACTACACAAACAATTTTATAGAACCTCATGTGCTTTACAGTTTATAATGGTGCTTTTGCATCATATTGTTAAAATAAAGTACCGAAATTGATAGGAAAAAACCCAGTACATTCTTTCTCAACCAGTAATTAAAAATCAGGGCTTCTCAATAAATATACCAAAGTTACACAAACATCAGCGCATTTCACTTCACCAGCGTGGATCGAAAACATTCCCATGTATAACGTTACCAAAAGCATTGAAAATCATTTAAAGATAGGAATGCATAAAATTTAAATGTGTAGGGCTGAAAACCCTAAGGGAGATGTTAATATTAAACAGTAATCATGTAGACATTCCTTTACAGTTTTCTCATGCACTAGGAAACCTTGACCCTAATCACAAGTTTAAACGCAACTCATATGAACCATGTGAATAGTAAAAAATGGGGAATTCCCTAAAATAAAATAGCTTATAAACATTGCCATCACATAATGGAGAAGAAAATCAAATAATGCACGGGTTTCAGTTTAATCGTTGAATACAGCGTACCCTGGTCACAGTCAATCCATGTAAAAGCGATGCTATAATTTCAGGTTTGCTAGTGAATAAAAGTTCCAGAATACGCAGGTGGTTTGCTGAATGATATAATTTATCGATACCTAGTGAGTGTTAAGCAGTAAATACTTGGCCAACACTAGTTTGGATCCTTGATTACAACGACTAAAATTTGTCTTGCTTCAAACAGGGTGGTAAACCCTGTTATATTTATGCGGCATATTTACACGCGCTATTTTTACATTAGGCGTGGTTCTAACGCCATTGTTATAACATCTGCAAATCACGTTTTACCAGGTGATGCAATTGCTGTCTAAGTCAAATTTACATGCGCAATTTAGATAAAATCAAATTTCTGACGTGATGTGTATCTCGGAACTTAATCTCAGAATCCAGCAGGTGGTTAAGGGTTAATTACGCCATGTTGAACATCAAATTGCTATCCGTTGTAACTTCCATTGCACTCGTAGGGGGTTGAAGGAAATAGGTAGCAGGTACGATAAAGGCAAGGTACAGGAAACCTACATGCCTGTTTCTAAAAAAAATTACACTCCACTCAAGTACTTGTTGCTTAGTCCATGTCTCGTGGCTTAATGTCCGCTTTCTCCACACGTGCACATCCGCATTCCTTCTGTGCAGACTCGACTGTCAGCGACGACGGAAGTTAGAGTATTAATTTAAAAATATGTGGCAATTAACTTACAAATTATATCTAAACCTAAACATGATGCATGGCCAGTTTGGCATGTAACAACCCTGTACTCAGGAACAAACCTGTAAGTGTTAAAAATGTTTAACTTTCTATCACTCGAACCAGAGTTCCTTCAGTCTGTTAATATCAGAAATAATCCTTCAGTAGATTACTCTCCGTCTATTCAAGACTATTCGATTAGTATTAGGTGAGTTTGCGCTCAACATTCAAGTATTGGACCAAAACTTCGAAGACCCATTTCAGGGATAGGTGCACGTGTTAAAGTTGTATATCTCTAAAAAAAGTCCTTTTGTTATCATTGAATCCATCCCCTAGCCACTAAGCTAGTTGGCATAATTGTTCTGTTACGTTTCTGTTATAAAGTAACTTAAAAACGTATTAGCGTCAATTTTACAAGTAACACATACGAATATACACACAACCTAAGCAAGCGAGTATTCAGGTACCTTTTTATATTTTACTTATTTTGAAGTGATTTCAAGGGCTCTACAATATTTACTTTTACTTTTGATTCTAAAATCCTTGATTTAATATTATGATCAAAAAGTGGATAACAGCTTTTATAACGACAATAACATAATACCTTTTTAGAGACTTTTATTTGTAATTTGATAGTTCAAAAACATAGTAATTACGTACACAGAGAAAATGTAAAAACTGTGTTGATTATGATATACGAAATCATCAAAAAATAATTTCTTGTAATTTAAAGAGCTTTCTAATTTTATACACTGGCAAGCAAAAAATTGAGGTCCATGTCTAGTTATGACATCTTTGCGGAATTTTCTGTTTTAAGCTTATACTGGCCAATTGTAAACGATTGTACTACACTTTGTAGGTAAATTAAAAATTCAATGATGAATCACAAAGCACATTTTTGTGTTTTAAAGATTATTGTGCCAGAGCAACATATTTTCATTTTAAACAAAATTCGACATAAAACCAATATGGGACTAAAAAATAAAAAACAATCATTAATAACGTGTATTCCCTCCTCTTGCGTTAATGACTGCTTGAAGCCAACGAGGCATTAAGTTAAGGATTACATTCCGGTCGATGTTATCCCATTCTTGCAATAGTAATGCCCTCAGCAGTTCTTGGTGCTGGTGTATGCCCGCAAATACGACATCCCACCTCACCCAAGGCATGTTCAAGGGATTCATGTCCGGACTGAGGGCTGGCCGATCGAAACGTATAATTCCTACCTCATCCAAATATTCCCTAACCACTCTAGCTGTGTGAGGCTTAGAATTATCGTGCATAAAAATGCCATGCTTGCCCATGGTGATCATGAAAGGCACAACCTGATCTTCTAGTACCTCGATAATATACTTGTGAGCTGTCAGGGAACTATTCTGTATGAAAAACATGCATGCGTGCACCGCTAAATCTTTCTCCGGGTTTTCTCTATATTATTATTAGCAATACAATGCTGTTGTCAACGATGGCAGCAATACAATTTCAACTACATACAATTATAATAATTATCACTAATTCACTAAATTAATAAACTGGCCCTTTGTTGGAGAGTACACGTCGAGGACTTCCTGAGGCAGTGCATTCCATAACACAACACCTTAGTTAACAGGGGAATTGCACCAAAAAGCCTACGTATTTTGCCCGCTGAATCTTAAACACGTCAGCTCATGTGACATAGATGGTTGTGCATAGGCAGTTACTTAAGGAAGACAATTTTGTTTGGCTTCATGCATTATAATAAGTAGCCTTTGGTTCCATCGTGTAGCCAGGGGCCCACACTCTACGTATTGCAAAAGTGCGGTACAACAAACCGATTTATCACAAATACACAGAACTTGACGGACTACTCTACGTTGAACTGCCTTAAGAAGTGAAGCAAGGTACTTGACTGAGAGACTCCAAACTGCTTAGTTGTGACTGGTAATAACAGCCAGATATTTACAACTGTTTTTTTTTTTGCTAAGAGTTGTAACCCTAATATGTAGGAATAAGCAGGTGGAGTTGTATCAAATGATACCCAAACTGTCTTGGTGCAGTTAATAAAAATTAGCTTCTGCCCACATTGCAATGCAGGCCAGTTATTTTAGAAGAATATTACTCTTTACCCTTGATTGCTATATAAAGGACATCATCAGCGAAACCTCTGTGTATGTTCGGTTCACGATTTCTGTGTTTTGTGGGGTCACCTTTTGTTTCGTTAATGCATAGAGACAACAAATATGTACAATTTATTTACCGATTTAAAATTAACCATTGGCTGTAAGAAATACATACAATAACATGAAATTGAATATAATAATTACATAAGATTCTACATGCATATCGCTACCTTAATTCGCAAATGTCGTTGGCCCAATTATAGATTTTGGCAACATCTTATGGAGAAGCATGAAATCTACCTACAAAAAAAAAATCGCATAGTGATCTTACAGCCAACTGTAATGTAATGCGCATTAAGGAAAATATCGATTGTCTGGTGGTACCACATAAGACCTAGAAATTGTCGGAAGTCCTTCAGTTCATATAACTTAGTTAACCGAGTTGACACGCTCTTGATGTTAACGTTAATAACAATTAGTATTTTAAGGACCAATTATTTTTTACTGTTGCTGGTAAGTATTTCATTCATATCAACAACAGCAACAAACAAATTAGCACAGTACGTTGCTAAAACACGCTACAAACTTGAATTTGGACTCACGACTTTTTCTCATATCATAGTAAATGAACTTTCGATTATTTCGTATTGATTTGTTTTGAAATGTTTAGAGAATTTTGCATAATATTTTGTGGTTTTAATGAAGCACTATAATAAAAGTGGGATAAAGTTGGTGGTATTCGTTTGTTCTAAATCAAATATCTTTTTGTCGGCTTTAATATCATTTTAATTATACTGTCTACGTTCAAATTTTAGTGTGTTCTTCGGAGCTGTTTTATAAATAACGAATATTGATTAAGAAGTAAACAGGTTCATGTTTAAAATTAGTTGAGTCTTAGCAACTAGGCTGACGACGAGTTTGTAGCAAAATGTTAATTATTGCAGGTTCGATGAATTGCTTCTCAATCTTCAAGATCGTACTATTTATTAACTTTCAAATCAGTGTTTTTTTCTTTTATATAGATCAAGAACATACAAAATGGCAAGATACCTCAGTCGACCTCAAAAAATACTTTCAATGTTTGATGATAACAGAAAACTTATTTCAGGAAAAAAAACATTCTAGAACAAATGAAGCGTTAGAAAAAAAGCAAATAACAACGTTTTAATAGAAGCTTGTTCCAGTGCACTAAAATGCAAAACCAATATTGGATACAACTCGCAAGACTGACTTTACTATCTTAACTGAAAACTTTATTGCTGAGGAGCAGCAAGTAATAGAAAGTAACAAAGGTAATATAGACCAACCAGTAAAACCAATTGACTCGATGGAACTGCGTTAGACTTACATGAAAAAGAACATATTATAATACAAGAACAACTAGATACTGAATCTTGTAACCTTATTGTTTTGAAAAACTATCATCTTGAAGACATAAATATTTCTGAATTAAACTGTGATCTTGGTGACTGTATTATTTTTGACTTAGAAATCATCCCAGTTTCTGTACCAGACGAAAGAAATATTATTACAATTTAAGAATCCCCCAAGGACGTAACTGAATTTACAATGGAATGCCCAAATATAGAAAGAAGTGTTCAGAAGCAGAAGTATCTAATGCTGGCAACTCAGATTACAAAAAACAAAGTTGTATATTACAAGACTGTGTCAAAAACCAAACCAACATTGAAATTGACTGTTTAAATATGGAAGCAGAGTTTTTAGAAGACGAAATTTTTGGTAGCAAAACAAATGACGTTAATGACCAAGACTACATAGAAGAAAGTTCAGATGGTGGATCATCGACAGCTGAAAACAACAAAAATTTACAAAATGTTCGTATCATAGAAGAGCAACTTATAAGTAGAATAAGAAAAAAAAGAAGATACATGGATGAGAAGTTATGGAAGGATAGTGAGAACAAGAGAAAACGAGAAAAGGGCAAAGATTATTTCGGCAAAAAAAAGCCGAGGACCGCTGGAATTATAATGTACGCAGAGTAAAAAGATGTATTCAAGATATGTGCAATTGTAAAGCTTCTTCGTCTAAAGGTCAAACTATGCAGTGTAGAGCAATAACAAATCAAGAAAGAAATGTGATCTTTAAAAGATTTTGGTGTAATATGACGTGGGAGCGCAAAAAGTTTATATAGACCTCCTCGTTAAGAAACAGGATACCAAAAGGAAAAGAAATAGAAAAGATGAAAACAAATCCAGAAGAAAATTTTCTTCGGCGTACTACTTGGAAAAGCGAAAGGAAGAAAAGATACAAGTATGTAAGAAAATGTTTCTAAATACCCTTGACCTAAAGGGGCGAACAGATTGATTAGAAAAATGACAACGAAAAACCACAGAAAGAAAATGAATTAGAGACAGAGGAAGAACAAAACAGAGACTTAATAAAACAATCTACAAAAGTTACTAAAAATCCTGAAAAGGATACAAAAGACATTTTAAGGGAATTTTTCAGAGACTTACCCAAGGTGGAATCTCATTATTGCAGGTCACGATCTTCAAAATTATATTTAGAACCTAACTGGAATTCTAAATCTGACCTCTATAGATTCTATAAGTCTTATTGTGGAAAGCAAAACACCAAACCAGTTTCAAATGCGTTGTTTGTGCATATTTTTGATGACAAATTTAAGCCTTTTTAAAACGAAGAAAGACGAATGTGATGTTTGTGTTAGTTACAGGAGTAAAAATTTGTCTGAAGAGGACTATGTATTCCACCTTTTAAAAAAAACTGAAGCAAGAGAAGCGAAGGAAAACAACAAACTCTCTGAAAATAGGATTTTCTGTATGGACATGCAGGCTGTTTTGCTTAGCCCCAAATCCAACACTTCTGCGTTGTATTTCAAAATGAGATTAATTGTTCACAACTTTACAATACTGGACATGAAGCTAAACAAAGAATATTGATTTGTTTGAGGCATCAGGGGGTGTTTTTAGTGACAACTTTGCTTCAATCATCTGTTCTTTCCTTGTTGACAATATAATAAGTGATTTAAAAGCAAATCAGAGTATCATTATCTACAGTGATGGATGTTGTGCCCAAAACAGAAATGTCCCTCTTTCAAATGCCCTTTTAAGTCTAGCCATGCAGTACAAAATTACAATACAGCAGAAGTTCTTGGAGAAGGGACACACACAAATAGAGGCTGATCACATGCACTCCCTTATAGAACGACAGCTTCACAACACCAACATTAAAGCCCCTGCAGATTATGTCAATATTTTTGTTTGTGCCGGACGAAACCAGATTCCATTTGACGTGAAATATCTATATTACGACTTTTTTAAAAACTTCTTTTCCATAACAATGTTAACATCAATAAGACCAGGTAGAAAGGTTTGGAGATCCTGTTGTTACTAATCTGAGGGCTCTCAAATATGATGAAGATGGCAAAGTTTACTTCAAATTAAAACACACTGAAGACTATATTCTGTTAGAACAAAGACGTAAAGAACACAGGAATAGTGTAAATTTTAACTCTCTACCTCACCTATACTCCAAACCACTTTCAATTAAAAACCAAAAGCGGGAATATCTACAATCGCTAAAAGAAAACATACTGAGAGGTTTCCACGCTTTTTATGATAATTTAGATCATAACTAAATACAGTTTTTGTTTTTTACATTTTCCTGTTTCTCAATAAACAGCTTTTTTACATACCTGTTAAAATGTAGTAACTCATTTTATTCCAGTAAGCAAATGTCGTAATGTAACATGCCTTTTTGCGTATATTTTAGCATGTTACATTTGTGCTTGGCGCTATTAGCATATAAATGCTTATACCTACATTTAAACAAAAAAATTACTCTCTTTATTATATAATAATATTTTCTATAAGAATTTATCTCGCACTATCCTGGATTATTAGTTTTAATCCACAAGTTACTAATTTGTTTACATAGTACAAATAATTATATCTATATGAAATTTTCCTATTGGTTATTTCTGAAGTGTTTATTCTAAAAGCACAACTGGTGTGGTTCTAATTTTGTATTATTAAGAATAATCACTAGAGATCGTCCATCCCGAAGTTGGCCGAAAATAATTTATTAGAATTGTCAAATTTTCATTTCTCTGATATCTGATTGCTTATCTAGCACTGTTGGCCATTTGTGATTTGAACTCTTACCTTGCCTCATGTGTTTACCTGATGTGTTGGATAATGGATAAAGAAGTTCTTTATTCGTTGAGCCCATCAAATATTTATAAAGATGGGTCCTCCGGTTTTTTCTCCGGTCAAGTATGCTCCGGTCAAATATGTGTCATGGCGACGTGTTTTCTCTCATTCGGATTTTCCACATGGAAAAGTTGCTTGTCGCACAACCAGATGATGTAAAATAACATTCATCACAAGAATTTTATATTTCGTTTCCTTCTACTCTACATAATGATGCTCAGTTATTATCTTATTGAAAATACCTTCAAGTTTAATTTTATGGAACAGAAGTCTGTTAAAGACAACATTTGAAGTCGACCACATGTTTGTTTTGTACCTACTCTAGGAGATCCTCCAACGCAGGATGTCTCAGTTTCCTGGGAATTGAAGGATTCCTATAAATTAAGTAACTTAGTATTAGTTCAGTTACTGATACTACAGGTAGTATGAAATTTAAACTTTTACCTTACCGTTTTTCTGTTAAAATAAAGAGGCCTAACCTCTATTTAAATTTGTCTTTGTAACTACAAATATTTTGTTTTGATTATTAATTACCTTTTACTTATCTTAAATGATTTCAAATATAATTATCTAATACATAACCTAAAAATATGTAAACATTCGAACTTCATGAAGTTTCTTATGGTAAAAAGGTTTATTACTTGAACTTTCATTTCATGTGCATTTGTTACATGACATTATTACAATTATGATCACTTTTTGATTTACTCCCGCATTAAGTAAAAATTTTGAGTTTCTAAACAGAGATTATTTATTTTGATTTCTCTATAGAAATTTTCTCGTACATTTATTAAATATGTGAATTATATCATGTTAAAAGATATAGCAATGTCTACAATGTTAATGACACAAGCGTATATCTTATACATGCCTTTGGAATTGTAATAACCGAGTATTAATATACATATTTAGTCGAATTTCTCTTATCGTGTTTTAACTTTTGTTTCTCTAAGTTATTTTACAGTTGTGTAAACAAGTGTCTTGATATTTAAATTTTAACGTTCAGATATTCTCTAAACATTCCTCTTACCCTGGTGATTTCAAGTCTCATGCAGCCTCCGAAACAATAAAGGTCGATGCAAGCTGTGCCGAAGTATTTCTTATACTTCGTCGTGCACTTACTCTTTTTATAACATCGAGAAAAGAGTAAGGTGCAGTAAGACCTTTAATAAATTTATAAAGGAATATCTTTAATAAAACTATTACAAAATATTACAAAGAGCATAAAACACATTACTATTTTTACAAAAAGTGTATTCTGCTACGAATGATTTTGTTGACAGGTGATTTTATGTGTCTCCTGTAAAATTGGTAAAAACGGATTTACGACATTTGCGGATTAAGGTAACAATATGCAATATACAAATGTCCTTGAATTTATGCATGAGAATAGAGCTTTTATGTGAACAAATTTTATTAACGCTAGAAATGTAAACGTCCTTTAGTGTTAGAAAATTTATAGTGCGTGTGACTTTGAATGAATGTAATATTTGTACACAAAATATGAAATCGCACACTGGATTCACTTTGAACTTCTATGAGCCTTTCTGTGAAGAAACGCAGCTCAAAAAGAAGCTTATTCAAAAATGCATTAGCGCAGGAGTAGGTACTCACAGATTCCGTGTCGTCTGAGATTGCAGATAGAAGTTTCGTTGGATCGACACCTGCATACGATGCTAGATAGGGCAGGTCAATCAACCCAGTTGCCATGTATTGTGCGGGTTCCCTTATCGGCGATATGAGGCGTAGAACGTCATAATGATGGCGGATATTTCATAGTAGGTGGCAGAACTGGTGTTGAGTGCGGGGCATCACGGATGACTCGGAAATCCCATCTTGGTGGGCCACATTCAGCAGTAGATGCTTGATACCAAAATGGTTCTACGAAGTAACTTCCTTTGGTGGAAGTCCAGACCCTGGTGGTAGAATTTGGTGCACCTTACTGGCAGGGCATGGAGTATCCACACTAGTGCATAACGCACAACCTTCTGGTTTAACCTCCAGGCTTTGGTGCGCCATGATAAAAAGTTAAACTCAGAAGATTAGAAGTTATTGCTTGCTCCTAGCTATTGCATGTCAATATCATTCAAAAACAAACAAACGCTCGCCTCCTTGATCATTATAATTAATGTTTATATTCTAATAATCGGAAATAATCAGAAATTAGATGTAAGACAGGACCGTTTGGCCCTAATCTAGCTTATCGCTTATATTCAAATAATTGATTTTGAAAATAATAAAGTCGGTAATAATAATAATAATAAATTCCAGACGAGTCTATTCGGTTTTAAGGTGTGTTGATAGGTGAGTCTATTATTAAGGGGCATTCACGTTTGCGTTTCTATTACGCTTATGAAGTTTGTTAGGTGCAATTTGGGTTGCATACCTACAAGTCTAGCAGTGGATGATATGTTGTTAACGCTGCTGTTAATGTAGATTAGAAAAAATGCAGGATAAGGTATCTATCCTTGTGGAACTCCAGAAGTCACCTCAACTGGTTCAGATCTCCAATCTTGATCTGATGCATGCGACTTGTTAAAATTTTAATTATGACAGTACACGTTTATCAAGACCAATTTCAAACAAGTGCTCAACGAATAGTTTGTGGGGCACACTGTCAAACAAACACCTTTGCCATATCAATGTATATGGCATCGACAGGTATCCGATTCTCTACCATATCTTGTAAAAAGCAGGCTAAGGGTGTCTCACAGGAGTACTGTGGTCTCAACTCAAATTGAAATGCACTGAGAAAGTTGATATGGTCTAGGGTCCTCATTATATAATAATTTATGATTCGATTTATGATACGACAAATCAGACTTATGGGCCTATAATTTTCTGGCTTAGATTTTGAACCCTTTTTATACACGGGTGCCATGTATTATATAGCCTGTTTAAATATGGCAGGATTGACTTTCACAAACACGGATTAACCGACTTGCAACTCCATCAAGACCATAAGCACTTGCAGTCATTTTGCGTAATGCTCACCAATGTCCGACTGACTCGGTGAGGGAAAATCCTTCTCGTTTGAGAAAACTACCTTGTTCCAGTCCTCACTAATCCATGCAACGTGATTCCAAGCAAAGTTAATCTTGCAACTTGATGCCGACATTGCAATGGTGGACCTATAGCCATTCTTCTACAAGACAATCCAGCAGCGCC
Organism: Platerodrilus igneus; assembly: GCA_036346225.1. Taxonomy (NCBI): domain Eukaryota; kingdom Metazoa; phylum Arthropoda; class Insecta; order Coleoptera; family Lycidae; genus Platerodrilus; species Platerodrilus igneus. The sequence continues at coordinate 11,592,734 of JARFIW010000170.1, read as the reverse complement.
AAGTCCTCCTCACAGTCCATTTACTAACGTTTACATCTCTAACATCTTGCAGTTGATTTTGTAGCAAAACCGCAGAAGCTGTTCTATACCGCAAACTAACAGACACCAAAAATCGGTCATCTCCTTGGGTGGTGAATTTTTTTTTCCCAGATCCTGGTCTTCTGGTGATCAGGCCAGTCTCTTCATAGCATTAATACACCTTTTGTACAGCACAAAGGCTCCTACCAACAATTGTTGCAGTTTCACGTTATTCTCAGTCATCCTGTATCAACACTACGACAGATCCAACAGAGAAAATCAACGCAACACTTCAAAAATAACATCTCAATGTAAATTTTTAATTAGAATGAATGCACACACACTATTTCAAAGAATTCTTCTTAATCTTCTTTGGGAATTAAACCACTCATAGTTTTTAAAATCATCTTTATTTACGTTTCGATCCATGACCTAGGATCGTTTTCAAAATAATAAAAAGATAATTTTAAAAACTATGAGTGGTTTAATTCCCAAAGAAGAATAAGAAGAATGCTAAACAAACCACAAAAAAACATACAGGGAGTATTTATTTATTTCAAAGAAGTCGTAATTTTAGTGATAATGCATGACAGATAAACAATATGACATAATATTTTTCGAAAAACAAATGATTCAATGCCTGCTATGATTTATAATTGGCCAGTATAAGCTTAAAACAGAAAATTCTGTAAAAATATCATAACTATATATTGACCTTAATTTTTTGCTAACAAGTGTAGTAATCATGGATAATCGTTTATTTCAGAAACCAGTCAAGCACCACAGTATACAAAAATGAGTTATTGATAGATATGCCCATTTAGTGCTAAACAAAGTCAAACATCATCCTCCTATAGTGGTATGGCAGCTCATCGATATCTGGCTGTAGTACAGAAAGAAGTTAAACAACGGCACTTGACTGGTTTCTGCTCTAAACTGCGAAAAATTTAGTGCGTCGATCAGTTAGCACTGCTGCTTCGTCATAATCGTCACCTGTTTTGTAATTAATAGTCATCATGTGCAGTAAACAGCTATTTGTGCATTTTTTACAGTGAAAAGTATAGAAAAAACAAGTTGAAAATGCAAGGCATTGTCGCAACGAACTTCCAAATGTAGACTTACTTTAAAACAATTTAAAGAAATTAAAATTATTATGTTGTAATAATTATAAGTATTCAGATAAAATACAAACATTTATAAACAACAAAAGAGACATTTTAATATATTTTATTTTATTGAATAAATATTTTAAAAGCTATATATTAGTTCTCATCAATAAGATAAGAATTTTTTTATTTTTTTTATATGAATCTAATTATTTTCGGTAATCAAAATTTAAGTTTAAACAATGTCTATAATATTGGAATAATTGGCATGAAATGCCATAAATTGTTCAAATATGTGTCGCATATTGATTTTAAACTTATTTAAAATTTTAATTATCCTGCGGATTTTCCCGGGGGCTCGGCGTCCCCGTGGCCCGATTTTAACTGACATCAAAACTTAAGCTCTGGACACCGAGCTGAATCGATTGATGTATTACACATTGATGTCCGACCATTAAAAAGGCCTCAGACACACAGACAGACAGACACACAGACAAATAGATTTCATAAACGAACGAAGTTCGTTGATAATTATCATTCCTATTCACTGTTAGTTTTATTCCTTGTCTTTTGAACAGGCTAGGGCGAATTTGTAAGTTGTTACTTCAAAATAAGACACCAAGAGATAGAAGGGTCAGCACAGGAGTGGCAATGCAGTTCCTGGAAATGTGTGTGTCTGCATTTAAAACCATATTTCAAAATATGAAGTAAAGGAAACCTGCTATGGAGCAAAACAGAAAAAATATTTAGACGATCGATTGAATGTGATAAAAATGCATTAAATGTTTATTGATGAAAATCCAGACCTAAAAAATGTAGTAAAATACCATTTTTTCTATTCCTACTTTCAAGAAAACTTTAGGTACACCTATGGCTGACCACAAGTTGACGTGTGTATTCAATGAGAGGCTCTACAAGTCAAATTAAGAGATAAATCCCTAAACGATAATGCCAAACATTGTGCAACAGCAGAGCTTATAATACATAAATGACGTGCAAAAAAAGGCATCCAAAGATGAAGATAGTCAAACTGCTGCATTGTGCTTCGATTATATGCAGAACTTACCCCTCCCTAACATTCACGTCCGAAAATATTTTATATAAGGCAGTTGTGGGTAAATGTTTTTAGTATTCGAGATTTAAAAACCAATAAAGGTAAAGTGTACCTATATCACGAGGGTGAGGTACATAAATCACCGGAAGAAGTATGTAGCTTTCTACTTAATTATATAAAGACAGAAATACCTTCCACAGTGAAGAAACTTATCCTCTTTAGTGATGGTCCATCAGGTCAAAATAAAAACCATACGGTTGTAAGATTTTTAATGAATTTCTGACAATAGAAAATTAGATAGTATCACTCATAACTACCCAGTTCATGGGCATTCTTACTCAGCATGTGACAGATTTTGGAGCGATAAAGCGTATAATGAAAAACGTAGATCGTATTTATACCCCAGAAAAATATACTGAGTTGATATTGAAAGCCAGTAAAACAAGTCGCTTTACTGTACACAGAGTTTGCCCTCAAGATATCATTAGTTTCAAGAAATGGTGGTCATAGTCGTACAAGAAACAAACCAACTTAGTCAAAACCTCTGGTAGAGGTGTTCCAAAGGACAAGAAGGAAAGTTTTAAGATATCAACTTATAGACAGTTTTGTTTCAACAAGAATACTTCTGGGAAAGCGATAATAAGGCCATTTATTCATGGACTGGTTTCAGCAACCTTCACTCTGCTAAAAGTACATCCACCTTCTGATTTACCCCGCTAAGGAAAAGTCCCTATTAACAACAACAAGATTCAAGACATAAATGCCCTAAAACCTTACCTGGTTGGATACGAAGAACTTTATAATAAGATATTACAATGGCCTGCTACAGCAGTAGAATGTGCTGTGGACCTAGTTTATAACGATGAGTAGTTCTTCATAAATCGAGATCTGGTGCATTTTACACACTAAAAATAAGTTTTGTGTCCTATTATGATAATACTAGTTTTGTATCATAAAATATATAGTTATAAATAAAATTTCTTAATAATTTATTATGTAATTATACTATGATAATAGAATTACACAGTTGTTTATTGCAAAAACCAGTCAAGTGCAGAGTTTTGATTATTTTTTAGCAAAAAAGTGAAGAAATAAATAAAAAATTCCTGTAAAACCGTTTCAAAAATGGAGCACTTTCTATAGATAAATTAACAATCGCATCCAAAAGTGTTTTATGTTGCTACACAGTTTTGTTTGTTTTCATCAAAATAAACAATTGACTGCTTGACTGGTTTCTGAAATAAACGCTTCTATTAAGGAAAGAAGCGTGCTTTTACACTATATAGTAACCTAATAATATAATATAGCAAAAATTGTTGTCGTTTAAAAATAAAAAATTCTTTGAAAGCTTTATAAAGTACTTACAGCTACATGCCCACTTGAAGAAAATGCATGGAAAAGAAGCAAACCAATATCCTCGTAAGTTCTAAAAGAGAATGATGCATTTAAAGAACTTACACCTTCGTAGCCTTTCAGTCTTGCAAATGATTCAGAATGTAAGAAAGTCACAGGTATAAGTGGAACATCCTAAAAGATTTTTACATATATAATGTTTCACAATAATAAAAAAATCTTACAATACAACCATATATAGCATTAACATTAGTATACTGAAGTGATCGGCCAGCTGCAATTGCTTGCTTCATATCACGCATTAAATTACTTGAGTTTAAATAAATGTTTTCAATGCAACCAGTAAAATTCTGTACAACGACTAAACCTTCTTGTTTATTAGGCACACCTCCTATATACAACTGTAAAAGAAAATATTTTTATAAGAATCTGGAATAAAATATTACAACATACCCCTCGATTTAAATCTAGTTTACTAAATTCTCCAATAATCCTGCCTTGTACTACAACACGATCTACTGAAAATAAAATATCTCTATGATTTCGTGATATAACAACATCATGCCATATATTATCATCCAATAAACTACCAACAGACAAGCTGGTAGACATCTTTGACCCTACAATGTAATTTTAAATTATCTTCAACGTCAAGGCATTTTATCACCTAAATCAATATTAAGTAACATTCTATTGTCTCTCAGCTGCAAAGCAATAAAATCGCCTTGAGTTCCTCGGCTGTATAACAGTACACCACTGGCTGCTGATGTTTTAAAACGAAATCGAATGCTTTCTCTATATGCTGCAATAGGTTCCCGGAGTAAATCCAAACGTAGAAAAGAAGTACCATTGAAATACATTATATCAGATTCTAAAAATGTTTCTATTAACAAATATAATTACAATACAATAAATTACCATATTCACATCCAAACAACTCAACTCTCAATGAAATTCTATCACGCCATCTTGTTGGGTTTATTCTTATCCATTGAGCAATGATGGGTACTTCAAATTCATTTTTTTGAACAGAATCGCCATCAACATTCCCTTTGAAGAGCTGTCAAACAAACTTACATTAAGAGTTGTAGTATTATCAGCATGCCTTTGCTTAAATCACAAAATGAACAAACCTTTACTTTTAGGATTTTTAAAAAATTTAATCAATAAAATACAACTGCACCTCTGACTCTCCATGGGAATCAGTGACACTTTGCCATCCTTCACCATCATCAGACCACTGCACGATATACTCCGTTATAAAGGAATTGGATCTGCTACGTCCTTGTGTTGCAATTGATCGAACTACAGAACGACGGTCCAACTCCATTGTTAAGAATTGATAGTAGTTACTTTCTGTAGGGGCCCATGCTGAATCCCCTGTAGCGATATATTAAAAATGTGATTTGTGTTAGTAAGCGATAAAATAAGTTTATTAAAATATTAAATTAGCAGTAAAAGAAAATTGGAAATAATAAATAAGTTTTAGTCACCACTACCAACTTTATAATTTATATAGGGTGGCCCATAGTCAAATTCGTGTTTAAAAACTATTACTAATTGCCATAAGCGGAATGGTGATTCTTAAGCGATTTTTAAAGTTACTTACTTTTATTGAATTGTATTTTATCTTCCAACAAATATAAATGCGTAGTATTTAAACTATCAATCTTTAACTTTTTAATCAAAATTTCTAATAAAACTGCCATTAAAAATACTTGACTAAATATAAAAAATGATTCATAAAAAGTGTTACATTGATAAAACACTATTCATATAATGTAAGTAACTCTTTTTATTAAAAGAAGATAAAAGCAACACAACATAAAAAGCTTTTAAAACACTAACAATATCTGATCCCGATGATTTGCAATGTTTCTTATCACTTGATTAGCTATAAGCCTCCATAGGTAAAAACACCAGCATAGTACACAGTTAAAAGAAAAAGATTTAAGCATGATTAAAGTACAGAAAGCATATTGCAGCCCCACCACATAAAACAATCACAAGTAACCTAAAAACAAAAATACAAACAAAATAAAAAATAAAGGTTTGCTTAACATCGTCACAATGATACAAGTGATTGTATGGATAAAATCGACAAGTATTTAAATAAATAAATAAAAAAAGCTCACCCTAATATCACCACCTGGGTCTTTGTAATCAGCATAATCAAGACCATTTGTGCCATAACTGATACTATACTCCATAGCGTACTCATTACTATGAGGTCTACCTTGTGTCCAAATACGTGTAATATTCATTACTTGGCCTAGGTCGATTATCAACTTCTGATCAAAATCGTTATTAGCAGCTGACCAGGCATTTCCCCCTTGAGAATATTTTATTTAGAAAAATCTTTAAATTATTGTATATTAAAAAACAGAAACATCTCTCAATTTATTTAAAATATATTTTTGATACGATTGGTAAGTTTGTTTCATATCCCAAATGAAGATCTGTATGAGGTCCTATTTAACACTGATTGTTTTGACTGCTGTAAAATAAGATGTGTCGCTGTCTTTTAAACAGATATGCTTAATCGTAAAATAATAACATTTTCTATTTTGTAACATTAGAAAAGCTTCTCGTTATAGTTTATATGGATTTTTAGGTCTTGCTAAATAAATGTTACAGGTTGAAAATACACATTACATATGCTTCTAATGCCATTTTGTTTTCTGACAATGTCAGGTCTTTCATTACAAAAACTTAACAATAGTAAAAGTCGGTGGAAATTTATCAAGATGGAGAAATATCTATAAATATGATTAAAATTATACCAATACAAATGTCACAGAACAACATCAATTCAGTTGTGAAAATAATTTATAAAACAAAATTATGAATATCAACCACAGTAGGTCGTGGCTTTTGGCTTCACTAAAAATAAGTCTATCGGTATTGTCTGTGATTAAAGAAATGCGTAATATAAAATTTTTATACTTTTAAAAATCCCAGCCTAGTGAATTATAAAGACTGTAACGCTCGCTCGTAAATTAAGCATACATTGTCAACTAATGCACTCTGATTCATACAAAGTTTTGTGTCACTTTTCACAATATTCTGGAGGTTCACTTTATTTCGATAATCAAAAATATTGCTCACATTAGTGTAGTTTAAGAGATAATTGCACTGAACAAAATTAAATGTGATTTACTTCATTTAAAAATTAGGTTACGGACGAAAAATATAAAGTATAAAATTAATTGTACAGAAATTTAGATTGGAATTAATGGCTCTCTTAATTTATTATTCTTTAGCGACATTCCTTAGAAATAATTCTAATCACATTTCATTTTAATAGTTTCTGTATAAGTAAAGTCCACCAAGAGGATTAGGTTATTCTCTTTAGGAAATATACGTTTTGGGCTTACATAAATTCTAATTCAAGAGAGAATTATTTTGTATCATATGTCAGTTTTTAGAAAGGTTAGAGGTGATGTCATCATAATAATTAATACATCCTGATTTTGTTTTGTCTAGAAAATATAAAATGGCGCCGATGATCTCATCGTCTAAGAACAACTATAGGCCATATGCAGTTTTGTGTCGACTCAGATTAATCTAAAACCTTAAATATGTAAGTTTAAATATATATATATATATATATATATATATATATATATATATATATATATATTATTATATTTCTGTGAAGCTTTCTCTGGAAACCATCAAGCCCCATCGTTGGGCCGAAAATAATTCTCTGTAGGTTACCTGGATGGAACGGCCTTAATAATTTGTGTTGTCACAAATACATGCATCTACCTGAAAATGAAGCCCTACCACCTAGACTTGCAATTCATATCACCCTAAAATAATACCCTCTGAAGATGCTTTCCAATTCGGACGCCAAAACCTCCAGCTTCCTCAGGGATATTCGCCAAAGCTGCTCACTTGTCCTCTGAAAATACTACCCTACTAAAATAAAAGTCGACTGCCAAAATTACATTTTGAACATCCAATTGCTATTCAAAAATTTCAGTTTTATATTCCTCATACATCTTGAATATTTAACAAATATTATTAATTTTAAAAGAAGTCATTTTAAATAAAATAATTTGGAAATTTTTCTAATTACATCAATTATTAACCAAAAGTAACTGGGCTTATCCCCAAACTTTACTTTAAACCCCCAGGTCTAATACGAGATCATAGTAAAAACCTTTCTTTGTCTATGTGCTGAATACGTCACTGAAATTACCAAAAACCCTTTTACTTTGTACACAAAAACCAATATTACACCTTCATTTTATACCACCCAATAGTACATAAGTAAATTTTCATTTACTCGTTTCTCAAGATAAATCGTCAAATAAAATGTCCTTACAATACAATAAAATACACCAATAATCACCAAATTGTCATAATCACCCACAAAATCACAATAAGCAAAAGTTTTACAAAGGTTGAATTACCTGCATTGTAGCACCGCCAGCTCTCTACGTGGAAACCATCCCCAACGTAGTCATCTCGCTCGACTGCACGTTCAAAAATTAACCCAGATGGCCTCTCACCATCCGAAACTGCACGCTTCTACCCAGATTTCTCAGCTGCTAATGTACGGTACTTCCATGCTCCCATACATCTGCTACTGGTCCATCCACATACTTGATTTGTACCCAGTGTACACCAAGTGCCTCCAATCACAAGTAGTAAAAATTTTACTTATTTTGCTTTCAGCTTCGATTATTAACAGAATTTTATAGACTTCACAATTGCCATATAACTTTGCACCAACTTGTGCCTATTAAATTTTAATACAGCTAAACTCACTTATTTACATTTACACTTGTATGTAGCTTGGTTGAAGATCGAAAGGAAAAGAAAGCCTTTACCGCCTCCTCTAGGTTTATATAGCCTCCAAAAATGCCTCCTTGAATCTATTCTCACCACTCATATAACACACTTCCTTAGAAACGTTTTCAAACCGTCTCCGGTTCCAGAAGCCCATGCACAGCACAACAACAAACAGTCGCTCAATTTCACAAACTAACCATTACCCTTGAGTTATTTTAGGTAATATTCTCAACCGTTTTCAAGCCGTTGCAAAAATCTTGGAATTTTCAGTAACAAACAATCTCTTTACGAAGAAACCCTCATTAAAATCGTCAACGGCTGTCACTTTCCGCAAAATCTTCCAATAACTGCCATTCAATCTAGCCTGCAATATATGCCTCTAATGCACGCGCATATCTGTCATTTCCCTCTAACCTGCATTTAAAATCTTCCATCTTTTGTCTTTTCCCATTCTTAATTTCAACATTAGTTGTGCCTTTCTCTTATCTTTGTCTAACCCGTATGTTATCTCTGGTTGTTTCTATCCCCCCTATACATAAGCTCAGTTCCACCTAACCGATCGATATTATCGCCTATCTTGTTCTTATTCACCTAATCGCACAATCGTACTCTGTTTGCAACTCTCTACTGGATATTTGATTCCCTTTCCAACCAATATTTTAAGAAAACATCGAATCTTTGTCTTGCTTATTTGCCTTTAAATTTCCTTATCTAACAGACGTTTCAAAGTCAATGATCACTAACCATATGCTATCACCCCTTTTTTGCTACTTCATGTAGAATATAGTCTTTCTCTTTATATTATCAATCTGTTTTCGTACGTAGCGTGCAACATTTTATCTGTGTTTGTTTCTCAAAGGTCTTTTACTAGGAATACAATACTTGTTGACAAGCTTTTAAACTCGATACAAATAACCTGTTTACAATGCTAAACCTTCCTAGATATATTATACAAGTTCCCGCCTTATATTACCCTAAGTTACACAAATAACTAAATCACGCTTTGAATATGCGTTGCTAAATAAATACACCCTTTTACAACTACGTACAATTAACCCTAATATTTAATAAAAATTGGTAAATTGTTATCCTATCTTTCAAAACGTCTCAAACTCTACTTGACCCTTATATACATGAGTTACCCAGCAATAAATAATTATTTGACCTTTCTAACACCTATTATAACCTATAAATCCACAGTAATATATATATATATATATATATATATATATATATTGATATAAGTGGTTATTTAGTTATTTAGGGGTATAGTGAGTCATAATGATTACCCAATACATGTAAATAATACTAGGAGTTAGAAAACTGCATTTATTTAGCATTAAAAATACATAATTTGTATATTAGGCAAAGAGCAAACATTTAACACCCTGTATAGGGATCGCAAGTGACTTTAATTAACGCCGAGTAGCATATCATTCAACAATACACACACATGCAGCAACAGAAATAACTCTACATGCAATCAAACTTGTCCTAAACCAAAAATATTCATAAATTATAAATTAATACGCATGAAATGCAGTAAAAAGCTAGAAAAATCATAATACAATTAACATTAAACAAGCAATAAGAAAGCAGATAGCATAGTGTCCTGATAAGAAACGCATCCTTCACAATAAATACGTTTCGGAAACGCAAAAATGTAAACAGAAATGTTAATTTACGTCACTTGGTCTACGTGATTTTCTACATGAAGTTAATGCAGATCCCAAAATATTATCTTGACACTACTATAACTAAAACAAATGCGACAAGTCGCCTAACTTATATACAATAACTAAAGCTAACACTACAGTTTTTAAGTGCACACGCACATAAGCATTGCATCTAAACTGTTTTTTCCTTGACAAGAAAATGCCCAAAAGAGCAAGTTACTATAGATTTTAGCAAATTTTTATGTATTGATACTTTGGCTTAATAAACAAACAATACACATCAAAACTTTTTAGTGACATGGTTGTGAATTAACGAATTTACCAACAGTACCATCTTACTAATTTCTTACATTACTAACCTAACAAATTACATTGCTACCATCAGGTTAGCTTCTTCACTCAATACTCAAAAAAATACTTCCTACATCTGATCATAAATACCAAACGTTAGGAAAACAAAAGAAAGTAAGGCAAAGTCTCTAGTTATTATCAAAGATAATACGTAAGATAGATCCGAAAGGTTCCATCACGCTAAGGCACGCTACGACTATATACATTAAAGATATAGCGTAGAATTCCTCAGCTCACCAAGACGTTTTGTCATCCATCACAAAGATACAAGAGAGAGTGACTCCTTGAAACCGTTATACAGGTAAATACTCATACCCCTTAAAAGAGAGCAACCTGTAAGGCAGGCCCGTTTATAAAAACGGTATGAGGGACCAAAAAAAGGCATGCGGGTGCATTCCTGTATATATATATATATATATATATATATATATATTGCAGTGTTTCCACCAAAATCCGGGAACTCCGGATTTCGAATCGTGGCCCACTGATTGTGCGTCAAGAATGCTGTGTTTCCTTGTATTAGAATCGTGCCTCACGAATTGGGCGTCAAGAATGCTGTGAAACCTACAAAAAGCTATTAACTTAACTAGTCCGTCATTTTCTTCTCTTAATCGCCTCTTTACTCCTTTCCGCCTCGGCTGCTCACCTAGTTAAAACTTTCATCCTCAATCATAAAAAAAAAAAAACACATTCCTATCACAAACACCAACGTTAACTCTATTTACATGAATATTCACAATACATTAAAATTTCAAAATTAAAATTCAGCATAAATTTCAGTATCAGAAAATTTCAAGATTAAATTTATTATCATTTTAATGTGCATCCAGAATTAAAGTCCTTGTAGGATGCCTACTAATTAATATAACAATATATGCAGACCTGAGTCTGAGTACAAAGGGAGCATCTACCACCCCTTTACGTTAATTAACCAGGTTCGTCTAATTGAGCTCAAAGACATACCCAAATTTTCATCATAATCCAGAACATAAATAGTAAATACCCCTTTCTACTTAAACAAGAAAATTTCACCATAAAATTAAAATTTTGTTGTTAGTACAATTTCACTACTGTCCATTTTAAGTAAATCAATTATAAAGTTATTCAACACACACCAAAACATCAAAAAATCGAACAACAAAGCATAAGTTACCTGAAGGTTACTGCACTAGTGGCTTCAATGTACATCGTCCTTGTTAATTTCACCATTCCAACTGGGTTATGTTTACGTCCTCGGATTACTGGTCGCTTTTAAACATTTTCTCTACACCACCATTCATCTAAAGTTGTTTCAGTGCTTTTCCGGAACTCATCTGTGTATATCAGAAGCTTGTTTTGTGGATCCAGACACGTTTACGAATCATTTAATTATTAACACCCCCCGAAAAATAGCAAAGAAATTCCTACTTCTTTCACAAATATACCCCAAAACTGCCTACTTTTGTGTATTCATTTGTCGTTGCAAATTTGACTAATTGGTACAGTGATACTAAACTTTATTACCTTGTATCTTCTTTTCTAAGTGCACTAAATTACATTCATTGTAGCACGTAAAGAACAAACTGTTTTAAATCACCAAAATATACGAGCAAACTGTTTAAATTATTCTATCCAAAATCGGAAAACTAAAAAGCACTGTTTAACGCATTGAATCAATTCGAAAATCTAAGAGAGCTAAACTCATATTAACCCGGGTATATATAGAGGTTAGCCTGTCTGTCGGTCTTGTCCCCAAAACGGCCAGTTTCTAGAATTTCGTGTACTATGTTCCCATCTCGCCCGCCTGTGCGTCGGTTCTTATTAAATTTGCACTCGCACCAGTTAAATCTCAGAAATTTCGACACGGCTCGCAACGCCTGGAAATAACTAATTAATTTTTATACAGAAATGTTATTTTACCCTCAAGTTTGCCTTTTACTTTCAACCAATCGCAACCCAGTGACGTTGCTCCACTCACGCCTTTACTATATGTGTCTCGGTCTTGCGCATATTATCTGTCTCTATCTACCCTGTTCTTATTGGTGCAAATTGATATTCTTTATTACCGATTATTTCAGTCCATGTGGACTGTGAAATAACCCACCTTATTAGCATTTCCGTAACTATTAAGCTACGGTTTCTCCAACATTCTCTGTAACCATTAATTATCTGCAAATTTTACGCAGGTGTTCAAACATAATACTTCTACGATCTGAATATTATTGGGTTTTACTAGCTTTTATAGATATTATATGTTACTAATGGTCCAATTAACTCCAATTAAAATAATACCCTTTAATTTTTAGTGACTCCTAATCAAATATTAATTATTATCTGTACATTTTGTTTAATACCGGTTACTTAAAATTGAGTTAATTAATATAAATTTTGCACGTAATTTCTATTTGTTTCTTTACTCGGAATAATTTAATTACACGTAGAGCATTTTAATACTGCTTCCTTTTTTTTATAGCAAGCGTCTTGTAAATGATTTAAATCTCTTATTTTTAATGAAACGAATGAATTTTTATTCTCCACGGTTTTTTAATAACGCGTACCTTTTCCCAAAGCTTCTACACGGTGATTAAAATTATTTGATGTGATTATTTAATTTTCTACCCTGGTCTAAATATGAGTAATATATATATATATATATATATATATATATATATATATAAACGTATGCATATCTTGTCGGCATCGCTCAACGCCGGGTGCAGGAATGCACCCGCATGCCTTTTTTCAGTCCCTCATATCGTTTTTATAAACGGGCGTGCCTCACAAGTTACTCTCTTTTAGGGGGTATGAGTATTTACCTGTATAACGGCTTCAAGGAGCCACTCTCTCTTGTATCTTTGTGATGGATGACAAAACGTCTTGGTGAGCTGAGGAATTCTACGCTAAATCTTTAATGTATATAGTCGTAGCGTGCCTTAGCGTGATGGAACCTTTCGGATCTATCTCTCTAGAGACTTTGCCTTACTTTCTTTTGTTTTCCTAACGTTTGGTATTTATGATCAGATGTAGGAAGTATTTTTTTGAGTATTGAGTGAAGAAGCTAACCTGATGGTAGCAATGTAATTTGTTAGGTTAGTAATGTAAGAAATTAGTAAGATGGTACTGTTGGTAAATTCGTTAATTCACAACCATGTCACTAAAAAGTTTTGATGTGTATTGTTTGTTTATTAAGCCAAAGTACCAATACATAAAAATTTGCAAAAATGTATAGTAACTTGCTCTCTTGAGCATTTTGAAATTTGGGTATTTTCTTGCCAAGGAAAAAACAGTTTAGATGCAATGCTTATGTGCGTGTGCACTTAAAAACTGTAATGTTAGCTTTAGTTATTGTATATAAGTTAGGCGACTTGTCGCATTTGTTTTAGTTATAGTAGTGTTTCGTGCTCTTCAACAAATTTGTGCTGTCGATTATAACTGTGCCACACCAAAGACTTGTGTGTGCATTTATAGATGTAGTTCAAAAACAATGGGGCTACACATTCCGTTTCCTGATTACTCATAAGACGCGTTATCAGTTGAAAAAACCAGGTGGCGCCTAAAACAAGCATTTACTAGAATGTAAGTTAGGGTATATGTAAGTTAGTCAGGCTTTAGATTTTAAGTTTTTACCGTGCTAACAGTCTTTTTCTTTTTTTAAAATTTTTTCTTTTATGGCTTTGTCGCGATTGTTACATTCCAAACTTGGCAATGTATATTTTTTTAAATGTGAGTAAATTCCCGCGAATATTTTCAAATGAACTTGTTAATTTCCGTCATTCCGGACAGTTACGTTTGTGCAAAAAAAATGCGCAGGCGCGGAGTGAATGGCGCAAGTGCACGCGGTGTGATGAGACGTCGTTAGACTACGAGGCCTGAAGCCGAGAACAGCTACCTGTGTCGTGGTGTTTGTCTTTTCTCATTTTTAGGATGTAGGTTCCTCTATCTCATCTTGCCTTACCGTAGCTCTACCTGTATCCGTACCGCCCTACCTACGAACGAACAAAAGAGTATGGACGAATAGAATTTAGGCTCAACAATGGCATGATGTGATCCACACGAGATGACCCTGGGATATAAACTGTAAGGTGCGATTTAAGTGAGTACATTGCTTTAATTTATATTGTAAATTTGATCATTGTAACACTTTTAAATATGTTTGTATTTGATATAATTTGCGGCGTAATTGTACGTTACATTAACGATTGCGCAATAAAAATTGTATATTCATATTTACACGATGCTTATATATTCTGTTCAATAAGTCTTTAAGTAGTGGTGTTTTTCCAGAGCTTTGAAAGTTGAGTTACGTTATACCAATTCACAAAAGTGGAGATAAATCAAATGTAAAGAACTATCGTCCAATTTCTATTTGAAGTTGTTTTCCAAAGATACTGGAAAGTGTGGTGTGTAATAAATTAACTTACTATTCAAGAATGTTATTATTGGGGAGCAGTATGGGTTTTGTGCAGGAAGATCCACTGCCTCGAATCTTCTGGTCTATACCAATTATATCTCTACGGCCTTTGAAACTGGTCTACAGGTAGATGCTATTTATGGTGATTTTGCTAAAGCCTTCGACCGTGTTAACCATATACCTTTGTTACAGAAATTGTGTGCACCGGGAGTTGATGGCACTTTGCTTGACTGGTTTAGAAGTTATCGGGTTCAATTCGTGAAAATTAAAAATTATATTTCTGGAACAATTCGGGTTACGTCAGGTGTACCATAGGAGTCAGATCTAGGACCGATTCTTTTTTCCATTTTTATTAACGATATTAAATCGGTATTTGAGGGATGTAAGTTTTTACTCTTTGCGGATGACATCAAAATTTTTACTACTATTGCTTCACTGTCAGATAGTATTGACTTGCAAAACAACCTAAATAGATTTCAACAGTGGTGTGCGGTGAATGACTTGCAACTGAATTTACAAAAGTGTTATTGCGTGAAATTTTATCGTGGTAAATCTCAAATTCAAACATCATATATGTTAAATGGTGTATCCTTGAGAGTTGTTACTGATCTCCGTGATCTTTGAGTTCATTTCGATGTGCAACTTACATTTAGGCAACATATTGATGAGATTGTTTCTAAATCTAGAAGAATGCTAGGCCTTATCATGAGATTTTCAGGTGAATTTAGAAATGTTATTACATTTAAAATTTTATACTGCTCACTGGTTAGGTCACACTAGGAATATTGTTCCTGTATTTGGTCACCTAGTTATATGATATACATAAAGAAAATTGAATCAATTCAGCATATAAGTTAGGTATTGCAGTGCACTGTTTTAATTACAATAGTACTTTACAAACTCTAAATATGGTATTGCAAAATAGGCGCATAATTACTGATGTGTGTTTAGTGTTTAAGTTGTTTAATTCTTTTATAGATTGTTCTGAACTATTGCGGTTTTTTAGTTTGAATATTCCATCAAGAACATTACGTTCTGCAAATTTTTACATGTTTCTTTCCACAGGCAGAATTTTAGTTATTTCAGTGCAATTTTAAGGATAACTCGTGAATTTAATATTCATTGTAAATCTGTAGATATGTTTTGTCAATCATACGAATCATTTAAATACTCATTGAATCAGTTATTCATAGTATATAATTAATAAATTGATGTACAATTAGTTGTTCGGTCTCTTTGTTGCACGTTGTCCTGTTTAATTTTAAGTCGTAAATTTGTAGTTATAAATCTAATAGTAAAACTGTCATCCCTTGTTCCCTTATATCCTGCCGTAAAAATTCCTTGTGCATGTGTAAATAAGTTGGACTAAGAGTAGTAAACAAACACTCTCTTATGGATATCGAAGCAGAACAGTCGGTTTTTCGTTCGGTAACGTAAGTTTGTCAATAGTGCCGCGGACTTTGTCGATAAACCCCTAAAAAACACAGTGCAAGTGCAACGTAACACGGACTAAATTTCGCATACAGTCCACTTAGTTGAAGGAATAGGAACTGTAGCTTAGAACAACAAAAAACCGCGGAGGTAAGTCGATGTACAAAGTTATAAGCCCCCCCCCCCCGTGATGAACATCAGTAATTAGGTAAGGTGTGTATTATGTAATTCATCATTCATCATTTTGTTTTCGACCTTACTTAATGTCGGTTTGACGCAGCTCTAACTTCTTTTCTATTCTGTGCTAATCTAAAAAGCTCTACATACCCTTCACAACCTAAATTTCTAATAATTTGACTAATATAGTTTGGTCTAGGTCTTCCTATATCCTTCTATCTTTTTCCTATCCAGCTGGCTCTACATAGATATTAGCAACCTGATGGTTGTTAAAGGACTCTAACATGTTTACATGATTACCATTTATAAGGAAATGAAATATAACCTGGTTATCCGCTTCAAAAAAGTAAAAGTGTTAAATTATGTTATTATTATTATTATTATTATTACTTTACATTATTTTTTTTCTATAACTAATAATAGAAAAGCTTGTGTTTAGTTGCAGCATAAAATCATTATGTAAAACATGGGTGTATCCCGTTAATTATCAATAAATTAAATTAAATAAATTAAATTTAAAACGTGGGAAACTGTAAGAACCTCCTAAACATTTTAACACAAATCTGGATAAAAATGCTCCAATCAATAGACTATGTGACACTTGATAAATACTGCATAAATATAGATGTTAATATGTTGTCTCTTTTTCATTTAAGAAAGTCGTAAAATAAATTTTTGTTAATTAGCAAGTCCAAGATGAAAACCTAAATATTTATAATTACTTATAAACAGGTAATAGTTTATTTTGTAGTTAAACATATACTTAAGTCGTAAGTTATGCTTTAAATGGTAGATGTTGTTGTTAGGCTTGTCCTGTATGCATCCCAAACATGTATAAATAAATAAAAATCACGAGAAGTATACGGGTTTTCAATTTTTAGGGATAACTTATGTCTTTAAAATATTACCTCATGGTTTAGCTACTTTTGTCATGAACTAGATTCCAGTATTAAAATCAGTTTTAGATGAAGCTATGGAAAGGTTTGTCATTCTATATGTAAACGATCTACTTATTGTATCGAAAGGTCCCGAGAACCACATTTTTCACATCAAAACTATTTTTAAAAAATTAGCATGCACGGGTGTTACTTTAAAGCTGAGAAAGTGTGTATTTTCACCAAGAAAAATCTAATTTGTGAGACATATATTAACTTGGGGAGGTATTGCCGTGACTCCTAAAAGAATACGAACAATTCAAGATTTCGAGCTGCTTTGAAATATTAAAGCTCTAAGATGTTTTTTGGAGTTGGTTAATTATGATTCGTGTTTCGTGGAAAACTTTTCCTATTTAGCAAGCGGGTTAAACCATTTATTAAAGAAGTAGTCGCAATAGTCCTGGTGCCATGAAGAGGATAAAGTATTTCAGGATATCAAAAATGCTTTCTCAAGTATCGTAATGTTGAAACATCCAGATATTGGTTCCTGCCTTTACCAAGTTACAAGGAAACAAAAAAGTCACATTGTCGCATTTTATTCAAGAATGATTCGGAGGTCAAAGAGTAATTACTCTTTAAGCATTATTGCTTCGTTAAAAAAAGGACATTTTCTGCTGCTACGTCATGAAATAACTGTTATAACTGATCATAAAGTTTTCTCCTTCTTTACAACTTTCCGTCTTTTGAATTCAAGACTTCTCAGATGTTTATATTTACAATAGTTCGTTATTAAAATCGAATATTGCTCTGGTACAGAAAATGGCATTCCAGATATGTTGTCACGATGTCTTAGTGATCAAAGAAATTTAATACATAAACCTTATAAAAACAAGATCGAAATTAATTATTTAAATAAAAAAGACATTTTAATTCCCGATAAAACTTTGAACAATTAGAATACCTGCAAGACACTCAAGGCAATAACGAATTTTGCAGTACTGTTAATCGGCAGCTGGAAGACTAAAAATGTTCACTACGGTATCGAGATTGGTATGTTATGCACAAGGGAATTTTATTTATAAAAGGAAATGGTTTAACATCGAGGTTCTTATTAAGAATTTCAAAAGCTGAAATTTATCAATAAGTATCCAAACGTCATATTGACAGTGGTCATTTTGACTCATATAAATGTCATAGTCGTCTTTCGCGAGATTTTTATTGGAATAAAATGAGAGGCAGTAGTAATAAAATTTTGAGTTTTTGTGATATTTGCAAAAAAGCAAAGATTTCCCAAAAGTATAATAAGGAAATGTTCCTCGTGTAGTGGATGAGCCCAACCACGCCATAAGTGTACATTTGATAAGACCGCTACCGGTATCTAGGAGAGGTGTTACCCACTTTTTGTTAATATTGGACATATTTAGTAAGAGTTGAGCTTTTTTGTTTTAAAGAAGGCCTCTGCGATTTCTATTTTAAGAAGTTGGAATATGTATTTTGTTAACGTTGGAAAACCAAGAGTGATTATCCCAAACAATGATTCATAGTTTGGTAGCTGGTTATATTTAACCGAAATGAAAGCGGAAGGGATTGTGGTTGCCTATACTTCCATCTACTTCACCACAGGGCAATATGGTGGAACGAGTAAACCGTGAGATACTTAGATTAATATGCATGTTGCAACAATTTTTTTTGGCTATATAAAAAAAATTCCTTTCAAAACAGAAATATTAAGGCATGTTAATGCCAAAATTTGGCAATGTACATTGTTAAATATGTAAATAAATTCCCGCGAATATTTCTAAATAAACTGGTCAATTTCCGTCGACCCCGAGTCGCGCCTGCGCAAAGTGAATGGCACAAGTGCGCGTAGTGTGATGATACGTCATTAAGCTACGAGCCCTGAAGCCAAGAACATCTACCTGAATTGTAGTGTGTCTTTTCTCTTTGCAGACATATAGGTTCTTCTATCTTACCTTCTGTCGTTCCTTATACATGGTTGTTCCTTCTCGTCCCACCTACAAACAAGCATAGAGGATGGACAGATAAAATTTGGTGTCAATAATGGCATAGCCTACCCACACAAAAACAACAAGGATCCTGAGATGTTAAGAAATACACGTGAGTACCCGTTTTATTTATATTGTGCTGAAACTTTAACCATTGTATCACTTTTAAAGGTGTTTGATATTTGATACAAATGGCGCGTAATTTGCCGCGTAATTATACATTATATTAAACCATTGCGCAATAATATGAAACGCGGGAAACCGTAACAGGCAATAAAAAAATGGAAAAATTCGCCAAGTATATTTATTTGCAAATTCAGATAGATTTTCCAATTCTTAATAAGTCCTTGATCCCATATGGAAAATAACCGCGATTTGGTATTTTCTAGTTTGGTTAAATTGTAAGGTCAAGTTCAACATTTAGAACCCACAAAGGAAACAATTAAGTTGTTTTGAAACCTGGTTTATAAAGTCGCAAATAGCAATATAATCTTTCAGAGGTCTCTGTAAACACCTTATTGTTTACAAAATATCTCAAGATTTTCAACTTGTTTCATACACACTGCGCATAAACATTAAACTTTTGGTGTGGTAAGATTTCCCCTGGATAAACTGTCTTTGTAAGTCACTTTCTCAATTCACTCATTTCCGCATCATCTTCGGGTCAAGCAAGATAGGGAGTCGTTGATGCACAAATCCCATATGACCAGCAAATTCCCAGAGCTAAAAATTTGGTAGAACATGATAATTCCTTCAATTCAGTTAATAACTTCTAGTCACAATGTACCCTCGAGCCTACTAGCAGCGTTGAGCTGACCATCATCCTCAAGCTCACCCATCACGTACTACGAAATCAGTCTGGGGCCTTCGCCTTTTTCATCACAATCAACCAGCCCAAATATGCTCCCAACCAATTTAAGGATAGCGGCCAGCAGCCAGAGGTTAATTAATTGTTTACTACAAACGTATATTTTCTTAAAAGTAAAATCTTTGTTCATACTTTGTTGTTTTTTAAGATGGCCTTCGTCAACAAAATGTAACGTTTTATTTTTTTCGCTCTCTGGCGTTGGGCGCCAGTGTAACTTTCTTATTTTACTTTTTTTTTGCGCTAATGAAACCTTTTCTTACTCTAGCACGTTAGTCATGAAAAACAACTATTCTAATAATTCGAACTAGCAAGTTAAAAACCTTCCGCTTCCTTCACAGAAAATCGAAGAAAGCGACATCTTCCGACATAGCAGGGGTCCTATTCCTGGGTAAGGTAATGAGACATGAGGGCGGGGGAAATTCGATTTTTGTTTCTAAACAGAAACTAAACACAGTTAAAAGGGCGCCACCAAGTCCTAAGATAAACAAGTTAAGAACAAAGCAATATTCTAAGGGTGAATGTGGAAACCCAAATATAAAAAAATCGTCCTCGTTAACAAAAACCTGTCTTATAAAAATAAGACGCAGCTCCTGAAAGAAATTATAACGGTTCCAGCCCGAACGATTTTGAATGAAAATCACTTGCCCCTTTCTGATTGGTTTATTTTTGTTTGTAGAACATTTTTTTGTTATTGTAAATAAATTCTCTTTCCTGAAGTTTCCTTTTTCTTTCTGTGTGACCCACCTAATTGTACGACGCTTTTAGCTAGCATGGCATTTTTATTTCGTTTATCTTGTTATACATTATCGTGATTCATACGGGTCCTTACTTTATCTTCCTTTTCAGTGTCTGCCTGACCCGTACATTCTACTGTAACACCTGGAGGTGCATTTTAATAAATTATTAAAACTAAACGAGATAATAGTTGTTTCCTTTCCCATGCACTTCTTGTAGAAGTGGTAATCAACGCGAGCAAACAATTATCTCAGATTGAAAAACAGAACAAAAACATGATACTTCTCACAAAATAACAAATTTTGAAGTCGGCGATAAGGTGTTGGTTAGGAACCATAATGGGTTCAATGCTGAAAACCCTTAAATTAGTAAGTTCTTCCTTTTTTTTCGAAATCCTTGTGCTGTTCAAAAGAAAATAAATAAAAATGCCTATAAGGTAGCCGAAGATCCCACCGGTGCTCTGCTTCCAACTCAAAATATTTATAACCAGTAACCATATAAACTTCCGGTAGAACATGTTTAAGGAGGTAGTTTTGGATAATTATTAAGCCATGCTGTCTTTATTACATTAATGTAATAGTGTAGTTCTATTTTTTTTTATTTTTCAGTTGGCCTGTCTAAATTAGGGAGTTAGTTTCAAAAAAACTAGGTTAATTATGGCAATTAGGGTAGTTGTATTGGGGTATATGCTTAATCACAAACCGTATTATTATCTTAAGGTGTACCATTATCAAGGTGATTTAGTTCTGTATTCAACTAGGGTCTAAGCAAAAACTTAGCCATCATCCATTTACGTTGTGGAGCAGTTGGGGTGGGGTGGGAGTGGGGTGTTTTGGTAATGTAGCGTTTTGCAGCTTTAGGTATAACAGTTATGTCTAACCCTGGGCGATGCGAGAGGATACAAAGGATGGCAGTAAGATTGAAGACGTGGTTCTGGACGGTTGGATTATTTTTTTTAAAGTGCATGTTGATGGTGTTTCAGCCGTTGAGATTAATCTTAGTTGAATGGTTAGTTTTTAGTGTGAACGATCCCATGTTGTGTTAAATAAAAAAATGTGTACCTAGTTCATATGTTCGATTAAAGATTCATAAACTTTGGTAGTGTTGGTTGTTTATTCTTACGAACCCAAGCTTAAAAGTGGTATACCAGATATACGTATAAAGCAATTTAGCAATCTAATACAATGAAAAGGTTGTATTACTTACACGTTAATGTTTACTTAAGAGTTCTGTTAATTATATCTGGCCAGTGGAGGTTAAATTATGTGTTTTTTAAGTTCAATGTGCGTGCAATTATATTTTCGAAAATTACTTTAATAGAGTTTAAACTTAGATGGAATTTAATTTTGAGTTATTTATAAAAAACAGATAAAAGACCATTGTGAAGGGATATCCAGTTACCAGTGATGAAGTCATAGTTGGGAGATGCCGTTAGTTTGAAAATTTCTGTAATTTGATATAAAATCAAGGAGTATTTTTAAGGTATGATTATGAAAAGTAACAGATAAGGTAACGAGATTTTGGAACATCCAAAATAACCGTTTTGCAGGTAGCGAATATATCAAAGAAATTGCTGGGTCACGACGGTTTGGTGCCCTTAATTTGGACAATTAGTAGTCTTTCAAGGTAAGTGGGTACTTAAAAGTAGCTTCGTATTTCACCCATTCTACGTGTTTATAATTTATTTTTGTTTTTATCAGTTTATCCCATAGGAACTCACACACCACTGCAGTTAGCTTTTGCACCTTTAAAATTGTTGTGGGATCCCGCCCCTTTTAGACAAATTGAAATTCTTAACGTGACGTCATTTTTATCCATAACAGGAGCTGTCTCCGTTAAAAATCGTGCTTTATAAAATCACATGGGGGACCACTTTGATCAAGCACCAAGTGAGCAACACAAAAAAAATTTGCTAGCAAGTGTGGGGTTTTTTCAATTATAATCTGATTTTTATGATACTGAAATTTCTATACGACTTTTCAAGCAATGTGCTGAAAAAAATATGATAGAATTTGTTAATGTACAAGAGCTGTTCAGTAAGAACAAGTAAACTGTCAGAAGTCGTCATTATGAAATTCAACTTCTACTGTCAGATAAAATGCCATACTGAACTTTAGTAATATCAGACCAAGGGTTTTGCTAATAAATGGCAATAGACCTAAGGCCATTATTGGTTTAATTCTACAGGAATGTTATTAATTAAACATATTTCATTCAATAAATTTTAAAGTACAACATTTTCAAGAGAAAAATATTTTTTTATATTCAAACTTTATATTAAAATACATAATTATCATTTTCTCTAACAATTTAATTACATTATTTATGTACATCTGTCACTATTTAAAATGCACTAAATAAAATAACATGGGCTCAGAGTTAAATTTGCTATTTTAAACCCTAATGAAAAAGTCAAAGACTGAACCCGACACCGTTATAGATTATCAAGAATGAAATTGCATAGATGTGAACATTAACATTTATGTTATGAATTTTCATTATAATGTAAAATAACGCCAAATAAAACTATAAATTCAATTTTCTGGCAAATCATACAAATTTAAGCAAAACAAATCAATACCAAATTACTACATCGAGCTAAACTACCCATAAATTATATTGCGTGCAGGGCTGCATTATTGATAAACAATATAATGTACCATCCAAATGGTGGTACACAGATGAACTTACTTGAACCCTATTATGAGCTAAAAATATTTTGGGACACACATAATCCTTCAATTTAGTATTTAATACAATTAAAAATGTAATACAGAGATGCTAATAATAAACAGTCAGATTAAACATAATATTTTTATCGATAATTGAAGCACAATTTATGATCTTGATATGTACCTTTTAAGGCTAACAATTACAATTAAACTGTATTATAGTGAGAAATCACTAAAAAATCGTTTTCATAAAGAAATTTATGAAACTCAGGAAAAAAATGAACAAAATACAAGTTTAATTAAAGTAATTCAATATTGAAAGAATATTTTATACAAATCATAAGTTGCATACTGTTTAGAAAAGATAAATTTTTACAGTGACATGATTAATATACATTGCAGCATGCATTAGACGATTAAAAATTGGTGCCAGAAATGTAGCTCTGCAGAGTGCTGTGTTTGTACCACTCGCTAGTATATCAAACCAGTCTTCAAAATTTTCTGTTAAAGATTATCGAAGCACAATGACAATCTTTATCCAATTCAATTATATCAAATTATGCTTATTT
The DNA here is from genome assembly GCA_036346225.1 of Platerodrilus igneus. Lineage (NCBI taxonomy): Eukaryota > Metazoa > Arthropoda > Insecta > Coleoptera > Lycidae > Platerodrilus > Platerodrilus igneus. The sequence goes on along the minus strand of JARFIW010000170.1, from coordinate 11,568,650 downwards.
CAATTGAGACAGATGTGTTAATAAGCAAAATTTCAGATATCGAGCACGAAAAAAACCCGTGTTTACAGCATCAATCTTATTTGCATAGCAAAAAGGTAATAGCTTATGGGGTTTTTGGACCGAACTTTTTAAGATGCCAATAGAGAAACAGTTATAGTAATGTCTGAGCATTATGTAATCATGCACAATGATTTTCTTTTAGCAATGCTAAGGTAACATAATATCGATTTAAAATTGTCATGGTTACAAGTGATGCAGCATTTCACACAATACAATTCTTAATGCAAACAATATGACCGACCATTCCTTTCAGGAAAAGTGATAACTCATAAAGGTCGTTATGTTTCGATTGACTTCATAAAAATTCTAGTTAATAATTATGTAAAGGGATTTCAAATCATTTATTTAGTGTAATACGTATAGTTCTGTAAAATAGTTTTAGCATCTAGGTGTATTAAACATTGTAATTTAGCGAGAATATAGGTTGTGTGAATTAGTGTCAGGACTTTAAAAAATAGTTTTTATTATTATATGATTTTGCATTTGAAACGATATACATCGTCGTCCTCAACCAATAAGATTGCAATACAAACAAAGAGTGGTGAACAAGTTGGGAAAAAAACGGTGACCATCATTTATTTTATACGTAACTACCTTATCTCGAGGAACTTGTTACATACAGTTTTTGGCCCCAGAAAATCTAACAGGTAATCCACAGAAAAATCAGAAGTATCCCGCTAAAAATTCCGTTTCGAAAAAGTATCAAAAACCTCGACTATACTAACAAAAATCGTTGCCGACTAACTTAGTGAGACAGGTGGTGTAAGAGTTTGAAGAGGATCTAGGAATACTATCGTGTGTTAAATGTCTTAATTGGGCAGTATCTTAAACGTCACCTAATCTGGAAGTGATGGAAAAGGATCCTGGAATGCTACTGTGTGTGAAATATGTATAAATCGGAAAGTATCTTAGATGCTACTTAATCTCGAAGTACAAGGGTTGTTAGGGAAAAGCAACAGAAAGAATAACAAAAGGATGCCAAAACCTAAGATCAGGAAAGTTATTCTGGCCTAAAATTCACATGAGAAATAAGTAAACACACTATTGTTAAAACAAATGTTAACCATAAAACATTGAAATTATTACCTTCACATTAGTTGTGAAAAACAGACTATCGTACAATTATGTTTTCATTACATAATATATATATATATATATATATATATATATATATATTGCCGTGGACTCTCCGGAATAAGCTTCTAACATCGAGCCCCACAAATTGGGCCAACATAAAATTTTTCAAAAAAAAAATAAACAAACTTTGTTACCCTTTTATTTGGACGCCTTCGGATTTCTCTGCTCACCCTGGCTAGCTCAGCAATCAGCCTCTTCTTGAATACCTATCTTTAAGTACATACCTCTCTCTGTCACACACACACCATCAAATGAAATTACCAAAATAATGCAACAAGCATACAACCTTTTATTTACACATATTAACAGATAAAATATTTACACATGAGTACAAACGGTTTGGTAGAATTGTTACCAGCTCAATTATTAAATGCTTTAACGTCCTTGGTTTTTAAATTATTGTAACAAAAATTCTACATGCTATGAGTAGATGGGCCCCACGTGCAACCCTAGTTTGACTTCCTACTGGTCTATTGTGAGTTCATTATAACCCAGTTTTTTTGTAAATGCTTTTTAACCTTGCATTAGTGAAAACAAATTTACAGACCCGTTTACTCCTTACAACCGCAATTTATAGCCTGAATAAACCTTTATATATCATAAATAAACCCTTTTTTAATAATCAAAATTTATTGTCCTGCACATGTACCTTTTTTAAACAAGTTTTAAAAATAATAAATACGCCACCAATAAGTCAAACACACAACACCAAAATATTACCACAAATGTTTATACAAAACAGAAATTCAAAGTTCACTACCTGGAGTCACCTACGTTCCTCGTCACCGCTGCAGATGGCTCCCACAAACCCTCGTCGATGTGTCCATCTACTACGATGAAGTCTGGATCCACAGATCCCCACCATCCAATATCTCTGCTACCACTCCGGTTCTTCTTCCCAGATATCAGATTCGTCTCAACAGTAACATTCCATGCCAATATTTTATGCATACAAATTGCTTTCAGTTTCGCTTACCCCAAAATATCATCTCTTCATTTAATAACTTTCTCGTAGTAACGGCACCTTTCATTTAAACAAGCACCAACACGTGCAAACACTTTTATAACTTGTGGTCCGCTACTTCAGCTTTTAAGATTTTAACAGGATGTTTAATGTAACTTTACTGAACACAATAATTGCTAACCGAAAGCTTTTACAATTATAGGTTGTAGATCTGAACCCGTATTCAGAACTCAATGGAAAGGAAAAGAGAGCTTTAATATATTCGTTCGAGTATTTATATTATTCTCAACCCTCCTATTGGAACCTGTTTCATATGAAAAGCTTGTTTTCGAAACGGCTTCTTAAAATTTTGAACGTAACCGACTATAATTATTGAAAAATTTCTCCCGTCCGTCGTGCAGTTTACATAGAATTTCGTTTCCTACCTTACCGTACGTGCACTTCTCGAAAACTGCTCTATATCAACCAATGATATAATTTCCTGTCACCCCAACGCTCCACTTATCAGCTATCCATCTTTGTTCTATGCATATCTGTTGTCTCCTTTAGAACCCCCTCTTAAGTTACAGAAAATTGATATTGTATTTGGCCTTCGCCTTTGCACGTGTATATCTTACGTGACTTCTATCCAACGCTTCATTTATACTTTTCTCTGTCTGTTTTATATTATCGATCGTTTATTCTACTCACTCCTTAAGGTACTGGTTATTGCAACAGCTTATCCAAATTGACCGTTGAAAACAATTTGTATGAAATTTTGTCTTAACGTACATTTAAAATTCCCTGAACCTGACATTTAACAACAGGTGTTTCTTGAAACAACCGACCGTTGAAAATAACAATTCTCGGTTTCTTCGCTTCGTAATATTTGTCTAACCGAATGTTGGCTTTTAAAATGAACAACATTTGCGTTTGAAATTATTGATTTTCTATGCAAGCACGCTCCCTTCTTGCTTCCATGCGTTTGATTAAGCGTTGTTATTATTACTTATGCGTATCCTTGAGCTTTTTATGTACTCTAAAAACTTTTTTCAATTATATAATTTTCACATTACAATTTAAATATAGAAAAATACCTCAATACCCGTCCGATTTCACTATATAGTAATGTAATAATGTAATAATTGATAATATGTACAATACTCAAAATTTTCCTTTTTATACAAAGTATCTACATTTACCAGATTTATGCTTTTCTGAAAGCCAGCCAAAATATCTTTTAATTACATTCAGGGACCTTCGAACGTTCCAAGACACCTTCCCCTGTTTTCATATTTTTAAGTGACCTTTTTGATGACTTACAAATATACAATGTATAGCAAATATTAGATTGGAAACAGTCTTTCAATAATAAAGTGTTTTAAAAATTGCAAACCTGGAATGGTTTTTGGAGTCCCATCATAGTCTATGGTCTGCATCCCCTTGCTATGTCCACTTTCCACTTTTTCTTTTTGGTATTTTATGTTTGTGTTAAGACATCAACCAAATTGTCTCCACAAAATGACATCAACAAAATGCCGTCCCCATATAAGAATCGCCTCCCATAAAATCGCTTCCAATTAAAGTCGTACCAAATTAAAGTACGTCCAAAATTAAAGTATCGCCTCCAATTACAATACGTCCCAAATTAAAGTATCACCAAATTAAAAAATCGCGTTCTATCAAAATACATCCCAAATCAAAGTACGTCCAGAATTATAATACGTCCCAAATAAAAGTCCTGTTTTGTTAATATTAGAAATGAATTTAATTAAGTTGTTTAACTTACGTCTATCTGTAGATCGACTTATATTTCGTTGCACAAAATTCTTGCACTTTTAAATTTCATTTATTTACTTTCCATTTCACTAATTATGTGCGTTTTTACCACCTTCGAACATAGTTGTTGCTCAGTTAAATATAGACTGAACTGTTGTTCAGTTTCTATCGTATATATAAGCCCTTCCTCCAATAGTTTTCATTGGCGTGTTTACAATCAAGGCTGGTACCTTGCCTCATCTGGCAGAACTCTAAATTTTTACAAGTTACCTAGTTTAAATCTTCGACGAATGCTCTATTCCTCACGTCCGCATTCAGCATATTGCAGCATTATCATAGGATTTCCAACTTTTGGCTTTTCATCAAGTCACGTATTCGATGTTTGTCAATTTATCATATAATTGAACCGCCTGGTGTTTATTCGTTTGCCACGGAATGTTGGTTTCTCTAGTCACGTAACGATTTTCTAATAATGAATTATTTAAGATGCGTTTACGTTGATATTTTCAAAGCAATTGTTAAATATTTGCAATGCCAATTTATCCATGTTTCCCGGTAATTTAGTTTTGATGCAATTTGTTGCGTTTTAAAATCTTATCATTAATTTTTACCAGGTAAAACTTGTAACTTTATGGGACTGTTCCTCCTGGTTTTACGTTCGACTATGTATTAATATTTAGTATTATGAGTAATGTAATAACATTTAAAAACTCGGTCTATTATCATGTAAACACCTAAATCGATCATCTTTTCACGGTAGCTTTAAGATTTGTGCTTAACTCCTTATCCCTTGAAATCCCATTCTATAAATTTCAGGTTTTATAGTTTGCAACAAGATTGAAAACGTATATCTTTTTCAAAATTTTTAAATTCCTCAAAAAATTTATAAAAAAAGTTTGATTTTTCAATATTTTTATTCTTTACTCACGATAGTCAAGGAGTATATTAAATTAAACCTTATGGAATTCTCTTTAAAATGAGAGGTCAAGCAGCTCTCTACGACATGGAATAGAAGTTAATCAAGATTGAAAATGTCAGCACAAATGAAAAAAACGTGTTTATGCAAATTTTAATAAGAGTTATATCAAAGCCTAACAAGATGTAATTTTTCTAAAAATATATTTTAATTTACACATTTTGGGAGAATGGTTCCTGACAGTTTCAAGAGATCGGAGAAGTTCAAGTTGGCTGACTGGTTGGTTTAATAAGAAATTACCCTAATATATAACAATATTAATATCAAATATTATTACATTACCAATGAATCCCATAAATTGCTGCCATTAGAGCAATGCGTATAGTGTTACACACATTATTATTATGTTATTTTGAACAACTTTTGTATCCTTATGCTTATTATATATTATTCATATACTTATGTGATAATACATACAATTCGTGCTTACATCATTTTTGTAAATTAGATTTGCACATCAATTTGTAATGCTACTTTTGTAAATAAAAAGCGCTCATTAATTTAAGTTAGTTAAAATTACCTTAGTGCAAAAATACCATTGTGTTTTATAGAAGCTCGGGCGCTTTACAATTTACTAACATGGCTATTTCATCATAATATTAAAATTGGACATGATAGTAAAGTAGATAGTACATTCTTTTACAACCAGCAATTAAGACCGAGACTTCGTCAAATGCATATTAAATTAGAAAAATACCGACACGTTTCAGCAAATTACCAAGCTTAGGAAAGAGTATTTGTAAATATTCTCACGAATTGAAAGAAACTAAAATCATTGTAAATCACTCCATCAGACAAAAACCCATAAAACTATAAAATTTAAGACGTACTAAGCAACCAATGACACAGCTGAAAGTATTAAATAGAAACTGTGGGAATACATATAACTGCTCTGATTCACGGAAATACCTGTAACATTGGCCTTAAAACAGCTTCACGTCATGCACACCATGTGAACGGAGAAAATCGAGGAATCCCCTCAATTATTTTAACTTATAAAATACCGACATAGCATAATAAAGGGAATCATTCTGATCTTTCAATTCAAGTTTTATCTTCAGTTAGTCGAATAACAAGCAACCATCGTTGGGTGAGTGAATAAATTCAGTAATTCTAATGGTAGTTTTGAAACTCAGATTTGTAGTGAAACAAATTTCCAAACGCAAAAGAAACTGCATTACATATGGAACTTGTTCCTGGAGTGGATTCTTTTCTTCAATGCTAGTTGGTCGCCTGAGCCTTGTATCCGATCAACAAGCTGTAAATCATAGAATTTTTGGTTTCCACCTGCTACATATTCTGATAATATATTTTACTGGTTATACCAAATTTATCGGTATTAAGATTTTTACGTTGGTGCACGCTTAGTTAAAAGCGTTAGGTAACAGGAAGTTCTATTATAGACAAGCCCCGAAATTTTATTTGTACCAATTAAATTGGTTGGATAACTATAGTTGAATAAATTTAAGTTCTTTTCTTTTTAGATGCACGAATACTTGAACAATTAGTTTATTTGTTAAATACTGTCACATTCATGTTTAGAAATATAGGTTAGGTGAAAGTTTTGCGATTTTATTATTGTTTGTTTATTTTAAATGAGAAAAAAATGTACACAAGGCTCCATCGAACTGTGTGGAAAGAAAGAAAAAACCATTTAAATCGTCTCTAAGATCACCCATCATCTAATGAGACAAACATGTGGATGGGCAATTAATGACTTTTATTGGACAGAAAGTTCAAAGAATTTTTCAGGTAGGTGTAAATAAAAGTGTTGAAGTTTGTATACCCCTAAAAATTTGCATTTACTGTTAAGAGAACTCACCTCACCACTGAAATCTAGCTGGTACAATAATCACTGTTATGTCTTGTTAGTAGAGTAAATTTCATTCAGCTAACTAACGTATATGTTTAAACGAATTGTAAATCAAATAAAGAAGATTTTCTTTGACAACAAAACCTATTTAAAATATACTTATCTTTATTTTTAGCAAAACAGCACATTCATATTTAGAATAATCAAAATTAAAATTAATCTTATATAAAACAAGTTCAAAGAAAATATATACATTCTGAAAGCCACCATAAGAAGAAATTATTCTGACTCCTAAAATACCAGATTTTAAAACCCTATTTCTATATATTTATGGAACGAATGCAAAACTACCCAATAAAGATCAAACAAAACAAACATAAAAATAATTAAAAGACCATATTTAAAACTACAACATGGCCGTCAATTAATCTTTTTGAAAAAATCCCGCACAATATTCTTTGTCCTGCATTAGAAGCGGCACTGCATTTTTAACAATGTCACAAAACTCGAGTTCTACGAATTTAATATTTTCGTTTTCCCACGTGTACTCATCATTATTTATAGCTACTGCGATACAGTGTTCATCTTCAATTAAAATTTCTTCAAATGTCCAATTTAGCCTTTTACCTTTTACATAAATTTCAGTATCTTTCACTAGAACATCCTTTTGAAGAGTTTTTGTATTAATTTTAAAACGAATATCTTGTAGGTTAACAGTAATACCGACCCCGATTGCCTTAACATAACTTTCTTTTAAAGCCCAATGTCGACAAAACATCGCAATTTGTTTCTTGTCATTTCCACTACTTTTAATCTCAAACCATTCACTATCTGAAAATGTTCGATACATGAGTCTAAAATATTCTTCTAAATTCTTCTTGCCACAAAGTTCGAATTTCATAATGTCTGCGCCAATTTTTGTGCATCCAACTTCAGCGGCAAGAATTGTATAATTCCCATGATGAGAAGCGTTAAATGCTAATGTAACAGATTTACTTAGAGTTGGATATATCAAAAAAGGTTTTTCTTTATCATCTCGTTGAAATCTGATTTCATTGTATGGGACAAATGTCGCTTGATGAACAAATTGTCTCATCATTAAACGTCCTATTAGTGAAGATTTAAAATCTTTTTTAAAAACAAACCTAGCTAAGCGTTCTTTTTCTTCAGGTTGGATACATGCTGTAGCTAACAATATATCGGACTCTGAAGGATTCCATTTAGAAAAATTAAAAGCCCATCGTATATGTTTATTTGCCATTTTTATAACTAAATGACTTTGTTCAATAAAACTGGAAGTGGCGGTTCTTTAAAGTCAAAAAAGAGCACCTGAAAATAAAATATTCCAACTAATAAACAGAATACTTGCAGGTATAAATATAAAATAATTTTTGATAAATGATCAAGTTTAACATTCATTCCATAAACATATAGCAACTAGGATTTCATAGTTGAAATGCGAAAATAAATTGGTAGCATCATCGACATTATTCATGTGAGCTATGATGAAATTTCAATGTCAGTTAAGTATTTGCTTCCATAGATTACGATTTCTATAATTTCTTTCGTAAACTATAACTAAGGTTGTTATAATGCCCACGACTGTTATAGTCTAAGGTATAGCCGTTAAAGTCCCGGCATAATTGATGAGCCACTACGACAGTTGGCAACATAATAGACACGTACATAATATTGCACAACAAGGTATTATGTCATTATTGCGTCTCAAATTGTATCACATACAAAAAATATTTATTAGGATATAAGATGAGCCTTATAGGAAAAGATAAAATGTACTCACGTAAAATGTGGAGCTCTTCACGGCATTGCGGTTATTCTTGCGGCAGAAGCCATGCTTTTCTTCGGGGATCTCGGCGTTAGTTGGGCGTGGGTCGGCCTTTGCCCTTGTTGAAACCCAATTAATATGTCTTCCCTCTTCTTTCTGTAGCGGTACGATAAAGGATCAACCAGGTAAGGAACGATAATAGGTACGACAGAGGAAGCTACATTTTAAGAGAAAATACAAGATAAAAAGACACTGGTGAACTTCACTGTTCGATGTCTCGTTCACTAGCCCGTCGTGTCGGAAAACCGCCACTTCTTCCGCACTCCACGCCTGCGCATTCTCTAGCGCCGACGCAACTGTCCCAAGTGACGGAAATGCACGCACAAGTCTATTTTTTAAAAATTGGCGCGAAATCAGTCACATATTTAAAAACTTACCAAAAATGTTTACATAGCCGATTTTCGGCATGTAACAAGGTTCCAGTTAGGTAATGTTGTCGATACATTTATATACAATTTACGTTTTCTCTTATTTTGCCGAACCCTTGCTGTTCCAAGCAAGGTAGGGATCTTTAACGTGCATCACAACACACACATGGCAGCTCCATTTTACCTCTCATCCGAACTAGGGTGTGTTTTTGTGAAAAATGATCACCTAACATTTTTCAAGCGGACCGTGTCGGGATTCGAACCCGGGACCTTGGGCGTAGTAGTCACATACCAACTACCCCACGTAGCCGCCGCTTATTACATACTGGGCAAGTTTTTTATTATTAAATCAAATTCGTTTTAAATATCTTGTGAAGAAACTATAAATGCTAAAATCAAATTTAGGAATTGCAAGCAACACATTCTCAAAATGGAATGTGATACATATACAGAAACTCATTTTACTAAGTTTCCCATGTAAATAACCATTACAAACTTGTTACGTACAATTTTGGCCCCAGAAAATCTAGTTAGTAATCCATAGAAAACTCGGTGAATTATCCCGTTAAAATGATGTATCGGTAAAGTACTGAAAACCGTGACTGTACCAGCAAAAATGGTTGCAGACTAACTCAGTGAGACGGGCAGTGTAAGTGTTTGAAGATGATTTCGGAATGCGATCGCGTGTGAAATATGTCAACCAGGATGCCACCTAATCTCTAAGTACAAGGGTATACAGTAAAAAACCCTAAGAAGAATAATAAGAGAATGTCAAAACCTGAGATCGGGAAAGCTATTCTTACCTAAGATTTGCATGGGAAATCATTAAGTCGCTATTGTTAAAATCAACATAAAACAAACGTTAACCATAAGAACACTAATATACATATTTAAAACTGCTAGCTGAAAAGAACGTTTCTAAAATCAAATGTTAAATTATCTGAAGTTTAATCACGCCTCTAGGTAATTGCAAAATAACTTGTTACAACAAAACTGGAACAATTACCTTCACATGAGTTGTAAAAACACCAATATAAAAAGTCTTTATTACACAATTATGTTTTCAAAACTCGATTACACAATCAGATTTTCATTACAAGTACACGATTGACATTCTTCAGCAAAAACTAAATATAAAATGTATCAAAAATTACTTAGCTTAATGCAATTACTATTCAAATTCTTAACATAATAACAAGAACATACTGAGGGTACCTTTGTAAATTTCATGCAATTAATGAAAAATGTTCATTCATTACAATTTTTCTAGGTTATAGATTCAGAGGTTTTCATAAATATCTGATGGGTGACTTTCTCCTGTAGATGATAACTTGGGCTAAAGCCTTTATCTCTTGGGACTTCAAAACTAGTTGCTCTCAAAATGCTTAGGTACAACATAAAGTTGTCGATTCGAGAACCAAGGTACCCCTAAGATTAAAAGCAACTAAGCTGGTATGGTATAATTCAACATTATTGACTACATGTAGTCAGTTCGATAAACTATGTTCAGGATAAACTAATCTAGTCAAGTTACATGTCAACTGCTTGGATGGTATATAAGAAGTGTTCTATATACAAAAATCCACCCCCCCCCCCAAATTACCTCAAGATATTTTCGTTAGAATTTGGATAAATGAGTAAAACTGCAAATGGAAAATACTTTGTGCATTTTTCTATCCGATATGTATGTAAAGTTAACTTATGGAAAGGTTAACTAGAGCCAAAGAAACGGCCTTTTTATTTTCTGTATCAGCACAATTTGCATGTGATCTTTCTTTAATACCAGATGATGAGATCATAGGCGCCAACGTTATACACTATTAATTAAAATAAATAAATCTTAAACTGCATTAATTTAGAATACAAAGTAACGAAATCTTTCCCAAACTTAAAACCGCAATAATTAATTTAACAACCTCTGAGTATGAACAATATATGATACAGAAATAATACTTGTTTAGATCAAAAATGCAAGCAACCTTAAAATCTTATTTCTTAAAGTAAATAACCTAACCTTATTGATGGGATTTACTAATACAGAAACTAATAAAATAAAATAGGATTATAAGCATTTCAAAGGAACGTCACAAGCTCTAAAATATAAAGTATATATCAAGCTAACTATTTTAACCTTAAACTAATTAACATTCAATATCGAAATCAGATGTATCAGAATCATCAATAACATTTATAACAAATTTATTAACTGATATACCTAGTACTGAAATATCTTAAAACCTCCATATTTAGAGCTCGGTAAAATAGTAATTAACACACATATAGCCTCAAATTTACTCGGGGTTAAATTCCTCATGGCAATCTAATGTGTTGTTAAGTTATTATAATGAACACTTACCCACGGTATCTTACTCCTGATTCAGAGGCTTCAATGGTACTGCAGGAATTTTGTAGTGGCATGCAGTACAACCCATATCAACACTCGAGAGAAATCAGTAGTCGAGTCCTCTATTTTAATACGTTCACATGTGTATCCCCTCCAAGAGAGGGTAAAATTCTCTGATGCACATTGGTGGGTACAACGGCATATGAAGCATGAGAAATGCTAACGTTGCATGTTCTTAGACCACAACAATAAGCCAATGACTGCACTTTCAGTGAGAACCACAACTTTGTGTCATTTTCATGTACGCGTTCATTAAAACATTAATAAGCTGGGAATGTCCCTATGCGACGTTCTTAAAATTCTCCCAAACCTAACTAATACAATAAACATTAAAGCTTTTAAAAAAAAGCATAACAGCGTTTTCTCACTAAAGTTCAAGGCATAGTAGTATTAGGTGCAAACACTAGTGTTTAAATCTCACGTTTTTAATGAGACCTACACTATACAATAGACTTCCTTACTCCATTAAATCTTATTGAATCAAATAAAGCAATTCTAGAACACACAATATAATAATTGATAATATTTACAACACTCAAAATTTTTCTTTTGTACAAAGTATCTACATATACCAGATTTACGTTTTTCTGAAAGCCAGCAAAAATACCTTTTAATTATATTCAGGGACCTTCGATCGTTCCAAGATACCTATTCCATTTTCATATTATTTCAGTGACCTTTTTGATGACAAATATACAATGCATAGCAAATATTACATTGAAACAATCTTTCAATAATACAGTGTGTTAAAAATTGCTAACCTGGAAAGATATGTCCAAAATTAAAGCAGTCTCAAATTAAAGATCCCAAATTAAAATCCGCAAATTAAAGGTCCCAAATTACAGTCCCAAATTACAGGTCCCAAATTACAGTCATCTATCTATAAATCGGCTTAGATTTCATTGCACAAATTCTCGCACTTTTAAAACTGATTTGTTTTGATTTTTACTTCACTAGTTACGTGAGTTTTCAACACCATCGAACATAGTTGTTGCTTAGTTAAATGTAGACCAAAATGTCGTTCCGTTGCTATCGTATATATAAGCCCTTCCTACAATTGTTTTCATTGGCGTGTTTTCAATCTAGGCTGATACTTTTGCCTTATCTAGCAGAACTCGGAATTTTTACAAATTACTTAGTTTAAATCTTCGATGAATGCTCTGTTCGTCACGTCCGCATTCAGCATGTTGCAGTATTATTCAATGGTTTTCCAGCTTTGGCTTTTAATTTGCTCGCCTATTTGATGTTTGTTAATTTATCATATAATTGAACCGCCTGATATTTATTTGTTTCCACAAAATATTGGTTTTCTGAACAAATGTGTTCTATTCCAGTCACGTAACGATTTTCTAATAATGAATTATTTAGGATGCGTTTACGTTGATATTTTCGACGCAATCGTTAAATATTTGCAATACCAATTTATCTATGCTTCCCGGTAATTTAATTTTGATGCAATTTATTGAGTTTTAAAATCTTATCTTTACCTGTAAACTATACTTAGACATATTTATGTTCTCATGCATTTAATCCCGTGTATTTTATATACAGTGTCCTCTTAATTGACATTATGTAGAATGACCGATATACTCTTATAATTTCTGGAATTATTTGACTTTCTTAAAGTTAAAGTTGCTTATATTTATTCTACGACCCTATGACTTAATCTACCCTTAAAGTATCCTATTATCATAGCAATATACAGTGTGTCTACTTAAGTTGGCGGCATATGGAAAACTTTTTTATTTTTGATTTTAGGAAAAAAAGTTACTCTTTATAAAAAGTTCTGCTTGTTCTGAAACCTAAAATAAAACCTCCACATTTCAAAATTTATTAGTCATATACGAGGTTTATCAATAAATATGAATTTGGCGCAAGAGTAAGGTACCTTTATTTTTGATAATTTCGAAAATTGTTATTATAAAATGTTGTTCAGAATGAAAAATCACGTTCAAATATGCAAAATATCCATCGATTATAAAAATTTTTTTTTTAACTTTTCTAAAATAAAAATTTATTTAAGCTTACGTGTTATTTCATTTAATCTAAGATGCACTGACAAGAATTGTCCATGAAATGTAATTTCTCAGCATTTCGAAAGACTTTCTTTAATAATAACAATAGTTTAATAATAATGTAAAAGTTTTTGTTACACATACAGATCTTATAATTCCGTCCCTCAGTCAACTACCGCTTCAACATATCCGCCTTTTCTATAAATACAGGTAATCGTTCTATCTCGAAACTCTGTCAACACTCTTTTAATCATAGTCGGCGTTATACTCTGAACGGTTTCTTTAATGGTTCGTTCTAAATGGACAACATCTGTGAATGGCCCTTGGAGGTACACCTCTTTCAAGTAGCCCACACAAAAAAAAGTCGAGTGGGATCAAAGCTGGAATGTGAGGTGGCCAACGAATTTTCAAAAACTGATGCACAACTCTTCCATTAAAACAATTTTCAAGATATTGTCTTACATCTAACCTGCTATGGCATGGGGCACCATCCTGCTGGAACCATATCTGTTGACGTTCAAGTAGGGGTAGATCATCAAGAAAATCATCTAGCTCTTTTTGTAGAAAGAGTAAATAACGGTCTGCATTAAAAGATTGTCGAAAAAAGAAAGGTAATTAATTGAGGGACGGAATAATAAGATCCGTATGTGTAACAAAAACTATTACATTATTATTAAACTACTGTTATTATTAAAGAAAGTCTTTCGAAATGCTGAGAAATTACATTTCATGGACAGTTCTTGTCAGTGCATCTTAGATTAAATGAAATAACATGTAAGCTTAAATAAATTTTTATTTTAAAAAAATTAAAAAAATTTTTTTATAATCGATGGATATTTTGCATATTTGAACGTGACTTTTCATTCTGAACAACATTTTATAATAACAATTTTCGAAATTATCAAAAATAAAGGTACTTTACTCTTGCGCCAAATTCATATTTATTGATAAACCTCGTATATGACTAATAAATTTAGCTATTTGAAGGTTTTATTTTAGGTTTCAGAATAAGCAGAACTTTTTATAAAGAGTGACTTTTTCTCCTAAAATTAAAAATAAAAAAGTTTTCCATATGCCGCCAACTTAAGTAGACACACTGTATATATATATATATATATATATATATATATATATATATGCTATGATAACGTTGCACGCCGATGTAATAAACGTCCAGTTTCCTGCTGCCCGCTACCACTCTGTGTCTTTTAATATCATAATTTTAATTATGCCACGGCTAACTCAGTCTAATTCACACAGAGTGCACAACGTTACGATAGCAAATAATTTACCCCCTTTTTATCAAATACTTTTCCTACTTTAAATGAGAGAAACGAAATCGGCAAACGTTTGTATAATGAGAAAAAAAATATTATATACACTTCACAGCTTAATATGTTGTACTATATGACAAAATCAACCCTGGAATCCAATAATCATAATATTTAAATTGTTTATCCCAAAAATTATAGCTCCCTTTCCTTAAGTTAAAGCGGCAAAAATGACACTATATCGTACTGGAAAATTTCTGAACGTTCAAAACCTTTTCCCTCTTCATATAAATTTTCATGTTTAAAAAGATTTTTGTTGACCCTTTACAAAATATTCAGGTATGATAGAATATAGTCAATGTTCAAAATAAAAAGAAAATAATGCCTTATGCTAGATAGCTCTGACCTGTAGTTTTCCTGGTGCGTCGTCTCTCTTTGTTCTCCCTGGATCTGCCACTGAGTGCAGTGGATCAGCATCTCTTGATTCACTCTTCATTCACTCCTTAAAACAATGCTCTGTTTTGTGCTCCTTCACATGGATTTCAACTAATAATTTTATTCAGACTTTTTCTCAATATTATCAACTTATATCGTTTCCCAATTTTACCCCATTTAATCAATAGTTTCAATTTACCCAGTCTGTTCTTAGAGTTTTTTAGATTTACCCCTTTATTTCTTAGATTTTCTTAAATTTGCTTAGATTTACTTAGAGTTTCTTAGAATCACTTAGAGTTTCTTAGGGTTTCTTAGATTCACTTAAATTTACCCCTTTGTTTTTTAGATTTACTTAGAGCCGTTTTCCAGAAAACGGCAAACTTGTATTATGTATTTGTCACTAATTTTAACTTTGAAATTTTTAACATCACATTCACAAATATTTAATTATTCAATTTCACTCGTTGCGTACATTTTTGACTGTAAGCGACATAAACTGTTCTAAGTTTGAATGAATATCGTTTGCTAACCAAATTCGTCTGTTATATAAGCACCGCCCCATCTAAAATTCATTGGTTATCGGTATCGTCTGTTCAAAGTTTACAACGAGCCATAAGATGTTTTGGATATTTTGGGCTTTTACAGGTATATTTCTGATAATAACTCGCTGGAACGATTTTTTGGTCACGTAGTCTACTAGGATTTCTATTATGCATTGATCCTTGACCGTTTGTTTCGATGTTATTACAGGAAATTTTAATTTGCCTTGGCACGTAATTTTAACTTAAGGCTTTTGTTTGTTTAGATAATACTTTGGGTATTGTATAAAATTCATGCAGAAAATCACGTAGAAGAAATGACGTAAATTAACATATTTCTGTTTACCTCAAGCGTTTGCAAAAACTTATTTCTTTCGAAAAGTGCGTTTAGTATCGGAACACTTTACTATCTTCTTTCATTATCCCATGTATAATTTTAATACACATTGCATCATGATTTTCTAGCTTTTACCATATTTCATGCGTATCTATTTACAATTTATGTATGCTTTTTGGTATAAAACGAGTTTGATTGCGTGTATAGTTATTTCTCTTGCTGAATGTGTTTTTATTGTTGAAAGACTTGCTTCCCGGCATTAATTAAACTCATTTGTAATTCTTATACAGGGTGTTAAATGTATGCTCTTTGCATAATATGCGAATTACGTAGTTTTCATGATAAATAAATGTAGTTTTCTAACTTTTAGTACTATTTACATGTGTTGCGTGACAATTGTGATTCAATCTACCCCTAAATAACCCTCTTATCATAGCAATATATATATATATATATATATATATATATATATATATATATATATATATATGTACTTAAATTAAAAGTTTATTCTCAAATTCACCTTAGTGATATATTTTTGTAAATCTCATTTATTATGGGTACAAATAAAAAAATAAATAAATAAATACAACAGAACAATTACAAAACAATTAGGAAGCAGTGCGAATTTGCACGTTTGACATTTAATTTCTGTGAAGTTTCTTATATTAGTATGGTTATTATTGGGGAGTGGGGGGTGGGCTTGACGTAACAATAGTAACATTATTGTTCGACAAAGAGTGCGGATTTATTTTAAAGAAGAAACCATGCATGTATAAAATCTGCAAAAAATCTGTTTTTAAATAACATTTCATTTTATGGTATGCTGAATTAGTTTTAAACTTATAGGCATTGTCTGTGTTTCCACTCAATAACCCGCAAAACTTCTATCGTATTATCAGTATCGAAATAAGATCGACAATGTCGGAACAAAAGATTGAATTAATGCAGCCGTTATTTTTTCACAACTTATGCTATGCCATGACCTGTTCAAAAACTTACAATCTGTGTTTAAGGGTTATAAATGTTCTATGTGTGTTTATGAATCAATCCTTGAGAGCCTTCGTTGTTGTGGCGTGCATTGATATTTAAATTACAATTTCGTACTGCAGAGAATATGTTATTGTTCTGACTCAAATAGTGTAAATAGTGTTAAAAGCTCTTCCAACTGTCAAAGATTACACAAGGCGAGGTTATTGTTCTAATAGTATCGAGAGTGCTTGTATATTCATCTGCGATCTACGGTCGTGTGACATTTCAGTAAGAAGTAGTTCCTGATTTTGGAATTTAATTAAACCAAATTTACTGAAAAACTTGTACATTTTTCATTAGTATTTGAAAATGTACGTGATTTTGTATGGTTTCTAATAATTTTTAATTATTTTTGACAGGTTACGCAATGTACACCAGGCCCGTGCTTTTGTGAAATAATATTGCATATAAGTCATTGTAACTAGAAAATATATTGTCTATTTTGTTTGCTATTAAAGAAGCTACTCTAGTATAGTATTTGTGAAGTATTAAGGGTTATAGTTTAAATTTTGTAACCAAAGAATTATGAAAACTATTTTGAAATATAGTAAGGACAACCTTCTAACAGGAGTCATTAGTGCTTCCCCATCAATAGCATGCCCTACTAGTGGTTTGGCATGTCATTTTTATCACTAGCATGGAATACACATTTTTGAAAAACTCCCAAAATAAAAAAATTAAGCTGTATCTGTTAGCACATCTTGATCTGCATCATTCTTTAGTGAGTTTTTTATTAAGTTATTTTTCATAAAATTTTAATACTCCAAATAGCTCATACAGAAAGAATGACCCGTAAGTTATCTTGGCATTATGATCTTTTGCACTAAATAAAAAATAATAAGTAGTAACTTTAAGTTGATATATTTAGTAGATTTCTGCGATTCCCTCTGCCAAAAAATGAAAATTATGCTAATGTAAAATTTGTAACTACAGCTTTTGCGTCTATTACATACTAAAAATTCTATCTAAACTTCTCGGTACAAATAAATCATACAGATGAATTGCAAATTAAATTACAAACTATGAAAATAATGAAACAAATATATAAAGGCACATGCAAAATAAGATCTACTCGGACACTTACCATATAAAACAGCATTTTTAGGTTCTCGATCTCTCAGAAATGAAGTTGCTGAAAGTGCAGCTCGTTGCAGCAGGGGTGAAAAGCATTCGTATTCATCGTAAATTTCTAAAAACAAAGCTACATAAAACCAAAAGGCATATCAAAAACACAGAGAAAGAATTATAACCCTAAACCTTATTTTTGTTGAGTACAGGAAGAAGCTAGTATGTACACTTACCTGCTCCAACAAAGTGTAAAAATATATAGCCACAAATTAAAGCGTAAGATAACATAATTCATGCATTACAACTAAGTTACACCCTAAACAGACTCTTTTAAATGTTAATTACGACAGTTATGAATCACAACTGAACATTCTGTATAGAAATATAGGTTATTATTTGACAGTTCGATATCCACACAGATACTTTCTAGACCAGTAGATACAATATTCTAGAATTCATGACTAGGTAAGGACGTAAGTCTAAAACAAGAACGCCCAATTGTGGTTCGCAAGATCCAGGAGAATTAGTATGAAAAACCCCCTAAACTGTAAACTTTTAACACCACAATGTGATAGCGCTTAGTTATTAAACTTAAATATTGAGAAAAACATTTTATTTAAAAATGCTCATGCCAGTAAGACATATAAATTCTGATGTGAACTATTTCAAATTTCCAAATTTAAGGACTACACAAACATTAAAGCGAATATCGAATAACTAAACTAGAAAAATCGTTACATATAATGCAAAAACCACACAACACAAAACTGGAAACTGAGTTAATCATATATACAATTTTCAAACTGGCACTTAAATAATTACTTATTATACTTTCAAACCTAGCATACTTTTGACTTCCAGTTAAAAACTATTATGGTAGTTTCGATTCTCTTTAATGCGTTTTTAAATAAACGGTGCTTTGGATTTTAAATATTCACCACTTTGTCTATGGGCAGCCGTTTGTGTAGTTCTTAACACAAAGAATGACCTATCCAAACTTTTTGAATATTTCACAAGGTTCTTCCTACTGTCGTTGTAACAAAAATGTATAAAATCTTGTTATTATTATTGTCAATGCGTTTCTTTCTACATCAAAAAAAGTATTTGTCTCAAGGTAGCAGGCTATTTGCGATCAACCAATGGCTATGTTTATATAATAATTTTAAAAACATTTTGACTACTAACCCTGTTGCTCGAAAGCACATTGTTTGTGTAAAATCTCACACAAAGGGTAATTAATTGTATTCAAAAATCAAACCACTATTCAGTTTCTTACTATGTATGTGATGGTATTGGTTATAATATAGCTTTAAATAATTTTGCAAAAGAATGGAAAGCTACTCAACTGGAATTGCAAAATAATTTTTCAAAACAAACACAAGAAATGTTGAAAACTGAAATGGCTGTCTAACGTGAATTGGAAACCGAGCCTTTAAGAAAATAGAGAGCTTCATAACAGCAGTTTATAGGAAAGTTAGTAACAAACTTTATTATACATTTAACATACGCAACAGAATCGACTAGAAAACAGAATTTTGTATTACCATGCAGTCTCCATATCAAAGTTTTATTAACTTAAATTCAAGGTTGGCCACAAACCAAACTAGAAAGTCAAATTCTTCAACTGTGATCAGTCACATCCTGCTCTAGAGATAAATAAAGGACAGTTATTGTTTATTTTATATTGGCTAGTTTATAAATACAGATAGTCAAAATAATATTAGAAATTAAGTTGAATCTGGTTAGTAATCATTACTATAAAAGAAGAATTACCGCTTCTTTCGTAATAAAGATGCCTTAAAGCATAATGATTTTGCATAAAGAGTGGTATCGCACTTCAAAGAAATTCAAATTTATAACACTGTAATTCCTTCAGGGTTGTAGAAATGATGATTCATGTTGTTCCACCAGCTCTGTCCAGGAACTGGGGTACCTTTCTTTATTTATCTCAACTAGATTATTTAAAATACTGTAGCAAGCAATTACTTTAGAAACAAATTTAAATCTATATGTACTCGCTGCAAAAGGCGTCTCCAGCTTCCCTCTAATCTGCTAAAGACACTTTCCACTTTTGTTTGTGCCGAGCTTAAATAGCATTTAAAAGATTCTTGTTTGGGTGTTAAAGCACTCGTATGTCTTTTTAAAATTCAGGGATAATAGGATATGATGGATCACCAAGTAGCATTAATGGCTTATTGATGCCACCGATATTCAAATCTCTTTGAGGTATCATAGAACCGTTTTTTAAAAATATGAATTGGAATGTTTAAAGGTCAATGCATCATGACATAATCCAGGGGATCATCACTAATATGTCACGAAACCTATTCAAAATGCAAATAATAGTAAACTATTAATTACATGCATGATTCCATACTTACAGTTATTGTCAACAACAGCTTGTAAGGTAATAGATAGCCAATCTTTCCTATTCACAAAGTCCCTATAATCTATTTTTGGTACCATGAGTACCTTTAAAACCGAGATAATTACACATCACAATAGTTTCTAGCATGTTACGTTTGTGGCTGTACATAGCTTTCGTTTTAATATTAGAAGCCGAGGATTTTTATAATCCGAAAGGAAAAGCTACTTTTCAATCTTTAAGTTACTACGAAATACTGCGGTTTTCCGTTCTCATTTATCATCGGAAAATAACTTTTAATCTATTATATGTGTTCGTTTAAGCACGTATTTTTCCCAGGGCAAAAGGAATGTGTAAATATTTTGAAAATACCGCTATCTATATGCAAACTTTAGGTCACTTGTAAAATTTTGACCTTGGTAAATATAAACAGTAGCCGCTTTGTTTTCGATTCGTTCTAATTCAAAACGTTTACGTTTTATAACTCTTTGGACATGTATAGTGTGTACCGCTGCCGTAGTAATTTTTTAGATAATCAGTTTTCCAAGTATTGATATAAATACACAATTTTATGTGTTCTATTCTCTACAGCTATCTGTGTACGAGAATGTATGTATTGTAATGCCATCTTACATTTTATACATAACGAAAAACATTTGTGTTTCTCTCTCTCTCTTTAACCTAGGTTTCTCTCTCCTGATAAAGAACGGCGAAAAGCTATATAACCTCTTTTTTCTTTATAAGTATAGCGAAATAAATTAATTCCTTACAATTTGATAATCGTCATCGTTTATCTCTTATATAACCTATGGTTTATCTGTTGATTTGCCGGAATCTAGTATAACTGTTTCTTTTTGTGTTGAGTATTGCTCGGTGCAGTTGTTTTTATTTTGTACATAATATTTTCAGAGAATTCATCCCAATATGGAAGGAAAGGTATAATTTAGGTTAATGATAGATAAACAATTTAGTAGCTTATTTTTCTTCTGGTATATTCAGCAGTTAACAATCTTTGCTTTTGCTGTAAAGGCAATGGGTTAAGTTTTATTGATTGGTTCTGGTAATAAAAATAGTAAACTTTAAAAGTAAATAGAAATTTGTATGTGAAGAATGCTGTAAAAACCTTTAATCTCAGATTTATTGGATACATTGCTAAGAAAAGTACATTTGTGTTATCTAGGACTATGAAAGGAACAATTATTATCTAAAATTTTTTTTGTTACTTTATATTGGGATTAAATAAATGCATGAAATCATATTCAGATTCAGTTGTGGTTCCCAGTCTCACGGGCTCGAGTGCTATAACATCAGTGGTGGGTTGTGATTTCACGTACTGTGATCTATCACGGCGATTTGCTTAGGAAAGGTTGGTTATGATGACTAACTGAAACATAAAAATCACCGTTCTCGGCGAACGTTAACTCAAGAACAGAGAACGGGCTGTGAATTTACGTGATTTTAGTCGGCCACTGCTAATTCATTTGCTTGAAATTTCTGATGTTTAAACCCCCTACGTTTCCTGTGTTTTATGGTTAGCATTCTTATATAAAGGGAATGATTAATTAATTAATAAATACCATAAAACACTTCTTATTAACCAAAGGAAAATCAGTCTGGAAACAATTTTTAAGATGGAGTCGTTATAAATAGGATTTATTTTATGTATACAATTTAATAGTATGTTATAAAACCTAACTACTCTATTTTTCAAATTGAAGTAATAAGCGTACTATAAAGAATAAACTTTAAATTAATCTAGTGCCTATAATTTAACCTGATCTTAAAATGATGCACTCTTAATTTTAAAAGTCAATAATTACTAAATAAAATGTTGATAGTGTGAGAGGGTTTTTTTTCTTTTATTAAGGGTGCGGTAGAGTATTTTATTTGGCTGCATTATGATAATCCCAGGGGTAGGCTTCGGTCATCTTTAAAATAAAGTTCACACGTAGTAACTATTTTTAATTAATGAAACTCAACCGTTAAACCTACAAAACAAATGAGTGTTTACACATTTTAACAAACTCTAAATTTTATACAAAAATAATGAACAATAATAGTTTGTATAGTATCTTAATATACAAAAGAAGTCGACCC
The DNA here is from genome assembly GCA_036346225.1 of Platerodrilus igneus. Lineage (NCBI taxonomy): Eukaryota > Metazoa > Arthropoda > Insecta > Coleoptera > Lycidae > Platerodrilus > Platerodrilus igneus. The sequence goes on along the minus strand of JARFIW010000170.1, from coordinate 11,546,165 downwards.
ATACCCGTAACATGTAAGCACGCGAGAGTCGCTTCAAGATGCCATCATGCCGCAACGGCTTAAACAATACTACTCATTACTCAATACAACTGATAGCACACTACACGGCACGGCACAGCGTATATTCACGACAGGTGAGGGTCGCCTGTTCTATCATAAAAAGATATGTTACAATAGGAAATATCAGTGTGTATGTGATTTTGATTCGTAAACGGTTGCAGTTAGGTAGAATGCCTAAACCTTAGGTATACTTGATTAGTAGTAACATATATACATGTACGGAGAAATTCTAAGTTTTTAAACTATAAAGAGTGGTAAAAAACTATCATCAAAATTTGGCGAAGTAGCATAACATTCATAAAACTATAACATTATTCAACATAGTCTTTAAAGTAGCACGATTTGACAGAAATTGCACATCTGCTAATTCTGTTTCTAATAAATTTATTTAGAAAAATTACTATTAAAATTTAAAAATAATAATTGTTGAATTACCATTTCAAATCGAACTGGTAATTGAAAATCGCTAAAAGAACAGCTGCAGCAGAATTTGAACCTGCGACCATTAATTTTCCGTATCAATGCTCTAACCCACTGAGCTATGCAGCCAATTGATTAGATGCTGTTATAATTTATACTACTGAAGCTTATTCTTATTACCAATTTTCAATTACGTCTTGCATTTAAGGAAATTGATTCTAGTTATATACATAATTCATGTACTAATAACTTGATCATCCCATTATGTATATAACTAGAATCAATTTCTTTAAATGCAAGACAATTGAAAATCGGTAACAAGAATAACCTTCAGTAGTATAAATTATAACAACATCTAATCAATTGGCTGCATAGCTCAGTTGGTTAGAGCGTTGATCCGGAAAATCAATGGCTGCAGTTCAAATCCTGCTACAGCCGTTCTTTTAGTGGTTTTCAATTACTAGTTCGATTTGAAATGGTAATTCAACTTTAAATACAAAGTTGGGTTTTCATTTCATCTTAATAACTATTAATATATATTAAGCATTCATTTTCATTCCAAATGTGGATTATTCTTCTCTATTAATAATAATATAATTACATGTTTGTATTATTCCGAACGTTGCAAAAATAGGATGATCAAGTTATTAGTACATGAATTATGTATATAACTAGATTCAATTTCCTTAAATACAAGACGTAATTGAAAAATCGTTAACAAGAGCCAAGCTTCAGTAGTATTAAGTATAACATCATGTAAACAATTAGGCTAGATACCTCAATTGGTTAGAGCACTGATCCGGAAAATCAGAGGTTGCAGGTTCAAGTCCTGCTGTAGCCGTTCTTTTAGTGGTTTTCAATTACTAGTTCGATTTGAAATGGTAATTCAACTTTAAATACAAAGTTGGGTTTTCATTTCATCTTAATAACTATTAATATATATTAAGCATTCATTTGCATTCCAAATGTGGATTATTCTTCTCTATTAATATATATATATATATATATATATATATATATATATATATATATATATATATATATCACACACAGAGTGTCCCAAAAGTAATGGACCAAATTGAAGGGTTTGATAGCCGAGATTAATACCTATTCAAATAACTATATATGTTGTTATCCAATTGTTGATGGTTTCAAAGTTGTAACAACTTTTGCGTTTTGTGTCAAAATCGTGGAGAGCTTCGAATATTAATTTGCAATAAAATAAAAATTGACCTTTTAAAGGTAGCTCGTTTTCTATTGTATACGTGAATGTTGCGTGTTTAATAAATGAGGACTTCCTCAAACATGTACTTATTATCACAAGAGAAAATCATAATTTTTCCATAATTTTGGTTGTATGAAAAATTGTGCGTGCTTTTCAAACTAAAATTACTCAAAAACAGTACTACTATCAAAAAGTGCACACCTATCCAAAAAACTTCATTAATCTATGCACTTTGTTTAAAGGTATAACTGGTAGGTCTAAAATTAAATGCACAGAAAATTTTTGGGTAATTTGTAGGTACAATCCCAAGAACAGCACTTTTATTAAAGAATTCGTAAGTAATAGTCAACAGTTTGATAAAACTGTTACCATCTCAATCTTTAAATCTCTTAAAATTTCATGATTTTAATATACTTCAACAATTTTATTTTAGACGAGTAGATGGGCCCGTAATGCAACCCTACATTGATTTTATTCTGGTCTATTTTGAGCTCATAACCCAGTTCCTCTAAATGCTTTTAAACCTCGCATTTTATTAAAAATAAAGCTAAAGACCCGTTTACTCCTTAAAACAACATTTTTATATCATCAATAAACATTTTTAAATAATCAATATTAATTGTCCTGTACATATACCCCTTTAAATGAGTTTTTATGGTAATAAATACACCCCCAATAAGTCAAAACACTCAAACGCAAAACTATCGGCACAAATGTATAAGCAAAAAGCAGGAAATTAATTTTAGTTACCTGGAGTAAGCTTCGTCCATCGTTACCTCAGGAGATGTGTACCAGAAACACTCGTCGTGTCCATATACTTCGATTATGCCTGGATCCAACTAATCCCCACTATCCAAATCTCTGCAACCACCTTTAATATTCTACCCAGATGATTGTCTTGTTGAAACTTAACATTCCATACTACTACACCTCACATATGTGTGAGTTAAGCTTTAAGATTCGCTTACCCAAGTACCATCCTATCATTCAATTGTATCGTGTAGTAACAGCACTTTTTGTAACTTTAGCACCCACTCGTGCAAATCACTTTTAATACTTTTCCGGTACGTTACTACAGCTTTACATACTTTAAAACAGGATGTTGTATGCTACTTTCAACAAATAAACAATACTTAGTACAACGTACTAGCAATTACGTTGGAGATCTAAGTGTGATATAAGATCTAAGAGTAAGAGGGCTTTAATATCTTTCTCAGAGTATTTATATGCTTTTCACAACCCCTCACCGAACCTCTCTTCCTCGAAAAGCTTATTTTTAAAATTACTTCTACAAATTTTGAACGTAACGTCTGAAAAATTCCGAGATTATCATAATCTTACACTGAAATTCGTTTAATAACCTTAACGGACGCGAGCTTCTCAAAACTGCTAGCCTTAGACCAATGATATAGCTTTTCCCCGTTATAACGCTCCACCTCTCAGCTATCTTTCTCCGTTCCACCCATATTTATTGTCACTTTTAGAAACCCCTCTCAAGCTACAGAAAATCGATATTGTTGTTGGCCTTCACATTGCCCGTGTATTTTAGACGTGGCTTGTAACCAACGTTTTCTTATACGTTTCTCTGTCTGTTTTACATTATAGATCTCTCATTTCCCTTAGTCTTCAAAGCACTTGTTATTTTTAGCAGTTTGTCGAACCGACCGTTGCAAACAGTTTTCTAGAATTTTGTGCCAACGTTCATTTAAATTCTATGAACTTGACATTTAAATAAAAGGTGTTTCTTCGAAGCCACTTGTTGTTTGAAATAACAATTCCGAGTTTATTCCCTTCTTAGGATTTGTAAAACGAACGTTTTCGTTTATTTAAATGGAAATATAGGTTTAAATTATTGATTTTCTATACTTGAAAGCTCGTTGCTGATTCCATGCGCTTGATGTAAACTTATTACAACTAATTATGTGTATCCTTGAGTTTTTTTGTACTCTAAAGCTTCCTACCTTTATGCAATTGTAACATTCTAATTTAGAAATATAAAATATGTTAATAACTGCCCGTCTTCACTATCTAAACTGATTAATTTGGCGCGTAAATAAATTGTTCCTATTTTCTATAAACACAGTTGATAAAATTTTATTGTCTAGACCTATTTAACCTATAATTCCACGACAATATATATATATATATATATATATATATATATATATTGTTGTGATACTGTAGTACTGTAGCAATACCCCTGTACGCCCTTTTTGTGAATTAAAAAGGTAAAAATTTTTAATCTGTCAATTTTTGATTTTTAATGTATAATTTTAATTGCTTCGGCTACCTCAGTTTTTAATTACGCACGGAACTTGGGACAATACGACAATCAAAGGGTTTAAATTTACCTTCTACCTCTACTTCCTGTTCTAATCTTTAAACCAAAACACCATTAAGCACAAATTATTATAATGTTCTGAAAAATATTTACAACGTATGAAAAGTTTAAGAATTTTCTAAATGTATCTTTCATTGAAAAAATTAATAATTATCATTCTCAAAGATGATCAAAAAGCCAGCAAAATCATTATTATTATTAATTATTAACTGAAGCCTGATGAACGTCCATTCAACTTCTTTAAATATTTACGTAATTCACAACTTGTACTCAAAAAAAAACGATCCCTTGCCGACCCCTCACATAAATTATCATGAAAGCAATTTTTTAGAAATATTTAATGAAATGTTAATTTTAAATCATTCAGTTTAGAAAAGTACAACGAAATATTCACACATAAAATAATAAAACATTCAGATTGGCTAACCTGTTGTTTTCAGCTCGAATCAGTCCCTGGTCCAACTGCTTTAGATATTGTCTGCATCCCTCTTAGCATAGCCTCAAATCACTCTAGCGTCCTCTGTTAAACTCCTTGACAATTCATAGTTGAAGTAAATGCTTGTTGCATTTCCGCATTTGATCCAGTAATTATTTAGAATCGTCATCCAGTAATTATTTAGAATTCCTCTCCAGTGATTATTTAGAATTGTTTTCCAATGATTATTTATAGTCGCCTTTTGAAGAGTAAAACGACAAACCTCTTAATTTTCCATAATTACAATGGTATTATTTCACACTTCACAATAAATCACTTCATGTAAATATCTTCGTTTTAAGGGATGTGAACTAAGCCTTATTTCATGTTGAAAAGCAATGCATTGCTTTTGTCACATACCATTTCGAGTTAATAGCATTGATTTCCTTGGATTTTCATACTTCTAGATAAGTAAACTATTGTTTGTTCAAAAAAATTTGGTGATCTATGATTTTAATTACCATGCCTTGCTTGTTTCCAATAAATCAGGTGTCGATTTTAGCTTTCTAGTCACGTAGACTTAATACAATTTATGCATTAAATTGTATGCGTTTGCTATCTTACGCATTTTTAAACCTGCTTGTTTTAATTGGGATCCTTAATGTAATAATGATGCGTTATCCATGCGTGTCGCGTTTCAGCTTGCAATTATGTTGTTTTACGACTTGCGAATTTGTTTATTCAAATAAATCTTCAAAAATATTTTTCATTAACTAAATTAATTATGATTATATACAGGGCGTTGTCATTTACTTTCCAGTCTAATCATCGTATATCTTGCTTTCTTCAAAAACTGTCTCGTTTTCTGAGCCCTCATGTATTTTATATGAAGTGCTATATTATTGGTCCTAACTACCCCTAAATGACCTTATTAACACAGCAATATATATATATATATATATATATATATATATAAAATAAGATGTATCTGTAAACAAACTCATTAAAATAATAAGAGCTTATTGACGAATACAAATCGGGTTCATAGTTGTATAGCCATTAACAAAACATTAGCTTTATTACTTCACAGGAAGAAACATCCACTAACCGGCGGTTTCAGCTTTTAAGCATCTTCAGAGTTTAAAATTCACTCTGAAGATGCTTAGAAGCTGAAACCGCCGGTTAGTGGATGTTTCTTCCCCTGTGAAGTAATAAAGCTAATGTTTTGTTAATGGCTATACAACTATGAGCACGATTTGTATTCGTCAATAAACTCTTATTATTTTCATAAGAGTTTGTTTACAGATACATCTTATTTTATATATTGTTCTACACAATTTCTTATTGCGGGCTGCAAAATACTACATAACATATATATTGAAGTGTCAGTAAGAAAAAGGGTATAAAGGTTATTTGTATGAAGGTAGTGTATGCCAAATAATGCTAAATATCAGATCCCGTAACTGAAAATTTTATGTTTGCCGTACTTTACAAATGTTAAAGTATTTGGAGTATAATAGTCAAAGTATAAGTGCCAAGACGTAAAACAATGACGTGAGAAAGCACAGTATTCAAGGATTTACACGGAGTTGTATGTTAATGAGCCATAGAATGTACATTTGCTAATCGAAAAACCGGATGCGTCTGTAGAAGTCCACTATTAACCGCACAGATCCAGGTTTATATGTGAAACATTTCGGCACTTATTTTAGTAGAATCAACCTTTGGACAAACGTGTAATATCAAAATTATAAGTGAAAAATATTATCAAATATGATTGAAGGGTGGTGCAGTATTAGGAACCAATGAGTGAACATTTAGAGATAAAATAGGAAAGTGTAAAAGAACGATTATAAGGTATTAGTGACACGAACTTGTTGGGACGATTTTATTGGATGTAGAATTGGTAAAATGTATAGAAGAGTAGGCATATTTTAATTATAATAATCACCTAGGATAAAGTAAACAAGAAGTCGATTTATAAATTTTTTGGTAGTAAGACGTGTTTTGTAAACTGCGCTAAGTTTTGAAGATTATAAAGATTTAATAAATGAATTTGAAAAGTTTAAGAGTTTAATTTATATAAAGAAGAGTACTGATAAGCGAGAGAAATAATTATAATAATAGTAACGACGAATAGAAAAGTGTAAGAGTGGATTAGAGCGACAGTGGAACAGGCGGAATAAATAGTTGGATATTGGAACGAGATTGATAAAGGCAGAAAGGTATTGAATAGGATTTATAAACTGACGGAGATATTATTGGAATTGATTTGGATATGGTATTATGGATAGAATGGTATTGAGTGGAAATTAGAAGAAAGCAGTGATTTGGAAAGAGCAGATAAAGGAAAAAGAAAGTGTTGATTTGGAACGAGCGGATTAAGAAAAAGGAAAGCATTGGAGTAGCAGGAGCAGTACGAGTAAAGAAGATATAACATCAGGAAAATTAGCGCAGGGGAAGTAAAATTAAAAGGTAGTCAAAATTCTAAATTTGGTCATTTATTTTAGATTTGGGGGATAGCAAAATTAATTTAAAGAAACCTGGAATCTGGACAGCAGATTATTCGTAGTGATAGTGCCACGCATTGTAAAGACGCATACGGCGAGTGAGATTTTTGAGCCAGTATTCAGAGAGGCCGACGGCGACGTGTAAAAACAAGTGAGTACTGTGTGTTTTGAACGTCAAAGTCTAAAATTGGTAATATTAATTTATTTGGCACAAGGCTACGTGGATCTGTTATAAAATTTTGGCATATACAAGTAAAAGATTACAGGTACAAAAATAAAGGTAGTGCAGTTTGGTTGGTGCATTGCACATCTACTTACCACTGAACCCACGGTAAGTAGGTGGATACCCTGGAAAGACGAGTTTCTAATAGTCGAGGCATATTAATACAGTTTTGTTTGATAGACCAACCAAACGTAGATAAAGCACGAAATATAAAGTAAATATTTTCATATCATATATATAAATTAAAATTAAATAAATAAAAAAACGAGGGGGGGGAGCATAAGAAGGTGGCAAACCCAACGTGAGGCTAGACAGAAGTAGTAGTAGATTAAGGGACACCGAGGTTAGGTGGGGCCGTAGTTAAAAATTTTTTCAGGAAAGAAGAGGTCGAAAAAGGCAGCAGAGATGACGGACGCGGACACCAGACAGAGAACGAGGTCAGGAAGGATGTACGGAATTGACGCAGAATTTATAGCACAAGACGAGGAGCTAGATGCAGGGGGAGATGTCCAGGAAACGGAGGTGAGGCAGGTAGATCCGGAGGTAATAAACATGGAAACGGACCAGGCGACGGTACAGGAGGTCAAGGTAGCTGAAACCGCCGGAAGCCCGGATATTATGCGATTCCTGATGAGTTGGAAAGACGAGCTAAAGACTTCACAAACGGAACTAAAAATGGATTTAACAAACAAAATTGTAGATTCACACACGGAACTAAAAACGGAATTAACAAACCAAGTTGCCGAGGCGCGGACGGATTTTAAGACATCACACACGAATCTGAGAAATGAGTTTAGAACGGCGCACGCCGAACTGACGGCAAAATTAGACGACACCCAGGACTATTTACTCACTTCGATACAAAAGGTAAAGGACGAACTAAAGACTGAGTTACAAGAAAAGGTAGACCGCGTAGACGACAAGATTGAAAATACACGGCTACAATTACAGGGAGAGTTGAACGCAACAAGGACGGACATACGAGCAGAAGTAAAGACACGTGTGGAGGCAGTTGAGGAGACTATGATCAGCGGATTTACGAATTTGAACGGGGAGATACAAACATGTGACAAAAAGCATACGACCAATTACAGGAATTTAGGACAGACGCTGGAAACAATACAAAACGAAAATGTTAACGCTAGGACACAACTGGACGCAAAATTTAAAGACAACGTGACAATATTAGAGAACAGGGTCGGCAACGAAGTTAGACAGATACAAGACAAGTTAGACGACCTAGAAAGGAGACGCGGAGGACTAGAATACGGACAGCAGATTAAATTAAACCGAGACGCGCTACCGAAATTTGAAGGACGACGGACAGAACAACCGATGGGGTTTTTGGACAGATTAGACGAAATTGTGGAGACAGAGAACGAACGGACGAAGTTACAGATAGTTGGGGCGACTTTGACGGGCAACGCGGAAAAATGGCACAACATCATACGAAAACAGTACGACACATACGCGAATTCAGACGACTGTTCATTGAACAATTTTGGAGTAACACGCACCAGACGAACATAAGCACGAACTTAATAACGGGACATTACAGTAGAATAAACGGGTCACGCGAAGAATACGCTATAGACAAATATAACCAGGCACAACATCTGACACCGAAATTGGGCGAGGACGACATAGTATTACTACTTGCGGGACGTATGGAACCAGAGGTGACAAAGGTGGTTGTGGTGCAGAACATAAAAACCCTGCGAGAATTTTTAGGAGTAATGAGGAATTTTGACTTGGCGACGGCACTAGAGGCAAAGACGCGTGGAGCTTACTGGGAGCAGAATCGGGGTTATAAGGACGAAAACCGACGACATGTATATCACAACGAACACAGACCTAGCTACAGACAGGAAAGTTTCAACAACGGACATCGAAATCATTGGGGACACGACGGAAACAGACGACAGCATTTCAATAGAGAATACCGGGGAAACGAGTACAAGGAACAGAATAGGTACCAGCACGGCGACAACGCGGATGACGGCCGTACGACGGGAGGCGGAACGCGAGACAGATACAGCCGGACTGACAGGGACATAAACGTCCAACATATAACGACCAGCGCTGCGATTAAGGACACGGACAAGATCGAGGTGGTACAAGTGCACGAGGCACCAACGAGTCAAAAAAAAACTTCAATTTTCGGAATCCAGAGTTGTTAGGTTTAGATATAGATTTATGTTATAGTTTAAGTGATTTGTTGTTGAATAATTATACCGTTAATAAAAAGAATTTGTTGTTTATTAATATTAGATTAAGAGATTGTTTATATGTTGCTTTAGCTGATAGTGGTTCACAGTTGTCGCTAGTTAATGAAAGTATTGTGATAAAACATGCAGAATTTTTAAAAGGACGAATGGAAACAATTGATGGGGTTAATTTATGGTCGGCAATGAATAAGAAGTTAACGACGATTTATAAGGTAGTCCATGTACCGATATTTGTACGGAATAAAAAGGCAGGGGATGCTGAGTTCTTGATAACAAAGGGGTTACAGTTAGATTTTATATTAGGAATGGATTTTATAGAGGATTTTGGAGTGAATATAGATGGAAATGATAGATCGATTCGTATATTAGATAAAGATAAGTTATGGGTGGTGCCTACGGTTAGTTCGGAATATAGGGATGGTAATGATATAGATAAGTCAGGATTAGGAGTGAAAAGGGCAAGTAATTATAGACAGGTTGAAGTGAGATTATGTAATATGTTTGCGAGAATAATTAATGATGGACAGATAGGAAAAGTGAGTATTGATATTAAAGAGAAGCTGGGGGAATTATTTAATAGATTTATAGGGTTGTTTAATGAAGAGCCGAGATTTGCGAAGCGATATACGCACAAGTTAGAGGTCACGGAAGACAGCGGATTTTGTACCAAGGTGTATCCAATTCCGTTTGCAATTAGAAATAGGGTTAAAGCCGAGATTAGTAAAATGTTAAGAGGGAATCATCGAACCAGCGAAGACTCCATATGTGAACCCATATAAAATTGTACAAGAAGAGGGTTTAGCATGATGAGAGTTCATGCGATGGAAGGTTTAACATTGTTTTATTCTATAGTGGAAGTTAGTATATAGTATAGGTAGACAGACGTGAGAGAGAAAGGAAATCAGGGGTTGAGGAATAATTAATATGTAGAAATGCGTGGAGTGGTTTTAAATAAAACTAGAAATTATGCACACCAAGAAAAGAGTTATGAAAACAGACGAAATTTCCACTTTTATTCAAAACCAGTGGGGCCAATGAAGTGTCAGTAAGAAAAAGGGTATAAAGGTTATTTGTATGAAGGTAGTGTATGCCAAATAAAGCTAAATATCAGATCCCGTAACTGAAAATTTTATGTTTGCCGTACTTTACAAATGTTAAAGTATTTGGAGTATAATAGTCAAAGTATAAGTGCCGAGACGTAAAACAATGACTTGATGACGTGAGAAAGCACAGTATTCAAGGATTTACACGGAGTTGTATGTTAATGAGCCATAGAATGTACATTTGCTAATCGAAAAACCGAATGCATCTGTAGAAGTCCACTATTAACCGCACAGATCCAGGTTTATATGTGAAACATTTCGGCACTTATTTTAGTAGAATCAACCTTTGGACAAACGTGTAATATCAAAATTATAAGTGAAAAATATTATCAAATATGATTGAAGGGTGGTGCAGTATTAGGAACCAATGAGTGAACATTTAGAGATAAAATAGGAAAGTGTAAAAGAACGATTATAAGGTATTAGTGACACGAACTTGTTGGGACGATTTTATTGGATGTAGAATTGGTAAAAATGTATAGAAGAGTAGGCATATTTTAATTATAATAATCACCTAGGATAAAGTAAACAAGAAGTCGATTTATAAATTTTTTGGTAGTAAGACGTGTTTTGTAAACTGCGCTAAGTTTTGAAGATTATAAAGAATTAATAAATGAATTTGAAAAGTTTAAGAGTTTAATTTATATAAAGAAGAGTACTGATAAGCGAGAGAAATAATTATAATAATAGTAACGACGAATAGAAAAGTGTAAGAGTGGATTAGAGCGACAGTGGAACAGGCGGAATAAATAGTTGGATATTGGAACGAGATTGATAAAGGCAGAAAGGTATTGAATAGGATTTATAAACTGACGGAGATATTATTGGAATTGATTTGGATATGATATTATGGATAGAATGGTATTGAGTGGAAATTAGAAGAAAGCAGTGATTTGGAAAGATCAGATAAAGGAAAGAGAAAGTGTTGATTTGGAACGAGCGGATTAAGAAAAAGGAAAGCATTGGAGTAGCAGGAGCAGTACGAGTAAAGAAGATATAACATCAGGAAAATTAGCGCAGGGGAAGTAAAATTAAAAGGTAGTCAAAATTCTAAATTTGGTCATATTTATTTTAGATTTGGGGGATAGCAAAATTAATTTAAAGAAACCTGGAATCTGGACAGCAGATTATTCGTAGTGATAGTGCCACGCATTGTAAAGACGCATACGGCGAGTGAGATTTTTGAGCCAGTATTCAGAGAGGCCGACGGCGACGTGTAAAAACAGGTGAGTACTGTGTGTTTTGAACGGCAAAGTCTAAAATTGGTAATATTAATTTATTTGGCACAAGGCTACGTGGATCTGTTATAAAATTTTGGCAAATACAAGTAAAAGATTACAGGTACAAAAATAAAGGTAGTGCAGTTTGGTTGGTGCATTGCACATTTACTTACCACTGAACCCACGGTAAGTAGGTTGATACCCTGGGAAGACGAGTTTCTAATAGTCGAGGCATATTAATACAGTTTTGTTTGATAGACCAACCAAACGTAGATAAAGCACGAAATATAAAGTAAATATTTTCATATCAAATATAAAATTAAAATTAATAATAAAAAAAAAAACGAAAGGCGGCGAGCATAAGGTCGAATCTTATAGAAACTTTCAGTTACCGCCCAACCACATACTTATCTCTTTAGATGTGACTTCACTTTTCACGAACATTCCTTTAGAGTTGGTTACTCATATCGTTGAATTGAAATGGAACATTATTTCTCAGAATTGCAAAATCACTAAACAAATGTTTTTGGCTACGTTAAATCTTGTTTTTAAAAATACTTATTTTATTTTTATACTACCTTCAAATTTTCGGTACTCCGATGGGGTCGCCTTTATCTCCTGTTATCGCCCAGCTGGTCATGGATCATTTGTTAGATGTAGTTACCCCCAATTTGTCCTTTCAATTTCCTTTTTTGGTCAAGTTTGTTGACGACATTCTTTGTTCTATTCCAGAGGGAAAAGTTGATGAGGTATTGATGGTATTCAATAATTTCAACCCTCATTTACAATTTACTGTCGAGTTAGAAATTAATAAAAAGATTCCGTTTCTTGATACTCTTGTTATTAGAAATAATGATAACCGGTTAATATTCGACTGTTATAAGAAACCTACTTACTCTGGTAGGTACATCAATTATTTTTCTGACCATTCTTTTAAACAAAAGGTAAACACCATTCTGACACTAAAACACAGAGTTGATTCGTTATCTGAACCTGAATTTAAAAATAAGAACTATAGGGATCGAATTACCACAATATTTAATAATGGCTATCCAAAACAATTAATTTTGAGATGCATTAATGGTACTTTTTATCGTCCAAGCCAAGACAGACAGAATACCGTCATATTTAAAATGCTTCCGTATATTCAACGCCTTACTCCTCAACTTAAAAAAATTTTAAAAATACCTGGCACTTTCATTGTTTGTCAACATCAAAAATCTATTAACAAATTGTTTACTCCTCTTAAAGACAAAACTCCAAAATCTTTAATCAGTAACGTTGTCTATAGGATTACTTGTAGTTGCAATAGCTCATATGTTGGCCAAACTCAACAATGGCTGCGTAATCGCCTCACCCAACACCGTAGTGATGCCAAAGTTGGTTAATCTTGTTGCGCTTTATCCTCACATGTCCACCTAACCCACCACTCTCCTGATTACGATGACGTTGAAATTTTAGAACGAGAAGATGGTTATAAACGGAGACTTTATCTAGAGTCTTACCATATTGAACGTCAAGTCAACTGCATTAATAACAAACATGACATTCATAATTTATTTACTAGTTATGCTCTATTATATAGTTTCAATAGATATGTGATCTAATAGTGTATCTTAGATTTTATAATAAAATGGGTCTTTAAATTTATGTCTTTGTAATAGTTGGATATTAAGTTTTTTGTTTGTTATCTATCACCTGGCGAATTTATCAACTCTGCTGTAGAACAAACCCACTTTGCTGTTGGGGTTTCTTTAATTGTTAGACGTTAGTTCTTAGTCTGTGTTTGTCCGTATTGTATGCTGTTTGTAGTCTTAATTTTATCTTTACATTTTATTTTTACATTAAATGTTATTACTATTTATTTGGGATCCTCCTTTATGTTAAATCAGTACATGTACTAACATCAAATTGTGTGTAAGTTTCTTAATTTTAATTAGGTTAATGACTGTGTTTTCACTCATAATTTTTAAATTTTAGATCTTGATAAAGACTTTATATAAGTCGAAACGTAGATTTCACAATAAATGATTATTTCATAATAGTTATTTTTTGGTTACGAACGACAATCCCACGAAATACTACCATCAACGTCGCTATATATATATATATATATATATATATATATACATATATATATATTTATGTTATATATATTCTTATGCCGCACCCCACTCTTTTGTCGCGCCTTTTCTTATAAATTACAATGCTTTTTATATGGTGTGCATATACCTATTGCACGCCACGTACTTTTGCAACGTTTGGTTGGTTATTTAATCAAAATTGTTTTTAAGATGCCTCGACTATATGATCTCTTTCTTCTCAGGGTATCCACCTACTTACCGTGGGTTCAGTGGTAAGTAGATGTGCAATGCGCAACCAAACTGCACTCTCTTTTGTTTTAGTACTTATTTTAGAATTTAGTTTTGTATATGCCAAAATTTTTTTATGATCAACGTTGCCTTGTGCCAAATTAATTAATACCACAAAGTTTATGACTTTTGACGTTATAAGATATTTCACAGCACTCACCTGGATTATACTTTGTTACTGGCCTCTCTTACTGCTGGCTCAAAATCCTCGTCGCCGTATGCGCCTTTACAAGGTTGCACTATCCCTTTGAATTTTCCGTCTCGCCTCCAGGTATCTTTCTTTAATTTTGTTGCTCCCAAATCTGAAATAAATGACCCGAATTTTAGAATTTAGAATACCCGTTTATTTTACTTCCCCTGCGCTAATTCTTCCGTCGTAGTTTCTTCGTTGACTCTTACACTTCCAATTGCTGCTCTTACGTGGTCTCCTAATTTTGCTCCTCTTGTTCCAAATTGATACGTCCGCCTTTAATCCGCACTCAATCCAAATCTATCTTCGTCCTGTTCAAAACCACTCAATGCACCGCTACATATACATCCATATCCAAATCAATCTTCGTTCCTGTTTAAAACCACTCAATGCCCCGATACATGTAAATCTATATCCAAAACAATCCTAATGTTCGTCCTTCTTACAATTCCAATCCGATGCCTTCTGCCTTTATCAATATCGTTCCAAATCTACCTTACTATCCGTCGCTTCGCCGTCGAACTAATACAAATCTTTACCCTTTCTTGTCGTCGCTATTACTTATTAATGCACTGATGCTGCTCTTTACTCTTCTTTAATAATCAAACTATTATAATTCAAACACGTTTATTAATCTTCCACAATCTTTACACAATTTAGCGCAGTTCTATAAAATACGTCTTTACACCAAAAATATTCAAAATAGACTCCCCTTGTTTACTATCCAAGGTGATAATTACAACATTTCTTGCCTACTACATTACAAATTACATAAACTAAAACCATCCAATAACGTTTTAACACTGAGTTTGTGTCACACATACCATAAATTATGTCCTTTTACACTTTCCTAGTATACACATAATATTCTATCATTGGTCCTAAATATTTTACAATCCTTCAATCACATTTGACACTGCTATTACTTATAATTTTGAGATTACATATTTGTCCAAAAGTTGATTCTATTTAAACAAAAGCCAAAATAATTCACACATGAACCTGGATCTGCGTGGTTGATAGTGGACATCCATAGACGCATCCGGTTTTCGGATGGCAAATGTACGTTCAACGGCCTATTACATTCTAACTCAGTATAAACCCTTGAGCACTGTGTATTTTATCACGTCATCAAGTCATTATAATTTACCTCTTGGCACTTACATTTCAACTAACATTTTAAATACTTTAGCATATGTAAAGTACGGCAAACATACATTTTTAAATTACGGGATCTGATATATGGATCATTTTATTTGGCATACACTACCTTCTGCTAAACAACCCTTAGAACCATTGTAGCTCCCTCTGACACTACAATATATATATATATATATATACATATTTATGTTATATATATATATATATATATATATATATATATATATATATATATATTGCTGTGATATTAGGCCCCACGATTGGGCATGTCATAAAATGCTGTGATATTCCCCCTGAACGATCAAGCCACTACGATGTGGAATGTTAAATTAGGATTTTTGCCCCGACTGGCTTATTTAATTAAATAAAGAAATTCTACAATACACAATATAATGATTAAATATTTACAACTCTCAAAATTATCCCCTTTTTACAGAATATCTACATATACCAGATGTATGGTTTTTGAAAGCCAGCAAAACTATCTTTTTACTTATTTAGGGACCTTCGCACGGTTCAAGATCCCTATTCCCTTTCTCATAAATTGTTAAATGACCCTTTTATGTTTTTGTTGACTCTTACAAATACAAAAATGATAAATATTGAATTCAATAATAAAGTGTATTAAGATTGCTAATCTGGAATGGGTTCTGTAGTTACTTCCTAGTCTGTGATCTGCATCCCCATGAATTGTTTCGTACCAAGTCAGAATATGTCCAAAATTAGAATACTTTGATTTTAAACTGTCTTCAATTGAAAGTCGATATCAAAACAAAAATTAAAGTCCAGATTGATATTAAAATCGATATTAAAATCCAGATTGACATTAACATCCAAATTACATGTAGGTATTAGAACAATTTCAATGTAGGTATTAGAATTCAATTTAAATATCGGTATTAAAAGCCCTGTTTTATTTATATTAGAAATGGATTTTTAATTAAGTCGTTTTACTTACGTCTATTAACAGATCGGCTTATTTTCGTTGCATAATTTCGCACACTTTTCAAATCTAATTTCACTTTAATTTTGTTTCACTGGTTATGTAAATTCTTGGTACTTTCAAACATAGTCGTAGCCCAGTTTGAATGTATACCACCTCTGTTGCTTTGTCATTGTCGTATATAAAGCCTTACCTCCACCTGCTTTTTATTGGTCTATTTACGTTCTGGGACGACACTTCGGCTTTATCTCGCATACCTAGGAATTTTCACCAATTATTTAGTTCAAATATTCGAATGCATGCCTTGCCAGTCACGTACTCCTGCATATCGTGGTAATTTCCAACTTTTGCCTTTTATTAACTAACGTATTCGAATGTTAGTTATTTATTATTATCTAAATTGAATAGCCTAATGCTTGTTTATTTCTACATAATATTGAATTTTTGAACAAATGTGATTTCTTCCTGTCACGTAAGATTTTCTAATAATGAATAACTTAGATTGCGTGTACGATGATATTTTTAATGTAATTGTTAAATATTTGTAATGCCAATTCATATAGGTTTCTTGGTGATTTAATTTTGATGCAATTTGTTGCGTTTTCAAATCTTATCTTTACTTGTAAACTACTCTTAGATATTTCTATGTTCTTATGCATTTAATCCCGTGTATTTTATATACAGTGTGCTCTCAATTAACAATATGTAGAGTGACCAATTTACTCTTATAATTTCTGGAATTATGTGCTTTTCTTAAACTGGAAGTTGTTTTTATTTATTCTACGACCCTTACGACTTAACCTACCCCTAAACTATCCTATTATTATAGCTATATATATATATATATATATATATATATATATATATATATATATATATATATATATTATACTGAATAAGATGAAATAATAACTTAGACTTTTATGCAAAGCCCAAATAATCATTCCAAATCGAGCTAGTAATTGAAAGATGGATAATATAAGGTCTTGGACAGGACTTGAACCTGTATCCTGGTTTTGCCGGAATCATGCGTTTACCAATTACGCCACCATATATATACACATACATATACAATCACCAATGTTTCTGCATCACATTAAATTATCGTTCATCATATTTGTATACGAATGGAAGTCACTTGGTTACAATTCAAAGGCATGATATAAATAATAATGTCGATTGTATTATTTACAGGGTGGCTGTTTAAAATATATCTTTAGTGAAGCCCAGACTGAACGAAGAACAAGTATGAATGTATACTTTCTTCTAATCACCTGGCGAGTTGTCATACACTAAAACACATGCAATTTGAAATGCTGACAAAGATAAAACACATTTATGGATGCTATAAACATTACAAAAAACACTGCGTGTCCCAATTAAATGCAAATATAATACTGTTTACTAGGAAATGTGGGACAGTTAATTTTTTAAGGAATATTAATCTTTACAATAATTTGACAATGCACCTTAAAGAACTGAACGCGTATTAATGGGTTTTTATAATTTATTTTATTAACCAAAACTGTTCATTGACAAAATAAGCTAAGGCCATTTTTATCAAGAGATAAATTACAGTTATGAAAATATTTATTTTCAAAAAAAAAGTAGACGCTCATTTTTCATTCATAAATATTAAAATGCTTGTTGTCACAGATGTCACTGATAGAAATAAAACAAACCTTGTCCTATAAAGAAAGGTGTTTGAAATGGCTTGAAACATGTCAAGGAAAAATCCAATTTTTGACAATTCCTATTTTACCTAGACATCAACTTTTTTTCGTAAAATCCACTTAAATTTTTCAGGTTTAATACACTTTTGTCCCAGCTAATGTTAAACAAGGATACGTTCAGTTCTTCTAATCAGTTTATTAAAAGTACAAAACGTTCTACATATGTATCAAATTCCTCTGATTCACCTAAACGGATCAATATTCCCGATTAGTGCTATTGTTACTTTATCACCTAACAAACGTGTACTTATAAACTGTATCTTTTTGCTTTTGTTTACTACATTCTGTATGCCGCAACCAATTCGTGCTAAGTTTGATTAATCGCATCTTAATCGTCAGATTGCTTTGTTTCTACCTTATAAATAAAACACATAGGTTTATTTATTTATTTACATAAACAGGGCGACCAACAGAACTGATAAACAGTTCCAATTACAGGATGCCACAATAACACTATACATAGAAAAAAGAAAAAGAAATATTATATCTACAAAATTAAATCTAAACAAACGTGACTCAAGGGTAGATAGAAACCAAAGTTTGATTAATAGTAATTTATTGTAATATATATATTTTTCTTAAATATTTAAACTATTCAGCAGTAGTAATACGGAGGTTGTAAAAGTTATTGGTGAAGAAAAAAGATCAACTTCTGCAGCTAAGGCATTATATGATTTTAATGCCCTATTAAAAGGCGAATTCATGTGAGAAAGTGTATTGGTGGTTTGACTCATATTTATTGGATTCCCTATCGTTAGTAATAATTCTAATACAATTGACTACAAATACCCATGTTGCTTCACATAGATCCCTTTAACTAACATTAGATGTGGTCCAGTCACAAACCAACACCCTTCAAAGTCAACAACACAGTGCCCACAAGCATTTTACATACAAAAACACATAACATTTGAGTACAGCGTTGTCAATAAGCATGAGGGAGAAATAAAAATTTACCTATGCATAACCTGTCTTCTTAAGCTTAGAGTTGCATCTTTTTTGAAACGCCTTTATATTAAAACACTACATTTGTTTTTTTCAATACTCCGTCGGAAGGTACATTGTCCAGGAAGCAAGTTTTTTTACCGGGAAATTTTTTATTTTGCCGAAACCTTGCTAATCCGTGCAAGGTAGGGATCTTTTACATATGTGACAACACACACGGGACATACATTTTACTTCTATTCCTAACAAGGGTGTATTTTTGTGAAATATGCTCGCTTAACATTTTTTCACATGGCCCATGTTTGGATTCACACTCGGGACCTTGGGCTTAGTAGTCACACACATATCAACTAAGCTACGGAGCTGCCCAATTAAATGGAAGCAGCAACGTTTATTCAGAGGTCCCAGTCAACCTATTATGGAGAAACATATTGTTTTAAAAATACTGATAATGTACAATGCACCATTTGATATAAAAGACACAAGATTGGTGTTTCTGTTTACAAAAAATTGCAAATATTTTTCACTAAAATTGATGGATGTTTGTCCTTGGTTCTTACCATATGAATAGATTGATGTGTTTTGTTGGAGGCCTGCGGTCACATACACTATTTTTAATAAATAAAAACAATAACCTTAGCATTTAGAATTTTATGGGTTTCAGTAGTTTGAATAGCACAAATCATTAACTCCACAGCTTAAAGGCATTGAATGCAGTCATTAATATTATTAAACATTGGCATGCCATTAAGAAACAACCTGTATAGCTTTCAAGGGACGTTTTTAACAATTTAGTTCCAAGTCATTGTGTTTAATTGTAGATATCTAACCTAAAATAATTTTTCCGTCCAACAACTATAATCCTTTTTTCTTGATAGGTCATTAAATGTAAAGCAGCAGTTGCGTGGGGCCCTAATCAGTATTTACAAATTGAAGAAATTGAAGTAGCTCCACCAAAGGCACATGAAGTTCGTGTAAAAATTCATTTTTCTGCCGTATGCCATACCGATGCGTATACATTAAGTGGACAAGATCCCGAAGGAGTTTTTCCTGTAATTTTAGGACATGAAGGAGCTGGCATTGTTGAAAGTGTTGGAGAAGGAGTAACATCTGTTAAACCTGGTACGTATTATTTTTGAAGTTTTTGTGTGGTCATTGCTTTATGTTTAAGGCGATCATGTCATACCATTATATACACCACAATGTAAGGAATGCAAGTTTTGTAAAAATCCTAAAACCAACTTGTGTCAGAAGATACGTAGCACACAAGGCGCAGGTCTTATGCCTGATAGTACATCACGATTTACTTGTAAAGGCCAGAAAATCTTTCACTTTATGGGCTGTTCTACATTTAGCGAGTATACAGTCGTTGCAGATATTTCACTTGCTAAAGTATGACTAACACTGGTTTACATGTATCACTTGATTCTTTTTTTTAGGTTAGCGACACAGCTCCCTTAGAAACGGTATGTTTACTTGGTTGTGGAGTACCCACCGGATACGGTGCCGCCTTAAACACTGCAAAGGTAGAACCTGGTAGTACATGTGCCATTTGGGGGCTAGGAGCAGTAGGCTTAGCTGTTGCACTTGGCTGTAAAACAGCTGGAGCTTCAAAAATTATTGGTGTTGATATTAATCCTGCAAAATTTGAAGTAGCCAAGCAATTTGGCTGTACTGATTTTGTAAACCCCAAGGATTATCAGAAGCCCATTCAGGAAGTATTAGTTGAACTTACAGATGGAGGGTTAGATTTCACTTTTGAGTGCGTTGGGAATGTTCAGACCATGCGAGCTGCTTTAGAAGCCTGCCATAAAGGTTGGGGAGTGTCTACAATCGTTGGTGTTGCTGGAAGTGGTCAGGAAATAAGTACACGCCCATTCCAATTGGTTACGGGTCGTGTCTGGAAGGGCACTGCTTTTGGAGGTAACTATTTTAATAAGATGTAGATGAAAACGGATTTCGTCTTGCTGCTTTAAGACTATAAATTCTTTAAAGAAACTTAGTCTTAGTCAATTTGCTAATAACAAGCGTTACTAATTAGTACTTCAGCGTTTCCCGAATAGATCTACTAGGAAATAGAAATTTTACAGTAAAGTAGGAAACTGGACTTAGTGTAAAAATAAGCTACGGATAAAATGAGCATTATGTTAATAAATTTTAATATGCTCCGAAAGAGCGGAGGCTCCATAACAATATAAGGTTGCGTCAGCTAACTGCAGTGGTGCGGGAGTGGGTTCCTATGGAAAAATTATAAAAGAAAATAAAAAAATTGGCAATAAAAATAATAAGCATGACTAAAATGCATACAAACTGTTACGCTAATCACTTACGCTGCAAGGCTTTTTTCTTCTTATAATTAAGGGTGCCAGACCGTCTGGTCACAGCTATTCCTTTTTATATTATTCCTATGTGGAAGACCGTAATTCCGCTGGTTTCCTAAAATTTTTCCATTATACTTTATTGTTCTCTAAAATACTTTAAAACACTTATTAAAATTTTAGTCAAATTAAATAAAATTGAAAAATAAAATGCATTGCAAATACGATTCCATCACTGGAGTAGCTGGATGTCCTATACAAATGTGTCTGTGTACCTAGTTTTTAAATAAATTCAAATAAAATTTAACCTAAATGCTCTATTAACATAAATAATTTCAATATAAATACAAGTATACTTTCCTTAAAAGAAAATATAAATTCCTTAACCTGACTCTGGTCGGGTACTACTAAAGGAAATACTAAAAGACCTATCTAGTACATTAATAATGCTAACGCTCCAAAATTTTTCATTTTCCATATTAAATTACTTCACAATTGTGAATCCTAATTTCTGGAAATGTCATTAATAACAAACATAGAAAAACGGTTAAACACTGGCTTTTTCGTGATCTGTTCAATATCCATTCTAAACCATTTTAATATCAATATGTACTACTTCTGTCGCTAATTAGTCCAATAAAATAATTACTTTCACTTTAATTCCCTATTACATAAATACAAACCATTGCTATATTTCAGTTCACAAATAAAATTAATAAATCTAAACATAAAAGCTCACATATTACTTACTGTTTTAATTCCAAATATATCTTTTTCTAAGACTGTTTTGGAACGAGCCTATTTTAGGTGTGTTTTTGATAGAGAAATCTACTACATTCTATACAGGTTTTTATTCCCGCACTCGTTGCTAGGCAAGTTGCTAAGCAACCAGTGCGGGAATGTTCAATTTGCACGGTTGCGCTTATATTTCTATTAATCAAGTAGCCCTGCACTTAATCTTATTTCCAATGACGGCCGAGTTTTCAAAGGTGGGCTATGAAACAAATAATAAACCAACAAATGTCAAATAAATAATTTCATACTGTGAAAGCGTTTAAAATCTTAAAGTATTTGCAAAGTCTTTAAAAAATGGCTAGTGATAGTGAAAGCGAACTAGAACTGACGCCTCCAAATATTGTGGAAGCTGCAAATGCAACTGCTTATAAATCGTTTATGGATTGGCGAAGAGATCAAAAGACAACATCTTATTCTGAAAATGTTTTAATTGCGTACTTTAATGAATTATCTAATAAGTATAAATCTCCGACATTGTGGACGCATTATTCTATGTTGAGAACAAGTCTCACCATCCATCATAATGTAGATATATCAAAGTATGGAAAATTAAGAGCGTTTCTCAAACGTAAGTCAAGCGGTTATAAATCGAAATAATCAAAAAATTTTACAACAGAGGAAATAAATAAATTTATTACTGAGGCTCCGGATCAACAGTTTCTTCTAACAAAAGTATGTAATATTAACTTAGGAGAATAATGCGTGTTTATAGCTATTTTTATATTGTTACAGACTGCATTAATTATGGGAATTATGGGTGCTTGCCGCAGACAGGAATTACATCAGATGAAGATTACTCATTTCACGATATTGGGTTCTGCGATATTAGTTACGGTTCACGACACGAAAACAAAATTATACGCAGCTTTACGATAACGAGTAATTTTATGAAATCACAAAAAAATACTGGAATCTACGTCCATCAAATGTTTGCGATCCTAGTTTTTTCTTTAATTATCAGAAAGGAAAATGCACCACACAGAATGTGGGTATCAATAAATTTGGTGCTATGGTAAAGCAAATTGCAACGTATTTAAAACTACCCAATCCGGAATTATATACTGGTCATTGCTTCCGGAGATCTTCCGCCACTATTCTTGTAGATGCTGGAGAAGGTATAACATCTTTAAAAAGGCACGGTGGCTGGAAATCAACATCAGTCGCCGAAAACTATATAGCCGATTCTTTAACAAATAAGTTGAATGTAGGCAACATAATACAAAATTCAATTGATAGCACATCAAATGTTCCATCAACGTCCAAAGACAAGAATTTCCAACGTCAAGAAAATTTAGTTTTTGGGAAAACACCTTCTACAATGACGTTTAATAATTGCAATGTAACCTTTAATATTGTTAATAATAATGAATCTAAAAACTAAACTTAAATCAATTTATTTACTTTTATTATGATAAATTTGTACTTTTCTTTGAATTTATGTATATTCACAAACGATAATAAACTTATGATATTAATAAAATGTATACTCCTATACTTACCATGTATTTTATAATATTAACAAAAGAGGTATCACATTTAAAAAGTCGTCATACAGTCGTAGAAAAGTATAGTGTACAACACGCATGGAATGCCCATTTCTCACTCAGTATGATTTGCAGCACTCGCTTTCAGTTCGTGCTGCAATTTATCATACTAGTGAGAAATGGCATCATTCCATGCTCGTTGTACAATATACTATTCTTTTGAAGATTTTCCGAAAACATCAGTATTTCCATTTACTGTTTGCTTTACAACAAACATAGCTTTTTTAACTCAGCACAACAAAATTCCAAATTAATGGAGAATTACTCTTTGTACCAGAACCTGTTTTCATCCCTCATGTGATTCAAATCGGCTGATGTCATACATTTAATTAGAACAGAGAACGCCATCATTTCAATTCATATTACATTTCTCGAGAGCAATAAAAATCCAAGAAGTGGTGTCTTACGTATTTATGCATGTCGAAACCAATTTTATTATTATAATGAAATAACAGCCTATAAAATATCCTGGACTGGATTTAGGAAACAAAAGTAATTCCTTTACTTTTATACAAATACAATAGATATGAGATTTGGATAACCAATAAATAAAAAAGCAAGTTACAAGTTAATTCACTTAACACGTAACAAAGTTACTAACATAATTTTAAATAAATGCTTGTTATTAATTTATCATAATTATTCTTAAATGTATAGTTAAAAAGAAAATTTATATGATGAACAATAACAAATGTATAATTTAGTATTTATGCTTTTTCAAAATACTGTAATAACAAAGTTCCGTTAATACAGGTTGGAAAAGTCGTGACAGTGTTCCGAAGCTTGTAGAGCAGTATTTGGAGAAGAAATTGATGTTGGACGAATTTATCTCTCATCGTATAGATTTCGCTGATATTAATAAAGCATTACATTTAATGCATACTGGTGAAAGGTAATTTTACTATACGTAGTAGAAAAAACAATAATGAAATCTGTTGCAGTATCCGAACTGTGTTGAAAATAATCAAAGAAGACAATTAGAACATTGCAATAGCTCAGATTTTCTTTATATACTTTCATATATGTAACGTGTTAATAAAGTATACTTTTTGAATTACTTTATGTAACCCTAAACTTTGATTATAAACTACCGTAGAATTGCTACCCTTAGCTATTTCAATACAAACTCCAAAACTTGTTAATTAGATTATTGTGACATCACGAAACTCACATTAGACTTTGCGGTATACTTGTATTTTCTTCCATATTGTATAAATGCATTTTATGTAAGAATTTTTTTAATAATAGCATTTATGATTGCAGAATGGAGAGTCTGATAAAGCTGTGGCTTGAATGACATGATAAACATAGTTTTCCGTGAGGTACTTCGGTTAATATTAATGATTAGTAGCGAGTGGCAGGTATAATAGTGCACAATTTTATAATTTCATACATGCATAATTATCTATATTTCATTGCAAATGGAAACTGAATAACAAAAGTCAGTATCGCATTTTAGCTTGTTTACATTAAAGTGGAAGAACTTTTAACAACAATAGAAATACTTTAAAATTTAGGTCTTATAGGTATTTTATGGAAAATTCTATAGTGTTCGTCTGAAAGCAGTTCGAAGTTGACTTTAATTATTTAAAATTACCACTGCTTGACATATGATAGAACGGCATTTATAGATCAATACTAGAAATAAATACTACAAACCCTTCTTGAAATAAATCAGTTGCTACATATACACCTATTGCAAAAGTACTTAGGGTAGATTACAAATGCCACACAAAATTTCAAACCATTTGGTGAAAAAGTACCTTGTGCAAAAATCTGCATTTCAAATAGAAAGGTATGCCAATTGAACTTGCAAAAGGTTAATTGCAGTCGTAGTTTTTTAAATCATTTGTATTTACGTTTCGATCCATGACCTAGGATCGTTGTCAAAATAATAAAATTTATTATTTTGACAACGATCCTAGTTCATGGATCAAACGTAAATAAAGTTAATTTTAAAAACTATGAGTGGTTTAATCTAAAGAAGATTAAGAAGAATGCTAAACAAACCACAACAAACATACAGGGAGTAGTTAATTGCAGTATGCATTTATGACGTACCAGTTGTTACAGTTTTGACAGTCGGAATATCTAGCAGGTAATTCACAGAAAATTCAGTGAAGAGGATTCTGGCTTAGAGATATACCTGAAAATTCATTAAAACAAGAGTATTTTAAATCTAAAACCTAAAACACAAAACCTATTTATATTTTTTAAAGGAATAACCTAATCCTATTGGTGGACTTTATTAATACAAAAACTATTAAATGAAATGTGATTATAATTATTTCTAAGGGGACGTCACACCCCCTCTAATTAATAAGATTTTTCTCAAAAATCTTGAGTGAATTAAAACAAATCGGCATAGATAGTGAAAAACGGACACCAAGGCATCAACCTAAAAGTATGAAATAAATAAGAAAAGGCAGAAGTTCGGTATGTGGACAGCACCCGATGGGGGCGTGGGTGGGCTCGTTTGAAAGCTTAGGGGGTGGGGGTTATAAATATATGTGTCATAGGCCGGAGGGGTGGGGTTCACGTTTTATACGGGGGTCAAACTTTTGGTACTTTTTTATATTGTAACTCACATTATAGTGTATATAAATAGTACCAAAACTATATTAATAATTTGACAATATTTTTAGGGTTTGTATAATACATGAGAATTTTATTGAAAATTTATAGATTACATTCTTCGATAGGGTAAACTTCTATTACAGATGCAATTAATGCTTCAAATATATCTTTTTTAAAACGACGCACATCTCTACGCCATAGGTGTTCACACAAATGCATAGCCAAATCTTCTGATTTCAGACCATTTCTGGCGACGTCATCTTTCATATGCTTCCATAGGCCTTCTATGGTGTTTGTATGTGCCCCTGTTTCAGGATCTTTGAAGTGATATTTATGGCATACTCTTTCATGTTTGTAGCCCATATCCTTTATTGCCATATATGGCCTCCAGTAATCAGAAATAATAGTAGTCCCTTTATAATAAGTTAGGTTAAGTTAAGTTAAGTTATTTTAGGTTAGGTTAGGTTAGATTAGGTTACCTTTGGCTATGTGCTTCTCAATGAGTGGCAAAAGAGTTTCCTTGTCTCTTTTATTATTGGCACATATTTCTAATCTGTAATCTCCTGTTTCTCTACAAATCATCCCAAAATCCAGTGCCCTTCTCTTGGTCTTCCTTTCCTAAATTTCCTTTTGCCAACTTTTGACTCATCGATTTCAACTGTTACTCCCGGACCACCAATTTGACCTTGTCTGTCAAATTCATTGTCTAATGATATCATGCACACCTAATAAATAAAAGACATAATATTTAAAATAGTGAAAACAGATTTGATCTAGCTCATTTTTCAAGAGATATACTTGTTCAAACCTATATACTTACTTCTCTGAAATATGAGAACCAGTCGGAAACTGCCTCTCTGCCACAACCAACTTCACGCATGGTGTGGTCATAATCGTAACCAGATGCAAAAGCGTACAGCATAAGAACCACTTTTTCGGCAGAGAGTTTAACATTTTCTAGCCAAGTACCTGTGGCCATTGAAATGTTAATTATTCCTCTGCCTTTTGAATGTGTACGCTTGGTGCATCTAAAACGCCCCCATCCATGCTCTATGTCAATTACCATTAGCTTTCGGCATTGAGGGCACTTCTTTTGGGAGGGCAAAAAGCCACGAGACATAAACCACTTCATAGTGGTTTCTCTGTCTATTAAAACCTCTCTTGTCAATTTTGACAGATTCATAATATAAAAATAGATGCACACTTAATTTACAAAATTTTTTTTATGAATAAAATGATTATTAATTATTTAAAATGTCATACAAATGAAAGTAATGTCCACTAAATTAAGACTTATATGATTTGGTTTCATGTCTTTATATACTTAATTTTTATATCATGAGTTCACGCTTAATGCGTGTCTATTGTGATTGGTTTGTGATTAAGACACCACTTTGGATGTTAATCCTTTTAATCTCTAATAATCTTATTTAATCTTATTAATTAAATTGTCAAAATTTTTCTCATGTATTATACCAACTTTCAAAACATAAGACACTAATGTGAATACTTTTGGTACTATTTATATACACTATAATGGGAGTTACGATATAAAAAAGTACCAAAAGTTTGACCCCCGTATAAAACCTGAACCCTACCCCTCCGGCCTATGACACTTATATATTTATAACCCCCACCCCCTAAGCTTTCAAACGAGTCCACCCACGCCCCCATCGGGTGCTGTCCACATACCGAACCGTAGCCGATGTATGTGTTTGTGTTAGTACATCTATTCTTCTTAATCTTCTTTGGGGATTAAACCACTCGTAGTTTTTAAAATTATCTTTATTTACGTTTCGATCCATGACCTAGGATCGTTGTCAAAATAATAAAAACTTCAAGTTTGACGTTTATGACATAAATTGAAGGTTACTTTGATTTATTGATGTTTGAAATATTTGGTTTGAGTACACTAAGCAAAAATTTTTAAAGTTTAAAAAAAATGATTGCCTTCAATTTGTGTTGCGACCTGGGATCGACTTTCCTAAGGTAGCCAATACGCTTAACGTGAAATCAACTGATTAATTTTATTGGTGAATTTTATATAAATTCAATAATTTGGTAATTGGAAAACATTTTTAACATGTTTCTATTTATACAATTGAGAGAGATTTCTAATTTTATGTCTTATTTTACCGAAATTCAGTGAAGGGGGTTAAGCAACCTGTGGCTACCAAGATCCCCCAACATTTATAATTTGCCGAAATAATGGTTTTCTAGTTAATATGCTTATTGTTATGTAATTAGTTATTGTATGTATAAATAGAAATCATGTATGTAGGCTGTATTTCATGTTAATATCGCAAGGAAAACTCAGGAAAAACTTGCAATGCTATCTAGATATTGTGGGCATTTGATCTTCATTTGTTATTTCTTTTAGTAATGGAATCCATTGTTTACTGAAAGTCACGGATTCGTTTGCAACGCAGTTATTTGTATGTAGGGTTATATAGGCAGCTTCTTTGATTTTGCGTTTTGGTGGTTTTCTTCTTTGTCGATAATTTTGCATCTTCCCATTTTATTTTATGACTGGAGTCCCATGCATGTTGGCAAATCATGGATTTTTCAAATTTTCTATTTTTTATATATGATTTATGTTCTTTTAATCGAACTTCAAATGGTCTGGAACTTTCTCCTATATAAAACTTATTAAATTCGCATGGTATTTTGTAGATACAGTTTTTTGAACTTTGTATTGCGTTTTTTGGTTTTGTTTTTGTTAATTGTGCTCTTAGTGTATTATTGGTTCTAAATACTGTTTTAATTCTAAATTTGTTTCCTATTCTTTGAATTTTTTCGGAGAATCCTTTTATGTATGGTATTGAGAGCATTTTGTGGTGTGTATCATTGTTTTTGTTTTCTTTTTCTTTATTTTTAGGGTTTTTATTCATTTCTTTCTCTATTATTCTTTTAGGATATTTGTTTTCTATTAGTGTACATCTGATTAGGTCTTTCTCTTTCTTTAAAATTTCTTCGTTTGATGATATTAATTTTGCTCTATCATGCATGGTTTTGATAATTCCTCGTTTGACACATTGTGGGTGGTTTGAATCGAAGTTTAAGTATCTGTTTGTGTGCGTTGGTTTTCTATATACCGATGTATTAATTGTTGTATCGTTTTTGCTAACTAGAATATCTAAAAACGGAAGTTTTCCATCTTGTTCTAATTCATATGTGAATTTAATAGTTGGTTCTATTTCGTTAATTGACTGTACAAAATTTTTAATTAATTCTATATTATGAGGCCAAATAGCATAAACATCATCTACGTATCTCCACCAGATCAGTGGTTTCAATTCTTGTGTGAATATTACATCTTTTTCGAATTCCTCCATGAATATATTACTAAAGATTGGCGATACTGGACTTCCTATTGCCATTCCGAAGCTTTGTTTGTAAAATTGATCATTTATTTGAAAATATGTGGTATTTACGCATAAACCAAGTAATTCCATAATCGATGATATACTTAGTTTTGTTCTTTCTTTAAGATTGTCATCTTTTTCTAGTTTGTTTTTTATAATATTAAGCGTTTTGTTTATAGGGACATTTGTGAAGAGATTTACTACATCAAAGCTTACCATTGTGTGTGTATTTTGAATTTTTATGTTTGATAGTTTTTCTAAAAAGTGTTGGTTGTTTTTAATGAAAGAATCCGTTTTGCCTGCTAATGGATTTATAATTTTTAGTAGAAATTTTGCTAAATTATGGCATATAGAAGATATATCAAAGTATGGAAAATTAAGAGCGTTTCTCAAACGTAAGTCAAGCGGTTATAAATCGAAATAATCAAAAAATTTTACAACAGAGGAAATAAATAAATTTATTACTGAGGCTCCGGATCAACAGTTTCTTCTAACAAAAGTATGTAATATTAACTTAGGAGAATAATGCGTGTTTATAGCTATTTTTATATTGTTACAGACTGCATTAATTATGGGAATTATGGGTGCTTGCCGCAGACAGGAATTACATCAGATGAAGATTACTCATTTCACGATATTGGGTTCTGCGATATTAGTTACGGTTCACGACACGAAAACAAAAATTATACGCAGCTTTACGATAACGAGTAATTTTTATGAAATCACAAAAAAATACTGGAATCTACGTCCATCAAATGTTTGCGATCCTAGTTTTTTCTTTAATTATCAGAAAGGAAAATGCACCACACAGAATGTGGGTATCAATAAATTTGGTGCTATGGTAAAGCAAATTGCAACGTATTTAAAACTACCCAATCCGGAATTATATACTGGTCATTGCTTCCGGAGATCTTCCGCCACTATTCTTGTAGATGCTGGAGAAGGTATAACATCTTTAAAAAGGCACGGTGGCTGGAAATCAACATCAGTCGCCGAAAACTATATAGCCGATTCTTTAACAAATAAGTTGAATGTAGGCAACATAATACAAAATTCAATTGATAGCACATCAAATGTTCCATCAACGTCCAAAGACAAGAATTTCCAACGTCAAGAAAATTTAGTTTTGGGAAAACACCTTCTACAATGACGTTTAATAATTGCAATGTAACCTTTAATATTGTTAATAATAATGAATCTAAAACTAAACTTAAATCAATTT
Source organism: Platerodrilus igneus (assembly GCA_036346225.1). Lineage (NCBI taxonomy): Eukaryota > Metazoa > Arthropoda > Insecta > Coleoptera > Lycidae > Platerodrilus > Platerodrilus igneus. Next base: position 11,515,255 of record JARFIW010000170.1, on the reverse strand, counting down.
ATTTACTTTTATTATGATAAATTTGTACTTTTCTTTGAATTTATGTATATTCACAAACGATAATAAACTTATGATATTAATAAAATGTATACTCCTATACTTACCATGTATTTTATAATATTAACAAAAGAGGTATCACATTTAAAAAGTACGTACTACAGTCGTAGAAAAAGTATAGTGTACAACACGCATGGAATGCCCATTTCTCACTCGTATGATTTGCAGCACTCGCTTTCAGTTCGTGCTGCAATTTATCATACTAGTGAGAAATGGGCATCATTCCATGCTCGTTGTACAATATACTATTCTTTTTGAAGATTTTCCGAAAACATCAGTATTTCCATTTACTGTTTGCTTTACAACAAACATAGCTTTTTTAACTCAGCACAACAAAATTCCAAATTAATGGAGAATTACTCTTTGTACCAGAACCTGTTTTCATCCCTCATGTGATTCAAATCGGCTGATGTCATACATTTAATTAGAACAGAGAACGCCATCATTTCAATTCATATTACATTTCTCGAGAGCAATAAAAATCCAAGAAGTGGTGTCTTACGTATTTATGCATGTCGAAACCAATTTTATTATTATAATGAAATAACAGCCTATAAAATATCCCGGACTGGATTTAGGAAACAAAAGTAATTCCTTTACTTTTATACAAATACAATAGATATGAGATTTGGATAACCAATAAATAAAAAAGCAAGTTACAAGTTAATTCACTTAACACGTAACAAAGTTACTAACATAATTTTAAATAAATGCTTGTTATTAATTTATCATAATTATTCTTAAATGTATAGTTAAAAGAAAATTTATATGATGAACAATAACAAATGTATAATTTAGTATTTATGCTTTTTCAAAATACTGTAATAACAAAGTTCCGTTAATACAGGTTGGAAAAGTCGTGACAGTGTTCCGAAGCTTGTAGAGCAGTATTTGGAGAAGAAATTGATGTTGGACGAATTTATCTCTCATCGTATAGATTTCGCTGATATTAATAAAGCATTACATTTAATGCATACTGGTGAAAGGTAATTTTACTATACGTAGTAGAAAAAACAATAATGAAATCTGTTGCAGTATCCGAACTGTGTTGAAAATAATCAAAGAAGACAATTAGAACATTGCAATAGCTCAGATTTTCTTTATATACTTTCATATATGTAACGTGTTAATAAAGTATACTTTTTGAATTACTTTATGTAACCCTAAACTTTGATTATAAACTACCGTAGAATTGCTACCCTTAGCTATTTCAATACAAACTCCAAAACTTGTTAATTAGATTATTGTGACATCACGAAACTCACATTAGACTTTGCGGTATACTTGTATTTTCTTCCATATTGTATAAATGCATTTTATGTAAGAATTTTTTTAATAATAGCATTTATGATTGCAGAATGGAGAGTCTGATAAAGCTGTGGCTTGAATGACATGATAAACATAGTTTTCCGTGAGGTACTTCGGTTAATATTAATGATTAGTAGCGAGTGGCAGGTATAATAGTGCACAATTTTATAATTTCATACATGCATAATTATCTATATTTCATTGCAAATGGAAACTGAATAACAAAAGTCAGTATCGCATTTTAGCTTGTTTACATTAAAGTGGAAGAACTTTTAACAACAATAGAAATACTTTAAAAATTTAGGTCTTATAGGTATTTTTATGGAAAATTCTATAGTGTTCGTCTGAAAGCAGTTCCGAAGTTGACTTTAATTATTTAAAATTACCACTGCTTGACATATGATAGAACGGCATTTATAGATCAATACTAGAAATAAATACTACAAACCCTTCTTGAAATAAATCAGTTGCTACATATACACCTATTGCAAAAGTACTTAGGGTAGATTACAAATGCCACACAAAATTTCAAACCATTTGGTGAAAAAGTACCTTGTGCAAAAATCTGCATTTCAAATAGAAAGGTATGCCAATTGAACTTGCAAAAGGTTAATTGCAGTCGTAGTTTTTTAAATCATTTGTATTTACGTTTCGATCCATGACCTAGGATCGTTGTCAAAATAATAAAATTTATTATTTTGACAACGATCCTAGTTCATGGATCGAAACGTAAATAAAGTTAATTTTAAAAACTATGAGTGGTTTAATCCCTAAAGAAGATTAAGAAGAATGCTAAACAAACCACAACAAACATACAGGGAGTAGTTAATTGCAGTATGCATTTATGACGTACCAGTTGTTACAGTTTTGACAGTCGGAATATCTAGCAGGTAATTCACAGAAAATTCAGTGAAGAGGGATTCTGGCTTAGAGATATACCTGAAAATTCATTAAAACAAGAGTATTTTAAATCTAAAACCTAAAAACACGCAAACCTATTTATATTTTTTAAAGGGAATAACCTAATCCTATTGGTGGACTTTATTAATACAAAAACTATTAAATGAAATGTGATTATAATTATTTCTAAGGGGACGTCACACCCCCTCTAATTAATAAGATTTTTTTCAAAAATCTTGAGTGAATTAAAACAAATCGGCATAGATAGTGAAAAACGGACACCAAGGCATCAACCTAAAAGTATGAAATAAATAAGAAAAGGCAGAAGTTCGGTATGTGGACAGCACCCGATGGGGGCGTGGGTGGGCTCGTTTGAAAGCTTAGGGGGTGGGGGTTATAAATATATGTGTCATAGGCCGGAGGGGTGGGGTTCACGTTTTATACGGGGGTCAAACTTTTGGTACTTTTTTATATTGTAACTCACATTATAGTGTATATAAATAGTACCAAAACTATATTAATAATTTGACAATATTTTTAGGGTTTGTATAATACATGAGAATTTTATTGAAAATTTATAGATTACATTCTTCGATAGGGTAAACTTCTATTACAGATGCAATTAATGCTTCAAATATATCTTTTTAAAACGACGCACATCTCTACGCCATAGGTGTTCACACAAATGCATAGCCAAATCTTCTGATTTCAGACCATTTCTGGCGACGTCATCTTTCATATGCTTCCATAGGCCTTCTATGGTGTTTGTATGTGCCCCTGTTTCAGGATCTTTGAAGTGATATTTATGGCATACTCTTTCATGTTTGTAGCCCATATCCTTTATTGCCATATATGGCCTCCAGTAATCAGAAATAATAGTAGTCCCTTTATAATAAGTTAGGTTAAGTTAAGTTAAGTTATTTTAGGTTAGGTTAGGTTAGATTAGGTTACCTTTGGCTATGTGCTTCTCAATGAGTGGCAAAAGAGTTTCCTTGTCTCTTTTATTATTGGCACATATTTCTAATCTGTAATCTCCTGTTTCTCTACAAATCATCCCAAAAATCCAGTGCCCTTCTCTTGGTCTTCCTTTCCTAAATTTCCTTTTGCCAACTTTTGACTCATCGATTTCAACTGTTACTCCCGGACCACCAATTTGACCTTGTCTGTCAAATTCATTGTCTAATGATATCATGCACACCTAATAAATAAAAGACATAATATTTAAAATAGTGAAAACAGATTTGATCTAGCTCATTTTTCAAGAGATATACTTGTTCAAACCTATATACTTACTTCTCTGAAATATGAGAACCAGTCGGAAACTGCCTCTCTGCCACAACCAACTTCACGCATGGTGTGGTCATAATCGTAACCAGATGCAAAAGCGTACAGCATAAGAACCACTTTTCGGCAGAGAGTTTAACATTTTCTAGCCAAGTACCTGTGGCCATTGAAATGTTAATTATTCCTCTGCCTTTTGAATGTGTACGCTTGGTGCATCTAAAACGCCCCATCCATGCTCTATGTCAATTACCATTAGCTTTCGGCATTGAGGGCACTTCTTTTGGGAGGGCAAAAGCCACGAGACATAAACCACTTCATAGTGGTTTCTCTGTCTATTAAAACCTCTCTTGTCAATTTTGACAGATTCATAATATAAAAATAGATGCACACTTAATTTACAAAATTTTTTATGAATAAAATGATTATTAATTATTTAAAATGTCATACAAATGAAAGTAATGTCCACTAAATTAAGACTTATATGATTTGGTTTCATGTCTTTATATACTTAATTTTTATATCATGAGTTCACGCTTAGTACGTGTCTATTGTGATTGGTTTGTGATTAAGACACCACTTTGGATGTTAATCCTTTTTAATCTCTAATAATCTTATTTAATCTTATTAATTAAATTGTCAAAATTTTTCTCATGTATTATACCAACTTTCAAAACATAAGACACTAATGTGAATACTTTTGGTACTATTTATATACACTATAATGGGAGTTACGATATAAAAAAGTACCAAAAGTTTGACCCCCGTATAAAACCTGAACCCCACCCCTCCGGCCTATGACACTTATATATTTATAACCCCCACCCCCTAAGCTTTCAAACGAGTCCACCCACGCCCCCATCGGGTGCTGTCCACATACCGAACCGTAGCCGATGTATGTGTTTGTGTTAGTACATCTATTCTTCTTAATCTTCTTTGGGGATTAAACCACTCGTAGTTTTTAAAATTATCTTTATTTACGGTTTGAATCCTTGACCTAGGATGTTTGCCAAAATAATAAAAACTTCAAGTTTGACGTTTATGACATAAATTGAAGGTTACTTTGATTTATTGATGTTTGAAATATTTGGTTTGAGTACACTAAGCAAAAATTTTTAAAGTTTAAAAAAAATGATTGCCTTCAATTTGTGTTGCGACCTGGGATCGACTTTCCTAAGGTAGCCAATACGCTTAACGTGAAATCAGCTGATTAATTTTTATTGGTGAATTTTATATAAATTCAATAATTTGGTAATTGGAAAACATTTTTTAACATGTTTCTATTTATACAATTGAGAGAGATTTCTAATTTTATGTCTTATTTTACCAAAATTCAGTGAAGGGGGTTAAGCAACCTGTGGCTACCAAGATCCCCCAACATTTATAATTTGCCGAAATAATGGTTTTCTAGTTAATATGCTTATTGTTATGTAATTAGTTATTGTATGTATAAATAGAAATCATGTATGTAGGCTGTATTTCATGTTAATATCGCAAGGAAAACTCAGGAAAAACTTGCAATGCTATCTAGATATTGTGGGCATTTGATCTTCATTTGTTATTTCTTTTAGTAATGGAATCCATTGTTTACTGAAAGTCACGGATTCGTTTGCAACGCAGTTATTTTTATGTAGGGTTATATAGGCAGCTTCTTTGATTTTGCGTTTTTGGTGGTTTTCTTCTTTGTCGATAATTTTTGCATCTTCCCATTTTATTTTATGACTGGAGTCCCATGCATGTTGGCAAATCATGGATTTTTCAAATTTTCTATTTTTTATATATGATTTATGTTCTTTTAATCGAACTTCAAATGGTCTGGAACTTTCTCCTATATAAAACTTATTAAATTCGCATGGTATTTTGTAGATACAGTTTTTTGAACTTTGTATTGCGTTTTTTGGTTTTGTTTTTGTTAATTGTGCTCTTAGTGTATTATTGGTTCTAAATACTGTTTTAATTCTAAATTTGTTTCCTATTCTTTGAATTTTTCGGAGAATCCTTTTATGTATGGTATTGAGAGCATTTTGTGGTGTGTATCGTTGTTTTGTTTTCTTTTCTTTATTTTTAGGGTTTTATTCATTTCTTTCTCTATTATTCTTTTAGGATATTTGTTTTCTATTAGTGTACATCTGATTAGGTCTTTCTCTTTCTTTAAAATTTCTTCGTTTGATGATATTAATTTTGCTCTATCATGCATGGTTTTGATAATTCCTCGTTTGACACATTGTGGGTGGTTTGAATCGAAGTTTAAGTATCTGTTTGTGTGCGTTGGTTTTCTATATACCGATGTATTAATTGTTGTATCGTTTTTGCTAACTAGAATATCTAAAAACGGAAGTTTTCCATCTTGTTCTAATTCATATGTGAATTTAATAGTTGGTTCTATTTCGTTAATTGACTGTACAAAATTTATTAATTAATTCTATATTATGAGGCCAAATAGCATAAACATCATCTACGTATCTCCACCAGATCAGTGGTTTCAATTCTTGTGTGAATATTACATCTTTTTCGAATTCCTCCATGAATATATTACTAAAGATTGGCGATACTGGACTTCCTATTGCCATTCAAGCTTTGTTTGTAAAATTGATCATTTATTTGAAAATATGTGGTATTTACGCATAAACCAAGTAATTCCATAATCGATGATATACTTAGTTTTGTTCTTTCTTTAAGATTGTCATCTTTTTCTAGTTTGTTTTTTATAATATTAAGCGTTTTGTTTATAGGGACATTTGTGAAGAGATTTACTACATCAAAGCTTACCATTGTGTGTGTATTTTGAATTTTTATGTTTGATAGTTTTTCTAAAAAGTGTTGGTTGTTTTTAATGAAAGAATCCGTTTTGCCTGCTAATGGATTTATAATTTTTAGTAGAAATTTTGCTAAATTATGGCATATATAAAAAATAGAAAATTTGAAAAATCCATGATTTGCCAACATGCATGGGACTCCAGTCATAAAATAAAATGGGAAGACTCAAAAATTATCGACAAAGAAGAAAACAACAAAAAATGTAAAATCAAAGAAGCTGCCTATATAACCCTAAATAAAAATAACTGCGTTGCAAACGAATCCGTGACTTTCAGTAAACAATGGATTCCATTACTAAAAGAAATAACAAATGAAGATCAAATGCCCACAATATTTAGATAGCATTGCAAGTTTTTCCTGGGTTTTCCTTGCGATATTAACATGAAATACAGCCTACATACATGATTTCTATTTATACATACAATAACTAATTACATAACAATAAGCATATTAACTAGAAAACCATTATTTCGGCAAATTATAAATGTTGGGGGATCTTGGTAGCCACAGGTTGCTTAACCCCCTTCACTGAATTTCGGTAAAATAAGACAAAATTAGAAATCTCTCTCAATTGTATAAATAGAAACATGTTAAAAAATGTTTTCCAATTACCAAATTATTGAATTTATATAAAATTCACCAATAAAAATTAATCAGCTGATTTCACGTTAAGCGTATTGGCTACCTTAGGAAAGTCGATCCCAGGTCGCAACACAAATTGAAGGCAATCATTTTTTTTAAACTTTAAAAATTTTTGCTTAATGTACTCAAACCAAATATTTCAAACATCAATAAATCAAAGTAACCTTCAATTTATGTCATAAACGTCTAACTTGAAGTTTTTATTATTTTGACAACGATCCTAGGTCATGGATCGAAACGTAAATAAAGATAATTTTAAAAACTATGAGTGGTTTAATCCCCAAAGAAGATTAAGAAGAATGCTAAACAAACCACAACAAACATACAGGGAGTATAGTACATCTATGTTAAACTTAACCTAGGTGACATTTTCAATGTCGTAGGTGCCACGGAAGGCGAGCGGTCGCGAATCATCCTTCCTACCTATAAAAGGAGAGAATACCTACAGTGAGTTTAATTTAGCAGGACAGCTCTGCGGCCATGCTTTAGGGTAGGTTTCAGAGAAAGCAAACTCCCATAAAGTTTTCCTAACTCCTACTCCCTAGCCTTGTCTATTAAGTTTTCCCCAAACCCCCTATTGATTCCATGTATCCCCAAGATATACCATGAACCCCTTTTTTAAAAAAATAAAGCCCTCATTCCCAATTTCCTTCCTAGCAATCTACAACTTCAATACAAAGGAAAAAATTTTCTTTACATTCAAAGTTGATCGATGATTAAACCAGTATCCTGGTGGTGGATTCGGGCATGGTTCGAGTGCATAATCCAAAGTGCCACTCGGCTCAATACCACTCCAGCTTATTCTCCCCACGGCTTTGAACTAGGGACAGACCCAACCTAAAAACACAAAAATAAGGATGTAGGGAAATGATTGTTGACTAGGAGAAGGATGTACAAAGATAAAGGTTAAAAGAAGCATAGATCAGCTTAGACAAATGGCAATGTTATGCCTAGTCGATTACCGGAGGATGTTCTATCCATTTTTTCAGGTGCAGGATGGCAGGAGAAAAGCGTCATGGCCAACCGGAAAAGAAAAGGTATTATCTCAAGGGTGAGAGAATAGCAGGTTACAGGAATAGTACCACTAAGAACTTAGGGTGGTATCAGAAAAGAGAAAGGACATTGGTCGTGTCTTTTATTATTAAGAATCAGTACCTTCTGACCTGGATCAGAAAGCAATCGCAAGAGAAGAGAAGAAAATATGTCGAAATCGGTGTAAAATGTAGATAAGAAGCACAAAAAATTTAAATGAATTCAAGCAAACGTCTGTTTACAAGAGAGAAAAATATTTTTAATAATAATGGATAAATGAGGAGAGGTTAAGCTAATCAGCCGGATTCAATTTCAAATCTTTGCTGTGCTACGGCCCCTATTTGCGCTCCTGTTTCAACTGTTAATTCATAAACATTAGTAGAAATTTTCTTTTTAATAAAAATGGTTCTACAAATTTTGGTGTTAATTTCGCATTGAAATATTTGATTGCGTCTGATAGACCAAAGTTTCTATGCCAAACTGAATCTCCAACTTGAAATTGTACATCTCGTCTATGCAAGTCGTAATTAATCTTTACTTTCTGGTCAGCATGGTCTAATTTCTTATCTATATCTAACTTTGTCAAACTCAGACATCCTGTCTTTTAAACTATTTGTACTTTCAAAAAATAAATCTTGTAAAATTTCAGTATCCTCCATCTTACCAAAAGAAGAACCGTCACTGAGTCACTAACCATCTCTCTTCCAAAATTAGCAAAATACGAAGCCATATCAATAACTTCATGCACCACAGTGCATACAGCACAACCGAACATCGATAAATATTTATCCCATGATCTGAGATTCTCAATGACATAAGAAGCAAGCATAGTCTTGAATACTCGAATTATCCTTTCGACTGACGAAGCTTGTGGATGGTAATGTGCAGTGAAACTGATTTTTGAAATATATTTTGACACAATATTTTTAAAGATATGACCATAGACTTGAATGCCATTATTTACTATACATATTGAGGTGCCTCAAACAATAAAAACACGGACTCCTCGATTTTCGCAGCTATAGCCGACGCTGTTGCATGTCGAAATGAGAAAAACAACGTAAATTTAGTAAAAGTATCAACAATGGATAAAATGTAAGTATAACCCTTTGTGGACTTTGGCAGGGGTCCTACTAAATCAACAGAAACATTTTTCCAATTTGTAATTTCTGTTCTGGTTTGTGAGATAAACAAGTTTTACATTTATTAACATACCTAGAAATATCTGCCCGGAGTTGTGACCAAAAACATTTATGTGCAATTCTCTGATAAGTGTTTTTAATACTAAAATGATCTGAAGTAGGTTCAGACGTTTTAAGATGTCTTTTTGATCAGATCTAGAAATAATTTCTTTCCATGCATAATCTGTAGTTGAATTTGGAAATCTACGTGTGATGTGTTTTAATAACTTTCGTTCTTTCAGCTTCCATCTATTAAATTTTTGAGAATTTCTCTGAACATTCTAGAATACCAAGCATCTGCTTTAAACGAAGGATTTTCAAGGGAATTTTCATTAGAATCAGGATTATCAATTTTTGAAGAGTTTGTATCTATTGTATCGATGGTTAATAAAGAAATGTCAATTGAATTTGGAACGGGCAATGAAGAACTAAATTGTAGAGATTCTGTCGGTGAAGTTACTTGTGTTGATTCTAAAGCTGGAACAGCTCTAGATAAGACATCGGGGATTATATGATCTTTTCCTTTTTTTTATGGATAATATTGAAGTCAAATTGATGCAATTTAAATAGCCCAATGACACATACAACCTGAAGGGTTTTGTAAACTATTAAGCCAAAGTAAGGAATGATGATCGATAATGACTGTAAAATGTGTTCCTTCCACATATGGGCGAAATTCTCTATGCTAAATAGTACAGCCAAACATTCTCTTTCAGATACACAAAATTTTCGTTCACTAGGAGTCGAGGATCGAGAAATACAACAAATAACATGTTCTTCATTGTTAATCATTTGAGTTACGACACGTGAGATACCATAATCTGAGGCATCAGTCTAAATTGTAAAAGTTAAGTCAAATTTAGAACCAGACAATCTTTAATTGAGGCAAAAACTGTTTTGCACATTTCATCCTACACAAATGTCTTATTTTTCATTAACAAAGCTGTTAAACAGACAATAATAGTATTACATTAATTAATAAAACGTGTATGCTACGATGTCATACCAATTATTCTATTCCTTTAACTGCTTTCAGAGTTGGAATATTTAAAATGGTTTGAACTTTTTCAGGATGTACCAAAAGACCGTTTTCATTAACAACATAAGCTAAATATTTCAATTCCTTCTTACAGAAATGGCATTTATCTTTACTAAGGGTAAGGCCAACTTCTAATAAGCATGCAAAATTTCATTGTTTTTTACATGAATTTGTACTCATAATGATATCGTTGATAAAAAAATACATAAGGTTCTAATTCTGGACCTAGAAGATGGTCGACGAATTTTTGCCAGTAGCAGGTGAACTATGCAACCCCATTGGTAATTTGGTGAATTCGAATAGACCACGATTTGGAATCATGAAAACTATACTGACAAGAATTTTCTTCCTAGGGAATATGAAAATATGTGGATTTGATATCTAAAGTGGAAATAAATTTGGCATTTTGGAGGTTATCCAACATTGCTGAAACATAAGGTATAGGGTATGCATCTTTCTCAGTGACGTTATTCAGTTTTCAAAAATCAACAACAAATTTATACTTGTCTTTTTCCTGACTAATAATATAGGATTACTTCAAGGATTAATGCTTTTACGCGCAACACCTAACTCACTATCGGATGTTGTTGTACAGCAGGACTTACTCTATAATAAAGTTGTTTAATAGGAGGTCCATTTACTTTAATCGTATGTTTGACCAAAGAAGTGAATAATTCTGGCAAATTTTCAAAATATTTGATTATATTTTCTAATAAATTTCTTTGTTCAGAATTTAAATTTAAAGTAGAGTGTAGTGTCGGAGGAGAAGTTTCTATTGAATTTCAACAAAAATGAATTTGCCTGTAAAAAGATCTGGTATAATTCCTATGAATGACAAAAATCAATACCCAAAACCTAAAATATTTACAGTGACATAAGGTCTTTCGTCATGGATACATAGTTTTCTATCCAACCACCATTTAAAAAGTTTTCTGCTCAGGGTAAAAGTGGCTGGCATAAGTACTTATATGCTTCTCGTGGTCTTCTGTAGTTGAAAGTTTTTTGACGTCTAAAAATCTTGCCACAACTGCTGGTGATTCTAGATGAATAGTAGTATTGCCTGTTCCTAATTTTCCTTTAAATTTGCTACAGCCTGCGAAGTTATAAATTTTAATGTCACGTCGAATTATTTCAAGACAAATTATAAGTTTAATTTAATGTACATATATGAATTTTTTTTTAAAGATAATAAACTATAATTTTTTTTCATAATCAAATCACATTTATTATAGCACTGTCGACGCGGTATATGTGCCACAAAGGCAGTTGGTAACGCTAATCCATGATGTGGAAATTAGAGCGCCCATCTGTCAATGACGTCACACAATATGCAAATTATTACACGTAAATGACGAAATATGCAAAATTCATAAAAGGTATTATAAAAAACGGAGTACTCACATGAATTACTTCCTTCAGGATAATTTAAAGATGGCGGCTGCGGGCGTCCTTCAGGGTTGCTCCAGCTAGCGACTGCGGGATCCCTTCAGGAATATTTAAAGATGGTTCTCCGGGCGTCCTTCGGGATTATTCAAACATGGTTCTCAGGGCGTGGACTGCTACCAGGTTGTGTCCAGATTTATATCTTCTTCCTATATGTAGAAGTACGGCAGGAACAGGTTTATAGGGACGACAATCAAAAGGCAGAGGGAATCTACATAATAAAAGATACGATACGATACCAAAACCCAACCACTCTTCTTCACGTTCAAAGGCAAAGTCCAGGCGTCTCCCTAAAATTTCCCACTTTTCTTCTCCCACACGCGTCGGCGCGATCTGGCGCAAACGCACTCTGTAGTGACGGAAATACGCGCAACAAGTCTTTCAAATTTATGGCGCGAAACTCCCGCACTTATTTAAAAATGTCTAGTGCCGATTTTCATATAATAAGATGTATCTGTAAACAAACTCTTATGAAAATAATAAGAACTTATTGACGAATACAAATCGGGCTAGTAGTTATATAGCCATTAACAAAACATTAGCTTTATTACTTCACAGGGGAGGAAACATCCACTATCCAACGGTTTCGGCTTTGTTAAGCCTCATCAGAGCAGATTAGTTTCCAACCCTATGAAGTAATCGAAGCTATTATACTAATATAATTTCGAAACAATATCGGTACTATGCCATAGTTGGAAACTAATCTGCTCTGACGAGGCTTAACAAAGCCGAAACCGTTGGTCAGTGGATGTTTCCTCCCCTGTGAAGTAATAAAGCTAATGTTTTGTTAATGTTTCCGCTGTTTGATATTTTTTAAATTCTTATTTATTTCTTCAAGCAGATGTCGTAATAGCTCGCGTGCGTCATGTTGTGGGCCTCTCGTAAGTTGTGGCATTCTTTGCATTAATCGTGTAAAACGCGTCAGGGTTATATGTTTCTGGTCTATTACTTTGTAGTTCTTGTAACGTTTGTGATAAAATAAATGTTATGGGTTGCCTTTCTACTAAAGTTCTGTCAAATGAATTTAATTTACATAAATCTTTATGGTCTGGATTTGAAAGACCAGTTGGTTGAAAATATTGTCTGAGCTCTGAAATTTCATGAAGTAGTTTTAATAAGTATGACGTTTGTCCGAGAATTTGCATCACAGAGTTGAAGAAGCAAGAATTGCCTAAATTGGTTAAACCGCGTATTCTTGAAAAATTAGATGCCTCTATATTTTGAGACGTGGCAAAATATATATCGTTCTTGGCTTTACATGAATTGGCTAACTTTTTTATATATTCAACGGCTTCCAGTAACTTTTCTGCCTGCCACGTTCACCTCAACCTCGCAATCATAACATATTACAGACCATGTGTCCGTATTAACGCATATTGAGTGACAGTCGGATCTTGGAATTGTAAAATGTTGTAATAACTGCTTATTTTTCGAATGTCCTCGGACTTTTTGTCCACATTTAAGACATATCAATGAAGAAACCCCAAATTCAAAATCACTGATTATTTTAATATTGATGTTTGATTTCTGTAATGATTTTTTAATTTAGGTTAAGTCAACTGCTTTAATAATATGAGAGCATTCAATCATATTTTGATTTTCTTTATAAGGTTTGTTAGAGTTGGTAGAGCTATTTTCATATGCTTCTCTCTGTTTTCTATGTTCATTCTTTTTATTTTCTTTTATATTCTGATTTAAGTTGTGTTGATCAATAATTGAATGTGTATATTGTTTTTGCTTTTCGTAATCGATTGGTGTTAAATTATTGAGTTTCTCATTAGCAAATTCAAATTTTGTGAAATTTTGTATTCGCAAATTGTAATTTGGAAGATATAACAATTCATCTAGTGCTTTTGATGGTGGAGTGGTACCAAGGACCAAGGTACCAATTGCAATGCTAATTCTTTGTAACAAGAAGGAAGTAGCCCTGTTGTCATGAGTGTTGTATGATATACGTCTGCCGACTTCTTTAAGAAATCGGAGAGCATGAGCTCCTAAAACACCCATTGTTTCAATCGCGATAGGATAGAAAGTGCAAAGGTCTGATAGTGTAGAATATTTTTTTTAATTTGAAATTTTGTCCGTATTTTTGCTGCGGCTCCAGGGTTATTGGCACATGCTAGAGCGTGGGAAGGAGCTAGGGTGCCAAGGCAAGTAAAATCCCACATGACAGCTTTGCCACGGTTCCACGGGACTAAACTGATTCCGTCTGGTCTTTTTTTGTCGTCTCGAAAGATATGGTTTGGTTCTAAAATAGACGGAGCGTCTGCGGAACCTAGAGCTCGTTTAATAATATCATTTACTGCTCTGTGTCGGAAGACGTGTCCTGCACTGAGCTGGCAGCTTAGACCATTAATTCCTAATTTGTCTACAAATGTACCACAAATACATGTATGTGGTGTACATAATTTTATTCCTAGTCTTAGGCCGATAGCAATTCTGAATGATTGATTATCTAACAAAGTTCCCAGAGAAGAAACTGGTAGTGTAGGTAGCCAAGCTCCAGAGTGTATGGATCAGACTGCTCGAATACAGGCCTTGTCACTAAAGTTGGTAGCTGATGAAAGCAAGTTGTTAAAATCGAAGTCTAACAAAGATAAATCCCATTCTTTTTTGAATGGATTTATCATGATTTAAGCCAGACTGATCTGTTTTTGAAATCCAAAGCAATTCACCTTCTAGAAATAAATCATTGTATGGGGCACTTAAGAATTTTGAGCAGGTTTTCTGAACTAATGTTGTCGATTTTTGAAAAGAAGATAAGGAAGCTGGCAAAGAAAGGGAAACAGATGAGCGAATACCCAAACCACCTTTTTTTATAGAAAGGGTGGCTTGTAATCATTCTTTTGAAGTGAGTTTAACATTGATCAGTTCTTCCAGCATGTCACGTAACACATTGTCGAATTGGCATAAGATGTTTTCATATTTCCAAGTAGGGCAACATCTAAGTAAGTAAACTAGTTTAGGAATTGCGAGACAATTTTTGATGAGGACATACGATATACGAGTAGGAATTTTAATACTTTGTAAACGAGATGATATACGTGACAAAGTCTTGATCTTTTCGATTATACAATTTGGAATTGATTCTAAGCAGATAGGAGCGCCGAGTAAAATCCAATTTGTTTTTTCGGGAATTTGGATATTAGGAGCAATTGAGTTGAATTTTTCGGCAATGTTGGTGTGGTATGATGGTGATGTGCATATTAGTTTGCATTTTTCAAAATTTAGATCTAGACATATTCTTTTGGAGCTACCTATTATGTGTTTTAAGTTATCATAAACCGAATCTGTATCTCCACCAACACATCCGTCATCTAAATACCAAGCATTGAATTCGCATGTGATTGATTTTGTTAGATTGTTTATGGCTAAACAAAACAAAAATGGTGCTAATGGATCTCCTTGTTGGACTCCTCTTTCGGACATAATGATTTTGGAGTCAAAGTTTAGGACGGTGGGGTGAAGGTAGCATTGTGAGATGAAAGGGTATAATGAAGGGACATGTTCAAGAATATTTTCAAAGATTATTTCTCTATGTATGTTATTGAAAGCATTGCGGAAGTCTAATTTAAGCATAATTTTATTGGATTTATTTGAAGTAGAGTTAATAAATGCTTGAGCTGTGTGTGAAACTATTTCACAACCAGCAGGTGTGCCGAAGCCGTATTGAGTGGGTCTAAAAAGGTCTCCTAAAGTTGATTGAATCTGATTACAACACAGTTTGGCTACTAACTTCCTAAAAAATGTTCCTATTGCAATAGGATGAATTCCGCCATCTTTTTTTCTTAAAGCGCATAATGAAGCACCTTATAGTATCGGGCATATGTTATGATTTACTTTTCCTGCTAACATGAAGTTACAAAGTGCGGTTAAAGACTTGAGGAGCTTTTTTGCACTAACTCCTACTGAAAAAGTTAGTAAATCTTGTAAGTGAGGTGGGCGTATGCCATCAATTCCTCCTGCAGAGCTTGATTTAAAAGATTTTATGGCAGTTAAAACTTCTTTTCTGATACAATTATTGAATTTTGCATATTAGAATAATTATTTTTGTGATTTTGAATGTTTTGGGAAGCTTTAGGATGTTTTTTTTTAGTTCTAAAAATTTAGATTTGTCTGAAGGAGCGAAAAAATCTTCTGAAGACAAAATTTTAATTGCAGATGAAAGGTCTCCGTCCGCAACTTTAGACACTATTTTATTGTTCAGCCAGTGGTTTGAGTATTTTGGTATGTTTAATTGTATGGTAGAGTTTAATTGGTCGTAAACAATAGGGGTTTTAATGTTGTATAAGATTTGGTTCAATATATTTAACGATTTTGTATTACATTTAGGTATTGAAAATTTGTGGTAAGCAAATGATAATAGCGTTTCCCAAGCAGGAATTGAATTATATTTTATTCAGTTATCAATTGCTTCTAATAACAAGAGGGCACACTTACTTATTACTAATTTTGGGATACGTCTTATAATGAATAGATTAGAAGCTCCACATTTTGTTACATTGGATAAAATTTCTTCAGATTTATATTTGGTATTCGTATCAATATTTTCCTATTTGTTTGTTTCGTCATTATGTTTTGAATTTCTTGGTAAATGGGACAGTTCTTTTCTCATCAAATCATGTTCTAATGATTCCTTGTGAATTATTTTCATATGAATTTTAAGTCCACATGGTCTGAAACTTTTTTTACATAACTTGTATTCCACCATCTGTGATAATTGCGATTCTTCATTTAACATATTTATTATATATTGTTGAGTATTGATATGTAATTTAAAACTATTAATTTTCCAAATTTGTATAATCTTTCGCTTGTCACTTGAAATGGCACTCAAATTTTTATTAAATGTCACTAATTTTTCATTTATATTAACCATTTACAAACACAAAAATAAACCAAAATGTATAACGTGGCGAATCGAGTCAACATAAAAGAATGTCGTAAATACGCAATAAGTAAACCATAGGCAGAAATACGTTGATAAACACAGGTTGCATATAACGCAAACAATAAATAACTTACCGCAAATGTTCATATTGGAATGAAGTTAATTATTATCACTTACGAAATTGTTGGATAGGGAATGAAAGAAATTATGGAACACAACACGACGTTTTAGATTTGTTAAGCGATAAACATCGACCAACCACATTGTTTGGTCTATCATACGTAAGTGAATGTCTTTTTTCAATTAAACCGATACCAGAGTTCGAAATCTGAAATGATCATTCGGGCTTTTGTAACACTTCACCCTCCTTCCTGCCTTAAATAGCAGTCAAAGAAACAAGGATCGAGTTACCTAATACATATATAGTCGAATGCCAACTCTATATCACTTTTTATGGTTCAAAATTGCAATATAAGGATCCCACTTACCTATTCCAATAGTATTTATTCTACTTTCTTCAAACGCCTCGGCTACTCTACAGCAGAGAGTACATGGACATGTCCCAGGGTGGATAGGCTTAGAATTCTGAAACCGATACTGGTGAGTTAACTTACCCAAAAGTTTACAAAGTATCTGTAACTAAATGTATTTCAACAAACCCCTTTTAGTTGTAATATGTAGATATATATGTCAACATTATCAAGTAATGAATTTAATAACCTTTAATATGGTGATAGAACTATTTACATATACTATATTAACTTACTTGAATGCAATAAAATCAAAATCTCTTACTTAACTAAAAGTTCCCTTAATCTGGGTTGTTAAATATTATACTAATCAATGCAAATTCTACAGTTAAAACAAATTGGCTTCAACTTAAACCTAGCCAATAATTCTTGATATTCTACACAAAATTCATAATAAGCGGTAACGTTAATAAAGTCCAAGAATTCCCACCTTAATCTAGCAACTTAACATATTCATGTAAAGCATATGTATTATTATATAAAAGTTCATACTTACAACACCACGTGTATGCATTCATATACACGTCCGTTCTCTCGAAACATTTATTCAAAGATTCAGTCAATACCTGTTCGGGTATACAATACCCACTGTTGCTCCACTCTACAATGCCTCTGAGCTAACTTATTCTCACCAGGGTTGATAATGCTTAACACGGGTGTTGATACATTTTGTGCTCGAAACTCGATATCTCCCTACTGCTGTAACAACTTATGGTTTGGAGTCGAACTTCCAAAATCCAAACTTTCTCCAATCAATCAATAATGGACCATATAGGTATGTTTACGTGTCATTTTCTTTGCCGCTAATAAACCTGCACTTTCTACCATTAACTGCTTTACAGCTGAACCATTTCGTTTTTTTTTAATTATACTTAAATTTATTACGATTTACTTTTCCTTTACGAGCCAAACTTATCTGTCCTTTATCCATTATTCAAATTCACTACTAGTCCCGTAATAAACGTACTAATTCATAAATTTGTTCACGACATCCATTTAATATACACGGGCCTATACCCAATATCGCTACGCGATCTTGTAGCGTAACACGCATTAGCTCCGAGCTAGTTATGTTTCACATTTCTATCTTTTGTCTTTGTGTGCCTTGTTGAGGCTTTTTGTGTCGTGTGTCGTCTTTTTCCACTCCCCATATTTAAATACCTTTTATCATGTGATTGTTCTAGCCAATCAAAAATCTTACATATTTCACAATTGTATATCGTCCCTACATGTGCTTTTAGGTTAATGGTTTAAATCCGTTTTTTTTATTCCCATTGCTAATTGAAATTAACCTATAATTAAATTTAAGTTATTCTGCAATATTCTAAAGTATTTCCTGTTAATATTTTTATAGATATCACGACAAATTGCATTTTATTACGTAATTCCGGTTTTGACTTTTCTAGAACAAATTAGCATTTCCTTTGGCGCCTTAATTTAAAATCTTCTAAATTTCATGGGTTGTCAGATATCACTTGATAGGTTATGTTCATTTAAAGTGTCAATTGTCACCCAAAATCAAACTAGGATTGGATAACTATCTTAATTCAGGTCAGTGATAGGTTACATTTTAGATAGAATTGTTCGTGATTGGCCGAAAATATTATTTGAAATTTAAATTAATTTCAAAATGATCCTAGGTCATGGATCGAAACGTAAATAAAATAGATTTTAAAAACTATCAGTGGTTTCATTCCCAAAGAAGATTAAGAAGAATGCTAAACAAACCACAACAAACATACAGGGAGTATTTACAAGTCAGGTATGGGCCTGAAATTTGTATTTGTTTTAGACAGTTGGACAATCTAAACCTAAAGCTATCGCATTCCAAAAATTCACTCACATTTAATAAAGTGCAGAAACAACGAAATAATACCAAAAGGATTTAGAATCAAATTTGGAAAGAGGCAAGCAATAAACTATCAAGAATTCTCGAAAGAGCAAGTTACAGTATGATGAGGGAAAGACTACAAAACCACCGACACATTATTTATAAGTTAAAACAAGATATTGAGGGCATTATAAATTTCATACGAATAAAGGTAACAAAATATGATTTTGATAAAATTCTCGTTAGTGCAAAAACCTACTACGAATCAGTATTTTCCACACAAAAAGAAATTCACATAAAGAAATTTAATAACCTATTTATAGAGAAAAATAACACACAAACTAAAACGTTAGAAAACAGGAACACCATGCTAAACACCTTGATAAATTTATCAAACAGAACTATTAACGACACAGAAAAATCAATTCTTTCAAAAGGCCTTAATTTTGCAGTAACACCAAAATCAATACCAACCTTTGAAATAATTAGCTGTATTGAGAAAACAGCAAACCAACTCGAAGAAGATCAAGCAAACGAATTTAGAATACGATGTAAAATCGAAATAGAAAAGAATCACAAAATAAAGCCAAATGTAAGTAATAACGAAATAAAAGCAATTCGCAATCTAAAAAACGATAACTCAATTATAATTCTACCTGCTGACAAAGGCAATGCAACAGTAATAATGAATAAAAACGATTACAACACAAAAGTCAACGAACTATTGAACACTGAGAATTACACCAGTTTAGAAACGGACCCAACAAAATCAATTGAAAATAAAATATACAAAACATCATTTCTGAATGATAAATTTGCTTTTAGAGGTCTCATGTGGACACACGCGGGATATAGTAATGGCTATGAAAGACAAAGATTCTAAAGATTATCATGGGCTAAATATTCTGCTGATCAAAAGTATTACTGACGTTATTCTAATACCACTAACTAAGCTTATTAATTATGCAATTAGAGATTTAATTTTCCCTAATGCACTAAAGGTAACCAAAGTAATTCCTATTCATAAAAAAGGCACACTCAATAATATGAACATTTATCGGCCAATTTCTCTTGTGCCTATTTTTTCAAAAATTTTTGAATCTATTATGAAGACTTAAATAATTGATTTTCTTGATGATAATAACTTACTATGTCCGCAACAATTTGGTTTTAGAAAAAATACGTCAACCTCTGATGCAATAATAACTCTGCTTGACCAGATTACGAGCATTTTTGATAAACGTGAGTTTATGTTGGTTAACTTGTACGATTTGACAAAAGCTTTTGATTGCGTAAATCACAATATTCTGGTTGAGAAGTTGGGGGTGTTGCATTTTGATCATTCTGGTATTAAATTAATCCAGTCGTATCTTTCTGAATGCTATCAATGTGTTTACTATAACAACAAAGTTTCCAATTTGCGAAATGTTCCTCACTGGGTCCCACAAGGCTCTGTGCTGGGGCCTTTGCTTTTCTTATGCTTTATTAACGATTTTTCTTCAACTTGTGGCTTGGAGAATGTGATACTTTATGCAGATGACATCACTGTCTATCACCAACATACAGACATGGAGCAGCTTCTGCAGAAGAGCAATGTCTATTCGAGAACCATCCAAAACTGGTTTATCCATAATAAATTAACTTTAAACAATAATAATACTGAAAAGATTTTATTTTCTTTAAAAAATACTATTGAATGGGAGAAGCACAGTGTTAAATATCTTGGGGTCCATTTTGATAACACCTTAGTTGGGAAACATATTGTAATTTTCTTGCCAAAAAACTTTGTCATACTATTTTCTTCATTAAATCCTTTTAAAATGCAGTCTCATTAGATGTATTGAAAACAGTTTACTTTGCCTTCTTTCATTCCAGTGTTGCTTATGCGATCATTGCATGGGGTCATTCACACGCAAGTAATCGAATTTTTGGTTTGCAAAGCAAAGTTATTCGTGTTATAGTTAATATTGCTTACCGTGAGGATTGTCGTACTTATTTTATGAGGTACAAAATTTTAACTGTGCCTTGCATCTACATATTAAAATGTTAGCGTATGTTAAGAACAATGAAGCCCTCTATAATCGACACGATCATATCCACTCATTCGATACCCGTAGTAAAATTAATCTAGCGGATTGAAAGAAGTAGGTCGAGAACAAATTATTTTGGGAGTATGTTATTTAACTCTGAGTGTGAACGTAAAAAATCTTCCAATATCAAAATTTAAAAAATATACAAAAAACTTGCTCTTAAAATATGCTTTTATAGCATTAAGGAGTTTCTTGCTCGAACTAAATCTATAGAGACTTACATAGATTCCTGAAATATAAATTGTTAATTAAGCTCTAAATGGTTCTTAATTATAATTATTTGAAAATAAAAAATTGACAATATACGATTCACTATTGTGACCTATGTATGTACATTTATAAATAAAAAAATTTAAAAAAATGTTACAATGATCTCATGGACATGAAATGATTTCATGAGCATGAGATCATCAAAGGTTTCGTTACTGACACACCGGATACATGGGTAACCAATTCCTGCAACAGTGAGCCTTTCCCCTTAGATGAGAAACTTATTGAAAAGTACTGTTACAGGATAAGGACATTAGTGGTTCGAACGGCAATCCAACAGGTCCATACTTAATAATACTGCATCATCCAGTATGTTCACTACCAACCCCTGTGCGAATACACCGTTATTGTAAGTAACATCTTTTATACATTATGCTTGAACGCTTTAAAATAAATATAATGCAGCTGTAAGTTAGAGATGTTGATCTATATTTTATTACACTTCGTAATCCTTTCAGTCACAGTCACATGGAGTTCCTACAATCCGTTATTTAATCCTGGCGTATCTGATCAAGATACCATGTTATGTAAACCCCTTGCAAAAGCCCATAAAGCAATAATCCAGAATATAAATAAGTGAAGAATGTACATAAGTTCAATCAATACATAGATTGAATTTACAGTAACTTTGAAATTTAACACTTCATTTAAGTCATTTAGTTTATTATATATGAATATTAGTCATAATATTAATACTAATAGTAACAAGAGATACATTCATGTACTAGCTATCATTGGTTTTACTAATGCTTCAGTAATGGTTGCATTAATAATAGATACAAGTATAAATATAAATGGATATTAATACTAATAGTAAACGATACATTCACGTATTACCTATCATTTTTCTTGCAATCGTTTGAGTAATGGTAGCATCATTAATAGATACAAGTAACAATATAAATGCCTTATCCTGTTTTAGGGCACATAAAGAGTCTATAGATAAAAGTTGGGCCAATCCAATACCATCGGTGCTTCGAATATCTTGTGGAATTTCCGACAGCAATTTGCAGATATTTTTAGTTAAAATTATTTCGTCCTGAAGGCTAGTATGAACATCTTTAAAAAGTACCTACAAAATGATAATTAATAATAACGTTTATACTAAGGGGGAAAAAACCTTAATTACGATTGAATACATCTCCAAACAGTATTTTACATTGCTATTTAAGTGCTCTCTCTCGTCACCTGTATGAGAATTTGTCAATTGACAAAGAACTATTAGTACATTCGTTAATAAACTGTATGTAGTTTCAAAACCTAATTCAGATTCTAATTCATCAACTATGTAAATCCATTCTTGTTCTATACATGATGCTAATACCTAAAAGAATATTTTAAGCACCCATATTTGGCATACGGGGTTACTACAAATGAATCATCAGGTTTTAAAAATAGTATTAGATATAAAATATAAATGACGTCACTAAAAAAGAAAAATATTGAAGTTTAAAACGTGTGCTGCGAACGTTGCTTTACACGTCCAGGTAGCGTCACAACCCCAGTATGCAAAATAATAACTATGCAGCAGAAAGCGCTGTGTGTTAGAGTACACACAATGTTTATAAGTTGTTATGGTGGAATGTGCATTCCGACGGCAATACGAAATTAGATCTCCAGGTTCCATTACTAAACGTAAAAGCACCGGAAGGTCATGAGTTCCTTACGAAACGGTGGACATGGACAAAGTTTCATGCGTTTTACACAGGATGTGAGATTGATATTCCACAGCAACGGGTATGGAAAATTTTGAAGAAGTGATTGCGATTTAAAGTGTACCATCTACAGATGGTGCACAGTTTACGACCCAACAACAGAATTTGCTTATGGTCTGGCATTCAGCAACATTTCATTTAAGTGGAAGCGTATCGTCACAGCATTAAGATATATGACATGGAAAAATGCTCATATGACTTTGCAACATGAAAGGAATTCTCAAAAATTGAATGGCTTCTGTGTAGCATGCAAAACAAAAGTGTATGGACTGCAATGAGTCTTGATTTTCCACATTCGTATAATATTGATTACTCGATTCTTGCTATATGTGGCAAAATTACTCATCGTTACCTTGTTATTTTGTTTTGTCATCTTCAAAATTTCGTGCACACACTTTACGGTTTAAAAAAAATGTACTTTTCGGGGTCAATAAATTAATTTTTCCCTGTAGTTATTATAGCTCCTTTCGATGGATCGAACCATCTGTTGCCTGGACCTAGATTGATGAGGCGTTTGCCGCTTCTTTTCTGGAGGGAAGACACGAGTTGCGTGATCCCAAGTTCATCTACTCCGTCCTGCTCTGGGGGAGGGTGCGATTAATACTACACCTTGGACACGTGGGTGAGTCTGTTCCCTGTTCTTTATATGGGTCCTAAGTAACTGTAGCAACTGCATGTGTATAAAGTGCCATGGATGACTAAACTTTGTATTTTTGGAATGATTGTCTTTGTGCGAGAGGATATTTATTATTAATATTGTAATATGTGATGACTTCTTTATTGAGGACGATTTGATGTAGTTAAGTTTATGCTTATGGTAATATTGAATATTAATATTGTATTTACTGACCATTTTATCTATTTAATTGTATATTTATTTGTAGATTTACCATGATGATTTAGACCTGCTGGTTTTAGTGTTGTAATGTTGCATTTTGTGTAGTAATTAATATAGTAGAGTAACCTAAAACTGCAGCTCGCCATTTTAAAAATTATTACTTTTGTGCTTTCTTTTTCAGAGGTATTGTTACATGCCAAAATGGCAACGTAGCATGTTTAAGTTTTAGATATAATTTATAAGTTAATTGCCGCGTATTTTTAAATTAATAACATTAACTTCCATCGTCGCTAACAGTCGCGTCTGCACAGAGTGAATGCAGGGGGTGCGCGAAGGTCGAAAGCGAGATGAAGCCACGAGACCTCAACCAGGCAGCAACTATCTGGGAGGTGGTGTGTTTTTCTTTTAGGAACAGGTATGTAGGTTCCCTGTACCTTACCTTTTATTGTACCTGGTACCTTATCTCCTTTCGACCCCCTACGGTGTTACGTGCCATTGCCACTTAAACATTGTTTTAGGTTAAGTTTTGATATGGGAGTTTCGCGCCATAATTTCAAATACGCGGTGCGCGGGAATTTTAAATAGACTAGGCGGTACTTCCGTACGTCATAGTAGTGCATTTGCGCAGTGTGCGTGTCCCTAGAGGGGTAGAGCAATACTAGACAAAGAGTGGGGACAAAGTGGTGAGAGGTTTGGGTGACGCTCTGAATCGTGGCCTTTTGCCTTTGTTCTTCGAGTGGAGTGGACGCTTTGAGGTATCGTATCGTGCCTTATCTTATCTATGTAGATTTCCTTTGCCTAATTGTCTTTGTTGTCGCCCTTACCTTGTTCCTAATCCGATCCCTGCATAGGTAGATAAATTTGCAGCAACCTTCGGCGAAACGAGCTCCACGACCCTGATGACCATGCCCCGCTAGCAGCTCCGGAGGAATCAACACCTTTAATCCCTCCGGAATGTAGCCGGATGGACTCCAATTGAGGCCTACCCTAGCGCAACTTTGTGCGGATGCCGGATTCCTTACGTAAGTAGTTTATGTATTACCTTTTGTTTTTAATTCTGTATTATTTATTGCCTTAATTTTTTGTAAATTTTGCGAAGTATTGCGCAATATACCTTTTGTATCGGTGGCGTCATGGTAGTTGGCTACGCGGAACCTGTCATAAGGTTCGCGCTCCCGGCCGCCAGGGCGTTGCATTGCTTTTTATCCATCGCGCTTGCGCGATGTATCTTATGAACTTTGGTAACTGCATTACCGGCTTTTAGGAACTATCACCATATAAATGTATTACCATCTAAAGTGTAATACTTTGCAAACTGTTTTATCGACCATATAAACTATCACCAAGAATAGTGTAATAACGGGTGCAGCAGGAGTTACGTGAAGGACGGATGGCAATTTGAAGTTCAACATGGCATAACCCAACTTACAAATCACCGCTGGACCCTGAGATTTAAGTTCCGAGATGCCACCACGTGAGTAATTTGATTTTACTTAAATTGTGCTTGCAAATGCGACTTAAATGGCGATTGCATCACTCGTAAAGTGTGGTCGGTATATGTTATAAAATGGCGGGTAAAATATGCCACATGTAATTATAACAATTGACAAACCTGTGTCCAATAAAGCGATTACATTTAGAGAGCCAATAGAGATAGGTAGATGCGGGCGATTATCGAGAGGTTTTTTAACAAGTTGTAAGGCATTACATTTGATTTTCCAATGCTCCACCCGAAGGTACTACATTGGCCAGGAAGTGAGTTTTTTTTACCTGAAAAATTTGGAATTTTGCCGAACCCTTGCTGTTTCAAGCAAGGTAGGGATCTTTAACGTGCATGACAATACTCACACACGGAACCTCCATTTTACCTCTCATTCGAACGAGGGTGTATTTTTGTGAAAAATGCTCGCCTAACATTTTTCAAGTGGACCATGTCGGTATTTGAACCCGGGACCTTAGACATAGTAGAAGTTGTATGGCAGCAGAATTTTTATGATAAAAGGAATGAACTGTTTTCTAATGCATTGTAATATTAGGATTACCTATTTTAAATAAATATTATATATTACCAATTAGACCATTCGGCAGGAGTCAAACGAAATATTTCAGATAAAGTAGGCAAGTTATTGTTCGAGTTTAAGGTAACAGAACTGCTATTACTAGATACGTTAAATAAAGGTTTAATATTGGGGATAGTTTTATGCTTTAATTCTGTTGAGATCTGGGTGTGTTGAATTGTTCTTGTTAGGGACGATTTTGACTCCTTGAAATATTCACGTCCCAAGTAGGAATATCTCTGACAAAGTTTTTCGACAAGGTAGGGGTACATTTTATACATTTTGATTTATAGGTATTGTTTCGACCACAGCCATAGCAGAAAAGATTTTTTGGATATGTGTAAACATTATAAGTATGTATGCTTTTCTTACAATTCCAGCAGGTAACTGAGTTTGTTGATGGAGAAACAGAAAGATTAATAGTAATACTTTACGAGAAGATTCTGATTGACATGCTAAGTTAGGTTCTAATAAGCCAGATTGTTTTGATGGTGGTGGACGATATTTATCTATACGTAACTTTACTTCTTGAAGAGAGCGGCATAAATCTTTAAATTGAGATAAGTTGTAAAGCTAAGTGTTCTTAGAGACTTAGTTCTCACCAATTATAGTCCTCCCCTCAACACAATTTTCTTGCTCCCATGCTAAAACTGCTAAACGCTGTTGCATTTTCATGACTTGGGAATGCAACACTTGCTGCTTTTTTTACATCACAAATCGTAGATCAATGTCCTGAAACGCACGAGAACCTAGTATTCGTGGAATTTACACGTAAAACTTAAATTAAACATGATAAAACCCTTCTGATCATGTTGAATAGTTCGTAGATTTCCCTTACACGTTAAAACCTTGAGTTAATTGCAAGAAAGCTACCCCACTGTAATATTGTTACATTTTATCAAATCTTGGCAGGCAAGGGTAGTGTGATAAAGTGTCTGCTAACACATTGTCCTTACCAAGGCAATACACAATTTCAAATGCAAACTCCTGGGTGAATATAGTTCAACGAATCAATTTTAAGTTCAATAAAAAGAACAAAGCCTTGTGGTTCATGATTATGACCAACTTTTGTCCTAAAACTAATGCTTAATACCCTTTTTATATCAAACTTCTGCCACATGCAGGGTCTACTGGCAAATGCCAAAATGTACTTATTTGAACTGGCATCCATTTGAAACGAGACTGCACCCACCACAGTCACTTTAAGAAAAGCATGCTTTATTTTTGAAAGTTTCCATGCATATGAAATTACACTCCCATTTGCTATTCTTTTTTAAAAGTTTTAAGAGTAGTAATATTAAATTTGAGAATGTATCACAAAATCTGCATTCATAATTGATGAAACCCAAAAATTCTCGATTAAATTGATCAACAATACATAAGTTAAATATTCCTTACTGAAATTTAACTTCGATTTTCAGCGAGTATAATTGTTTTACTGCTAAAATCGATAGTTACCCCTATTTCAGATAGCCAATCACACCACAAAAACACTATGATTTAGCTTAGGTATAAAAACATGTCTCAAATGTAATAGTATTTAATGTTATAGGTAGGAAAATTAGCTCAGTATTTTATTCAATTTTTTTAATTGCTACCAATGCAGGGAACACATTTCTACTACTGTTAACAGTATTGATCGAGATACGTTGCAGCATGTATGGGCCGAACTGAATTATTGTTTGGACATATGTCGTGTGATGCGAGAAGTTCACATTAAAAATTTGTAGTAAATATGCTTAACAACTTGAATATTTTTCCATTTTAATGTCATTTACAATTTATGAAATAAATAAATATATATATATATATATATATATATATATATATATATAAAACCCGATGATTCTTTTGTAGTAACCCTGGTTTTTTACTTACCATTTTCAATACACCAACTATGTTGGTAAAACTATAAGTGGGGCATAAATATTTTACCAAATAGTTTCTTGAAGTACTTCCCAAATTTTCTACATGAAATTTGTTAAGGCAATTCTTCATATTAAGGGATTCTATAAAATCTGCAAAAGAAAAACATGATTTAATATAAGAATACTGAATCTGATAATATTTGTTTACAATTCTAAATTCACTTTTGCTTATCGGCGAGATCTGCACCAATAAGAAAATGTCTACCAACTTTAAATCTTCTAATCCAGGCTTAGTTTTATTAATTGTTACAATAATACAAATTAAAATACTTTTATGCTTTACTCACGTCATCAATCATGCACAACCTTGGACGTAATTTGTACGTCCCCAAATCCAGTTGCATGTATTGCCGTTATGGGTAAAGCCAACAAATAACACTAAGCAAGAGGCTTATCTGGTTTTTGCGGGAACCAAAAGCTGTCCCTGTTACTCAAGGTCAGGACGCCGACAGGTAGTTTCTTCTATATGTGGACAAGTTCTTAAGGCAAAGTGAATGTGTCTACACTACGGCGGAACACAAGATAGATTTTTTAGGTAACAGGAAATGTATGGACGTAGGAAGGGTTCACTTCGCCGGACTAACATGCACACATGTTCGATCTCTTTGATCACTGATAGTTAAGTCTCTTGCCTTTAAAATGCCCCACTCCCGCAAGCCTTTATATTCCCTCCATTCCACGCATTTCATGGTGGACTGTTTAACCACAATCACATTCCTTTAACCTGGGAAATATGATTTACTCGCTGTAAATCATTTGGATGATTGTCCTCGGGTTCATGATGTTTTATCTCTGTTGTTGCTTGGATCAGGCGGCTCCGTGGCGTAGTGGTATGTGTGTGACTACTACGCCCTAGGTCCCGGGTTCGAATCCCGACACGGTCCGCTTGAAAAATGTTAAGCGAGCATTTTTCGCAAAAATACACCCTCGTTCGGATGAGAGGTAAAATGGAGGTCCCGTGTGTGAGTGTTGTCACGCACGTTAAAGATCCCTACCTTGCTTGGAACAGCAAGGATTCGGCAAAATTCAAAATTTTCCAGGTAAAAAAAAAAACTCGCTTCCTGGCCAATGTAGTACCTTCGGGTGGAGCATTGGAAAATCACATGTAATGTTGCTTGGATCACAATACTATACACAAATATTTAATACAAGACTTCATAAATTAATCTTTATTCTCGACATTACATTTATGACTTGACTACTTGATGAAGACAATGACAATGAATTGTAACAGTGACCAGACATACATGGTTGTAACATAATGATCAATGTTGCCAAACCATTCTTTTATAACAAGATGTAACACATGAGAGAAAATATTCCTGAGCTTCACAGGTAAATATTTAATTTAAGGATACAGAAAAAGCTTTCCCATGCTGAATTCAAAAATCCCCTTATTCTAAATATTAAAATAAAATTTGGTAAAGTCAAAAGGTGCAACATAATTCACTAACAAAACGACTGCCTTTTATTTTTGCTTCCAAAATCGATAAAGAATGAATGCTACTTTATTGCAAGAAATTTTATATAATTTTGCTCTTGATTGTAAGTGGCTAATAACATCACAATGGCAAAGGATTGTAGCGTGTCTCTTCCATGGAATAACAATGTATCTATATTAATTTAATATAGGAATAGAAAATTATAAATTCTATTTTTTTTTTAAATCTGAATGGGGCTAATTTCGATACATTGGTTACACTAACATAATTAATTAAAAAAATGTATTTTTCTATGCCCATATCAATAAACGTCAAAAATTGCACTGTTGACTTTCCTTGTAAGTGACATTTAACAATAACATGCACGTAATGAGACCCTCATAACATACACGTGTGGTTTGACAAGAAAACTTAAATTTCTTGGTATAATCAAATGACAAACAAATTTTTCTCTACGTACAACTTTATTTGGTCTATTTACATACATTTAGTTAATTGCAAACCATAAAAGCTTTTAGCATTAGCAAGATACATTTTGGATTAAAAGAGTGATCGACAACACATACAATTTTTTACAAAATAAATCACGTTCTCTTAGCATGCTATGGAAATAAACGTCATGTCATTTTTGTTGTCAATTTTTACAACAAAATATTATTGTATCCGAATATTTTCTCAACTTTATCTACGATTATGTCTATTAGTAGTGAAAATGATGAAATTATGAGCATTCCACCTGAGATTTTAGAAAAAGTTCATTCTGCCCCACATAATTTGTTACCACTAAAATCCAAAGAAAGGTACGAAATTACCTATCAAAAATTTATGAATTGGCAACACAAGCACAACGTTAAATCATTTTCGAAGAATGTTTTACTTGCACATTTTGAAGAAATATCAAAAACTATGAAGCCATCTTCTCTATGGGCCACTTATTCAATGCTGAGAACTACACTAAACATTAATAATAATATTAACATAGCAGATTATCCAAAACTAATTGCCCTACTGAAGCGGAAATCGAGTGGATTTAGAAGTAAAAAATCGAAAATCCTGTTGGCAGAACAAATTAATAAGTTGAAAGATGCCCCAGACGATAAACATTTGTTGTCGAAGATAAATAATTAAAACATTGTATAATTATCATCACATAAAAATGGGATCTTGTTTTTTGTTTACAGGTTATCCTCATTATAGGATTAGGCGGGGCTTGCCACAAACAAGAACTTAGAAATATTAAAATAGAACACATTCAGGAGACTGGAAAATCCTTGATAATTGATATTCCAGATTCTAAAACTAAAACGAGACGTTCATTTTTAGTACCAGAAACGTTTTATCCCACATGTCAAAAGTACATGAATTTGCATCCTCCTGGAATGAAACTTCCTTTATTTCTTGATTGCAGAAATGGAAAATGCGTGAAACAGGTTGTAGGGATAAACACGTAATATACTATATATCTATATACTATTATCTTTATTAGTCAAATCTTTGATATTCCTTTTGATCAAACCTAGCATCTACGATGTTACAAATGTAAAAATGAAAATGCATGCTACAATCAAATGCTATACATAAATCATACATAATCCTTCCATAACAATATTAATGATAAAGATAATGCAATGTATCTTGTTACACTTCAAATAGCTTGTTGCATGTAAGACTGCCAGAAAGAAAATAACTAAATCAGTAACGGAATGCTAGTTCGCATTACGGTGACAGAGAAGGAAAACAAAGAAAAAGAATGCAATGCTACATCGGAAACGATGTTAAAGAACAAAACAAAAGAACACAACCCAAATCATCCTGGAAAAAATTATTAGTATATATACAACATATACATGCAGACAGAATGCTAGTCTGTCCAATACAACAAAATACAACACTCAATTAATAGAAAATAAACAGTATAATTACGGGGTTTATGCCAACATGTTTCTACATATTCATCCCTGTAGAGTTAGATACCGTAATACATATCAATAAAATATATATATATATATATATATATATATATATATATATATACTATAAATATAAATAGAAGTTTCTGATATAAATAAGACTAGAATCTTATCTACTTATTTTCTACGTTCACGATGACGAGTTCGCCTCCAATAGAATCTATTAAACCTAAGAAACAAAGTACAGATTTAAAGTAGTGGCTTTAGGCACAATCAACACCAATAGCTAATCAAATACCACAACTGATGAATACTTAGTATATATATATATATATATATATATATATATATATATATAATTTCGAAACCAATTCACTCTGTTATCCATCGCTATAAAAATAATATCACACTACCTACACTAATATCCTTATGCTAATAATAACAGAATTAAACAAGCAAAATGTTTTAGTCATCTTAATATTTCAATAAAATCCAATTGAAATAATTTCGTGTACACAGTTCGGAGGTTTTCATATCTTAATATTTATATAATGCAAACAAAAAGCCGCATACCATAAATGAGTAAGGCCGTTACGTGTTGCTTTGGATGATATTCCCTCACGTAGACTGTCAAGGTTTTGATCATTGCAATATGCACCCATCTCATCACAATTAAATCTGCCTACAGATGGCAGGCAGATGAAATGTGTTGAAACAACAAAGTGAGGCTTCTGTGTTACGGCCAAGTAAACACTGTCATTGTTCTACCAACCATAAAACGTTTTCATTGAGTTAGCAGTAACTGCTCATTCAAGGCATGAGAGAATACATGCTTGATAAGACATCAATAAATTGTGCATTCTTCGTCGCTGGTTCATGAGAAGTTATAACCACAATCTTTATGTGTAGTAACCTAATTTATACATGCAATAATCAGGATGTCTACTGGAACAACTGAATAAAAATTCAGTATTTTTCAATACCCTAATTGAAAACATTCAGTACTTTTGTTGAATAAAAAAAAACGACTAAACAATCAAATACCTTAATTAGTTCAGAGTGTGTATATAAAAAAACCAAAAATTATATATATATATATATATATATATATATATATATATATATTTTGAAGTGTTAGTGATAGCTAAAAGGGTATAAGGATTATTTTGTTTGAAGGTTGTGTATATGCCAAATAAAGCCAAATATCAGATCACGTAACTGAAAATTTTGTGTTTGCCGTACTTTACAAATGGTGAAGTATTTGAAGTACATTAGTCAAAGTAGAAGTGCCAAGACGTAAAACAATGACTTGATGACGTGAGAAAGCACAGTATTCAAGGATTTATACTAAGCTGTACGTTAATAAGCCAAAGAATGTACATTTGCTGATCGAAAAACCGGATGCGTCTGTAGAAGTTCCACTATTCACCACACAGAACCAGGTTTATATGTGAAACATTTCGGCACTTATTTAGTAGAATCAACCTTTGGACAAACTTGTAGTATCAAAATTATAAGTGAAAATATTGTCAAAGCTGATTGAAGGATGACGCGGTCATATGAACCAATGATTGAACATTTAAATATAAAATTGTAAAGTGTAAAAGATGAATTATAGGTATTAGTGACACAAACTAGTTGGGACGATTTAATTGGATGGGGGATTTGTAAAATGTATAAAGAGTAGGCATAATTTAAAAGGTGGTATCACCTAAGTAAACATAAATAACAAGGAGTTCGATTAAAATATTTTTTGTAACAAGACGTGTTTTTTGTATACTGCGCTAATTTGAATATTAAAAAGAGTAAATAAATTATTTTGAAAAGTCTTTAATTGAAACAAAGAAGAGTATAGATAAGTGAGTGGAATAATAGTAAAGACGGGTGGAAAGTTGTAAGAGTGAATTGGAGCGACATTTAAACAGGCGGAATTAATAGTGGATGTATGGAACAAGTTGGATTAAGGCAGAAAGGAATTGGATTGGATTTATTAGACTGAAGGAGAAACTACTTGGAGTGATTTGGATAGTGCATTGCGGATAGATTGGTATTGAGTGGAAACTAGAAAGGAGCATAGAATTGGAACGAGCAGATTAAAGAAAGGATAGCATTGGATTAACAGGAGTATTATACGGAAAGAAGGCATAAATATAGGAAAATTAGCGCGGGGGAAGTAAAATTGCAAGGTATTCAAAATTCAGAGAGGCCTACAGCGACGCGTAAATCGGGTGAGTACTGTGTTTTTAATACGTCATAGTCAAATTGGTAAGAGTAATTGATTTGGCACAAGGCTACGTCGATCTGCTTAGTAAAAATTTGGCATATACGAATATAAGGTTACAAGTACTAAAATAAAGGTAGTGCAGTTTGGTTGGTGTAGTGACCATCTACCTATCACTGAACCCACGGTAGGTAGGTGTGGATACCCTGAGAAGGCGAGTTTCAATAGTCGAGGCATATTCATATAGTTTTGTTTTGTAGACCAACCAAACTTAGTTAAAGCACGAAATATAAGAGTCAAAAGTTTCACACTGTCGAGTATATAAAAATTGTAAATAAATAAACCATAGTTAAAATAAAGGGGGGGGGGAGGTGAGCATAAGAATATATATATATATATATATATATATATATATATATATTAGTATTTGACATTATTAAAGGATTTAAAAAGAAAGTTGTTAGTACTACGTATAAAAACATTAATTTACCACTTTTATCAAGCTATTCTAAAATTTAAAAACACTACGGTTAACAAAGATTGATGAATAATTACTTGTTAAATGCAGATATAGAATATGATGTACTAATGAGGCAGCGTTTGAGGTTTAAAAAAGCATTTTTCCATTGTTTTCCAATACAAAGGGTATCTAATGTAACTTCAATTGAAGGTGTATAGGTTTTGTCTATAAAATTATTATTTGTAAGTTGTGCAGGATACTTTATGCCATTTATAAATTTGATTTACCTGAAATGAAAGTCGTTTAATATATTTTAATTATAAAGTGAAATAAAGTTATGAAATGTCAAAATGAAATGTAAAAATACCAAAGCTGTTCTAAAATAGTAATTAAGTAGAATTAAGGTTAAAATATTGAATGCATCCCATATATATTATTAGTTAGTAGGCTAGATGTAATTGTTTTTAGTTGTCCTAGGTGATAGTTGTTTAGAAAGAATTAATGGATAAAAAAAATTGTAAAAGTTTGAATATAATTTTGTACACTGAATAGATGTTTTTGGCTTGAGGAGCCTTGTAATAAAATTTATCAAAATTAATAGATGTGTTAAAGTGCATGCATTTTATTGGAATATAATACAAAAAAAGTGAAAAGGTTATACGAAAAAAAAAAAATTCAAAAGGAAGATTGCCAATTATACCAAACATCGGGGCATCTTTTGTTGTTGTTGAAGAGTTGCACCTGTGGTAGTGAGAATATTTTGCAGCAGGGTTCAGTCTTCTTGGATTACAGATCAGTTTATTTGGTGAAGTATTGAAGTGTTCTTAGTAATAGAGCAAATAAAGCATATAGTTGGTGAAGTAGTAGTTAATTGTAGAACCTAAAACTATAGTAAAATCCTTTTTGAACATAAACTAAAACATACTTTTATTAGGTAGTCACTGAAAGCGTTCGAGGCGATCTTGTAGTATCCTGTTTCACAGCCCATGTACACCCAGACACATTCAACGGAGTTGCAGGTATATACACTTCATTTAAAGTAATTTGTGTATAATTTAAATTTCAAACGCTTAACTAAATTAAATATATGTTGAATAGATTTATCAATCTTTGTATAATCACGATACGCAAGCACAAAAAAGAGGTTAAGTGATTTTGATCTAACAACGCTTTAGGCGCCTGTGTTTTCAATACCTGTAAGGGGACAAAGAACCCACGTCTTCTTACAGAGTTTAAATAATAGATTCAGTTTCCCTGAGCGAGTTTCTAAAAGCCGTGGCATAATTAAATTTGAAAATTTATTTTATATAAATCATTTTAAAGGCCAACACCACTGTAAGGTTGCACTTATTACTTTTAACTCATATTTTAAAGCATCATTTCATTAAATATCACCATACATAATAATATATATACAGGGTGCCCACAATCTATCTCCGTATATGGGTAACTTTTTTATTATAGAAGATACAATGTTGGTTAAATTAGCAAAGTTGAAGAGAAATTTACGAGTAGTATGATGCTTTTTTGAAAACTCACCTAGATGCTCCACTTTTTTAGATATTTGAAAAAAACTGAAATTTGCCATTTTCTTTAAACTCTAATAACTTTTTAACGGTTTAACCTATAGAGAAAATAAAAACTGCTTGTAAGGTAACTTTTTACGTAGAATTCAATAGCGTATATGACAATTTTAATTGGAAATGGGTTTTCAAGCTACAAACATAACCTCACTTTTTTTAAATGGAAACCATAGTTCAATATAACCCAAATGGAAAGGTTTTTCTTTTCTGATTACCCTGATGTAAGGGTTGATATACTTATTTTCAGTAGTTTCTTCATAATAAAGAAAAAACGATTTATTTATTTGCGGGCATCAAGGAGTCCATGGATACATATTTTAAATAAACAAAAAACAACTGGCATTTGTCAGATATTATTAGTTAAAGTGTTTATTTGCTCTGGGTTGCGAATTTTGTGTAGAAGACTTTTAAATTTATTTGATTATAATAGAGAATGTATACAAACGACGAAAAAAATGACATGCTCTTTTGTTACTATGCCTGTAACAGAAATTGTGATGCTGCTGGTGATATGTATTATGAAAGATATTTGGAAAGAAGGCAGCCAGATAAACGATTGTTTTCTAAATTAGAAAACAATTTAAAAGGTTTGGTGCTTTTACAAAACCCAGTACTGATAAAAGAAAATTCAAAACTGATGATGAAGAACGTGTGTTAGCCTACATAAATTTTAAGCCAACAGCGTCCACCCGAGAAATTGCAATTGAGTGCGCTACTTCTACAGAAAAAGCTCGCCTAATTTTAAAACAAAACCGCTACAAACCATACAAAACCCATGTTAGCAATACACTGTATCATGGGGATTGTGAGAGAAGACAACAGTTTTGTAGGTGGTTTCTTAATGAAACAAATAATAATCCTGGTTTTAGTCACACTATTATATTTACCGACGAAGCAAAATTTACTAACAAAGGCATGTTTAACAGAAAAATACAGTCTACTGGAGTCAGGAAAATCCCCATTTAACAGAAGAAAGGCGGGATCAACATCAATTTTCGATAAATGTGTGGTGTGCCATTTTGGTAATAAAATACTTGGGCCTTTCTTCTATAATTATAATTTAAATGGTGTACACTATTTGAATTTTCTACAAAACGAATTGCAAGAAATGCTCGATAATTTGCCACTTCATTTACTGCAAAACTTAAAATATTTTCAGCATGACGGTGCACCTGCTCACAATGCTCAAGCCGTTTCTGAATATCTTGATAATAGTTTTCCAAATTGGATTGGCAATGCAGGTCCTGTTCCATGGCGGCAAGGTCACCAGAACTATCGCCACTGGATTTTTTCTTTGGGGTACTGTAAAGGATGTAGTGTATGCTAAAATCCAATAACATTGAGGAACTCAAAGATAGTATTACAGCAGCTATTACAAGTATAAAACCACAAACGTTAAATAAGGTGCACCAAAACCTAATTAAAAGGTGCGAAATGTGTTTGCAAGCTAATGGAGGTCATTTTGAGCATATGTTAATGTAGGAGTGGGCATATTCGCATTAATTAATTTTGTTTCCTTTGATTAAGTTATTTGTATTGTATGGATAGTTTATTTTTAAGTATTTTATTTTTCTTAGTTTATAATAAATTTAGTTACAATAAACTTGTGTTTCCATTATTGATTTTTACACATTTTGTTTGTTTGTAATATGTATCCATGGACTCCTTGATGTCCGCAAATAAATAAATCGTTTTTCTTTATTATGAAGAAACTACTGAAAATAAGTACATCAACCCTTACATCGGGTAATCAGAAAAGAAAACCTTTCCATTTGGGTTATATTGAACTATGGTTTCCATTAAAAAAGTGAGGTTATGTTTGTAGCTTGAAAACCCATTTCCAATTAAAATTGTCATATACGCTATTGAATTCTACGTAAAAGTTACCTTACAAGCAGTTTTATTTTCTCTATAGGTTAAACCATTAAAAGTTATTAGCGTTTGAAGAAAATGGCAAATTTCAGTTTTTTCAAATATCTAAAAAGTTGAGCATCTAGGTGAGTTTTCAAAAAGCATCATACTACTCGTAAATTTCTCTTCAACTTTGCTAATTTAATCAATATTGTATCTTCTATAATAAAAAGTTACCCATATACGGAGATAGATTGTGGGCACCCTGCATATATATATATATATATATATATATATATATATATATATATATATATATTATTATTATGGATTCAAAGGGTTATGTTAAGGCTTTATAAGTATTTTGTTTGTAGTTGTATTATGCCAATCACAATTAATTGAAGTCCTTAAACTATTCCCCAGCTATAACCCCTCCATTATCCCTACCTTTAGTGTAACGACATAAAAGGGTTGGTAATTTACGAGTGGACGCTATTCAACTTCGTGCTCGCTTCTGTCTTTGGTTCGTGATTTAGTTCGGTGCATCGAGCATCAATAATTAGCAACAATTAGTGAACATTATACAGTCCATAATTATTTGATAGCAGTGCAAGTACAATCAACAACTACAACCACTGAAAGGTAGGTGATATATTCCTTTAAAATATCATTTCCTTTGTGTGATTGTAAATGCAAATTAACAGGTTAAATTTGGGGTAAGCAATGCAATTTCAAACACCCTGTATAGAGAAACGAACATATTATTTACGCACAAAATTTATTTAATTTAAACGGACAACTATTGATGTAATTTTATAATTAATGATTAAAAAGTTAGTACATAAAGAAAACCAGTTTTAAAAAAACAAATAGAAATGCATAATTAACTTAATTTATTTTAAATCAACGTGTACTAGCATTGGAAAACACACCAGGGTAAAAAAAATCGATAATCCTAAGGCAAAAGGTTCTTGGTAACAAACAAGGACGTCAGTTTTATCGGATACCGTGAAATATAGACTCCAAGAATTGTTGTTTTAAATGGTCTATAATTAAGAACACCTGCATGTTTAAAAGATTACCTTGTTCGAAATTATCAGCATAATAAAGCGGGCTTCATAGAAAATAGTGTTCAACCGTCAGTTGATTCAAATAAACAAGCTAACAAAGTTCTTAAAGAGTAGGTGAGATGCACGATCAGTAATATGCTACAGATAGAGACGGATATAAAAGCATTGGTTTCAAAATGCACGTACTGAATCCACGTGGAGTGATGAGACGCTGTCAGCAATATCGAGTGGGGTTTGGAACGCGACATCAAATATGCATAAGACAGAGATAAAAATATTACAGGCGGAGTTTTTGGTCCTTTGAGCAAATATTTTGCTTATTAATTGGTTTATTATTGGCATTTTTGGCATTCATTTTAACTACATTGTTAATTGCTCTTCGCTTAAATTAGGGGTTGACCGCATTTTAGAATAAAAGTGTAGTCACACTACCAGTTTCATAGTCAATTGTTTAAACAAACTTATAGTAGATGCAATTTCGCATTAAATTTGAAATTTTGTACTGATACAGAATCTTATAAAGCCTTAAAAATGACAAATCTTTGTAAATTTTAGGGATACTTTAGCGTAAGAATTTGTGGTCAGAAAAAGGTGTTTAAGCAGTACAGTTACTTTAAACTTGTAATTCAAGTTCGCTAGAAAATTCAGGTATTCGTAAAACCGGGTAGCATAACCCTTTGATCATTGTTATATTGAAACTTGCAATCTCCCGTTAGGCACGTTGTAGTAAAAATTCTTTGCTTAACAGGTAGTTCAACATTACCCTTGGTATCCTATTATTAGGTGAACAAAACCCTTCGTTTTTGTAGCTGAAATCAATATAAAATCGAAATTAGTAAGCTTGTTCGTTAGGATGGCACATATTTCATCCGATAGGTTAATTGTAGATTTAAAGGCGGCACTCGATAGATTATCTGATATATCCGATGCGATATATAAATTGGAGCATATTAAAGGCAATTGTATTTCTGTTAATATTATGGCTGAAAACGCCTTTGATATCAAAAACGATGTAGATAGTGCTTATAAAACGTGCATCTTGGATTGAGGACAACTCAGAATTATTAAATGAAATTACAACACTAAGAATTGAAATAGATAGGTCTTTGTTAAAAATTAAAATTATTAAAGCGCAATTTGATAATATATCCACCGCTGAAAAATGCTCGACTGAAAATATAACTGGCATTAACTCGTGTAGCAATATTCGACTCCCTCGTATAGAAATGAAAAAATTTTCTGGAAAAATAGAATATTTCCAAGAGTTTATTCAGTTTTTTAATAATTTAGTTCATGAAAATAATCAATTGCTACCGATCGAAAAGTTCTATTTTTTAATTGATGCGTTGGATTTTAAGTCTAGAGAACTCATTAGACATTTGCAAATTTCGAATAATAATTAT
This sequence comes from Platerodrilus igneus, assembly GCA_036346225.1. Taxonomy (NCBI): domain Eukaryota; kingdom Metazoa; phylum Arthropoda; class Insecta; order Coleoptera; family Lycidae; genus Platerodrilus; species Platerodrilus igneus. The sequence goes on along the minus strand of JARFIW010000170.1, from coordinate 11,475,465 downwards.
ATGCTGGCTTATTCAATTATTGTGGAGAGGTTTAATTCAAAACGTTTAATTGCAAACACGCATTGGAATGCTTTAGAATCGTCACCAAAAGCAAAATTTAATTCACATACAGATTTAAGAGAATTGCTTAATTGCTTTACGGAAAATCTGTCAAGCTTACGTCAAACTAAGATTGATTTGCTCGACTTCGTATTGTTTAATTTGTTATCAAAAAAGGTAGATACAAATCTTTTGAAAACATTTGACTTAGAAAATACATCAGACATTCCATCTTATGATCAATTAAAATTATTTCTAGAAAAACATTGCAAGGCATTAGAAATTAGCAATATGGTTGTTTCCGATACACCGTCCAAATTTAATACGTCCATTAAACAAACCATATCATCTAGTGTACCTTCTAAACGTTCCTTTGAATATTCAAAACCACAAGTTCGAAAGTCATTCGTAACAACTTCATTCACTCAGAAATGCAGTCTTTGCAGTGGTACTCATAACTTATACCAATGTGAAAGGTTTTTGAATAAATCGCCACAAGACCGGTATAACTTTGTTAAAGACAAACACTTATGCATTAATTGTCTTTGCAACTCTCATATGGTTACACGCTGCTCTTCCAAACTTGTTTGTAAAAAGTGTGCAAGGGGTCATCATACTTTATTGCACTTTGAAAACCCTACAGTTGCACAGAAACCGGCAATCACTCAGGCAACAGATCAACTTCCCGAACCCACCTGCAACACTACTACAAGTACGTTGTTATCATCTAGATCGTCCAACACAATGACGTTATTAGGCACCGCAAGAATTTCAATTACAGATCTGGTTTGGTAAAGTTCAGACAGTAAGAGCACTTGTAGATAGTGCATCAATGGAAAATTTCATGACTGATAAGTGTTGTCGACGCTTAGGTTTAAGAAAATCGAATATTTCAATGAAGGTTGAAGGCTTAGGTCTATCTGCTTCCCATGCGTATGGACAAGTATCGTGTAAAATTAGTCCTCAAGGTAAAACTGTTCCAGAGTACAGCATTGATTGTTTTGTTTTACCAGACATTTGTGGAACCCTTCCTTCATTAAGGATCTCACCAAATAGTTGGCCTCACATAGTTGGATTAGATTTAGCAGATTCGGACTTCGACAAACCTAGCCATATCGATTTATTGTTAGGTGCAGATTTGTTCGCGCGTGTTTTATTAAAAGCAACTCGCATTGGGTCACCAGAAGAACCTGTGGCAATTCACACTACCTTTGGGTGGATATTAACAGGGAAGGTTCTTTATTCTGTTACATCTCGTATATCATTAGCTGCACTTGTAGAAGATGCTAACATTACTCGATTTTGGGAACTGGAAAATATTCCAGATTCTAACAAATTATCTCCTCATGCGAAAATTTGTGAAAGGCATTTTGTGGACACTCACAAGCAGGATGACACCGGTCGTTTTATTGTTTTGTTACCTTTCAATGGTCCTGAACCGCTATTTGCTGGCTCTCGGAAATAGCACTTCAAAGATTTCTTTCACTAGAACGCCGTTTGGAAATAAATCCTCAACTGTATAATTCGTACAGAGAATTTATGCAGAATTATATCGATAGTGGTCACATGTCTCGTATTGTATCGGATTCAACTCGATCGTCTACATTATCGCCGGTATATTACATACCACATCACGCCGTGTTCAAACCAGACAGTACAACTACAAAACTTCGTGTCGTATTTGATGCTTCAGCCAGCGCTCAAAGTGGAGGGTCTTTAAATGATCATTTACTCGCAGGGCCCCCTCTTCAAAAAGATATCATGGAGTTGTTATTACACTTTCGTTTACATTCTGTAGTTTTAACTGTGGACATTAAGCAAATGTATAGACAGATTCTTATTTCTACTAGCCATCGAGACTATCAACGATAGTTTGGAGATTTAAGTCCTCGAGTCTGTTATCGATTATCAGCTAAACACTGTTACATACGGCATCACATCATCACCATTTCTAGCCATGCGTGTAATTCAAGAACTTGCAAAAGTCAATCGTTACGTTTTCCTATTGCTTCCAAGATTTTAGCGTCGGATACGACGTGGATGATTTCATTACAGGGTGTGATTCGATAGAGGATGGCAAACGACTCGTGTATGAATTAAACCAAATTTGCCAATCAGGTGGTTTTATGTTGCGAAAGTGGAATAGCAACGTGCCAAGTGTCATTGGCCATTTACCTGATTCCGTTCGGTATCAGCAAGCATTTTGTTTGAAGAGGTAAACAATACGTCTCAAAAATTTTAGGACTGCAATGGCAACCATTGAGTGATATGTTGTTTTACAATCTTAATATCGTTGATCGGCCTTGTACCAAAAGGAATATGGTTTCGAAATTGCAAGGATCTTTGACCCTCTGGGGTTATTATCACCATTGGTCTTCTTCAAAGCATTTGATTCAATCTGTATGGATATTAGGAATTGGTTGGGATGAACTTCCTCCCCAACAAATTGTTTTAAAATGGAATCTGTATCTTCAACAATTACCCGAGTTATTGAAAATTGAAATTCCTCCACGGATTCTTTGTGATAACTATCAAACTGTACAAATTCATGCATTTTGTGATGCTTCGGAAGCTGGATATGCAGCAGCAGTTTATCTCCGCTGTGTCGATGAGAAAGGGAACATCCAAGTATCATTGGTCTGTGCCAAATCTAAGGTCGCACCAACCAATCGTATATCATTACCTCGATTAGAATTGTGTGGTGCAGTGTTGTTGTCGAACTTGGTCGAGTATGTGCAAAATACGTATAGAGATAATTTAGTATTGGACGTGCAGTGATCTCTTTTTTAATATCTCAGGGCACACAAAATAAAACGTACTGCTTGACTGTTATTTATTGCGTGTTCTTCAAACTATGCTTCATACAATAAGTAAACTAAGGTAACAATGATTATTCCGGCACAATTATAACACACTTCAAGTATTAATTTAATGTTCAAAATAATAATTAATAATTCTTAAAACCAACAAAAACCCGATACGTCCGTACGCCATGCTGGACGTCAACCGAATCCCTTTTATCGCGCCTTCGCGTCTGCGCAACGCCTCTAACCACAAACATAAATAATCCTACATTTTATACAATAATAAGAACCATCTCACGACCCCCCCTAACTTAAACTGGATTAGCCTAATCATAGTATAAGTTACTCACAAGGTATAAAATGCAAATACAATAGCCAACAATGAAACTATCTAGAACAAGTAAAATTAATAGCAACACACCCGAACTTATAATACGATGGCCCTTAAGATAACAAAATTGTCAAAACATCCTTACATTGGAGGCAGTACCTTATATGGCTTGAGATTTATAATATTATGTTTACCTAACTCTACACCATCTTTATTACATAACACATAAGAATTAAGACCTGCAATTGTATAATTTTGAATGGTCCTTCATATAACAAAACAATTTAGCAGTAGTACTATCTACTGCTGAAGACTGATAATGGGTTCTTAAAAGTACATAATCCCTACATTAAAATTGGTGATATTCACCTTACTACAATGCTTTTGCTGCCGCTTCTGGGCCTTACTACATATATTCTTATAGGCTATCTCCCAATGTCTTTCTAAACTCAACCGATTATTATCTCTGGTTTCGTCATATGGCAACCCTAAGAGTTTTCAATTGGATTAACCAGGACTTCTCCTTTTGCAAAAATAATGGAGTGTACCCGTGACACCGTGTATTACGTTATTCATGCAATCCTCAATTTTACTAATTTCCCACGCCCACTTAGTATGCCTATCAAAACAGTAAGTCCTCAACAGACGTTTTAATTCTTTATTGCAACGCTCCGTTAAGTTCCCTTGGGGAAAATAAAGTGAGATCGCCTTGACCTTGATACCTTGTTCCTTTAGTCTATGCGTCCATATTTTGGAAGTGAACTGCGTGCCATTATCGCTAAGTATACACTTAGGTAACTGCACTGCAGGTATATACTCCTTAAGGACACGATTTACAATTATGGAAGCCGTGGCTCTTTTAATTGCATATAATTTGACAAAACGACTAAATGCATCACCATTACAAATAATTGAGTACAACCCCCCCGAGATTTTGGCAATGGTCCCACTAAATCCACACAAACCATATTTCCAGGCCGTGCGACTATAACAGGATTCAATTCCCCATAGGACCTTTTAGAGGATTTTGCCCGTTGGCAAAGATCACATGCTGCTACTATATGTCGAACCACCCTCTTCATTTTTGGCCAATAAAATAAATGTTTCATGTGTTTAAATGTCTTGTCGCTACCGTAATGACCAAGACTAGCATGTTGCTGCTGCACTAATTCACTAACTTGACTGTTAGGAACACAAATTCTATAACCCGGCAAACTTTCATCTCCCTTCCTAAATAAGATACCCTCATGCAACCTATACCACTCCCCTGTTTTATTTTTTTTTCGTTCCTTACTTCCCGTTTCCTATAGGGTCCGTAATACCTTTATCTTATCTATAATCCAAGACTCCTTACCTTGATCCTCCTTAATAGTTTTACATTATCCTTCACCTTTTTAACTCACTGGTCATTTTATATAGAAAATCATCACATCTGAATTGCAATCCGGTACCTCATTCCTTTTAACCCGACAAGGGATACGCGATAGCGCATCAGCAACCACGTTATCCCTACCACAACAGTATTTGATGGATAAGTCAAATTCTTGAATCAACAAAATCCAACGGGATAGTCTTGCCGATCTCAGTCTACATGTTAAAAGAAAACTTAAAGCTTTGTGATCTGTCATTAATATGACCTCTCTACCCAATATTATGGAACGCCATTGCTGAAGTGCATTGACTACAGCTAAAGCTTCCTTCTCCGTAACCGTATAACGCACCTCACCACCTTTTAATGACCTACTAGTGTACGCTATGACTTCACGCTCCCCATTATCACTTAACTGATAAAGACAAGCTCCAAGAGCAAATTCTGATGCATCACATTGTATATAAAAAGCACGCAAGAAATCCGGATGAAATATTATCGCGGTTCCCACATACCTATTCTTTATATTTTCAAAGGCAGCCTGCTCGACATTAGTCCACTTCCATTTTTCCCTTTTTTTTAGTAATTGTAGTAGCGGAATGGTATATTCAGCTAAATTTTGACAAAATCTCCTCTCAAAATTGATCAACCCAAGAAAAGCACGTAACTCTCTAATATTTCTAGGACACGGATAATTCTGGATCGCTTCCACTCGACGTGGATCAATATCTACGCCTTTAGCAGATATCAAATGTCCTAAAAAGGGAACCTGCTCTACAGCGAATAAACATTTGCGCAACTTAATAGTTATACCTGCTTCTTTTAATTGACTAAATAATGCATCCAAATGCACTAGATGCTCTTGCACCGAGTTCGAGTACACTAATATGTCATCGACGTATGTACACGTAAAATGTGAAAATCGTGGGCCTAAAATAACATTTATACATCTAATCAATCCTGCCATGGCTGTAACTAAGCCAAATGGGATTACTTGAAATTGGTATGTTTGACCTTCAAACAAAAATCCTAGAAACTTACGATGCTCCTTCTTAACTTCAACCTGCCAAAACTGGACGTAAGGTCAATGGTACTAAGAATCTGACCTTTTAAAACTCGATAATAATTCCACAGGGTTTGGCGGAGTAACATAATCCTTCGCCATACGATGCGTTAAGAAACCGACCATCCAAACAAATCCTCACACTACTATCTTTCTTTTAACACAAACTAAGGAGAAATATATTCTGTCTGTGCTTGCTCAACTACATTATATTCTACCATTTCTGCAATCTGTTTACGAACTTCCTCCTATGAATTATAGGTATCGGGTATGCCTTTTTATAAAAGGGTTCCTCGCTTTCATGATTATTTCATGTTGATAACCCTTAGCACGTCCGGACTCTCTGAAAACCCTCCCAATTTTTTAACCACTGACATCAACATTTTCTTTTCATGTTCATTTAACCGTACAGCCTTATTTATAACGTTACTAACCTCGCTTTCCGTATATTGATGTCTTTCAGGATGACAAGAAATCTTGTTACGTTCCTCTCTTTTTTTCAACATAATTAATATGTAAATTATTACTCGTTTCAATATCATGCTTTAGCTGTACTACCCTGTATTTTTCATCTACGGATACCTTTAATTGAAACTCTTTAAAATCTAAACTAGCTTTATTTTTCAGTAACCAGTCGCATCCTAAAATAAAACTCTTATTTAACTTAGGTACTACCAAGCAAAATGCCTCAGTCTCAATCCCATCCATATCTATTTGTAATAATACTTGCTGTTTGATTTTCTGTGTTTTTGCACCAACAGCAACAGCAATGTCGACATTAGTGACTGGCAGCACCGGAAAATCCCTCATATTTTTTAAAACATCATAAAAATCCTCTGAAATAGCAGAGATTTCACTACCACTATCAACCAATACCTTAACCTGTAAACCTGCCACCTTAACATGAATACATGGACTTAGTACCCTTTCTATATTTTCCTCCTCCTCCCCTTCGCTTAATAACATTTGACCATCATTATAAAACTTAGTCATGAAACGTATATTTCCACTTCTTGCCGTATCATTAAGGGTAGGCTGCTGTTCCCCCTTGATCGTTTTCCTCATTACTATTGTCCCTGGAAGCACTACTCCTTATGTTTTGTGTACTATAGTTACTACGGTTTTGTACATTACTATTAGTATTATTCCTAAAATTGCGCTCTGTACGCCAATTAGTATTAACAGGTCTGTTTTGCTCCCTCATATAGGTACCATCAATTTTACTTAAATATTTTTCCACTTCCTCTATTTTAGTAAAACCTTGAGTAATAATTCCCTTTGAATTTCGCTGCAAAATGATTCGAAAGCATTTCAATCAGCGCCGCCTCGGTATTGCTTCAACAAGAAAGCTAGCTTCTTTTACTAATTTTAAAAATAATCGGCTCTGTTACTTCCTCAAATGTACCGTATTTTATTTTTAAATAAAGATCTCTTTGTTTTTCCACACCCCAATATCGCTGTTTAAAAGCCTCAGAAAATTCGGCATAAGTATCAAAACTACCTTCCTTAATTGCGGCCCATTCTGCGCGCTTCCTCAAACAGTTTACTGTTAAGGTAATTTTATGCCCTTCCGAACACCAGAATCTGTAAATAATTTTTCAATTTTGTTCAGAAAAACAATGGGATGTGTAACACCACCTACAGGATTAAAACTTAATTGCGATCCCCAGTTCTCTAAAATGTGTTAGAAAGTTTTTATTATCGGTATTTACAATATTGTTTGCATTAATAGCGGTCTTGTTTTCATTAGCTCCCACAACCTCCTTAATATATTTCTTATCAATTAAAACTCCTACACTAGATTGCAGTGATGCTATACCCTCTGTTAAGCGTAACAATGCAGCTGCTAAATTATGCGACGTAACAACATCGGTCGCGGCTGTTGCCCCTTGACCTTGACCATGATCTTCAATATTTACCCTTCACGTTTGTTAGGCATGTTTTAAGAAAGCGTATAAGTGCAAGTTTATTAACCTGTCACTATAAAGCCATAAAGCACAACACCGTGATGACAATTTGTTTTGTAAATTGTCTACAGATGAAAACTTTCAGCTTACGTTGTAATATTTGATTTACTTTAATATTACCTTTGCATTCCTAATCTTACCATACTGTTGACATTCCGTGCTATCAGCTGATGTAAACACCATACGTGTGTACAAGCGGACAACGGCCTTCCACTACGACTTCAACACTTCGTTTTGTTTTAAATTACACAAACTGCAACCACTGATAACTGTCTTTGAAATACTGTTTAGTTACCCGTTACGAGTATGATTGTAAGAAGTTTTTCGCCCCCGTTGGCGTCAAAATGCAGTGATCTCTTTTTTAATATCTCAGGGCACACAAAATAAAACGTACTGCTTGACTGTTATTTATTGCGTGTTCTTCAAACTATGCTTCATACAATAAGTAAACTAAGGTAACAATGATTATTCCGGCACAATTATAACACACTTCAAGTATTAATTTAATGTTCAAAATAATAATTAATAATTCTTAAAACCAACAAAAACCTGATACGTCCGTACGCCATGCTGGACGTCAACCGAATCCCTTTTATCGCGCCTTCGCGTCTGCGCAACGCCTCTAACCACAAACATAAATAATCCTACATTTTATACAATAATAAGAACCATCTCAGACGATACATTTGCGTGGTCAGATTCCACAGTAGCATTAGCATGGATTCGATCTTCGTCGTATAATTGGAAGACATTTATTAGCAATCGTGTCTCGCATATCCAAGAACGAGTGGCTCCATCATCGTGGCATAATATTAAATCACAGGATAATCCTGCTGACTGTGCATCAAGAGGATTATTAGCTGCTGAGCTTGTTAATCATCCTTTGTGGTGGACGGCTCCATCATGGTTACTATTACCTAAAGAGAATTGGCCTGCTCATATGGAACCAACTCTTACAGATCACACTCAGATGCACATTGAAAAAAGAACTTTATCCCTTAATATACACGTTGCAGATAATTTCGTAGACTCGATGGTAAATCAATTTTCAGATTTGCGAAAAATATGCAGGATTCTGGTATATATTGGTCAGTTCATTCGTAACTTGAAAGTTCGTGCAAATTTGGATATTGGAAACTTAGAACAATTATTGGTCTCCCCCGAACAGTATGCACTTCATTTATTAATAAAACGGGTTCAAGAACAAGTTTTCAGTCAGGACATTGATATCATTCGACAGGGAAAACTTAGTAATAAACAACTTCGACCTCTCAGTCCTTTCCTTGACAGTGATGGGTTGTTAAGGGTGGGCGGCGGTTGGAAATGCAGACGTACCTTATGATACAAAATTTCCTTTGCTACTTCCTCGGTCACACCGGGTGACAGAGCTCATTATTCGAGATTGCCATACGAAATATTTACACCCTGGACTTAGAACTACTCATTTTTTGTTAGTACAAAATTTTTGGATTCCGTCTGCAAAAAGGGCTATTCAACAGTGCCTAAACTCTTGTATTCGATGTTTTCGTCAAAAACCTATTTCGCTATGCCCTCCTATGGGCGACTTGCCCCCTGCTAGACTTACTGCCGGTAGAGCGTTTCTACATACTGGGGTAGACTACGGTGGACCCTTTTCTATCACCATGAATCATATTAGAGGTGCCAAATCATTGAAAGCCTATGTTTGTTTATTTGTTTGTCTTAGTACAAAAGCGATACATCTGGAGTTGGCATCAAACCTATCTAAAGAGGCCTTTATTGCAGCTTTACAGCGGTTTGTAGCACGCAGAGGTAAATGCTTGCAAATTCATAGTGACTGTGGAACAAATTTTATCGGAGCATCTCGGGAACAAACCGAATATATGAAGCAGTCATCTGAAACGGAAGGTATTCACTTTGTTTTTAATCCTCCGTCGGCTCCTCACTTTGGGGGAATGTGGGAAGCTGGGATAAAATCTGTAAAGTCCCATCTCAAGAAGGTGGTAGGCGAACAAATTCTCTCGTACGAAGAATTTAACACCATTCTAGCTCAAATTGAAGCCATATTAAACTCCAGACCTTTATGTCCAATGAGTAACGATCCCACTGATTTTTCATTCTCGAGTCCTGGTCATTTTCTGAACGTAGAACCAGTGTCTGTCATTCCCGACCCTAATGTCGTAGATCTGAAACTATCTTCCTTAAATCGTTGGCAACTGGTTCAACGTATTCAGCAATCATTTTGGAAACGGTGGCATTTGGAGTATCTGCACACACTTCAACAGAAAACCAAATGGTTTTCTGCTAATTATTCGTTAATGGTGGGAACGTTGGTGTTGATTAAAGATACTCGTGTCTCCATTACAGTGGAAAATGGGACGTATACATACGTTGCATTATGGAAAGGACAATGTTTGTCGTGTGGCTACCGTGGCAACAACCCAGGGACGATTAAAAAGACCCGTGGTAAAATTGTGCCCTCTCCCCATTCCAGAGGCAACTTAGTATTAGTTAGTATATTAGGGTAAGTTAACTTTTAAATTTACGGTTATTTTTTTTTTTTGTTCGTTTAGACGCACTTAGAAAAAAAGTTCCTAATACTTATTTTGGTGGGCGGTATGTTAAGGCTTTATAAGTATTTTGTTTGTAGTTGTATTATGCCAATCACAATTAATTTAAGTCCTTAAACTATTCCCCAGCTATAACCCCTCCATTATCCCTACCTTTAGTGCAACGACATAAAAGTGTTGGTAATTTACGAGTGGACGCTATTCAACTTCGTGCTCGCTTCTGTCTTTGGTTCGTGATTTAGTTCTTGTATTTAAGGAAATTGAATCTTAAATGCAAGACGTAATTGAAAATCGTTAACAAGAGCCAAGCTTCAGTAGTATTAAGTATAACATCATCTAAACAATTAGGCTAGATAGCTCAATTGGTTAGAGCACTGATTCGGAAAATCAGAGGTTGCAGGTTCAAATCCTGCTGTAGCCGTTCTTTTAGTGGTTTTCAATTACTAGTTCGATTTGAAATGGTAATTCAACTTTAAATACAAAGTTGGGTTTTCATTTCATCTTAAAATTGATTTAACACAAAAAGTTATAAGAAACCATGAACTAGGACAAAAAGTACACTTTAGTTCTTTTGATATGACAAAAGCATTTGACACAGTAGAACATAATATATTATGCAAAAAGCTTCAATACTACGGATTGGAATCATCTGCTGTGAAGGTAATTCATTCATTTTTAAGTATGAGAGTTCAGTATGTATATAAAGACTGTACATACTCGGAAGGTAAACAGGTTATGTATGGTGTTCCGCAAGGATCCGTCTTGGGACCCATACTCTTTAACATTTATATAAATGATTTACCTCATAGTATAACTGCTTCAGGTAGCAATTGCTATCTATTTGCAGATGATCTTGGGCTGAAAGTCAGTAGCAGTACACAAGAGCAACTAGAAGTTGTATTAGATAATAATGTCCAAATAATTGAAGACTGGTGCAAAGCTAATAAACTATGTTTAAATAATGCTAAAACACAAGATTTGAAATGTAGCTTTGATACTCGCCTGGGTATTAACAGTGGATCGGTGAAGTTCTTAGGTATTATCTTAGATGTGAACTTTAATTGGAAGGCTCATACTGAATACATTGCAAATAAACTAAGTAAAGGTATCTTTATACTACGTACACTTAATGGTACAATCTATACCAACATCATGATTAGTGTGTACTATAAAATTAAATAAAAACCCTTAACCACAAAAATATTTAAATTACTAGATACGTATTTCGACCACTATGTGGTCATCATCAGTAGGAATAAAAAAAAAAAAAAAAAAAAATAAAAAAAAAAATAATATTAGCTGTATAATTTACTATATTGTTGCTTTAAACACTATCGAGGATATTCTCCTCACCCGCAGGCTGGTGTTCTCAACAACAAACAAGTGAATTGTGACATTATAACTTAAAACTACCTAATTTATACTAATTCTAAATCTACTGAAGCGGAACCAGTTTAATCTTGCTTTCTCATTGGTTGTTGACCAATAGGAAAGCAAAGCAGATGACTCTATTGGCCCTTTATCGGTGTTTAAGAGGGTCCTTTATGTTTAACAATTTTAATTGATTCATAGGCATTTAAGGAGGAAAACGTTGGTACCGCTTTTAACAATTTAACATTTTCTAGTTTAACGGGTGGCTGGTTTCAAATATATGTTTGGCGACCTGAGACCTTTCATATTTACCATATTTGAAATGAGCAATGTGTTCTTTAAATCTTGTTGTTATATTCCTCTTGGTCTGACCAATATATTTTTGAAAACACCCTGGCCCTGCACAACTAATTTCATAAATCCCCGACTTTTGCAATTTTTCCACCTTGTCTTTTGGATTACCTAGCAAATCTTTAATTTTATTAGTATTAGTGAAAGCAATTTTGAAATTACACTGTTTGAATATTTTATCAAGACCCTTTGTGGTTTTGTGAAACGGAAGTTTAACATATTTAACATTATCGTTAGAGGTGGTTGATTGCAAAGTCGTTGATTTACGGATGTTGATCCTATTTTTACACTTTCTAAAAATATTATCTATAATATCAGAAGAGAAACCATTGTAATTCGCTATTTGTTTAATAAGAGCAAATTACTTATTAAATCTGTTTTTATTTAAAGGAAATTCAATAATCTATTAATTAAAAGTTAAATGAAGCCAACTTATGTTGTATGCTATGATTAGAGGAAGACAAAATAAAGCGATTTACATTGGTTTCTTTTCTATAAATGTCAAATTCTAATTTATTACCATTTCTAATTACTAATGTATCTAAAAGGGTAATTGTCCATTATTCTCTAGTTCATACGTAAATTTTATGCTTTGAAATTTTGAATTCATTTCTTTAAGAAAATCATCAACATTTGATTTAGAGGTGTCAAAACTGCAAAATATCATCCACGTACCTTAACCATATTCTTGGGAAGTATTTGAGTTTTCTTTTAACTCGGTTTCAAAACGAGACATAAATAAATTTGCTATGAAAGGTGATAAGCTATTTCCCATTGCTGTGCCTTCATGTTGTTCGTACAACTTGTTGTTGAATTGAAAACAGTTCTGGGACATGCAATGCGAAACAAGCTTGATATAGTCCTCAACTTTATCATCATCAATATCACTATCTATAAGAACATCCTTTAAATATGTTAAAGCACGTGGTATTGGAACACTAGGGAATAATGAACTGACATCAAATGAAATTAAGATTTCGTTCTCTTCTAATGTGATATTTTTAATTTTATTAATGAACTCTAAAGAGTTTTGTACAGACAAACTATTAAACTTTAAATTCTTAAATTCATTTGACAGCCATCGTGATAAATAGTAAGTCGGTGAGTTGATACCTGAAACTATTGGTCTCATCGATTTATTATTTTGTGAATCTTTGGTAAACAGTAAAGCTTTGGCATTTCAGGATTCGAAATTTTTAATTTTAATTTTAGTGTGGGCGAAATTAGGTTTGGACATTCTTTCAAAACAGACTCTGTTGATTTAATCATTTTATTTAAAGGAACTTCATTTTTACGTTTTTTGACTATTGGTCTGTAAGGACCCTCAGACAACAAAGTCTCTACTCTATCAACATAGTCTTGTTTATCCAGAATAACCAACCTATTCCCTTATCAGCCTTTAAATAATAACAATTCTTTTGTCGTAAATCTTTAATAATCAGATGATCTTTCCTTGTTTGTTCTGAGGCATTCCTTGCGCAAGTGCGTAAGTTGTTCGAAAGTTGAATTTTGCACGCTGCTTTCTAATAAAGTTTTTGAATTGTCATCTAATTTTGAAATGGATTTTTCAATGCCAGCAATAATGTCTTCCAAAGGAGTTTTCAAATGATCTACTCCAAATTTTAGGCCTCGATCAAGGAAAGTCAACTCTTCATTATTAAAGATTTTCGACGATTCGTTAACAACCATTGACTTTAATTTAGGTGAAGTAATTTCCAGTTTTTTAGGAGGTTCATTGACATTGTGTTTCTTTAAAAGAAACTTCAACTTAGTGTTTTGCCTATTAATTTTGTCTAACAATTTATGATTGTTGACTTCAAAAACAAATCTCTGGAAATTATTCCATTCCTGAAAACCGGACTCGGATAAATTGCACGTTAGTGCTAGGTGCGATTTATACGTTTCCAGTTCCAATCTACTAAGTTTACTGTACAGATATTTGATTTCCAAATTAAGCCATTTACACTTTCTAAAAATAAATTTTTAGGAAGTGTAAAAATAGGATCAACATCCGTAAATCAACGACTTTGCAATCAACCACCTCTAACGATAATGTTAAATATGTTAAACTTCCGTTTCACAAAACCACAAAGGGTCTTGATAAAATATTCAAACAGTGTAATTTCATAATTGCTTTCACTAATACTAATAAAATTAAAGATTTGCTAGGTAATCCAAAAGACAAGGTGGAAAAATTGCAAAAGTCGGGGATTTATGAAATTAGTTGTGCAGGGCCAGGGTGTTTTCAAAAATATATTGGTCAGACCAAGAGGAATATAACAACAAGATTTAAAGAACACATTGCTCATTTCAAATATGGTAAATATGAAAGGTCTCAGGTCGCCAAACATATATTTGAAACCAGCCACCCGTTAAACTAGAAAATGTTAAATTGTTAAAAGCGGTACCAACGTTTTCCTCCTTAAATGCCTATGAATCAATTAAAATTGTTAAACATAAAGGACCCCTCTTAAACACCGATAAAGGGCCAATAGAGTCATCTGCTTTGCTTTCCCTATTGGTCAACAACCAATGAGAAAGCAAGATTAAACTGGTTCCGCTTCAGTAGATTTAGAATTAGTATAAATTAGGTAGTTTTAAGTTATAATGTCACAATTCACTTGTTTGTTGTTGAGAACACCAGCCTGCGGGTGAGGAGAATATCCTCGATAGTGTTTAAAGCAACAATATAGTAAATTATACAGCTAATATTTTTTTTTTTTTATTTTTTTTTTTTTTATTTTATTCCTACTGATGATGACCACATAGTGGTCGAAATACGTATCTAGTAATTTAAATATTTTTGTGGTTAAGGGTTTTTATTTAATTTTATTTAAATCGTGCCACAGTGTTCCTATAGATTATTAGTGTGTACTATGCTTATATTCATAGTCACCTTGCTTATGGCATTATAATATGGGGTAACAGCACTGCAGCAAATAAACTATTTATTCTACAGAAGAAAGCAGTTAGAATTATTTGCCAAGTCTCATCTAAAACTCACTGCAAACCACTGTTTTTAAAACTAGGTATAATGTCACTTCCATCATTGTATGTTTATGCTGTCATACTACATATAAAGAAAAATATTACGTCTTTTACCCTAAACACTGATGTACACGATCATGATACTAGAAACAAACATAATCTTAAGAGCGATTGTTATAAGTACAGTAGATCAATGAAAAACTCACTTTCTACAGCAAAAAAACTATTTAATTATTTACCAATTAATATTAGAGAAATGTCTTTAGTTAAATTTAAAAAGTATGTTAAAGAATTACTAGTTACAAACTGCCTCTATGAAATTAATAACTTTTTTGAAATTCCCCTTTAGTTTCCAATAGCTACATGTTCTAATTAAATGTAATTAAATGCATAGAGTGCTTAAATGCTTAACTTTTTAAACTTGTGGCTTTGTGTGACACTTTTATTATATATTAATATTATAATAGAAATAATGTGACTTCCTATATGTGAATACATTAGGATCTGTATTGAAATTTTATTAGATTTTAATATTTAATTAGTAATAAGTTGACTTCCTATGTACTAAAATAAAATTAACATCACCTTAAAATACTTGGTGAAAATCATGTTGGTGCTTGTAGTGATAAATAAATAAAATAACTATATATATATATATATATATATATATATATATATATATATATATATATATATATATATAGATATATATAAAGTGCGTAGCAAATATTTTTATTTATAAACTTTTGAGCCTCTTTTAACTTTTCTAATTCAGAATCGATCTCTTGTTCTTCCTCCTTGCGCTTTTCTGTTACCTCGACTTTCTTTAACTCAAGTGTCTTAATATCATTATGCAACTGTTGAACCTTTTGCTTCTTACCAAGCTTTTCATTGTGCTTAAGTATATACGCCTTTCGCCTTTGAGAAGATGTATTTCGAAACTCTAAAATCATCTTCTGAGAAATTGTAAATCGGATAGGTGTTTTATTTTAAAAGCGCGTTGTGCAATTAGTGATTCATTAAAGTGTTTTGTACAAGGCATTCTTTATTTACCAAAAAGCTCCTTTCAACTTAAGCATTTCCATGAAACAGGATCCAAATTTTTCTAATAAAATTTAAGAACACCAATTCTGACACTTTACACAACCTCGATAAAACTATGTCTAATCTTTCCTTTTCTGGGGAATTGTTCCAGTTTCCAAAATTTTCTGTTTGTCTTCACATAATTGGATAGTGTTATTTTAAAATAATGTCTGCATCAGATTCAATTATTTGCCGTCGCTCAATAAATTCCTATAGAGCAACATTGAACCTGGATGTTTTTAAGGCATTATTACACATTACCATAGGAGACAAATAAGAAGCACCTTCGATAATTTTGTATTTCAATCAACTTTTCTCTGTTATTTTTTGGTAAAAGTGTTTTATAAAACTAAATAATCATTTTTAAATTTAACATTTCGAATGGACCTGCACCTTGCCGAAGTTCTAAATTACTAGAACAGGTGAAATGGCTTGCGTGTTCTAATGAGCTAAAGAGCCAAACTACAGGTCCAACCAAAGTAGTAGGGTCGTTAGTGAGGAACCAGACTAAGACAGGTCCCCGAAAGAGGGCAGCGGCTCTTTCGGTACTTAGATTGGCAGAGACCATAGGGGTCGGTATGGCAGTCTAAGACACACTACCGCGATGTGGAAGGCAACGGGAAACCACCACATTATCTCCCAAGTACACAGCGTACCTAAATTATAATAAAATGATGGCATTCTCTGGGGTAAAAGATTCCGGAGTTAAAATAGTCCCCATTCGGATCTCCAGGAGGGGACTACTTGGAGGATGCGATCGGAAAGTTAAAAATAAGAGTCGGGAACATTCTGCGAGTCGGAGCGTGGAATGTTAGAAGTATGAAGCAAGTAGGTAAGCTAGAGAACCTAAAAATCGAAATGAATAGGTTATCACTAGACATAGTAGGGATCAGCGAAGTTCGGTGGCCAGAGGCGGGGATTTTGGAGTGGAGACTTCAGGGTAATTCATACAGGAGCAGAGGACGGAAATTTGGGTGTGGGGATAGTTATGCGGAAAAAGATAGGACACTGTGTGGAAAATTACTTACAAAAGAACGAAGAGTACTCATGGTTAGATTAGAATCTAAACCGTAAACACAGTAATAATACAAGTATACATGCCCACCTCTAGCTACAGTGACGAAGAGGTAGAAGCCATCTACAAAGATATCGAAGACATATTAAGATACGTAAAAGGACATGAAAATTTAATAATTACGGGGATTTTAATGCTGTGG